>CM051828.1:67367302-68784802 GCA_028451465.1 Erethizon dorsatum | reverse complement strand
GCAGGAGATACAGCAAATCAGCTGTGAGTAAGCCCAAGCTCCAAGCCAGCTGATGGTTGGAGGAGCAGGAGGAGACTCTGGCAGGAGCTGGAGTGAGGCTGAGTCACCACAAGGCCTGCTGCACAGGAGGTGCTAGATAGCCCTGCATGGACCAGGCCCGGAGGCTCTTACCCTGGTTCACTTGTCCTGCATGATAATCCAGGGAACACTGTAAACACAGAGCCCTAGAGGGAGACCAGCCATGAGAGAGGGCAAGGAGTAGAAATTGGCAGGCCTCACCCCCAATTCGCCTTCTGGCTCCTTTCCCTCAGATATGTCCCTCACCCGTTCCATCCCATGATCCCCAACAACCCCTTCACCCACTTCTCTGGCTCAATTATTCTCCATCTCTGGGAATGGTGAGCAGTGGCCTCCTATGGGTGAGCAACTCAGTGACCCAGCTGACTCAGCGTTCCCCAAATAAAGTAACAAGGGTCTGGTTGAGCCTTTTGCAGGGACTCCCTGGATGCTTACCTTTGTGCCCATTTTACATACTAGGATATCAGGCTAGGTTACTTCCCCAGGGTCTCTCCAACTGTCCTGTTCTGAAACTCTACCATAATCTCAGAACAGGTCAACTCATTAATTCATGTATCCAATATTATTAATGCTAACAATGAGCCAGAGACTGAACTAACTGTGGAGATGTGTACATATTACATGCATACTAGTGGAGATTATATAGGCCATTCAGGCACAATAATGCTACAAGAAAACAAAATGGGCTTTGTAGTGGTGAGGGACTTCATGGTGGGAGATAGGAAGTCAGAAAAGGCATCTCTGAAAAGATAACTTCTAAGCAAAACCTAAAATGCTGAGAATGAGCCAGCCATGCAAAACTCTGTGAGGACAGTATTGCAGGTATGCTATTAAATGTTTGTTTATTCAGGAAGAAACTGTTCAAAAGGAAAGAGAAACTGGGATAGGGGAATGGAGAAAAGAAGGAAGGGAAAAGAAAAAAATATATATATATAAAAGATACTTAAGACAGATACACTACTAATTTCTCTTAGTTCATTGAAAAGAAAGTTTTGTGCTGATATTGTTTGGACTATTGAAAGCTGATGTCTTGTATTCTGAGTAACCAATTTAAAGATAACAATACACAATGTATTAACCATTGTTACCCTCCTATTATGCTGTTTTAAAATTTTGTTCTATTTTTTTCTCTTTAAAATAATAATTAAAAAATTTAGTTATTTATTTGAGACACAGTGTTAAGATAGCAGTATTTAATTCACAAATAGCATTTATAACAGCTTCAAGACAGTGGTAGAAAATGTTTAGAAAATTTTCATAGTAAGTTACAAAATAACATATGGATACAAATGTACATATATAATTAGAAAAACAAAATTTGTGACATATGGGTGGTCCTTGGTGATTACCTCCTCCATCCTAGGAGGAATTTCAACTTGACCCATGTTTCTGGTCTTCCTTACTCTTTGAGGCAGACTCTCTCTGATCAGATAGATTCTTTGAGATTTTACAGTCAGGTGAACAGGTGAGGGGGAAAAAAGAGAAGAAGTAAGGGTGCTTGGAGGAGTGATAAAACAACTATCAAGGATGAGGCCAGGGAATCAGAGGGAAAAAGCAGGGGTCTCAGAAACCTGTTTATGAATTCTGGCACCTTTCAAGTAAATGACAAATATGGGAAAAGGACTTTAACGGTTTGAAGTTGCTAGTGGATGCTGGATGGTGCTATTTGCCCATGATATAACTTTGGAACTAGACCGTGTGGCTCATGCCTTTGCAAGTGTTGCATTTATCCATGTAGCCCTTCCTTTCTTCCTTCCTTCCTTCCTTCCTTCCTTCCTTCCTTCCTTCCTTCCTGTAGTTTTGAGACAGGATCTCTCTATTTTTCTAAATTTCCCAAGCTGGACTTGAACTTGCAATCCTCTTGCCTCAGCCTCCCAGAGTGCCAGGACTACAGACATGTACCACCATACCCAGCTTCATCTTGTGATCTTGAAGTGTAGCAGAAAATGACCCCACCCCAGCCACTGCTCAGGTAACAGTTCCTGTTACAAATTCCTGTCACTTCTGTCTCTTAGAAATGGCTGGTCACTGTGATGCATATTGTAAGAACCAATCAAAGACAGCCAAGTACTCTGCCTCTGTACTTCCCCTTTCAACTCCATATAAACCTCCCTCCCTGGGCTTTTGGGGTCTGATATTTTGGGAATGGTCCTGATCGGTGCCTGTCAACATAAAAAAAATATGCCTCCAAGTCCTGGATGTTGTTTTGGTGTTTTTGCTTGCCATTGCATCTGGTATGTTGGCCAGGAAAACCGACCATGCTGACCTCTTTGGTCACCAGTCCTGGCCCTCATGGATGAAGCAGGGACCTCTCCGGGTCCTGACAGGAAGGCACACCCTTGAGAATTTTTGAGTGTCCTTGGAGGTCTAGAGGAGGATTCTTGGCTCCCCACCAAGTGGCTCACATCAGACCCCAAAGGGAGGAGGATGCAGTATGGTCTAGTCATCAGATAAGGTAAGACCCCCGGGGGCACCCCAGTTTGTCTGTTAGTCCTGCTCAGCTCAAGCAGAAGGAGAGATTGATCACCTCTCGTTAGTCAGGACCACCCTCAAGGGAAGGGGGTTGGAATGTTTAACCTCTGAATGCCT
The DNA here is from genome assembly GCA_028451465.1 of Erethizon dorsatum. Lineage (NCBI taxonomy): Eukaryota > Metazoa > Chordata > Mammalia > Rodentia > Erethizontidae > Erethizon > Erethizon dorsatum. Next base: position 68,782,135 of record CM051828.1, on the reverse strand, counting down.
GTTGAATAAATGTGTGAGTGGATGGAACAGACAGCATAAGCAATAGACTGCTCTGTCTGTGCACCAAGACTGGGAAGCACTGGTCTTTGTGGCTTTTGGACCCTCACCTGTGGTTCCGTGGCAATCGACATATGGCATAATGGAGGCCTCACACCCTCCTTAGCTAAGTTGCACCTAAGTCCCCACAAGGGGCACAGCCAGGTGGGCATCTAAATGGTCTCTCTCTGAGCAGCACGCATCTTTTGTCTGTTACGCCATCATTCAAGGGTACACAACACACACGTAGGAAGTCAGAGATGGGAACTAATTAGTCAAAACCCACAGTCCCTGACTGTAGGAAAAAGGGATTTTCTGAGATTATGGAGTTAAAAATGAAACCAAACCACTCAAAGGAAAAAAAAAAAAAAGGAAAAAAGAGTCCCATTCTTCCTGAGAATTCCACCTTGGCAACCTTGTCAGCTGCCATAGTTGCTGCCAACACCTATAGCTTCACTCCCCGCTCCTGACTCATCTACTTCCAGCCAATTGCCTGCTCCAGCTAGCCATTGCCTGCAATCAGCCACAGAGGCCCTCCTTCTGGAGCCTTCTGCTTCCTATCCTGGTCAGATGGCATCATCTAATGCCCACCCGAGATGACTGTCAGCAATTCCTTCTGAGTTCCATACTGTGACTAAGGAAAAAGTGGAATGTCAGCCCTGATGAATGAGTTGCCATGGCCTTTCCCAAAGATTGCCCCACCTAGAAGCATAAAATCAGTCAAGTACTACTCAAAGACATCAAAGAGGGGGGACAAAAAGCAAAAGTCCCCTCTGTCAAAAAAAGATTACCATCACCAGGGTAACTGGGACTCTTGCCTCTTGTTCCTTTTACCAGGCACAAACTTACAGCCTGGGAGGACATCTCACCAAACATGAATTCCTGTCACCACACCAGTCAGCCTCACTCTCATTTAACCCTGCACTTTCCTTGAGAGGAAGATGATGCATGCATCAGTCTTAGACAAGTAACTGCAATCCTGAAATTTTGAAAACTCTCCTTCCAGAGGTATGAACCAAAGACTTGCCTCCAGGCCTGACCACCAACCACGCTCCCACAGTGATTAAACTCTGCAACCCCCATTGACAATATCCTATGTCAAAGGAAGCACACAGGCATCCAGCCACACCTCAGCCATCTAAAACAGTTCGGGATCCTGATGGACTGTTAATCACCTTGAAACACTCCTCACAGTAAAAATGCCCAATGGGAATTACCAGCCAGTGCAAGATCTCCATGCACCTTGCACTCTGTGGTTCCCGACCCATACACCCTTTTTGGACTGTTACCTACAGATGTCACCTGGTTTACATGTCTAGATTTAAAACACACCTTCCTCTGCTTGCAAGTTGCTCCCACAAACCCCTTCAACTGTAAAAATCCTGAGACAAGATGCAACTCGCTTGAACTCAATTGCCACCAGGGGTTAAGAACTCTCCCACTATTTTGGGGGAGGTTCTGACAACAGATTTGGCCACTATGAGATAGCCTGTTTCTTCATCCTCCCCACTTGCTGTCATGGTCCCCCAAGAAAAAATGCAATTATACATCCAGAGGCTTCAAAACCACAAAATGTTTATAGAATGTCAAATGGCTAAAGTACACCTCTCCTGCCTGTAAAGCCAGTTCAAGATCTCTGAGCTGCCAATGCTGCCGTGATTGCCCTCCATATATGTTGCCTCAGTCTTCTGCCACCCACACCCTTCTGGCACACATGCCTGGAACTAAAAAATACCTTCTTCTGCTTTTGATTGTCTCCTGTCAGCTGGCCTCTCTTTGCCTTTAAATAAAAAGACCCCAGTTCTGAACTCAAAGTTTAACTACTTAGACTCAACCTCCTAGAGGTTCAAAAACTTGTTTATCCTCTTTTGAAGAAGCCCTCACAGCTGACCTCCCTAGTTTCCCAGCACAAAATATCACTGCACTTCTGATTAATGACACCCATGCTGCTGCTAGAAAGACGCAAAAGCTCTGCTGCAATATCTGGCAGAAACTGGCTACAAGGTATCTTGAAAAAAGGTACAAATCTACAAAAACATGTGGCTTCAAAGATGCTTACTCAGACTGTCAGCCCCTGGGAGCACCCAGTGGCCCACCCGTGCAAATACTTGCATCCAGTCACTAAGGACGGCCTCCCCACTTTGCCTCTATGTTCTAATAACCACTGTCCTTCTGATCAAAAGACTGACAAACTCGCCTTAGGCTGAGACCTAACTGTCCAGGTGCCACATGCTATACTGGACCTACTCTTATTCAAAAATCCTTGCCTGACTCTTGTGGCTCAATCCTGCCATATAACTGCCCACCAAGCTGGGCCCATCAGTCCATGACTGCCTGGCACTGACAGATAAACTGTTCTCAAGTCGATCAGATTTAAAAATGAACCCCCTCACAAATGCTGAGTACACCTTGTTTACAGATGGAAGTAGCTCTGTTAGGAATGGAGTTCAACAGGCTAGATATGCTGTGGTCACCTTGGACAAGGCTATTTTGGCCAAAGCTCTCCTGCAGGGGTGGTCTACACAACGAACTACTTCCTGCTGCTGTTTGGAAACCTGTCACCAACGACACCAAACCTGTGCTCAAAACCATCCAATCCAGAGGGCTAAGCCCCCTTTGGGGATCCAATTGACTGAAACATCAACCTCAGCCAGAAAAACTTTACCTGTACTCCCCAGAAGATTCATCTTAATCAGAGCCAAACCTGTCCCCACTGTATGTTCTGCAAGTTCAAGCTGCAGCACTGGCACCCGTACCCCTGCAGCCAGCTCAGGCTTCAGCATCTGTGACACTGGCCCTGACCTCCACCCGGCATGACATTCGCTACCCTCACTGAGAAGATAACAGAAGTTTGTAGGGTCCTGCTATAAAAAATTCATCCATAAATATGGCCTACCCTTGGTTATTGGCAGCGATAAAGGGCCTGAAATTTTAGCAGAGGTAACTCAAAAACTGGTAAAACTATTAAAGATTAAATAAAAATTACATACAGCATACAGGCCATAAAGTTCTAAAAAAGTTAAAAATAAAACATAACCCTGCAGGAACAGCTTGTAACCAGTTTAGCTAAAGGACTAGCCATACCTTTTGACACCCCTACACATACAGATAACCCAGGTGCATATTAACTACCTCTACAAGTTTCAGAAATCCAGCTTTAGATCCACCATTCCAAGTTCTGGAGAATTTACCTGGACCAGACATCTCCTCTATGTCTCACTCTGAAGAGACAATGCACTCAAAGCCCTGCTCTAGTCACTCCGGACACTGAGCAGTCCACGCATGGCTGAAGCCTAAGGACACCATCATGGAGGATTGCTCCATACCTCAATGCATAATTCCCCTTAATTTTTGTGCCTTTTCAGCTCCTTACCCCAGTCCTTGCTGTCATTTCAGCTTACATATGTATTTAATATTACATTATACTTTTGCCTTAGCTCTATGGATGATTGCCCCAAGAAAATAAAAAATAAGCAGTAAGGCCCTTACAAATAATAAAGATTTGATGAGCATCCAAGGCACATTGGACACTCTCCTAGTTCAGATTAACTCCTTCACTCCCTTGTCAAAGTCGACTTAGGGAAAAACCCTATAATAAGAGAAACAAACCACAAACTTCTGATGGGAAAACTTTCTGTCGTGGAGACCTTGGCTAGGGCCCATCCTAGGAACACTAACAGCCCTAATGTTAGTGCTTCCAGTTGGGCCTTAGCTCAAAAAATCACATGCAACATGTCCAGCAAAGATTTGCCAGGGAAACTAAAAGAGGGGGGAAATGTAGCACAAAATGCCCCCACCCCAGCCAGTCTGTTAGTTGCCCAGGTAACAGTTCCTGTTACAAGTTCCTGTTACTTCTGTCTCTTAGAAATGGCTGATCACTGGGATGCATAGCTGGTCACTATGATGCATATTGTAAGAACCAATCAAAGACAGCCAAGTACTCTGCCTCTGTACTTCCCCTTTCAACTCCATATAAACCTCCCTCTCTGGGCCTTCAGGGCCTGATATTTTGGGAATAATCCTGATCAGTGCCCATCAATGTAAAATAAATCTGTCTCTAAGTCCTGGATGTCATTTCAACGTTTCTGCTTGCTGTTGCAGAAGCAATCAGAATGGAGACATAAGTCAACACACCACAGATGGCAGAGTAGAAAGGCAGAAAGGACCTACGTCCTGGGTCCTGAGTCCCTGACAATGTCCTTGAGTCATTACACGAACCCTGGATTGCTGATCTCTGGAAAACTTGTTAGGTGAGAAAATGATCACTTCATTGAGCCAGCAGGTGAGTTTTCTGTTATCTGCAGCCAAATTCATGCTACTATAAAGTTCTTAAAAAGACCACATGAGATGAGTTTGGTACCTAATAGAAACTCATTTGACAATTGCTGTTAATACAGTCATAAGCTGCATAACAAACCACACAAACAATAATGGTCCCAAAAGATAATATCACCTAGTGATGTCATAATTGTCTTACTCTGTGCAAGTTACTCTGTCATGTTTGCAAAACAATGAAGTTGCTTAACCACACATTTCTTAGAACACATCCCTGTTGTAAAGCTACACATGACTGCATTGATTAGGAAATCATCAAGGATTAATTGTTTTTCCCTTCATATAAATTTTCCCCAGCATTTGGCACAGAACCCTGCACATAGTAGGGCTACAACTGTTCCTTCTGAGAAATAAAGAAATGAATTTCAAGACAAGGAAGAGACTTTATATATTTGATCTGAATTCAGGATATAAATACTTGGGTTTGAATCCAAAAATGGGCATCTGAGATGAATGCACACTTCTCAGATGAAGAAATACAAACAGCAAATAAATATATGAAGAAATGTTCAACATCACTTGTCATTCAAGAGATGCAAATTAAAACAACACTGAGATTCCATCTCACCCCAGAAAGAATGGCTATTATCAAGAAATCAACCAATAACAAATACTGAAGGGGTTGTAGGGAAAAAGGAATACTTCTCCACTGTTGGTGGGAGTGCATACTGGTACAACCGCTATGGAAATCAGTGTGGAGATTCCTCAAAAAACTAGGATTGGAGGTCCCATTTGACCCAGCTATTCCCCTTCTGGGTATCTTCTCAGAAGAATTAAAAACACCGTACCACAGTGATATATGTGCACCCATGTATATATCAGCACAATATGTAATAGCTAGATCTTGGAAACAACCCAAATGCCCATCAACCAAGGAATGGGTAAAAAAGATGTAGTACTTTTATACAATGGAGTACTACTCAGCCATAAAGAAGGATAAACTGGAGACTTTTATAGGTAAATGGATGCAACTCGAGACCATACTCATAAGTGAAATAAACCAGGTGCCCATGTGTAAACATTGTATTGTCTCCCTAGTGTGAGAAGCTGAAAGAGTAAATAAGATCCAAAATGTACAATAGAGACTGTAAAACAGGAAGAAACTGTTCAAAAGTAAAGAGAAACTGGGATGGGGGAATGGAGAAAAGAAGGAAGGGAAAAGCAAAAAAAAAAATATATATATATGTATATGTATGTATATATATATATAAGATAGTTAAGATAGATATACTTCTAATTTCTCTTAGTTCATTGAAAAGAAAGGTTTGTGCTAATATTGTTTGGATAATTGAATGCCAATATCTTGTACTCTGAGTAACTAATTTAAAGATAATAATACACAATATATTAACCATTGTTACCCTCCTATTATGTTGTTTTGAAATTTTGTTCTATTTTTTTTCTCTTTAAAATAAAAATTAAAAAAAAATACATGAGTTTGGAAATCAGATGAATGTGGGTGGCGATCCTGACCCTGACATTTGCTCCCTGTGAAACTCTTAGACACATTACTTACTTTTCAGTGCCTCAATTTCCTTATCTAGTAGATGGGAAGAGGCAATTACACCTTCTCTTAGAATCGTTGCAAAGATTGACAGAGACAACGTAGGTGAGGAAATTATTACTAGGCTGCTAAGCAGAAAGCAGGGAAGAAATGAGTGAGCATTTCCAAGCACATGAGAGGTTATGATTCTCAGTGCCTAGCTTTAACCCAGACTCTTCTATCACATATAGACAACCCCACCCTAGATCCTCTCTCTTCTTGCTTTGCCTCTCTCTTCCTGCTTTGCCTCTTTCTTCCTGCCTCCTCCATTTCCTCTCTTCTTGAATTTTCCAGTCTACATCAGCTCCTTGGATCTGAGCACACACCCTTCCCCACACTGCCCACATGGTTTTGAACTTACTATTTTCCTTAACCAATTTCTGGAAAGCCAGTAGTCTGTTTGGCAGCCCATCCCACTTTTCAAACTTTTCTTCAGCCAGCACGCAATTTAGTGCTATCTGGGGTGCTGGAGTTTTGCCCACTGGCCTCAGCCACCCAAGCTGCATGTTAAAATGCACCTTCCAGTTTAAGCACCCCTAGTGCAAACAAACCAGTGTCCACAGATTTAGGGTTCTGCTCATGGAGTATCCCAGCTCTCCAGGGTCTTCTCAGTCAGTCTGACCCTGGCATGAAACATGCCTGACTGACAGCTGGGCTCCAAGGTCTAGAGGATGGAGCAATGTGGCAGGGAGACAGGAGCTGGCATGGTTCAGGGATCTAAGTTACAGATTTCCAGGATATATAATGAGGAGGTGATTGGGATGGTCTCTGGTCCAGAGAAGCTCACAGTTTTGGGTTTTCTGCCAAGAACAAGGTCAAGATTCTAGGAGTCTCCTCTGACTGACATAGCTAAACAACTTCAGCCACACTGAGCCTCAAAGAGTGGAGCCCAAGAAATGAAGTCTCCTTGGAAAGGAGGCTATGGAATAGGATTTCCATGGTACTGTCTACCTCTCCTTTGGGCACTTGCACCTTGTTCATTCCATAGAGGTAATGGTATGGACTTTGAGGAAAGGAGAACTTGAGTTCTACTACTGGTGGCTATTCATTCACTCAGAATCTATTAACAAATGCTGGCTAAAGTCTTTTCTGTGTCAGACACTGATTTAGATTCTTGGGAACACAGTAATGAAATGAACAAAAGCCTGTCCTTCCAGGGATCATATTCTGCCAGGGTAGGTAAATGATAAACAACAAATCACAGCTTCAGGTGACATGAAGAAAATGAAGTAGGTTGGGGGATGGTGTGCTTGTGCATTTTACATGGTGTAGGGGTTCTCTGAGGGGGTGATAGGGCATCTGAGAGTTGAAGGATAAGGAGGAGCCACCAGGAGATCCCCTAAAGAAAGAGCCTTCCAGGCTGAACGAACTCCCTGGGGCGAGCCACACGTGAGCTTGTGACATGTGAGGGACAGTGGAAGGCAGGTCTCCAAGCTGGAGTGCAGTGAGGGAAGCTGTAGAAGAGAAGCGAGAACAGAGAGGGTGTCTGCTTCATCACGTGGAGGTTGCTGAAGGGTTGGAACAGAGGACTGATATAATTTATGTATGAAAAATGTCATTTATGTTTAAAAAATAGGCTGTTGTATGGGGAACTGGGTGGGCAGGGGGAGGCGTAGAGCCAGTAGCAGCCAAGTAGAAGGCCTTCCATCTGACTTTCCCCACACCCGAGGGCTGTGCTGCTGAGGCCTCAGCATGCTTTGCAACCACCTTTGTCCAAATTTGCACTACTTCTCCTGGTTTAGTGTGTCCTGGGTTCTCTCCCTCTTCCCCAGCCTCCTTTGCACAAGGTGCAGGAGCCCAGAACAGCTCTCTCCCACACTCTGCAGTCTCCTTTATTCTCTGCAGACAGTCTTCCCACCACCTTATTCTGAGGCTCTGGATGAGTGTTCCAGAAGCCAACAAGATGCATGATTGTCTCCCTCGCACATGCAAATGCCATGGCAACAGCAACTCTGTGACAACAGCAAAGGAAACCAGACTGGAATTTGCCAACCCAGAGAGCCGACCATCTGTGAGGCCAAACCCTCCAAATGTTGCCCATTCTAAATGTTCATCCCAGCAGGGCTCTCATACATAGCAGAGGTGACATTTAAGTGGCATGAGAATAAATAGTGGGTGCACATGAAATACCTCTAAAGTGTCCATTTTTCTGCCCCTATATAATGAAAAGCATGAGAAAAAGAAGCAAAAAGAAGCTGGCTGATAGGTTTTAGTAATAGGAAAGTTAAATCATACAGGGAGGAACTCTTCATATTTAAAAAATGGCCTGGTTTGTTTATATCTGTGACTCCATTTCTAAGCCCATCTTTTAGAATCACACTCTCCATAGAGGCAAAATTTGTGTATATCTTCATGAAAGGCCCAATACATTTAATGCTCTAGAGATTGGGTTTCCACGGGTTTGCTTTTCCTTCTAATAATAATAGTTTTCCCAGGGAATTTATAACATCTTCCAGGAGCTGCACTCAACCCTTCACAGGTATATTGCCTCATTTACTCTTTGCAACAAACTTATGGAGAGACTCCACAATTATCTTCTTTTCTAAATAGGAGAAAACATGTTGAGAGATGGTAGGGGCCCTGGTCACCCAGCTAATGAAAAGGAAGAAGAGACCCAAGCAGGTGTGAACTCATTCAACCTTTGCTATGGAGTGAGTAGCCTGAGATCTTGATCTAAGAGCTCTGGTGGAGTCTTCTATAGACAGGATCCAGTGGTCATGAGGACTGAAGGCCAGCATATAGACCTTAAAGCTCCAATACATATTATGAGCCATTAGAGCAAGACTGTGCCTAGTTCATCTCCAAAGCCTCAGTTCCTCCCTGGGACCACACAGCCTCAGTCTGTGGGTCAGAGCTTCCTCCTAACCCAGAGACTCCAATGTTCCTCTGCTTCCCACTCACCCCACCCCCACATCATCTAATCAGTGGCAAGTCGCAGCTGTTCTTCCTCCCTATTGTGAGTTGAATCACGTCCTCCAAAAAGAGTTATGGAGGCCCTAACTCCTCCACATCTGTGAATCCTTGTTTGGAAATAGACACTCTGCAGATATGATCAAGTTAGACTCAGTCACAGTCCCCCTAATCTAATATGACTGGTGTTTTTATAAGGGACACAGCAGACACATATGAACACCATGTAACTAGGGAGTCAGAGATTGACTGAAGCAGCTACAAGCCAAGGAGCACCTAGAACTGAGGCCAGAAAAGGCAAGGAAATGTCCTCTCTTAGAGGCCTCAGACCACAGGCCCTGTTGGCGCCTTGATTTTAGACTTCTGGCCTCCAGTATTGTGAGACGATAAATGTCTGCCGTAAAGCCACCTGGTGTGTGGTGCTTTATTCTGGGAGCACTAGGAGACTGACACTTTCCCACGGCTTTTATGTTCCTGCCAGCACCTCCTGCCTGAGCCCTTCTCTTTTTCCTTTTCATCCAGCTGCCTCTGTGGGGCAGGAAAGCCAAGTCACCTATGAGTGCCCAAAGGTCCTGCATTGCCCACACCTTTGCCCATGCTGTTCCTGTGCCCAGGCTGCCTTCTCCTTGTCTGATGATGAATTCCTATCTGTGGTTCCAATCAGATCCAAGCCCATGCCCTTGATAGGGTCCTGACTTCCAGGTGGAGTCCTCTGTACTTCCCTTCAGCCCCCCACCCCTAGTTGCCTGCCATTATATGAAAGTGTTTTTCTGTGTGCCCTCTTTCTCCTGCCCTAAGTCTGCTTTACCTGAGAGTAAGGAGTACGTCCCCTGGCGGATACTAGGGAAGTTAGATTGGTTGAAGGCACAGAGCCTGGATGGATTGTAGCATAAAAGTCTGGATGTCTGGATGGTTGGGCGATAGAAATCCCAGGGAAACATCAGCAACCCTGCCTGTGTGAACAGTGAACCTCTGTGTGGCCCTGGGGTTGGTAGGGAGAGATTCAGGATTTGTAAGGTTCCTAATTCTTACGTAACTGTAAGGTTCCCTTTGAGAAAAAAGACAAGGACAGGAACAAGGTTTAGAAGAGGTCTGTGCAAGGAAAACCCCTAGTCTTTGGCTTTCATAGCATCATGGTAAATTCACCCCTGCTACTGACTGAGCAGAGAAAAGAGACACACCCCTAGGGCCACAGATTTAGCAGCTATCATGCCTACTTCCTTGTGCCCTGACCGCTAACCACAGGGAGCACTTTCACTGAGATTGCTTCCCTTTGAGGTCTGCAGGTCCCAGTTGACAGCTTCATCAGCAACACCCAGCTGCTTTTCCAGTCCTGCCCCTTTGCCCCTCAGCTCTGCTCCCTGAGATTGCCCCAAAAGTGTCCCATAGTGTATTCATTTCCAAACAAATTACCATAAATTGGATGGCTCAAAGTGACAATTTATCCCCACAGTTCTGGAGCTTGGGAGTTTGTAATCCCTCTGAACGCTCCAGGGGAGGATCCTTCCTTGATCCATCCAGCTTCTGGTGGCTCTGGCCTTCCTTGGTTTGACATGGCCTTCCCTCTGCATTTTCCTCTCTTACAAGGACACTTGTCATTAGATTTATGTCTCAGCCTAACCCTGGGATGATGTCATTGTGAGATCCTTAACTTGCAACTCCAAAGACCTTTTTTTTTTTTTTTTTTTTTTTTGTGGGTACCGGGGGGACGACTTCAGGACCTCGCGCGCCAGCAGGCGCCCATGCCGCCGAGCGATATCACCGGCCCCTTTTTCGTATGTGGGATCCGGGAGTCGAACTCGGGCCCTTGCGCTTGCCAGGCAGGCGCTTAAGCCGCTGAGCCATCTCACCGGCCCTCCAAAGACCTTTTTTCAAATAAGTGAACATATCTTTTTGGGGAACATCATTCAGACCATTGTACATGGAGACAATGACCCCCTCCTCCCCCATAGGGAGGGCTGGGAGGAGTGAGACTGAGAAGCTGCAGGGCTGCAGTCTTGCTCCTTGCATATAAATGGAGGGGACAGTTCCAGCCATGCCCCACTTGCAGCTGCAGTTCACACCCCAGGGGGAGGTTGCCCAGGGGCCTACCAGCCGCTGCACTGCCAGCCCCAGGGTCTCCTCTGTCTCTCCTGTCCAGATGGAGCACAGGCTTTACAGGAGGAAGTGTGTTGTACAGCCCATCTCTGTGTCTCCACCTTGCTTGTGCAGTGACACCCTGACTCCCACCAGCTCCCCTCTGCTTCCTGCTCTCCTTGTCCTCCACCCCTTCTGGACAGCCTTTGTAAATTCCTGGCTCTATTCCCTCATTTCTGGTCTCTGCATTCTCCCCCCTTCCTCCTCGCTTCTTCTGCACACTCCTGGAAGGGCGGCAGGAAGGCACCCTCTCCCAAGCTTTTACCACTGCCATACACACTGGCTTCTGGTGAGGTCCCTATGTGGAGACGAAGACTCAGTCTCCTCTCTGCCATCACTACTAGGTCCAGACCAGAGACAGACTGCAGCCACCTTGACTTCATCCCACCCTTCTCTCTCTGAGAAAGACCCTCCCCATATCCAGAGGCACCCACTGCTGCTTCCACAACACTATCTAACTGCGTTTGGTTATCTCCTGCCCTAGCCCCCTACTTCAGATCTCAGGCCCCCATCTGTCTCCTTTCTAATACTTTCTGCCATAGAAGCACATTGCACCTTCTCAGGTTTCCATGGAGGGAGCTGACTTCACTCTTTGTGCGTGTTTGTGTGTGTTTGTGTGTGTGCATATGTGTTGTTCTGAGGATTGAACTTATGGGCCCCCTCATGCTATAGCCATGCTCTATCATTAAACTATATCTTCACCTCTCTTTATTTTGAAATAGGGTTTCCCTAAGTTGCTCTGATGGCTTTGAATTTGTGATCTGCCTGCCTCAGCCTCCTGAGTAGCCAGGATTATAGTTGTGCTTCACCAAGCCGATCCCAATTCCACTCCTGGGAGGTCAACTGCACCACCATCCCAACCTTTCTGGTGAAAGGGACTCTGAAGTTACAAGGTCACCTCCATTGGTGGTCATGAGCTCTTGACCCAACACCCTGTTTGGGCCCTTCCTGGGATGGTTGAGTTTCACTCAGGAAAAAGCAGGAGCCCTTCTGGTTCTGAGGCAGAACCTCCTCCTCCAACAGCTTCTCATTTCTTTCCAGCAACAAAGCTGACTTTTTGGCCCTTCTAGCCAAGAAACAATTTCCTAATTGATTCCTCCAAATGCAGGGACAGGGTGGCGGGGGGGGGGGAGATTAATCAATACTCTCAACCTCCTCACACTTGGGATTCATGGTTACTTTTTGTCTCTGTCTGCTTACTTTTGTCTGTTTTCTCAGGGAGATGGAGGCTGCACCTGAGGGCAAAGCAAGGCCTGGATCGTTTGCAGTTGTAACCCCAGCTTCTAGATGCACAATGGACGGAGCCTTCATGTCTGCCCTCCTCTCACGGTAGAGACGGACGGCCCAGGGCTCAAGGTTACACAGCACTTTGGATGAGGAAGTGGAGTCCAATGCCTTGACTTCTGACCTCCAGGCTCAATAACTTAGTGATTCACATGCCAGTCCTTGGAGGCCTGGGGTTTGGCCACATTCTGCAGCCTTTTGTGCTCAGGTGTAACTGAGAAGGTAAAATAGGTCTTTAAAAATTAAGATGTTTTCTTTTAGAGATAGACCGCCTCTCCCACTTCCTCATACTGAGAGCAAAAACTACCATCCTCTCCTCTCCTTGGCTCAGCCTCTGTCAAAAACAAACGAACAAAAACAAAAACAGCCCTATCTATTTAAAAGAAATCTACAAATGCTGGCCCCAGGAGGTTGGGATGCAGTTTCTCTCCACAGGGAGGGAGGAAAGGAGCCAAGAATGACTGGGAAATAAAACAGCTGGGAAATTTCCTTGTCTATTGTCTCATTGTATTCCTCCCCTCTCTTTCTTGCACACCTGAACAAAGGGAGGCAAAGATTTGGAGGCGAAGGCCTCCTTGTCTCCCTCGAAGCTACCTCTAAATAAACCTTTTCCTTTCTCACCAAAGATTGTCTCTGTGTCCTTGGGGAGAGATGAGTAGTACAGACCTGAGTGGCCAGTAACACAAGGACCAGGGACGGTGGGGAACCCAGGAACCCTTTCCTCTGGACTTATCCTCCCCAGTCGCTTCTCGGCTGGCTCCTACAGGAAGCCCTCCCTGGGTATCATTTCCTACAGAGGAAACCTCCTTTGTTGCTGGAAGTGCAAATCTGGCTGCGAGAGGACAGGCCTCTTGGGAGCTATTGTTTGGCACTTCCTTCTTGGCAGTTGGCCTTGGGCTCCTAGGCCCTCTGTTGCCCAGCTGTCCAGGGCCTGGGCTCTCCCAAGGCTCCAAGCTGAAGAGCACTGGGAAAGCAGCCAGTTAGTCAGTCAGATATATAGAACTTGGGCCTGCCTTCCAGAAGATGAGGGCGCAAAGACCTCAATTCAGAACCACCCAGCCAAGTCCTTCCCAACCTTCTCACCCACAGAGGCTGTGAGAAATAATACAATGATTATGATTTGTTTGTGAGGCTGGGGATCAAGTAGAGGGCTGTGTGCATGCTAAGCAAGTGCTCTACCACTGAGCTATCCCCAGCCCAGTAGTAGTTATTTTAACTGTGGTAATATATGCACAAGATAAAATTTACCATTTTAACCATATAATTCTGTACCATTAAGAACATTAACACAGTTGTGCCACCATCACCACCATCCATCTCCAGAATTAATTTACCTTCCCAAACTGAAACTCTGTCCCCATTAGATACTGATTCCCCATCCCCCTCCCACAGCACCCTGCAATCCCCATTCTACTTTGTGTCTCTAGGAACTGGACTCCTATAGGGACCTCACAGTATCTGTACTTTTATGACTGGCTTGTTTCACTTAGCACAATGTCCTTAAAGCTCTCCTTTCATGCAGCACAGTAGCTGTACTTTTATGACTGGCTTGTTTCACTTAGCACAATGTCCTTAAAGCTCTCCTTTCATGCAGCCTATGTTGTAATTTCCTTCCTTTTTAAGACTCACTATACCCCATCTTATGGACATTCTACATTGTGTAGACTCATCTGTAGATAGACTGTTGAGTTGTTTCTACTTTTTGGTTACTGTAAATAATACTGCTTTGAACATGGGTGTATAAATATCTGTTAGAGTACCTGCTTTCACTTCTTTGGGGTATAGACCAAGAAGCAGGATTGCTGGATCATACAGGAGTTTTATTTTTAATTTTTTGAGGGGCCACCATATTGTTTCTCATAGTGGCTGTCCCGTTTTACAGCCCCCACAACAACACTTGTTATTTTCTGTTCTTTTGATGGTCATACCATGGGTCCAAGGTGGCTTCTGACTGTGGATTTGATTTGCATTTCCCTGATGACTGCTGATGTTGAGCCTCTTTTTATGTCCCTGTTGTCCATCTGTACATTGCCTTTGGAGAAACATCTGTTTAAATCTATTGCCCATTTTTGAATTGGGTTGTTTGGCTTTTTGTATGTGTTCACTCTTGTTTGAAGCTGCTAGGTGGCAGGTTGGTTTAGTATTCAGTAGTAATAACAAGCTGTTCTTGAGCACCACAAGAAAGCCTGGATTCTGCCCCTTTTATCCCGAGCCCCGTGGGACACTCACAGTGGGCTCCTGGCGTGCAGAGGCTGGTGGGGGAGCCCAGAAGCCAGCGTCTGCTCTACACTTGCTCACTTGGGCTGCTCCTGACCTGCCCTTCCTCCCTCCCGCCCTCCTCTATGGCTGTTTCACAAATCTTGCTCCACTTATCTTCAAGGAGTTCCTAGCACATAGTCCTGGGACTCAGGTCTATCAGGAACATTCCGGGGCATTGCTGGGAAAACCTCAGAAGCTAGTGTGACCCTGCTGATTTCTATCTGCATGGAACCCCATTGTGGTGGTTGGGGCAATTCGATCTTACTGATCTAGGGCCAGGAGGATGAAATAGATGTCTGCCCACAATGTTGAGCTGCTAAGGCTAGGACCCCTATGCTCTCAGAGCTCATGTCAAGTACAAACCCCAAACCACATGTGTTCACGCTGCCAGTACTTACACTTTTCATTCCTGGAAGACAAATACCTTCTTAGCCGACCTAGGATCTCATCTAGGACTTGCCCTGGGCTCTCTTGGCTTTGTCATTAGATATGACCTGTGTTTAGCTTGACCAGGGCCCCATAAGACTACCCTCCCCTCCCCATTGGACCTCAGTCCACTGGGTCTCCCTGCCAGGAAAGAGTGCATCCCCCACTCCCATCTGATTGGCTCCACCCAGTTCCCTGGAATCCTCTCTGAGTCTGGAGCCCTGCCTCAAGACTGTCTCCTTACCCTCCTCTAAGGAACCTTGTCCTATGGCCTATCCTGAACCTGGCAAGCTGCTGCCTGCACACCACTGCCTGGATCACACAGCCCCATGCCCAATTCCAGGGTCCACTCCAAGATTTCCCACCGCTTGGCCACACATGGACCCCTGATAGAGGCAGCTGCTACAGAGGGGCTCCTGTGCTTAACCCCTGTGTCTCTGAGGCAGGCTCTGGGTAGTGGAGGAGCTCTCCAGCTCTGCTTGGGGTGAGCAGGGAGTCCTGAGCAGTACGTCCTGAGTGAGCTATGCCAGTAACATAGACTGGACATGTTTGTTAGAGAATATTGAATAATAATAAATATATGAGTTATGTCAATTTCATTAGCTTTATCTGGCCGAGTACTCAAGATTAACCCAAGATTCATCTGATAGCCAGTGAGCTGGGCAATCACAAGTTCTTGTATTCTACACCTAAAGCATACATCTCATTTCATACAATGATAACTAGGTTACAGAATGGCTAAGAAAGGGTTAACCAGTGACTGTAGGATTGCAGAGGCAGCAAAGGCAAAGGCTGAGAGCCCACCAAAATGTGAAAAGTCACCACAGGTGACCAGATAAGATTACAGACCAGGCAGAGTTTGGTGGCTGAGCTCCTTGGAGGCTGGAGGGTTGCTGAGAGGCAGAGTTGGCTCAAAGCCCAAACCCGATAGCAGGCAGTTCTAGTGGGCTGCACAGTCAAGTAGGGAGATGGAACTGAGCTGTACCCAGGGGACAGAAAGCTGGAATTCATTGCCTTTTAACCTCATGTTGCATTCTTCAGGTGGTCAACAAGATTTACAGGTCACTGTGGTGCTACAGCACACCAGTGTTGGGTGTCATTCCTTTCATATGATCCAGGTGGGGGGAGTTGCATTGTTTGTTGATCTTGTGCATCTGATAAGCTCAAGGGCCTGCTTTTTTCTGACAGATGAATTATGTGTCCATATGGCCCTGATTTAATTTGATAAGTCAAGGTGGTAATTTTTTATTAACATGATTACTTTATCAGTTTGTCCCTTATGTTGTCCTATGCAGCTGGGAGTTGTTTTTGTAGATGTTTCTTGTGTTCTGGTGGTAATTGGTTTGCACAGACAAGTTACCAAGTCATTCTGCCTCAGCATTTGCACTCCAGGGGGCAAACTGCTATTTTATGAAGCGGAGTCGCTAAGGGTAACGCACAGCCTGAATGCTGTTATTCCATACAACACAGGGTACCCCACAGCCTGCTCTCTACGTGCGTACCACCTGAGCATCCTCAAGTGAGAAGATGCAAGAGTTGGGGAATTAGTACCTGCAATGATTTAGAGTTGAAATGCCCCCAAAACTCACGTGCTAAAGGCTTGGTTGCTGGCTGATGGGCTTTTGGGGAAGCTACTGGATTATGAGGACTCTAACTTCAAAAGTGGATTACTCCATCGATGAGATCATAATGTGATGGCATTATATTGGGAAGTGATGGAAATGTGCAAAGTCTAATTAAAGAGAGTGGGTCATGGGGGTATGAGCTTGGGGTCTATGTCTGGTCCTGGGCCCTTCCTCTTTGGCTCTCTCTGCTTCCTGATTGCCATGAGATGAGAAGCTTTCCTCTGCTATGCCTTTCTGCCATGATATTGCTGCCTTGCCACAGCCCTAAAAGCCATGGAGCCAGCTCACAGTGGATTGAAACCTATGAAGCCATGAGTCAAAATAAACCTTTCCTCCTTTACATTGTTTATATGAGATATTTTGTCACAATGACAGAAAGCTTACCCTGTGCTCCACAGTCTTCCAGAGGTGCCCACAGCAGCCAACTGTGCATTAGGGCTCCCTTTACTAATTTCCTCCCAATCCACTCCTTTCACAGTGCTGGGGTCACCTCCCACAAATCAGTTGTACTGAGCCAGCCCTGAGTCAGGCTTGATTTTCTAGATTCTACCAGCCAAGGTAAGGTATAGACCTGGAGCAGGACCCTCTGCTTGCTGGGAGGAGGCCAGCATGTCTTTCTCCTAGTCCTGAGGCTGGATAGCCTCAGTTGGATGGCCCTCTTGTTCCTAGCTATCTCACTTGTTCAGCCATACAAGGGCCTCCCCCAGGTTTCAGAGGGTAGACGACCGGGGATTCCAAACACTAATATGTAATGCGATGACACCATGTTTGGCCCAAAGAAAACAATGTATAGAAGCCAGACTAGCTCTCCAATCAGCACTATGTAATTGAGTGTGAATTATCTTGTGGTTAAGGTTGGTTTGGGTGCATTCCATGGGAAGTTCAAGTTGGTTTGGCTTAAGAGATGCACTCATGCTTCTCTCTCTCTCTCTCTCTCTCTCTCTCTCTCTCTCTCTCTCTCTCTGTCTCTCTGTCTCTGTTACTAGTGTAGTCCTGAGTGAATGACAAAGCTCTGATTCAACAATCCTTCCTAGACACTGATGTGGATAGTATTTCCATTTTTCTATTTGTATAGTGGTGCTTTTCTGTCTCCAAATCTTTTTCATATTGGTTAACTCATTTAAACATCACAACACCCAGGAGATGAATGTAACTGTGGTTTTAGAGATGGAGAAAACACAGGTTTTTAAAAAAAGTAACTCATTGTCACAGAGCTGGAAACAGGAGCCAGGACCCATACTCAAGCTCTATGACTGTCTCCTCCAGACTTTCTTCTACATCATGTGTAAATGTTTGCTAGGCACTGGGCTGAGAACAATGAGGGATTCCTGGGCAGGATGGATGGGTTGTGCTCAGGAAGTTTATATTTTACTGTGGGTGAAGATGGGTACACCCAACGACTTGAAGACAGTGTGTTAACTGCAGTGATGGAAGAACCAACCATGTGTGATAAGAACCCAGAACAACAGATTTAATCTGGAGGAGAAACCCAGGAAAGCTTATCAGAGGAGGTCCCATGACTTGTTCATTGTGCTGATTTGAATTTCAGTCAGCTGCACGTACTGACAAGTGAGCATGGTGGCTTAGCCATTTGGGAGTTACTGTTCTTGTGGAACAGAAGCCTGGAGGAGGCATCCCAGGCCTGGAGTGACCACTCAGGATGAGGCTCCCTCTAGCTTCTATAGCGAGCCCTTTCCAGTCCTTGTCGCGGTCCGGGAAGTTTATATTTGTAATCCCACGGAAAAGTTATTGGAATTCTAGCGAGTTAATTCCAATCTACCACTTCCAGTGCAACCCATGGTGAGAATAAAGACACTAAGGCATATTTATAGTTGTGGGGAACCAAGGGGTCCTAAGTCCAGCCAAGATGGTGGCTATTGGAACAAAGACCTCGACCCAGGGCCAAACCCGGGTTTTATTAATTCTCAAGGAGAGGAGTGGCTCCGGGATGAGTGACTGTGAGAGTGGCGGGAAGTATCTGAGCACCATGAGCTGGGCTAGGCAGGTGGCCTGAAATCACCTTTGCAATATGCAGAGGGAAGGATATACAGAAGGGGTAATCTGCATCACACAATTCAAGATAGTATCTAATGTTTTGGGGTCAGTGCTTCCCCTCTGATGTGTAATCTTTTATGCCCTGGGAAGTCATAGCCTCCTTCTCGAGGCTCAGGCTCGATCCCAGCCAACAGCGTGGAGCATGGCTCTCCATCCCACCAGGCTCAACCATGTATTGGGAGCAAAGGGCGGGGAAACACAGGCCTGTCGCCTTGCTTCAAAGACTACATATCAGGACCCGGGCTAGACCGATTTGCATTGCCTAAAGCCAATTGAAGAGATAAGGAAAAGTCCTAGCCAGCTCTGTACATATCAATATGTGGAAATAGGGCCAGGTTCTGCCAAGATGGAGATAATGCTCTTCTTTCAAAGAGAGCAGTCCAGGTGGTCCTCCACAGCTTCCTGCTATAATCTCTTTGGGGCTTGGGGTTGTCCTCAGGCTACAGTTCAGCAGCTCCATCTCTGGGCTTTGAGTTTCAGTCCAGAAAGGAAGGAGATAGAGCAAAGATCAAAAGCAAAATGTGCATATAGGCTGAGTCATTTGAATTTGCTGGGCCTGTGGCCAACCCTCATGGCAATGGAGTTCTCTTACCCAGGCACATGTTCTCTTAAAGAGGCAGATGGGTAGGTATTAAGAGGGCACTGGGCAGTATCTGCCCCAACTTGTTAGCTGGGTAGGAACCCTGTATAGGATAGTAGATAAGAAGTGGAGCCATGAACCCAGAAAGAGGTGATAGGGAGGAAAAGTGGATGGAAACATGCAAACTGGTGGTGCACTGTGGTGGGAGGGGTGCAGCCATTCTGTGTATGGCTGGGTGTGCTCATGCATGTGTGTCTACACGTGTGTGTATATAAAAATGCATGTGATGGTACATGTGTTCTTGTGTTGCTGTGATTAGGTGGTAATTATAGTGGTGGAGGAAGTAAGAGCTCAAGCACAAAGGCCTTGAGAAGTTCTGACTGATTCCAAACCGAGTGCCCAAAAACACATGGGAGTGACTTGGTGGAGTTATAGTGGCAGTGTGGCATAGATGGGAAAGGAGAGAGAGAGCCCAGTAGCAGGAGACAGGGGAAAAGGCTGTTAAAAGGGGGCAGCTCAGAGTTGATGGTATTCCAGGTAGGTGGACTTAGGAATCATTTCTGTAATGTCCTGGGAGAAAGTATAACTTAGTGACTGTGTCATGTGCTTGGGGTCAGGCTGCCTTGGTTCAAATCCCAGCTCTAGAACTGTACACATGACCAATCATTAAATTCTCTATGCCTCATTCTTGGTACATGTACATGGAAAATAATAATTTCCCGAGCACCTAGAAGATGTAAAAGTGATTACTGAAGCAGAATGACCAGCATGTAAGTGCATAGGAGAGCCGAATGAATATTAGTTGCCATTATGACAATACAGAGGAAGGCCCCATTTCATCAGACAGCTTGTTCATTTCCTCACAGGTGCCCTCACTGGCCATGTGCATGCTGGACATACAGACACAAGTTTGTACACTCTCCCTCCTGTATGGAGGCCAGGGGGCCCCTCAGGCCTACACATCCCTAAGCAGCTGCTCTGAACCTGGGGTAGCCAGCTGGCACCTGGCCAGAATGCCCTGAGAAGTTGCTTCCAAGAGTCATTCATAAAAAGTCAAAGGGCTGGCACAGTTCCCTCTGTTACCAGTGCCCTCTTTGCCTGACAGTTTGCTTCTCTTTCCCAGGAGTGTGTGGTCTCCAGGGGCAATGGAGTGTCAGTGCTGAGTGGGCAGTGATTAGCCCCTATCATTCTGGGCCCAGCCCCGTATGTAAGTCCACGCAGAGCCCAGAGTCAGCAAGCAGTCAGCACAAATTTGCTCTTAGTGTCTGCCTGCTCTCCAGTGTTGCTCACGTCTAGTGGGGAGATTGACTATTAGAGGAGCAGCAGCAGTTGGCGGAATGCATGCTACAGTGAGGATTGCTGCAAGAGGGCAGTGGGAGTGCAGGGAGGCTCCAGCTCAGAGACTTCCTGCTGGTGATGATGTCCAAACTGAAGAACAAGCCAGAAGTAATATTTGAAGAGATAATTGCTGGGCACTTCCAAATTGATTAGACATTAACTCACAGAAACAAGAAACTCTAAAAGCACCAATCAAGGTGAATAAAAAGGAAGTCCTACCTAGCTATATCATTGGTAAACTAGTGAAAAACAAAGTCAGAGAGAAAACATTTTAAACCAGCTAATGAATAGGCATTAAATGGGGTAAGAATAGAACTGAGAGCTGACTTCTCAAAGATGGTGAAAGACAATGGCTGTCCATCCTTAAAGTGCTAGAAAAAACCCACTGCCACCGTAGGATTTGAAACCAGGCTACAATAGACTTCAAAATGAATATGAAGGGATTGGGGATATTTACAGATCAATGGCAGAGCACTTGCCTAGCATGTATGAGGCCCTGAGTTCCATCCCCAGTATTGAAAAAATAATTGTACATTTAATAAAAATATAGTTAGATAAACACTCTTGGGATTTGTTACAAGCAAGTTAATATAGCAAGCCTATATTAAAAGAAATGGTACAGGTAATTTATTGGACAGAAAGAAAATTATCCCAGATGAAGAAAACAATGGTGGAAGGAATAAAGAAAAAGCAAATATGTACATTAAAATTAAATATGGTTTATAACAATAGTTATAGTTGTGGGATTTAAATATATAAGTATAAAGATGATTAACAGTGGTTCAAAAGTCAGGAATGGGGTTTATGGAGTTAAAGTATAAGGTCTTTGTGTCATCTGGGAATTGATATATAAAAACTATAGTAAAGTAAAAAATAAGGACACACGCTGTGACTTTTAGAGCAACCACTAAAAATAAGTGATAGAATGCACAACTAATAATATAATAACAGGGGAAATAGAATAATAAAAGTTATTCAAATAATCACAAAGGCAAGAATGGGGAAAAAGAAACAAAGAACAGATAGGAAAATAAAAAACAAATAACAATATGATAAATTAAAACCCAAATAGGTCAGTAATTGCATTAAATATAAATGGACCAAATACTCCAAGGGATAAAACAAGATTGACAGACTGGATTAAAAACAACATGGTGGGGGCCAGGGATATAGCTCAGCAGCACAGCTCCTGCCTGTCAAGCGTGAGGTCCTGAGTTCGATTCCCAGTACCCCCAAAAAAAAACCAACATGGTGTTGTTGGGCATGGTGGTGCATGCCTGTAATCCCAACACTCAGGAGGCTGAGGCAGGAGGATTGCTGTGAGTTTGAGGCCAGCCTGGGCTACATAGTGAGTTCAAGACCAGCCTGGACTACATAGGGAGACCCTATCTCAAAAAACAAAAACAAACAAAGAAAAAAACCCAACCAACCAACCAAAAACACAAAACCAAAAACTGAGTATATGCAACTTTGAATAGATTGCATTGTAAATATAAAGACACAGAAAGATTGAAAATGCATGAGAAGATGAAAAAATATGTCATGCAAACAGAGAGGAAGGAAGGAAAGAGGGAAGGAGGAAAGAAAGAAGATAGAAGGGAGGGATGCAGTTAAACTAATCAGTCAAAATTGGCCTTATGAGATAATGAAGGACATTTCAAAATAATTCAACAATAACATATAAAATCTCAAATTTTTATTTACCTTAAAAGGTATAAGGAAAAGCTGACAACCGAATGAGCTGGAGACTATAGCAGAACAGAACAGTCACAGCTAATTGTTGGTAGGACATTAATAGGGGTTTCACTGAGGCAGAGAAATTAGTGGTGGGTTGTTATGGACTGAATGTTTGTATTTCCCAAAATTCATGTGTTGAAGTCCTAACCCCCAGTGTGACACTAATAGGAAGTAGGGTCTTTGGAAAGTATTAGGTCATGAGGTGGAGCCGTTATGAATGGGATTTGAGCTTCTCTAAGAAGAGACACAGCTGGGCATAGTGGCACACCCTGTAGTCTCAGTGCTCTGGGAGGTTGAGGCAGGAGGATTGCAAGTTCAAGCCCAGCCTGGTCAACTGAACGACTTACCAAGATCCTGTCTCAAAAAAAGAGAAAAGAAGGCTGGTAATGTAGCTCAGTGAGAAGCCCTTGGGTTTAATTCCCCAGTACAGAGAGAGAGAAAGAGAGAGAGAGAGAGGAAGAAGACGGAAGAGGAGGAGAAGGAGGAGGAAGAAGAAGAAGGAGAAAAGAAGAGAGAAGAGAGATGACCTAAACTCCCACCATAAGAAAAGACATAAAGATGGCCTTCTGCACACCAGGAAGTGGCCTTCAGCCAGACATTAGATCTGCCAGCACTTTCATCTTGGGCTCACAGCTGCCAGAGCTATGAGAAATAAGTAACTTAATTGTTTGAACAATCCAGTCTATGGTCATTGTCATTGCAGCCCAAACTGACTAAGACAGGTCTTCAGGATGAGCTGGAGTTTTCTAGGTGGAAATGGCAACAGGAATAATAACAATGGCTCTTTCATGACACCATTTCATCCAAGCTCTAAAACAATCCTGCAGTGCAGGCTCTATTCAAACCCCAGCAAGTCAATGAAGAGTCTGAGGTCAAAAGATCTGAAAATGTTTTACTAAAATGATGCAGAAAGCAATGGTCCCAAGACGTGGACTTAGATATGTCTGCTTCCAAAATTGGGGTGCTTCACTCTTAGATTGCCCTGCTGTGTGCAGAGGCATTGTGTTTGCTTGCTTTATCACTTCTCTGACTCGTTTGTAATATTTCCAGCTTTTAAGAAAAACATAACATGGCCGGTGAGATGGCTCAGTGGCATAAGCGCCTGCCTGGCAAGCGCAAGGTCCTGAGTTTGACTCCCCGTACCCACAAATGGAAAAAGGGCTGGTGATATCGCTCAGCGGCACGGGCACCTGCTGGCGTGTGAGGTCCTGAGTTCGACCCCCAGTACCCACAAAAAAAAAAAAGAAAAACATAACAAACAACAAAAAATACATAATGAACGAAATTTATAAATCTGTAAGAGGTGCCAAAACCCATCCAAGAATACTGCTATGCCTACTGCCACCTAATGACAAGATAAAACAATTGCAGAGAAAGAATAAAGAAAAGAGAAAAAAGTTTTAGGGAGTAGTAACCAAAAACTTAAAGTCATGAAATTACAATAAACATTGGAACCTGTCATCAAGTTGTTCAATAAATATTTGTTCAATGAATAATTCAAGCTGTTCTGTCAGCTGCTTTTGTTTCACAATCTCCATGATTTCTTCCCTTCCTTTTAAAAGTAAAATAGTTTGCCCTCTCTTTCAAAGTTTTTTTTTTTTTTTTAAGAGTAGGAAATATTTATTAAGACATAGCTCCTGAGAGACAGGAGGGGTCCTGAAAGTGGGTTGCCACCGAGGTCCTTTGTTAGGGGTAAGTTATACAGCAGAGTCACATATGGGTACAATATGGGTCAAACCACAAGCAACCTATAGGATTGTAAGTATAGCTGCTTAGCTAATATTGATCCAATAGGGAAATGAGTCACATAGCAAGGGTACATGGAAAGAACAAAGGCGTTTTTGAGAAGGGATGAGTCCAGATGCCTTCGTCACCTACCTGGGTGACTGATGCCTATCTGGATTTCCTGGATCAGGTGGGGAGGCATGCAGGTCTGGTCACTGCATCTTTTTTTTTTTTTTTTTTTTAAGAGAACAAAAAACAAAACAAATCAAAAAAAGAACAAATTTTCAAAACAACATAATATGAGGGTAACAATGGTCAATGCATTACGTATTATTATATTTAAGTTAGTTATTCAGGATACCAGACATTAGCATTCAATTGTCCAAACATTATTGGCTCAAACCTTACTCTTCAATGAACTAAGTAAAACTGGTAGTGTATCTATCTTAACCATCTCCTATACATATACAATTTTTTTTCCCTTTCCCTTCTTTCTTTTCCCCATTCCAGTCTCTCTTTCTTATTGACCAGTTTCTTTTTGATTCACCATGTCTATTGTACATTTTGGATCTTATTTACTCTTTCAGTTTCTCATACTAGAGAGACAATACGATGCTTACACATGTGCGTCTGGTTTATTTCACTTATGAGTATTTTCTCGAGTTGCATCCATTTACCTATAAAAGTCTCCAGTTTATCCTTCTTTATGGCTGAATAGTACTCCATTGTATAAAAATACCACATCTTTCTTATCCATTCCTCAGTTGATGGGCATTTGGGTTGTTTCCAAGATCTGGCTATTACAAATTGTGCTGCTATAAACATGGGTGCACATATATCACTGTGGTACGATGTTTTTAATTCTTCTGGAAAGATGCCCAGAAGGGGAATAGCTGGGTCAAATGGGACCTCCAACCCTAGTTTTTTGAGGAATCTCCACACTGACTTCCACAGTGGCTGTACCAGTCGACACTCCCACCAACAGTGAAGAAGGGTTCCTTTTTACTCACAGCCCCTCCAGCATTTGTTATTAGTTGATTTCTTCATAGTAGCCATTCTTTCTGGAGTGAGATGGTATCTCAGTGTTGTTTTAATTTGCATCTCTCGAATGACTAGTGATGTTGCACATTTTTTTGTATATTTATTTGCCATTAGTATTTCTTCATCTGAGAAATGTGTATTCATCTCAGATGCCCATTTTTGGAGTGGGTCTTTAAATTTGGGAGGTCTGATTTTTTTGAGTTCTTTATATGTTCTCGATAGTAATCCTTTGTCTGAGGAACAGCTGGCAAACATTTTTTCCCACATTGTGGGTTGTCTCTTCACTCTGTTGGTGGTTTCTCTTGCTGTGCAAAAGCTTTTTAATAAGATGAGATCCCAGTTATTGATTCTTTGGGATAGTTCCCGTGCGGTTGAGTTTTTATTCATAAAGTCTTTGCCTACACCAATGTCTTCAAGGGATTTACCTATCCTACCCTCCAGCAGATTTAATGTTTCTGTTTTAATATTTAGATCTCTGATCCATTTTGAATTTAGTTTAGTGCATGGTGAAAAATATGGGTCTAGTTTTAATCTTCGGCATGTGTAGAGCCAGTTTTTCCAGCACAATTTATTAAAGAGGCTTTCTTTCTTCCACTGAATGTGTTTGGCACCTTTGTCAAAGATAAGGTGGCTTAGTATGTCTGGGGTTGTTTCAGCATCTTCTAATCTGTTCCATTGATCTTCAGGTCTGTTTTTTTGCCAGTACCACACTGTTTTTATCACAATAGCTTTATAGTATAATTTCAAGTTGGGGATTGTGATGCCCCCTGCCTTGCCTTTGTTGCCCAGAATTGCCTTTGCTATTCTAGGTCTCTTCTGATTCCAAATGAATTTTAGGATTGTTTTCTCTAATTCTGTGAGATACGCTGTTGGAATTTTTTTTTTTTTTTTTTTTTTTTTTTGTGGGTACCGGGGGGACGACCTCAGGACCTTGCGCGCCAACAGGCACCCATGCCGCTGAGCGATATCACCGGCCCCTTTTTCGTATGTGGGATCCGGGAGTCGAACTCGGGCCTTCGCGCTTGCAAGGCAGGCGCTTACGCCGCTGAGCCATCTCACCGGCCCTGGAATTTTGATTGGAATTGCATTAAATCTGTATAACAATTTTGGAAGTATGGCCATTTTCACTATATTGGTTCTTCTTATCCAGGAGCAAGGGATATCTTTCCATTTTCTGATATCCTCTTCAATCTCCTTTTTCAGAGTACTGTAGTTTTCAGTGTATAGGTCTTTTACATCCTTTGTGAGGTTGATTCCTAGGTATTTCATTTTTTTGGATGTTATTGTGAAAGGTATTGTTTCCCTAATTTCTCTTTCAGTAAGTTTGTTATTTGTGTACAGGAAGGCTATTGACTTTTGAGTATTGACTTTGTATCCAGCTACACTACTGAATTTGCTTATTAAATCTAGCAGTTTTTTAGTGGAGTTTTTGGGGTCTTCTGTGTAGAGTATCATGTCATCTGCAAATAATGATAATTTAACTTCTTCCTTTCCAATCATTATTCCCTTTGTTTCTTTCTCTTGTCTAATTGCCCTGGCTAAAGTTTCCAGAACTATGTTGAATAAGAGTGGGGACAGTGGACATCCTTGTCTTGTTCCTGATTTTAGAGGGAAAGCTTTCAGTTTTGGGCCATTTAGTATAATATTGGCTGTTGGTTTGTCATAGATAGCTTTTACCAGGTTGAGATAAGGACCCTCTATTCCAATTTTCTGTAGGGTTTTTATTATGAAAAGGTGCTGGACTTTGTCAAAAGCTTTTTCTGCATCTATTGAGATGATCATGTGATTTTTGTCTTTGGTTCTGTTAATATGGTGTATTACATTTATTGATTTACGTATGTTGAACCATCCCTGCATCCCAGGGATGAATCCAACTTGGTCATGGTGTATAATCTTCTTGATGATTTGTTGGATTCTGTTTGCCAGTATCTTATTAAGGATTTTTGCATCTATGCTCATTAGGGAGATTGGCCTGTAGTTCTCTTTCTTAGTTGGGTCCTTCTCTGGTTTTGGTATCAGGGTAATGCTTGCTTTCAGGAATGAATTTGGGAGTATTGCTTCCCTTTCAATTTCATTAAAAAGTTTGAGAAGTAGTGGCGTTAGGTCTTCTCTAAATTTCTTGTAGAATTCGGCAGTGAATCCATCAGGGCCTGGGCTTTTCTTTGTTGGGAGGTTTTTAATTACATCTTCAATTTCATTGGTTGATATTGGTTTATTTAGGATTTTTAAATCTTCTTGATTCAGCTTTGGTAATTCATACGAATCTAGGAATCTGTCCATTTCTTCTGCATTTTCCATCTTAGTAGAATATAGATTTTTAAAATAGGTATAGATGATCTTCTGGATTTCTGCAGGATCCGTCATGATATCACCCTTTTCATTTTCAATTGCATGGATTTGAGTCTTTTCTTTTCTTTTTTTAATAAGGTTGGATAAGGGTTTGTCAATCTTATTTATTCTTTCAAAGAACCAACTTTTTGCTTCATTGATTCTTTGTATTGTTTTTTTAGTCTCCAATACATTAATTTCTGCTCTGATCTTTGTAATTTCCTCCCTTGTACGGGCTTTTGGCTTAACCTGCTCTTCTTTTTCTAGAAGTTCGAGGTTCGCCATTAAGTTGTTTATTTGCGCTTGCTCTATTTTCCTAATATAAGTATTTAATGCTATAAATTTCCCTCTTAGGACTGCTTTCATTGTATCCCATAAGTTCCGGTATGTTGTACTGTCATTATCATTCAGTTGTAGAAATTGTCTAATTTCTTCTTTAATTTCATCTGTGACCCATTGGTTGTTCAGAAGGGTGCTATTTAATTTCCATGAGTTTAGGGAGTTTTTGTGATTTCTTTTGCCATTGATTTCCAATTTCATTGCACTATGGTCTGATAATATGCATGGGATAATTTCAATTCCTTTGCATTTACTTAAGCAGGTTTTATGAGCTAGTATGTGGTCTATTTTGGAGAACATCCCGTGTGCAGCTGAGAAGAATGTGTATTCTGATGTTGTGGGGTGGAACACTCTGTAGACATCTACTAAGTCCATTTGTTCCAAAGTTTGGTTCAGTTCTATTGTTTCATTATTGATTTTCTATCTAGTTGATCTGTCTTTTTGTGACAGTGGAGTATTGAGATCTCCCAATATAATTGTATTAGTGCTTATTTGATTTTTCATGTCCTTTAGTACTTGTTTTATATAGTTGGGTGCATTGGTATTTGACGCATATATATTTATGATCGTTATCTCTTCCTCTTGGATTGTTCCCTTTATAGGGATGTAATGACTGTCTTTATCTCTCTGAATCATTCTTGGCTTGAAATTCACTTTGTCTGCAAAAAGAATAGCTACCCCTGCTTTTTTCTGGGTTCCTGTTGCATGGAGTATTGTTTTCCATCCTTTGACTTTCAGTCTATGAATTTCTTTCTGAATTAAATGTGTTTCTTGTATACAGCATATTGTTGGATCTTGCTTCTTGATCCATTTTGCCAGTCTGTGCCTTTTGATTGGTGAATTGAGACCGTTAACATTGATGGTTAAAACTGATATGTATTGACTTATACTTGTCATGATATTTTCCTGTTGTTGGTTCCCACTCTTTGTTTTTCCCCTTTCCTGCTATTTAATTATCTGCCCTGCCTGGTGGATTCCTTCTGTTGGGGTTCCTATCTCTTTCTAGAATGTCTTTCAGAACATTTTGGAGTGCTGGTTTGGTGGTCATAAATTTTCTTAGATGTTCTTTGTCATGAAAGTATTTTATTTCTCCATCAATTTTGAAAGATAGTTTTGCGGGGTACATCAATCTGGGTTGAAAATTATTTTCCTTTAGAGCTTGAAATACGTCATTCCAAGCTCTTCTTGAATTGAGGGTTTGTGCTGAAAAGTCAGCTGTGATTCTGATGGGTTTTCCTTCATAGGTGATTTGTCTCTTCTCCCTAACAGCTTTTAAGATTCTGCCCTTCTGTTGAATTTCTGGGATCTTGACTATGATATGTCTGGCTGAAGGTTTTTTTTGATCATGTCTAGTTGGTGTTCTAAAAGCTTCACTTATTGGGGGGTCAAATTCTTTTTCTCTTCCAGGAAAGTTCTCCCTGATAATGTCTTTGAACAAGGTTTTAATGTCGTTGATGCTATCTCCTGCTTTTTCATTTATTCCAATTATTCTTAAGTTGTTTATCTTTGAGTCATCTAGCAGCTGCTGAATTGATTTTTCATGGTCCCTTGCTGTTTTTAAGAATTCTTTCTTTTCATGATCACTAATTGCAAGCCTGTCTTCTATATCTGATATCCTGTCCTCACATTGGCTTAATCTGCTACAAATACTTTCAATGGAATTTTTGTTCTCTTGGATATCTGCTTGAATCTGCTTTATGGATTCCATTTCTTTCCTATGCTGAGCATTCATGGTTTCTATAGTTTTCTTAAGCTCATCTATTTTTTTTTGTCTGTATCAGCTATAGTGTACTTAAGCATAGTCTTCATTGTGGACATTATCTCTGCAGTTATCTGTGAAATTATTTCTGTTTTAATTTTTTCCAGAGCCTCATTCAATTGTTTTGTTGTTACCCCTTCAGATATGCCAGGTGGGTGGCTTTCGGATTGTCCCACCTCGTTGCCCCCTAGGTTTGCCTTTGGTGAATTGGATGTGTGGGGTTGCATCTTGTTTAAGTGTCGTCTCATCTTTTCTTTCTTTAATTCCTGGGGTGATGTTTGTAAATTACCTATGATAGGTTACTTTATTGCTAGTGTTCAAGATCCTTAGAAGATGACTACTTTTCTGCAGTATCTTCCAAGTGGAGCTTGCTTTTGGGTTTTGAGCTTTCTGCCAGATCCTACCTCTTCAATTCGTTGGATGTGAGAAGTTGGTACCTGTTTGGCCCAGTCCTTGATTCTTTGGTACTGTGCCACTGTATTTTCTGTGTCCCTTAGTCAATATCAATCATGAAATATCAGGAAGGAAAGCTGTTTAGAACAATTATTTTACATTTGGCTATAATGGTAACTGAAGCATCAAACACAGCCTAGAAAATGACAGACTGAGCTAACCAGTTATTTACCACTTTTAGCCATATAAAGTAGAGTTGCGGTTATATAACAAAATCTAAAACACACCAGAAAAATTATATGCAGTATACAAGTCCTTAGTATGTCAATTTTTCCCCTCAGGAGTTTAAATTTAAAATGAGTTAAGAGGAAATAGAGTATTGTGAGAAGAGGAAGGAATTACATATAAGGTTAGAGGACCAAGAGGGATCCCACTAACATTAGGACACTGGTGCAGAGGACTGGTGGGAAAAAGAGAAGGAAAGGATAAAAGGAAGAACAGATCACAACCACAATTACAAAGAGGTTAGAGGCACTGTTTACACTCATATAAAAGCCAGAGAGAATAATGAAGGAAAGAGCAAATAGACAAACAGAAACAAAAATGAAGACAAAAACAACAAAGCAAACAGATAAAACAGAAATAAAACCCCACAAAAGAAAAAAATAAATAAAAACAAAATAAAAACAAAAATAAAAACCCCTTCACCAGGGCCGGTGAGATGGCTCAGCGGCGTAAGCGCCTGCCTTGCAAGCGCGAGGGCCCGAGTTCGACTCCCGGATCCCACATACGAAAAAGGGGCCGGTGATATCGCTCAGTGGCACGGGTGCCTGTTGGTGCGCGAGGTCCTGAGGTCGACCCCCCGGTACCCACAAAAAAAAAAAAAAAACCTTCACCAGAACAAAAAACTAATGAGAGAGAAAAAAAAAAAAAAACATAAAAAAATAAATCGAATCAGTTCCAGGTGTTGACTCTGCTGTAGGCAGGCACCGTGTGGTGACAGAGTCCTGTTCCGTGCAGGTCCGTCCCAGCGAGCCAAGAGCGGCCCTGTGGCGGGGCGGTGAGCAGAGCGTGGACTTTCAGGTGGAGACCGGTCTCCTTCGCCCGCCGCTGTCAGCGCACTGCTTTCGCACCACTGTGATTTTTTTGCCACGCCCCCCACAATGGCGCCGGGCCAGTTGCTCTCTGGCGCGGGACAGGTGTGGCTGAGAAACCAGTCTCGTTCACCCGCTGCCCTCAGCGCACTTTCGTGGGGCTGAGAGGCACCGCGCTGCCCTGTCCGGAGCACGAGTTCCCAGAGCTGTTTTCGAGCCGCTCTGATTTTCGCCACACCCCCACAATGGCGCCCGGCCAGTCGCTCTCTGGCGCGGGACAGCTGTGGCTGAGAGACACTCACTGCTGGCCAGCGCCATTCTCCGCCGCTCCCCTGCCCCGCCGCTGTCTCGCGATCCTCCGTGGGGGCTCCCTGGGCGCCAGCTGTCACCGTGTGTCCGCAGCTTTGAGCTTCTGTCGCGCCATGATTCCTGGGATGGTAGAAGGTGCGCACGCGCGGGGTCTGCTCCTTCTTTGTTGAAAAGTACCCTTCACTGGTGCCGGGGGTCCCAAGCTGCGCTTCAGAACTTTTCTGGGTCCCGGGGGGGGCATCTGCCCCCCTCCTGCGCTCTCCTGGTCCAATGGCAACTTTTAGAGAGTTTCTCTGCGTGCTTCTTACTCATCCGCCATCTTTTTTCCTCCTCCCTCAAAGTTTTTAAAAATACCAAAAAATGTGTAAAAGAAATGGCAATCATCTGTGGTCCCAGCACTCGGTTTTCAGAATTAATTCTGGTCCACAATTATAATACGTTCTCTTCCAGTCTTTCTGTGTAAGAAAAAGAAATCAGAATTTTTTATTTTATAAAATCACTATTTTTAAAAAATAAAAATGATGGCTGGATGCTTGTTCTATCTTGTCACATGATGTCCTCTGTGTGTAATGTCATGATGTACCAAGCAGGTCCTCATCAGATGTCAGTATTTTGCTATTAAACTTTGCAGCATCCAGAACCACAAGCAATACGCACCTGTATTTTTAATGCTTTATAAAAAACATGATACCTGTGTATTATAATGAATTTTTTAAAAATGCTGAAAATCCCAAAGATGGAAGTTGAAAACTGAACTCAAATTTCACCAGCCAGGGGCCGGTGAGATGGCTCAGCGGCTTAAGCGCCTGCCCGCCAAGCGCGAGGGCCCGAGTTCGACTCCCGGAACCCATATACGAAAAAGGGGCTGGTGATATCGCTCAGCGGCACGGGCGCCTGCTGGCGCGCGAGGTCCTGAGGTCGACCCCCCGGTACCCACAAAAAAAAAAAAAAAATTTCACCAGCCAGAAATAACCAGTAACTTTAGGTGAACAACATTTTGGACAATTGGATCCACAGATATACAAGCAGAGGGTTGGATGAGGGAACAGATGGGTAGAAATACTTTTACAAAAGCAGAAGAATCATATTTTGGGTAGTATTTTTAATTTAATTTTACTTGAATTTAACAGAAGGAAAACAAAAGGTAGTTAATGGAATTGTTGAATTCACATAGATATTTCTTGTATATGAGACAGTTTCGCAAAAATAGCCCTTTAAAGTTTAAGAAAGAAAACTGTAGATACAGTCACATGTTGAAGTTATTATGACTTTTTTAAAGGACAGATCTATTTTTGTTTGTATAGACTGAATTCTTGGTGTGAAAGACATGTTAACTGGCTCTATCATGCTGGCACCTACATAATTTCTAGGAACCCCTCCATACCAGCTGATGAAGAGCAGCTGCTGGGCCCCGGGACCCTTCCTCCACTCTGCTACCTGTGCCCAGTGCCAGGTCCACTCCAACCCTTATCTCACCAGGACCCAGAACTATAGGGCAAATGGGACTCGACCTATATTCTGGCCCCATTTCAGTACCCATTTCCATTGAAGTAGATTCCACTAAAGTTTTTACCTATTTTATATATTGGGTGTCCTTGTAAGGTAAAACATTGTGCAGCCAAGGGGGCCAAAACAGTTTGAAAACCACTGCTGAAGTGAGCCTTGACCTTGAAAAATCACTGGTCCAGGCTAGACCTCGGGCCCCTCCCTTGAAGATCACTGCTCCAGACTAGCGCTCAGGCCCTTGCAGTTTTCACAGGTCCTGTGAGAAGTGGGTTCACTTGTCCAGATGGCACCCCCACAAATGGACTCCAGAGGCAGGAAGAACAGCGAAAGCAAGACTTTAATGCTGTTTTGCAAGCCTGGGTGTCTGTGGACAGGCACACATAGAGTAGTTGCAGCAAACAATTTATGACCCAAACATTCAGGTCCCTTCCCCCATCTTTTCATTGGCTGAGAACTATGGGAGGTACAACCTACCCCAACAACATGTATGAGTTCCCTGGTCCCCCTCCTAATTTGAGTTTGGATTTCTTCATAGTATTTATTCTTTATTTTGGGACTTTCTAAGAAGCAGATATTGCAGGTGACCTTGGACCACTGTACTCACACCTACCTACCTTCTACCAAGGCTCTCTTACTCATTATTTTTATCTTTCCCTCAAGGTCTCACTTGCCCAGGTATTCTCCAAATGCATGAACTCTGTCAGACAGTTAGAAAACTTCCAGTGATTTTTCACTCAGAATTTATCTTGAAAAATAGACCACTTTGTTTCTTTTTCTTACATTCTTGAGTTTCAGAGAATGGAGTCCTCGGCCTTAGCACACTTAGCTCATTAGGAAGTCAGAGAACATGGCCTGTAATCACAGTATAATTACCTTGCTTCCTAATTGGCAGCAGATGTAGGCCTGCGGGGAAGGAAAGTCACTGGTGAGCTGGCTCCGAGTAGGATGAGGCAGAAGGTGCCAGGCCTAGGCACAAGCCAAAACTGCTGGAAGGGAATGAGCTTTCCTAGGGCTCCAGTTCTGCACCTGCCCTGTGCCCAGGGCCTCACAATCCTGTGAGAGGTGTGGTTCTCCCTCTTACAGAACAGGAAACTGAGGCTGGAAGAAGTGTGTGCTTGCTTGAATGCCCCTCACTTTGCCAGGAAGTGACACCAGGGGTGTATTAGCCAAGTCTCAGGCCTCTAAGAGCTTCCACATCACAGTGAGGTGACACAGACGATCAGAGCTGGAGCAGGCGGCTCACTGCAGAAAAACACTGCACCACCACCAGTGCCCCTGTGTCCCCCAGGGCTGGGCACTGGATGGTGAAACAGACAGGACCTGTGGCCTCATAGCAGGCAATAGGTTTTGCAGTCAGAGTGACCTTGGTTAAAGTCCCAGCTCTGTCCCATACCTGAAGTGTCAGGTAGATCACTATTCTCCTGGGACCTCAGTCTTTTCCTCTGAAAATATGTCAGCACTGAGTACCCCGGCAGGAACTCAGCCAATGGCTATGTTCTTCACTGTATGAGCCTGGAAACAGTAGTTTGGGCTCCTTTTTACCCTTGTGTTCCCAAAGCTAATTCCGTGTGTGTGTGTGGGTGTGGGTGTGTGTGTGTTGGAGTAGGGAGGTATGTCTAACTCCCCCAATCAGGTTAGCAACTTCGGCTGTGGTATATATATGAGGAGAGGAAGAGGTTGAAGAAAGTCAGGACTAAACCACAGAAGCAGATCCCCCTGGGATGGGCGTAGGTGAAGGCGAACATACACAAACATGCACATTTACACACACGAGCGTATGCGCACTCTCACACGGGCTCTGACCCCATGCATGGTGGGAGCCTGCTTTCAGTCTCTGTGAAGCTGCTGGCTGCTGTTCTGATTTTCACACTGAAGCCCTAAGTGTGCAGGACAGGTAGTCAGGGGGAAGATGCATGACACATGGCAAGAGCAAGCACAATAGGGCCCACGAACATGAGCCACAGCTGGGTGGGATGAAGCCCTGCGTCTGACCCTGGTTGTGTGGGAGCCCACAGAGGCCAGGCCTTTCTCATACAGCTAAATGTACATGCCAGGCTCAGGAATCTCATAAGAGGTGGGTGGTCAGCTATAGCCCACCACTGCCTTATACTTAGGAGGTGGCCCTGAGATCAGCAATGACACAGGTGGGTGGCAAACCCATCACTGTTTCACCTCTGCATTCCAAATCTCCCTCAGGATGGCTCCAACAGGGATGGCCTGTCCTGACCAGAATCATAGAGGGACAGGTAGCTCCCCAAACACATTACTCTGGGTGTGAGGGACATGTCATCCTGCAGCCACTCTTAGGAGGAAGCTCTGAAGCCCTACATCCGGGGACAATGGCCTGGGGTCCTCAGTGGCTTCTTTGGCCTGATATGTGGAGGGGTGGACATGTAGAGGGGCTGACGCCCCAGTGGTGGGATGCAGAGCTGGTGATCCAGCAGCGTGTGCCTCAGTCACCTGTCCCTGAATGGTCCCCAACCCAGACTTTGGGGATTCCCCCCCATCACTAACAGACTCCAAAGCAGAAATGGGGAATCTTGACTCATCCCACCCACGGGGGAAGTTGTAGGTTTGCCAACTTTCATCACAGAAAAATAATTTTCAGGATTCATCAGTTAGAGGAGTAAAAGGATTTATTTGGCAGAATTTTGAAAATACACCCTCAAAGAAATTGAGTGTGGGCCCTCAAGAGAGAGAAACTTATGGGCTGAACTTGGATGCATTTATGGTAAAAATCTGTGGAACTTGTAAATCTATGGAAAGAGGAGATTTCATTTACAGATGAAAGCTGTAATCCATCCATAAGGAAAGGCCCATTTTACAAGTCAAAGGGAAAGACCCAGGCTTATTGTGTCTTTAAGGTCCTTAGGAATTTTTGACTGGGTTTCTATCCTAAACCCTGCAGTTTTCATTACAAGCACAATTTTAAAATTATGATTTCTCTTCTTTCCTTTTTACCTATTTTATTTTTCCTATCCTGCTTCATTTCCTATTCCCCCCAGATTTTGGTGCCTTATTCTTAAGGGGTACAGAGGGGTTGAAGGTCCATCTTCTTATGGCTGGGGTGGAGTGGAGCTGACCCTACCTAGCTAGGAATCAAGTCTCATCTTGACTGACTAATGGAGACTTAGGAAGATAGGATTTGTTATCACCATATCATTGAGGCTTAAGGCTGGATCTAACATTGCATTAATTTGTGAAAGTAGGTGTTTTAGTCACTTTCCTCATCACTGGGACAAAATGCCTGACATTCATGACTTAGAAGAGGAGAGGTTTGTTTTGGCTCAAGTTTCTTAGACGTTTCAGTCCTTGCATGGTTGTTGGCATGGTGAAAGGTGCCCAAGTCATGGCAGCCAGGAAGCAGAGCTATGAAGGGTGATACACCTGTTATGGCTTGTATCTAGATGTCCCCCCAAAGCCTTATGCAGTCAAGGGTGGGGCTTTTCAGAGGTGGCTGGAACTAGGGTGTGAGATTCTGAGATTGAGGGTGTGATGCTAGGGTTGATTCCCAGTGTGACGCTAGTATTAAGGGTATGAGTATAAAATATGAGACACAGAAACAGGGCTGCTGTGGTTGTTGTTTGTCATTTGTTCTTTGCTGTCTTCTGCCTACCCAGTTTTGCCGCCTTCTGCCTGCCCAGTTTTGCCATGGACTGTTTCACCTCTGAGATGCTCCTCTGCCGTGCCACCCTGCCTTGCAGCCAGCCAACTATGAACTGAAACCTCTACAAATGGTGAGCCGAAAAAGACCCTTCCTCCTTTATCTCAGCAACGAGAAAAGTAACTGTTATGGTTTGTGTCTGGATGTCCCCCCAAAACCTCATGCAGTCAAGGGGGGTTGCTTTTCAGAGGCAGCTGAATCTAGAGTTTGTGATTAATTCATTGTCTAGTGCTGGGATTATGGGTGTGAGTGCTACACCCACCCTCGGGCAGGTAGCCTACATACAATATAAGGGACAGAAAGAGTCCTCTCTCTCTCCTCCCTTTTTGCTCTTGTTGCTTTTGCTGTTTTTCGCCGCCGTGAACTGTTACCCTCTGCCATGTGCCACTCTGCCTTGGAGCCAGCCGAGTATGGACTGAAACCTCCACAACTGTGAGCTAAATAAACCTTTCCTTCCTTAATTTTGGGCATCGGGTATTTTGTCTCAGCAATGAGAGAAAAGTAACCAAGATAGTAACTAAGACAACACCTTTCTGGGTCACATCCTCAGTGACCTACCTCTTCCTGTCAGGCTCCCCCTCTCTATATCACATTTAGTTATACTGCCCCCATGATTCTATCTCCCTTCCAAAAGGCCTTCCTATGAGCACATGAGGCCTTGAAAGGACATCTAGATCTAAATCATAAGAGCATGTTTTGTATGACGAAGACACATTTGCAGAGTTGCTAGGAAAACATACATAACCTTGTTTTAATAATAGCACAAGTGAGAGCTGCGTGTGGTGGTGCATGCCTGTAATCCCAGCACTCAGGAGACTGAGGCAGGAAGATCACCATGAGTTTGAGGCCAGTCTGGGCTACGTAGTGAGTTCAAGGCCAGCCTGGACTACATAGCGAGATCCTGTCTCAAACAAACAAACAAACAATAATAATAGCACAGGTGTGCATTAGCTCGACTAGGAGGTGGAAAAATCTGGAAGATATGAATGTTCTAACCACATTGAACAAGCAAGGGCCAAAAATTTAAAAAACAATGGTGAACTGTCATTACTGTTAAACTCTAAGTCTTGAGATATTTACCCAAGTCCAACAGGTGGAGTGTAAGAGTATATAGACTCTTCTCTATTTTGTAATGATAATCTAATTTATTTTAATTATAATAATGGCCAAGGAATAAAATATATAAAGACTGTATGTGGGGCTTTTTTTTGTTTGTTTTTTGGGGTCTTTTTGAGACAGGGTTTCACTATGCAATTCAGGCTGGCCTTGAACTCACTTTGTAGCCCAGGATGGCCTCAAATTCACAGCAATCCTCCTGCCTCAGCCTCCTGAGTGCTGGGATTACAGGCATGTGCCACCTCGCCTGGCCTTGTATGTGTTTTTATGTGAACATTTGGCCTTAAAATTCTTACTACAGGGTTTAGAATCTGGAATTTGGTCTGTACTTTGCAAATATAAAGATCTTTATAGTGACTAGCTCTAGGTAAGATAAACATATAAAGTCTAGAGTAGATAACAGGTAGTTAATACCACAAAGGTAAAAATGTTCAGTAGCTAGAATATTTATATAGACTTTTGTATCCTATGGGCACACCTATACAAGGAACCAAATCTTTACCTGAGGGGTACCTGAAAGTACATTAGAATAATATAATGGCAATACATTAAGAGGCACAAGGATACTTTTTAGAACAACTAACGGGACTGGGAATTACAGCTTCTTATGGCTATAAGTTAAGATGTTATAGATGCAGCTGAAGACTGACAGTCAGAGCTGGTATAATGTTACTTGCCACTTTTTACACCTAATCTAGACTTTTCTGTTTTTATATTACTATTACTCTAACTTTTTTGTTATACTTTCGTGCTGGGTGTTTAAGACTAAGTCAAAGTAAAACCTGCATTAGCCAAAATTAATCTATATGTGTTTGTCAAGGTCAGTTGAGGCTTCTCAAGAGGGTTGCTTTTGGAGCCATGTGAGGATCCTCTTAGCTTCTCTAGTTGTTCTCTCTAATGGCTGTGTCATTTTCTGATGGGTCACAGTCTTTCTTGACCATATGGCTTCACTGGAAGAATGGAAGTGGTCTTCCTTTTTATAAAATGTGTATTGACTGACCTGTCCTTTGGAGCTCAATAATCCCCCTGCTCAAGAGGTTAGGGACCTCGCCAGAGTTGTAGGGACCTTTTAAAGGAGTCCCATCATGCTCTGGGTCCTGACTGATGTTGGAGGCAGGGACCAAGATATTGGTTGTCCTCTTAGCCCTTTTGTCTTCTTTAGCCTTGGTCTCTAAGCTTCAGCTGTTGAATGCCCAGATAAGTTACACCAGTCTTGAAGTGGGTGCAGTAGGTATTCATCCTAACTGTTATAATCTTTTCTGAATATTAGGCACTTTGAAATGTAAAGTATGCTCAGAGAAAAACTACCTCTTCCATGAATCATGGTCAGCCTTAGTATTAGGAGTTAGTGTCATATTTTATCTGTTGTGTAGGTGATGGCCTACCATCTTAATGTACTATTTAAATTGTCCTTTAGAAGTCATATTTCTGTAGAATGTTAACAGATAACAGTTAAAAAGTTTTACAAGGAAAATGCAAAATAAAAATAACCAGAGCAAACATACCATTTTAGGATAAAATTATGATGACATTATTATACCAGGACCATTAAATTATTTTTATTATCTCTCTAAAAAAATACAATGAGAGCCAGGCATGGTGGAGCACAGTTGTAATCCCAGCATTCTAGGAGGCTGATGCAAGAGGATCTCCACAAATTTGAGGGCAGGCTGGGCTACATAGTGAGTTCAAGGCCAGCCTGAACTACACAGTAAGACCCTGTCTAAAAAAAAAAAAAAGGAATTCTCATTTTAGTGTAAAATAACTTAATATGTTACCTTTAATCATAAAATATTAAATTACATAAACAAATTCTCATCTAGATCTGCTATTCTTAAAAACGAAGTGTCTGGGCCGATGAGATAACTCAGCAGCATAAGTGCCTGCCTGGCAAGCGTGAGGTCCTGAGTTCGACTTCTGGTACCCATATAAAGGAAAAAAAAGGGCTGGTGATATCGCTCAGCGGCACAAGCACTTGCTGGCAAGTGCGAAGTCCTGAGTTCGACTTCCGGTATCCATATTAAAAAAAAAATAGTGTCTAAGTGGAATGTACTTGCCTACAGGTGTACTTCATAGGTGACTAATTCCCAATCTTTTAGTTATTAGAGTGATACTGCCTGGAGTGCATAGTGTTTTCGTTCCATCTAATTATTAAAATACAACTAAGGATGCATAAATATAAACTTTAAAAATAGCTTATCCTTGGCTCAGCGGCTTAAGCGCCTGCCTTGCAAGCGCAAGAGCCCGAGTTCGACTCCCGGATCCCACATACGGAAAAGGGGCCGGTGATATCGCTCAGCGGCACGGGCGCCTGCTGGCGCGCGAGGTCCTGAGGTTGACCCCCCGGTACCCACAAAAAAAAAAAAAAATAGCTTATCTTTACAAACAGCTTTGTTTGAGGACACCAGTATGGTAAGTTGTTCTAACTTTTGTTTTTTAGAAGGCTTGTAAACTTGGGGAACATAAATGTATTTAACATACAAAGAAGTCAGTAATTAGCACCATAACTACATAGAAATCTTTATACATTAACTTAGTCTTTATTCTTAAGGTGAAATTTAAATTTCTTTAACACATTTATATAATGTAACAGCACTGACACGAGTCACAGATAAATGTAGACCTCCTATAAGTTTAGGAAACAGTGTTAATGACATTATAGACTTATTGCCCAGTATACAAGTGTATTCATTTGTACAGTAACAAAAGCCTCATTTAGCCAGAGCCAATAGATATAGACCAAGTTTTAAATGGCAGGACCGAATTATACCAAATACAAAGAGCAGAGATGCCAAACATTTTGATCATTTTATATGTCTAAGGTCCAGATACAGTGTATACTGTATAAAAGAAAGCACTTATTGGTTCTCTGCATGTATTATATTTATGCAATCTTAATTCTATAAAGTTATTAACATTAGATAAAGCTCAAACACAAAGCATATTTTATCCTTGGATATATACACATTTTTAGTCCCAGATATAGAAAGGGTGTGCTAAAACCTAAGATAATAGTTATGCATTTAACCAGTTATAAACTGATTACTGGAAGATTTTACGACAAGCAAACACTAAAATAGTCTTTTTTTTGTTTTTGTTTTTGGGGGTACTGGGAGTCGACCTCAGGACCTCGCACTTGCCAGCAAGCGCTTGTGCCGCTGAGCAATATCACCGGCCATTTTTTTCCTTTATGTGGGTTCCGGGAGTCAAACTCAGGACCTCACGCTTGCCAGGCAGGCGCTTATGCCACTGAGCTATCTCACCGGCCCTAAAACACATTTTTAAAAAGTAATCAGAAGCCTAACAGCAGAAAACACAAGAAATTATCTTTTTTTTTTTAAAGAAATTATCTTGATAAAACACAAAACCTTTGATTTCCAGTCTAGCTTTTTAAGTTTGGCCAGCAGCATTTTAATATCTTAAGAAAACCTGCCCATTGCATGCTGTGCACTACATGAGGACCCTGCCTGGTGGAGGTGTCAAACTTCCTGTTCCTGGCACACTCTGAACTTTGGTTCCCCTCAGCAAAGGGCCACAGAGGTGACTACCAAACAACTAACCTGGTTGAGGATGAGGCCGAAACCCCAGAGGTGAGGTGAGCCTGGAAGTGTTGGCTGCTTCAGGGAGAAATAACAGATGGGTCAGCAGAGGTAGCCCCAAGAAAGGCCACAACTTGTGTAGATTAAAAAACAACGTGGAGCTTTACCGAGAGTGACTTCTTCACGGTGGGATAGAATTTGAGAAGGAAGCCGGTGCTGTGCCTGCCATATTGCCAGAGACAGTTAATCAGGTGCCATTTGGGGAAGGGGTTGCTCACGTGGGACTGAGCCGCAGAACACCTATGTACTGCAGTTTTACTCCAGGACTGAGGCGTTTCCCTACCACAGAGAATGGTGAGAGACAGCTGCAGGAGGCAGATGGGGAAAGAGGGCTGGACACAGATCCCCTGAAATCCCCTGAGAAGTTTAAGCTTAGGCCAAGAAGGACTCAGAGCCTGCATTCTGTGGTGGGAGGGCAGGTTCGACAGGTGTGACTTTCAGAGGTGGCTGGATCTAAAGGTGATGGCATGGAGTCCGGCAGTCTGCTTGAGCCCCTGTCCTGTTGCCTATATCTGGTGGACATCAGTAGTCTGATTGCTTCACCAGGTACAAATGTGAGCAGGGACAGTTGCCATGGTCTGGGATTTATAGACACAGGGACCTCTTGAGTAGAGGGGTTACTTCACAACACCACAGGCTATAAAGGGGGCCATAGAGGACTGTGACATGCTAGATTCCAAAGACTGCAGGTTCTGGGAAGAAACCACTGATTTAGAAATACATAGGAATTTTTTTTAACTGATTTTTCCTCATTTATTTATTGGTGGTGTTTGGAGTTTTATCTCTTATTTTCTTTTTCATTTTTAAAATTATTATTATCTTGGGCCGGTGAGATGGCTCAGCGGCGTAAGCGCCTGC
This sequence comes from Erethizon dorsatum, assembly GCA_028451465.1. Classification (NCBI taxonomy): domain Eukaryota; kingdom Metazoa; phylum Chordata; class Mammalia; order Rodentia; family Erethizontidae; genus Erethizon; species Erethizon dorsatum. Next base: position 68,740,140 of record CM051828.1, on the reverse strand, counting down.
CTTGCAAGCGCGAAGGCCCGAGTTCGACTCCCGGATCCCACATACCAAAAAGGGGCCGGTGATATCGCTCAGCGGCACGGGTGCCTGTTGGCGCGCGAGGTCCTGAGGTCGTCCCCCCGGTACCCACAAAAAAAAAAAAAAAAAAAAAAATTATTATTATCTTTATTTGTCTGATTTGGTCCTCTTCTTTTTTTTTTTTTTTTTTTCTTTTCTCTCTCTTTTAATTTGTTCCTTATTATTTTTTGGTTTTTCCCCTTTAGTTTACTCTCTGTTTTTCTTATGGCTCCTATTTCTTGTTACTTTTATCTAATACTAATAATTGCCTTTTACTCCTTAATAAGATCCTTTATTTCACTTTTATCACCTTCTTCTCATCTTACATTGCTTAATTTTTCAAATTCTACCTTTTTTGTGCTCCCATTCCCCCCAACCTCTATCCTTACTAGTATAACCATTAAGCTTTATGAGTCTATCAGTAGTTAATTACATCTTACTATGGTTGAACACTATTCTATTGTTAGTGGAGGTAAAGTCCTTCCATTGAATAGATATTTACTGTAGGTCAATATCTGATTTATCTTAATGATTGTACTATAATCACAGGTCTCTTTTCTGTGTTTAAGGATGGTACATTATTGATTCTTAGGTTTTGTTAATATCCAGTTTGTACTTGAATGTTATTGTTGCTGATTTTACTATTGCAGCCAACGTGACATAGTTGTTATTATTTGGTTTTCTGTGTTCCAATATCTGGATTTCTTGGGGGTCATAAACAATACTGTGGCCCATTCCCGAAGAACTGGGTACTGGGCCAAATAACTTGCAATCTTTCACAAATAAATGGAGGTGGTTGGATCCTGGGACAGAGGCAAAGGTCAATACTTAGCCATGTCCAGAGGCTATCTCTGAAAAGTAGGCATTAGCTAAAGAAGTCCGCATACTAGCCACAGAGCTATTCACTATAATCCACCTGGTGCCCTCACTTCAGGAAACAAACAAACAAAAAATAAAAATATGAGAAGACAAGACAACAAAATGCCTCCCAGAACTCCCAACTCCCCCAAAGCCAATCGGGGGTGGGGGTGGGGGGTGGGATAAAAAATGCCACATAGCTGAAATATCTAAAAGGATAACAGTGGAGATAACAAACCAGGTCAATAAGGTGCTTGGTGAATTCAAATAAGCTGTAACTAAGCTGGTAATGATCTTAATGAAACAAACAAGCAGCAAGTCTATAGAAAACACTAATACAAAACTAGTGGACCTAAAGAAAAAGATGCAAAACATACATGCCCAGCATAGAAAAGAACTAGAGTCCATAAAAATGTTTCAAACAGAAATCTAGGAGATTAAATATTCTATTGAAAGTATGGCCAGCAGAATCAACCAGTGTGAAAACAGTGTCGGATACAGAAGACAGGGCTGTGGCTGGTGATCAATTAATGAGAGATACCTTAAAAACAATAAGAGAACATGAAAAATGGATCTAACAGCTGATAGATGATGTAAAGAAGACTAACTTAAGATTAATAGGAATTAGTGAAAAATCAAAAGACAGCACAAAGGGCATAAAAATTGTTTATAAAAGTAATAGCAGAAAACTTTCCAAACATGGAAAAAGAATTTAACATACAGATAAGTGAGGCACATAGAACCCAAACTAGCTGTGATCAGAAAAGAACCACTCCACAACACATCATGGTTAAAATATGAGAAATGCAACACAAGAATGGAATCTTGGGGCCGGGGGTGTGGCTCAGTGGCTCAGCGCCTGCCTGGCAAGTGCAAGGTCCTGAGTTTGATTCCCAGTACAAAAAAAAAAAAAAAAAGGAATCTTAAAAGCTGCCAGAGAGGGCTGGTGAGATGGCTCAGCGGCGTAAGCGCCTGCCTGGCAAGCGCAAGGTCCCGAGTTCGACTCCCGGAACCCACATATGAAAAAAAAGGCCGGTGATATTGCTCAGCGGCAGAGGCACCTGCTGGCGCGCGAGGTCCTGAGGTCAACCCCCGGTACCCACAAAAAAAAAAAAAAAAAAAAAAGCTGCCAGAGAAAAGCAATGAATCACTTATAAAGGAAAACCCATCATAATTACAGCGGTCTTCTAAACACAAATTTTCAAGGGAAGGAGAGCTTGAAGTGAAGTGTTTTAAGCCCAAAAAGAAAACAACTTCCAACTCAGGCTGAGAGTGTGAAAAAATTGTCTTTCAAAATTGAAGAAGAAATAAGACATTTCCATTATAAACAGCACCTAAAGAAATTCTTGACCAGCAAACCAGCACTCCAAAAAATTCTCAAGGATATCCTAGAAAGAGACATTGAAGCTAAAAATGCCAAAAGGTCCAACAGAATGAATGCACACGGTAAGGCAAACAATTAAGTAGAAGGGAAAGAAAGGGAATCAGCAGCAGGAAAATAATACAATGACAGGAATAAGTCAATACCTATCAGCTATAACTATCAATGTGAATGGCCTGAATTCTCTAATCAAAAGACACAGATTAGAAGAATGGATCAAGAAACAAAAATCCAATGGTTTCTGTATATAAGAAACACATTTAATCCAATAAGAAATTCATAGACTAGAAACCAAAGGATGAAAAACAACATTTCATGTTCAGGAATCAGAAAACAAGCAGGAGTAGCTCTTCTATTTTCAGACAAAGTGGACCATAAGCCAAAACTGATCAGAAGAGGCAAAAAAGGACACTATATATTTGTTAAGGGAACTATTCAACAGGAAAAGATAACAATTATAAACATATGCATCAAACACTGGTACATTCAACTTCATAAAACAAACACTACTGGACATAAAAGATCAGATAATCATCAATGTAATTTTAGTGGGGTACCTCAATACCCCACTATCACAAATAGACAGATCTCAATTCCTGGTACAAAAACAAAACCAAAACAAAAAACAAATAGATCAACTAGATAAAAAATCAACAAAGAAATATCAGAGTTGAAGGAAACCTTTAAACAAATGGACTTAATATATACAGAGGGTTCCAACCCAAGAACAACAGAATATATATTTTCCTTGGCAGCACATGGAACTTTCTCCAAGATAGACCATGTACTAGCCAATAAAACATGCTTAAGTAAATGTGAAAGAATCAAAAGTTTACCGTGTATATTATCAAATCGTAGTGCAATAAAATGACAAATCAATGGCAAAAGAAACCACAGCAATTATGCAAATACATGGAAATTAAACAACATATTCTTGAATAATCAATGGGTCTCAGAAAAAATTAAGGAAGGAATAAAGCAGTTCCTAGAATTAAAAGACAATGCCACTACAAAGTACCATAACTTATGGGGCACAATGAAAGCCGTCCTAAGGTGGGAGTTTATAGCTGTGAAGGCCCACATCAGAAAAACAACAAACTCAAATAAATAACCTAATAAGGTACCTCAAGATACTACAAAGACAAGGATAATGCAAATTCAGATCTAGTACAAGGAAGGAAATTATAAATATCAGAGTAAAAACCAATGAAATGGAGACTTAAAAAGCAATACAAAGAATCAATGAATTGAAAAACTAGTTGTTTGAGAGAACAAACAAAATAGACAAACCCTTAGCCAATCTTACCAAAAGAGGAAGGAAGAAAGAAAGGAAAGAAGGAAGGAAGGAAGGAAGGAAGTAGGAAAGAAAGAAAGAAAACAAATAAACGCAATTAGAAATGAAAAAGGTGAAATCACAATGGACACTGCTAATAATCCAGAAGATTATTAGCAACTACTTCACAAACATGTATGCCAATAAATTGGAGAACTCAGAAGAAATGTAGAGATTCCTGGATGATACATATAAATTACCAAAACTAAATAAAGAAGACTTAAAAATTCAGAATAATCTAATAAAAGTCAACGAAATTGAAGCAGTACTGAAAAACCTACCAACTAAGAAAAGCCTAGGACCGGATGGATTCACTGCCAAATTCTACAAGAACTTCAGGGAAGAAGCTCTAATGCCAATACTCTTCAAACTCTTTAATGAAGTCTAAAGGGAAGGCGTATTCCCAAAGTCATTCCTGGAAGCTGGCATTACCCTAATTCCAAAATAATGCGAGTATACAACCAAAAAAGAGAATTATGGGCCAATCTCTATAATGAACATAGATGTAAAAAATACTCAGCAGGATACTGGCAAACAGGATGCAACAAATCATCAAAATGATCATATGCCATAAACAAGTAGGCTTCATCCCAGGGATGCAAGGATAGATCAGCATTTGCAAATCAATAAATGTAATCCATCACATAAACAGAAACGTGGAGAAAAAAACACATGATCATCTCAAGGGATGCAGAAAAAGCCTTTGAAAAAATCCAAAATCCATTTATGATTAAAAAAAACCCTGAAAAAAATGGATATAAAAGGATCTTATCTCAATCTGATAAAAGCCATTTATGACAAAACTACTGCCAACTTCATATTAAATGGGGACAAACTGAAAGCTTTCTTTCCAAAATCAGGAACAAGACATGAATGTCCACTCACCACTCCTATTCAACATAGTCCTCAAAACACAGGCCAGAGCAATCAGGCAAGAGAAAGAAATAGGAGGGATGTGTACAGGAAAGGACGAAGTCAAATTATCATTATTTGCAGATGACATGATCCTCTTCACCAAAGACTCCCCCAAAATTCTACCAGAATACTCCTAGATTTAATAACCAAATTCAACAGTGTAGCAGGACACAAAATCAACACATAAAAATCATAGTGTTCCTTTTTTTTTTTTGTGGGTACCAGGGGTCGAACTCAGGACCTCGTGTGCCAGCAGGCGCCCGTGCCACTGAGTGTTATCACCAGCCCTTTTATCGTATGTGGGTTCCGGGAGTTGAACTCAGGACCTTGCGCTTGCCAGGCAGGTACTTATGCCGCTAAGCTACCTCACTGGCCCCCAGTAGTGTTCCTATACACTAACAATGACCTCACTGAGAAAGAAATTAGAAAAACAGTATGTATCATAATTGCATCAAGAAAAATTAAATACTTAGAAATTAACCTAACCAAGGAAGTGAAAGACCTCTACAATGAAAATTATATCATTCTGAAAAAGGAGACTGAAGAGGACATCAGAAAATGGAAAGATATTCCATGTTCCTAGATAGGCAGAACCAATATAGTCAAAATGGCAATACTTAAAAAACCGACACATAGATTTAATGTAATCCCAATCAAAACATCAACAGCATTCCTCACAGATCTAGAGAAAACACCTTTTGTGTGTGTGTGTGTGTGTATTGGTTTGTTTTTGTTTTTGTTTTTTTTTAAGAGAGTCTTGCTATGTAGTGCAGGCTGGCCTTGAACTTGATTACGTAGCCCAGGTTGGAACTCACGGTGATCCTCCTGCCTCAGCCTCCTGAGTGCTGAGATTACAGGCATGTGCCACCATGTCTGGCCTACTAGCTTCCTTAAACACTGGCTTCCTTATAGAAATCTTCTCTCTGTAAGATTGTGGAGATAGTGGATTTCGACATGCTGTACATATTAGTGAGATCGGTCACATGAACACCACTCTCGTATTTCTCCACAATTTCCTTCTTTTTGATTGTGACTGCTGCTTTACCTTCCCTCCTTTCCTTATCTTCTTTTCTAGCTTTTTGGGGGCCATTTTGATAGCAGTAATCATAGCAATTGTACAAAGCACTGAGCAAAATCACGTCCACAAACAAATGCATTCGAGCTCAGGCTGACGCTTACCTATGCTTACACACACTTTCCTGGCATCTTGAGTCTTTGTTTACAACCTCACAAGTGGCTGGCATTCAGGTCATAACTAAAGACTTTGGTCATAAGCTAAACCTAAAATTCCTGTCATAACCCAAGTTGTTCCAATGTGAGGCTGGTCATAACTTGAGGGTCCACTGTATATAATACATGATATATATTGTATACAAGAAATACTATATATATGATATATGATATTGATATACAAATTATATATATTATATTACATATTGTATATGTATTGTATGTATTTTATATATATTATATATAAAAAATTTAGATAGTAAGGGACTCTTTCTGTCCCTTATATTGTATGCAGGCTACCCCCTTAGGGCAGGTGTAGCACTTGCACCCTTAATCCTAGCCAAAACTATGCCAAACCAATCAGTGGACTACTTACTCACACACCCTTGGTCCCAGCATCACACACTCTAGATTCGGCCACCTCTGAAAAAGCCCTATGACCCCCAGGATTTGGGGGGACATCTAGACCAAACCATAACAACAAGCCTATTGTTTGGTACCACCCTTGGGTCTTCTGTTGTCACTAAATCCATTATCCAGACACACCCAGAATTGTGCTAAACCAGTCTGCTAGGCATTTCTTATTCAGTTTGACACTGTCACTATCACAGGTCCTCCGCTCAGGATCATGTAACACGTTCATTTTTTTTAATAGACATTGCTGTCCCAACTTTGTCAGGGTCAAGACTGCCCAATCAGTGGCTTGACTCAGCCTTCCCCAATTTTCCTAGGATCATGCTGCATGCACAGCCAGCCCCAACTTCCCTGGGGTCATTCTGCATGTGTAGCCTGCCCTGACTTTCCCAGGGTCACGTTGCCCAAGCAGCAGCCCACCCAAATTTTCTGTCATGACTAGTCTAGACATCCCTAACAGTCCCACAGAAATCCATCCCAGGGTTAGGCAACACTGGCCAGTCTTATTGCTGTTAGAAACAGAGAACAAGTGTCCTTGCTCCTGGCATACAGCTACTTCCAGGCATTGAGCCCCCAAAAGTATGCAAAAAATTGTTGGATTTTTCAACATAGATCAGAAAGGTAGGAAAAAAGTTGTATACAACAGCTGGGCTTTACTCAAAAAGTAATCCAGAGGTCTTTATATCTAGGGAACTGTAACATAGGTAAAGAACTCATCGAGGATTCAAAAAGTCTGGAGAGGCCTCTACAGTAACTAAAACGCACGTACAGGTTTTAGATAGGGAGAAAAACTTTAGGTTGAAGTAAAAGTGAAAGAGGTGAGGGAGGGAAAGTAAAAGGATTAAAAGAGGAGTTTACAGGACCTCTTTTTGTTAAAAAGTGCTTAGGGCCCAAAGATGTTCAAGATATGGGGAGACAGCATCCTCCCATATCTTGTCATCAGGAGGTCAGTTCTCTCCACGGTGTCTCAGAACTAGTCTTCCCACACTGAATGTGTAAGAAAACTGCTCAAGACACTGAGTGGGTCTATCCTTATGTGTGTCCCTCTGGTGACCAGGTTTTAGTTCCATCTGACCCAGGAACAGGATATGTTGAGGTGAGGAGGTATCTAATGAGGCCGATACTCATCCTGACCTAGAGTGTACCTCTTGACACCTCTCCTCATTTCTGGTTTGAGGGAGCAAGTGTCTTGTTCTTCAGTGCTCTTTATATGTAAGCGCTCATTTTCTAGAGACTTAGGAACCTCTAACTGCTGAAAAGGAAAAAACTAAAGCTGCAGAGGTTCATAGAGCAAGAGAGAGAGAGGGAAGGAGAGACAGGGACAGAGACAGAAAGACAGAGAGTGACAGAGAGACAGAAAGAGACAGAGAGAGAGAGACAGAGAGAGGGACAGAGAGAGAGACAGAAAGACAGTGACAGAGAGACAGGGAGAAGAGAGAGGAAGAAAGAGAGGAAGATGAAGAGAGAGAGGGAGGGAGGGAGGGACTACGCATCAGAGGGCAAAGGCTTGGGGAAGTGAGGAAGAAAAACTGAAAAGCCTTCAGCTGGACTTACTAAAGTTGTAGTCCCAATGCCTCTTTATCTCCTGCTGCTGGCTCACCAAAAGAAATGTCACCAGTCAGAGTCCAAGGAGGCTCCCGATGTAGAGATGGGGAACCATGGCTCACCTCACCTGTGGGGCAAACTGTAGTTTCTCTGACTTCCATCACAGAAAAAGAATTTTCAGGATGCATCAGTAAGAGGCATAAAAGGATTTATTGGCAGGATGTTATAAGTACACACTCAAAGAAATCGAGTGTGGGCCCTTAAGAGAGAGGCACTTATGATGGCTTCGAGCTGGGTGTATTTATGGGGGATTTGGAGGTGGAAATCTGTGGAACTTGTGAGTCTATGGAAAAAAAGGATTCAATTTACAGATGAAAGGTAATAGTTCCTTGCAGGGAAAGGGTGACAACCCATTCATAAATGACAGACATAACAGATGATAGAGCTGTCACCCATCCATTGAGAAAGGCCCCTTTTCCAGGCGAAAAGGGATGTTCTATTCACAGGTAAGAAAGGTCACTTGTAGGTCAAAGGGAATGGCTTGGGTCTACTCATGGGTCAAAGGGAAAGGCCCAGGCTTATTGTGTCTTAGAGGACTTTAGGAAATTTTTTATTGGGTTTGTGTTCTGAACCTGCAGTTTTTATTAAAAGTACAATTTTAAAATTATGTTTTTTTTCATCTCCCTTTTAGATATCTTATATTTCCTATCCTACCTTACCCGCCATGTTCACCTCCTCCAAATTTCCAAACCCAGCCCCTTCTCTCACCCACACTGCCCTTCCCCAGGTCAGCACCCAAGCTAGCCCACCAGGACCATCCCCACCCCAAGGCTACGGCTGGACCCCGTCACTTCCCTTCTCTTATATTTTCAGCACCCCCACTCTGCCACCAGATGCCCCAGTGGAGGTCCCTCAGAACCTGCTCAGAGCTTTTAAAGCTTGTACAAGTCCATCCTCACCCTGGCCTACTGGATCAGAATCCAGAGCCCAAAGTCCTGACCTAGGCAAACAAGTCCAAAGTCATGGCCCAGAGGAAGAACAAGCTGGGTATCCAGGTGCTTTGAGAGTTTGGGTTCCACCACCATCTCCAGCCTGATCTCCCCCAGACCCCACGTTTCATTTGCCCCAAACTTTGGTGCCTGGGTCACATTCACAAGCCACATGGTTGCTTACAGCCTTTTTTTTTTTTTTTTTTTTTTTTTGGTCATAGTGAGGACTGAACCCAGGGACCTACTGACCTACAGCCTTACCCCCCTGCTTTTGTTTTTTGAGATAAGGACTTGCTAATTGCTCAGGCTGGATTTGGACCTGTGATCCTCCTTCCTCAGCTTCCCAAGTAGCTGGGGTTACAGGCATGCAGTTCGGTGCCTGGAGCTCATACTTTTCTTGTCAGGGACGTCCTCCCTCCAGCACTTTTCCTTTGGGCAAACCCCCACTCGCTCAGCTCCACTCAAAGATCAACTCTTCTGTGAAGCCCTCTGTGACTGCTCCCTCCGCCACACTACATTCCTCTTCAGCGCTTACCACTTTGTTTTGTGAGGTGCCTGTTTCCCCATTCGACTGGCAACTTTGGGGAGGCAGAGGCCTGACTCTGCACAGCATCCAGAGCAGGGCTTGGCACAGGGTTGTGAAGGAATGGGTGAAGAAGCAAATGAAGGAAAGGTCATCTTTAGGTGTAGGGCCTAGCTTTGGGATGTGCTCCCCTGGCGGCTGTGGCTAGTGGAAGACTGAATGACTGAGGCTGTGCCAAAAGCACCCTCGAAGGGCAGAGGGGTCAAGGGAAGGTGGAGAACACAAAGGGCCAGATGTTCATTTTCACTTCATTTAAAAATCTATATTGCTGGGTGTAATCCTAGCACTCTGGGACATGGAGGCTGGAGGATTGCAAGTTCAAGCCCAGTTTGGGTAACTTAGTGACTGTCATGACTTGTATTTAGATGTCCCCCCAAAGCCTCATGTGGTCACAGGTGGGGGTTATCGGAAGTGGCTGGATTTAGGGTGTGTGAATATGGGTTAAGGGTGTGATACTGGGATTAAGGCTGTGGATAATGGAAGCCCCACCCTGCGTGTGGGTGGAACCAGTCAGTAGTTTGTAGCCTGGATAGAATACAAAGGGACTGAAAGAGGGCAGGCTGCTGCTGCTTGTTGCCTTCTGCCCACTATGCCATGAAATGTTTCTCCTCTGTGATGCCCCTTGGCTATGCCACTCAGACTTGGACCTAGCTGACTGTGGACTGAATCCTCTACAAACTGTGAACTAAAATAGACCTTTTCTTTTTTAATTTTTGGTGTTCAGTATTTTATCTCAGCAACACAAAAAGTAACTAAGTGACTTTGAAAGACCCTGCCTTAAAATAAAAAAAGGGCTCAAGGTGTAGCTCAGTGTGAAGACCCTAGGCTCAATCCTCGGTAACACACACACACACACACACACACACACACACACACACCCCAGCTGTAATCCCAGCTACTCTGGTGGCTGAGGCCAGAAGATCACAAGTTCAAGGCCAGCCTGGGCAGCTTCAGTGAAACCCTATCTCGAAATAAAAAATGAAAAGCAGTGAGGATGTAGCTTAGTAGTAAAGTGTCCCCGTGTTCAGTCTTCAGTACCACACAGATGCACACGCACACACACACACACACACACAAACACACGAAAAATACCAAAAATAAACAAATGGGGCTGGGAGTGTAGCTTAGTGGTAGTACTATAGGCAGCTAAGTTAGATAGAAACTAATATATTGTTAGAAAAGGATTGGGCCCTTAAGGAAGTCAGCACAATAGAGACATCAGAATTGTGGCTAGAGACAAATCTGAAGGGAGCAAGGTGTCAGGATGGAAATGCAACAGCCAGACCTGCAAGATAAACAGCAATTTGAGATTATACTGTAATTAGCACCACCTGGTCCAGTGGCCTCAGATAAGCATCAGCTCCATAGGTGGGTGACAAGAACATCCGGTCCCATACTCCCCTCCCTTCCCCAAAATGCCTTTGTTCTTTCCATGCACCGATATTAGCTTATGATTATTCTTATAATCCTATAGGTTGATTATAGTTTGATCCACATTGTACCCACGTTGTGATTTTGCCATATAAATTACGCCTGATGAAGAACTTCAGTAGCAACCCTTTTGGGACCCCCCTGTCAGGAGTTTTCTCTTAATAAACCTTTCCTACTCTTAACCTCCTTTGTCCCTTGGAATTCATTTTTCCACATTTGGGGCATATGAACTCGGCAACTCTAACACCTAGCAGGTCAGGAGTTATATTTTTCCTGTATCAGTAGAGCACCTGCCTAGCGTGTGCAAGGGAGCCACAAATGTGTTCGGTCTCTAGCACCACAAAAGCGTATATAGGTATAGCTGCAACCCATGCTCTTGTAAAAGTTCAAAGCACCCTGGAATGTGCACAGCCAGTTCTCTCCTCCCTACCCAGCCCCTTCTTGCTCTCAGAGGTAACACCTGCTGCAGGTGTTTGTTTTCAGTGGAAAGTTTTTTGAGCCTGACAGGTCTGACCTGTTTCTCCCCTCACTTGAGCTGGGGCTTGCTTGCAGGAGGACCCAAGGGGAATTCTGAGTCCAGGTCTTAGCTTCTATTTCCCCCCAGCCCCGGCCCCTCCGCTGTCTGTGCTCCATTTCCCTCTCTGCCCAAGTGATCACCACGATTCAGATTTGCTCCAAGGAAGCACAGAGTCTGTGGCCAGTGACCGCACCTCTCTGAGCCTCAGTCTCTGTCTGTGCTTTCAGGTTAACTCTTTAGCCTGCAGGACATGCTTAAGGGCTGGCAGCTGGTCACAAACACCCAGCTTGGAACCTTGGTAAATATTCATCCCCCATCTCTTGAGCCAGGCTTCAGTAAGAGGGAGGTCTGATGAATGTGCCCCTCTGTGTGGGCCTCCCGAAGCCCAGGTGAGCCTGGCCTTTATTCACTCATCTCACACCTTCTCTGAGCACCCATCCAGGACCCTCTGAGAAGGGAGCCAGGTGAGCTGAGAGGATTACTGAGGGGACTTACATCTCATCATCTCCCTCCCTTCCTCATGGCCTGGTGAGAATCCAGCTGTGTCAGAGGCGGGTACAGAACCCACCCCCATTCAAGGAGGGATCCAGGGAATGTAAGTGTAATATTGGAGGTTGGGGAGGGACGTTCGAGGTGTGCAGAGGTGGGGCTCTGGGACTGGTCAGGCCCTCACTGTGGACAGGGCACATTAGACAGCCTGCAGTATCTGAAGCCCTTGGCCCAGAAATTAGGGCCCCTGCTGGGTTGGACCCCTGCTTCCTGACCTCTGCTCCATCTGCTTTGAAGGAAGTGGTCTTGGCCTCAGAGCTACATAAAAGGAGGCTTTGACATTGGTTCAGAGAAGGGGTGTGGAAGGAGACTGGCTGTGGGTATTTTTGGATGCATCTCAAGAATCTGCTTCTCCTCCCCCCACTGCCATGGCAATGGGGTGGAGCCTCCAGATCTACCAATCTGGGGTGGGGCAACCTGAGCCTTGGACCTCACCTCTCTCTCACTCCCCAGCCCAGGGAAGCAGGGGCCTCTCTGTGGCCATGGGCAAATTTCTTCCCCTCTCTGAGCCTGGGTTTGGGCATCCATAATATGGATAACAATGCTAAGCCAGAGTGGGAGGACTGAAAACAGGTCCTCTTAGAAAGCAGGATTCTGGGGGCCGGTGAGATGGCTCAGCGGCGTTAAGTGCCTGCCTGGCAAGCGCGAGGGCCCGAGTTTGACTCCCGGAACCCACATACAAAAAAGGGGCCGGTGATATCGCTCAGCGGCACGGGCGCCTGCTGGCGCACGAGGTCCTGAGGTCGACCCCCCGGTACCCACAAAAAAAAAAAAAAAAAAAAAGAAAGCAGGATTCTGGAGCCTGATGTTCAAGGGTAGAAGGAGGGAGAGAGGGGTCTAATGAACATGGGACAAGAGACCAAAACAACGGGCTTTTGTGATAGCGGCTAGGCCTACAGTTTAATACCTGAGTGCAGGTAGGCAGACAGCAATAAGACTGTCTGCCCTGAACAAAGAAAAGTATGTCCCTTTTATAGGGTTGGAAAGAAAGCAGGGGACAGTAGGTGGGAAGATTTTAATACATGTCTGTGGTCAAAGTTCTCTGGCTGTCTTGCATCTCGGTGGACAGGGTCCTTGAAGGTCCGGTGTCAATTTTTGAGTGTCTCCAGATGTCCCCGAGACCTGCAAAATTCCTTGTCTTGTCTTCTCCATAACATCCTGTGCTTGCTGTTGACAACAACGACAACTTCGGTACTGAGCTGAGTTCCCTGCAGAGAATAGCGCTTCTGCTGGCAAGCAGGCTGGCAGCTGGGAGAGTCAGGTCTGGTCGGAGCCTTACAAGGAGAGTGGGAGCCCCTGGATGGCCTGTGGTCTGAAAGGTCAGAAGGTCAGGAAGGTTGACAAAGCTTGGTTTTGGTGTCCCTGCTGCACTTAGCCCTGGTCAAGAGCACCTGGGTGGGGCATGAAAGGCCCCTGTATTACATGTAAACTCTGTTTTCATGGCCCCCACTGTGCAAATCTACCCCCAGCAAACCCATGCTTCTGCTGTTTCTAGAACCCTGTGAAATAGGAAACTAAGACGGAGCCCCTGTTTGTTTTCCCTGAACTGGCTTAAAGTAGCAAGAATTCACACTCTGGGTTCTGGAGGCCAGGAGTCTGAGGCTGAAGTGTTGCCGGGCCACGCTCCCTCAGGAACTTTAGGGCCAACTCCTTCCTGCCTCTTCCAGCTCCAGTGGCCCAGGCCTTCCTCAGCTTGTGGCTCAGTTGCTCCAGTTACAGATCCATCTGCATATGACCTCTGTATCCATGTATCTCTGTGAGGAATCATGGTTATTTTACCACCGTTTCTTTTCTGGTTTTTTGTTTGTTTGTTTGTTTGTTTTGAGACAAGGTCTTGCTATGTAGTTCAGGCTGGTCCTGAACTCACTATGTAGCCCAGGCTGGCCTTGAACTCAAGCAATCCTCCTGCCTCAGCCTCCCAAGTGCTGGGATTACAGGCATGCGCGACCATGCCCAGTTTACCATTGTTTCTTTAAAGGCCACACTGCACCTGAATTATGAGTCTGTATAGAGTATTAACTTTCCATCTGTTATAGTCAGGGTTTGCAAGGGAAACAATACAGGACACATAATTTATAGGATTATTTTATAGTAGTCACCCAAAGAGTCAAATACAAAAAGAGTGCAGGAAGTCTGTCCACACACTAAAGACCCAAAGAATCCAGCTGAGGGCCTGGATTCCACAGCAATGTCCTGTGTGAGTCCAGCTGAAGACCTAGAGCCCATGGCAATGCCCCCATGAGTCCAACTGGAGGCCCAGAGCCCACAACAATGTCTCATGCAAGTCTATTTCACTGATCTGAGCCAGGAAGGCCCAAAGGTCAGTGGTGGAAGCTAGAAAGTCTGCACCAGCGGGATGAAGGATCTGTGCCAGCAGGCTGAGGGATCTGCACCGGAGCTAGGAAATGACGCTCAAAGTAAGGACCGGAGCTCCCCCGAAAATTACCACAGCCATCCTCTGCAACAAGGTCCTGAGCTCTTCCGACGATGAGAACAGCCAAGTTCCTGTTAGGAAAGCCAGCGTGACAAGCTCCTCGAGGAGAACCAACAGCAACACCTCTTCCTCTCCAGTTCTCCTTTTTATGATGTTGGCAACAGTCCTCAGGTGGGCCCTCCACACCCAGCACCACGCTGATTCAGTTCAGCTGTGTGTTACGAGTTGCCCACCTATTGTCAACCCACCGCAGCATCTTTTAAGCTATACTCAAGAACTACACGAACATCATTAGAGGATCTAACCGCTTGTCATGTCTTAAAGAGTACCATTTCTTCCCCTACCCCAATATAATGTCAAAAGTCCCTTTCAAGTACAAACATAAATATTTTAATGTGATCCCCGTGACCACCAACATTAGTTAATTTCAAAGTTTCTAGTAATGCCAAGGGCACTGGACCTTACTGAGCAAAACATTACCCAGTCTTCAAACAAGCCCTGGCCGTCTTGGAACGGAGATGGATGGACAATGACCTGGACCCACCGTGACCTGACGGAAGCATTCCTGGCAACGTTTCCAGACCCCCGTCCTCATGTTAAAATCAAATATAAAATCTCAGCCTTTCACTCTGAGGGCTTGGTTCTCTCTTGGACTCCTCTGCTGCTGTCTTGCAGTGTATCAATAAACCCTTAACTTTTCTATATTCTTCGACTATTGGTAAATTCACTTTACCACCCGCGGCACCAGCCTCTCACATGCTGTGCCTCCTATGCAGTCTCCTCTTCTCATGAAGGCATCAGCCACTGGACTCAGGGCCACCATCGCCCAGTCTGACCTCATCCTAATTCCTGACATCTGCAAAATCTCTATTTCCAATTAGGGTGACACTCTGAGGTTCTGAGTGGGCCTGAATACCGGGGGACACTATCGACCCATGACGAGCCCCATCTGGGCAGCCTGGGCAGGAGCCAGGCCAGCATACAGCAAAAGTGGAGGCTACAGTGACCCCACAGAGGGGCCTGGGACAGAGCATGTGTGGCTTTCAGCAGGAACGGATGGACTTTAGATGGGCCCTTGCCTTTCCCAAGGGAAGCAGGGAGCAGGCTGCAGTCTAAACGGTGGAGTCAGAACTGCGGGAGGGCATAGGCACTGGGATTTGTGCATCTCTTGGGAGTTCGGAAATCAGCTGAGACTTTGGTCTGGGGCCACAGGGGCTCCAAAGTTACAGAAGTTATGGAGTAACCCCAGAAGGGCTTTCACCACTTTGTGTCTCACCATGCTTCCTCACAGAGATCTTGGCTCTGTTCCTATCATGAAGGATGTGCTCTGTTGGGAACCTCAGGAACGCGTCTCAGAAGAGATACATTTGCACTTCAAACTGTATGTGGATGATCATTTCCCAGGCATTGAGGGGTGGGCAAACCAGCAGTGCAACAGCAGGGGCAGAGGTTGAGATGTGAGGACCGCAGGAACAGCAGGAGCAGAGGTTGAGATGTGAGGACCGCAGGAACAGCAGGAGCAGAGGGTGGGTCCTGGTAGCTTTGTCAGGAGAGGGAGAGAGGCCACACACTGCTACAGATGCTGAGATACTCATGCTTCTGCCACAGAGTGTTGCGGCTGGAGGTGGTGGGTCCTCACCAGAGCCTGAGCATGGTACTTGGGCTTTGCACCTCCAGAGCCACGATCCAAAATAAGCCTCTTTCCTTTGTAAAGTAGTCTGCCTCAGGTACGTGTTATAGTAACAAAAATCTGACTAATACAGGGATGAATGGTGGGTGCAGAGGTCTGCCAAGGAACAGGTGGATAGAGAGATGGATGGGTAGGTTATGTTTGTTGAACCTTTTTACATCTGTGCAACACAGTGAGAACAAAGGGTTATGACTGAGGATGGAAGGCACTGGTTGGACTGGGTACACTGTAGGTCGTGGATAGGTGACGGGTGGAGGAGGGGAAGTGATAGGCTGGTGAGATCTGTAGTTCTTCCCAAATGGGGAGGTAGTGGATGGGGCTCCAGCAGGTTCCAAAGGATGCTCCAGTGGATGGGCCAGGAGGGAGGTAAGCATAGTGTGAGGGGCACTGTGTGAGGGGCAGCTGGAGATACAGGCCAGGAAGGGTCCGCCCAGAGGAACTTGTACATACAGCTGAGGCAGAACAGCCATGAGAAATTGGAGCCCTGAGAGCTAGAGGCAGGTGGGGCTCTGCAGACCCTGCCAGCCTGCTGCCCTCCAGCTCAGTGTGGGCTGTGCCTCTAGCCATGGACCTCAGCCCCCCAGCTTTTAGTCCATCCCTGCCCACCAAGCTCCCTGCTCTCTGCCCAGCTCTCCTTCAACCTGGCCTTCAACTCACCCTCTGGGTCACTAGTTTGGGACCTGTGCCCCCTGGCATTGCACTATGTGCTCTCCCCAGGCCTCCCTTATTTGTTCAGTTGGACCAGTCCCCACTCTGGCTCAGCCCCTACCTTGGGGAGAGGGGTGGCATCTGCATGTGGGAGTAACCAAGGCTCTCAGATCTGCCTGACCCTGTGGCCCCTGCCATGGGTGAAGTCAGGGGCACCCCCAGTCCCAAACATACTTCCTGACTTCAAACATCCAAGAGCTCAGTACCTGCTTTTTTGTTTTGTTTTGGTTTTGGATTTTTTTTTTTTTTTTTATGTGGGTACCGGAAGTTGAACTCAGGACCTCGCACTTGCCAGCCAGGTGCTTATGCCACTGAGCTATCTCACCGGCCCCGGATTTTTTTTTGAGACAGGGTTTCACTATGTAGTTCAGGCTGGCCTCGAATTCACTGTGTAGCCCAGGCTGGCCTTGAACTCATGGTGGTCCTCGCACCTCAGCCTCCTGAGTGCTGCCAATTCAGACACATGCCACCACAGCAAACTCAGTGCCTGCTCTTGGGCTTTGCTGATTTTGTTTTTCTTTTGTTGCATTTTAAACAGAAGGAGAATTTGTACTGTGGGTTTATATTTTAGGAAGACATTTGTAACATTTATTTTTTCACAGTTCTAGAGGCTGGAAGTCTGTGCTCACAGTACTGGCATGTTTGGCATCTGGTAAGAGCTACTGTCTCTGCTTTAGGATGGCATCTTGTTGCTGTGTCCTTCGGACGGGACCAATGCTGTGTCCTCACATGGCAGAAGGACAACAAACGGGCAAACAGCTCCCCGACCCCTGTTTTATGGGGTCACTACACTCATTCACTAAGGCTCCACCCTCACGACTTTATCACCTCTTAATACTGTACTATCACATTGCCAATTAAATTTCAACATATGAATTTTTGGGGACAAGTTCAGACTGCATTAGGCACATTAGGAACTCCACCTTTTCCAGAACAGGAAGCCAGAGCATAGACAGAATTTACAATATGCCTGACGTCACACAGCCAGGTCGGGCGTGGGTCACAGCTCCTCTGGCAGTGTGGATTTGGGCATGTCATTTACTCTTCCTGTGCTTGTCTCCTCAACCACAGTGCAGCTGTTATGCTTGAACTGTGCCTGGCAGGTGTCATGGCCACACCTCCTGCTCTCCCTTCCAGCAGATGCCCATACCCACCCCTCCCCTAGGGCAGTCAGCTCTCTGTGAACACTCAGAACTCAAAAGGGTTGATTATACCCTGGACAGCAGACAGTTCTGGAACAGTGCTGCCGACTCTCTTAACAGCTTCCTCCATCTGGCTCTTGGCTTCTTGCTAGAGTTGGGGGTCAACGTGCAGCCATCTCAGGTTCTGCTGGGCTGTAGGTTCTGTTCAGGGAGCAGGTCTGGTCGGTCTCATGGCCACTAGAATAGATAGAAACCAATCCGCATCAGTAAGCAAGGAGAACTGGAGAGACCATTATCAATGGCATTTTAATGTGTCTCTTGCTGAATTAAATGAACAAAAACATAGAAGAAATGGAGGAATTGACTGGTACTGTTAATGTCCAGGGATGGACAGCAAGCCACTGTTCTGCTGGAAAACGCAGCTCCTGGCAATTGTAAACCCAGCATCAGTAAAGAATTAAAGAAGCAGGGTGTAAAATAAAAGATGGTTTGAAGGTGGGGAAAGAGGAAAGAGATGACAGACAGCTACTCTGGATGAGTAGGGAGCATTAGAAAGTGAATACCTGTGGATTTTTTTGTCTCCAGCTCCTTTTTTTGGGATCCTTCTCCCCATGTAGGGTCCTGGAATCTGATCGGTTCACTGGCTGTCTTTGATCCTAACCTTGGATTCCTTCTGGCCCTATGACTTTTCCTTGTCCTTTGGTGGTGGATAGGAGTATGGGTGGGGGCCTTATGGAAAGGTAGTTTAGGTTTAAGGATTAAGCAAAGGGTAAGTGTACAATTCTCATGTTAATCTCTTATGTTAATCATGCTACCTGGGACCTTTCTGGGCCTGGTTTCTTCTTCTTTCTTTGCCTTTGTCTTTCTAATTGCTTGAGTCTAGCTGCAGAGGCAGAAGCTGGCCTTAGAAGGATTCTCTATTAATTTTTAATAAAGCTCAATGAGGCCTTCATCCTATCTTTTCCCTACCTGTGGGGCTCCCTGTCCCTACAATACAATCATGACTCCACTTAGTAGGGAATTGTTCTTATATCTATGGATCAGCTACAAGCATCTTTCACAATCTTAGCCACATTTTTACACTTGATCTTAGCCAAAAGGCCAAGAAGCGATGAGCCACATTTTTAAAAGCAGAAATTTTATGACAGTTTCTCTGAGCATAGTCCAATGACATCAGAAACAAGAAAAGCATAAAAAATGACCAACCAAAAATCTAACAACTTGGAAATTAAGAAACAGTCTGAAATATTCCTTGGATCAAAGAGTACTTAAAAATTAGAATGATAAGGGGCCGGTGAGATAGCTCAGTGGCATAAGTGCCTGCCTAGCAAGTGCGAGGTCCTGAGTTCGACTCCTGGTACACACATACAGAAAAAAAGGGCCGGTGATATCGCTCAGCGTTGTGGGCACCTGCTGGTGTGCGAGGTCTTGAGGTTGACTCCCGGTACCCACAGAAAAAAAAGAAAAAAGAAAAAATTAGAATGATAAAAGGGCAATGAAAAAGAGAACGTGTCCCACCAAACCTAGCAGACACCCCTTAAAGCTGTACTCTGAGGAAAATGGGTAGCCTTAAATGCTCTCGTATAAAAAATGTAAATCTCAAGATAAAGAAACCTAGTAGTTCTCTTCTTAAGAAATTGTAACAAGAACCATGCTGAAGAATAAGTTATTAATGATCAAAGCTAAAATTAATAAAATAATGGAAAATATAAATCTAAGAGATGGTTCTTTCAAGAGATCAGCAGACTACTGGTGAAACTAATTTAAGAAAGAGAGAAACAATAATTAGATTAGGAATGAAAAAATAAGATTTAGCTACACAAACAGAGGATATGGAAATAATTGTAAGAGAATGGAATTTTTAAACAAATTCTGAACAATAGAACTTTTGGGAAATATTATTTTATAGTTGTTTTCTAATGCTATGAGCCCCGAGATTATGTTCTGAAAGATTTCCCTTATAGTCCAGGGCATTACTAGTGTGTGTTTGGAGGAAAAATTGGAACTCTGACTAGCTTTCCCTCCATTGTTCCCAGTTATACTTCAAGAAAACCTCTAGCCCCTACTACGGCCTGCAAATACTCAGATGACAAGGCCTCTGCCCACATCTCCTTGTGACATCTGCCATTCCTTGTAAGTGTCCTTTCTCATCACCACACGGCCTTCCCAAACCCTCCATTGTGCCAGGGTCTTTCAACTTCAGGCCCCTTGCACCTACTGTCCTCTCTGCTGCTATTCTGTCCCTCCTGTTCTCACCTGTTGGGGACCAGGTTATGTGACTGAGGTCCCATGGTCTTGAGGCCAATGTGACCTTGCTTTAGGAACAGAGAAGTATGCGGAAGGCCCACGCTTCCCGGCTGCACAGAGAAAGCTCCTAACTGCGGCATTTCTAAGGCAAGATAACATCTTCTGAGGACAATCTAAAGACTGCAGGTATATTGATATGGAGAAGGACTTTTTCTCCATTTCTTTGTTCCTATTTACTACAGTTGCTGTTCCATGAAAAGTATACTACCCCATCCCCTGTGCTTCTTGCTTGCTAATAAAACTGGGTCAACTGCAGAAATTGTGCCTGTCCACTAGAGGCAGGTTCCTCCCAGTCCCCTTGCACCTTGAATATTGTCTTTTGTCATTCTTTATTCCCTGCCATTCCCCCCACAGGTACCTGGGGGTCTGATCAACCCCTGGTACTCACCAACTTCTAAGTTTCCTTCAGGTCTCACCCTGAATGTTTCTTCCTTGAAAAGCCCTTCCCTCACCTCCCACCTCACAGAATCCAGTGACCTGCCAAGAGTCACTTAGGACGGTTCAGCCAATATATCTGGGGATTCATTGGTTTCTGCATGATCCTTCTGTGGTCTATGACTTTACTGAGGGCAGGAATGAGGCATTCTTATTCAAAGTACCTAGCACAACATCTGGAACATAGCAGGTACTCACAAATATGGAGCCCACCAGAAATCCTATGCATATGACACATCCTAATGCATATGGAGGGGTCAAAAAGGAAACAGAACCGAGGGAAAAGGGACTGCAGGACACTGGCCTAGAGAGGCTAACAACCATTTCCATATGCCATCCCTGGAGGGAGCTGACCATGATTCAGGCCATGTAGACTGTGTTGGGCCTGGACTCTCACAGTGTGGGGGAAGAACCAGCTGCAAACCCAGGACAATAGGGGTCCTGGGTCCAGTGGGTCAGGGCAGGAGGTACCCCAGATGGCTTGTTGCCAGAGGCTGTACAGCATTGCAGCCCATGGAACATTTAGGTGGGGCTCAGAAGGTTGCAGTGTGCCCCCATTATATTAGTCACTTTCCCACTGCTGGGACAAAATACTCAACATCCACAATTTAAAGAAGGAGAGGTTTATTTTTGGCTCACAGTTTTCAGAGGATTCAGTCCATGGGTTCATGGTAGAATGACATGGTGGGAAGGAGATGGCAGAGGAAAGCTGCTCACCCTTGTGGCAGCCAGGGAGCAGAGGAAAGAGAAGGGAGGAGCTGGCAACAAGAATATACCCTTCTAGATCATGGCCCCAGTAATCCACCTCTTCTGACCAGGCCTCACCTTGTAACGGCACATTTAGCTACTGAACTCATTAATGGATGAATCTGCCAATGAGTAGAGCGCCCACATGCTCTAATCACCCTCCAAAGGGCCCACCTCCAAACACATGGGTCTTTTGGGGGCTATCTTAGATCTAAACCATAACATCCATCCTGGCAACTGTGGCTGGGGAAGTGTGTGGGCTGACTCTACCATTTGCTCACTCTGCATTTCACTTATACCTTGCTGAAGAAAAAAGTTCTAGAAAGTATCTCCACATCTAAGTATCATTACCCACTAAGCTTAGACTGGATTACATAGATATAATGGTTGTACATTCAGTGCTTCAATAAAAAATAGGACAAATTACTACCTCCTTATTTTATTTCACTTTCTTGAGACAGGTTCTCACTATATAGCCCAGGCTGGCCTTGAACTCACAATTGTCCTGACTTAGCCTCCTGAGTACTGGGATTACAGGTATGTGCTACCATGCCTAGTTTTGAATCACTATCTGTTAATAAATAATGATATTTGATACTTATGAACATTTAAAGTATATAAATGATTTTGAAGTGATTTCTACCACTTGTATTCTATCATTTATATCTATCATTTATATTTATTTATATATGATTTATATTCTATCATTTAGAAATGTTTTCTATCATTTATATTCTCTTATAGACTCACACAGCTGTGTATCCCCAGGAGAAACTGAGACCTTGACATGATCTTACTGAGGCTGATGTCTTGTTTGGGAGGAAATACCTGATAAAGTTCTAGAGTGGAGGGGGAGCCAGTGGGAGCTGCTTCCTGGGCCCTGAGATGCACCCTAAGTTAGTGCTCAGCCCAGCCCTGGGGCCTGGAGGAACTGAAAGACTTGAGAGGGGTCAAGGTTCCCTTTAATTACACACATAGGAGCCAGTAAGCTGCACCTCCCCCAACCTCCTGCCAACAACACATCTGTTGAACAGTTTTGTGGTTGTATGGGAACATATAAACTTGCTCAAAATCAACTATTTTTTTTTGCAGTAGGGGGATTGCTAGGCAAGTGCTCTACTACTGAGCTATATCCCCAGCTCTTTTTTATTTTATTCTGAGACAAGATCTCACTAAGCTGTCCAGGCTGGCTTTGCTCTTGCAATCCTCCTGCCTCAGCATCCCAAGTAGCTGTGATTATAGGTGTGTGCCACTGCACCTGGCTAAAACTCAGCTTGTTTACTGTTTGAGTCAACTGACTGGGCTGCATAAGTGCCACTATTGTATTGTAGTACTGTAGTCACCCCAAGCTCACCCCAAGCTCCCGCCCTGGCACTTTCCTCCGCATGGGGTAGGCTGACCAATGCAATCAATAGAGCATTGTGGAAATGACTGAGTGTGACTAGATCATAAAGACCTGTGGCTTTTGTCTTGCTCTCTGACCATGGCTCTGGGGGAGCCAGTGGCCATGTTGTGGGGTCACTCCAGCAGCTCTATGCAGAGGCCCAAGTGGAGCAAGGCTGAAGCCTCCTGCCCACAGCATGTGAGTGAGACAGCTGGGGCCATACTGCAGCAACTGAGCCTTCCAATATTGGCTCCCCAACTGAGAAAACAGCTACTGAACAATGTTCCAGGATATTCTTCCAGAGCGAAGAGCCCAGTGAGACACATTGTGGATGCAGGTTCGAAAAGGGTAACTGCACTGTTCTTGTCTGTCTTCACTTATTTTGACTTAACTGGATCAAAATGAGACAAGAGAGAAGATCCTGACTGATGCTCACCAAGAGGTACTTTTTAGTTTTCTTTCACGGCTGCCCCAGATGTCTTGCAGCCCGCCCCGCTATGTTAGGCACGATGTCTGTGCTTTGGCTGCAGCAGGCTTCGGTCGTGGACCTCTCCCAGATGACTTTGCTCTGCTGCCTCTCTGGATGATTCTGCTCCTCTGCAGTACTCATCAGTTAGGTTCACAAAGGGCCCCTCTTTATCCCCATGACCACATAGAAAGTCTGACACTGCATGCATAAGCCTGAGCCTGCCCTTTCCCCCCGTAACCTTAGCAGGTCAGTCTGTGTTCCAACACATAAATTTTGGAGGAAAGAACTCAAACAGTTGGGGTCACTAAAACCAGGTAACTGACCTCAGGGAGCGGGAGCAGGAGCAAGGGGCAGGAAGAGTGAGGCAAGCACAGAGGAAGAACAAATCTGCAGTTGTTGCATTGGCTATTGCTGTGGGAACTGCCAGAGAGCTGTGACATGCCTCTTAGAACTGTCTGCCTGGCACCCAAAGGGCAGCGTTTGTGCATTGGCTACTGTCTTCTTGTGCCAGCCCTGATACCTACACTGGCCTGCTGTGGTATGGAGCTGGTCCCCAAGGGCCTCCCACCCTGGGAGAAGGTAGAGGTATGTGATCAGCCTTCAGCTTGGCACCTGCATGAGACTGGCTGCCTCAGTGATGGCTGGAGTGAGAGGTGAGGCTGGGGTGACATAAAGGCCAGTTGGTCACCCACATGCCCCCACCTGCAAGGCTGCTGTGAAACTTGTCCTGAAGATTGAGGTTTTTTTTTTTTTTTTTTTTTTTGTGGGTACCGGGGGGTCGACCTCAGGACCTCGCGCGCCAACAGGCACCCGTGCCGCTGAGCGATATCACCGGCCCCTTTTTCATATGTGGGATCCGGGAGTCGAACTCGGGCCCTCGCGCTTGCAAGGCAGGCACTTATGCCGCTGAGCCATCTCACCGGCCCCTGAAGATTGAGTTTTAAGACACAGGTTGGGCCTCTTTCTCATGGGAGGAGGATGGACATAAGTTCTACCTTTATACAACTCTGCCGAAAGAGAATATTACAGGCATGTACAAACATTGTCATGGCAAAGAAAACCTTTGGGGAAAATTGCCCAGTCAATTCTTCAATGGCCCAGGTTGCTTGAGGGAGTCCAGTGCAGGGCATTTCAGCCTCATCTTGTGGACCCACTCTGATCTATTGGTAGTATGGGATGAGTTAAGAGCCTTCTGAGGCCACATCCAGGCTTAGTAGGAAAAGGTGACAGCCATGGACAAAGTTGTGGAAGCCACTCAGCCATTTGTGCACCATCATAGGCTAAGTAATGGCTTTTCAGGCTGGGCTTCAGCTTATGGTCCTACTGCCTCAGCCTCCCAGAGTGCTGGGATTATAGGCATGTACAACCATGTCCCTCTGAGCTGGGTATCTGGGCTATGTGGGTGGCACTAAGTGTAATCATAGTGTGCTCTTAAGAGGGAGGAACGGGGAGGCTGACACAGAAGGAGGAAACTTGACCACTGAAGCAGGAAGTCGCACTGCTGGCTTTGTGATGGAGGAAGGAACACAGAACATAGCTGGAAAAGCTGGATGAAGTAAGGAAAGAGGTTCTTTGCATGGGGCTCAGAGGCAGCATGGCCCCCTGCCAACTCCTGGTTTTCACCTGTGAAACTGGCTTCAGATTTGCACCTCCAGAGTTGCAAGGGAACACATGAGCTGCTCTAGGTCACTGAGTCGGGGGTTGTTATAGCAGCCCTCAGAGACACCACCCTTAGTGGTTCTTACTGTAATCTGTCTTTTTCATTCTCATTTGTGTGAGTGACTCAGGCTGCTGTAACAAAACACCATGGTTTGCGTGGCTTAAACAATGGAAACTTGTCTCTCAATTGTAACAGACCCCATTTATCCTGAATTCTGTCCTGACTCTGAATACAGCCATGATGGGGGATAGAGCCCCAACATCAATAATTCAGTTGATAGCACTTCCTTTCTTCTCTCTGTCCTCCCTTGGTGAGGACTCTGCTCATTCATTCTCTCCATATTTAAGTACCTACTATGTACAAGGTGCTGCGTGGCAGTGCAGGCTGCACTCATGAGCCCTACCTCCTTTAAGCACTGTGGTAGGTGCTTTCTGAACACCTGGCCATTCTCAATTTTTTTTTTTTTCCATTCTCAATTCTTGCAGCAAGCCCAGAAGTAGTTATTCATGGCCCCCATTACCCATGAGAGCTGTGTATGGATGCCCAAACAGCCTGTACACTTTCCAGAAGGAGAAAAAATTACCAGTTAGGTGAGATATGCTCACCAATGGCTGTGTCTTTATACACACTGCAAAGCCCTACTGGGGCTCCCTGCTGGCTGTCAGGTGACCTTGGCTGACTTGTGTTTCTGGGGGCTGCCCGCCTGTTGGCTCTTTCAACCGGCTCTCAGACCTGTCAACAGTCCCTTTGCCAAAGCCCTTCCAGAAACTCGTTTGCACATGCCATCTGTTTCCTGCCGGGATGTGGCAGACACAATTGGAAAGGAGCGGAGGAGAGCAGGGGCCTGTGCTGAAGTCATGGAGAAGCCAGAAGGGAGGCCCCTGCACACCCTGGGAGGCTTGAAAGGATCACAGGCAGGCTGGTGATTAGGGGTGCAAAGCCCTCAGGCAGGTGAGGCACACACCATCACCCCACACCCTGTAAGAAGCACAGTCAGATTAACGAGAACCATGTGTCCCTGTCCTAGTCATGAAAGGTTCAGGACCATTAGGGTTAGAGCAGGCCTCCTGGGCCCAGCAAAGCGACTCCCCTTATCCTGACATCTGGATGCCCACATTGTCCTTGCCGTCCCTCCTGGTCTGTGACCTCAGCAAGGGTCCTGTTGTACTGGGGAGAGGGGTCTTGTGTGGAGAACTCCAGCCTTCTCTTGCCATCTGTTTGTGGCCTACATTACAAAGTACCATTATTTATTCTTTGTCTGGCTTCTTTCTGCCTGCCTGCCTGCCTTCCCCAGAAGATTTTATTTTTGTTGTTGTTGAAAAGAAAATTGATTCAAGGCACTGCAAACCTACCAACTGGCTTCTTGCATCAACTCAAGAAATGGAACTGCCACCTGCAATCCTGCTCTCAGTTCCCCAAGCCCTCCCCAAAGTTATCTACCTGGCATCAGCACTCACTGATCATACCCCAAAGCCTAAGGTACTCTGCCGAATGCAGAATCCCCAAACCCGCACCATCACCAACTCCCTAACTCCTCCACAGCCCCAGCATTCTCGAGCCAGCCAGGGAGAGGCAAGAGACAAGTCAGCAGGGAAGCCCATAAGCGTGGGGCAGCACTCAGCCCTGGATGGCCTTAGGTCCCTGGAGTCTGAGCTGGTGCCCACCTCCCAGCTGGTGTGTGCCAGCTGCATAGTGCAGCCCACTTGAGAGGCAATGGATGAGGCTCAGGTCTTGCAGACAGAAGGGTCTGGAGGCTGAGGCTTCTCTCAGGTCACCAGGTAGAGTTCTGTGTGGGGCCCAGATCCTGACCCTACAACCCCTTACTCCATTCAAAGGTGAGGAAATTGCTGGAGAGTGTGGGCAGGCTGGAGTGGGGTGCTGTCCAGGCCAGCAGTGATCAAGGCCAGGGGGCAGTCCACGAAACAGGACTTGGGTTGGTCCAAGAAGCTGGGCTGAGGCTCTGTGCTATTATTTGTCCACCTAACCTTCAGGATGGGGACGGGAGCACCACTTTAGACATCCTTGGGGAAATGGGATTTCCTAAAAAGGAAGAAGGAGATTCTGGAAAAGGAAGTAAATTCAGGGCATGGTCAAGAGACCTGAGAAGACAAAAGCAGAAGGTGTCTGGGAGAGGCACGCTGTGTCGGCCTTCACCAGCACTATCTTGTGTGGGATCTCAGGTGCTGCCTCCTTGCCTCTTCTCATGCTCTGGGAGGCAAGGAGAGCCCGGTGACTCTTCCTGGGGTGTTCCAGATGCTGTACTCTCACCAAGGTCCTGCAAGGTGGATGCGATCTCTACTTTTCAGCCAAGGAGACTTGTTTCAGAGAATGTGAACATCTTGTCCAGGATGGCAAAGTGTTCTACCGTTACAGAACGAACAGCACAGTGACTTACAGCATTTCACAGATCATTTTATTTTATTCCCAAATCTGAAGACTGGACAGCTCATCTGTGCTCTGTGGCATTTGCTAGGCAGCTCAAGGACCTGAAGGCCCTCCATGCTGGCCAGCTGTAATGGGGGGCTAAGCTCTGAGGTTACCACACAGAACAGAGGCCTAGTCCCAGAGCAAGTGCTCTGAGAGGCAGCACCCCTTTGTTTCCCCTCCTCCCACAAGTCCAGGATTCCAGACAAGGACCACATTGTGGCCATCGGGTTCTGCTGCTCAAGCAGCTATGGAGCCTGTCTCTTTGTAAGGGTGCTGAAGAATCTGTGGCCATCTTTACTCTGCTGTAGGGACAGAGCCAGGATTGGAACTGAGATCCTTTGAGGCCTTCCAGCTGCCTGCACAGGGCCATGGGGAAGATGCGCGAGGTGAATGTGTGCCCAGGACTGACCTGCCCAGCTGGCTGGCCCAGCCAACTGATACTTGCACGAATGAGGGGAGTTACAAGGCCAGGACTGGGCAGGGGTCTACTGCTGGCCCAGAGTTCTTCCGCTGTGGCTCTTCCTCTAGAACCTCTCACGTCTGTACCATCCATGTAGCTCTCGGGGACTCACTGTGATTGGTACAATTCTTCCCCAGCCCCAGTGGTCCAGAAAGGCCTGGGTCCAGCTGGGCAGTGGTTTCCAGGCCTGGGGCTCTCACAGCATCAGGAACCATGCCGGTTGCCCCTGGGGAGAGATGGTCCTCAGGGAGAGAGCAGGGGGAGTCACCAGGCTGGGGGCCCCAGGGCTTCCTGTGGCCTGCTTCTAGCATCCTTGGGGTCAGCTGTGTGGCCACAGTGGGAGACACCCTAATCCTCTCACTACTATGCCCTCTGCAGCCTCTGTCACCAAGAGAGGCCTGACTGAGGAACCTGTCCCAGCAGCCTGAAGGGTCCTGAACATTTAACTGCCTCCTAGAGACAGCGCTGGCCTTCCTTCCTCCCACTGGCTCCCTCTAGCTGTCCTCTAACCTGTGGTCCCCGTGATGTGACCCTGTCACCCTGCGTTCTGATCACCAGCAATTCCCATGACCTGGCCCCTAACAGCCTCCCTCCCTTCCTGCATCCCTTGCCCAGATCCAGTCTTCTGGATGACTTTCCTCTGCCTGCTTGCTCCTGCCCCTGGGCCTCTGTCCATGCCGTTCCCTCTGCTGGAAATCCCTTCCTCCTCTTTTCACCTGGATAATTTCCTCTGTCCTCCCTTCCCCAGCGGCTCCTACCAAGTACAAGGCCTGGTGGTAAGAGTCGGTGTCACTGCACCAGTTTCAAGTTCTGGCTCTCCCGCTGACTACTTCTGTGGCCCTGGGCAAGCTCCTAAACCACTCTGTGCCTCGGTTTCCTCACGTGTGAGGATAGGATGATGATGGTCCTGCCTGCCTCACAGGACCGCAGGGAGTATTAAATGAGTTAAGTGTGCACCCGGGCGTGAGAAACGCCACACAGTACGGGTCTCCTGACCCGAGGGTGCCCCTGGCCTGGGCAGCACTGGACAGCTGTCACCCCTCGCTGCCCCGAGGCTGGCCGGCTCCGCCCCGCGTCCTGGGGCCTCCCTGTAGCCCTGCTGCGAGATAACATCTGTCAATCTACCCGGTGGCTGGGTCTCCCGGAGACGGCCGCGCCCGCCCCCTGCTGGCCGGCGCCAGTCTCTGCGGGAGGGCGGAAGGCCGGCTGGGAAGAGCAGGGCCTGTGGACTGCACTGCCTCCCAGCCGTGCGCCTAGAACAGTGCGCGGCCCCATAGTCGCCGCCCGGGTCTCTCAGCCCTGCCCTTCCTCCTGCCAACCTCCCACCCACCCTTAGTAAACGCGCTTGATCGCAGACTTTGGCAGAGCATAAACTCAGGCTGAGGCTGAAGCCAGGCTGCCAGGAGCTGGGGACAAATAAGCAAGGTGCTGTTCCACACCCAGAGGCCACATTCTGGTGACCAAGACAGTGCAAAAGTTGCTCAATAAATGCTTGATGAATGAATACATGACCTAAATAAGTGAACTCAGTCCCTGAGACAAGGTGGCCAAATCCTTGGCTAACTGGCAAACTCTTACTTGTGCTTTAAAACCCTGTTCAGGAAAAAGGGTCTTCTGAAACCTTTTAAGGGGGTCACCTAGCACACACTACTAGGGCAGAGAACATTACAGTTTACAGTCAGTACATAGTGTTGTGGGGTGCTGGGGAGGGAACAGCTGTCACCCCTCCCTGCCCTGGGGTGTGGCCTGCTCCACCCTGCGTCCTGAGGTTCCCCTGTGACCCCACTGTGAGATACATCAGGTCAGTCTTGCCCCAAGGCTGGGGCACAGTTGGCAGTGGGAGGGAGGCAGGGAAAGCTGCTACCAGAAGGATGAGGTTTTGGGACTAACCTGGGAGGACAGGGTGGTGCTGAGATGAGAGAAAGCTGCAGAGGTGACTCTGTGGAGGAAACGGTATGGTTTTAGTGTTCCAGGCTGTGCAAGGATGGACCACAAGCCCATGGTTTAGGAGAACAGAAATGGTTCTGGGGCCCAGGGTCAGCAGGGCAATGCTTAGTCCAGATGCTTTAGGGAAGGATCCTCCCCTGACTCCTAATTTCTGGTGCTGGCCAGCAATGCTTGGCGTTCTTTGGCTTGTAGACATACTGTTACCGTCAGCCTCCATCATCACATGGCATCTCCCTGAGTCTGTCTGTCTATCTTTGCAAGGCATTTGCCTCCGTGTTCCAAGTTCCCCCTTCTTATGAGGACACCAGTGATAGGACTAGGGCCTACCCAACTTTAGCATGACCTTGTCTTAACTTGATGACCGCTGCAAAGACCCATTTCCAGATAAGGTCACAGCCACAGTTACCAGTGGCTAGGACTCAAGCATATCTTTTGGGGGAACATAATTCAACCTCCAACAGGTATGGAGGTTGGGGCAATTTGTTCACATTTGGGAAGTGGGGAGAGAGAAGCCCCAGAACTATGAGGGGTTACATTATTGTTCATAAACTATGGTCTGTATTATTTGTTCAGTTCTACTATTTCATTATTGATTTTCTGTCCAGTTGATCTATCTTTTTGTGACAGTGGAGTATTGAGATCTCCCAATATAATTGTATTAGTGCTTATTTGATTTTTCATGTCCTTTAGTACTTGTTTTATATAGCTGGGTGCATTGGTATTTGACACATATATATTTATGATCCTTATCTCTTCCTCTTGGATTGTTCCCTTTACAAGGATGTAATGACCGTCTTTATCTCTCTGAATCCTTCTTGGCTTGAAGTTCACTTTGTCTGCAAAAAGAATAGCTACCCCTGTTTTTTTCTGGGTTCCTGTGGCATGGAGTATTGTTTTCCATCCTTTGACTTTCAGTCTATGAATTTCTTTCTGAATTAAATGTGTTTCTTGTATACAGCATATTGTTGGATCTTGCTTCTTGATCCATTTCGCCAGTCTGTGCCTTTTGATTGGTGAATTGAGACCGTTAACATTGATGGTTAAAACTGATATGTATTGACTTGTCATGATATTTTCCTGTTGTTGGTTCCCACTCTTTGTTTTTCCGCTTTCCGGCTATTTAATTATTTGCCCTGCCTGGTGGATTCCTTCTGTTGGGGTTCCTATCTCTTTCTAGAATGTCCTTCAGAACGTTTTGGAGTGCTGGTTTGGTGGTCATAAATTTTCTCAGATGTTCTTTGTCATGAAAGTATTTTATTTCTCCATCAATTTTGAAAGATAGTTTTGCAGGGTACATCAATCTGGGCTGAAAATTATTTTCCTTTAGAGCTTGCAATACATCATTCCAAGCTCTTCTTGAATTGAGGGTTTGTGCTAAAAAGTCAGCTGTGATTCTGATGGGTTTTCCTTCATAGGTGATTTGTCTCTTCTCCCTAACAGCTTTTAAGATTCTGCCCTTCTGTTGAATTTCTGGGATCTTGACTATAATATGTCTGGCTGAAGTTTTTTTTTTATCATGTCTAGTTGGTGTTCTAAAAGCTTCACTTATAGGGGTGTCAAATTCCTTTTCTCTTCCAGGAAAGTTCTCCCTGATTATGTCTTTGAACAAGGTTTTAATGTCGTTGATGCTATCTCCTGCTTTTTCATTTATTCCAATTATTCTTAAGTTGTTTATCTTTGAGTCATCTAGCAGCTGCTGAATTGATTTTTCATGGTCCCTTGCTATTTTTAAGAATTTTTCCATTTCATGATCACTAATTGCAAGCCTGTCTTCTATATCTGAGATCCTGTCCTCGCATTGGCTTATTCTGCTACAAATACTTTCAATGGAATTTTTTATCTCTTGGGTATCTGCTTGAATCTGCCTTATGGATTCCATTTCTTTCCTATGCTGAGCATTCATGGTTTCTATAGTTTTCTTAAGTTCATCTATTTTTTTGTCTGTATCAACTATAGTGTCCTTAAGCATGGTCTTCATTGTAGACATTATCTCTGCAGTTATCTGTGAGATTATTTCTGTTTTAATTTTTTCCAGAACCTCATTCAGTTGCTTTGTTGTTACCACTTCAGATAGGCCAGGTGGGTGGCTTTCGGATTGTCCCACCTCGTTGCTCCCTAGGTTTGCCTTTGGTGAATTGGATGTGTGGGGTTGCATCTTGTTTAAGTGTCGTCTCATTTTTTCTTTCTTTAATTCCTGGGGTGATGTTTGCAAATTACCTATAGTAGGTTACTTTATTGCTAGTGTTTAAGATCTTTAGAAGATGACTACTTCTCTGCAGTATCTTCCAAGTGGAGCTTGCTTTTAGGTTTTGAGCTTTCTGCCAGATCCTACCTCTTCAATTCGTTGGGTATGCGAAGTTGCTACCTGTTTGGCCCAGTCCTTGATTCTTTGGTACTGTGCCACTGTATTTTCTGTGTCCCTTAGTCAATCTCAATCATGAAATATCAGGAAGGAAAGATGTTTAGAACAATTATTTCACATTTGGCTATAATGTTAACTAAAGCATCAAACACAGCCTAGAAAATGACAGACTGAGCTAACCAGTTATTTACCACTTTTAGCTGTATAGAGTTGTGGTTATATAACAAAATCTAAAACACACCAGAAAAATTATATGCAGTATACAAGTCCTGTGTATGGCAATTTTTCCCCTGAGGAGTTTAAATTTAAAATGAGTTAAGGAGGAAATAGAGTATTGGGAGAAGAGGAAGGAATTAGATGTAAGGTTAGAGGACCAAGAGGGATCCCACTAAAATTGGGACACTAGTGCAGAGGACAGGTGGTAGAAAGAGAAGGAAGGGATAAAAGGAAGAACAGATCACAACCACAATCACAAAGAAGTTAGAGGCGCTAATTACACTCATATAAAAAACCAGAGAGAATAATGAAGGAAAGAGCAAATACACATACAGAAACAAAAACGAAGATAAAAACAATAAAACAGACAGATCAAAAATATAACCCCACCAAAAAACAAAACAAAACAAAACAAAAAGAAAAAAAAAACCCTTCGCCAGAACAAAAAACAGATCAGTGAGAAAAAAAAAATAATAAAAAATAAAAATAAAAATAAAAATAAAAAAATAAAAAGAATCAGTTCCAGGTGTTGACTCTGCTGTAGGCAGTTACCCTGTGGTGACAGAGTCCTGTTCTGTGCAGGTCCGTTCCAGTAAGCCAGGAGCGCCCTCTGGCGGGCGGTGAGCAGATGCGCGTACTTTCAGGCAGAGACCAGTCTAGCTCGCCTCCGCTCTCAGCGCCCTTTCACGATCCCTGGGCCTGAGAGGCTCAGCGCGCTGTCCGGAGCGCGGGTTCCCTGCACTGGTTCCCGCTGCTCTGGTTTTTCACCACGCCCCCCACAATGGCGCCGGGCCAGTCGCTCTCTGGCGCGGGACAGGTGTGGCTGAGAGTCTAGTCTCGTTCACCTGCTGACCTCAGCACACTTTCGTGGGCCTGAGAGGCCCCGTGCTGCCCTGTCCGGAGCACAAATTCCCAGAGCAGTTTTCGAGCAGCTCTGAGTTTCGCCACACCCCCCACAATGGCGCCCGTTCGGTCGCTCTCTGGCGCGGGGCAGCTGTGGCTGAGAGACACTCACCGCTGGTCAGCGCCGTTCTCCGCCGCTCCCCTGCCCCGCCGCTGTCTCAGGATCCTCCGTGGGGGCTCCCTGGGCACCAGCTGCCACCGTGTGTCCGTAGAATTGAGCTTCCGCTGCGCTGCAACTCCCGGGATAGTAGAAAGTGCACGCGCGCGGTCTGCTCCTTCTTTCCTTCTTCTTTGTTGGAAGTCACCCGTCACTGGTGCCGGGGGTCCCAGATTGCGCTTCAGAACTTCTCCGGGTTTCGGGGAGGCATCTCCCCCCCTCCTGCGCTTTCCGGGTTGCTATATTCCCGTGTTCCAATGGTAACTTTTAGAGAGAGTTTCGCTGCCTGCTTCTTACTCATCCGCCATCTTGAGGTCTGTATTATTTGTTATGGCAGCCAGAATAGACTAATACAAGTGGCATCTCAGTTTTGATCTGCATTTCCATGATGACTAAAGGTATCGAGCATATTTTCTTGTGTTATTTATGGTTTATATATATTCTCTGCAGAAAGGTCTATTTGGATCCTTTACCTAATTTTGAAAATTTGACTATGTATCGGTTTTCTGTTGCTGTGACAGAATACCTGAGAATAACAACTGAAAGAAGGAAAGGTTTACTTTGGTTCATGATTTCAGAGGTATCAGTGCATGGTTGGCTGGCTCTATTGCTATGGGCCTGAGGTGAGGCAGAACATCATGTTGGAAGGGCATGGTTGAGCAGTGCTGCTCACCTCAGGGCAGCTAGGAAACAGAGAGAGCCAGACAGCCAGAGAGGAAGGGGCAAGGACACGATATAGTCTCTAAGGCCATGACTCTATGATCTACTTCCTTTAACTAGGCCCTACCTCTTGGTTCCATCACCTCCCAATAATGTCATCAAATTATGAGTCCATCAATGGAATAATTCACTTGTCGAAGATAAAGCCCTCATGATCCAATCACTTCCCTAAAATGGGCAACCAAGCCTTTATTTAGTACATAGCCTTTGGGGGACATTTTAGAGCCAAACCAATTTTTTATTTAAATTTTTTTTCCCTTGTGGTGCTAAGTATCAAACCCAAAATCCTGTGCATGCTAGGCAAGTGCTCACATTTTATTTTTATATTGTAAGAGTTTTTCTCAATACGTCTGGCTACAAGTCCTTTATCAGATAAGTGATTTGCAAATCTCCTTTCCCATCCTATGGATTGTCTTTTCACTTTCTTGCTGGAACCCTTTGAAGAACAAAAGTTTTTATTTTTTACCTCTAATGAAATCTAGTTTATTTATTTTTCTTCCTTTTATGCTGCCAGTATTTTTGGTGTCATATCTAAGAAACCATCGCTGAATTCAAAGTCATGAAGTTTTACCCTTATGTTTTCCTCTAAGAGTTTTATAGTTTTACCTCTTGCATGTAGGTCTTGGATCTACTGTATTTTGAGCTAATTTTTGTGTGTGATATATACTCATCAGCTTTCCTGTTGCTGGAACATAATGCCTGACAAGCACAATTTAAAGGAGGAAATGGTTTATTTGGCTCAGCGTTTCAGAAGTTTCTGAAGCCATGTTCAACTGGCTCCAAGGCAGAAATATCGCGGAGGAAGGGTGTGCTGGGGCAAAGTTTCTCACTGCATGGTGACTGGGAAGAAGAGCATGGGGGAAGAGCACCAGTGAGATCTCCCCCAATTGGGCCCCACCTCCTAAGAGCACATTCAGCTATGAGAATAAGTGAATTAATCCACAGATGAGTACAGAACCCCCATGGTCCAGTCACTTCCCCAGGAGTCTCTTAACCCAGTCAAATTGACAAGATGAAGTGGCATATGGTATGAGGTGGGGGTCTAGCTTCATTCATTTGCATGTGGGTATCCAGTCGCCTCAGCACTGTGAGTTGAAAAGACTGTTTTTCCACGTTGAATTGTTTTGGCACCCCTGTGAAAAATCCACTGACTAATTGTAGGGTGTGGTGGTGCACAGTTGTAACCTCAGATACTCGAAAGGCTGAAGTAGGAGGATCAGGAGTTTAAGGTCAACCTGGGTGTTATGGCTTGGTGCAGATGTCTCCCCAAAGCCTCATGCAGTTTTAGATGGGGTTTTTTGGGAGGTGGCTGAATCTAGAGTGTGATTGACTCATGGTTCAGTGCTAGGATTAAGGGGGCTGGGATTAAGGGTGGGTGATTGCTGGATCAGTCCACTGATTGGATTGGCACCGCCCTAATCCTGGTAGACTGGATACAATATAAAGGACAGAAAGAGGCTTGTCTCCCCTCTCTCCTTTATTGCTTTTGCTGTCTTCTGCCACCATGAACTGTTGCCCCTCTACCATTTGCCACCCTGCCCTGGAGCCAGCCGATTATGGACTGAAACCTCTACAAACTGTGAGCTAAATAAACCTTTCCTCCTTTAACTTTGAGTGTCGGGTATTTTGTCTCAGCAACAAGAGAAAAGTAACTAAGATACTGGGCAAGTGTGTGTGTGTGTGTGTGTGTTTGTTGCTGGAGCTTGAACTCAGGGCCTCATGCATGTTAGACAAGTGCTCTACAACTGACCTATACACCCAAGCCTGGGCAACTTAGTGAGATCCTGTCTCAAAACAAAACAAAACAAAAATAAATAAAAAGGGCTGGGGACGTAGCTCAGTGGTAGACAGTACCTGGGTTTGAGCACTGTACTAAAAAAACATCCATTGAGCCAGATGTGGTGGCGCTCACCTGCAATCCCAGCATTCTGGGAGGTTCAGGCAGGAGTGTGGCAAGATTAGTCCCAGCTAGGCAATTTATCAAGACCCTGTCTCAAAAGAAAAAAGGAAATTTAAAGGGCTGGAGATGTAGCTCAGTGTTAAGACCCTGGGTTCAATCTCTAGTATCTCCAAATCTATTGATTAATTGATAAATATGAGGACTTATTTCTGAACTTTCAATTCTATTCCATTGATCTATTTATCTACTCTTATGTATGTCCAACCCAGTCCTGATTTACTGTAGCTTTGTAGTAAGTTTTGAAATGACACAGTGTGAATTCTCCAGTTTTATTCTTTTTATATTTTTCAGTATTGTTTTATTCTGGTACCCTTGAATTTCTATATGAACGTTAATCTCAGCTTGTCAATTTCCATAAGAAAGTCAGCAGGATTTTGATGGGGACTCCATAGTATCTGTAGGTCCACTTGGGGGAGTACGGCCATCTTCACAAAAGTCAGTCTTCTGACCACTGGACTTGGCAAGGCTGGATTTTCATGTCTCCCCAGAGACCCTGCAAGCACAGGTAGAAGCGGTTTCTGTTCAAGGAGCCGCTTTGCCTGGAGTCCTCTAGGGGGCGTGCGCACGCTCCTCTGAGAAGCGCTGGGAGGTTTCTGGGGTCTGTTGGGCGCAGTGTGAGGACCGTGGGTTTTCAAAGCTGACAGATGTACTTGGTTTTCTCATGAGGCGACTGAGGCACAGGGAAAAGAAGGGACCTCCCGTTTGCCCCGGTCACCCCCTGCCGTCCATGCTCGTGACACGAAGCTCCACAGTCCACACTTTCTCTTTTCCTTGCCTTCATCTGCTATTGTCCCACCTTCAACAACCTTGATCTCCCTGCAGGCTCCTCCCTGCCCTGTTGCAAGGCATGCTACAGGTGTTAGTAAGTGTGGCTGAGCAAATAATTGAATTGAACCAATGAGTGTGCAAAAGAATGACTGCAGATGCCACTACTGGTCTGTTACGTGAGAAATAAAGCTGATGGTCAGGAGGGGGACAGTCCTCCTGTAACCTGGGGGTGCTTGGACACAGGGCCTGGGGAGCTCAATGGGACACATCCCAGCCCCTTCTTCCTCTTGACTTGTTAATTTTCAACTGTCATTTGAAGTAAAGAAAAATTTAAAAAGTGAAATCTCTTGTGTGACTATTCTGTCCATCTCTCTATCATGGGATAGCAGTTTTTGGTGGAAAGAGCTTTTTTTTTTTTTTAATGTGGGTACTGAGAGTCGACCTCAGGGCCTCATGCTTGCCAGCAGGTGCTTATGCCACTGAGCGATATCACTGGCCCTTTTTTTCTTTTATGTGGGTACCGGGAGTCAAACTCAGGACCTCGCGCTTGCCAGGCAGGCGCTTATGCCGCTGAGCCATCTCACCAGCCCGGTGGAAAGAGCTTTGCTTCCATGCTGACTCATTTGAGTGCAGCAATTTCTATTCCGGGGTTTGTCCATGCTAATGTGTCTTCATCTCACCAGGATCATGGGAAGGCTGCACAAATCCAACTTCCCTGTTTTGGTGTCATTGTCATTACGTCTTGGCAAGTCGTTGTTGGTCCACTGGAGCTCTGTGCTGACAGGCATCGTGAGCACCATGCGTGAGCAGGGTGGCGCGAACCACAGACATGGTTCATGGGGGTCTCCTTGGCTTGTGTATCATCAGACAACACTTACAAAGCCCAAGTTAAAGATGACTTGATCATGTCATGGTCGTGACAGCAGAGCATTCACCAAATGTGGCTCTTCTGAGTGGGGCAGGCCTGTGCCAGTGCACACAGTGTCTGTAAAATGAACCCTGCCAACATGTCCAGGAGGAGACATTAAATATGGCCTAGATGTAAGGCTGAGGCTCAGGGAAGGACAAGGATAGGGAATAAGTGGGAGTCAGGGACATGGAGATCCAACAGATGTAGACATGTTGTTGGGTATTGGTGAGGGAAGGCACTGTCCTCCACTTCCAGAAGTGGGAAGAATCTGGACCTGAAGGTGGACCCTTGCCAGCTGTGCCACTGAAAGCTTTAAATAGGCAACTGCAGTTCTCATTCACCCACCCACTCACTCACCTACCCCAGCCAGCCATTCATCACCCATCCATCTATTCATCCTTCCACCCACCCATCTTTCCATCTATCATTCATTCATTTATCCGCCCATCTGCTTATCCATCTGTCCATCCATCCACCCATTTATCTATCCATCTAAAAATATTTTTTGAAGTCTACTAAGGGGCCAATGTGAGGAGCATGTGGTAAACTTGGCCTCTGGCCTCAGAGTCCTTTCAGTAAGATGAGGATGACTTACTATAAAGACAAAAGATCATGATTACAAGGCATCTGACCCAGGGTGGACAAAGGATAGAAGTCTAACATTTGGTTGGGCCCTAACTCTCCAGTATTCTACCTCATATTTATCCTTTTGCTTCAAAGTGCTAAGAAGTAAAACAGGTACTGCTGTGATTCAAGCCTTTTGTTTTTGGCTTTGAGAATGAAATCAGAGGCCTGACTTTGCTCAGAGGCAGCTCAGGGTCTCCAGAGAGGGCCAGAGGAGAACAGGGCAGAGGCTAGGAAAGGGCTGTGATAAGAGGACAGTGTTTGGGGGAAGCAGGATGCTGAGAGCTGAGTTATAGGTATAGGTCCCTAAGCAGAAGGCAGGCTGGGACAGAGGGCCTTCTGGGCACAGCCACGTGTAGTAAGAGCAAGTCCTCTCAACAGCCCATTTTAGAGAGGCAAGTGTGTGTGGAGCAGCAGGGCTGGGACAGACCAGAGCGTGAGGGGACGCCCTGACACGTCTCTCCTCTCTCTCTCTGGAAGTGGCGCTCCTCAGGTGCCAGCTGCTGTGGATTCTGACCTTGAAGACAATAAACAAGCATCAGCAGATTCTTGCTCAACTCTCTGAGCAGCAGGGCAGGAAAAAAGGAAGGAAATGAGGCCTCACTGAGCACACGGGGTGCTGGGCAGAGGCTGGTAACAATGACTTCTCATAGGTTTGTCCTATCACCCATCCAATAGATAGGGAGACTGAAGCTGTGGTCCCCGTACACCCTCGTAGCCCACAGCCTCCCCGCCTGGCTTCCCCAACTGGTCCCCTGCCGTGGCTTCTTTCTTGAATTTAGCTGATCACCCCAGCAATGCGATCAACATGAAGGAAATGAGAGACAGGAAGAAAAGCCCCAACCCTAGGCCTCAGCCACTTGTCTCTCTGTTTCCCAGCCACATCTCAGCATGTATAGATGTCATGTTGGCGACTGACACCCAGAGGGAGTTACAGGGCTGTTTGGAGCCAAAAGCCCCTGCATGTCCTGTGGCTATACTAGCTCTGCAGTGACAAGGTTTTGAAATAACTGTTTGCCTCATGTTAGAAGTTATTTATAGGTTTTGCAAAAATAATTTTGTTAAATAAAAAGAAAAGAAGTAATTTGCAATCCCACTGCGCTGACAAGTGTACCCAGGTGAGCCACCTCCCTTCCTCAAGTAGGAAGGAGCCGAGACTCCAGCTGGGCCCTATTGCCATGAGCCTGGTCACAGCCTATCCTTCCAGTTCTGTAGGGTCCTCTGGCAGCCTGGTGGTTGTGAGGGCTCCCAGATGTAAGCACAGCCCCTGGCCACTGGAAGCTCCTCAAGGCTGTGCTGGTTGCTATCCTTTTCACCAGTTCCCTCCCAGCTGGGCACAACTCCAAGGTTGCTGCCAGCCCCAGACCCAAGCCATGTGCTGGGGTGCTGAGGGAGGAAAGGTCCAGGAGACCCAGATCCTTCTCCAGATGCTGCAGGCCCCAGATAGGGTCACACGGGACTCTATACTGGAGGAGGCCTTCCGGCCACCTGATCACAGTTCTGGAAACACACACAGAAATGTATTTACACAGGCACACATGCATAGACCCATGAAGTGTACAGACACATACACATGTGTGCACAGAACACACACGTGCACACAGAAACAAGGCAGACACGTGTGGCCACGTGCACCCATACCATGAACATACATGTACACAACCTACATATATACATACACATACACACATGTAACCATATACACATTAGCACACACATGCACACAACATATACATACACACATGCACATGTGTGTACACACGCACACATATAGATATAGGCACACACATATGCACAAACACATGCACACCTATACCCATAGACACACAATCTACACTTATACAAACACACACAATCCTAGAGTCACACGTGACCTCCCCTTTCCTGCTTCTGCCTTACTTTTCTGTTCTGCACTTACACCATCTGCCACACTACTCAGTGTGTACACAGACCATGGCTCTGAGTTCACACCCCCTGGGTTCCTAGCCTGGTTTGGCCAATCTACTTGCTGTATGACCCTGGGCAGCTACTCCACTTTTCTATGTCTCTGTCTCACCTCGGGAAAGCAAGGATGAGGTAATCCCCACGTTATGGGTGCTGTGACAGGTGAGAGACTTATTGTGAATAAAACACTTAGACTGGCGCCTGGCAGTGCATCCATTCAGTGGTTACCTTGAGTGCTGTGTCTTGCTTAGTGCCTGGTTTCCTGCCAGGGTGGGGCCTCTCAGCCTGCTCTGTAGCACCCACACCCACAACAGCGCCTTACATGCCCAGCAGGTATATGTCATTGTTGGCGAGGGAGTGAGGTACCCAGCAGCCTGTGGGCTTGAATTCACACTGGTCCAGAATCCTCCCCCAGAGCAGCTGGAAACCAGTATGGCTCAGGCCAGAAGGGCGAACAACTGGGCCCAGGCCCCAGCTGACCCTGGGGAATTGGTTTAGAAGCTCCTCCTCCTCTTCTGATAGGCCGAGCCCCTGTGCAGCTCAGGTCAGGGGCCTCCAGGCTCCCAAACAGACTGATAACTGAAAGGTGAGCCGCACAGCCCTTGCCCAGGCCCTGATTCCACCCCTTGGCTCCAGTGAGGGGCCCAGGCCTTCCCGGGACAGGTGCCTTTCCTTAGGACTCACTGGCATGGCCTCTTGGCTTCAGCCTGTGCTAACTATATCCAGTCAGCCAGGAGCTGGGGCAGGCCGGGGTGGGGGTGGGACACTTAGCTGTGAGGACGGGAAGGCTACTGGGTCAGGCTCTGAGAAGCACTGCTGGGACCCCAGTACCCCAGTGTCCCAGTACCCTGGCTGTGCCTGGACAGAACTCTTGGCTTCTTGGCCTGTCAGGGAGAGAAAGCATAGGCTTTAGCTCCCATGCACTGGTATTCCAGCCCCACGTGCTTATCAGCTCCTGGAAGTGCCAAATGCTGCCCATGGCTGCAAAGCTGAAGGCATCTGGCATTGTGGCCAGCTTGTACCTAGCCATCAGCATGTTCCAAGTCCCTCTGGACCTTCCCTTTGCCCTGGGGCTCTGTCCGAGGTCTGAGCTGTGGGGTTGGCAGGAAGGTGGGGCCTCTGACATCTCTGTTATTATCTGCCTGCACTGACATGTGGGTGTCACTCCATGAAGGGCATGGCTGTGTCCTCTGCACCCAACAGCAGCTGCAGCTGCTGTGCCACTCATGGGCCATGGGGCTGTGTGCTCTGTCACAAGCAGAGGTACAGATGTCTGTGAGGAGGCCTCACGACTGGAGAGAAGGCTCTGCTCCCCCTGCACTCAGTTTCCCCAACCTGTTCTGGGTTCCATGGTCCCACCTCAGCCAGGAAAGGGAGCTGGCCAGCTTCCTAGGTAGCCCACAGCGGCCGTCTTGCTCTGTCCCTGCATAGTGACTGGGTGAGCTTGGGTGGTAGCATGTCCCTGCCAGAGTCTGGGTTTCTGAAGCAGTGAGAGCTCAGCTCTCTGTTCTGTCAATTGCTCTGTCCCTGATTTCTCCAGTCAGACACTCCCCAGCTGTGGCCTAAGTGGCAGGTTGTGGGTAGCAGAATGCTTGGGGAAACCCACACTGGTTTGTATCTTGAAATATTGGCCACTGATAACAGCACTCTGATATGACAGCAAGACAAGGAAGATAGGGAAGAAAATAAAAGGGCTGTGATGGAGGGGCCTGAGACACACAGTCGAACAGTTATGTTCCTTTCTGTGGTGGGGACCCTGGAGGGCTCTGGCTGCAGGTGGACATTCGATGGGGAAGTGAGCCCCTGGACTTGGGTAATAGCTGCACTCTGAGGTGTTTGGCTATAGCATCAGCAGGTCACTAGGCCTGCCTGGGTAGTGGGGACTCCTGAGGAAACAAAGTCTCTTCCCTGAGTTGGGGTGGCAGCAGGTGACATTTAAGAAATTGGGCCATTCCAAGTTAGTCAGCAGCAAACATTCCATAAGACTCACACCTTCCCATGAGAGGACCACAGGAAAGGGGCAGAAAAAATGCCACCAATGGTACCTTTAAAAACTCTCCTGCAACAAAGAGATGAGAGAGATAGAAATAGAGACAGAGACAGAGATAGAGATAGATAAAGAGAGAGAGAGAGAGAGAGAGAGAGAGAGAGAGAAAGGAATTTGCCCTGAGTTTGAGAACATGGGCCTAGCATAACCAGCAACAAAACCTGTTCTGGTAAAATAGCCAGTCTTTTTTAAAGAAGAATAAATGAGCAGGAGACTTACAAGAAATTAAAAATTAGATTGTCTTCAGACTTTACCACAGCCAGAAGCAGAAGGAGAAACATTTAAAACAGACAAGAAACAGAATGTGAACTAAATAACAGCATCCTTTCAGAATAAACAGCACTGCGGGATAAAAGGCACAAACAAGCAGCAGCCCAGAGGAATATAAGAGATGTCAAACAGAAGTCACTAAGGAGAACGCTGGCCATGGGTAGAGACTGTGTGACACTAACAAGGTGCGTGATGCAAGTCCTCCGGCCACATGGACGTGGGTGGGATGCCAAGGGGATGGAGGGTGGAGAGAGCATGTGAAGGCACTGACTTGGTTTTGGTAGTTATAATAAGCATGGTCAGCAGCAAGATGGAGAGGAAGTATGTAGCTGGAAAAAGGCTCACAAGACAATCCAGAGTGTTTTAAA
Source organism: Erethizon dorsatum (assembly GCA_028451465.1). NCBI lineage: Eukaryota > Metazoa > Chordata > Mammalia > Rodentia > Erethizontidae > Erethizon > Erethizon dorsatum. Next base: position 68,697,282 of record CM051828.1, on the reverse strand, counting down.
AGGCCAAGATCAAGCTAAATTATCTAGAAAACAATTGAGTGACAACACTATAAACCAAAGCTCACAATGAGGCTCTTTCTGCAGAAGTCAGGGCAGCGGTTATGTGAGGGCAGGCAGCGGGTAACTGTGATGTGGGACAGCAAGAAGCTTCAGGGCACAGAGTTCCTCTTGGTATGGAAGGTGTTACAAGGGTGCACTTCATGGTACTTCACTAAGCAGGACATATGTTGTGCACATTTCTCTGTAGCTGTGTTTATTATGCAATACAGAGGTGAATGAAGGGATGACCCATAAGATGAGAGAGCTGTTGCTCTGGGAGGGGGGCCGTTGCTATGACTGCCACCAAGAACATCAGAAAACCCTGACCGAAGGCCAGTGGAGCACAGCAGAGATAGTGCACCAGGGGTGGCTTCTTGGAGGACAGAACTGAAGCAGGGCTTTGCAGAGTGGGATGTGGTGTGGACCAGAGTTTCTCGACTCTGACACTTGGCATTTGGGACTGGATCATGTTTTTGTGGGGACCACCCTGGGCACTGTAGGGTGGTGAGCAGCACCCCTGACCTCAACCCACTAGATGCCAGTGGCACACCCTCCCCATGGCCGTGATGAGAAGTGTTTCCAGAACTTGCAAAATATCCCTGGGGACAGAATTTCCCCCAGGTGAGGATACTGGTTTAGAGAACTTGAGTGGGTAAGAGATGAAGAAACACCCAGTGGCTCCTGGAGGGCATCTGCCTGCAGGCACCCTTCTCTTCTGTGGGTTTTGAGCCACTGCCTCAGGTTCCCACAGGAGTCTACTTCCTCCCCAGCAGTTCCTGTATCATCATCCCTGGCCTTGGACTTCGGGTAGGCCTGGCCACAGTCCAGGCTGGGGGCTCATCCTCTCGCAGCCCTGTAACCCTTGCCCTCGTTGAGGCTGGGGTCAGGATGCAGGATGGTCACAGACCATCTGGTGTCAGAACACATGACACGCCCTCCCCAGACTGAGGGGGAACCAGAGGTCCAGGAGGGAAGTGCCTGGCCACAGTCTCACGGTGGCAGAAGCCGCAGCTCCTGACCCCGGCTGAAGCACCCCTGGCAAGCCCCCTACCGGTAGCGGGAGTTGCAGAGTCTGTGGCAAAAGGGCTCTCACTCAGGCTCCCACTCCGGGCCCTCCTCCATCAAAGGGCAAACTGAGGCCCAAGGAGGCACTTGCTGGTTAAAGACAGAGTCAGACCAGAACTCAGATGTCTGAACTTCTGAGGGAGATGGATACTTGTTTGAGTCATTATTGAGAACTTACTGCGTCTTGAGAACTCTCTTTTATTTGCCTTTTCCGAACCCCTCATGCACTGTCTACACCCTCTCACTGTTTTATAAAACAATAAGGTGGGCTCCATGTAGGAGCAGAGCTCACAGGGGTGGCTGACGTGGTCAGTCTGTGTCCTGGGGCACCCAGACGGATGGCAAGCCAGAGGATGGGTGTAAAGTACCTGCGTGGTTCAAACAGCCAAGGGACCCTTGTTCCAACACCACCTATTCCAGAAGAGAAATGAGGGGAAGTAGGAGGTCTAGAGCTTGAAGCACTATGTCCTCTGGGCCTTGTGCTCCTCTGCGTGTCCCAGTAGCAAGAAGAAGGGGCAGGGAAAGGTCGCACTCCGGCTCCCAGCCCAGGTCCACTGGGATTTGTCCAAGATGTCATTTGATACAAAGAGCTGTATTGTTTAGAAACAAGTTGCCAAAGCAGGATCTGGAGCTGGACCCCGAGCCTTCTGGGGCTCCCTGTGGCCCCTGGAAGACTCCCTGTGTGCTGGTTCACGGAGATGGACTTCTAAGGAGCTGTCCCCAAAGGCAGCCAAATGGCTTTAAAGAGAGGAGAAACCCTTTGAAAGTGCTGGCCCTGTATATGCAGTTCCTGCATGTGGGGCCAGTGCTTTTCTGTGCCGTTCTGGAACTGCAGTTGGGTGTTGAGGGGAGGTGTTCCCAGAGGAAGGGCAGACCCAGCCTGCTGAACAAAGCAAGGAAGTGTGTGACATCACCATGGGGAGGTAAACTGAAGGATGCTTCCTCTTTCAATTCCAAGGGCTGCTGTCTGATCCAGAAGGTTCTCAAAACTGCAAAAACATGTTCTACCCAGCCTAGGCAGGGGCTCAGGTAGTTCTCCTGGGGTTGCCCCAACTGAGAGGAAGAAAGGGTTAAAAACAAATAGGCAGTACATATGAAAGGACAGTGCTGGGTCCCAGAGGAGCCTGACATTAATCTTGGCCTGCTTCATGCCTTTGCAGATGAGGAAACAGTCCCACAGGGTTTAAGTGACTCCTGAGCAGATGGCCTGCTGACACCATGAACACATAGTCTTCACACTGGCTTTTAGAAGTCCAAAGGCTTCACTAACTGAATGATGTCTTCTCCCTGTCCTGTTGCAGACCCTGATATTTCCTCCAGATCTTACTCCCTGGGGGACTTGCAGAGTGGGAAGGACAGCAACATGAGGACTTTCATCCTGCTCTCAGCCTTCTGTCCTGTAAAATGGGACAATGATAACCCATGCCAGACAGATTCATGGGGATTAATAAGCCAGCATCTGAAATAAAACTTCCCTTCCCTCCTCTGTCACACATCACCTGCCACACAGCCCAGGGTACTGCACCTCTGGTGCAGAGGTGTGCAGGGACTTCCCCCCACCAAGCTACTCTTTTCTGTAGCAGACCCCTCTAAAGTCCCCTAACTTAACTCAGTTCTGATACTATTCACCTGGTGACAGCACCAGATCCCACAGGCTAAGGACTCAGCTTTGTACAATGGCAGTTGCAGGGTATAGGTTCTCACTCAAGCTCGTAACTGACTGGCTGTAAATCAGGGTTTCTACAACCTCCTTCTTGGTTTCTATTAATCTGATAGAGTGGCGCACAGGCTCAGTAACAGTTCACTTACATTTACCTGTTCACTACAAGGGAGATCACAAAGGATACAGAGGAATGCCAGATGAAAAGAGGAAGTGGGTGAGCACATGGGAAGGGGTGCAGGGCTCTTGTGCACCTTCATGTGTTCAGCCATTGGGAAGCCCCCAACCTTGTCCTTTAGATTCTTAAGGCATCGTCATTACATGGGCATATTAGACTGCATCACTGGCCATTGGCGACTCGACTTTCAGCCCTTCCCTTCTACCCTGGGGAGGGGAAATCCTGGCGGCCACCCATGACCATGGACAGGAGGCACAGTGGAGGACCTGCCAGAGAGGCCGGGGTAACAAACCTGCCCAGATCCTGGGCATTTTTAAGCTGGCAGGACAAGGTTTCAGCAACAGAGTATGGACACTCTATTCTACTGCCCATGATGGGGTCCCTATACCTCTCTAGATGAGGGGACATGGGGCTGGACTCCTTGTTTTTTTGTTTTGTTTTTTTCCAGCACTGGGTATCAAACCCAGGAGTATCCTATCACTGAGCTACATCCCTAGATCCCCTTTTAAATTTTATTTTGAGACAGGGTCTCACTAAGTTGCCTAGGCTGGCCTCTATTCATGATCTTCCTGCCTCAACCTCTCAAGTAGCTGAGTGTATTAGTCAACTTTCCCATTGCTGGAACAACGTGCCCAATACCCACAATTTATAGGAGAGGTTTATTTTGGCTCGTAGTTCTAGTGGGTTTAGTCCATAGTCAGCTGCCTCCCAGGCAGACATGGCAGGGCAAAACAGCATGGCAGAGGAAAGCAGAGAGTGAATGGAAGAGCCAGAGAGAAGAATACACTCTTCTGAGTAATAATCCTAGTGATCTGGCCCTCTGACCAGGCCCCACCTCCAAATGTGAGATTTTGGTGGGACATTTTAGATCTAAGCCACAACATTCTGTCCCTGGGCCTCAAAAGAGTCATGTCCATCTCATTATGCAAAAGTCCATCTATAAGAGTCACCAAAGTCTTAACAGTTCCAGCATTGCCAAAGTCTTCTCTGAGACTGAAGGTAAACTCTTAGCTGTGAAACCCTGTAAAAATAAAAAAAGAAAATTAAACACCTCCAACATACAATGGCTCAGAGTAAATATTCCCATTCCAAGAGGGAGGAATAAGGGGATAGATAGAAACTGGATTAAAGTAAGACCAAAACCCAGCAGGGCAAACATTGAATCCTATAGCTCCATGTCCACCACTTAGGGCAGGTTGTGGTGAGATGTGAGCTCCAAAGGGCTTGGGTTGCCCTCCCCCTGTGGCCTTGCTGTTTGCAGCCCACCTAGCCCTCTATTGGGCTGGCTTCACTCACTCCCTGTAGCTTTCCTCAGAGAGATTCCTAAAATCTCCAACTTTCTGGGGTCTCCACTGCACCTCTGGCTTCACTCTCACAGCTTCATGCATCACCCTGTCAGGGACTCCTAGCAAGGACTGTGTCCCTGTCACACATTTTTGCCTGGCCTTCCAGGCCTTCCTCTAAAATCTGAGTGGAAGCCTCTGTGACCCAATCAGTCTTGCATTCTGCATGCCTGAAAAAGCAGCACATGGTAGGTGATACCAAAGTCGGCCACCAGCTTGAGCAGTAGCTGGGCCTCCCTGGACCAGTGGCTTCTGAGTGCTTAGATGGCTGAACTAGGGGATACAATTCCTTAGGTGGGCTTGAGGGGCAAGGAGTCACAGGGACTCTTTTCTCAAATGAAAGATTCATTTTTGCATCCTTGAGTCTGGTGGTCTTGCTGATTTCTGAGATGTCTTCAAGGCATCTTTCTTCTTGTCCCTGTGTGAAGTACTTGGCTTATTTTAATGCTAATCTTTCCAGCAACCATGCTCTCTTTTGTCCCCAACTTTTCAGGCACTTCCCTTCTTATGAAACTACAAACTTCAAATTGTTCAATTCTGCCATTTGCTCCTGATTCTCACTGGAGTTCTGAGTAAAAGCCATCAACAGCATCCATGTCAGTCTGAATGTTGGGCTGCCTTGAAATTTCTTTTGCCAGCTTAATTAGTCCACTGGCCTTAGTTTCATTCTTCTGAAAAGTCTTTAGAATGGACAAAAGGTCAACAAATATTCTGCTAGGGTATAATACATGTGGCCTCTGGTCCAAATGCCAACAGAGTCCTTGTTCCCAAGTGAAACCCCCTGAGCCTGGTCTTTACTGTCCACATTCCTATCAGCATTCCAGGCTTCTGAACTCTGACCAATAATTGCACATCAAGCACTGCTTATAGTAGTCTAGGGCTTCTGTAGACCACTTCTCTAGACTTTTCCAAACTTTTCCCCAAACCACTTCTAAAGTCTGAACCACACCTGTATTAGCTTTTCCATCACTAGGACAAAAATACCTGTCACCCACAATTTAAAGAAGGAGAGGTTTATTTTGGCTTACAGTTTCAGTGGGTTCAGTCCATGGTTGACTGGCTCTGAGGCAGAAATGCACCGGTGGAGGAAAGCTGTTCACCACCATAGTGGCATGGAGACAGAGAGTAAAGGGAGGAGTCAGTGACAAGAATAAACTCTCCCAAGTCATGATCCCTGTGATATCACCCCTTCTGACCAGGCTTCATCTCCAAACATGAGGCCTTTGAGGGGCACTTTAGATCTAAACCACAACACAAGGATTACAGGTACGCATAAGTGTGCCTAGCTTTGAGCCTCAGCTTTATAGAGAAAGACTAAAGAGAGTCCCCAAGCTCTGTGTACCCAGAAAAATGCAACAGGGGCCTTCTGTTTGGATTCTTCTTGGCCTCTATACAGCAATCCTTCCTCCAAGGTTGAGACAGTACCTTCTGGAATGAGGATCTAGACTACCTATACAGGGCAGGTCAGAGAACCTCCTTATGAACACACAGAAAGGCAGAGGAAGATTTGAGTTTTATGGTTTTCTTTCCAGGTTTTATGACTGGATTTGGAAAGAAGGAGTCTGATTGTTTTGGGCTGCCTTGAGGGGGATAAAGCAGAGAACCAAGGGCAGGAAGTGGCCAGAAAGGTGCTTCCAGTGTCCTTCCATGCAAAGTCCTCAACATGCCAAGGTGCTGAAGTTTAGGGTGTCATTCTCTGAGCCCCAACAATAGAAAAAGTATATAAATGATTCTAGAAACTTTTTTTCAGTGCTGGGGATGGAACCCAGGGCCTGGTGCATGTGAGGCAAATGCTCCCCACTGAGTTACACCCCTGGTCCAATGACTCTAAAACTCAACAAATGACGCACTTGTTGATATGCTGGTGTCTCTTTACGTGCGGGAGTTAACAAAAACTCCACTAAACTCAGACGATGAAGAAGCTGCACAAATCAAGTATGGATCATTTTCTATTTTTCTTGCTGTTCCCCCCAAAAAAAAATTAGAACCAAGGGAGCGTTTGCCAAATATTTGAAGTACAGATGAGTCAGAAAGATTATAACAGATCGTTGATCTGCTATGAAAGCAGGTGTTCAGCTCCTGTGATATCGAAAATCAGAAGGAGACAGAACTGCTTTCGGGGAAAATGAAACCTGGGACCTTGGTGGCAATCACCAAATTTCTGCCAGCATGGTGAAGTGACAAGGACAGTCTTTCTGATGAGTTGGGGACCCAAAAGTCTAGTAAGTAATCACAAGGACCTGAGATGCATGTGGTCATCTTAGGAAAAGTAAGACTTACATAACTTACTTTACATAAACAAATGTTAGTTTAAATAAAGATTTCGTGTTAAGGGAAAGAGCAGAATTATAGGTTCACGTGGTTTCTTTAAGAAAGGCTCAATAACAATATGTTCAAAATAATTGTAAGAAAAACCCCATAGTAAATACAAAACTATACAAGTCTCCTCTGTAATCCTCCTCCCCTGTCTGTGTTTGATGGAGTGGAATGGAATCGGGGTCCATGACCTGTGAGCCTGCTGGTGTGCTGTGAGGCCAACCATGCAGGTGTGCCTCCACACTGCCTCAGTTTCCCCCTCTGCAGCCCTAGGGATGACCCCCTGCTTGACTTAGAAAAACACAGTGGCATGTGAAGGCCACCCAGCCAGTATCCAGCCTGGCTCCAAGCTCTGTGTTCTCTGTTGGTCATGGTGGAATCAGAGTTTCCAAGAAGGAAAGACCAGCACCCACACTTAACACACTTTGGGCATCACATGGAGCAGCTCCCATGATCTGGGTTTGAGTCCTGTGTCCCTCTTGACCTTAGAGTCCTGTCATAGAAGGCAAGAACTTATCTGCCTTATCTCCACATCCCTGACACTTAGTAAGTGCTCAATTAACATTACATGAGGTGGGTTGGTGAACAGTCTCCCAGACATCCTTCTCAAGAGACTGATTAAAAATGGATGAGTGTTGTTCAAAAGAAATAGAATTTGGGCCACAGGTATAATTTTAGAAATCATATTAATACAAGTAAAAAGAAATGTGTAAAATTAATTTTAATCATACATTTTATGTAACTCAGTATATCAAAGATATTACCTTGGCAACATGTAATCTGTTTGCACATTAGTCATGAAGTAGTTGGCATTCTTTTTCTGTGCTATGTTGGTGAAATCTTTTTTTTTTTTTTTTTTTTTTTTTTTTTTTTGTGGGTACCGGGGATTGACCTCAGGACCTTGCGCGCCAGCAGGCGCCTGTGCCACTGAGCGATATCACCGGCCCTTTTTTCGTATGTGGGTTCCGGGAGTCAAACTCGGGCCCTCATGCTTGCCAGGCAGGTGCTTATGCCGCTGAGCTATCTCACTGGCCCCCGGTGAAATCTTGTATATTTGGACTTGCACGTGGCTGATTTCTGATGTTGGGCAGCGCTGGAGCAGAACGAGCAGACCTGGTACCCAGTGGTCGCTATTCAGGACAGGTGGGTTGTAGTGCTGTGTGTGTCTGTGAACAAGAGGGTGCAGTGCTACTGCAGCCGGAATGGGGGGCAAGCAGGGCCCAACGGGGGGAAGATGGGGAATCCCACCCCTGGGGAGGGGAGGAAAGCAGGGTGGGGGCCCCTGCCTGCTGGAGGCCCTGGAAGGGCAGAGCTGGGCATGGTGTAACATCTGAACAGGTGTCCACACACTGGCTGATGACCAGCAGGCCTGCAGTGACAGAGTGGCACCACACTGTGGGAGCCCAGTGGGGTCTCACACCCTTCACCTGCATCCCATGCCTGGCTGGGTGGGGCTCCTCACTTGAGCCTCAGTCACTCAGGCCTCACTGGTCACCTCTGCATTCCAAAGACTGGCACAGCTGCTGACCTGAGAGGTGTCAGCAGCCACTAAATGAATAAATTGCTCTCATTATGATTTATGTAAAAATAATACAGCAAGACTTGTCCATTCATACCTTGAAACAATGCCCTTTTTTTTCAGTACTGGGGATTGAGCTCAGGGCCTTCACGCTGAGCTATACCAACCCTTTTAAAGTTTTTTAAATTTTGAGACAGAGTCACACTAAGTTGTTATGTTGCCCAGGCTGAGATTGAACTCCTGACCCTCCTGTCTCAGCCTCCGAACAATGCTTTTAAAAAGACTAGGTGCCAAATGCCTTTCACAGTGCTGGGCACATGAAGGCAGAGTTGCACAAGCCAGGTTCACAGAGCTGGTTCCCCCTGAGAGCTTTAGAGGAAGCTTCCCTGTCTCTTCTAGTGGCTGCCAACAGTTTATCATACTCCAGTCCTTGTGGCTGAGTCACCCCAGGCTCTGCCTCTGCCTTCACATGGCTTTCTGTGCTGTGTGCATTTCTGTGTCCTTACTTCTTCCCTAAGAAGTCATGGAACTAAGGGCCACCCACATCCAGGGTGACCTCATCTCAGCTAATCACATCTGCAAACACTTTAGCTCCAGAAACCGTCACATTGTGAGTCTGGGGGCACTATTCACCCAGCACAGGTTCTGAGGGTTCTCCTAGCCTCCCCAGCTGCTCCCCACAGTAGCTCACAGGCATCCCCCCAACATATTTCTTGCCTGGTTAATCCTGTCTTGATGTTTCTTCCCCAACAATCAAGGCTAAAGTGGTCTGGTTTGAGAAGCTGGGGCTCATTCTGGGGTGGGGACAGGAAGACCAGATGAGTGGCCTGTGGCCAGCAGTAGCACCTGCAGGGCTGTGCCTGGCTGGTTGCATCAGCCAGTGAACAGGAAGTGGCCAGGCTGATCCAGGAGTCTGATTTGGTCAGCACAGAGGGGAGCCGTGGTAACTGAAGTGAGCTCCATGAGAGGCAGGTTTGGAGGGGCCGTCCTGGGCTGAGGAAGCTGAGCTCGAGGAGTATATGGGGTCCACAAGATGTGCAGGCTCAGGAACCACAATAGGAGGCTGGCCTGGCCCTGATCGATTGTCCTCCACCACGAGGGCAGTGCAGAGATGTGATTCCCTAATCTGGAGAGGAGTAGAGAAGGGGTGAGGGCCATGGGGAATGGCCAGAGGTAAAAGCTGAGCTGGCAGGGCTCAGGAGGAGAATTTCCTGTGACCCCCATATGCTGGGGAGAGTAGGGGCAATGCAAGAAGGCAGGAAGGGGGCGCCTCCATCTATAGTGACCCCACACAGCAGGAAAGCGGGACCCAGCCTGCGCATGTAGCCGCTTCTCTGGGCTCATTCCCAGAGCCGTGTGAGGAGCTCCTGAAGCAGTACTGCAGGGCTGACCCACTCCAGGGGGTCTGACCCACTCCAGGGCTGGGTGAGGGCTAGGCTCCAGGGAATGAAAGGGTCTAGGCCCAAATCCTTGGTCAGTTTTAAACAAACCCATGGTGTAGCTGACTCCCCCCACTAGACTTTTCCGGATTATGTGATTAAATTCACCTAGGCCTGATGTCACTGTCTGATTCACACCACCCACCTCTGTGGAAGGTCCCTCCCTGCCCCTGATCAGGCCCCGGCCTCCCTCTAGGCGTGTGTGTGTATTCCTGGACAGGGAAGTAGGTGGTTCCTTCCTTTCCTCAGGACTCCTGAAGACCTGTGTGTGGAAGGGCTCTGGGTGCCAGGAAAGGATGCCTCAGTGGGCCAGAGGCGAATGGGGCGCAGGGGCTACCTTGCACCCATCATGGCTCTCTCTTTCTCTCTCTCTGAACTTGGGCATGGGCTGGGCATCCACCCTGGGGGTCAGCCTGGCTCTGGCCCTGCAGGTGAGGAGGGACAGTCAGGGAACAGAGTTTAGGTAATGCTAAGTAATGCCCTAGGCTCCCCAGTCCTGCCTCCTAGCCTCACCACTTGCTCACAAGGGCACAGGCAAGGCCATGTCCTCCTCTGTGGGTGGCAGGGAGACCACCCTCCTGGGCTGTTGGGAAAGAGTGTGCCCTGCCAGGGCAAAGGCTTTAGGAGTACACACACACACACGTACACACACACCTGGCTTGGGGATGTGTTTTGACTGTTCCAGTCTGATGGGGTAGCCTTTGCAGAATAGCCTTTCAGGTGCCCTTCTGGTTTCTGGAGCCCTCCTGTCTCTCTGTCCTTTCTTACTGTGTGCTAAGTTCAGGACCCAGATGGAGCCCCTGCCCAGGGAATAGGGAGATAGGGAGACCTCGGCCTACCAGGGTAGCACTGCTAATGTCTTCCTTGTGTGGGGACACAGGACACACCAGAGTGTTTGTAGCTTGCTGCAAGAATGAATGGGAGGAAGCCACTTTGGACTTTCTCTGGGGCTGGAAGAGTTGCAGAGGTGTCTGAATTTGGCCAGATGGTCTTACAATCCCCTCTAACAATAAGTAAGAACCTATTGTTGGAGGTATTGTTGCCCAAAAAGCAAACTGTAGGATGTCCTGTACAGAGGGTAAGGGGACTGGGTGGGCAGGGCCCCCATGGAGGTCTGGTGAGAAGGCTGGGGCCACACTTAGCAAAGCAGTGCCTTAGAGGAAGTGGCCTGGGCTTTGGTGTCAAAACTTCTGGGGTGCACATTTCCGTTTCCATGCTTTCAACTATGAGCTGTTAGCTACATGGCTGAGCTGGCTGAATCTTAGGAGCTGCATCTGTGAAATACAGTGACACATTCTCAGAGGATTGTTGAGAGGAGAATAAGAGAACGCATGTGAGTCGGGTGTGATGGCCAGTAATTCCAGTACTCTGGGAGGCTGAGGCAGGAGAATCACTTGGGCAATTTAGCAACTTATTAGGACCCTGTCTCTTAAAAAAAAAAAAAAAAAAAAGAAGAAGGGCTGAGGGTGTAGCTCAGTGTGAATGCTCTGTGTTCAATCTCCAGTACAGAGAGAGAGAGAGAGAGAGAGAGAGAGAGAGAGAGAGAGACAGAGAAAGAGAATGCATGTGTGTATATACAGCATAGAACATCAATTAAAGGAACAAGCAGCAGTCATTGTTGCTATTGTATTATCAGCCCAGAGAGCAGTGGGAACAACAGGTTGGCCCTCTAGAGCCTGAGGCTGGGTGGAGCAGAGAGCGTGGCATTCACTGGGGATCTCCCGGTAGTGGGCATAAGTGGAATGCTTGTCAAACACCTTCTCCTGCACAGTAGCCTCTCCCAGTTTGTGTGGCTATTTCCCCTGTCTTGCAGCTGGTGAGGGGTGGAGCTGGACCTTGTGGTCAGGTCTCTGCCTCCAATGGCAGTGGCTTTTCCCCTGGGCTCTTCATGAGAAGTGCCCACAAGAGAGGAGCTGGGCTGGGGCCCTCAACAAGAACCAGGGAGGCTGGAAGTCCAAGGACAAGGGCCTGCCTACCAGTGGGGTAATGGTCAGAGGCAACAAGACTGGGGTGCAGGAAGTAAGGTGGTAGGTGAGAGGCCATCCTGGAGGAGGTACCCCAGCTGACGAAAGGCAGTCAGAGTTACTCTGGATGAGGGGGCAGGGGCATTCCAGGAGGAGAAGCAAGTGCAGAGAATTGCCTTGAACAACCTTGAACACCTGAATATCCCTCCTGGCTCTGGGTGAGCAGGGCTGGCACCTGCTCCCCCTCCTGCCCAAATTTACTGTCAGTTGTTTATTTTTATTGGTCTTGATTCCCAGTCAAGATGGGCTGAGATAGTTCTCACATCTGTCCCCTTCCTTCCTGACTGAGCAAACAGTCCGGGCAGACCACAGCTTCCTGTCTTTCTTCATGCAGAGGAGGCTGAGAATGAGTGTGGCCACCCGGCCATGCAAGCTCTGACTCCAGTGCACACCCAGCCTCCGCTGTGTGCAGCTTCTGCTGCCCAGAGCAACACAGCTTCCTAGGATTTTCTTCCAGGGAGACCCTTCCTAGGGGCGGTACGGTTTGGAGCAGGCTTCCATCAGTCAGGAAGATAGCTCTGTGTCAGAGTCCTCCTGAGCCATTGACCACCCCGAGCCACTGGCTGCGACAATCCAGGAGATAGTGGCCGGGTTTCCCTTTTCATCTCTCTGGTCACTCTTCCTTGGCTCATTTTTCCCTAGGCCCATTTTCCTGGACACCAGGGTGTGGGATGGTTCCCTGGTTGGGGAAGCTGTATTGTTTTAAACACAATAGTGTTCCAGAAATAGACCCAGCCACTGGCTTGATTTATTTCTGATAAAATATTTCATATTTATAAAAACTTATATAACATTATAATGTGAATACTTCCTCCTGCAGCAGTTGATGGGATCGTGTGCCACAAAGACTGCTCCCATACACACCCCTGGGGCTCTGACACCCTGAACTTGGTACACGGCATCCAATTGTTCTTTGTACTTTTCTTAAGTGTGCTTTGTCCACCCTTAGACTTTGTTAAACGGTACCATGGTGTTTTTCTGAGACTTTATTCTTCTACTCAGGATGAGGCTGCTGAATCCAGTCGACAGTGCCTGTGTGGAGTGTGGTCGATGGACAGCAGGACATTTCCCTTCTCCCATTCATCAGAGTCATGGTGCACCGTTCCCGTGTGCCAACGCAGGGAGTTGGCGTCCACAGATGGGCCAGTCACCCAGCCCCCAGGTGTGCTTCCAGGGCACCATCAGTGCAGATTCTAACTCCCCCATGAGTTCAGCCCACTGTGCACTGGAACTACTAGGACAGACTGGCACACAGGATGTCCCCAAGCAATGCTGTGGAGCGGAGCCATGGTCTTCCTCTTTCTGGAGTGAGCACCTCTCCTTCCACTTTGCACATGACAATACACAGTATCAGCCCCGCCACCCGTGAGGCTCAGCTGCTCCTCAGAGTCCCCTGGGGCTCACTGGAACCCCAGCTGCTAGGCGTGACCCATCTGATGGCTCTCAGCAGCCTGAGGCAGGACCTGGCCCTAGGAGTTTGTTGAAGCAGCTAGTGCAGAGCTACTGCTGTCCTCTGTAAGCCCTAGGGGACACTGAACTCACAGCCTGCACTGTCCCCAGGTGAGCTGGACACTGAGTGTTTTCCAACACATGGCTTCTCTTAGATATTAATTTTTTAAGGAGAAAACAACTTCTAACAAATGGGGATATAGGCAGGAGAGGGCAGGCCGGGGGCACTGGACAAAGTGGCCTCTCTTGCAATGTGGTTAATTGCGACTGTCAGAACATCTGTGCCAACTCAGGGTCACCACCACATCATCATTGACTTTGGATGTGATGGGCTTGTCCCCTAAAGCCCACGGCCCAGAGTCCACAGAACTTTCTCCATTGTAACAGTGCTGCAGCTCCTCACAGCCCTCCCCCTTCTCTTACCAGAGAGAACAAAGTGGCTCAGACCTAAGCATCGAAGCACACAAGCTACTAAAAACACATGGACACACACACATAAGCACACAAGATGCGCACACGTGTATGTGTACAGCTTGCAGGATTACCCTGATTATACGTCCACAGTCCTGCCAAGGCCAACTTGTCTCAAACCTACCCCTAGGGGCTCTTTTGCCCCTCGCCTGCCCTAGTTCCAGGGCCTGGTGTTCCTGGCTCTCCCTCATGAGTGAGGACCTACTCCAAGTGGCTCAAGAGACAAGCAGAAGCATTTCAGCCACAAGGAGCCCTCATGGACATGTGGGGACAGACCAACAAGCCAGTACAGTGCAGTGTGGCTGGCCTTGGGGTGGTGGTCTGGGAGCCAAGTCTGTGGGGTCCTGGAGATGAAACCTGGGGCCACCCGTGCCCCTTCTGACCTCAGCTTGCCCGTTGTCGGGTCCATTTCCTACTCCAGCTTTCTTCTCTTTGCACCTCACAAAGCTGTGTTCACATCCTCCTGCCTGAGGCAAGTGTAATGCTGTAGTTTTCACAGTTGCTCCCACCTTGGCCTGTGGCTCTTTGCACTGACTTCTCTCCTTGTCGGTCAGAGTTCTCCAGGCCTGCTGCCATCCCCAGGACAGATGCCAGCCTCCTGAGCACAGTGCCCGAGTCTTCTTAGGCTGGCCTGGCTCTTCTGCAGCCATCTTCATCCCTCCCTGCAGTGTGCATAGGGCCCCTGCCATGCTGGCCACTGTTCCAGTGTTGGGGCAGAGTTGCAGGCATGAGGCAGACCCTTCTTAGCTGTGCCATGCTGTATCACCCCTCACTCCCTCATGGTCCTATGCACACACCATACTTTTCCCACAGCCTTGCCTGCCTTGCCCTCTGTGCCTTCCTTCCTCTGGAAAATGCCTCTTCCATCTTCATGGTTGGTTCTGAGTTTCTCTTGCCTGGGTCTCCCAAGGGTTGGGATCCCACTTCTCCATATCCACAGCAATCTCTGCCTCCTGCCCTCCTCTGCACACACACCTTCTCCCCTCATGGAGAGAGTTTCTCTATTTTAATTTTATTATTGTATGTTTCCAGCTATTATCATAGGACCATACAGGGGCTCAAGGAATGTCCAAACAGAAATGAGGAAACCGAGGTCAGCTGACTTCCTGGGTCCCACAGCTAGGAAGAGGAGCTGGGATTCGGAGGGTTTGTGTCTGGTCACTAACGCAGTGAACATTCTTCTCTGGTCATGTTGCTTCTAGCATTATTCAGATCCATGCTTTACTCTGCTTGCAGATATGTGATTACACTTTTCCAAGAAAAGGGGAAGCTTGGCTCCAGCTAATCCCCATCTCAGAGGTTTTGTGAGAAATAAGTAACTCAAGCAATAAAACCAGTTGTTCCACAGTAAAGAGCATCCAAGTGCTGCCAAGTGCACCTGGTTAGGTGTCGGCTGTGTGTGGATGGCTAGTGCCATGCACTCTGGGAGGCTGTGCCAACTTGGCCTGATCCCCACCACCATCAATTTGGGGGATAGGCCCTTCTGGACAATTCCTGTGAGGGACTATAGTAGGAGGCCTGCTGACTGCACGCTTACCACCAACCATAGTTCATGTGACAGGGCACTCCCAGAACATCTTCGAAGGTGGGTACTAGTGTTATTATCCCCACCATACAGTGAGAAACCAAAGCCTAGAGAGATGAGCTTGTACAAGGTCAAATGCTGAGCAAATACTGGATCAGAACTGGTGGGCAATTGGGAACAAAACAGTTGTAATCCTGGGTAGAGGGTCCTAAAGTATTGTAGTGTGGAAGGACTAGTCAGAGGGTGTCAGGCCAAGTAGGGAAGTGTGTCCTGGGCTGGGAAGGGTGCATGTCAGGACTTGTGGGAGAGCTGCTGTTGTGAAGGAGTGGGGCAGGGATGGGGATGTTTGGAGCACTCATTTGGGGCCTGACTACACATGGCCTCAAACACCCCAAAGTTTGACTTTTAATGCAGGTAAGAGACCTGCCCTTTCTGTGCAGACAGTTATAATAATCATGCTGGCATGTCCTGTTCTCTGTGTGGGGCTTTTCCACATCAGTGGTGTTTAATTTTTCCAGCAGCCCTGCAAGATGGGCATTGTTCTATTTTTATAGATAAGGAAACTGAGGCTCAGGGAGATTGGGGGCCACCCAACTTGGGGAAGAGCCAGCCTTTCTAGCTCCAAATCCAGAACCTCAGATTTGCATAGGCAGCCTGGTAGAAGGGACCACTCCTGACTGGGATGAGCTTCGGGATGCTGTGTGTCTGCCTGCTGTTAACTCCTTGAGGCTCATACATAGCCTGCTCCTGCTGTTCTTCAGGAGACAAAGTGATGTTCTGGGGCAGACCACTGAGAGTCCCATTCATCTATTTTCCTCCTCTTTTGCTGTTGTTGTGTGGTTTTTTACTTGGAAAAGTAAGACCATTTTCTTCCCACATCTTCCCACCCTAAGTCCTCCATAAACTGGTTACATTTGCCTGTCTCTATATAAATATACCACAACAGGTCATGCCATATCACATATGGCTCTGAAAAAGCAGCAAAAGAAAAATCTGAGAAAGTTGTGTCCTAAGCCAGTTGGGGAGCTGTGTGAAACAGGGTGACACCAGGGTCACAATTATCACTGGAAGTAAAGGAACACCTCCTTATCCACTCACACAATGTGGCTGCATCATTTTACATTCCCATCCAATAATGTTATGGCTTATATCTGGCTGTCCCCTCAAAGCCTCATGTACTCATAGGTGGGGCTTTGGAAGGTGGCTGGATCATGGGTGTGTAATACTGGATCAGTTCACTGATTTGTTTAGCATAGTTCTGGGTGTGGATGATGGGTTTCCTGAAGAGAGAAGACCCACCCTGGGTGTGGCACCAACCAATAGACTTGAAGCCTGGATGGAATAAAAAGGGAAAGAAGGAAGGTTCCCTGCTCCTTGCCTGCCATGCCATGAACTGTTTCTTCTCTGCAATGCTTCCCTGCCTTGTAACCAGACTATGGACTGAAACCTCTACAAAGTGTGAGCTAAAACAGAAAACAAAACTTTCCTCCTTTAACTTGTGGGTATTAGGTATTTTGTCCCAGAGACAAGAAAGTAACTAACACAAATAGTGCACAAGGGTTCCAATCTCTCCACATCCTTGTCAATACTTATTTTCAGTGATTGTTTTTATTTTTATTTATTTACTTTTTTGGTGGGTACCGGGGGTTGAACTCAGGACCTCGTGTGCCAGCAGGCGCCTGTGCTGCTGAGCGATATCACCGGCCCTTTTTGCGTATGTGGGTACCGGGAGTCGAACTTGGGCCCCCGTGCTTGCCAGGCAGGCGCTTACGCCACTGAGCCATCTCACCAGCCCAGTGATTGTTTTTAAAATAAAGTTGACCAAATGGCCAAATGGTGTTTCACTGTGAATTGCACTTGCTAAGTCTCTTTTGTTAAGTATCTTTTCCTGTGCTTATTGGCCATTTGTGTATCTTTTTTAGAGAAATATCTATCCAGGTTCTTGATCCACTTTCTGAGATTTTAGTTTTGATTTATAGAAGTTCCTTATATGTTCTGAACATTAATTCCTTATCAGATATTTGATTGGCAAGTATTTTTTCCTATTCTGTGACTGGTCTTTGGTCTCTCTTTCTTTCAAGGTACTAGGGACTGAACCCAGGGCTTTTGCACTGAACATCATCCCAAGCCCTTTTTAATTTTTTTTACTTTGAGACAGGGTCTTGCTAAGTCACTAAGTTGCCCAAGCTGGGCTGGAACTTGTGATCCTTCTGCCTCAGCTTCCTGAGTGCTGGGATTACAGGTGTGCACCACTGCACCTGCCTATTTGCACTCTCTTAATAGTGTCCTTTGATGCATCAAAGTTTTTCATTTTGATTGCTAATTTAACTATTTCTTCTTTTGTCACCTGTACTTTGGGAATCATATCCAAGAAATCACCGGCAAATGTCATGAAGCATCCTCCCCAGTCTCTATTTTTTAAAAAAAGAATTTTATTTGATACCTAAAGCCCCATTAAAATGTTCCAAGGAGTGCTGATGTACTACAGAGTCCTAATAAACTTCATTTAAAAAATTCAGACAAAATTCATATACTATAAAACTAACCATCTTAATGTGAACAATCTTGTGTCACTTACAACATTCACAATGTGATTGTCCTCTATTGTTTTATCAGTACTTTCTGGTTTACAAAGCTATGTTTATATCCATGCCCTTATTTAATTTTCACAGTAACCATGAGTGTTGGAGAGAGTAGCAAACCCTTTCACAGGATTGGGCAGAAGGGGAGGGTGTGCCACTAGGCCGGGTATTGGGCCCACAGGGTTTTAGACAGTGTAATATGGGGGCAATCTGCTTACCTGAGAGGTGTTCCTGCTAGCCAGGCTCTGGAGGCTCTCCCTTCTTCTCTGGGTCCCCTGATCTGCATCATCTGCCTCTACCTGGCTTTTCCACCTCTGACTTTGATTGCAAATCAGTGCCATCTCCTACCCCACTTGTGGTTTCTCAAGGACAGGCAGAGCTTTCTTGGGGGGCTTGGGCAATACCTGCAGCATGGCCCTTGGGGACTACTGTAAAGTACAGAACCAGGAGCCCCTCAGAGGTCATCTGGCCTGATTCTGGCATCAGAATGAGGAAAGGGAGGTGTGTGTGTGAGGGTGGCACAAAGCCCCAAACTCAGCTGGAGCCTGGCCTTGGCTTTCTAGTCCAAATGAGGGAACCCCTCCACCCTTCAGAGGAAAAGAGAGAGGCAGCGGAAACCTGCTCTTGCTTGAGCCTTTTGGGTCCTTGTTGCAAAAGCTGCCAAAGTGAATTCTGATCACCCACTGCTCTGCAGCGTTTCAGCAAACAGGAAGCCCAGCTTCCCGGCTGTGGAGCTCGACTGGTTCTCCAGCTAACATGCAGGAGGCAGACTCCAGCCCCTTCAGGCAGACAGTGGCTCATGCCTCCGATGGTCCCTGTGAGCCTCTTTCTTGGATGCTGGGGATTCCCAGGTGAGGACTCAGGCCTGCCCTCTGCCAAGGCCACCAAAAATAAAAGCACCGTGGAAAGAGCCAGGCAAGCATAAGCAAAGTCTGCCCTTTTTTTGAAGTCAGTGACTTTAATGACTTGTCATAGC
The DNA here is from genome assembly GCA_028451465.1 of Erethizon dorsatum. Taxonomy (NCBI): domain Eukaryota; kingdom Metazoa; phylum Chordata; class Mammalia; order Rodentia; family Erethizontidae; genus Erethizon; species Erethizon dorsatum. The sequence goes on along the minus strand of CM051828.1, from coordinate 68,678,696 downwards.
TCATAGATGAGAGCCACTGAGGCCAGGCAGTCTTGGGACAAAGGGGAGCCAGCAGACTCATGCTGGTTATGATATAGGAGATAGGGCATGGCAAAACTGGCTGGGAGAAATGAGGGGGACTTGTGAAGATCCCAGGGTGACGCCAGGACCCAGTAAGTAGAACTCCAGAGCTCCCACCAGATGTGGAAGGCATAAAAAGGAACAGCCATCACAGAAAGCCACTGTCCTGGGTGAGTTTGCACGGTAGGTTGTGCCCGCGTTTCTCAGGTGGGGCATGTACTTTTATATTTGCTTTTATCTTCTTTTTCTCTTTGGCCCAAGTTCGCTCTGCAGAGCTGGTTTCTCCCTCACTTTTCAAATAAACATTTTGGCACCATTATTGACTTGTCTCGTCCAATTCTTGTTCGAGGCAAGAACTTGGAATACTTTTGATTGGCAAGCCATTTCTAAAGAAACCACCCTAAAACAGTTAGATTGCTAATAAGTCAGGGTGTGGTCCAGGCTCCGCCTAGGGGAAGGAATTTCCTTGGCCTCCAGATGCAGCCCAGCCCACTCACTTTGACTTTCACTGGCTTGTACTGTTCCAATCCCTGTTAAGACTGATGACAGATATTTGACACTATTACTAAGAATTTTTAGGGTTTTTCTTTTTTTAAAAAATACAACCCTAGATTACCAGAACTAGGAAAATCCCTTGGACGAATTTCCCCTTCTTTTTACAAATGTCCAGGGCAGGGTTCTGAGGGGCAAGGCCAGCTGGGAGGCCTGGGGCTCAGACCCTTCAGCTCTGCAACCAGTGATCAGGCACCAGGTCGGCGGGGCTCACCAGCGATCAGGCCAGGCCTGGAGCTAACCAAGGAAGCGCCCTGCCCGGTCTGACTGCCCTCAGCCTCAGTTCCCTGGGCTCCCTTCCAGGGTGCCCACCCCACCCCGTTTCCTGCTGAATATTACATAGCCAGCCTTAGGTTAACCCGGCAGTTATTAACCAGCACTGACTCGCCACCCTTCCTCCCGCGCCGGTCCTTCCGGCCGTCCACACCTGCCAACTCTGCCGTCCCGGCACAGGAGGGCTTCTTAGACGCGGCGACAGGAGGTGCCGGGCCTTGGTCCCTCCACGCTCTTCAGTGTGGGACGGGGACTGCCAGAGCAGAACCCCGGAGCAGAAGCACGCTGCAGGGAACCAGAGGGACTTTTCCCTGGAAGATGGGGGTGGCTGCGGGGTTGGACAGAGCACAACGGGAAAACAGTGCACAACGACGCCACGCAGGCGCCGGCCAACTATGCGGGTTCGGAAGTGACGACAAAGCCCGCTCCTAGGCCGGCCACGGCCCTCACTGCAGGCTCCACCCCTTTGCCGTCCCCTGCAGTCCCGCCCCTCGACGGTCTCTGCCAGGGCCCGCGCAGGCTGGCCAGTCCCGCCCCCAGGCCTCCGCCCGCCCACTCGGGCCCCGCCTCGATCGTCCCCGCCCCTCATAAAGGCTCCGCCCCTCCAGGCCCCGCCCCGCGGATGGCGCTAGCTGCGGACGCGGCTCCGGGTTACCTGCCCAGAGCTAGGCTGCAGCGCGGCTGAAGAGGGGGGGCGACACTGAGTGGCCCGGGGGTTCCGAACGCGGTGCACCCAGCCGTCCGCGGGGCAACCATGGCGGAGGCCGCGCCGCAGCACTTGTCGCTGCCCTCGGGACTGCTGGAGTTGTGCGCGCTACTGGGCGCCCCTCGCGACAGCCTTCGCAGCCTTGAACAGGTAAGGGGTCGGCGGGGAAATTGAGGCAGAGCGAAGGGAGACCACCGGAGAGCGGGGTCAGGCCTGGCACATCCCGAATAAGCGCCCCATTCGGGAGGTGCTCAGCGGGGCTGGCGCGGGCTTCCGACGGCTGTGGCGCCCCCACCGCCACTGGCCGCTGGCGTCTCGGTCCCGGGGGTCCCAGGCCTTCTGCGGGACCCCGTGCCGCTCATCCCAGCCTGTGTCCACGAAGCCCATGACGCCCTGGGAGGGGTCCCGCGCCCCTGTTGGATGGGTGTCAGTCCGCCCAAGGTCAGAGCAGGTACCGTCAGCCGAACCTGGGCCGAGACCAGCAGCTGTTCGCCAGCGACTCGGAGAGGGGGGCACCTTACATTCTCCCTGGGGACCCTCTCGGGATCCGGGCCAGTTGGATCTGTATCTAGCGGTGATCGTGGTGCAGAGTGCTCGCGTGCGCTGGAGCGTTTCTCCGTGGCCTTTTGCCTCCCTGGAGTCCTGGGCCCCTAGGCTGTCCCCTTCTCCAACAAGGTGCTGACTAGGCGGGACCCCTGGAGGTCGAGGTCTAGTAAACCAAATCCTTGCCGATTAGCAGATTAAATGATTTCCTTTGTTACATAAAGATGTATTGTCTCCTAAGTAATGTGTTTTCTGCTAGGCACAGAATAATGTGATCTCAAGTTTTAGATTTAATTACCAGGTTTAAATATTCTACATTTAGCCGTTGTGCGATGAAGCCTAGCTGTTTTTTTCTGCCTTCCCTCCATCTCTGCTCCCTAGTGGGGAAATTCATATCCCTTCTTTGGGAAAAGAGCAGTTTTAGAAAACCTCCACCTTGTTTCTTTCCTGTGTTCTTTCTCTTTCTTACTTCTGAAACCTGGCTTTCTTTTGAATTTGTCTATAGTCCTTTTTTTTTTTTTTTTTTTTTCTGTTGCTCTAGCATTATCTGTGACGTTGTTGTCTCTATCGTTTTTCCCAGAGATTTCGCTAGTCTCCTGCCCAGGTCCCTGGGGGAAGTCCTTTCATCTCTTTCCAGCTGATGACACTGGAAAGGCATATGAGGGTTTGATGGCTGGCTATTCAGGACAAAATGGACAGCAGAGGCTGCATGGATGTCACCAAGAAAAGTTTAAATATTACTAAAAGTGACAGAATGAATGTCTGTTAATGTCTTAGTTTCTACTGCTGGGGTTTAGTACAAAACTAATTTTGACTTCTGCAAAAAAGCATTCCTCTACATAGAAATGGTTTCTGGGTGTCCCTCCCACCTGTGTTACTCCTCAGTCCCCCCAGTAATGTCAGTGTATCTGCTCCAGCCCTCATCAAGTGATTTAGTTGTCTCTCTGCCTCTAACTTGCCCAATGGCAAGTTGCCCTCCTTTTTCTTAGAACAGGAAATAACCTGGTGTCACTTGTGGCCTTCTAGGCAGCTCAGCATTTTTGCTTCCTGGGCCATTCCAGCATGTCTCTTGGTTGCTCGATGTGAGACATGTTTTGAGAGCAGGATGAATTAACTGGAATAATTATGCAGGTACTTTCCTGAGCTGCAGTGCTGCCCAGCTCAAGTGCGAGGAGATGGTTCGCTACTATCTGTTTAACATTAATTTGTTTTGTCCTCTGATTCTGCTAGGGATTTGTGGAGAGAAAAATAGTTACGGGTTAGGAAATAAAAGAGAGAGCTGGGCATGTTGGCACATGCTTGTAATCCAGCTACTCAGGAGGCTGAGGCAGGAGGATTGCAAATTCAAGGCCAGCCTGGACAGCTTACTGAAACCCTGTCACAAAATTAAAAAAATAATAATAAAATAAATAAATAAAGTAAAATAAAATAAAGGGCTGGTGGTGTAGCTTAGTGGTAGAGTGCTTGCCTAGCATCTATGAGGCCCTGGGTTCAAATCACAGTATGGCAAGAAAAAGGAGATTAGGAGATGGATTAAACTTTTAAATCAACATAAATGTTACAGTTACCCAAATGTATAATTTTATTTATTTAGTTCTATTTTTATAGTATTTTTCTTTTGAATGTCCAAGGTTTTAAAAAATACTTTTTGATTTTACTTTTTAAAATTATCATTTCTCTATGCTTCTTATGTTCCTTTTTTGGTGGCATGTGAAAACAAGGCCAGAGTTGTGAGAAATACCCATCCTGAGACTAAGGTAGCATAGCGCCCTAACGTTTTGTTTTGTCTCATAGATAATGGGGGATAATGTTAATTTTGTTGGGAATGGTGAAAAAGAACTTCAGAATGGACCATCTCCCATTCTGTGAGTTACAGTGACAGTTTCCCTCTACCCTCACACTGCAGTGGGGTCCTCCTTTATTGATTGCTGTGGTGTGAGGGGATCCATCATAAATCCATCACAGAGTGGTAGGAAGTGCTCATAGCATAATTGCTGTATGTGAAGGTACATTTTTATGGTTTTAGTGGGGGCACTCTGGCTTTCAGTTCCTAGGACAGCACTGTCCAGCAGAATTTCTGGGATGGTGGCACTCTGGCCACATTGTCCAATACATATGTGTACCCTGGCTACATATGGCTGCCTAGCACTCGCAGTGAGCCTGGTGCTGCTGAGGAACCTGGAATTTATGTTTCAGTTTGCTTTTTTGCTATTGTTTTTCAGGGCTAGGTATTGAACTCAGGGCCTCATGCGTTCTAGGCAAGTGCCCTGCTACTGAGCCTCATTCCCAGCTCTCATTTAGTTTTAATTAATTTACATTTCAATGGCCATATGGTGCAGCTGTGTTGGAAAGCACAGTTCCAGAGCATTGAAAAAAAATTATTTTTGGTTTTATTTTATTAATAACAGCCAATCCTACAGTTAAGAGTCGTGGCACTGTATAATCTAGTTTATAAGTAAACCTGATACTTAATGAGTTAGGTGCTGTGGTTTTTACTTTTTAATTAGCTTTTTAAAAAAACACAACAGTGGTTATTGTGTAGGGGTTTAATAAGCTGGTGTTTGGGACAGAAGAGCAGGAAATAACTGTCAGCTCTTGGCTCAGGCTGGCAGAGGTGACAGTCTCAGAGTTGGCAGTCTGTGGGCATGGACTGTCTTCACAGCCAAGATGTGTGTCACAGAGTAATCCATGAACACTCCTGATTGGGCCATCTATTCCCAGAAATTTATTCTAACAAAGGAATGATGGGTTCAGCCATATCAGTGAGCCCTGAGAGCATACCAGATACCTCTCAGGAGAGAAGGGGCAAATGTATTACTGACCTGCTACATAGTGTGACAGCCGTGAACAGGGAAGTCAGCCACACTGCAGTTAAACAGCCAAGACAACAGTGTAAATTGGATGACTACAGCATGAAAAAATGTTGTAAGTTTACATTCGCATAAAAAATGGACGGAAGTGTCCTGGGCTGTACAAAGGGTGTTACCTTGGAGTCATAGAATCCTGGGGAAGGCTTTCCTATCCTAGTGTTTTCTTTATTGTTTCTACATTGTTATTTGTGAAAATGAGACTGTACTGCTTATCCAATCAGGAGAGATTTATCCAAAACAGAGATTTCCATTTAAAGAGGAAACATATGTAATGGACTAATGGACAAATGTTGGTTGGATTTTGAGGACATCGTTTTAGTAATTAAAGATAATTAGAGGGAATGACAGGAGTGTGTTGGCTTTAATGTGATGACCGGTATTCAATCCAGATCTGAGATCACCAAGCACCAGGAGTATGAGTGGAGGGCCATCGCCTAAGAGCTAAATGTGGGGACAGAAATACGGTGCAGTCTCTGCCTCACCCCACCCCCCACAACCTGAAAGGTGATACAGTAGCACTGTGGGGGACAGAGAAGTTCTGATGTACTGGGGAGGTGGAGCCCTGGGAGGAAGAGCTGTAGGAGGTGATGAACTGGATGCTGGAGGCCAGGAAGAACTCACCATCCGGGCTCAGGGTGGACAAGGCCCTCTCCAGTGAGTGTGAGGGCAGAGGGTTTGCCTGGCGAGGAGGTGGAGCCAGCAGAGGCTTGGGAGGTGTCAGGCTGAGCGAAGGGCATGGAGAAGCAGGGTGTTGTAGGACCCCGAGGTGGGTAGTTGTATGTGGCTTTGCGGCACCCTGGCTTGGGGGTGGCTGACCTTCTGGGGAGTACACCATCATGTGCTCCATGCACATATGTGATACATACACAGGAAGATTAGCAATAATGATGATGGAGAGACATGTTTTCCAGTGTGGTGGAAGGTCAGAGAAGAGTTTGCAGGGCTGGTTGGTCCCACAAAGCATGGGGTCTGATTATTCAACACCTCTCACATCTTGGCACTTCTCTTGGGGAGCATGGACACAGATGCTGATAGGGAGCCCTGGGCTGAGTGGGACCTTTGAAGGATTTGATCCTGATTAATCTGTACCTACTCTTAGCTACAGCTGTGCAGGTGCTGGGTTTGCAAGCTTGATGCCATGGCACAGCAGTGAGCTGATTTGGGAGATCCTTCCAGGCCAGTGACCCCAAGGTGAGGGTTTGCAGATGGGAAGTGGGACCTCAGCTTGGAGTCCCAGCTCCAAAGGCCCAAACTGTGCCATTTTCATTGCAGAGAATATAGGTGGGAGACAAACTTTTTTGGAAACTGGCATGAGTTTAACTGTTGAACCTGTAAGGGACCACTGACATGCAGGGGGATTGCTGGAGGTATTTGTGTATAGTGTGGGAGTGGAGAGGTCTGAGTGGGAACAGGACCCTTGGAGCTGTGCGCTTGGAGCTGTGGCTGGAACCCTGGGAAAGTAAGATAGTCCTGGAGGCTGGGGCCTGAGGCCAAGCCCCTGGGGCTCCAGCCTGGGAAAGCAAAAGGAAGGGGCTGGGCGGGAGCATTCAGGAACCTGAGAAGGAAGAGCAGAGGGAAGCCAGGATCAGGGAAGCCCCAGGAAAGGGGGCTGGTCAGCTGTCTCCTATGTTTCTTGTTGTAAACTCCCTCACTGCCACAACTTGACTTCTATCAAGGGATGGTTTTGCACAGTGGGGATGTGTCTCAGTCTTTGTGGCTATCACTCTCCATGGTAGAAGAAGCAGACAAGCATATTTTCAGTTAATTGGGTCAGAACTGTCGGCTTTTGGTAAGAAAGTTTTAGAGGTGGTTTCACGTGACTAGAGACATGGATTCTTTGCATGTGTAGAACATGAATGGTTTTCAAATGATGGACTAATACAGAATTCCCATGTTTGGTCTTCATTTCTACTGGTGTATTTTCCCCAAATATAAAGAAATTATTGACAGAATTTGAATAATACAGCATATAAATAATTGTATTGAGTTTAGAATGTCCTTACTGACTGAAGATGCTGTCCTTGTAAAATCCCCTCCCTGTGAGAGGTCCCCTTTTAGTTCCTGATTCTTGGGAGATGTTGACAGCTGGCTATTCCTTTTGTGGTGTCTGAGGTCCATTTGCTTCGGGGACAATATGGTCCTTCTAGATACCCTTTCTGGGTGCAAAGACTCTCAGCTGCACAACTTCCCAACCCTTGCCTGCTGCCTCCTGCTTTCCCATATCCTGTAGATCCAGAAAACCCTGGCTGAGGTTTTTCTATTTTTAGCCAGCTGAGCACCTGGGCCACTTCCTTCTCTCTTGCAACTTCGGTTTGCCAGAAGTTCTTTGAAAGGTCTGAACCAGCTTGGCAGCAGTACACACTCAGCCCAGCTCTGCAGCAGGAACTGTTGTTAGCATTGTACCTGGACAGAATAGAGATGAAAGGTTCAACCTCTGTTCTTTGTATTATTTGGGAAAAGAATGGAAAGATAAATAGCTAAAAACAAACAAACAAACAAACAAACCAAACAAAAAAAACCAAAAACCCAAACTGGTACCACTTTAAAGTTTAGAAGAATTCAGGTTAAGTGTTCCTCTTTTACCCATCCCAAGGAACCATTTGGTCAGCGGAGGAGAGATGTGTCTCTCCTGTTCATATCCATCAGATCTTCCTCAGTCCTTTGTCTGTCCACCCAGATTGGCAGGGACAGGAAGTCATTTGAGGGAAGGCCCAGGGGCATGGAGGGCACAGTGCCAATGAACATGTTTACGTAGAGTGTGAGGATGCACAGAGCCCTTCAGCATCTGCCCTGACCTCCCTGGGCAGAGTGTGCACGCGTGGTCCTGGGGCTCCCTTCCTCTGAGTGTCTGACCTACGTGCTTGCCCCCGTGCCCTGCATGTACCCTGTGAGAGGGATGCACAGAGGCACAGTAATGTGCTGCTGGCTGTTGGAGACTGAGAGCCAGGACTGGAGCTCCAGTCTGCTTCTCAGTACTCGGCTCAGGGCTTCAGTGCTTGTGCCGTGTTCCACACGGAAGCCCTGGGCTCAGAGGGCTTTGTGAATGTTCGAACACTGGGCCTGGGGATTCTTAAAAGAAATTTTGGTGACTTACTGATGTGAGTCTCAGGTGGGAAGGACACTCCCCCTGCACCTTTACAGGACGACTCGGAGCCACTGGAGCTGTGGCAGAGGGGAGGCAGAGGAGATGAGCAGAGGATGCTGTGCTGGGAAGGAGCGGACCATGCAGTGACTCTTATTGTTCCTTTTCCAGGTTGCCCAGAAGAGGGGAGTCAGAAGCCTCTCCTCCCTGGACCCAGAGGTTCTGTCTGTTTTTGTGCCTCCTTTTATCAGTAAAGAGGACAGCCAGGGGGCTGGTGGGAACTGTGCGACCCTAGGGAAAGGCAGGAGGCGCTCCTTCAGGAAGAAGAGAGAGAAGCCCAAGACAGAGGCCTGGAAGGGCCCCCCAGGGGACTCCAAAGGGCCTGATTATGAGGACATCAGCATCCCAGGTGGTGTGGACCTCCTTGCTCTGCCCCAGCTGTGCTTTCCAGGTATGGTACATGCGGTGGCCAACCTGAGTGCCTTATGCCAGGTTGCCACACAAGTGGTCCATGTCCACCATGCAGAGGTCTGCATGCTGAGGACAGCAGGGTGGGGAGTGGAGCCAGGGTCCCCTGCCATCTGGTATTGGATCATGGGACTCCGGGTTCTATTGGGGGAAGTTTAAAGCATTTAGTGCAGTCCCAGGGCTTGGAAGGCTGAGTCCAGGAAGAGAGGCTGTGTGGACTGCCAGGTAGTATGGTGCATTTTGGGGGCTTTTGAGGCATTGCTGCTTTGACTTTACAGGAAGTTGGTTTGGCCTCTGGAATTTGTATGAGCCTCTTCTCTCCCCATCGCTGTCTCTGTTTACTGGAAAAAGAGGCTCAGTTTGCATTTGGTCCCCAAGTTCACAGTTCCAGTTAATGGTGAGCTTGTGTTTCTGGGCTTCATCTTTTTGCTGGTCTTAAGGAGAGTTAAGATGGGTGATGCAGAATACTTAGGTCCTATCTGTGGTCCCCATCAAGAGCCTGGTCACAGGGTTATAACCTGAGACAGGTGTGGGACAGGGTTCTGTGCCCAGAAACATCACCACACCATCAGACAGGCCCCAAAGGTGTGTCTCAGCTCTGAATGTTGGTGTTAACCCCATCGTATCATTTACCCAACTCTTCAGACCTCAGGGATTGTAAAGGAGCTGCTGCTGGGGAAGGGGCTCAGAGGAGGGAGGGTGAGCAGAGCAGGCTGCAGAGTGGACACATCTTGGGCATTGAAGTGCCCCATGGTTAAGCAGTGATGGGAATGTCCTATATGCTGTGAAAAGATTGTCGATTGCGATTGTCCCTTCTTTTCACTCTGTCTACAGGAGGCCTGCATGTGACGTCAGAACCAAAGGAGGACCATGTCCATTTCCTAGTGCTGACTGATGTGTGTGGGAATAGGACCTATGGTGTGGTGGCCCAGTACTACCGACCCCTGCGTGTAGGTAGCCCCTTCTGATTGGGTGTTGCTTTTTTTTTTTTTTTTTTTGGTACCAGGAATTGAACTCATGACCTCGCGCTTGCCAGGCAGGCGCTGTGCCGCTGAGCTATATCCACGGCCCTGGGTGTTGATTTTTAAAACAATTGTGAAATACATGTAAGAGTCACCTTTTTAATAATTTCACAGTATGTGGTTCAGCAACGTAGATTGTATGCACCATGCTATGCAACCAGCATCAGTGTCTAGTTCCAAAGGATTTTCATCCCCCAAGCCCCGTACTCATTAAGCCCTTCCTGCCCAATTCCCTTATGCCAGCAACAACTAATCCATTTTCCTGCACTCTGGATTTTTCTAAAGTGCAGATTTTGTGTAAATGGAATCATACACTATGGGGCCTCATGTGTCTGGATTCTTTCACTTAGCATGACGATTTTAAGGCTTATTCACATTATGGCGTGGTCTATTACCCCCCACCCCACACTTCACTCCCTCCCTTTTTAGCTTCCTTTCTTATACTGGAGATTGAACCTGGGGGTACTATACCACTGAGCTATGCCCCTAAGCCCATTTTCAATTTTAGATTGAGGCAGGGTCTTGTAAAGTTGCCCAGAGTGGCCTCAAACTCAAAATCCTTCTGCCTCAGCCTCCTGAGTTAGCTGGAATTATGTACAGCATTGCACCTAGCTTATTTATTCCTTTTATGGGATGGACACATTTTATTTATCTATTTATCCATTGATGGGCATATGTTCCCATCTTTTACTTGCTGTACAAGGTGCATGGATATATATTACTGGGGATTAAACCCAAGATTTTTGTACATCCCTTGCCATTTTTATTTTTATTTTTTATTTTTTATTTTATTTTTTTTGTGTGTGGGTACTGGGGGGTCGACCTCAGGACCTCGCGCACCAACAGGCACCCGTGCCGCTGAGCGATATCACCGGCCCCTTTTTCGTATGTGGGTTCCAGGAGTCGAACTCGGGCCCTCGCGCTTGCAAGGCAGGCGCTTACGCCGCTGAGCCATCTCACCAGCCCCATTTTTATTTTTTGTTTTGACACATGATCTCATTAAGGGTAACTAAGTTGCCCAGGCTGGGTTTGAACTTGCAATCTTCCTTCTTTGGAGGGTTTAGAATTTTGGAGCACTTTTCACTCATCCTGTGTTGGGGTGCTGTCTGGGCAAGGCCAGGGGGTGAGAATCAACTGCCTTTGAAGGGCTGGTGGGGGACCCTGCTCCCTCTTGTCCTCAGCAGCTGGGGAAGGAATCATGCTTCCATTATGACTTTATCTAAGTGTCCAGAGGCAAAAGATATAATCAGATGGACTCTGTCCTGTATGCCATGGGGTAAATCCCAGGCACATGCAGACGTTGCCTTGCTGCGCGTCCCACTCTGTTCTGGCTGTGTGTCCCTTTTTGTCCTCAGGCCACAGGTGTCTCTGGTGCAGCTTTGTGACCTCAGTGCCCTGCAGAGGCAGATACCATGTAGGCCCTGTCCATGGCAGCTGGGAGGTGGGGCTGGCTGGGACATGTTGGGGGGCCTTTCCTACCCCTGTGTTGTCTCTGTACTGATGTGCCGCTATTGGATACCCAGGACTGCTGGTGTGGGTGACAGTGTCCCTGTTGCTCTTTTCCTAGGATGATTGCTGTTTCTACAGTGGCACAGCACACTGGGAGCCATCCTGGCCGAGTGTGGTGGGCGCTGCCGGCTGTTTCGTGCCCTTTGCAGTGTGTGTGGTCTCCAGGTTCCCTTACTACAACTCCCTTAAGGACTGCCTATCTTGGTGAGCCCAGGGACCACCTGACACCATGTGGGGGGGGGGCAGTGGCAGCATGAGCAGCCAGAGGTCGTTGAAAACCCAGATTTGGTAATGGGAATGTAGGGATGTGATGTGGCAGAGGTAGGAGGGTAGTGCCAGGCTGCTGAAAGTGAAATAATAGGGAGGGGTTTATTTTTGTTTGGTTTTTAGAGAAGAGACACATATCAGGAAACTTTTTCCTAGCTCTTAGGAGGCTATAGTTTGTTCTGACCAGGTTGTATAAAGGAAGCCCTTCCTGGACCTCGTCGTGGTCCAGTGAAGTTTATATTTGTAATCCCAGGGGAAAGTTATTAGAATTCTAGTGCGTTAATTCCAATCTACCACTTCCAGTACAACCCATGGCACAAATAAAGACACAAATACATATCAAAAATGGTGGGGCGCCAAGGGGGTCCTAAGTCCAGTTAGAATGACGGCTAACTGGAACAAAGCCCTCGACCCAGGGCCAAACCTGGGTTTTATTAATTCATGAAGAGGGGAGTGCCTCGGGGATGAGCGACTGTGAGAAAGGCGGGAAGTTCATGAGTGCTGTGAGCTGGGCTAGGTAGGAGGCCTGAAATCACCTCTGCAATATGCAGAGAGAGAGATATGCAGAAAGAGTAATCTGCATATCACAGATTGGGGCAGTATCTAGTGTTTTGGGGTTAGTGCTTCAGTTTTGATGGGTAATCATCATGCCCTGAGATGTCACCGCTTCTTTCTCGAAGCTCAGCTGACATCAAGGTGTCACTCAGCCTAGCTCATACATACTACTTGGGAGCTATAGGCAGGGCATCCCTGACCTGTGCATTGCTTCAAAGACTACACGTCAGCACCTGGCTAGACCCATTTGCATTGCTTAAAGCCAGTTGAGGAGATAAAGAAATCTCCTAGCCAGTTCTGTACATATCAATACATGGAAGTAGAGCCAAATGCTCTTCTTTCAAGGAGAGCTGTCCAGGTGGTCCTAAACAGTTGTGGGTTTTTTTTCTTTTTTCTTTTTTCTTTTTAATTTGGTAGTACTAGACATCAAATCCAGGGCCTTGTACATGTTAGGCAGGTGCTGTACCACTGAGCCACATCCCCAGTGCTGATAAGTTTTCTTGACATTTTAAAAACTTATCTTTTTGGGTGTGGTGGTACAAATCTGTAATCCCAGCTACCCAGGAAGCTGATGCTAGAGGATTGCATGTTGAGCTGAACCTGGGTAACTTAGCAAGACCCTGTCTCAAAACAAAAAATTTAAAAAGGCTGGGGATGTAGCTCTGTGGTAGAGTGCTCCTGGGTTCAATTTCCCAGTACCACCATCACCACCACCATCACTGCAACAAAATAACTTAGATTTTTGGGTGGAGCCTGCAGTTGTCTTACTGCTACTAATAAGTGGAAAGCCTGAGGATGTAAAGAATTTTGAAAAAATCAGGAAGGCATTTTGTGGAACCTTGTGGGTCCCACTATCAGAGGGTGTTACTGTGATGGGAGAGGCCCCCGAGTTTGGCATGGACCAGTCCCCTAAACACAGGTGGCAGCCATTTGCTTTGAAGTTTCATAAAGTCGTAGTTATGGAATTTGTACTTGATTAAAGACTGAGAATGGGGCAGTTACAGAGTCCCTTAGTCATGATAGAGCAATCCATAGACATTGTGGGGCTCGCAGCTGGTCCCCTGTTAAGGACACTTGTGTACACCCCACACCTTGTCATAGAGTGCACCAAGCAATGCTTTGGTGAGCTTGAACCTTCAGTTTGAAATTAGCAGCATTTGTAATTCAAATTTGAGCACTTTTATGTTTTGGTTCTTAAAATATAGCTGATGTCTTAGTTACTTTGTGCATTGCTGAGACAAAACACCTGACACCCAAAGTTAAAGGAAGAAAGGTTTGTTGTAGCTCACAGTATGTAGAGGTTTCAGTCCATAATTGGCTGGCTCCAAGGCAGGGTGGCATGGCAGAAAGGCATCACACAGAAGAAACAGTTCATGGCGGGCAGAAGGCAGCAAAGCAGTGAAGTAGTGAGGAAGCAGCAAGCTGCAAGTGATGACAGTAACCCTCTTCTGTCCCTTATATCCAGGCTACACACCTTTAGGGGGGGCCTACACCCAGCGTGGGCCTTCCCATTATCTACACCCAGAACTTTGCCAGACCAATCAGTGCATTACTGTAGTAATCACACACCCTTGATCCCAGCATCACACACTCTACATCCAGCCACCTCTGAAAAGCCCTATCTATGACCCCATGAGGCTTTGGGGGGACATCTAGACACAAGCTATAACAGCTGGTTTGTGTACACAGTGTGGGTCCCATCTATATTTAATAGCCATGGACAGAGGGGTCTGTAGGACAGAGCCCACTGGTCTTAGAGAGACAGAGAGAGAGAGAGAGAGAGCACTGAGCCCACGCTTACGCCCACAGGGTCTGTGGCCCCAGGGAGCGATAGCATTATAATCAGGATGCGGTTCCTTTTGAGTTATTAACTGATGATATTCTTGTTCCTTGAAGGTAAACATGTTTCTAACTCATGTCCAGTTTCCTCCTCTGTGAAGTGGGGTGCTTATGTCTAGCCTTTGCTAAATGAAACAAATGACCGAGGGCCACATGATGCCTGCCCTCAGCAGATGGGCAGAAAGGTGTACCCTCTCCCCAGCTGGGCTAGTTCTGTGTTTCCTTGAAGCTAACCTTTTCTGGAGTGACTGGAAGCAATGTCCTCCTGTGGGGCATCAGTGCAAATGTGTGTGACAGGAAAGAGTGGAGCTTTTATTTCCATACTTCTGAGTTCTCCTCTTTCAGTGGTCATTGCTGCATTATCAGAACTGGAAATAGAGCTAGAGAGGAGCAAAGGACAGTGTCTTAGTTACTTTTCTCGTTGCTGGGACAAAATATCCAACAGCCAAAGTTAAAGGAGGAAAGGTTTATTTAGCTCACAGTTTATAGAAGTTTCAGTCCATAATCAGCTGGCTCCAAGGCAGGGTGGCACATGGCAGAGGGACAACCATTCATGGTGGTGGAAGACAGTAAAAGGAGGAAATGAGCCTTTTTCTGCCCCTTTTATCCAGACTGCTGGGACTAGGGCGGTGCCAATCCAGTCAGTGGAGTGATCTGGCAATCACCCAGCCTTAATCCCAGCACCCTTAATCTCAGCATTGCATGATGAATCAGTCACAAACTCTAGATTCAGCTACATCCAAAAAAGCCTGCCCCTCATGACTGCATGAGGCCTTGAGGGGAACATCTAGACACAAACCATAACAGGCAGAAAGGCAAGATGCCTCATGTCAATAGGAATTATATTTTTAAACCATCTGTTCATTAACTACAGCGATACTATGCACAATTCACCTTCTTATGGACACAAATTGGGAGAGAATATATTTCCTTATCTTTGGGGAAGTAGATTATGAGCAGTTTTCTTTTTAAATTTTACCTTGATGCTGTTATATTTTTATAATAAGTGCAAATATGGATGACTATTGAATTATCTCCAAATCCTGACAGTGGCCACATGAATAAGTACTATTTGTTCCTTAAATTAACAGCACTTTGAATTGCTGTGATATGGTAGTTTTGCACCATGGTGGGGGATGGGCAGGGGGCGGTTCCTTCCTGGGAGGCTGCCTGGTCAGGTGTGACTGTTAGGTGTGCTCTCAGCACTGTGGCCACCCCTGGACACACACTCAGTGGTGGCTTCCATGCCCTTGTGTTGCTCTGTGTTGAGCTTCTTTTCCTTCCCTATCAGACTCAAGGACTGAGCCGGGGCATGGCACTTTGTAAACCTTTAAAAATAATTGGACAAATGAGTGAACATAGCAAATGGGTAGCAAATGAATTAATGCAGACATACATTACAGTGTCCATTCTTGGGCTCCTCAGAAAGAGTGTGTCCTTAGCATCTGTGCATTTTGTGTGTTTAACTCGTGTGCTACCTTCTAGGTCTGCAGTTCCACACCCATGGGGTCCACACCATATATCCAATTGAGCCTGAACTGAACATGTGCAGAATTTTTTTCCTGTCATTTTCCTTAAATAATTCAGGATAACAACTATTTTCATGGTATCAGTTATTATAAGTAATCTAGCAATGACTTGAAGTATACAGAAAGGTATGTGTGGGTTCTATGCAAATATTACACAATTTTATATAAAGGATCTAAGCCAGGTTCTGGACCCAGTCCCCTGCGGATACAAAGAGACAGTTGTGCTTTTACACACAAATTTCTAAAAAGCAACTTTATTGTGGTGTAATAGACATGCTACAATAACACCTACCCATTTAAATGTATGGGCGGATATATTTTGACACATATACATACCTGTATAACCACCAGTCGTGATAAGGGATATTTCAGTTGGCTGAAACTGACACCCTTACAGTCAGTTCCAGTCCTTCTGCCCCAAGCACCCACTTGTACATTGTGTCTTTAAATCATATACTTAAAAGTCGGCATCCATTCGGAGACAAAGTTTCTCAAATTCTTCCCTTCAAGGTGGGTTTGGATTTTTCTTCCTTATTGATTTCAGTATAACACACATGCCAGCACTCACATTCTAGTGATTTTTCACAAATGGACACACGCACCAGCACCAGAATGGGAAATAGAACATGACCATGCTCAACACCCGCCAACAAAAAAAACTCTCCCCTTGTGGCCCTTCCAGGTAGCCCCACCCCGGGGGGCCAGTGTCTGATAACTTGGGAGAGTGCTGAAACTGAACATGCAGACCCTTCAGAAGTCAGCTTGATTAGAGAAACTATGGATGACCACTGGATTCTCACTTTTATTTTATGACTTGACTTTTGGTTTTTGTGTTTGTTTTTTTTTTATTTCAGTTTATTGACTCATCTGAAGCTCTGTAAAGAGTTTGAAGTTGACAATCATATAAAAGATTTTGCTGCGAGGCTATCATTAATACCTAGTCCCCCACCTGGACCGCTCCATTTGGTAAATTAAATCTGGAATTATATTACGGGTTTTTCTTTGCAAGTAGTTAAAGTAATATGCTGGAGATTAAGTTCTAGCTGTATTTAAATTATGTTCCTCAAGGCCCTTTGTGAAGATGAAAAGTTAAATATTTAGGATTGAGTTGTGCTGAGTGGCTCATGAAGAACTGAGCTAGTAGTGTGTCATGGGATGCTTTGGTGTTAACATGCAAATTTGTTTCTTGCTGTGCAGAAAATACATAAAAACCCCAATCCTTCAGTCTATGTAAATCCTCCTAATTTATTTAAATTTAAAATTCTCCTTTTGTTCATTTGTATTGAATCTTGGGTACTATATTTAACTTGTTAACGTTTTCTTTTGTACAGAGGAATTAATGAAAAGGAACTGGTTTTGTATGTTTTGTTATTCTTAGAAATGCCACTGTCTTTAATTAATATAGACAAGTACTTCCCAATGTGGGTTCTATTTTGAAAAAGGTTACTACCTACTTCTCGACGTGGGTTCAGGGTGAAGCAGTTGGAGAAGTGGAGCCCAAATTCCCCTTGGGTTGAGTAATGTGTCAGACTGCTGAGCTGGGCGAAGAAACCTGTTTCACGTGACTTGGCATCTTCTAAATGCATTAGCCCTGCACAGGATGCTTTCTTTTTAAAACACATCTGTTAAGCATCTGGAAATGTTTACTGAACTTTACTTTATTAGTCTCTTTGGGGAGATTATACACATATATCTCGGACCTCTCTCTATTTTTTTTTATTATTGACTATTGAAAAACAAGTTTTGCTTATCAGGAGACTTGTGATCCTGAATTGAAAACATGTATTTTTAATATTACTCCAAACCCAGCAATCTGCTAGGTGGAGAATCCTGCAGGTGCATTCTAGTCTAGACGGAGAGCAGGTTGTCTCTAGTCTACTCCCAGGGACCTTTATTGGGAATGACTTTATTTTGTGGGTATAGATGGAAGATTTCTTTTCTGAAGTTTTTAGGATAAGGAAATTATTTCAGATTTTGGATTGCTTTTTCAGATTTGGAATGTTTGCACATACAGGATACCTTGAGGATGAGACCTAAATCTAAACACAGAATTTATTTATGTTTCATATACACCTGGTATTCATTGTCTGAAAGTCATTTTATAAAATATATTTAATGCACTTATATATATATTTTTTTGGTATTGGGGATTGAACTCAGGGCTTTTTCACTGAGCTGCATCCCCAGCATCTTCCTGCCCCCCACTTTTTGAGACAGGTTCTCACTAAGTTGCCCAGACTGGGTTTGAACTTGGGATCCTCCTGCCTCAGCCTCCCAGAGTGTTGAATTACAAGCCTGTGCTGCCACATCCAGCTGCCTTTGTTTTTTTGACTGACTCATGGTATGAGGTCAGGTGAAGAATTTTCCACTGTGACGTCATGCCAGTGCTAAAAAATGTGTGGACATGGAGCACTTTGGAGTTTGGGTTTCAGGTTACGGAGTTTCAGCCTGCCACTGGTGTTTTCTTGTTGACGTGATTACAGTGAAGTCATCCAAGTTTGTGCTTTCACCCTGCAGCCTAGCACTGCTCCTGAGCGTGCACTAGATAAAGCAGGGCATAGCTGTGCCTTCTAGGTGTTCATAGCAGTGTTCTGTACCTAGACTCCCGGGTCTGCTGGTGTCTGGTCCCCATGTCCACTGTCCAGGGAACAAGTTCATGGAGGGTGATGTCTGAGCTTCCCTTTGCCTGCACATTCACTCATCCCTCAGGCCCTGCCCACCTACCTACGTGTCTCCTTTACTTTAATCATGTTCCTGCCATCTCCCTATTCTGGGTCACCTGCTTCTCCTATGTGTGTGACTTGGGAACCACTTGTCTGCCCACTTCTGCTCTTCCTCAGCCCTTCCCTTTCATCCTCTGCTCAGTGGCTGCAGAGACCACTAAAACCTGTAAGTTGGGCTCCATTTTGCTACTTAAACCCCACAATGGTTCCTCACTGCACTTCTTAGCTCAGCCCTGCAACTGTGCACCTACCCTCACTGTCCAGCTTTGCTCTGTACTTCTCACTCTTGCTTGCTGGGCTCCAGCCTCACTGGGCTGCATCAGTCCCCTGGAGGTGCTGCCACAGGGCTCTTGCATGTGTAGTTCTGGAAGTAATTCTTCCATGTCCTGTGACCAGCACCTGCTCTTCTTCCAGCTGGTGCACAGCTGTCAGCTCTTCACAGCAGCCTCTGAGCAATCTCCTTGTCCCCAGCCCTTCCTGCAGGGCATAGTACTGTCTGTAGTGAGGCTCCATGTGTGTGTTTGTGTTTAATGTCCATCTCCTCCACCAGACACTGAGCAGCATGTGGAAGAGACCACGGCAGCATTGCCTGCGTGCCTCCAGCTCTAACCGTGGACCTCACACCTGTGCCCTGATGGGCTCACTCAGGCACTGTGACTTCCTTTAACCAGTCTCATTGGCTACTGGGGCTAAGGGAGAACATTGCTCACGATCCATTTGAGGGAGTGTTACATGATGGTCCTTTTTTTTATTGTGGTGCTGGGGATTGAACCAAGATCCTCATGCATGCTGGATAAATGCTCTACCACATCCCTAGCCCTCTTTAAAATTTTATTTTGATACAGAGTCTTGCTAAGTTGCCCAGGCTAGGCTTGAACTTGTGATCCTCCTGCCTCAGCTTCCTGAGTAGCTGGGATTACAGGTGTGCAGCACCATATCCATCATGTTTGTTGTTTTAAAGAAATCCAAGAGGTTGGTTTAGGCAAGGGTTTTCATCTACACCAGGAGCTGACGGCATGTTCTAGAACCCACTGCCAGCTAGTGACTCCTGCAGGTGTCGATGGCAGTTGTGTTTTGAGTGATGTGCCGGTGTATGACGTGCAACCATTTCCTGTTACTTCTGGGCTGGGTCAGCTCTGTCTTTGCTAACTAGAAGATGCAGGAGGCCCCACAGCATGGAGTTGGGGAAGAAGTGGAGGCTGAGTCTTGTCCCCTTGTTCCCTCTTTCCCTTCTCCCCGTTTGGCACCATTGTCCCTGATACTGCCTGGCCCCCCAGCCTGAGAGAAGCAGATAGTAGGGACAGCAGTGCCCCAGTGCTTTCCAAATTTTGAGCCTAATTGGGTGCGCATAATGAAATGTGCCTGTGTGTGTGTGTGTACGCCCCACCTGCATTGTTCCTGAGTCACTGTCTATATTGCTTTCAGTGTGAACCTACTCTTGTTTTGGGACTCAAATCAGATGACATTTGGCAAGAGTTGACCTAGAATCTGCATCTCCTCAGTTTCTTCATTTGCAAAGAGAGTGAGATAACAGCCCACAGGGAGTGAGGGTGCGGGCTGTACACTGCCTGCGTGCACAAAGGAATCCCAGGGACAAGCAGCAGCAAGAGGTAGAACGATTAGCATCTGTTTTTATGTTTAAGTGGGTAATTGGTTGACACATTTATTTTTTGAAATGTTGAGAATTTTCATATAAACTGTATAATTATTAATACTATATCACAACCTGGAGAATTTAAGTCCATTTTGTTTTACATGAAAAGGCCTTTATTGGTCACATAAATGACTCTACCTTATTTTATTTTCTTACTTTTGAGGTGCTGGGGATTGAACCCAGTACCTCGTGCTTGCTAGGCAAGCACTCTGCCACTGAGCCACACTAGCTCAAGCTGCCTTATGTTTAATGCGTCTTGCTTTTGTAGGCAAATTGGTAACATGAAGGCAAAGAGTCTCTAAGTATTGGTGAGAAGCACTTACTGTGTCCTCAGTACCAAAGAAGTATGCTCTTTTCTTGTTTCTGGTTTTCCTCCCATGGAAATACACTTATGACAGTGATGTAGGTGACTGCAGGGAAGTATGAATGGCAAATACTTCATCTTGTTACCCTTTTCCTTGCCTCAGTGCCCTATTGCTTCCAATTTTCTCCTCCTCTCAGGCTTTGCCTTGGTGAAGCTTCTCTGTCTGTTTCCTTTCTATCTTCTGGATCTTTGCTTATGATTCTATCATTCCATTCTGCTCATTTAGTGGAACCTGGGGCAGAGAAGGTGCCTGAGCTGCTGGCCAACCCTGTGTCAACACCCGTGTGCTGGAAACTTGCTGTCCACGGCTTCATCTCCCAACAAGCTGGGAAGCCCCTCTGTGCAACGAACTGTATCTTCCTCTTTGATTTCTTCCTTCCCCAACTAGGACCTTTAGCACAACATGGGCATTCTGTGGATAGGGAATTTACATTGAAACATTATTTCAAAATCATGTCATTTAGAAAAAGGAAAAGTCTTTCTTACAATTTTTTGAACTACAAGTCTAAGGAACTTTGACTGTTAAATGGAAAATACTGAGAACATATACTGTGTAATAACTGGGAATAAGACCTAATACTGAAGAATAATTTGAACATGCTTCCTGTAGCATTTGTGCCAGTTGGGACAAATGTCTGTCTTTGTCTTCCAGCGAACAGTTTGCTGATCAATTAACTTACCAAAAAAAAAAAAAAAAAAAAAAAGTCATTATGTACTTAGTTTGTGTGTGAACTTCTGGCAGTTATGAGTATCTCTAGACCACTCTTCCAAAGTGGTCTCTAAACGCAGACACTTCCTGTGCCAAAGTGGTGAACTTGGACATATGTCAGCCTCCTCTGGGAGCAGTCCTCCAAGCTAACTGTGCCTCTTGGCCATTACAGATGTTTAACATGAAGCCACTGCATGTCGTGTTTCCCTCCCGAGCAGACCCTGAGAGCCCTGTCATTGACTTGGACCTTCACCTGCCCTTGTTGTGCTTCCAGCCCGAGAAGGTGCTGCAGGTACGGCTCATGCTGAGTGGCTTCATGGGGCGCCCAAAAGTGTTGCTTATTGGAGACTAGCATACAGTACAGAATCAATACTCTCTCTCCCTCCCTCCCTCTCCCCCCGCATATATATTTCATATATATATATATATATATTTTTTTTTTTTTTTTCTTAGTGCCAACATTTACTACAGGGCACAGTATTTGCAAATAGAACTTTTTGTGGGGTCTCAGGTAGCTTTGATTTTGGCTAATGGAGCAGGGACCCCAGGGTAAAGTCTGTACTCTGGTTCACTAAATGTTTGAAGTTTGCTGTGTCGGATTGGCGGCGTCTGAACAGTACTGTTGGTCCCCCCAGATCCTCTCCTGCCTTCTAACGGAGCAGCGGATTGTGTTCTTCTCCTCGGACTGGGCCCTGCTGACACTCATCGCCGAGTGTTTCATGGCCTACCTCTACCCGCTGCAGTGGCAGCACACCTTCGTGCCCATCCTGTCGGGCCAGATGCTGGATTTTGTCATGGCTCCTACGTCTTTTCTCATGGGCTGCCACCTCGACCACTTTGAAGAAGTCAGCAAGGTTAGCTATAGAACTCTTGATGTGGAGCATTACATTCCTGTGAGTCTATTGTGAGGACGATGGGAAGTGGCTTTTGAAAGTGCTCTGTGCCTGATGAGCACAAGGCAGTGGTTTCATCCCCAGCATCCAAAACAACAACAAAAACAGGGAAAAAGAAAGTGTTGGGCATGGGGGCAGAGTACACTGTGCTGAGGAGAGATCTCTTCTGTTCTTAAGCGTTTGATGTGTTCCAGGTGCTATGCTGAGCACATGTCGTATGCCAGCTCCCCTGCCCTGGGTGACTTGGGGTGTGTTCAAGGCTTCAGCATTGTAAGTCCTGGAGCCTGTGGGTCTTCACAGGCCATTCAGATTCAGGCAGCTCAGTGGACCCTAGAAGACTCAGTGCAGAGAGCGTGGACGTTGGAGTCCCTGGAGCCTGAGTTCAAGTCAGCCTCTGCTGCTTACTTGTTTGTAACCTTGTGCCTTGCCCAGCCTGATTCCTTGTCTGTGAAATGCGACAAGGACCTGTCCTTCTGAGCAGGCTTGGAGCCGAGGAAGATTCTGTGTCCCATGTGGTGCTGGGCGCCTGCCTGGGGTTTGGTAGGTGGCAACTCCATTGTTATTGCTACATACTTTCTAGTTTTTTTTTTTTTTTTTTTAATTCAGCTTTTGTGGTTTGTTGCTGTTATAGACTTTGTTTTTAGAAAAATGCAAGTCCACACAGCCTGTTCCATATGTGTTAGAAGGGCTCATGACCTTGCTGAATTTAGTGGCTATTTACTGTCACATGGCTGACCCACAACAAAGCCTTGAACTCCTTTTTCTAGTTGTAAAAGGATAGTGAATTTGCCAGCCTCACTCTTAGGGTGAGAATCAAGTGAGCAACAGAATAGTACCTGGCAGTGCCTAATAAGTTTTAGCAGTCATTACTGTTATGCTGATTGGAGATAGCATACATTTAAATGGTGATCTGTCCTGGATATGTAAATATCCAGCATGCAGACTGGATTTGATTTTAATAAATACTTCTTTTGGCCAGGTGTGGTGGCACATACCTGTAACCTCAGGTACTCAGCAGCCTGAGCCAGGAGGATTGCAAGTTCAAGGCCAACCTGGTCCATTTAGTGAGACCTTGTTTCAAAATAAAATTTCAAAAACAGCTGGGCATTTAGTTCAGAGGTAGAGTCTGTTTCAATCCCAAGTACTGTAAAAACAAACAAAAACCCCAAACAAACAACCCAAACAGCTTTACTGTGATATAATTTATGTGCTACAAAATTTATCGGATTATTTTGCCTATTCTGTACATTTCCTGTGAGTGGACTCGATTCAACATGAATCTGTCTTCTTTCACTTAGCACCGCATTTTTTGAGGTTCATCCGTATTATAATGTCTATCCCAACTTTCTTGCCAAACAAGATTCACTGTGTGATTCTGCCATACTGTGGTACAGTTGACCGACAGCCATCAACTTGGTGACAGCCGATGGCTGTTTGGGTTGTTTTCTCCTTTTGGCTCTTACAATAATGCTGCTGGGAACACTCTTGTACAAGTTCTTGGGTGGACTTAGTTTTCCATTTCTCTTGGGTAGAAATGAAGTGAGCAGAATTGCTGGGTCCTGCGGTAACTCTGTGTCTAATCGTTTGAGGAGCTGCCCGACTCTTTGGCAATGCAGCAACCTCATTTACACTCCCACCAGTGGGTAGGAAGTTCCAGTTTTCTGCATCCTTGGCAGTGCTTATTATCATCTGTCTTTTTGATTTCAGCTCTCCTGGCGGGTGGGAACTGGAGGCTCACTGTGGTTTGCCTGTGCATTTATTTCCCAGTGACTAATGATGTCGAGCGTCTTTTCATGTGCTTACTGGCAGCTCTACAGGGTAGGTTTATGTTTCACTTTTTTCTTATTCTAATTTTATTTTATTTTTTAAATTTTTATTAGTACATGTTTGCACTACATAATGTTTACATTCCTTGTGTGAAATTGTTACATGTGCATAACGCATCCCGATTCCTTTTTTCATCCTCTTTCCCTTCTCTCCCTCCACCTCCCTGTATCTCTTGATCCCCTTCCCATTTGAGAAAGCTCTATCTCCCTACTTCCTAGCTTTTATTTTGCTCTTTATTTATAATTTGGGTTTCTAATATAAGAAAAACCATGCAATATTTAAGCTTGTGTATCTGATTTATTTCACTTAATGTTATGGTCCCAAGGTACATCCATTTTCCTACAAATGACTCAAGTTTATCGTTCTTTATGGCAGTGTAGTACTCCATTGTGTATACATACCACATTTTCTTTCCATTCATCTGTTAATGGACATATAGGCTGCTTCCAAGATTTAGCTATTTAAGAATTATGCTGCTATAAACATGGGTATGCATGTATCACTATAATATGATGTCTTTAACTCTTTCAGGAAGATACCTAGAAGGGGAATAGCTGGATCAAATGGGATTTCTAGTTTTACTTTTTGAGGAATCTCCGTACTGATTTCCATACTGGTTATACTAGTTTACATTCCCACCAACAATGTAGAAGGGTTCCTTTTTCCCCACTGTCTCACCAGCACTCGTTGTTATTTGATTTCTTGATGATGGCCACTCTTTCCGGGTAAGAAGGAAACTCAGTATTGCTTTAATTTGCATTTCTCTAATGCGCAGCAGTGATGAACGTTTCTTCATATACTTATTGGTCATTTGTACTTCTTGTAGTGTCTATTCATTTCGCTTGCTGATTTTTTGATTGGGCCTTTTATTTTTTGGGGGTCTAATTTTTTTTGAGTTCTGTATATATTCTAGATCAGTGATGGCAAACCTTTTAGAGTTTTCAATGATACAGACAGCCTGCTGCAGCAAATGTATCATAGGTTCGCCACCACTGTTCTAGATATTAGCCCTCTGTCTGAGGAGTAGCTGGCAAAAGTTCTTTCCCATTCTGTGGGTTGTCTCTTCACTCTGTCGGTTGTTTCTTTTGCTGTGCAGAAGCTTTTTGATCTGATAGGATGCCATTTCTTTATTCTTGATACTATTTCCTGTGGAACAAGGGTTCCATCCAGAAAGTGCTTGCCTGTGCCTGTGACTTCAAGTATTTTACCTGTTTCACCTTCCAGCAGGTTGTGTTTCTGTTTTAACATTTAGTTTTTTGATCCATTTTAATGAAGTTTATAACATGGTGAAAAATATGGATCTAGATTCAATCTCTTCTACATGTGAATAGCCAGTTTCCCCAGTATCATTTATTAAAGAAGCTGTCTTTCCTCCAGTATGTTTTTTGGCCCCTTTGTCAAAGATCAAATAGTTGAATGTGTTTAGGGTTGTCTATGGATCCTCTTTTCTGTTTTGTTGACCCTCATATCACTATTGTACCAGCACCATGCTGTTTTTATCACTGTAGCTTTGTAATGTAACTTCAAGTCTGAGATTGTGATGCTTTCTGCTTTGCTCTTATTACCCAGGACTGCCTTTGCTATTCTGTGTCACTTCTGGTTCCTTGTGAATTTTAGGATTGTTTTTTCCAGTTCGGTGAAGAATGCTCTTGGTAGTCTAGGTGTTTAACATTTTATTTTGAAGAATTTAAGTGTACACAAAAACTGAGAGAGGAATACAGTAGATGCCAGTGTGCCTTGCCATCTTCTGCAGCCTGCTGCTGGCCTATTGCTAGACCCTGTGTCCCCCATAGCTCCCTTTTCTGGAGGTTTAATAAATTCACGGCGGGGCTGTAATTGGTATGACTCGCTGCTGGCCAGCTCTGAGATACTGGTGGTATATGCATGACTTACCTATTGGGTGGCATGGGACAGTCCCATTGGGACATATTAAAGCGAATCTCCACCTCCAGGCACTTGCTTAAGTGTCCAGGAAGGTGGGAGGCACTAGGTTGGGCCTCGTCCCTCCTGTGAAAGGGCAGCCATTCTTTCTGTGTCCTTCTAAAGCCAGTGATTCACCAGGGGAAAAACACGCTTTGGGAAAAGGCCATGCAGGGCTCTATGGAAAGAACAGAAAAGCATCACCCAGTGCACCTTGTGGACGAGAAAAAATAGGCCATGCTCTGAAGTTTAAAGTTGTTTTCCTTTTTTAGTCATCGGGGAAAAAACCATCGTGTTCCAGGCTCTTCAAAAGGGAAACTTTTTTGGCATGTTTACTTAACAATTCCAGTCAGTACTCACATAGGAAACTCGCTCCATGAATTTTCTGTTCTGGGAGATTCCAGGAGCTGCAGTTACCCATAACTGAAAGCATTTTGGGTTTGTTTGCATGTTTGTGTTGCTGGCTGGTGGTAGGACCTGCAGAGGGAGCTGGGGGTGATCCTGTACCAAGGCCTGGCATTGACTCTTTCAGAGGGCACTGTGTGCCTGCTGGCTGAAGACTTTGCCTTGTGAGGCTCGGGGCCAAGAGGATACTGGTGTTTGCACATAGTATTTCATTTGTCACCTGGAATGAGGCAGGGCTCAGGATGAAAGGCTGGAGTGGTGCCTTCAGAGAGATTCAGCATCACATTCTGGAGCCTGCAGTCCCAGAGCTCTAATGAAGCACCCATTCTGTGTATTTTGGCATGGATAAGATTTTGCAAATAACCTACGTGCATCTTTGAGAAATTCTATATGTGTGTGGTCACTTAACCCAGGACCTTGGGCGGCAGAGCTGGCTGGGCATTGAGTGTTGGTGGTGCACTCAGTGGAGACCTGGAGTATCCCCCCAGGACACCATGAAGTAGTACAATGCAGTGTTTGTACCATGGTCGATGAAAACTTAACACCACATGTTGGAATCTTGACTTAAAGAGAAAAGCATATGGTCCGTTCATACAGTGGAATATTCAGCCTGAACAGGAGGGGGAACTCTGACCCATGCTATAATACAGATGAACCTTGGAGACACTCTGCTAAGTGATACAACCCAGTAACAAGACAAATACTGTATGATTCCACTTATGTGAGAACCTGAGATGAGTCAAACTAGAGGAGACAGAAAGTAGCATGGTGGGTGGCAGGGGCTGCAGGGAAGAGGGAATGGGGAGTTAAGGTTAGTAGGTGTATTGTTTAAGTTTAGAAGCAAGAGAGTGTTTTGGAGCTGGATTACGGTGAAGGTTGCACAGCTATGTGAATCTCATTCACAGTATTGAACTGTACACTCAAAACTGATGAAGATGGTACAAGTAGTATATTTTACTATAATAATGAAAAATAAGAGAAAGGTACATTTAATCAGATATATCCCATTGATATAACTCATGGTGTATTCAACATTTTTTGTAGCGATAATATGAAGATATATGTACATGTTAAGTTTTGGGACTGCTGGGGATCATATATTAGAATAATTTAAACAATGATACCACCTTAGGGAATACAAAATACATTTGTGTGTATTTAAAGGTGTATACAAATTCAAAGATTCTTACATCAGTCTTTATTTTTCAGGAAGCCGATGGTTTAATTCTCATAGATATTGATCATGGTAGCATCACCTGCTCTAAGTCCTCGGACAATGACATGGACATTCCTGACATCCCTTTCCTGGTGGCACAGATGTTTATTCAGAGGTAACAGGAAATAGTATGTGTTTGAGAACGTTGTTGTTTAAATTCTGTTTGCTACTTTGTCTTTTTCTAATTTTATATTGTTGATAGGTGTGTTATATATTTAGAGTTTAGAAATTATTTGCAAATATTTTTAAAGAAAGGGGATTTATCTGTATTCCAATTTTGTCTAAAAACTAACTGTGGCTCAACAGTCTGGGGACAGTCACTTCCCCTATTCTCCTGATCTCCGGTCCTGTGCCTCAGGGTCCTGTACTATTATCTCTTTTTCATTCATTAGATATGTGTTAAATTCCCCTTTAAATGCTGGAATGGGGCAGGACTACACAGTAGTGACAGAACAGGGGTAGCCCTGCATTGGGATTCTCAGTCCAGGGGACCTGTGGGTGTGATCTCCTCTCATCTACCCTGGCAATCTATTGGTGCTCTTATTTTTTCAAACCTTGTTTTGCAACTATTTACACTTCCTTTCATCTCTTTTACTAAGCTTTGTTGGCCTAGGTCAGATGTCAGCAAACTTCTTCCAAAAAGGACCATAATATACTTTAGGTTTGGGGCCCTGTGGTCTCTGCTGTGGTACAGAAGCTGGGCAGGACTTTCCTTCTGAGCAGTGGAGGGAGATTAATCAGTGGTCATGGCAGACTGTGGTGTGTGCTTGGGTACCTGGCTGTAGCCCAGGGGTGTCAGCTCGGGGTGGACAGGACCACTGGGTGCAGCAGCTTGGAGTTGCTTGTGCAGCACCTTTTCCCTTTGAGTTTTCGAAAAAAGGGGTAGTAGGAGAGCTCCTGCTTGTCTGTCCTCATGGCCTGGGGGTCCAGCTGCTGTCAGACCTTGCATGTGAGTCATAGAAGTGATACTCAGTTCCTTTTAGGCTTTTGGCAGACAGCCCAGCCATACTGGTCCTTATCTTTTGGTGGGAGATCAGAAGCCATAGAGCTGAAAGCTGGGGTGCAGGAAGGAGGAGGGCAGTTCGTCCTAGCCTCCCTCTATGTGGGTTTTCTCACATCTGACTCTCCATGGTGTAATTTATTCCTTCTACCCAGATGGTTTTTGCAAAGTACAGGATTCGAAATCTGAAATGCTCCAAAATTCAAAATGTTTGAGTGCTGATGTGATGACACAGTAGGAAATTCTGCCCCTGACCTCATGTGATGCATCAAAATTAAAACCGTTTCCCTGAAATACTGTACAGAGTGGCCTTCAGTCTGTGTGCACAAGGAATATGTGAAATTTAAGTGAATTTCATGTTTGAGCTTGGGTTCCATCCCTAAGATATCTCATTATGTATGTGCAAATATCCCAAAATCTGAAATCTGAAAGGCTTCTGGTCCTGACCTATTTTTTTTGTTTGTTTGTTTATTTATAGTGTTGGAGATCAAACCCAGGGCCTCACGCATGCTAGGCAAGCACTGTACCACTGAGCTACATGCCCAGCTGCAAGCATTATGGATAAGAGGTACTCAATCTGTACATAGGAGTACCACTCTTATTATTGTTCCTTCCATCTCAGTAAACTTAAAATCTCCCAAAGGCCCCAAGAAATAGTTGTGTTAAAAGTGCAGGAATAGAGGTGGGGGAGAGGGAGAGGGTGTGCTCTCCCTTGCAGTGGGGGTGCAGGGTCACAGGGTTCTCCTCTTCTTGCAGCTGCAGGCAGTTTGTGCAAGGTATTCCATTGGAATTTCAACCTTTGTGAACTTGGAAGGCAAAACTTGTGTCCTCCTTGTCCTGTTTACTTTCAGATAATCAGGAGCTGCTTCCCTTGACTTTTAGAGTCATTCTAGAGCTGACCTCTGCCAGCTTCTCAAGTGTTTGTTTTGCCATCTGCATTGCTAGGATTCCAGAATACAAATGCACGGAGTGCACAGGTTGGAAACAGGGTACATGTGTGGTGTCTCGTATAGGCTTATCATGGGGACTTGGTTTATAAACATGAACTAACCCATGTGCTGTCCGTGATGCATCTGTCTGACCCAAGCCTCTGAGCCCACGAGCCAGGTTGCAGTGCAGTCTCCCCATGGGGTCCTGGGGTTTGGTGTGCATCTGCACCTGGACATTGGCCAGGAGGGACAAGGGGCAGCGGCCTTTCTTCCCCAGCTTCCCTGGGAAGCCTTTGGCTCTTAGTTGTTCTTTCTGCCCTTCTGTCTTCATCACTTTCATCAGAAGTTTGCATTTGTCATGGCCTCCTTGCGGCTACCGACCTCCCCGGAGGGTGGGGACAGGGACCTGGTACAGAACTCTGCTGGGTTAGTGTGTGGGTGGGAGGGAGGGACTGCATTCTGGGGGTGCAGGAAGTGGACAGCCTTCTCCCCCAATTGACCTTATACGAGGGAGGGCAAGGATTCCAGCAAACTTGATGCAGGGGGGTTGGTCACATGTCCTTCCCTACTATGATGTCCATCCTGTGATCTGCTGGGTCACAGACCAGTTTGGTGCTGACAAACAACAACATGGCAGTTGTCTGATCAGTTGGGCCAGCCAGGACTGGGGAGGTCCTCAGCAGCAGCTTCCCAACACATCAGGAGTGGCTCCAGAGCCTCCTGCTGACCACTTGGCCCCTGCCTCACAGCTTTACCCTGGCTTGGAGCCACACGGGCCTGCCAATCCCGCCGTGCCCACAGTAGGGCTTTTGGTGACCTCCTCTACTGTCCCCATCTGCTCCTACTACTCGTGTCTTGCCTTTCACATTTCAGGTTCAAGGTCATCTCCTGGGAGAACTTATCTCCACCTAGTGTGACTTTTTCCATGTGTGCCCCATGACCCTGTTTGGATTCTCTGCCTGACCACCCCATTGTTTCTTGTTTTGTGGTTAATTTATCTGTTTTTCTGTTTTTTCCCCCTTGAATGTAAGCTCAACACAGGCTGGGGCTTTGCCTCAGTCAGCATCTAGAACCAGGCCTGGTACATAGTAGGTGCTTAAGGAATATTTGTAGAATAAATATGTATTGGTTGTCTTTATTTTGCTTATTTAAAATCACAGACTGGGCAGGTACAGTGGCTCACATCTGTAATCCTGTATACTTGGGAGGCTGTTGTAGGATGATTGTAGATTTAAAGGCAGCCTGGGCAACTTAGTAAGACCCTACCTCAAAAAAAAAAAAATTATTTAAAGGGCTGGGGATGTAGCTCAGTGGTTCAGCATCCCTGGGTTTGATCTCAGTACTGTAAAAAAACAAAAACAAAACCCCAAACAAAAGAACGCCACAGATTCGTTCCTTGATGTCGAGTCCTTCTCACAGCATGGTGTTGGGTAGTATGAGGAAGGCCAGGCGTTGTGATTATGGTGATTCAGCATTGGTAGATGTAACTGTTACTCTGATTCCACATGAGGACCTGCAGATGAGCCAGTGGTGGACATCCCCTGGTGGACCATGGGTGATGACACCCAGAACATTAGGTGCAGGCACAGAGAGGGGCACCTGACCCTGCCTATGCAGGGGATGTCAAGAGGAAGCTTTTGGGAGTGCAGTGACTGTTCCTCCCTGAAGCTTTCGCTGGCTTGTTAAGATGCAGCCTCTGCAGAAACCCTTAGGCATTCCAGAAAGGGGTGCACACTAGCCAGGCAGTGCCCAGTGTTGGAATGGTTCACTGGGGTTAAAACTGTGCATGGTCCAAAAATGTGTGTGCTGTGTCGGGGAGAATACTCTTCCAGCTACACATGCATAATGACTGCCCGCCCCTGAGTGACTGACAGGTACTCAGAGCATCCTGAAGCTTCGACCTACAGGCAACAGTGGCCGTGACTGGTGAGCTGTCATAGAGTTGTGCTCCATGATGCAGCATCATCTGTCTGCTTCCTCCCAGGGTCCAGAGACTCCAGCTCCACCCTGAGCTGCACCTCGCTCACCTGAGCTCCAGCACAGATCTGAATGAGGGCCGTGCCCGTCAACGAGCTTGGCAGCAGACACTCAACTCCCGCATCCAGCACATCACCCTACAGCTGCTTGTGGGCATCTTCAGGTACCTCAAGGGGCACACATGGCATCCAGGAGAGGCAGCCAGCCAGCCTGTGGCACCTCAGGGCAGCTGGCCCCAAAACTGAGACTACTGAGACCATCTAACAGGATGAGAGGCCCTGTCCCTGCCAAGCCTTTTCCTGTCATTATCACCATCAGCAAGTTTAGTGAGAGCTGGGTGTTTTCACCCTGACCCTGGCTAGCATCCTCCTAGTTGTTCTCCCCTCATGGTAGCCATGTGGATGAATGGCTGGTTTGAGATGGCCTCCAAGGGGACAGTCACAGACCTGCTGGGAGAGCTTGTCAGTGAGGGTGTGCACTGGCTGAGGGCTCAGAGTCAGTCCAGGGAGGACGCTGTGCCAAGAGGCCTGTATCCAGGGGGAAGGAACAGGCAAGTCATTTTTGTATGACTCAAAGTAGACAATGGAGTCCCTAAATTAGCCTCCAGATTAAATGGGGGACTGGAGTTTTGCAACCTGGAAGATTTTCTTCTTTCTTCTCATTCCATAGTTACCATTCTGAGAAGTCTCTTGCTTGCTATTCCTTCCCTAGCATTGCGGCTAGAATTGGTTAGGTAGACCAGTAATGTGTATCTCCATGAAATACAGGACAGAAACTGAGTTGCTATTTCTGGCCTAAAGGTGCAGTCATTTAAGGAATTACAGTATATTTCAACTTGGGTAAATTTTAGGTCTTTTCTTTCTTCCAACTCTTTCTTCTCTTTCTCTTGCAGCGTTCTTTCCCCCTTCTTGCTACTTTCCCCCTGAGTCCATAGCAAAGGAGGCACCTGACGGCAGCTCTGGTCTGTTCTGCAGGGCCTTCTGCTCGGGAAGGCTGAGCATAGAGCCTGCCGATTTGCCAGGACTCTGCATGATTATTTCAAAACTGAAATGTTAATGGCCTTGTTCTTTTGATCTCTTTACTTACATAAAGCAAATGACTTATTAGGAAAAAATGGGGTGGTGTATTTCAGACTGATTATATTATCTTTTTTGCTTAAAGCAGTGTGATTAGCACAGTCCTGAGTATATTATTTTCCTTTTGTTCTTTGTAGTTGAAGTCTCATGATCAAGGTGGCTGTCTTAGAAAACAAACAAACAAACAAAAAAACACTTTAGAAGACTATTGAGTTGATTCAAAAAGCAGGAAATGTGACTATAGATTATGAAATGATAGGTCCCCTAGATGGAATAATTTTTTTCCTCACAATGGAAGGAAAACACTGAACATACCATGCACTGACTGTGCCCTGTAAGGTCATTGATCCTGTTTGTTGAAGATTACTTCAGATCTGAGAGATTATATGTTGAAATCCCATAAGTTTATAATCACCTGAGGGAATGAGGTGTGAGGGAGGAAGAGATTTGTCCAGGGTCGGCTGATGGCCAAGTGGGGTCAGCACTTGGGGAGAGTGACTGCTCCCTGTGTTGCCTTTGAACTTAGTGTCATTCTCAGACAGTGGTTGATTATTGAGTCTTTTTTAAAATTTTTTTTTGTGGGTACCGGGGGTCGACCTCAGGACCTTGTACGCCAGCAGGCACCCGTGCTGCTGAGTGATATCACCGGCCTTTTTTTCGTATGTGGGTTCCGGGAGTAGAACTTGGGCCCTCATGCTTGCCGGGCAGGCGCGTATGCCACTGAGCCATCTCACCGGCCCCGATTATTGAGTCTTAATTGCATGAAAAGCTAGGGGCTCTCCAGGAAGATGCCAGTGACACTGTTTCCCGGGGGTCCATCCTAGCTGGGAAAAGTTTGCTGCCCATGCAGTCCACCCAGACCCTCGATTTTGGAGGTGAGGGTAATCTCTCTGAAGAACAGACTTGCCCGCCAAAAAGCAGTGTGTTTTTCATGTGTTTGAAGTGATTCAGCACTTAGACTGCCCTTTCTTTGTCAGGGACGTGAAGAATCACCTGAATTATGAACACAGGGTTTTTAACAGTGAGGAATTTCTCAAAACAAGAGCCACGGGGGAGCAGCGGTTCTATAAGCAGGTGAGAGGTGTGGACTTGGGCAGTCTTGCCTGTGTTCAACCTGTTTTACTTTTCTGTGTTTAAACATTTTCCAGAATAAGCTTTCTTCAAGATCTGTTAATATTTTGTGTTTTCTTTTCCAAGAAGTTTGTTTTTGCATGGTTCCTTTTCATCCTTTGGCTATCTTTTTTTTTTATTAGTACACGTTCAAGGTACATAATGTTTGCATTTCTTGTGGGGAACTGATACGTGTTCCTATTATACCTTAATTCCTTTTTTTCATTTCCTTTCTCTTCTGCTTTTAGAGTGAAATTTGCATATAATAACATGCACCTATTTTCCGTGTTGAATTTGACAGACTATGACAAATGTGCCTACCTGTGTACGTGTGTCCTCAGTCTGGACATCAGACACTTCTATTGTCCCCAGTGCTTCCTGTAGTTCTTCCCAGTCACCCTCTCCCTCCCTAGGCCATGGAAACAGGTCAGGCTCTTTCAGAGTCCCATGCCAGCATCACCTCAGCTCTGAGCTCTCTGGTTCTGTCCCTTGACCTTTGGGAATGATCTCGGGGCTGTCTCAACAGTTGCTTGCTGCTATCGCTAATGCCAAAGAATTGCCAGTATTAGGGCAGAGCACGCTATTTTTCTGTCCATCTCTTAAGGAACATTTGGGTGTTTTCAGGTATTATTTTTTGTGGGACTGGGGTGGAACCAGAGCTTTTCACTGAACTACATCACCAGCCCTTTTTATTTATTTAATTTTTTATTTTGAGACAGAGTCTTGAGAACTTGCAGCCTCTGAGTACCCAAGGTTACAAGCCCAGCTGGATTTCAGTTTTTGTCCATTACAAAAAGTGACATCATGGGCTTTAATGGCTCATGTCACTTGCAGAACCCCTTGGTCCTTGAGGGGTATATTTTGACACCTCTGGGGTGGGCTGAGAGCATCCTTTCCTGGGCAGTGTATAGGTCAGTCCCTCTGCTGTTGATGTGTGACCCTGGTGGCTTCTGCATGGCCCCGTCTGGCTTAGGCTCTCTCTTCTCTCTGTTGAGATCATGAACCATCCTTGCCCTCTGAGCTCGGGAAATTGCTTCATTTTCAACTTCGCAGACCTTCCCTGAGTAGTTCTGTGCCTGTGTCCAGGCACCTCCTGGGGACCCACTTCAGATGTGCTGGTCCCATGTGCTGAGCAGTCGGGTGGGCCGATGTGCTCCTTCTGCAGGCCGGGGAGGGTCTGACCAGGAAGGAGACATCTGAGCATCCCTGGCACCTATGTGATGTTTAGCACCGTGAGCCTGGAGAGGTCACCTGGAGCCAGTGTCAGGGAGGAGAAAAGAGAACAGGCAAAGGAGCAGCTCAGTCCTGGGCCTGCCAGGAGGTTGGGCAGAGGGGTTCCAGCAAGGGAGGCATGAAGATGCCAGGAATCAGAAGAAAAACCTGGGGCAGGTGGGATGGAAGCAAGGGAGGAGGAGAGAACATAGCAGCGATCTCAAATGAAGACCGAGTGTTCACCATTATGACGGTGTGGTTCAGAGGGTGGCCATGGTGACCAGGACAGAGAGGCTTCTTGAAGTGGTAGAGACAAAGCCATCTGAGTGTGGGAGCATGGGGGCTGCTGTGGAGCCTGCTGTCCCCCAACTCACAATGCAGATGCGTGGAGCCTCAGACGGATCCCATGACTGTCACACAGGACTCATCCTGCAGGGAGTGTGGGGGAAAGTCAGAACTGGAAATCCAGAACTCAGAGCTCCTGCTCTGTTTTGTAACCATGGTGTCTGGGCCTGGTTCTGGGATCTGGCCTCTCCTCTGCTGCTCTGCCCTATGACTTTCCTGGCTGTCATGGAGATCTAGGGCCTAGATGGGGCAGATCCACCAGCTGGCCAAAAAGTGCTCACATTGTCATCTGCATAGTCTCTTCCTGCCCAGCGCTCTTCTGCCCCATTCTGCATGTTGGGATCCTGCTTGTGCCTTTCTGGACCTCCTGGGCACCCTCTCCCTCCCTCCCTTGCCTGGGTTGGTGGCAGCTTGCAGGTTGGGGAGGCTCGTCTTCTGTAGGCCACTTACCCACATGCCATGGTCAGTAGAGAGAAGGTGTCCAGGGGAAACAAAGACCCCAGTGTTAGAGAGTCCCTTTTATAATGAGGACCCTGAAGGTTTGAGTATCAGAGCCCAGCGGAAGTATCTGATGCAACGGGTGGAGGCAGGCTGTGCTATGGTGTGGGGCTGTAGGGGGCACTCAGAGGTCTGGAGTCAGTGGGGTAATAGACACTTACAGGCATAGCTGTCAAAGTGGCCAGGTGATTTGGGCCTTTGAACATTTTGTGATTCTTCAAACAAGGAGTGGCTTCTTAGATCAGCAGGTAAAGAACTGGGGGGTGCTCCTGGTAGGTTAGAACCAAATATGGAAGCTCTCTGCTTTTAGGGACCTCTTGCTGAGGAGCTGGTGCTGATGGGATCCTCAATCTGTGGGAGCCACTGTGGCCTTGGGAAGGGAAACGAGAGAACCCTGAGGCCTGGATGATGCCCTCTTGCCATCTCCTGCAGGTTTTGGACACCTACATGTTCCACTCTTTCCTGAAAGCCCGGCTCAGCCGCAGGATGGACGCCTATGCACAGATGGACCTGGACACCCAGTCTGAGGAGGACAGGTGCTCTTCCTTGGCTTTCACACACAACTCTGGTGACCAGAGTGCTCCAGTGGCATGGTTTTATTTGGACAGAAAAGTGATAGATTCAGCAGAAAAACCCTGACATTTAGAAATTTTTCACAAGTTGGTAACAGGCTCCTCTCCATGTGTCTCTGTTCTTCAGGGAGCGCTGTGAGCATTCCCGGCATTAATGGGTCTGTGCTGTGCCCCGGCCTCTGGCCACGTGTGTTTTCCACCCTCAGATCTGCTCCGTTCTTCATCCCTTCCTGAGGTTTTTCCTGACCTCCTATAACACACACAAAACCTGCATGATGCCCTGTCTGCTTCTTGGACTCTGGGCTATCCTGGGCCCACAGATGTGCCATCTCCCCTGCTTGCAGCACTAGGCGGGATTTAGGCACCAGGTTGTGAGTGATTATGGGCAGGGCTGCCCCGTACTGCTCCCTGCTCTGGAAACGATGCCACACGGATGCTTACTCCTCAAGCATTATTGCTTCTGTAAAGCAAAGCACTGCTTTTTTGAACCCCAGAATCAGTGGAATGCTTATAAGCCCCAGAAGGCTGACGGTGGAGAAGATGGCTTCAAGGAAATCCTCGCCTCTGAACATCACCCACAGGCGCATGGTGGTCAGCATGCCCAGCCTGCAGGACATCACCCTGCCTGAACTGCCGGCCAGGAACTCCTCGCTTCGCATCATGGACACCACAGGATGCAGGAACAGCAGCCCAGGTGAGCAAGCCGTGCCTCCTGTACCCGCCGGGTTCTGCTGTGGCAAGTCATTGGGGGGATCACAGCTTGTTTCCAGGGGAGGGAGAGGGTTTGTTTTATTGTTTAGCAGCTTAATTATTTGAAATATGTTTAGAACATTCATCTTGCAAACTGTGTTCATTATAGAAAAGTATTCCTTATCACCTAGTGTCGGTGCTGAGGGTAACAGCTATACACAGTTTTGGTGTTGGTCTGTCTGTGCATGTGTAAAATGCATGTTTACATGTCTAATGTGCAATGTGAGGCAGCAGCTGCTGGGCCCTGCTGAGTGGCAGGTACTGTCTAGAGGCCAGGGAAAGATGAGCCCCGTGCTTGGCCGCCTGCTGCTGGCCGTCCAAGGGTGGAGGCACAGATTCCCACTGGGGGCTGGGGCAGAGCCTGTGGGGCAGGGGCTTGGCTGTGGAAGTGACAGTTTGGCAGAGATGGATGTGCAGAGAGGCTGAGCTGCACCTCAGCGGTCTGGGGAGGCCCAGCTTGTCTTCTGCGGATGGACGTGGCTGTCACCATAACCTGCACACATGGGCCCTTGGTAGCCACTGTCTTAGCTGAGCAGCATGTACTGAATATTGCTTGGAGAAGAAGGTACCAGAAGCCAGGATGCTGTATGAGCAGCACACGCTGTGACCCCAGAGGGCCAGTGAGTATAAACGAAAAGAATTCGACACTCGCTCACAACTGAGACTCAGAGCTTAGAGCAGGTGTTGGAAGGCTGACTGCTGGATCTGAGTCTTTTGCACAGCCACTCCTGGCTATGTGGCCCTGAGCAAATCTGTTTGCCTCTCTGGGCCTGCATTTCGTCTTCTGCACTGAGCAGATATTATGTGCTCTCCTGCTCTGGGGATACACACTGCTTTCTCTGCCATTACCCCCCAGTCATGTGGTGTGTGCCCCTGCTCCCTTCTCCAGGTCTTGGCCAAGACCACACCTCTGAGCTCCCACGAGTGGAGCAGACCTTGTGGGTAGCCAGGTTGCCTTCTGCTTTCTCTGGGGCACTGGTTGGTGCTTAGCCCCTGGAGTCCCTTGGGCCACATTTGTTGAAGGAATTGGCAGGAGGGACACCCCTGGTTTAAATTGTGGCTGTGGGATTCAGTAGCTGGGACGGATAACCTGGGCTATGGAGGCCTCACTTTCCATGCCTGCCAGATGGCACCACAGTAATACCTCCCAGAGCTGTTTAGGTAAATGAAACAATTATTTTATATGTGCTGCCAAAGTGAGCACAAAACAATTATTTTGAAAGGCTTAACTTCTGGGCAAGTACACCTTGACTTAAAGTATTAGTTTAATCCTCAGAGCCCCAGCACCAACGTTTCAATGAATGCCAAGTGTTGCTGGTGTCAGGGTACAAAATAGGGGGCTCTGGGTACACAGAGCTTTCTGGAAGTGACACACTGGTTCTTGCTTTGCATTGTGTCCTGGCCCCATGTGTTCCTGGGACAGGCATACATGTTCATTTTGAAGGCCTATGCTAATTACTGGCTTATTTCCCCTTAATTTGTTTAGTTCTGAATGTGGCCCCTAAGTCCACATACACGTTCAAGATTCCCGAAATCCACTTCCCGCTGATGAGCCAGTGCATACAGGCATACCACACCAACTTTGTCACCCGGCTGAGCGAGGCCATGAGCCTCCTGGGCCCTGACAACTCCCTGCTCCTGGCCCGGTACTTCTACCTGCGTGGTCTTGTCCACCTGATGCAGGGGCAGCTGCTGAGTGCCCTCTCAGATTTCCAGAACCTGTACAAGACAGACATCCGGATTTTCCCTGCCGACCTTGTCAAGGGCACTGTGGAATCTATGTCGGCCTCTGAGCGCACCCAGGCTGAGCGGACGCCTGAGCTGAGGAGGCTCATCACCGAGGTCCTGGACAAGCCGGGCGAGGCCACCAAGGCAGACGAAGCTGTGAAGCACTTTGAGCTGCCCAAGAAGCACATGCAGCTGGAAGACT
This sequence comes from Erethizon dorsatum, assembly GCA_028451465.1. Lineage (NCBI taxonomy): Eukaryota > Metazoa > Chordata > Mammalia > Rodentia > Erethizontidae > Erethizon > Erethizon dorsatum. The sequence goes on along the minus strand of CM051828.1, from coordinate 68,640,311 downwards.
TCGTGAAGAGGGTTCAGGAATCGGGGATTGTGAAGGACACCAACATCATACAGCGGCTGTTCGACGCGCTGACTGTAGGTAAGAAGCCACACGCAGCAGCATCCTGTTTAAATGCAGCTGCCCCTGTACCCACAAGTGCTGTATCCACAGGCTCAACCCTGTGCAGATTGAGGGAAAAAAAAAAAAAAAAAAAAAAAAAAAAAAATATATATATATATATATATATATATATATATATATATATATACACACACACACACATATATATATATATTTTGTTTGTTTGTTTTGTTTTTGTTTGTTTTTTGAGAAGGGGTCTCACTATGCAGTTCAGGCTGGCCTTGAACTCACTGTGTAGCTCACACTGGCCTGGAACTTGCGGCAATCCTCCTGGCTCAGCCTCCCGAGTGCTAGGATTACAGGTGTGCACCACCATGCCTGGCTTGGATTGAGAATACTAAATTTTTAAAAATTGCATCTGTACTGAACCTGCACAGACTCTTTTTCTTGCTGTAATTCCCTAAATAATACAGTATAACAACTATTTCCATACTATCTACATTGTATTTGTGTGTGTTTCCTGTACTGGGAATTAAACCGATGGCCTCCTCAGTGAGCTATGTCCCTAGCCTTTTAAAAAATATTTGAGACAGGGTTTACTAAATTGAAAAGTTGCCCCGGTGGGGCTCAAACTTTTAATCGTTTTGCCTCAGCCTCCCAGGTAGCTGGGATCACAGGCTTGCACCACCACACCTGGCTTGTATTAGTTCATGTAAGTCTTCTACAGGTGACTTAAAGCCTATGGGAGGGTATGTACAGGTTATGTGCGAATACTATATCATTTTATTAAAAAAACTTAAACATCTGCAGATTTTGGTGTCTGCAGGGGTGCTGAAACCTGACCCTATGCCTAAATACCAAGGGACAGCAGTGGCTAAGCACTGACAGGTACTGGGTGAGGGGTGACAATGTGTTGGCTCTTTGCTGGCATTCTGAGCGTAGCCCAGGAATGGTGGGGTGGTGGTGACATTAGCAGTCTTCTATTGCTCCATCTCAAACTTGCCCTGGCTGGGCTCCTAGGCTGGGCCCCTGCAGGGCAGGGGGGTCCAGGGCCTGTGACGGGAGATGGGGAGACAGGACCTGCAGCTGCAGTCCTCACCCCACTGATGGCCTCATCTAGACAGCCATGGAGAGCTGCACAGCCGTGGATGCACAGAGATAACAGACAGTTGCCAAGTTTGAGAAGGCTTAGCTTCCCACGCCTGCTGCAGGGCCTGTTTCCTAGGCCTGGTTGGGCCCACGTACCTTCGACTCCAAGGGAGCTGCCGCCCCTAGCATGAGCTTTCCTTTCTGACTATAGGAGAGTGTACTCAAACCTGGGGCACAGGCCTCATGTTTACACAGCCCATGACTGTGTCATGGCATCTGTGCCTGTGGGTACCCCTGTCTTATTCCCAGTGTGTTGCAGAATTACCTGCATTTACAGCACAGATCTGGCTTGTCCTCTTGGGTGCTGGTGGTGTTGCCATGTGGGAAGCACAGCTTGTTTCTCCCTGTGGCCATGGGGAGGTGTCCAGGGGCTTCACCTTCCCACATGATACTGAGTGGCCCCCTTCCTGTCCCCTTTGCCTGTGTGGATAGTTCCTCTCAGGTTTGTACATGAAGCCTAGGCTGATGTGAGTGTCTCTCCTTCATGCTGAGCCAACACTGCAGAGCATGATTGTGTTGGTCCGTGTCTGTGCACCTCTTGGGAAAGCCAACAGAACATGCGCATGTGCCTCCCTACTGGAACCAGTCAGATCACACATCTGCCGGGCCCAGCTAGTTAGTCTGATGTAGTGGCCCCAGTCAAGTACTGTCTCTCGGGGCTTCTTATCCATGTCAACCAACTGTGGACTGAAAATATTCAGAGAATTGTGTCTATACTGAACATGCAGATTTTTTTCTCATTGTTATTCCCTAACCAGTACAGTAAAATGACTGCTTACATGGCATCTACTCTATCAGGTATTGAAGGCACCTAGAGAGACTTGCAGTGTACAGGAGGCTGTCTGTGGGCCATGTGCAAGTCCTCCACTATTATATGTGAGGAACCTGAGCAGAGCCTGGCTACCTGTGTGGCCCTGGGTGCTCTGGAGAAGGCCTGCTGCCTTCCCTGTGTGGCCACATGTGGACACGAAGGCCCCATGGTTTAGCTGTGTGGATGCCTGAGGTACAGCGGCTGAGGTGCACCGGGGTGAGTGTCCTATCCTACCAGGACATGATCATGCCTGTGGCTCGTCTGTGTCATCAGGGACCAGACCCATCTCCTCCACTTCTCTGTCCCAGCCTCATCACCCATGGTCACAAGATGACTGTTGCATCTAACAGGAGAAGGAGGGCCTGTCTGTCTCTTAGGCATTTCCTCCTCTTCCCTTGTAGGGCAGCATTATGTCACATGGTCACTCAGCTACAAGGGAGCCCCGGAAGCTCTGTAGCTGGTGTGTGGCCATCTAGCAGTCACAGGTGGGGAGGGTGTTCAGGAGGGCGCTGGCTGACCTAGCAATGACTAGGAGCTTTCAGTGGCCCCTACTGGTTCTGTGGACCCTTTGGCCTCATCAGTGTTGCAGATTAGGTTGGGAAATGCCCTTGGTCCTAGCGCCCAGGAGCCGGGAGTCACCAGTGTAAGGCAGCACCATGTATTTATTTCAGCCAAATGGCTGCATGCTGAAAAGATAAACCCTCTGTCAGAGCTGAATGTCACCATTTTAGAATGCATTTATGAGATGTAAGAATATGTCTGAGATTTTATTAAGAAGTTATTATAGGGCCGGTGATATAGCTCAGCGGCATAAGCGCCTACCTGGCAAGCGCGAGGTCCTGAGTTCAACTCCCGGAACCCACATATAAAAAACAAAAACAACAACAAAAAAAGAAATTATTATTATTTAATTATACATTTTTATGGTCAAAATGCAAGTACAGGATTAATATATAAGCTAATTAATCAATATAATTAATAGTAAAAGTTAATAGTCTGCACCACTATTTCCATACCACGGCTCTCAGGACCCGGTTCTCTGTGGGGTGCTGTGTGTGCTGCCTTCACATGACTGTGTGGAGCAGGGTGTCTGTGGCCAGCTCTGAAAGGGATGTCGCCTGTGTGCCACTGAGATGAGCTGGAGAGTGCACTGGAGGCAGGTGGGTGACAGGATAGAGGAGACACAGCGGGAATGGGCGTTCTGTCTCCGTGGACGTGTGCAGCAGCTGTGCACCTGACAGCTGCTATAGGTTGTATGGTGCCACAGTGTCTCTGCAGTGTTCATGGGTGTGCTTGGTGGCCACGGGTGTGCATGGTTTCTGTGTGTGCACAGCGGCAGCGGCTATGGGTGTGAACTGCAATGCTGCAGGTGTACACAGCAGTGGTGGGCACCGTGGCCATGTGCACATGCTGTCCATTTCTGCTGGCCCCCAGGTGATGTGACAGCCATGAATGCTAGAGCACTGACAGTGGGTTGCAGTGAGGGTTGCTTCTCACCGAGTAGGGTGTCCTTGGTCTCAGAGCTTCTGCCCTAGTGGGGCTGTCTGGTGTTGAGAGCCATGAGCCCCTCATGTCAAGCCCTGGTCGACATCAGTCTGGCACAAGATGCTGTCTTGAGGTCTGTTGATGCACTGTTCTGCATGGCCCGGATGCTGAGAGGATCAGTCCCGAGAGCCATACCGCAGGACCCTTGTCTCCTGCTCATGGCTGAGCTCTTGGCTCTCACTATCATGCACAGTGGCTTCACCTGCTCTCTGAGTTCCCTCTTGTTCTCTGGTTTCTTGGGTGTCTCCTTGCTGAACACCTTAAATCTTGTCTTAAGTGATGTCTAAGGAAGGTGACGCAGACCCAGTCACTCAGACCCTTTAGGAAGTGCAGACTGAGCCTCCCCAGCCGAAGGCGATGCAGGGGACAAGGTGTCTAAACCCTGAAAGAGGTTGCCACTTCTTTTGTTGGTCAGGAGGTGTGTGTACCAGCCATTTTATGGAGTCAAGGAATGACCCTCATGTCCTCAGTGACCTTGCAGACCTCACTGCCCAGTACAGGGGACTGCAGAGACCCTCAGTGTGCACTCGGCACCCTGCTCTTGGTCTTCTTCAGCGACTGCTTTTGCATACATTGCACAAATGCATAGATACCTTTAGGGTTGTGGGGTCTTTCTCTTTGGATTCAGTGACTTTGAAACTTTTTAAAATAGTGAATATACTCAACCAATATAAACCACTTAAAACAGAAACAGAAAGAACTACTGTAACTCAAAATGGCGCCACCTGGTGGAGAGTCCCACATTAACTAGCCTGCATGTGGTTTGGTGGCCTGTTGGACCTTCCTGTCCGCCCCATTCTGCACTCTCAGCTGCCATTATTTGGAAGCAAGATGTAAAAGTCTAGGAATTTTCCTTGTAAGCCTGTTACAGCACCCATCCCTGCATGTGGCTCTTCCCTCATAGATTGCTGTGGCAGTGACGTAGTCCCAACCCCATTATGGCAATGAAATGCCCCCACATAACTGTCACCACAGACAGCTTGTTATTTATTTATTTACCTACCCATTTTTGTTACTGGCCCTAGGATCAAGCCTAGGGCCTTGCACATGTTGGACAAGAGCTTTACCACCTAGCCACATCCTCAACCCTTTTCAGTTTTTATTTTGAGACAAGGTCTAAGCTGCCCACGTTGACTTTGAACTTGAGATCCTCCTGCCTCAGCCTCCTGAATAGCTGGGATTACAGATGTGTACCACCACGTACTGTGCCTTGTTATGTTATCAGAGTGGGAACATGGCCCAGCTGGGACTTCAGCCATCTCAGATCCAGGCCTCTGGCTAGGCTAGGGACAGGAGGACTAGCTCAGGGGAGGACCACCAGGGTGGGCAGACCCACCAACACAGGTGGCAGCACAACCTGGCCAGTGTCTAGCTGTGGCCTCAGGGCCCACAGCTCTGTGGGCAAGGGGCTTTCTTCCCTGCACCTTGGTTCCCCGGTCTGTGCAGGAGTCTGATGATCATGCTTGTCTTGGACAATGGTGATGAGGTTGTAGAATCCTCAGTAGAGCATGGTGTGTAGTTCTTGGTACACCGTGGTTGAATGCAGCGTGCCACAGGGGATGTATGTGCACAGCTTAGCAGTCACCCAGCAGGATGATCTGCCTTGTCAGGGAAGGCTGTACCTGGGGTTTACCTGGGTGTTGAGGGGTCAGTAGGAGTTTTCTGGTCTGAGCAGTCAGGATGAACATATGCAGAGACATGTAACGATATGGCCTGTTTTGGGACATACTTGGTATATCTCGAAATGGGGTGTAAAGAGGAGGAGGGACCTGATCCTAGAGGATTTGGGGCTGGTGTAGATGTATAGCCGTGGAATGTCTGAATGAGGGAGTGCGAGCTGCTACTTGCATTTCGGAGAGGCCTTCTGGGTGCTGGAGGGGTGGGGAATGTCTGAGGGTGAGAGCATTAAGCATCTCCCTGTGCAGGATGGAGGGGCAGCCTACACGTCGGATCAGAGAGGTGTGACAGGTCCCGGAGATGTAGTGGAGGCAGGACCAAGCCTAGACGGGTGCAGAGGCAGGGAAACATCAGAGACTTGGTGGGGGCGGGTCCATCTTCCTTCTAGAGTTAAGGAAACAAGTTCTCTTGGTACTGAACAGAGGTGAAGGAGGGTTTCAGGCGTGGGTCTCTGACTCCAGAGAAGGTTGGACTTTTGGACAGATTATTGCATCCTTGGCTAAACGCAAACACCTTATTTACTTACAACCAAAGAGCACCAAGTTAGGGCTAGTTTCAGGCAAGGCTTGATCCAATGGTGTGAGAGTGTCCCCAAGGATCTGATGCCTTCAGCATTAACTTCATTTCAGGACTAGCTCCCCTAATGTCCCTGGATGAGGGCCCCCAGTTCTAGTAGTGAAAATGTCTGTACACCGTAAGAGTGTCTTGGTCTCAGTATTCCCACCCAGAGCTCCAAGAGTTGCTATGACCACCTTCAGTAGGGCACACAGCCATCTCCTGTTAGCTAAAAAGGCAGATGGCCTGGGGCCAGGTCACGAGCTCCACCTGGATACCTTGGCTGCTGGCTCCTGGGGAGGCCTTCTAAGAAGGTGGCTGAATCCTGTTGCCACCTGGTGCCTGGCTTGGGTAACACACTGTTTCTTAAGGTGATGCGAAGTCCCGTCTCCCCTCAGCTGTAAGAAATCTCTTTTCTTTTTATGAAACTCAGGACAGCAGAAACTGATCGACCCAGAAACATTCAGAGATTTCTACAACTGCTGGAAGGAGACAGAAGCCCAGGCCCAGGAGGTCAGTCTGCCGTCGCTGGTGGTGGAACATCTGGATAAAAATGAGTGTGTCTACAAGCTGTCAAGCTCTGTCAAGACCAACCGTGGCGTCGGCAAGATCGCCATGACCCAGAAGCGCCTGTTCCTGCTGACTGAGGGGAGGCCGGGCTATGTGGAGATCTCCACCTTTAGGAACATAGAGGTGAGGTCTGGGAGCCCTGTCCACCAGGCTGGAGTCAGCTCTGTTCTAGACGAGTGAGGACGGCCACACGCTTTTCCAGCAGGGCCACCTGTGCAGACACTTGCAGTCCTGTGCCTCAGTTTGTACACCTGTAAAGTGTCAGGATGGTCATGAGGATGGGATATTTTAAGTGCTGTGGTTGGAGTAGTGGGTTCTTATCCATAATGTGGCCCACTGTGTGGGGACGGAGCAGTGAGAAGCCAGGCAGTGGCCTTCCAGCTGAGATGATAGGAGAAGCGCAGGGCTCTTGTATTTCAGGATGAGCTGCACCCTGTCTCCGTGACCACCAGGAGCCACTGTGTCTTACCTCTTTTTCTTGTCTTTTCTTTCTTTGGCGGGGGCTCCTCTTCAGGACGGGCTGTGCCCTGTCTCCTATGACCCAGCACTCTTTGAGTGCTTGCTCTGATGTAACCGCTGTTTCTGCCTGTGCAGGAAGTCAGGAACACCACAGTCGCTTTTCTCCTCTTGAGAATACCCACCTTGAAAATTAAAATGATGTCCAAGAAGGATGTCTTCGAGGCTAACCTGAAATCCGAGTGTGACCTATGGCACCTGATGGTGAAGGAGATGTGGGCTGGGAAGAAGCTGGCCGATGACCACAAGGTCAGTCACCCCTGCCTCCTGTGACCAAGTTGGGTGTCAGGCGAGCGCCCTACTGTCAGGGCTGAGGGGTGAGGTCTTGTTCTCTGGAATGTTCTGTGATCCAGCCAGAGGCCTACTGGCATGTGGCGGTGCCATGGGAGGAAACATAGGAGCCAACAGGGGCGGGCTGATCATGGGGGCTTTGTCCTCTCCAATTTGGTGATGTTCCAGTGGCTGGGAACAGGGCCTGGGCTGTGCTGACCTTGTCTGCCCTGCTGGGTCTTAGTTGGGTGTTTTGGGCACACACTGCTCTGAGGATTCCACCCTCCAGCGTCACTAGAGGATTTGGATTATGGTTTGGCAGGGGAGGTATTGGATTTCTTCTGTAGGGTTAAGTTTATATTGTAGGGAGTTTTGCACTGCCGTGCCTTATTTTGGGCCAAACTGGTGGCTCTGATTGCCCCGAGTGATGAGTTCATGGTTCGTGGTGATGAAGGTGGCAGGGACAGGTGAGAGCACGGGGAAAGACGTTCCTATTGTGTAACTGGAAAGCTATGACAGGAAGCCTGTTAACAAACAGGGTAGGGCCATGAGCAGGGATGCACACAAAAGGAACAGTTCATAAAATCATGGAACTATTGCAGTCCCACTGGTCACTAGAGAAGTGCAGGTGATAATGGCACCCACCGTTGGGGGGCAAACACTGGAAAAAACAACGTTGAGTGGTGAGGACTTTCCAGTCACTGGAGGGGGAGACAGGGTCTTTCTAAGATTCCAATATTGTGTGATTTTTGGAGTAGCACTTGGTTTTATGCCCCCTTCATTACATGTTTAGCATAAACCAGCATAGTCAAACTAAAGCTTGGGGGCTGGTGGACTGTTTTGCATAACAAGTTTTGCTGAGCCCAGGCCTGCATGTTACAAAGGGCTTGTGGCTCCTTCGTGCTGCTGGCAGAGCTGAGCTGAGTGGTGGCAGCAGCAATGGTGTGGCCCCCAAGGCCTGGAATGTTGGGTGCCTTGCCCTATGCAGAGAAAGTTTGCTGGCCCCTGAAGTGAAGCATCAGTATCAACCTTAATTAAGAGGAAAAAATGATGAGACAAACTCTGAATTCATCCTTCATTCGAACTCTTCTCATTGCTGTAAGAAAATGTACTTTTAGAAGTCCTGTTTCCTGTGAGGCAACAAGGTCTCCCAGTCAAGTGACTTTTGTGAGTCCCATGTATTGATATGTACCTGTTTCTATTGTAGGACCCGCAGTATGTCCAGCAGGCGCTGACCAATGTCTTACTGATGGACGCCGTGGTCGGCACACTGCAGTCCCCAGGGGCCATCTATGCTGCTTCCAGGTTGTCTTACTTTGATAAGATGAAGAATGAAAGTAAGACAAGCTCCAGTTTCACACAGCAGTGTCTCAAGATCTCTCTTAAGTGATTCGATCTGCTTGATATTTGCTTTGTCCACTAGAATGGACCTGAATCCCTTGCTTGCTTTTCTCTTTTTTAAAAATTTTATTTTTTTATTAGTACATATTTGCAGTACATAATTTTACATTCCTTATGGGGAGTTGGTACATGTATATAACACATCATAATTACTTTTTGCATCCTCTTCCCCTCCCTTCCCTCCTCTCTCCCTCCATCTTGCTTTTCTCTTATACCTTCTAATTTATTTGTGTGTCCCATGCAGGGATCTGTGCTTCCCTTCCTTCACTAACAGTGGGCCTCACAGCTCTTTGCACATCAGGACACACTGAGGCACCTTGTAATTTGCTCATCTGGGGAGCATTTATACGAGGTTTCACATTGTAAGGCGTTTGTTGTGATTCTTAGTTGCAAACAACAGAATGTTCTCTGGCTGGTGCAAGCAGGGTAGAAGTCTGTGCAAGGTTGCTGAGCAGGTCATGGAATCTCTGAGTGGTATGTTGATCTTGCAGTCAGAAACACGCCCACTGGAAGCCATGGCCCCTCTGCGTGGTTGGCCTGTGCACTGGTGAACTTTACCACTGCATGGGGTTAGGAGGATGGCGAATGTCAGTATGTATTTTTTTAAAAACTTGATTTGGTCAGTTTCCCTAGACAGGAATTCTCTAATCTCCTTCCTGTGCATTTCTATCTGGCCATCACTTTCTGGAAGCCATACACATGTGGGTGGTAGGTTCAGGTACATTTTTTAGATGATTCTCAGTCTAGAAGCAAAGAAGTAAAAAGGACTTTACACATCATTTTAGCTACTATTTAGCTTCTATTTTGTTTCCATTTTAAATGATCTCTTACAACCGTGTTGTGATCTGCGTAAAAAAGTAGAAAATAGGGCCGGGGATATAGGTCAGCGGCACAAGTGCCTGCCTGGCAAGCGCAAGGTTCTGAGTTCGATTCCCGGTACCAAAAAAAAAAAAAAGTAGAAAATACATTGAGGATGACTTGTTACTATTTATGCATTAAACCAACAATATAAAATTAGTTTATGAAACAGATTAATGAAATAGGGATATTTTACAAAGGACATCTAGTTTTGCTTCTGTGTGTTTTGTTGGGTTTTTTTTATAACAGCTTTTTTTTTTTTTTTTTTTGTGGGTACGGGGGGGGTTGACCTCAGGACCTCACGCGCCAGTAGGCGCCCGTGCCGCTGAGCGATATCACCGGCCCCTTTTTCATATGTGGGTTCCGGGAGTCGAACTCGGGCCCTCGCGCTTGCCGGGCAGGCGCTTAAGCCGCTGAGCCATCTCACCAGCCCTATAACAGCTTTATTGATATATAATTTATCATTTAAAGTATACAGCTTAGTGGTTTCTAGAATATCCACAGAGTTGTGAGACTATTGCCATAGCAGATTTTAGATGTTTTTGTCACCCCTTGCATATCTACCTCCCCTCCCATGATCAATCATTGACTTGCTTTTGGTCTCTACAAATTGTCTATTTTGGGCATTTCATATACGTGGAATCCTACAGTATTTGTCCTTTTGTCACTGGCTTCTTTCATGCAGCAAAATGTTTCCATAGTTCATCCACATTGTAGCCAGTGTCAGTACTTCACCCCTTTCCATGGCTGAATATTCCATTGTTTGGACATAGTGCATTTTCTTTATCTATTCATCAGTTAATGAACAGTTGAGTTGTGTCTACTTTTTGCCTATTGTGAATAATACTGCTGTGAACATTCATATACAAGTTTGTGTGAGGACATTTGTTTTTGTTTCTCGTGGATAGATAGCTAGGAGGTTCTGGTTTTTTTTAAACGCTCTCTCAAAATTAGAAAAAACAAACCCCAGTTATGTGTTTATTTACTTTGGCATATTTTGCCCTCTTTGTGACATCTCTCACTGACTGAGGGATCCCTGATGCTTTCTGGTTAATGACCCCTCTCACATGACCCAGGGGACACTAAACTGGCGTGGCAGCCAGGAAACTCAGGAGCCTTGTGCGTTACCACAAGACCTGACGGAGTGGCTTGAAGGCACCGTGCTTTACAACCAGACAGCATTCGCTCTCTTTTTTCCTTAGGAACAAAATCAAATAAACTTCATGCTTTAGCTGCTTATATAGTTCCAAACTTATGCCTGATCTTTGCCCGAAGTTTATGGAACAGCCTTCTAACAGTTTACAGAGCCACCATGGGAACACCTGGCACAGACAGCTTACTCTCAATTATTGTCCACCTTGCTTCATGTGGCAAACAAGGGACCAGCGAACTAAGCTTAGGTCACAAAACATGTCTGAATTCCTGACCCCTTTTTAGCAAATCAAGAAATATTTTTTCAGTATGTAGAGCTTCATGAGGTAAAGATGCATGGTCCTGAGCTCAACTTGTTGCTTGTGGTCAGTTCACAATGAGGGGTCTGAGAATGTCCACAGTATGATAACTCAGGGGAACAGGCAAAGAGGCAAGAGCAGTCAGCCCAGGTTGGGGTCCTGGCTGACCACCTGCCGATCTTGTGATCTCAGTAGTTCAACTAATATCTGCACATTTCAGGTTTTCATCTTTATTATTATTATTATTTTTTCATGGTGATAGTAGTATCAACTTCATCAGATTGTTATGAGGTGTAATAAAATGAGGGAGGAAGCTGGAAGTGGTGGCACATGCCTGTAATCCTAACACTGTGGGAGGCTGAAGCAGGAGGGTCATGAGTTAGAGCCTAGCCTAGGCAATTTAGTGGCTTCGTGAAACTTTGTCTCAAAGAAAAGAGGGGAGAGAAGCGGTTGGTGGGTACCTGCACAGTCCCCCCACCCAAGATTGCAGTTACTCAGTGGCTAATGGGTGAAGGAGGCTGGTGAGGTCTCCCAGGAAGCCAGCAGGAGGGGCCCACATCCCAGAGGGTAGTCCCAGGAGCCCCACAGAGAGGCAGTCATAGGCTCCATCTGGAAACTCAGCGAATTGTGCAGCAGAAGGGTAGGTGGGAGAGGGCCCTCCTGGTCAGTGGTTCTAATGGGAATGGTTTGCACCCCATCCCTGGGGAGACATTTGGGGTGTACTTGTGTGTGTATAGGGCTGGCCTGGCATCTGGTGACTCGGGATGCTGCCGACACCATGCAGTGCAGGGGATACAGGACAGCCCCATAGCAGCAAGCGTCACTGCTCTCGAGTTAGTTCCTTGGTCCCTTTCATCTGGGAACGTTTTGCTGTTGAGGAATGTTTAAACCTTCTTTGCTCAGCAGTATCTAGTGGGTGGGTGTGACTAGAGATCGGGTAAGTGGCCTCCAAGCTGAGGGAATGGTGGGGATATTCAATACAGGCCTGTCCTCCTTGCCACTGCTTTACACAACAGAGGAAACCAGAGAAGGGCATCCTGAATCCCAGGTTCAGATACTTCCTCGGCAGGAATTGTGCAGTTTTACCCCAAAACTCTTGATCTGAGGGAAGCAGTGTGTGTGAGGCCATCTGTAACATCACCGTCTTATGTCTGGGGAACTAACCCTTCGGGGCTTGTATTTCAGTGCCCATGGCTGTCCCCAAGACGACTTCAGAGACGCTGAAACACAAAATCAACCCTTCAGCGGGGGAGACTGGCCCACAAGCCATTGACGTCTTGTTGTACACACCAGGTAACAAGCTGTCTTACTGGTTTATGCTGCTAGGTTAGAAACAATCTGATAAATTTAGGTTTAGGTTTGAGGTGAGCCCTAAGATAGGAGGCAGCACTGTGGTGGAAACAGGGTGTTTTATGCTCTTGGGTAAAATCCTGGGAGAGTGTTGATGCTGTGGTGGCTGCTCTAGCACTTGACTCTGGTGCCTAGCGGCCGGGGAGCCCAGGGGAGGTTGAAGGGATCCTGTGGAGCTTTCCTCCCTGCCCCGCGTGAGCGTCCTTCCTTCTGTAGTGGTTTATAAGGCACTTAGCGCACATCATCTCCCTTGGGAGTTACTGCATGTGCTCCTGCTTCTATGTTGAGGACATGGTGCCCCAGCTGTTTATTGCGACAGGAATGGGACATAAGCTCTGTCACTGATCCTGTCAGGTGGGTAACCTGGCCAGTCCCTTTGTGTGGACAGAATGAACAGTGAGTGTCTTCACTGTACTTGTGTGGTCCCCATCACATTGGGTATGGTGACCCCACTGAGGTGTCTGACCAGCGTGGGCAGGCAAATGTAGGCTGTGTGGTGGAGCTCCCTCTCAAGAGGGGGTTCTGTCCCCCACACACTGTGTGTTGGTCTAACCTGGGCTCTCTGATGACCTCACTAGATGTTGTACCACAGCAGATCCAAGCCAGTTTCTTGTACGGCTGACCAGACTCTGGGCTTCCTGCCTTGAGGGGAAAGCACCCAGACCCTTGTTCTCTGTGCCTCCGCTGCGTCCACATAAAGGCTGGGGGAGGGGAAGAGTAGGAAGCTGCTGTCCCCTGTGGCCTGGCTACCACTTCTGGGGACTGAAGAGCTCACAAGGGGCAGAGCTTTGCCAACCCGCAGGGCCAGATGGAGCAGAAACTGGGCTTGGGGCTGCCAAGATGGGCAGTTCCTGCAAACCCATTAGCTCGTGTTAGGACTCCAGGGGCCATATAAGGACTTGGAAGAACCAAGCCTGTAGGCCTCAAATGGGCTCAGGCTTGGATGGGTGGGAAGAATGTGCAGTGGATCCCCCACCATGGAGACCAAGGAGCAATGGAATAGATGCCCCCAGAAAGATGGCAGGCCTGTGGCCCCTGATCAAGGATAGAGGTGGCTCTGCTGGGCAGGTGGGGCTGAGGGCAGTCTGACCACACATAGTGGGGTAATGCTGTGTTTCCATATGGGAAGATGAATCCTGATCCACTTCAGCCTGTCACCATTCCAAGGGTACAGAAATCTACATGTGACAGGCACAGCAAAGAAGCAGGTAACTAAAGCCAGCAAACTGGCAGATGCATATGCACAAAGCACACTTGTGTCTGCAGGGCAAGCACGAACTCCTGAGCAGTGTGTGCAGGTGCTGACCATGAAGGAAAAGATGGAGTTGACTGCATCGAAATTAAGGATCGTTAAACAGTATTTCCAAGAGTGAAAGTGCAAGTCACAGATGGGAAAGGACATTTTGACACAATAGAATGGTTAGGGGCTCCTATCCAGAGAGGGACATGAGACCCTCAAAAGTTGCCAATAGATGAACACGTTACAGAAAATGACATCCCAGTGGCCAGCAAAAACCTCAGCCTCAAGAGCAAGAAAGGAAATACCAATAAAATTACAGTTGTAAAACCAAAAACAAGCTGACATAGGACATGGTGGCATGCCCTGTAGTCCCACACTCGGAAGGCTTAGGCAGGAAAATGGCTTGTATCCAGAAGTTCGAGGCCAGCCTGGGCAACACAGCAAGACCCTGCCTCAAACAAACAAACCAACAAACAAAAAGCAAAGGAAAAAACCCAGAAACTTCTCATCCTTAGAGTGGCCAGACTTGAAGCCACCGAGTGTTGGTGAAGCTGCGGAGTGAGGGGCCTGGGCATGCACTTTGGTGTCATGGAAGTTGGTGGAAGCCCAGTGCTCTGGCCTCAGTGTCTCCACCTGACCCCTCCCCTGTGTGCTAGGAGCCCACTGGCTCCTCCTCCTGTCCCTGCTCCTACAGCGCTACTCAGGGGGAAACCCTCACTGCAGACCTAGCTCAGCAACACAGCATGCAGCCCCCACCCCCGATCTAGTTCTGTCCATCCATGCGGTTCTGTGGCAGGCAGCCCCTTCACAAGGCACCAAGCTCCACATGGGCAGGGCAGGGCATGGTTTCACTCCTTTCAGCATCCCCAGCACCTAGCACAACAGCTGGCACTTGGTAGGTGCCTAGTAAACGTCCAGTAATGTCACATTGCCCCCGCCAATACACTCAGAGGTTCCCTTCCAACACAGTGGCTGCTGTCCTCTTTAGGGCACCTCGACCCTGCAGAGAAAGTGGAGGATGCTCACCCCAAGTTATGGTGCGCCCTGAGCGAAGGCAGAGTAATCGTGTTTGACGCCTCCTCTTGGACCATCCATCAGCACTGCTTTAAAGTGGGCACCTCCAAGGTGGTGAGTAGATGAAGCCGCTCAGTTCAGACTTCTGTGTGTGCATCTGATTGCGTACAAGGTCCAACGCATGAATGCAGTCCCCAGAGAACACATAGTCTGTAAGTGAGAGGCCTGTAATTTTTAAGGCCTCCCATTTTTAAGTTAATTGTACGCTCGTCTTGCCCTTTTGCTTACATATGCTTATTGAAGGTTGAGGTAATGGCTTAACCTCCCACCCACCTTTGGAAATGCCAGGATGCTTCATGTGCCACAGCATGGTGCACACATGGTGGGTGACACCTTGAGGTGACTGCAGACCATGGTCCTGGTGAATCCTGGTGTTTGGTGGTGAGGGGTGACAAGTGGATCTCTTTTGGACTCAGAGAGGAGTGAGCTGCTCCTCTGGAGGCTTGAGTGGGCATCCAGCTGCCCTGTGGACCAGGCAGCAGACACCACAGCTGGCAAAACATGTCACACCTTAGTCCTTTGAGTCACAGCAAGCTTAGAGGATTTCACAGCAAGTTCAACTGTCAACACGTCAAGTCATGTGTCCTTGGCACTGCTATGGTACAACCTGTCTCATAAATCATACAAGCCTATATACATAACCCCTGCCTTGCAGTCTGTCCATGGGAGACCCCCATTCCTGGAGGACTGTACCCGTGGCCCTCTGGTCAATGTGACAAGTGCCTCCTGTCATTTGGCTTGCATTTCCCTGGGCGCTCATGAGACTGAGCTTTGCAATATTGAAAAGCCTAGCGATAAACAGAAAAATTGCTGACTGTTGGCCTCCATAGTGGTAGACCCCAAGGACACTGTCTAGAGACGAGAGCCCCATTGTTGGTTGTTCCTATGTGGTAGACCTTCCTTTCTACATTCTTCACAGCCACCTGCTAAAATTTATTTGTGACTCCAAATAGGTACTCATGGTGGCTTCTTGGTTATGCACAGAGTGGAAAAAGCTGAGTTCTGATGTGCACATCCCAGCTGAGGCTGACAAATGTCACCATTTTCTCCCTACACTCAGACTGTAGATAAGCAGTCTTTCCATGGTTTCCATAGTTTTCACATTTTTGTGCTTTTGTTGGTGACTTTGCTATTTAAAGTGGCCCCAGGCGTGGTTCTGGTAGTGTTCCTATGTGCACAGAGGCTGTGACACACCCCATGGAGAAGACAGAGGGGTTGGGTGAGCTTCGCTCAGGTGCGGTGATGGTCCCCTTGGCCATGAGTTCAACATTAATGAAGTAACAATGTGCACTCAATAAACTGTCTTAAGAGGAAACACACAAACCTAAAACAAGGTCACATATCAACCCATCGAAGAAAATGCCATGATCAGATGCTCTGGGCCCAGTGCTGTTTGTCCCCAGGAGCAAGGGTTCCGTATTGGGTTGCTCGGTGTTTGTGGCACATTTGTGGAACGTAACTCCAGGAACACTGAGCATTGTTCTTTCCTGGCCTCCCCTTAGAACTGCATGGTGATGGCGGAGCAGAGCCAGGTGTGGGTCGGCTCGGATGACTCCATCATCTACATCATCAATGTACACAGCATGTCCTGCAACAAGCAGCTCACGGACCACCGCACTGGTGTCACAGGTCTGATTGTGCAAGATGGGAAGAAGCCCAGGTACAGAGGCCAAGCAGGGATGGAGACTCACTCACTGGCCCTCAGGAGGGTTTCCCGAGGTGCATGCCTCAGGAACCAGGAGGGCGAGTGACTGGAATAGCCGGGAGGTGACAGGCTAGGTCTGCCTGTGTTGTGGGTACAAGAAGGGTGTTTCTCCTCTGAGACTGACCTGGCTTGGCACCTGGCCTTCCTGCTGAGGTCAGGGACAGTGGAGGCCTGTGGTAGAAGGGTGAGCCCCCTATAAGAATAGCATCCATTATCATCAGTTTCCATATTTTCCCACTGACATTGGGAATTTGCATTTCTGTGTGAGATCAGCCAAGTTTTCACCCTTGGCTCCATTTTAAAAATGTCATTGTAAGATCCCCTCAATCCGCCAAAAGTTATGTGCTGGCCAGCAGTGTGCAGACTGACTAGGACCAATGGAGTACTTCCTCATGCAAGCTGTGGGGCTGATGTCAGGCAGCTGCATCCCTTGACCGGTCTTCAGCTGTTTTCTGGGTGGGGAGGATGTCTGGGGTGCCAGTGATCTTCATTTTTAAACCCACCCAGTGGACTTTTCCTTCTGGTCCTGCCTTCCCTTCTTCAGGGGATGAAGGACAGGCAGCTCCAGACTCCACCTGTATTAATCATTTTCCTAGTTGCTAGGGCAAAATGCTCAACACCCACAACCTAGAGGAGGAGAGGTTTATTTTGGCTCATGGTTTTCAGAGGATTTAGTCCAAGGCAGAACAGCATGGTGGAAGGGCGTGGTAGAGGGAGGAAGATCAACCTGTGGCAACCAGGAAGCAGAGAGAATGGAGGAGCTGGGGACAAGAATACATCCTTCCAGATCACGTCCCCAGTTACCTGCCTCCAGCCAGGGTGCACCTGCTAGCAGCATGTTCAGCCTTGAACTCATCAGTGGATCAATCCCCTGATGAGTACAGTGCCCCCATGATCCAGTCACCTTCCAAAAGCCTCACCTCTGAACACGAAACTTTGGGGAACCTTGTAGATCTAGACCATAGCACCACTGCTGGCACAGGTGAGTTCTGTCAAATGGGTATGCTTATCTACCTCATCCACCTGTGTTCTCACCCCTGCCTCATCCCACCTGGGACCAAGTCATTCTGGAGAAAAAGTTTTAACCACAAAGCCCTGAGACTATCCTGGTCCATGGGAGGCTTCCAGAGAGGGCATAAGGTGCCCCCAAGGCCACACAGATGAGGGGCAGGTTGTGGCCAGCAGGCTGGGGCCTCCCACGCCTACTCCCCTATTCTAGGGAGTCAGCATCCCCAGGAAGAACTGTAAAGGTCATTTCTCTGACCCCATCTAGGGTCCTCATGTGTCTTAGTTACTTTTCTTGTTGCTAAGACAAAATACCAGACACCAAAAGTTAAAGGAGGAAAGCTTTATTTAGCTCACAGTTTGTAAAGGTTTCAGTCCATAATCGGCTGGCTTCAAGGCAGGGTGGCATGGCAGACAGGCATCGCAGAGGAGAAACAGTTCATGGTGGACAGGAGGTAGCAAAACAATCAAGGGACAACCACAGCTCTTTCTGCCCTCTTATATCTCACACAGGCCACTTAGGGCGGATAGCACCCAGACCCTTAATCCTAGTGCCCTTGAGTTTAGCATTGTACCGTGAATCAATCCCAGCATCACACTCCAGATCCAGCCACCTCTGTAAAAAGCCCTAACTATGACTGTATGAAACTTTGAGGGGACATCTAGACACAAACCATAACACTATGCATTCCTGCCAACTCTTCCCAAGTGTCCTGCTTCATGTGACTGCTCACCATGTCCTGACAAACCACATTCCTTTCTTTTGCACTAGTTTTGTAGGGCCACCCTAACAGAACACCACAAATCAGTTAACTCAGAGCAGAAATTCACCCAGTTCTGGAGGCCAAAAGTCCAAAGTCAAGGTGTCAGCGGGCTGCGCTTCTTCTGAGCCTTTTGTGGAGAGTCCTTCCTTCCTGGTCCAGTGCCTGGTGGCTAACGGTCACCTGTGGTACTCCCCTGTGTAAAGGACACACTAGTCATGTCCTATCATAGTGATCTCATTTTAACTTGTTCAGGTCAGATTCTGAGATACTGAGGTTTGGGACACCAACATATTTTCTCAGGGCCACAATCCAACCATAATTCCAGTTTGTGTCATGTCAAGAATGCCTGCTCTGGGCTGGTGAGATGGTGCAGCTGCATAAGCGCCTGCCTGGCAAGCATGAGGTCCTGAGTTCGACTCCCGGAACCCACATATGAAAAAAGGGCTGGTGATATTGCTCAGTGGCACAAGCGCCTGGTGGTGCACGAGGTCCTGAGTTCGAGCCCCGGTACCCACAAAAAAAAAAAAAAGGAATGCCTGCTCCTTTTCTGCCCATCTGTGTCATGTGGTGAGGACAGCACCCAACATACATGTGCCAATGAGGCAGGGTCTCTGTGTTGGCCTTGGGGAAGGGCTACTTGGCAGGCAGGTCCAGCTCCCATGCCTCCCTCCAGGCTGGCTGTCCTCCTGGCCCTCTTACCCTTACTTAGCTTCAGGGAGCCTCTGTCTTTGCCAGGCCCAGCTCAGGTGGGACACGGGCACGAACCTGATAGTGGACTAGGCCGTAAGGTATGGGAGTCATGGATGGCACTGGCCACAATCCACCCTCCTGCAACTGTGGGTTATTAAGCCCAATGCTGAGGCATGCTTGCCCTCCTGGGCTTCTCTTGGAACTGGGTGGCCTTTTGCCAAGACCAGACTGCAGGTAATGGTCAGCTGCAGCTTTACTCACCAAGCTTGTGTCCAGCTGGCCCATTCTCTGCTGACATGTTCGCAGGAGTGGCACATTACTTAACATCCCTGTGGTAGAGACTCCAGTGGTGGCTTTGTTCCTCCCACAGTTGGAACACACAGTGCTGCAGAGGCCTAAATCAACATATGTGTGTTTTTGGTTCCTCCAGCGAGGTCTACTCCTGCAGCCTGGATGGGACAGTCCTGGCATGGAACGTCAGCACGCTGTGGGTGACCTGCCGCTTCCAGCTGCCCTGCTGTGGCCTCACGTCCATCAGCCTGCACAGCAGCAGCCTGTGGTGCTGTAAGTCCAGACGGCCTGGCTCCCTGTCTGGGAAGGAAGGGCCCCTTTCCTGGTTACTTCTCTCTGCTCCCAGCAGCCTTTCCCCCGCCCCATCCCCAGGCCTCCTCACACCTGCCCCTTCCCTGCTCTCACAGGGCCCTGCTCTGGGGGTGACCCTGGCCCAGATGCTAAAGTCATGGTGCTGCACGTGGCATCCTCTACAGCTCCATGTGTATGTCAGTCCCTCCCCCAGGGACCAGGTCAGCAAGGCCTTGGTGTAGTTACCTGTGCTGGTCCTGGCACATCCCTGGGGCCCTTCGTGTCCTTGGAGACAAGCCAGCATTTTCCAGGGTTGATGGGTTGTGCAGGTCTTGGCCTGGTAGCTCGTGTTCTGTTTCTGGATGCCCTAAGGTGCAAACACTGCCTGTATTTAAGGGTTTCCCTGCCTGGCATGTGCCAGACAGCATGAGTTAACACTCATGTATTCCATGAATTCTTTAGTTGAAGCATATTTTACATATAGTAAAATGCCCAAGTATGCAGGTTGTTGTTATGACAAAAGCAGAATTGTCCCTCAGTGCTTGCAGGGGACTGGTTCTAGCACCCCCATGATATCAAAATCCATGGCTATTCGAGTCCTTTGTGGAAAATGGCATAGTGGTTGTGTAGAACCTATGCATATCTTTTTATACCATATACTTTAATCATCTCAAGATGTCTTATAATACCTAATACAATGTAAGCATTACATAAATAGTCATGCTGTACGGTTTATGGAGTAATGATAAGCAAAAAAGCCTGTACATATTCAGTGCAGACTTGTGTGTGTATGTGCTCAAGACTGAACCCAGGGCTTGTGCATGCTAGGTAAGCACTCTATGGCTGAGTTGTACTCTCAGCTCATGATTTTTTAAAAAATAATTTCAAGCCACAGTTGATTGAATCCACAGATGTGGAACATACAGTTACAGAGGGCTGACTACATACACAGCATAACCTTAGAAAAATCAAGATATAGTACATTTCTACCACTGCTGAAAGTTCCTCTGGGCCCCCTTCCAGGCCATTGCCTTGCTCAAAGGGATGCAATTTTTCTTCATTCAGTCACTATCCATTTGTTTTTTCCAGAACTTTCTATAAGTGGACTCTACAATATATATCCTGTTTCATCTGGCTTTATTCATTCATTATGATACTTTTAGGGTTCATCTGTGCTACTTTAAGTGTCAATAGCTTATTCATTTTCATTGCTGAGTAGTATAGTATTCTGTGTGTTACTATACTAGCTCAATACTCTATCACTTATTCTCCTAGGGTAGACATGGGGTTGTGATTAACTGTGTGAGGAACCACTGTTTTTTTCAAAGGAGCAGCACCATCTCACATTCCCGCAAGCAGGGTATGAGGGCTCCAATTTTTTCACATCCTTACCAACCCTTCCTGTCTGCCTTTTTGGTAACGGCCACCCTTATAGGCATGAGGGATCTCACTGTGGTTTTGTTTTCACATATTTACTCATCGCTTGCATATCTTCTTTTGGGAAATGTCTGTTTGTTTTTGGTGTTTTTTTGCAGTGCTGGGGATGGAACCAAGGGCCTTGCATCTGCTAAGCAAGCACTCTATGACTGAGTGACATCCCAGGCTGGGAAATGCCTATTTAAACCCTTTGCTCTTTAGTCTAGTCACTTTCAATGCTATTTATCATATGGTTAGCTGTAACTCTGTTTCTTTTCTCGTCTGTTCTCTTTTTCTTTTGTTCTTCCTTTTATGCCTTATTTTGGATTAATTGATTATTCTAATATTAACTGACTCTTGCTTATTGTCTTTTTAGCTCTGCCTTTTTGTTGCTTTATTCTTTACTGATTTCTCTAAGGATTGCAGTGTGAACCCCGTACCACAGCTTATGCCAGCCCCTACTCCAGCCCACCCCAGATAACTCTGGCAGCCCTTCATGTGTAAGCTAAGAAACTTGCAATAGCCTAAGACCACCTGCCTCTCTTCTGTGCTGTTGTTGAAGACAGTAGCTTATTTCTATGACTATGATAAACCCTAGAATATATCTTTACATATTTTCCTTAGGCAGTCAGTGATCTTTTAAAGTAAGAAAGAAAAAAATTCATTTTGTCAATGTTGACATTTCTTGCAAATCTCATTCCTTCTCACAGATGCAAGTTTTGTCTGTATCGTTCCCCTTCAGCCTGAAACATTCCCTTTGCAGGTCTTTCAGTCAGAGTCAGCCAGAAAAAGGCATTAGCTCAATGGCTTTTGTTTTCCCAGCAGGTTAAAAACACTGATCCAGGGCCGGTGAGATGGCTCAGCGGCATAAGCGCCGGCCTGGCAAGCATGAGGGCCCGAGTTTGACTCCCGGTACCCACATACGAGAAAAGGGCCGGTGATATTGCTCAGTGGCACGGGCGCCTGCTGGCGTGCGAGGTCCTGAGGTCGACCCCCGGTACCCACGAAAACAAACAAACAAACAAACAAAAAACACTGATCCACTGGCTTCTAGCTGTCTTTTTCCCTGACCAGCAGTCTGCCATCCTTCCTGTTGCTGTTTGGCTGGATATACTATATGTTTGCTCATCCCACTTTGAGGTTTTGTGCTTAGGTGTGAAGGCCTTTGTGCATGTCTTGGGAGTTTACTTTCATCACTGGGGGAGGTTTAAATCATCGTCTCTTCCAATATAATTACACAAATGTTTATCACTGTCCCACAGGTCTCGGGCACTGTTTTAATTATTGCATCCTCTTTTCTCTCCATGTGTTAGTTTGGATAAAACCTGTGTGTTAGCTTTCTATCCCTGTTCAATACCTGAGAAAACATCTTAAAAGGAGGAAAGGCTTATTTTGGCTTGCATTCCATGGTTGCTTTGGGCTTATAGTGAAGGACACATCACTGTGGGGTACAGGGTACAGCAAGGCCATTCATCTGCTGGAGGCAGGAAGCAAAGGGAGAAAGAGAAGGGTCAGGCCCGAAACATCCCCTTCAAGGCCCCAACTTCCTTTCACTAAGCCCCACCTCCCAAGGGTTCTGCCGCATCCCAGTAGCGCCACGGCTGGGAAACATTCAAGAGCCAAATGATGGCAACCTGACACTTTCTTCTTCTGTGTCCTGTCTGCTATTAAACCTCCTCAGTAAATTTTCACTGTAATTCCAGAACTTCCATTAGTGTCCTGGTAGAACTTCAGTGTTTCTCCTAAACTTTTCATGTCCTCACCTATCCTATCAATACCTCTTATAAATTTTTAAGTGTATTTGTGTGTCTGGCCCACTGTGGGGACAGCAGTCCCACATCTGTCCACATCTGCACCTTTGGTCGTTCACACAGCAGTGTGGGTGCTGAGTTCTGCCCTCTCCTGCAGTAGGGGCCCATGTAGCCTTAGCACATGACAAATGTTTAGATGCAGCATCAGGGTGGCCTGGGAGCTGGTGACTGGGCTGGGGAGGAGGCTCTGTGGCCCCTAGACCGAGGCACCCTCCACTTGGGCTTCCTGTGGCTTGTGGCTTGTGGCTCCTGCTGGCCAAGCATTCCTAAGGCCTGCAAGGGCCTTATTCATCAGCCTGAGTGGGTAACCGCATGGCTGCATAAAAGGCTTTCTGCAGGATGCCACTGTTTGCATATTAGGTCTCTGGCTCAGAGGTCCCAGTGGAGATATAAACCCAGGTTGGTTTCTGAGCCATCAGGCTGGCCAAGAACCAAGGGGCCATTGCCCAGGTAAGGCTGAGGGCTGGAGGGGGCTGCAAGTCCAAGGTTGTAGCAGCATGAAGCCAACGCAGCACCTCCAGGCAGCACCTCTTACCTCCCAGCACTGGCATCCCCTGGCGTCTTGCTGGTGAGGTGGGTCCTCCCATGGGCCAGGCCTGTGCCTGCTGTCTGGTGTGCATAGTGGCTGTTGCACTGGTTGGGGAGGGGATGGAGAGCTGCATACAGTGACAGTACAAGAAAGGAAACTGGGCAACACAGCCTTTTCTTCAGGCGTCTCTGCCTTCGCTGTAGATGTGGCTTTGCCTATTCCCTGGGCTCGTTTCGGTGGCTTTTATCTCGCAGACTGAAGATCTCAGTTTGCAAAAAGGCATTTTACCTGAGTGAGTAAAGTTGGAACTGAGAGAAATGCCAGAACCAAGCACAGGCATGTGCCTTGAATTGCGGTGGTCACTAAGTAGGTTAGGAACCACTTCCATCAGGCCACAGAAAACTCAAAACAGGGGTTGCCGGGCAACTTCTAAAGCAGCTGTGCTTTCCAGCTGAACTGCACAAAGCCTCAGAACAGGGTGGAGGACTCCAGCTGTTCCTCTCTGTAGAAATGGGGCTCACAAACTGGGCATAGTGGTACAAGCCTGTAATCCCAGCACTTTGGGAGGCTGAGGCAGGAGGAGCACAAGCTGCAATCCTGAATGAGCAACTTAGAAAGTCCCTGTTTCAAAAAATAAAAAGGTGTAAGGATGTTGTAGCTCAGTGGTAGAGCACCTCCCCCTGGGTTTGATCCTCTGTGCCACCAAAGAAAAAAAGGAAGAAAAAAAAAGCAGGAAGGAAGGGTCCTTGTAGTCACATATTGCTGTGTAGATTGCTGGAGAATGTGAAGCGCCTTGCCCGCTCCCAAGCGTCACATGGACCATATACCATATGGCAGTCCCTCTGCTTCTGTACTCACTCCGCTTGGTCCTCATTCCAGTCCTTTCCTGCCACAGGCACAGGCAGCAGCATTGTGGTCATGACAACGCGTGGCTTCCTGTGCCAAGAGCTGAGGATAGACAAAGAGCTTAGGGAGGCACAGACCTCCTTTCTGGGCCTGCAGCTCCTCCCTGAGGTACTCCACAGAGGGGCGCGGGCATGGGGCGGGCTGCCTTGGCATAGCACAGTGCCAGGGTGATCTTCATTTTAGCAGGGGCAGCTGTGGACTGCCTGTGCGGGGCGTGGTGAGGTGTACATCTGGAGCTTGGAGGACCTGGTCCGGGCCCCGCAGCGGATTCACCTGCAGGATTGCTCTGAGGTCAGCTGCATGATCCGTGTGAAGAGGCAGGTAAGGTGACATCTGTGGGCTGCTGCCCTGCCTGGCCCCTCCTGCTGCTCCCCCTTCCTGCTTCCTCTCCCAGGTTCTGCCTCTGTCCCTAGGTTGTCATACACCTTGGGTTTTTTTTTTTTTCTTTTTTTTTGTGGGTACCGGGGGGGTCAACCTCAGGACCTCGTACGCCAGCAGGCGCCCGTGCCGCTGAGCGATATCACCGGCCCCTTTTTCGTATGTGGGTTCCGGGAGTCGAACTCGGGCCCTCGTGCTTGCCAGGCAGGCGCTTAAGCCGCTGAGCCATCTCATCGGCCCACACCTTGGGTTTTGTAGTATGATTACAGTGCTTAGAAACCAGATCTCCCCAGGGCTGTCATAGTAAGTAACCACAGTCTGGGTAGCTTAAGCAATCAAACCAAACTATTTTCCCACTGTTCCAGAGGCTGGAAATCTGAAACCAAGGTGGTGACACCTTAAAGGTCCCACCACCTCCCAACTGCCAAGCTGGGGACCAAACCCTTAACACCTGGGACTTTAGGGGACACTTATCCACCCTGTAGGAGTGAAGCTCTGGATATGGTCCATCCTGGGGCAGAACTCTCCCGCTGTGAGGCTATAAAACTGGAGCCCACTCTCTCTTCCCAGAAACAAGCGTGGGGGCGTGGAGGGTACACAGTCCCATCCCAAAGGGGAGAAATTAGAAGGAAAAAAGAGTCCCAGGTTCCAAGCAAACCTGAAACTCAGCAGGGAATTTCTGTTAGAGCCTCCCTCCACCAGCTTTATTGACATATAATTAACAAATACAAATGATAGCCATTTAATGTACACAATGTTGATATACAGTATGTCTAATCAGCACAATCAAGCTCATTAACATATGCATCACCTCACAGTTACTTCTGTGGGGTTTGTTTTGTTGGGAAAACTTTTAAAATCTACCTCTTAGCAAATTTGAGATACACAAGCCAGAATTATTAACTATGGTCACATTATCCCCTAGGCTTTATGGATTAGGATGGTCCACTTTAGCTCAAGGCTCCATTCTGTGGGCCCACCAGGTGGTCCAGCCTCTGGGGCACCAGAAAGGACATGAATTTGGAGGTGCATTAGTCAGCCCAGGCACTGGGCACAGCACCATACATCTTCGAGGACTGACACCTTCTCAGCTGACACCCCTGCTGTTTCTCCCTGGCAGATCTGGGTAGGCGGCAGGGGACTGTCACAGGGAAGACTCAAAGGGAAGATCTACGTGATTGATGTGGAGAGGAAGATGGTAGAAAAGGAGCTGGTGGCGCATGCAGACACCGTGCGGACCCTGTGTTCTGCCGAGGACCGATACGTGCTGAGTGGGTCGGGCAGGGAGGAGGGCAAGATTGCCATCTGGAAAGTGGAGTGATGGTGGGCAAACGTGCAGGTGGCAGCCTGCTCTGCCAGCTGCACAGGCCTCTCTGGAGCTGTCCCCACAGTAGAAGTCCTGAAGGCTGGGCAAGGGCCGAGCCACTCGGTCAGTTGGGGAGCTATCGGGGAGCAGTCTGGGCCTATGTGGAATGTGTCCTCTTCTGTGGGCCCATGACAAGACTTTCCAGCCTGTGAGTAGTTCAAGCCAGGTGCTCCTCAGGCTGGTGGCTATGGTTCAATTGGATAACAGCTACCTCTGCTAGGCAGCTACCATGTGTACTGTCTGGAAAGTTCCAGACTCTACAACCAGGGTTAGCACTGGGTCCACCAGTCTCGCTGAATCACACGTGACCTGGAGCCCCTGGTGTCTGGTTTTGCGTCTCTTGTACTTCATTCATTCATACTTAGGTGTCTCCAGGGTGGCAATGGCTGGGCATGATGGTGAGCCAAGGCACCCTACAGTCTTCCAGTGACTTCTAATTTCCAGCCAGTCTTCTGGGCATTTTACAATAACCACTTTGTGGTCAAGCAGGTTTGCACTGCCCAGGCTGCCGCTATCACAACAGACGGCCTGCCTGAGGGGAGGGGACAACACTGTGATCAGATTTGTCCCGTCAGGGCTTGGGCTCTCTTTTTCTTTCCTCTCCTCCCTTTCCCTCTCCCCTCCCCTGCCCTCCCCTTTTCCTCTTCTTCCCTCTCTTCTCTTTTCTCCTTCCTCCTCCCCCTTTGGGCAGCACTGGGATTCAAACTCAGGGCTTTAAAATGAGCTATATCCCCAGTCCCTTTTTCTGTTTTGAGACAGGATCTCACTAACTCACTAAGTTGCTCAGGCTGAGCTCAAACTCAGTCTCCTGTCTCAGCCTCCCAGAGTGCTGGGATTACAGGTATGTTCCACCATGTCTGGCTTCTCACTTTTCTTTTTTATGAATTCAAAGTTTTTATAATGAAGAAACCTAGAGAGACTTTGTTTCTACCAAAGTTACAGACAGAAAGGTCTGTCTAGAAGAGCAGGCACTGTCTTATCTCCAGAGTAGCCGCCCTTCCAGGGCACAGCCCACTGACCTGCATCTCTGTAAATGTGTGTGTATATGTAGATGATGCTTTATTATGTAATTGAAAAAGAGCAATAAATAACTAAATATTTGCAAAAAGGACCCTTTGCCCATTATTATGCTGTGATTAAGATTTCATTCCTGAAGTGTTCTGTGAGGATGTTTCTGGTGCAGTTGCTGAAGCTGGAGGGAACATTCATCTCTCTGAACATTACCAGGGCACGTGGCTTGTCCCTGTGGACCCAGCATGAGCTCAGCCACCAGCCCTCTGGAGCTTCTGCCTTGGTTTTCAGGACACAGCCAAACACCAAGCCAGAGCCTGCCCACTCACGGGCCGCTGAGGGTGTTTGTTGATCTCCAGGAGCAGGGCCACACTCCAGCCCACAGAAGTCTCCTCATGGACACCTAGGCTTTAGAACCATGTCACTGACTGATAATTCCCCCAAGGTGTGCGCTTTGCATAGCCACTGGCTCTTCAGGGTATCCTGGAACATGGTGCAGCAAGAGCTCGGTGCTTGTGGAAGGGTCCCCAACTTCCAGAAGGAGGACTTGGCCAGCAGTGAAGAGCAGAGGTTGAATTTTGCTTTTGTAAACACATGGAACCTTACAATGAAACTCTATCAAAAAGATGTGTATAAATTATTTAATGCCAGTCCAGATGTAACCAGGTATTTTCAGCTTATAAATAATAAATTCATTTATTTGATAAATGCTGACATCTACTCTTATTTCAGCCATTATTGACTGGTGGAAGAGGTCTTAAAAATAATCCAGGACCTTTTGAACTTGCTCTTGATTCATTCTAAGCACCAATCAAGTTATGTCAATGCAGACTTTCATTTCTTTTATTCATAGTGATAATTTCCGGGATCTTTGTGACAGTGATTATATTTGAAGCAGCCAGTGCAGAAAAACCCCAGAGGCTTTTAGCAAGTGGTCATTTATATAAAGGAGGAAAAAGCAGTGAAGTGGGATGAATGGGTGGAGCGAGTGCATGGTTCTGTCCTGATCTAAATAGCATCTTGCCTAGTGGGCTTCACCTAGAAGAAAGGGGCGCTTTGGTTTGTTGGTTTCCCCTGTGTCTTGGAGAGAGTCTATTATGAATGATTTGTCACAGGAAGGGCCAGAATGAGTGGGGCTTATTAAATAGACTGTGCTGCCTTCCCTGCCTCGGCTCTAGCAACTTAAATTGGCACAAAAGCATTGCTCTTGAACCAGAAGCCATTGTATTTTAGGATAATTTCAGTTGACACAGGAGAGGAAAGCCTTGGTGGGGTGTTGGAGACCGGGCTGTACAGGGTTAAGTTGCTAAACACGGGGACCTCTGGCTGTGTTGGAAAGGAACATATGCTCTGTGCTCTAAAGTTAACCACAGCTGAGGATACCTGGCTCCAACCCCAATTAATAGATAAAGACTGTAGCTGCAGGCATCTCACTCCTACATTGAAGGTCAACCTGGAGTTGATAGTTCTCCTAAATTAACATAATTTATTACTTGGAGAAGTTCTTGAGCTGACTCCCAAGGTCCTGCTCAGTTTCCCACGTTTTCCACTCTAACCCCTTCATTTGAAAACCAAATAAATACAGGCCACCTAGAAAAGTTCTTTGTCTCAATCCCCAGAGAATCTTGAATTCTGCTAGAGGGTTTTGATCCTCCTGGAGCCCTAAAATCATACCACTTATCTCAATTATTTAAGCTTTCACCATCCACTCATTTAGGAGATTGGGGCTAGGCCAAGACCCCGGTAGTGGGGGGCTCTGTGGGGCTAGAAGCACCCTCCCCTCACTGAGGCAGAGTGTTGGTGACAGTTCTATGACTTGTCTCAGGAAGTGTTTGTTGTCCCTTGGTGCTGCCCAGTAATGGCCCTTGGAATGTGATCGTAATGTCTGAATTGAAAGTGCATGAGTGAGTTTTGTCCACCTCTGGAGAACTCCTTAGGGAAAGTCCAAGTGGCTGAGGAGGGCAGAGTGGCCTCTATCTGCATTCCTTGCAGGAATGCCATGATATCACTGCGGGTGAGACAGAAGTGCAGGGACAGTGCTGCCACTGAGTATAAGGTGCCTGGGGCATGCACAGGACAGGGACCCAGTTTTTGTGCCTCAGAACACAGGCTCCTTGGAGGGCTGGGCAGGGCAGGTAGACCAGGGACTGAGCTGGGCCTAGCTGGGGACCTGACCACATGACCTGTGTCCTCTGTGAAACATGGGTGGTTCCTTGGTGCAGGGCTGGTAGGAAGCCTGATGGGGCGCAAGCTGAACTGCTCGGCACCCAGGAAATGCTCAAAGAATATTCCATCCTGGGCTGCTTCTGGGGCTTATGTGAAAATATTAAGGAAGAGTAAATGTGAAAGCTACTGCAGTAGCTTTCTAAAGATATACCCATGTCCTAACCTGTGATGATGACCTTATTTGCAAAAAGGGTCTTTGTAGATGTAATTAAGGATCTTGAGATGAAATCAGTGGCAAATAGCCTGAGGAGGAGAGGAGAGACACTGAGATGGACACACAAAGAACAGGCCACCTGAAGATGGAGCAGGGACAGGAGGGCCACAGCCACAGCCAAGGGACACCTGGAGCCACCCAGAGCTGGAAGAGGCAGAAAGGATGTTCCCCTAGAGCCTCCAGAGGGAGCACAGCCCTGCCCACAGCTTGATTTCAGACTCCTGGCCTTCAGAACTGTGAGGAACTGTAAGGGGTTTCTTGTCTTTTTTTTTTTTTTTTTTTTTTTTAAAGAGAAGAAAAAACAAAACAAATCAAAAGAAGAACAAATTTTCAAACAAACATAATAGGAGGGTAACAATGGTTAATACATTACGTATTACTATCTTTAAGTTAGTTATTCAGGACACCAGACATTAGCATTCAATTGTCCAAACATTATTGGCACAAACCTTACTCTTCAATGAACTAAGTAAAAATGGTAGTGTATCTATCTTAACCATCTTATATATATATATATACAATTTTTTTCCCTTTCCCTTCTTTCTTTTCCCTATTCCAGTCTCTCTTTCCTTTTGACCAGTTTCTTTTTGATTCACCATGTCTATTGTACATTTTGGATCTTATTTACTCTTTCAGTTTCTCATACTAGAGAGATAATACGATGCTTACACATGTGCTTCTGGTTTATTTCACTTATGAGTATTTTCTCGAGTTGCATCCATTTACCTATAAAAGTCTCCAGTTTATCCTTCTTTATGGCTGAATAGTACTCCATTGTATAAAAATACCACATCTTTCTTATCCATTCCTCAGTTGATGGGCATTTGGGTTGTTTCCAAGATCTGGCTATTACAAATTGTGCTGCTATAAACATGGGTGCACATATATCGCTGTGGTACTATGTTTTTAATTCTTCTGGGAAGATGCCCAGAAGGGGAATAGCTGGGTCAAATGGGACCTCCAACCCTAGTTTTCTGAGGAATCTCCACACTGACTTCCACAGTGGCTGTACCAGTCGACACTCCCACCAACAGTGAAGAAGGGTTCCTTTTTCCCCACAGCCCCTCCAGCATTTGTTATTAGTTGATTTCTTAATAGTAGCCATTCTTTCTGGGGTGAGATGGTATCTCAGTGTTGTTTTAATTTGCATCTCTCGAATGACTAGTGATGTTGCACATTTTTTTGTATATTTATTTGCCATTAGTATTTCTTCATCTGAGAAATGTGTATTCATCTCAGATGCCCATTTTTGGAGTGGGTCTTTAAATTTGGGAGGTCTGATTTTTTTGAGTTCTTTATATGTTCTCGATAGTAATCCTTTGTCTGAGGAACAGCTGGCAAACATTTTTTCCCACATTGTGGGTTGTCTCTTCACTCTGTTGGTGGTTTCTCTTGCTGTGCAAAAGCTTTTTAATAAGATGAGATCCCAGTTATTGATTCTTTGGGATAGTTCCCGTGCGGTTGAGTTTTTATTCATAAAGTCTTTGCCTACACCAATGTCTCCAAGGGTTTTACCTATCCTACCTTCCAGCAGATTTAATGTTTCTGTTTTAATATTTAGATCTCTGATCCATTTTGAATTTAGTTTAGTGCACGGTGAAAGATATGGATCTAGTTTTAATCTTCGGCATGTGTAGAGCCAGTTTTTCCAGCACCATTTATTAAAGAGGCTATCTTTCTTCCAGCGAATGTGTTTGGCACCTTTGTCAAAGATAAGGTGGCTTAGTATGTCTGGGGTTGTTTCAGCATCTTCTAATCTGTTCCATTGATCTTCAGGTCTGTTTTTTTGCCAGTACCACACTGTTTTTATCACAGTAGCTTTATAGTATAATTTCAAGTCGGGGATAGTGATGCCCCCTGCCTTGCCTTTGTTGCCCAGAATTGCCTTTGCTATTCTAGGTCTCTTCTGATTCCAAATGAATTTTAGGATTGTTTTCTCTAATTCTGTGAGATATGCTGTTGGAATTTTGATTGGAATTGCATTAAATCTGTATAACAATTTTGGAAGTATGGCCATTTTCACTATATTGGTTCTTCCTATCCAGGAGCAAGGGATATCTTTCCATTTTCTGATATCCTCTTCAATCTCCTTTTTCAGAGTACTGTAGTTTTCAGTATAGAGGTCTTTTACATCCTTCGTGAGGTTGATTCCTAGGTATTTCATTTTTTTGGATGTTATTGTGAAAGGTATTGTTTCCCTAATTTCTCTTTCAGTAAGTTTGTTATTTGTGTACAGGAAGGCTATTGACTTTTGAGTATTGACTTTGTATCCAGCTACACTACTGAATTTGCTTATTAAATCTAGCAGTTTTTTAGTGGAGTTTTTGGGGTCTTCTGTGTAGAGTATCATGTCATCTGCAAATAATGATAATTTAACTTCTTCCTTTCCAATCATTATTCCTTTTATTTCTTTCTCTTGTCTAATCGCTCTGGCTAAAGTTTCCAGAACTATGTTGAATAAGAGTGGGGACAGTGGACATCCTTGTCTTGTTCCTGATTTTAGAGGGAAGGCTTTCAGTTTTTGGCCATTTAGTATAATATTGGCTGTTGGTTTGTCATAGATAGCTTTTACCAGATTGAGATAAAGACCCTCTATTCCAATTTTCTGTAGGGTTTTTATCATGAAAAGGTGCTGGACTTTGTCAAAAGCTTTTTCTGCATCTATTGAGATGATCATGTGATTTTTGTCTTTGGTTCTGTTAATATGCTGTATTACATTTATTGATTTACGTATGTTGAACCATCCCTGCATCCCTGGGATGAATCCAACTTGGTCATGGTGTATAATCTTCTTGATGATTTGTTGGATTCTGTTTGCCAGTATCTTATTAAGGATTTTTGCATCTATGTTCATTAGGGAGATTGGCCTGTAGTTCTCTTTCTTAGTTGGGTCCTTCTCTGGTTTTGGTATCAGGGTAATGCTTGCTTCCAGGAATGAATTTGGGAGTATTGCTTCCCTTTCAATTTCATTGAAAAGTTTGAGAAGTAGGGGCGTTAGGTCTTCTCTAAATTTCTTGTAGAATTCGGCAGTGAATCCATCAGGGCCTGGGCTTTTCTTTGTTGGGAGGTTTTTAATTACATCTTCAATTTCATTGGCTGATATTGGTTTATTTAGGATTTTTAAATCTTCTTGATTCAGCTTTGGTAATTCATACGAATCTGGGAATCTGTCCATTTCTTCTGCATTTTCCATCTTAGTAGAATATAAATTTTCAAAATAGGTATAGATGATCTTCTGGATTTCTGCAGGGTCTGTCGTGATATCACCCTTTTCATTTTCAATTGCATGGATTTGAGTCTTTTCTTTTCTTTTTTTAATAAGGTTGGATAAGGGTTTGTCAATCTTATTTATTCTTTCAAAGAACCAACTTTTTGCTTCATTGATTCTTTGTATTGTTTTTTTATTCTCCAACACGTTAATTTCTGCTCTGCTCTTTATAATTTCCTCCCTTGTACGGGCTTTTGGCTTAACCTGCTCTTCTTTTTCTAGAAGCTCGAGGTTCACCCTTAAGTTGTTTATTTGCGCTTGCTCTATTTTCCTGATAT
This sequence comes from Erethizon dorsatum, assembly GCA_028451465.1. NCBI lineage: Eukaryota > Metazoa > Chordata > Mammalia > Rodentia > Erethizontidae > Erethizon > Erethizon dorsatum. Next base: position 68,607,635 of record CM051828.1, on the reverse strand, counting down.
AAGTGTTTAATGCTATAAATTTCCCTCTTAGGACTGCTTTCATTGTATCCCATAAGTTCCGGTATGTTGTACTGTCATTATCATTCAGTTGTAGAAAGTGACTAATTTCTTCTTTAATTTCATCTGTGACCCATTGGTTGTTCAGGAGGATGCTGTTTAATTTCCATGTGTTTAGGGAGTTTTTGTGGGATCTTTTGCCATTGATTTCCAATTTCATTGCACTATGGTCTGATAATATGCATGGGATAATTTCAATTCCTTTGCATTTACTTAAACAGGTTTTATGAGCTAGTATGTGGTCTATTTTGGAGAACGTCCCATGTGCAGCTGAGAAAAATGTGTATTCTGATGTTGTGGGATGGAACACTCTGTAGACATCTACTAAGTCCATTTGTTCAAAAGTTTGGTTCAGTTCTACTATTTCATTATTGATTTTCTGTCCAGTTGATCTATCTTTTTGTGACAGTGGAGTATTGAGATCTCCCAATATAATTGTATTAGTGCTTATTTGATTTTTCATGTCCTTTAGTACTTGTTTTATATAGCTGGGAGCATTGGTATTTGACGCATATATATTTATGATCGTTATCTCTTCCTCTTGGATTGTTCCCTTTACAAGGATGTAATGACCGTCTTTATCTCTCTGAATCCTTCTTGGCTTGAAGTTCACTTTGTCTGCAAAAAGAATAGCTACCCCTGCTTTTTTCTGGGTTCCTGTGGCATGGAGTATTGTTTTCCATCCTTTGACTTTCAGTCTATGAATTTCTTTCTGAATTAAATGTGTTTCTTGTATACAGCATATTGTTGGATCTTGCTTCTTGATCCATTTTGCCAGTCTGTGCCTTTTGATTGGTGAATTGAGACCGTTAACATTGATGGTTAAAACTGATATGTATTGACTTGTCATGATATTTTCCTGTTGTTGGTTCCCACTCTTTGTTTTTCCGCTTTCCGGCTATTTAATTATTTGCCCTGCCTGGTGGATTCCTTCTGTTGGGGTTCCTATCTCTTTCTAGAATGTCCTTCAGAACGTTTTGGAGTGCTGGTTTGGTGGTCATAAATTTTCTCAGATGTTCTTTGTCATGAAAGTATTTTATTTCTCCATCAATTTTGAAAGATAGTTTTGCAGGGTACATCAATCTGGGCTGAAAATTATTTTCCTTTAGAGCTTGCAATACATCATTCCAAGCTCTTCTTGAATTGAGGGTTTGTGCTGAAAAGTCAGCTGTGATTCTGATGGGTTTTCCTTCATAGGTGATTTGTCTCTTCTCCCTAACAGCTTTTAAGATTCTGCCCTTCTGTTGAATTTCTGGGATCTTGACTATAATATGTCTAGCTGAAGTTTTTTTTTGATCATGTCTAGTTGGTGTTCTAAAAGCTTCACTTATAGGGGTGTCAAATTCCTTTTCTCTTCCAGGAAAGTTCTCCCTGATTATGTCTTTGAACAAGGTTTTAATGTCGTTGATGCTATCTCCTGCTTTTTCATTTATTCCAATTATTCTTAAGTTGTTTATCTTTGAGTCATCTAGCAGCTGCTGAATTGATTTTTCATGGTCCCTTGCTATTTTTAAGAATTTTTCCATTTCATAATCACTAATTGCAAGCCTGTCTTCTATATCTGAGATCCTGTCCTTGCATTGGCTTATTCTGCTACAAATACTTTCAATGGAATTTTTTATCTCTTGGATATCTGCTTGAATCTGCCTTATAGATTCCATTTCTTTCCTATGCTGAGCATTCATGGTTTCTATAGTTTTCTTAAGTTCATCTATTTTTTTGTCTGTATCAGCTATAGTGTCCTTAAGCATGGTCTTCATTGTAGACATTATCTCTGCAGTTATCTGTGAGATTATTTCTGTTTTAATTTTTTCCAGAACCTCATTCAGTTGCTTTGTTGTTACCACTTCAGATAGGCCAGGTGGGTGGCTTTCGGATTGTCCCACCTCGTTGCTCCCTAGGTTTGCCTTTGGTGAATTGGATGTGTGGGGTTGCATCTTGTTTAAGTGTCGTCTCATTTTTTCTTTCTTTAATTCCTGGGGTGATGTTTGCAAATTACCTATAGTAGGTTACTTTATTGCTAGTGTTTAAGATCTTTAGAAGATGACTACTTCTCTGCAGTATCTTCCAAGTGGAGCTTGCTTTTAGGTTTTGAGCTTTCTGCCAGATCCTACCTCTTCAATTCGTTGGGTATGCGAAGTTGCTACCTGTTTGGCCCAGTCCTTGATTCTTTGGTACTGTGCCACTGTATTTTCTGTGTCCCTTAGTCAATCTCAATCATGAAATATCAGGAAGGAAAGATGTTTAGAACAATTATTTCACATTTGGCTATAATGTTAACTAAAGCATCAAACACAGCCTAAAAAATGACAGACTGAGCTAACCAGTTATTTACCACTTTTAGCTGTATAGAGTTGCGGTTATATAACAAAATCTAAAACACACCAGAAAAATTATATGCAGTATACAAGTCCTATGTATGTCAATTTTTCCTTGAGGAGTTTAAATTTAAGATGAGTTAAGGAGGAAATAGAGTATTGGGAGAAGAGGAAGGAATTAGATGTAAGGTTAGAGGACCAAGAGGGATCCCACTAAAATTGGGACACTAGTGCAGAGGACAGGTGGTAAAAAGAGAAGGAAGGGATAAAAGGAAGAACAGATCACAACCACAATCACAAAGAAGTTAGAGGCGCTGTTTACACTCATATAAAAAACTAGAGAGAATAATGAAGGAAAGAGCAAATACACATACAGAAACAAAAACAAAGATAAAAACAATAAAACAGACAGATCAAAAATAAAACCCCACCAAAAAACAAAACAAAACAAAACAAAAACAAAAAAACCCTTCGCCAGAACAAAAAAACAAATCAGTGAGAAAAAAAATAAAAATAAAAATAAAAATAAAAAATAAAAATAAAAATAAAAAATATAAAAAGAATCAGTTCCAGGTGTTGACTCTGTTGTAGGCAGGTACCTTGTGACAAAGTCCTGTTCTGTGCAGGTCCGTCCCAGTAAGCCAGGAGCGCCCTCTGGCGGGTGGTGAGCAGAGGCGCGTACTTTCAGGCAGAGACCAGTCTAGCTCGCCTCCGCTCTCGCCGCCCTTTCACGATCCCTGGGCCTGAGAGGCTCAGCGTGCTGTCCGGAGCGCGGGTTCCCTGCACTGGTTCCCGCCGCTCTGGTTTTTCGCCACGCCCCCCACAATGGCGCCGGGCCAGTCGCTCTCTGGCGCGGGACAGGTATGGCTGAGAGTCCAGTCTCGTTCGCCTGCTGACCTCAGCACACTTTCGTGGGCTCAATTGAGAGGCCCTGTGCTGCCCTGTCCGGAGCACAAGTTCCCAGAGCAGTTTCCGAGCCGCTCTGAGTTTCGCCGCACCCCCCACAATGGCGCCCGGCCGGTCGCTCTCTGGCGCGGGGCAGCTGTGGCTGAGAGACACTCACCGCCGGTCAGCGCCGTTCTCCGCCGCTCCCCTGCCCCGCCGCTGTCTCAGGATCCTCCGTGGGGGCTCCCTGGGTGCCAGCTGCCACCGTGTGTCCGTAGAATTGAGCCTCCGCCGGCGCTCCAACTCCCGGGATATTAGAAGGTGCACACGCGCGGTCTGCTCCTTCTTTCCTTCTTCTTTGTTGGAAGTCACCCGTCACTGGTGCCGGGGGTCCCAGATTGCGCTTCAGAACTTTTCTGGGTTTCGGGGAGGCATCTCCCCCGCTCCTGCGCTTTCTGGGTCGCTATATTCCCGTGTTCCAATGGTAACTTTTAGAGAGAGTTTTGCTGCCTGCTTCTTACTCATCCGCCATCTTGAGGTCCATCGGGGTTTCTTGTCTTAAACCCCCGTTTCTCATTCCTTGCTGAACAGCCACAGGACACTCACATGGCTCCCATCTATTGCGAGCTTGCTCTGGGCAGTGCTCACCAGGTGCTTCAAATGCATAGTTATGCATCATACTCAGAAGACCTGCAATATTGGAAGTATTGTTCCCCTGCTACACGTCAGGGCTCCCTGGCTCCAGTCCTGAGAGCAAAGTAGAAGGCAATAGGGTATAAATAATGCTCCTCTTTTCCAAGAAATCAGGGGCAGTTTTTCCTAAGGAGCCTCGAGAGCTGGCCTGGCTCTGACAGGAGGTTTTGTTGGCAGTGGGAGGCTGAGAAGGGCTGTCCTGAGAGGTCAGCAGACTCTGCTCTGCTCAGCCAGTGCCCTGAACGACAGCGTGAACTCACTTTGTCTGGTGATGGAGAGGAGGATCTCTCCCAGGTCTGCATTTTTCCCTGAAGGTGAGGGAGCACATTCATGCCTGTGCATCCCATGAGTGTGTGGAGATGGCTGGGTGGCTCAGGTGAGATGAAGTTGGACAGCAGTGTACTTAGGTGGGCCTGAGATCACTAACATCTCAGTATGGATGGCCACAAAATTAAATTCTTAAAAGAATGACTTACCAAAAATAAAGTAGGAAAGCAATAACAGAGGAGCAACAATATAAAAAGAGAAAAAAACCCAGATCTGACAAATAGAAAATAAATAGCAAGATGATAGACTTAACCCTAAGCACATTGGTCATTATATTAAATGTGAATGACTAACCACTCCAATGAAAAGGCATAGATTGTCCAACTCGATAAAAATGAGACTCACCTGTATGCTGTGTATGCTGAGATGTACTTTAAATACAAAAAATACAAATAAGAGTAAAAAATGTAAGAAGGTATACCATGCAAATAATAATAATAAGCAAAAAAGCTTATGGCTAAATTAATATTGGATAAAACATACTTCAATGAACAAACAGGAAATGTATAATGAGAAACTGTGAATTCAAGAGGACATGATAATCTCATATAGAATATCATATTAATAATAGAGACTAAAGATACATGAAGCAAACATGGTAGAACTATAAGAGAAAATAGACAAATCCAAAACCTACCTGGGTGTGTTGATCCATGCCTGCAATCCCAGCACTCAGGAGAGTGAGGCAGGAGGATTTGAGGTACCTAAATTTGAGGCACGGATTATATAACAAGACCCTCCCTAAAACAAACAAACAACCCAAAACCATAGGTAGAGATGTTAACATCCTTCTCTCAGAGACTGACAGAACAAGTAAACAACTAGAAAGGATACAGAAGAATTCAATAACTCTGTCAACCAACTTGACCTGGCTCAGAATAGTTTACCCAACAATAGGTGAGTGAGTACCTGTTCCAGTGCACAAGGACTGCTCATCCAGGCAGAACATGCTGGAAAATACGATAAATTTGAAAAGATTTAAAACTTGTAGAATATGTTCTCTGACCCCACAGAAGTTGAATTAGGTATCAACAGTAATAATATATCTAAAAACTCAACAAATTAAAATTATGTTGGAAATTAAACAACATATTTCCAAATTCATGGGTCAATAAAAACATCATAAGGGAAATCAGAAAATGTTTTGAACTGAATGATAGCGAAAACACAGTATTTCAGAATTTGAGAGATGCAGCTGAGAAGTATTAACAGAAAAATTGTAGGGCCAGTGAGATAGCTCAGTGGCATAAGCGCCTGCCTGACAAGCGCGAGGTCCTGAGTTCGACTTCCGGTACCCACATAAAGGAAAAAAAGGGCCAGTGATACTGCTCAGGGGCACAAGTGCTTGCTGGCAAGCGCGAGGTCCTGAGGTCGACTCCTGGTACCCACATTAAAAAAAATTAAAAAAAAAAATCGTAGATTTAAATGCCTCTATTAGATTTAAAATTGATAATTTACTCATAAATCTCCATCATTAAAATAAATGCAAATTTAAAATAAGGAGAAAAATAATAAAGACCAAAAAATCAATAAAAGAGAAAACAGAATTGACAAAGCCAAACGTTCATTCTGTAAAGTAATTGATAGATCTAGCAAGAATGCTCAAGAAAAAAGAGAGAAAACAAATTTTCAATACCAGGAGTGAAGGACAGGATTAAAATCTTGTAGATATTAAGAAAGGAAAAAAGGAAGGAAGGCAGGCAGGTTACAAAAGATAACCAAAGACAAAACAAAAACATCTATAGACATAAAAAAGGTATGAACAACTAGCTTGGATGAAATGTACAGACATCTTGCAAAACAACTTCATGAAACAAACACAAGGAGTAGAAAATCTGAATAGTTCTATAGTTCTAGAATAGTTCTAATAGTTCTAGAAATGAAACTGACTTTGTAGTCAGAAACCTCATAAAGAAAAACTATGTTCAGCTGGTGAATTCTAAATCTTAAATATGGAATAATTAAATCCTCTAAAAACTTTAAGAAGAGGAGAGAACACTTGCGAGCTCATTTTAGGCCATCACCATGACCTTATAATAAATTTGACAATGACTGGGAAATAAATTACAGACCAACACCCCTCAGGAATATGGACACAATATTCTTGAAAAGAAAATAGGAAAACGAATCCAGCAATATTTCGAAAGGTTAATATACCATGACCAAGTGGGATTGTAAAATACAAGATTATTTTAACATTCAAAAATCAATATAGCACTGCAAGAACAAAAGCCATGATGATCATGTCAATAGATGCATAAAACATAAAATATTCATTCATGATAAAATATAATCTTGCAAGGAAAGAGAACTTGCTCATACACGGCACCTACAAGAGGCATAGTGCAAACATGATGGTGAAAGACTAATTGCTTCCCCTGATAAGATGCGGAAAAAGCAGGCATTCATGTTGACCTCTTCTATCAATACTGCACTACAGTTGTAACCAGGGCCATAGGCAAGAAAAAAGGCATAAAGATTGAACTGTAAAAGGCGAAAGTGTCTTTATTCACAACAACATGATTGTTTACATAAATCCTAAAGAATCTATTTCAAAAACTAGAGTAAGAAAATTTAGTAAGGTAACTGGATACAACGTCAATATACAATAATTATAGCAGACAACTGGAGAAATTAAAATAGTATTAAAATGTATCAAAGGGAAGTAAGTTTAATGATGTAAAAGACCTGTACACTGAAAACTCAAAAACATGGCTGAGAGAAATTTTAAATGACCTAAGGAAATGACCTAAGATATTCATGAATTGGAAGGTTAAATTTTTTTTTTTTTTTTTTTTTGTGGGTACCGGGGGTCGACCTCAGGACCTCGTGCGCCAGCAGGCGTCCATGCCGCTGAGCGATATCACCGGCCCCTTTTTCGTATGTGGGTTCCGGGAGTTGAACTCGGGCCCTCGTGCTTGCCGGGCAGGCGCTTAGGCCGCTGAGCCATCTCACCGGCCCTGGAAGGTTAAATATTATAAAGATGTTTTCTCAAAATTGACTTGATAGTTAATTTAATCCCAATCAAAATTTATATAATTTTTAAAAAAGAAATTGAGAATTTGATAATCTACATATGGAAATGCTAAGAATAGTTAAGATAATCTTTAAAAGGCAGATCAAAAGTCTGGTGCAATGGCGCACACCTATAAGTAATCCCAGCTACTTGAGAGGCTGAGGCAGGAGGATTGTAAGTTTGAGCACAGCCTGGGCAGCCTAGCAAGACCTTGTCTCAAAAATGAAAAATAGGGCCGGTGATATCGCTCAGCAGCACGGGCGCTTACTGGCGCGCGAGGTCCTGAAGTCGATCCCCGGTACCCACAAAAAAAAAAAAAAAAAGAAAAAAAGAAAAAGAGCTGGGACTGTAGGTCAGTGGTAGAGCACTTAACTAGTTGGCTGAAAACCCTGGGTTTAATCCCCAGTACCCACTTCCAAATCAAGATGGAGAACTCACAAGATTTTAAACTTTATTAAAAGCTGTAGCAATTAAGACGGTAGGATTTGGTATTGTGATAGATAAGTACATCAACAGAACAAAATATAGAATCTAGAGGTACAACAGTCAGCTGACTGTACAAATACAAAATTTCAAGACAATGCATTTACAAAGTCTGTTCAGTAAATGATACTACGAGTAGATACTGAAAAAAGGGAGCGTGTGGAAAAAGAGGAAGCTTACCTCTCACTACACAAAATTTAATTCAAAGTGGTTCACTGATCTAAATGCAAAGATAGAAGTTCTAGAAATGAGCACGGGAACATCTTTGCAACCTTAGTGCGAAGATTTTTTAAGAGAAAAAAATGCTAAACAAAAAGAAAACTGGTAATTTGGACTTAATGAAAATACATAATTTAGGAAATGAAAAAAGAAACCATGGACTGGGAGAAATAATGTATCTGAAAAAGATTTTTATCCAAAATATATAAAAAGCTTCTACAAATGAATAACAAGATGATTTTTTTGCTCAATTAATAAACATGTACTTTTTTAGACAGGGTGGTTCAGGCTGGTCTTGAACTCACTATGTAGCCCAGGCTGGCCTCAAACTTGAGGTGATCCTTCTGTTTCAGCCTCCCAAGTGCTGGGATTACAGGTGTGTGCCATCATGCCCGGCTCATAAATGTGTATAAAGGACATCAATGAAGCTATATGGCAGCCAGTTTGAAAAAAAGGCTTAATATCATTAGTCATCAGGAAAATGAAAATTAAACATCATTTGATGTTCACCAGAATGGCTAATGTTAAAAAGCCTCATAATAGCAAAGGTAGTTAAAGATATGGAGCAAAGAAAACTCATACATTGCTGGATAAAAACAGCATAACCACTCTGGAGAACTGTTTGGTAGTTTTTCTTAGACATGTACCTACCCTACAGCACTCAGTGTCTCTACTTACTCAAGAGAAATGAAAACATGGCTACGAAAATGTTCGAAGCACCTTTTATTTTCTGTAATAGCTCTAAACTAGAAATAGTGTGCATCAGCTGGGAATGGATGTGGTATGTCCTCTCACCCCAGACCGGTGTGCGGCAGGGACAGGAACAGAAGCGCTGATGTGCCTCCCAAAAGCATTACGCTGAGCAAAAGCAGCCAGACACAAAAGCCAAAAACTGCGTTTTCATTTGTAACAAGTTCAAAACAGACAAAACTACCCTGCTGTGGTTGGAACCCTCACTGTGGTTGCCCATCTGCGTGGGAATGAACTGGAGAGTCCAGGCGAGACTTCCTAGAGAGAAGGAAATGTCCTCTGCAGATTGGCGTCTGTTCCACTGGTGTATGCACTTGTCAGAACTCACGGACTAGCACATTTGACACCTGTTTCATTTACTATATGTAAACCTGCCTCAATTAAAAAATAAAAAAACAAGTGGGGACTGGCAGTGATTGCCTGTAATCTTGGCTACGATGGAGGTGGAGGTAGGAGGATTACAAGTTTGAGACCAGGCTGGGCAACTTTGCAAGACCCTGTCTTAACATGAAAAAGGCTGGGGATGTAGCTCGGTGGTAGAGTGCTCCTGGGTTTGATCCCCAGAACCGAAATTGAATTAAAAAAAAAAAACATAGAACATCTATCTACAGGCACTAATAATGAAAATCAGTATTTTGCTAAATCAGAGATCATACATTGTAAAACTCAACATAGTGGCCCACTTTTTGTTTTAAAAAATTATTTTAATACTAACCTATGAGGGGACCAAGTTGTGAAGGCTGTGCCAGTTGGGAGGGGACTTGGGGTGGTGATTTCTTGGCATTATAGGCTGCTCCTTCCGTCCTAGGTGAAGGGAGGCCAGGGGAGGGGCACAGCTAGGGTCTATCCCCTACCTGGCTGGATGCCCTCCAACCCTGGGAGGTCCTTACGGGTGCCGGTTCCCACTCCCTGCTGCACACACCAGATGGGTGGCCGTAGGGGACATCTCCTTGCAGTCATGCAATGGGGTGTGATGGCTAGGCCGCCCTTCCATAATAGGCTCTTCCCAATTGCCACCCCTCCATCTGGGACTTCCTAGTATGTCTCTGACTCTCTGGCAGGTGGGACTTCTGCATCAGGCCCACCAGGTGCAGCAAGGGACACAGCACCTCCTCTCCTGTCCTCCAGGGAGGGGTCTTGGGGACAGTGGGGCTCAGTGCAGAGCCCTCATTTTCCTTCCCGTTCTTCTGCCCTGTGCTCTGCTATCTGTGCCACTGCAGATGCTCAAGGCATGAATCCTTTCAGTCCTTAGGACTGGGGACCTGTGGCAGGGAACAGGCCCACTATGATGCTCTGTCCTTGTCCTCAGACCCCTCCTCCCTTCCCCTGGAACCCAAGCAGAACCCAGCCCCCCAACCCTGCCCCAATTTGGCACCTTTGCTCCTATCTGCCTATACACCTGGTGCTCCAGGCCAGAGGAACCACTGAAGAAACCCAACTGTTCAGGGTTCAAATACCATTAGCCCCGTGACCTGTCCCCTTTCACTTCCTCTGTTACCAACTGGCTGTGATGGTGAGAACCTTCTCAGCAGGTTGCCAGAAGACCCAAGATGTGTTTGGCCCAAGGAAGACCTAGGGAACCCAATTCCAGCCCCGCAGGACCCTGCATGCACCAGGGGCCACCAAGGGTCACCTACTGTCCTCATGGCTTGGCCAGTCAAGCACATGCTAATCAGCCTCAACCAGTCCTTATTCCCTCAAATGTTTTCCCGAGGGGCACCCGGTAGTCTTCCGAGAGGCTGGAGGCCCTGGACCCTACCACCCAGCCATCAAACCAGACCTAAGGAAGGAGGGTCTGGCAAGGCCCCCATTGTGGGCCCCAGGTTTGCAGCCTGGAGAGCCTCAGGGAATCAGTGAGCCCATCCTTGTGCCCACTCCCACTTGCAGGCCTGATCATGTTCTGCCTAGTGCACTAGACCTACCAGACTCCAGGAGGATGGAGGGCAGCCCTGGCAAAGTGACAGTGACAGGCACCCACCTTGGTCACCTTAGAGGGGAAAATTTTTTATGACTCAACCACACAATAACAGAGAAACAGAAGCAGGGAGGCTCTGGCCTCAGCATAGTTCCGTGCAGGAGGAAGTCAGTGTGACACACACTGAACTGTGCGCAAGACAGGGTGATGCAATGGTACGGCACGCACCAGACGTTTATGTGGCAAAGGACGGGAGAAAACTCAAAGCTGGGGGAAAAAAACAAAAAACAAAAAACAAAAACTCAAGGCTGGGCAGAAACAGACACAGACAGGAAGCTGCTATTGCTCACCTAATAAAAAATTAAGTCATGTGCAATATTACTCTTCTTTATAATCCCTTTTCCTCATAAAACATAACATGTGTTTAACACACACTTGAATCGTTGCTAAAATCAGCAAGAGCTATCATTATAGCGCTCCAACTTAATAAGTTGATAAAGATTTGTCTTGTGGCCAGTTCGCAATGGAACTAAATAGTTTTGTTCCGAGGTGCCTGGGGTGTTTCTCTTGTTGTGGCATTTCTAACAAATGGGTCATCCTGCTACCCAGAGGCAGTCTCAGTCCACGGCACACAGCACGGTGCCCCAGTCAGCTCTCTGGGAGGTCCAAGGATGGACTGCTCAAGAGGCCACCCCAAGGCTGGGGCTCCAGCCCACATGGTGAAGCTGACTTCACATGAGGAGACGACAAGAGGTATGCAGGCTGGACCCAATACAGCATGGGTGCAAGGGCAAGTTCAACCTGGCCTGAACTGATCACGCCCAGGCGGTGCTAGGCAGAGTCCCCAGGCGCTCGGAGCCTGCTCTGGCCTGACTGGCAGCAGAGTAGTGGCAGACCTTAGAAGCACTGCGTGTTGACTGACAGGCAAAAATGCATGAGGCTGCTTCCAGGGGCAGTTGTCAGAGAAGCCCTGGCAGCCAGTCTGCATGTTCACAGTTTTTGTAGCTGAAGACGATGAGAGGCTTAGGTAGAAGCGGAGCAGCCTGGTGCATCCTTCTTGAGGTTGGTCAGTGTCCGGTGTACACAGCCTCACTTCATGGATCTCATGACTGTGTCTATGGTAGGTGGCTCCATTGCTGGTGCTGCTACTCAGACCACAGAGTGTTTTTCAAACATGCTATTAAACACCGCAGGCTGCAGAGGCCGGCACCATCCCAGGGAGTAAAGTGCTGCCCTTCACAGGAGTCTGGCCACCCCTGGTTGCCATGTTAGCTGCACTGCTGACCAAGAGGATCAGCTCTGGGCTTCTGAGCTATCAAGAACTACCTCTCCTACACAACGCCATTCAGAAACACCCTGAGCACTGCAGGAAGCCACTGATCATTTGAGGAGGGCTCCACTGTCCTGCCTCATCCAGGGGATGTAACTAGACACAGCGTTCTCCGCAGGCCTGGCCCTTGCAGGGACAGAGGCTTACAAGGCTGGGGTCTGAAGCAGCGTATATGTCAGCTCACTTCAGATGCTTGTGCTGAGGACCTGCTTTACACTGAGAAAAACGGAACACCCACTTCCAGCTCTCCAGCCACCAGGAAAGTGGCACAGGGCCACTCTACCAACTGACCAAGGGGAACTTGTCAAAGACTGGCTGGGGTGGCCCGCAGCCCCCTCTGCCCCTTCCTACCTAAGCTCACATTCCTGTACAGGGACACTTCTGTCACATATGTTAAAGGGCATCTTGTTAAAACAATCTTTACTTAGTTGACTTTTATAGGGCACAAAAATGCCAATCAGACCGGCATTACCCTATCATCCTGGTAGTACGTTTAGGTGCATTATACAGCATCCAACCAGCTGAAACCCTGCAGATGCACATCACTAAATGCTCAAAGGACCCACTCTGGGACCTTGCATCCCAGACCCTGAAGGTGTTACATGGTCAACTCCAGGGTGTGTCCTCAGCACTGGCCATGTGTAGGCACTTGCTCAGGCCTGCATCTGCCAGTCCTAGAGATGCAGGCCACCCATCAGTGCCTTTCAAGTAACAGCTACAGATGAGCTGCTTGGGGGCTCTCAGCAAACCCACCAACCCCTGGGGCTGCATCTCAGGCACAATGACAGAAAAACACCAACACCTGAGCCAGACTGACCAAGGAAAGCTGCAGGCATGATCCCTGCTTCTTGGCTTAAGACACAAGGTGATGACACTGAGTTTCAAGTGACTGCAAACTTGAATAATCTCATTTTAAGGGAAGCACTGAGGCAAAGGCTTTGGTTACTTGGTCATCCCATGTCCAGGTGTGACTCACACCTAGAGCTCTGGGTCACCTGTGTCTGCCTCCCAGAACCCGACTCCATTATCAACCCTAGGACCTAAACGCAAAGGCCTGCACACTAGCTAGACCCACACAGCAAGACAGACTTCAGTTGTAAGTATCTGGAAGGCTTATAGCTTTACAACTCTAACAGGTGCGCAGCCCCTTCTGTCACTGAGGAACAAACAGCAGCCATGCCCTTTGCTGGCTTGTTTTCCAGCAAGTGAATAGTCTAATGGCTTCTGACAAGGATTGTGGTGTGAACACAAGATCACGGTCAAATCAAGGCTGGGATCCCAAAGGCAGTGGGCCTTTCCTCCTGAAAAGTGTGTCTTGGCCATGTCTGAGCCTCCTGCACATGCGGCTGTTAGGGGACCAGTGTCAGTGGTCCACTGGGTCACAGGGTGGGACACAAGGCAGCACATGGCCCTCCAGGCTCGTTCCCTGTGCTTGGTTTGGTTGTTTCAGAAATTGATTGGTTGGGACCAGTCCCGGCCCAGCCTGTATTCTCTATGCTCAGCATCACCTGCTCTGTCGTTGCCAGGTGAAGAAGCAGGATCCCCAGCTCTAGCAGAGACTCTGATTCTAACAACCCAGGTCAATGCCTCAGGGAGGAGGAGCTACCATCTCAAGCTACTAAGAATCAAGTTGCATAGAATGACTTGTCAAGAATATCCTGTGGTATAAGCGCCTGCCTTGCAAGCGCGAGGGCCCGAGTTCGACTCCCGGATCCCACATACGAAAAAGGGGCCAGTGATATCGCTCAGCGGCACGGGCGCCTGTTGGCGCGCGAGGTCCTGAGGTCGACCCCTGGCACCCACAAAAAAAAAAAAAAAAAAAAAAAAAAAAAAGAATATCCTGTGGAAGGGGGGAACCCAGACATGCCTGTCACCCTGAAGAAAGGTCAGAGCATCCAGCCAATGGGGACCCCACTGGTGGGAGGGCTCCCATCATGCCAGCTGTGTGTTCAGACTTTCTCTGTCCAAGCGCAAGACTCTCCAGGCCATTCCAAGTGTTAGCACATAGAGAAAGACTCAGGGACCTGAAGCCAGTCTTCCAAAAGATTAGGCTTCTGAGGGAGGCCCCTCAGGCTGCAGGAACCTTCCTTGTGGACAGGCACTGGACTGCTCCTCCAACACAAAACATACAACCTACAAAGCACCATCAGTGGCAGGAGACATAGCAAGACCAGGAGTCTGCTGAGGATACTGAACAGCCATTACTTTAAATACACAGAAAATTCAAGTAATTTATTTAAAAACTGCTTAGTTTCATCTTGAAATATATATATATATAATATTTGCTTTAGAATGATCATATTGCAGCATGACTCTCATGCATTTTAAAGTACTTTATTTAAAAAACATGGACTTGAGGCAGCAATTATGACAAGATTTGACTCCATCTATGTGATGTGCAGGGCCTCTTCCTCCTGATCTCAGAAAGCTTAGACTGACTGTTTCACATAAGAAGAGCAGAAGCTGCTTAATTTTAAATAAAGAGACTGTGGTTTGAAAAACATTTCCAAATAGCTGCAGCATTTGATGAGTTTTGCTTGCGTGTGGAACCAGAACACCGTGCTGAGCCCTCAGTGAGGGCCTTCCCAGACACTTGGCTTCTCTCTGTGTTGGTTCTAATCCCAGTGACAAGCGGGTCAGCAGGCAAGAAAGTCACGAGAGTTCAGACAGGTTCCAGCAAGCATACCCTGCCATGGCAGCAAGGGAGGCTTGGCCTCATGCGCCCTGCTTGGAGGCTGCTGTTACCCACACTCGAGGTAGCCTTGCAGCAGGCCTGGAAGCCAGCGCCTACCTGGAACTCTGTGTGTGGATCTCCAGCAAAGGTGTAGATGAGTCAAAGTGCAGTGAGGAGCCTGGGGACTGGGCTGAGGAGCTCCAGGCATGGACAACCAGGCGGGGTCTGGACATGGACATGCTCACACAGGTGACACAAGCGGCACTGGATCTGAGAATTCAAATTCTGTCCAGGGATTGGTGTAAGTCTTCGCCCTTGGCCTTTCTGCCCACGGCCACCTCAGGGGCCCTCCCCAGCTTTGGTGTGTGGCTGTGCCTGAGCACAGCGCCACTGGGCACGATGTGTCAAACTCACTGAGGGAAAAGAGATGCTGTTCTTCTAAGAAAACCATAGGGGTAGAAAAAGAAAAAAACTTTGTCTAAAATAATCATAAAGAAAGATACTTTCCAACAGTGGCAGCACCAATGGAATGTGACAAGATCTGAGGGGATCCACATACCTGTGGGTACCCAGAGGGATACCTGGGAAGGGTGTTCTAGTCACTGACTACACTGCTCTCGTCTGAAGTGCCCAGGCCATATATACCCAGGACATCAGAGGTTTTGCATTTTCATTATAATTCCAGAAATGCAAAAATGCCATTTTTTTCTGAATTATTTAACTATATTGTAAATGTTTTACAATGTAGAAACATGCAGAATAATATACCTGCAGAAAAAAAGATAGTTGAAATTAAAAGATCTTCTTCAATTAAAAAAAGATTTCAAATGATTTTTAATTGTGGAAAAAGTAATTAGTGTGATAATTTTGCCTAATAGCTCAAACCTACTCTACAACTACTGAACTTCAATTGTTCAGAGAAGCAGCACTGCCCAGTGCTGCCCTCAAAGCGCCAACAACGCCAGTGGCTGGCAGCCTCCCCACTCGCCTCCCACATGGAATGTGTCAGCCGGAGCTCAGACCATGGACTCGGTCTCTACTGGGCCCTGCAGACCCTCCCTCCGAGACAGCTTCAGGACTGTGGGCTTGTCACTGCTTTCACCGTCACCAGCAGGCTGCACAGACAGGCCTTTCTGCTCTTCCTTGGCCTCCTCCGACACCTCAGGATAGATCACCAGGAATGTGGCTGTCAGGAAGCCCAAGAAAGAGCCCACGGAAGCCACCATGGGGATGACACGGACAGTTCCCACAACGTCAACCACGCCCCCGAGGGCAGATGCCACCAGGATCTGGGAGATGTAGACCTGGCAGGAGAGGATGGCGCAGTCGATGCCAAACCCACGCTTCGAATTCCCAGGACTGTGGTGGACGTACTGCAAGAGAAGGGAACACAGACATGAGAGGCTGTGCAGTGGGAGTCTACAGGCAGGAGAGGCAGAAAGTACCAGCTCTTGGGAGAGGAGGAAAATGGAAGCAACTTCGCCAATGCCATCCGGACACAAGCTCCCTGGGACCCACCTCCAGCCCAAGGAAGGGGGGCAGGGCAGGGTTTAGGTGAGGTGACTCCCCTTAGGGAGGTTCTCCAGTGGGGGCCACAGCAGGGAAGTTATGAGCTTGTGCAGCCACTGCCAGCACTTCTAGGCCCGCCCCCTACCTGTGGCTGAGCACATGGCTGAGCAGACTGGACCAGTGCAAACAGGAGGCAGCTTCATCTGTGTTCCTCAAACAAGATAGGAAAGAACACTGGTGTGCCTGCACTGTTATGCTCATACCAAGTCTCCAAAGGAAACTGTCCTGGAGATAAGAAAAACCAGTCCAAGAAGAAGATAAGAAAAAGGCAATTCTAGATGTATGTGAGTATATGTATTTGTATGTACCACAACCACAGTGGAAAAAGATTTTAATAACCTTTTCATAAAATTAGCAGATACAAAAACAGTAAAAGATCAGAACAGTGAAACAATGAACAAACTTGATCTAATTGAAACAGACGGGGCACAAAGTGTAGAATACACTTTCTTTTCAAGTACATATTGAACATTTATCAACACCTGCAAATACCCTGGGCCACAAAGGGACTCTCAACTAATTTTAAGGGCTGAGATCATTGAAGAGTATGTTATCTGATCATGAAGAATTAGAAATCAATAATAACACAACCATTGGCAAATTCTCCCAAATGTCAGAAATTCATCTACATACTTCTAAACAATGGTTCAAAACAGAAATCATGACAAAAATGAGAAAACTCAAGTGACAGAGAAAACAACATAATAAAACCTGCAGAGTGCAGCTAAAGGTAGTTGCAGAGGGAAATCAGTAGCTTCAAATGCAAATATATGGCTGAAAGTCAAATTAAGAAATTAGAAAACAGCAAATTAAAACAAGAAATAATAGAAGGGACAGTAAAGAGCAGCAGCCAATAAAATACAAAGCAAACAGAAGCCTGAATAAACCAAAGGCTTTCTGAAAACACAAAATCAGTGAACTCCCAAATAACTAATATCAATAATGAAAAAAATGCTATCAGTACAGGTTTCATTACATCATAAGAAAATATGAACATTTTAATGCCAATGATTTGCAAAGTTCAAAAAACAAACTATAAAAAATAACTAGCCAAGTTCAGATGAAATGGACAAATTTCCAGGAAACTCCAACTTAAAGCACTGTCCTTCCTAGTAGACAGTAAGGACTTCCCACTGGAGTTTGAAAGAGCAAACTCAGCATCACCACTTTTATTCAACATTATGTAACAGTTTCTAGTCATTGCAAGAAGGCAAGGAAAAGAAAGAAAATGTATCAGGGATTAGGGAGGAAGAACTAAAACTATGCACAGGTGACATGGTTGTATATTTAAAGTTCAAAAGAACATAGAGGTGAGCTATGAGAATTTATAAAAGAAGTCTAGGTAATACTTGTGGACAGAAAGGCTTACAATGCAGTTATTAACTCTCCCCAAATTGAGCTACATATAAAGTCAATGTGTTTTCAATAAGGAAAGAAAGCCCAGGAGGAATCTAACATTTAAGTGAAAAATAAACAGGTAAGAGTAGCCAAGACAATCTTGTTCTCAGGAAGAACTTACACTCCAGGGTCTGAGGACTTATTACAGAATTACTTTAATCAGGAGAGTGGGACATTTGTCCAAGAGTAGAAAGACCAAAGGGCCAGAAACACCTGCACATACTTTACGTCAATATGCAGTTTATGATAAAGATGGCCCTACAGGGGGACAGTAAGAGAACCTCGATCTGCTACTTTAAACCACACATATTGTCTGTCCAGGCAGAGGTCGCACAGTGCAAAGCACCATGAAGGCTGAAGAGAAATGCTTGTGGCTGCACGTCTGGAACAGCCCTGAACTGGAAGAACCAAGCCCATCAAAGGAGGGTGATCAGGGAGCCGTAGGCACATGGGGCAATTGGTCAGGAACCCAGGGACACATTGGGCATGCAATTAGGAGCCCGGCACACCAGGGATGTGATCCAGAACCCAGTCACACTGGAGATACAGCCAGGAACCTGTAGGCACACTGAGAATGGGATCAAGAACCCAGGCACACTGCGCATGTGGTCAGGAAAGCATGGGTATACAGGGGATGTGATCAGGAACCCAGGCACACCAGGAATGTGAAAATATACAAAGTGCTAGTAGCAATGAGTGAGTCACACAGGAAGAGGTGACATAAAAGCAGCCAGATAGTCCAGTCATAGAAAGTTCAGAAATAGGCACAAGGAATATATGGTGCTAGAAGTTAGGACAGTGGTCACCTTTAGGGTGACAGAAGAGGGATGAGGGGGCTCTGGCAATGGTCTTCCTGTCTGGATTGCTTATACAACTGTGTTCTCCCTTCCCAAAAGCCATGAAGCAGTTTACTTATGATTTAGTTAGTGGTCTGCTATGTTTCGATTTAAAAGTTCATTTAGCCACTTAATAGTTTACCATGAGCATCACTCCGGCAGTGTTTATGTACTGACTATCCCGAGCGTCACTCTGACAAGTGTAATTTCAACCACCCTGTACTGAATAAATTTGATAAAATTGTTGTTTTTATATTTCCTGTTATATTATCTTATAAAAATTAACAAAAAATATGCAATTTTTGGTTATCCTGTATTTACTTGGACTGGTTAAATCATTAAAAAATAATGCCATTAGATTTTCATTACTACTGTTTGGTGTGCTTCTAATCGGTAATTTGCCTTGATAACTGCATGAGAGATTAGGACAGTGAACAGAGTTTAGGGTTAGGAAGGAGACAGGATTTTCCTCCTCTCGCTGAAGGCCTACAGGTTATGCTGGAGAGCCTTGGCCTGTACTTACACCTGGGTTGCACAGCATCAGAAATGAGCCTCTTGGGCCAGTGAGATGGCTCAGCAGGCGTAAGCGCCTGCCTGACAAACGCGAGGGCCTGAGTTCGACTCCTGGAACCCACATACGAAAAAAGGGCCGGTGATATTGCTCAGCGGCATGGGTGTCTGCTGGCGCCTGAGGTCCTGAGGTTGACCCCCAGTACCCAAAAAAAAAAAAAAAAAAAAAGAAAAAAAAAAGAAAAAAAAAGGAAATGAGCCTCTTGCCCAGCCCTGACCCAGCGACCACACCAGCCTCCAGAAGTCTCTTGGCTGGCCAGGGCGGCTGGAAGAGACTTGTGACCAGGGATTGACCAGGGCAACTGGCAACTCCTGGCTTCATCAGAATAGAAGATGGAGGCGACAATCTGTGTCTGGGACACTCCACAGGTGCGAGGTGCTCAGCTCGTGTGGAGGGGAGAGCAGGGTGCTAAGCCCAGACTCTGGGCCAGACAGGCTGCAGACTCAGCCTGAGGCCACCTCATTGCCACCTTAGCTGGACACAACTAGGCCAGACGTACCTCTTTGATGTCATGGTAGTGCCCTAGCAGGGCATAGGGACAGTAGGAGATGCTCATAGATACGATGCCCATGGTGCTGATGGTGACCATGGCCACGTAGACATTGGGGAACATGGCCATCACAGCTGTGCCCACAGAGAAGCCCAGTGTCCCCAGCACGTAGATCACCCTGATGCTCAGGTCATAGTTGTCCAGGTACTTCTGTAGCAGGGCTGCAGAGAGAGGCCACAGAACGGTGATCAAGCCGCCCACTCAAGGCAGCTCCTTCCCCAACCCTCCTCCCCCAGGAGTGCCTCCCTGAAACCAAATCTAGGCCAGCAGGTATAAGCAACATCTCTCTTGCCTGACCTATCGCCATGCGCTCTCCAAGAATTCCTTCATTCGAGTGGTGACAACAGCGTGGTCACTCTGGTGCTGGCACCTGGTATTTATACTGGCCATCCCCAAGTCCTCACAAGGGTAACACAAAGCTGACCTCCTCTCCTCGGTTCAGGCAGTGTGTGGGCAGGCAGCGAACCCAACCATGACTTGCTCCAGTTCCAGAGGTGAGCCATGAGGACTGGTCCCAAGATGGAAAGCTGCCAACCTGACCCCCACTTCAGGATATAGCTGCACTGCGAGAGGCCCTGTCCAGCAGCCTAGATCAGCTACTCCTGCTTTGACTGCTGACCCCTGGACAAGGGCCTGATCTCCTTCCAGGCCTGAGCTGGTAGGGTTGGGACAACATACCTAACACAGGTGCCATTCAACTTGGACAGCACTGTAGGACAGCACATGGTAGGGCATCCCGAGGGGCTTGTGAAAATACCTGTTCCTAGCAGAAATAAGGGTCCCACTCACACTCTATATTTCCAAGCTCTGAGTATTCCCCAGCTGCAAATGTTTACCTGATCTGGGCACCTCTTACCTGAGCAAATAGCACCGGTGGCAGCATAAATGACCAAGCCCCAGCAGCCCATCTTCACACCAGCGTTATAGGCCTGCCCTTCGGTGGAGTTGGAGGCTGCCTGTTCCAGAGAGGTTGGAATTAGGGCACTGGCAAGCTGTTTAATAAGAGTCTAGCAAACAGAATCACCACTGAATCCAAGTCCAGTATCTGATAAGTCACTTCCGTCTCTTCTGGCCCACATGTGATTTGCTGCCCACTCAATAAAAGGTGGACCCTACACTCCCAAAAGATGGGCTGGTCTTGACCAGTAGGAGTGACCTTGCCCTCTTGAGCTGCCATGGTAGACCTGGAGGGATGAAGATGGACCCTGAGCGTGTGTGAGGCCATCATGGCCCTCCTGGAGAAGTGGCCAACATGGCCACAGGGTGAGCCCAGGTGACTGTCATGGGGCTGAAAATAGCCACCAGCTAAGCCCAAAGGCTAACAGTAGGTTGTTACTGTAACTGTCAAGTTCTGGGGTAGTGTAGTTCAGGGCAACAGATGGCTGAAGCAATGTCCATCCAAACTTCTCAGAGTGCTTCCATCCTCTGCAAGTGCTTGGCACTCACACCTGCTCCCCATGCACCCTACTGTGACCAGTCTTGGGCTCAGACAACTGGACCATGGAACAGAGGTGCAGGCCAGCCAGCTGCCTGCCATGTATTCTCCCTGATGTGGTCACGAGGGCACAGGGCCAGCAAAGAACACCTCGGAAGGTATTATAGTTTGTGTCTACATGTCCCCTCAAGGCCTCATGCGGTCATAGGGCTTTTTTCAGAGGTAGTTTAATCTAGAGTGTGTGATGCTGGGATTAAGGGTGTGTGATTAGTAAATCAGTCCACTGATTGGTTTGGCATAGTTCTGGCTAGGATTAAGGTTGTGAGTGCTACACCCACCCTAGGGCAGATAGCCTGCATACAATATAAGAGACAGAAAAAGTCTTGTCTCTCCCTTGTTGCTTTTCCTGTCTTTCTGCCACCATGAACTGTTGCCCCTCTGCCATGTGCCACCCTGCCTTAGAGCCAGCCGATTATGGACTGAAACCTCTACAAACTATGAGCTAAATAAACATTTCCCCCTTTAACTTTGGGTGTTCAGTATTTTGTCTCAGCAACGAGAAAAGTCATGAAGACAGAAGGCCACCACTGATGGCCCACTGATGAGGTCTACCTGATCACCCCCTCCCAGCCTACAGAGTGCTCACCTTGGGGTCCCCCTTGAAGATGACCTGGCCCATGAAGTCGGTGTAGAAGACAGCCTCGGCAATGACAGAGAACCAGGTGAGCAGGTGGCAGAGGCAAAGGCGCATCAGCTCCCTCGGCATCTTCAGCATGGACAACCACAGTAGGCGCACGGTGGTCTCACCCTCGCCCTCCTCACTCTCTGTGTCCCCACTGGAAGTGGTAGCCCCACTCTGGTTCCGGTGCCGGTAGCGCTGCTGTTGCCGCTGCTGCAGATCATACAGGTCACTCATGCTACGGGACGGTTTGATCAGGACCACTGCATTGGCCCGACGGTAGCGGTAGCAGTGGGACCCGATCTTGCCATAGTAAGAAAAGGTGCTGGAGGCTTGCCGGCGGAACATGTGCCTGCGCCGCCTCATGGAGCTGGATGTGGCTGAGGGCTTCAGGTCTACCCTGGTGCAGCTGCTCAGGGTATCTCTTGGTGGGGAGCCACTTCCATTTGGGACTCTAGCTTCATTCAAGTGATTATCAAGCAAGGTATCGTCCTCGGTGGTTTCCCTGAGGAAGGTGGACAGGTGGGGCAGCCTGGTCTTTAGGAGCTCCTGGCTGGTGCTGCGGGGGGTGCTGGGATAGGAGGCATCTTGGAAGATGGACGGCTCGATGTCATACAGGAAGGGCAGCTCAGGTTCCATATCCAGTGTGGCATCTGGCATGTGCAGCACAGAGTCACTCTTGCTACGCACAATGTCCACATCGAGGTAGTCCAGGGCCAGCTCGTGTTCTGACTGTACCTCATCAGGGAATGGAGGGTTGCTGTTCTGTATGCCCCCGCTAAGGGCATTTAGGCGGGTGGTGGGGGCCAAGGTGTTGCCAGGCCTAGTGCTGGGTAGGACGGTGGCTTCCTCTGAGCTGCGTTCCTGCTGCGGGCTGTACTGCTCCTCCTCAATGCTGAAGATGTGCAGAACCACTGACACCGTGAAGATGATGGCAGCAAAGAAGAAGAGCACCTGATTCTGGGTCCGGAACCAGCTGCCCAGGAAGGTCTGTGTCCAGTCCAGCCCACCCAGCACATAGCCAATGGCACCGCCGAGGCCTAGGAGGGGGAGAAGCAGCAGGTGAGCCGTGTGGAGGCTGTGGTCCCCGCTCCCAGGCCTAGTGTGGGAGGCCAGTGCCAGGATGGGCTGGAGGGCTTCACCCTCAGTGGGGGGCCTGGGCACCCTCACAGTTATGTTGCAAGTCGGGACACAAGGTCTTGGGATGGGGAATGAGAAAAGGGTAGGAAAGATAAGATAAGAAGCCCTGTTAGCCCCAGGTCTGAGAATTCTGGCCTTACAAAATTCCTGCTTAATAAATTAAGAGCAAATTAATTCCAGGATTAGACACAAACCACCCCCATACATGCCTGTCTGTACTGAATGCCACTCCCTAAGCATAACTACAGACAGTGGTCAGTGCAGGGACCTGGCCATTTCTACCCAGCAAGCATGTCACCCCAGCAGCTCTGACTTGACTCTCCCTCATCCCTGTTCCTTAGTCCCTTCATCCTGCTAGGTTCAGTGGTCAGGAGGATGCCCTTGGATATTTCCTGAGCCCTGGCCACTCCCTCTGCCTGCCAGTGTCTGAGAGAGAGCCACATGCAGAGGGACAGCACTGAACTTGGGTGCACAGCTTCCCCTCCAGCCCACATGGGGCTCAGGGAGTGGTTGCTGCCAACCTGTCTTGGCACAGGCACTTTACCAGCAGAGAAGGCATGGATGTTGAGGGCCATGTCTTGCTCCTCACTGTCCACCACGTCCAGCAGGTAGGCACGGATCGGCCCCTCGGTAGCATCAGCACTGAAATCCAGGACCACCACTCCCAGTACTGTGAGGACGATGCCAATGGGTTGCCGGTTGGGGACATCGCCAAGGGCCAGACCTGGACAGAGCATGGATAGTGGTCAGACCTCAGGGCCAGCTGAATCAGGCTCCTTGAGTAAAGAGCCTCCCCTCTGGGGAGCCAGCTGGGAACAGCACAGACCTGTCTCCAGGAGACCTCCACTCTGTGGCAGGTAGAATCCTGGGAAAAGGGGTTTCTCTTTCTCTTTTCTGAGGTTTAGAGGATATTTTTCTCCTCACCCAGTGGACCTTGACAGCTTCCTTACCCTATCTTTCAAGCAGGAAGGGGAGCAGCTCCTTCCCCTGCCACCATCATGGGGGAGGGGGTGCTACTTAGTGTCAGTTGGCAGGTGGGTATGTGGGCAGCCTCCTGTGCACTGGCTCCAGAGGGCCAGCACTGAGGACTTTTCCTGCGTCCCATGCCAACTGAGGTACCTAGCTAGATCCTGGGGTTGTGGAACCCGTGGGAGACTCTAGACTCAAGTAGAAAGGACCCTGAACAAGCACGGAATTTCAGACAGGGCTCTGAGAAGGATAAGCACAACCGCAGCATCCCACCGTCCTTAGGAGGAAGGCTATGCGGTCCCAAGAAACTGCCTTCACAAAATCTCCTGTGCCTCAGGGGAGTCTTCCCGGAAGCCAGAGGTCAAGTTATTAACCTGACACCTGACCAGCCCAAGTTGGGTCTCACCTGATGCCAGGAGAGGGCAGGGAACAGTGCTCAAGCACAAGTAGTGGGAGCAGAGCTGAAGTCTGGGTAAGGAACCACCCCAAAGGACTGTGATGAGGCTGAACCTGAACCCACAAGAGGGCTCCAAAAGGGAGTTTCTGCCTAGCAGCTCCCCATAGGCCTCCAACAGTGCTCACTCAGAAGGCAGTGCCCAGACTGGCTGAACTTGGGCCACATGTGGGCAGGGCCACCCCCATGGACACAGTGTGAGGCTGCCATCACATTGTATGGGAGAAGGGAGGGCTGCTGCCTAGCAGGGCACTAACCAGCCCAGAACCAGCAACAAATGCCATGGCACTGGCACCCCTGGTGGAGAGTGGAGGAGGCTGACCCACACAAGGGAGGTGACACACAGACACAAGGGGCAGGGGGCAGAGCCATGCCCATCCCACAGGCGCTGAGAAGCTGAGTGGCTCCCCTGTACCAAGAAGGACTTTTGAGGGCTTCCTGTCCACCCCCCCAGACTTCTACCTGACTTCAGTCTTGGACAAGCTCCTCCAATGCAGAACACATGCCAGGCAGCTCCAACTTAAAAGCTTGTGCCAGAAAACGAGGTTTTGTTTTTACCAGTTTTGATGGATGCTCTCATAGCAAAAAAAATATTTTCCCACACAGTTGCTTTAATTAAAAACAAAACAACAAGAAGAGGCAAAACAATATGTGAGCATGTGAAACAAAAAATAAATACCAAACTAGGATCTGGATATTTTCAATACCAAGTCTGAGAAAAGGAGAAAAAAAAAAAAAAAAAAAAAAAAAGAAAAGATAATTTCTGAAATAATGCTGGAAACAGGACGTGGTGTCTGATACGCATTAAAAACAAATGGTCCCGGCAGGAAGCGTTTCCCTGTGAACAGGTTCCTCTGGCGTTCCCACGTGGGCTGGCGCCACTGTCAAGCTGCCTGCACTGTGGTCACTGCCAGGCGGCCCAGGTAGGCACGGATGCAGGTAGGCTGGCTGCAGGGCCAACTTTATGACTCAAACTGCGCACCTGCCGGGTGAAGTCTCCAACACAGCACACTGGCACTCACCTATGGCAGAGCCGTTGAGGAACAGTGCGACGCCAAGCAAGACGCCTACACAGAGTGCGAGGATGAAGGGCCGCCGGCGGCCCCAGCTTAGGGTGCAGCGGTCACTTGCTGACCCGATGAGTGGTGTGAAGATGAGGCCGAGGACAGGGCTCAGGAACCACGTGAGACTGTAGTACTGCTCCGGGAGGCCTGCAGGGACATGGGCTGTTACTCAGGAGGCACACTGCCATACAGACTGATGCAGACACACAGCCCCATTAGGGCCTCCGAAATGCCAAGCACCCTGAAGTCAGCCCACTGTGCTGGGCCTGACTTGCAAGGCAGTCACACCAGACTGGCTCTGGCCTCATTCACCTAGCAGCCACCTGGCAGGTTGGTGTGGCTGGGACTGAGACCCTCCACAGCACTGGTGGCAGTCAGGCCCCTCAGGGCACCATCGTCCCTCCATACTGACAGTCCACAGTGAACAGGACAGGGGCTACAGTTAAAGGGAGAAAGAGGAAATACAAATTGTGTGTCCAGCTGAGGTGTGGCTGCACATAGCATTCACTTGCATTTAGCCTCCCTAACCAACACGGAGGCAGGGATTGTGCTCATTTTATACAGGGGAACCTAAAACTCAGACAAGTCAGGCAACCTGTGGCAGATGACACAGATAGAAAGTGGCAGCCCCAGGATTTAAACCAGGACAGCCTGACTTCAAGGTCTATGTTCTCTCCCTCTGCATGCTGCCTTCCTATTACACAAAGCCAAATGCCTTCAACAGTAGGGTGGACATATGGTGAGGGCCAAGTCATAGGCTAGAGTACCACACAGAACAGGAAAGAACAGACCACAGCTGTGTGCCACAGCATGGAGGACTCACACTATGGCACGACGAAGGCTCAGAGGATGGGCACACTCACAGAGCTCTTGTCCTGCTACGTCCAGACTCCTGTTGCTAGCAGTCAGGGGCCTGGTTGTCTCAGGAGGGACAGGGCCTACAGGGGAAGGCAGGCTTGGGGACCATTATTTCTGCCCTGGATGTGCACAGCAGGTGTCCCCATATGGTCACACAGTGACAAGTCCTCTAACTTTATTAAGTACCTTCCTATGTTACATACTTAAAGAATAAAAGGGCTCTGGCACACTACCGCCTCATTTGGCTAGGATTTTATGCTGCCAAAGGCACTGAGAAACGGAATATCGTGTTGAACTGACAAGAAAAATAAACTTGTGTGGGAGGAGGAAATGTTTTCTCAGGCAGGAGGGAAGCACCTTTGAAACCTACTGCTAGCAGCCCATTAAAATGCTGACATGCTCTGCAGCACTCAGGTGTTTGCTTTGACCTCTGCACCCCATACAACTCCAGGAAGGCTGGGTTTTGTTCCCATCTGAAGCCAGCAGAATATATCAAGGGCTTGGGAAATGAGAATTTTGCTGAGTGAGTTCCATGGGATGGGCTGGGCCTCACATGGTGGGCATGAGTTTCTGGGCTTCACCCTGAGGCACTCCAAAGGGACAGGCAGGTGCCACAGGCCACAGCACCCCGCCCACCGTCAATGATGTACACATCAGGTACCTAATTCTCAGAAATGCATCCTGATCGAAACTTCTCAGAGCCAGCAGTGTGGCCTAAAGTTCCGAGAGAGGGGAAAGCATCACTGCCCCAACACGGGCTCTGCCACCACTTCGCAATCAGTGACAACCAGCTCGAGCTGTATCTCGTGCTTATGGTGCCTCCTGGCCATGGCTTTTCTCTATGGGTCCTGGCCCTGGGGTAGGCCCTGGAGGGGGTCCCCTCCACTTAGAGGCCCCACAGCCTCCCCCAAGTGCGGTAGTCCACAATATGCACCCCAGAGGCTCCAGCGTGCATCCAGACAGTCTGCAGGTCCAGGAGGCCATAACAGTTCACCCACAGTTTTCCCCTCCCATCCTGAAGCCAGACAGGACCCAGACAGGGCCAAAGGTTCACTGACTTGAACCAAACTGGAAATGCCAGTTTGTCGAGTCTCCACTGCCCTGCTTTGCTGGGGCACTCCACTGACCAGCTCCTGCCCTGGAGTTTGCTGCTACCCAAAACCCAGTACACTCTCAGCTGGAATCCTCACCTTGGACACCCTCTGCTGCCCTGCCTGCCATGTGCCCCATGAAACCCATCCCTTTTTTAGTGACCAGATATATCTAAATGAGATCTTTCCCTGTGGGTCCCTTAAAGAGACCTGTGACTCCCCCCCACCCTGTGTCATGTCAGGTCATGTGAGCCTGCCCCAGGCACACCTGCTGTGCATCCCCAGGGTTGCAGACCCACTGGATCCAGCCCCAGCCTGGCCTGACAGCTTCCAGCCTCAGGAAAGGCAAGGTGGACAAGTGTCACAGGTGACCATGCTGGTAAGGGAGACTAACAGGGTGGAAGTTTGTTTGCCAGGCAGAGAAAAGCAGGAGGGCTATGGACTTCCATACCTTCAGAGCAAGTCAGGGGACTGAAAGATGTGCTCCCAACAGGACATGGGCCTGGTGCAGGCTGAGAATGTCCCCTTCACATACTGGCCTGCATGTCACTGGAATGGTCTGCACAAGTCAGGACTGGGCCTGGGCCTGACAACCATGTTTTTCCTGGCACCTTCACATGTGCGAGGCTAGCAGGGGCACCCACTAGGAATCCTCAGGGCTCTGCTATCATCACTTTTGCTGCTGCAGGACCTGACAGGTACACACCAATCTCAGCTCCTCCTGTCTTGGATACTGGCTCTACAGCCTACCAGAAGGGCCAGTAGCAGAACCATAATGATATAAATCTTGGAGCCAGGGTTCAAAGACAGGTCTATCACCTCCTCCCCTGGGCCTCAGCTGACCCTGGTCTCTGAGTTGAAGCCTGAGCTTAGGGAGTAGTTGGTGAAGGCAGGGTGGCAAGACAGACAGAGCGCAAGCTGACATCAGAAGGACAGGGTACTGGCAAGTGCCACCTCTGCTCAGAGACCTCCACAGGTACTCAGAGGCCACCTGCCCTATCAGGCAACCACTCTACTTGCCACTGAATGCTACAGCTTTTAAAGATATGCATTTGTCATACTCAGTGGCAGAAGTTCTAGCCCCAACTTGGGCCTTTTTTGGATGTTGGAGCAGTAAGGCAAAGAGGAGCGGGAAGGGGAGAGGGACAGAGCTAATGGTGTTCCTTGAAGATTCTCAAGAGCCATAAACACTGTTTACTTGCTTTCTGCATGCCACAGTCACAAAGAACTATCTCTAACCAGTCCTCTTTAACTCAGGCGTCTATCACTCTGTGATAGCTGTGAGAGGAGGAGGAGGGCATCTTCACCAGCGCCATCCTGTGAACACAGGCTTTGTGCTGAATTCTGCAGAATTCTTCTGTGCTGAATTCTTCCCCCTGGGGCAAGCAGGGGCTGGCGTGGTCTAGAACAGTGGTGCCAAACCGACACAAAGAAAACATACAAGGGTGGTCATCAGGCCCTACGGTGCCTTTAGGTCACCACACCCACACAAGCCAGCTGGGCAGACAGCCTCACTCTCCTGTCTCACAGGCTCCTTGTGGGCCGATGGGGTGGTTCAGGTGGGACATTATATTCATGGGTGCCAAGGCATGCACTGAAGGACCTGCTGCTGTTCTTAGAAGCTGCGACCACAGGAAGTAAGGGGAGATAAGGCAGAGATGACCAAACTAGTGCATGCTCACTCCAGCATCAAGGTAGAGAGGGTCAAATGCAGCGGTCCCAGGCAATGGTGCTGAATCCAGTCATAAGTCTCAGCAGAGATGGTGTGGCTGCCCAGCCCAACAGCTGCTTACCAGCACACCCTATCCAACATGTGCCCACAGCTGGCTGGGGTAGCCTTTCAAACATAAGGGTTGAGGCCCACATGGGGACTGTCAGGGTGAGCCCACAATCTGATCAGTGGTGCTGGCCAGGATAGGATGAGAGTATGGCTTCAAGTGCAGAGTTCATAGAAAGGACCTGAGAAATCCCACCATTTCTTTCTGAAGGCAGGCATGCAAGAAAAACGAAAATGGTCACAGAATTTAAACCTGAATTTTAGAAAGTATTCTTCTGCTTGCCCAGAAAAATGTCAACAGGCAGCACTCACTGCCTAAGCACTGGCCAGGTACCAGGAAGGCCAAAAAGAGCACTGCAGGTATGAGCCACAGCTTATTTTCTCTCAGAGGACAATGCCAGTCATTCCCAGCCTGCCCTGTGGCACATCCAGTGTCATGCTGATGGGTCTGGAGGTAGAAAAACGCACCAGGACCAGGAAGCCTTCACCAGCTCACAAGT
Organism: Erethizon dorsatum; assembly: GCA_028451465.1. Taxonomy (NCBI): domain Eukaryota; kingdom Metazoa; phylum Chordata; class Mammalia; order Rodentia; family Erethizontidae; genus Erethizon; species Erethizon dorsatum. The sequence continues at coordinate 68,578,077 of CM051828.1, read as the reverse complement.
GAGGCGTCTGATGCCCAAGGGATAAAAAGAGACCATGCTGGGGAGTGAACAACCAGCCCAGGCTCAGGTCCTAAGCTCCCGGCCCCTGTGTGGAGGCCATCAGGGCTGCCCACCTTCTAGCCTAACTGGTCCTTAGGTTCTTACTTGCTGGCCGTGGCCCTGAGCTCCTTAAGGCAGACAGCACTGGCACATCTACAGGCTCACCTGGCCAAGTGTCTGGACCCAACAGGTGCCATAACCACGTGTGGGTAAAGGCATCCTGGGCAGTGGTGCCCACACCATGCCCCTCTTCTTATGTGCCTCCCTCTTTCCCTGCGCTGCTCTGCACTGTGACACACATCAGGTCTTCATCTCTGGCTCTGAGGCTGGCTCCCTCAGCCCTGACCCCACATCCACCCCCCACAGCTTGTGGTTAGGTCTCCCAACCTCCTCTCTGACCCTGAGCACCCTAGAAGCCAGGGTGCCCATCAAAACACAGTTGCTGAGGACCTAGGTGCTTAGAGGCCTCTGACAGTTTCTTGTGGCCTAGTGGTATGAGGGTTTAACTTTAAAATGTAGGTTGGAGGAGCTGGATCAGAACTTACGGAGGCTCATGTCCTCAGAGTCCAGCATGGCCAGGGCTTTGGGGCTTCCTCTGTCCATCCTTCCTTGACTGGGTACCAATGAAGGTGTGGAACAGTGCACCATACGGAGATGACCCATGGCAGGTCATCTGGCACAGAAAGACAGGCCCTTCTCATCCTACCCAGTGGACACAAGGTCACCCACTGAGGCTCGAGCTTCAGTGACCTGGGACACACCTTTGCTCCACCACAGTAAGCAAAGTGTTCACTCACACCATACTGCTGGAATGGGCTCACCAAGATTTGAATCACACAGCAATCATGCAGTCTGGCTTCAGGCCATGGCCTAACCACAGGTAGTCCCCACACTGAGGTGGGCCCACTTCCCCAGCAGCCCACTGGTCCTGACCGCCCACTCCATCTCCTCTCTCCAGAGAAATCAAGGAATGCAACAGGAGCCACAGGTAACTGAACACCTGTGGGTGGGTCTGGCCACATCCAGGGTGCTGCCTGGGCACTGGAGGAACCTAGAATCTGTCTGCCAAAGCATCAGAATCAGGTGTGGGGGGAGGCAGACAGAAGGGCTCAGTTGGGGAAGGATCCTGAGGCCAGCAGGCTGTAGTGCCCAGAACTACATAAGCCAAGGGGCAGGAGCCCAGGAAGGCAAGCACACCAGGAACCACACCAGGGTCTCATTCTGTTTCTGCTCAGGGCTGCAAAATCCCAGCCCACCAGGACATGAAGGCACCTGCAGCTGGGCCATCACAGTAATGGGACAGAGCCCACAGAGCTGCTTGAGAGACAGGGTGACAGCACTCTTTGTTTCAGCATGTTGGCAAGAAAAGAAAACACTTCCCACGGCAGCCCTGATGAACAAGGGGCCCCTCCCACCTAAGCTGCCCCCCATAAGCTGGCCACACAGCCTTGTTGCCACTGTGGCACAGGCTGCCCTGGGACAACTCGTACAGGCAATTCCCAGCAAAGCACTAAACAAACACGTCGGTCCCCAGTAAATAATTAGTGTTTTTTTCCAGGCAAAAGTTGAACAACAATGGTGGGACCCGGAAGGCTCCCCATGCACAGGAAACACTCACTGTGTCACTGCGCGTCCATAGCTGTGTGAGGTCACGGCGACACTCAGGGCATGTGTGGCAGCTACTGTTCACAAGGGCATTTTTGATAAACTAGTACTTTGTGGGGAGGCAGGGGGCTGGGAAAGTGGCCTATAAATGTTTAACAAAGGTCTGAGACGGAATCGGAACTCATATTCTTTCTCTCAATAGACAAAGCCTGCCACATCCAGATTATGTTTGTATTCTTGGACAAAAATTCATAACATTAAACTCATGAGAATGAGCTCTTCATGGGAAATGTGCTGCATCCTGGAGTGACCTTGGAGGATTTCAGAAGCCATCAGGTTGAGACCATAGACATGAGGACAGGGGTGCCGCCCTTCACACCCCAGGCCCAAGCACAGGCTGCTGAGGGTCTGCCTGGGGGAGGGGGCGCCCCATGGGGTGGCACACAGGGCTGCAAGGAAGTTTAGAATCATCGGAGCTGCAGGAAAGGTAGAGAGAGGCTGAAATGGAACAAGATGTTCAGGTGGTTGTTCTGGTACCACTGCAAATCCCTGGTATAAACAGGGAGGGGAGTGACTGCTGCTGAGCTGTCACCTTGTCACCCCTGTGACTCCACCATCCACTGCTCACCAAACTACTTCCCAGAGGACCAACGATTCCTCAGAAGCCTATAAGAGAGAGGCTGGGGTGGGGTGAGTGTGGCCCTGGGGTCCTCCCCATTTTCCCAGGAGTCTGGAGTTAAATCCTAGAATGAGTGGACACAAGCACAGAGCCTAGGACCCCCAAGGAGGGCTCTCAGGGTGCTCACTGCTGATTCAGGCTTCACTGTGGGAGGCAGGCACCACCATCTTGGGATCAGTGAAAGAGGCAAGGCCTAGGGGAGAGCTGTGTGGTGCGAAACAGTGTGGGGAAGTCCACAGATCCATTCACAGCTCCCTGCCTTCAGCAACCAGTGTATACGGGCTGTCAGTGTGGCCTACTGCCCTGTGGCATTGACCCTACCTGCAGACTCCATGAACCTGACGCCAGCAGATTCAGAATGGTCTTTCCTTTGGTAAAAGAAATCCCTAGCTCCTTATGCTGGCCTGTGCTGGGCTCTGCTTTGGGAAGTAAACAGTCTAGCCAGCTGTCCACAAGGGGCTTCCTAACTTCTCTGGGAGGGGTTGTTTCTATTTTCAAACAAGGAGCCTCAAATACACAACTAGATGCACCTGGCCAGACCCAAGCAGGACACAGACCCTCCATTTGCCAGTGGGACACCACTCCTGCTTTCCCGCTGTTTCCCTCAGCCTCTGTGCCCAGCTGTTGGGGATCTTTACTTACTGGTGAGCTCAGATATGAGCTGCTCTCTGCCTGACTATAAAACAATTGACCACCCTTATGGTTCTTTAGATGTTTGGGGTTCAGGATGTGGCTCAGTGGTGGTGCACCTAGTCAGCATGCACGAGGCTCTAGGTTCAACTCCTGGCACCACAAAAAAGAAAATAGATATTTTGTGGTTGTGTAAGCAATTACATGGCTCTCAGCTTGAAATTACAGAAGGTTCTTAAGAGATCACATAATTTGCAGCATGTCTGGTCACCCAGTCTAAAATCACAGGTCAATGTCAGCCAACACCCTCTGCTCCCTGCAACAGTTGTATGGTGTCATCAGTCTCAAAGCCAAGAGCCACCAAGGAAACAAGGTTCCTATGACCCTGTCTTTTGAGAAGAAGAGTGAAAGTTCTTCAAATTCAGTATTACTCAAAACCCACCTCTTGGTCTGATGCTCCAATGCTAGACTCCCTTTGAGATAGGATAGAAGAAATAAAGATAGTCAAGATAGGTAGAAAGGAGATAAGAAGAATCATAATTTAAAAATTGTACTTGTAAGAACTGCAGCTTCAGGACACCATCCAGGTTACCCAAGGTTATAATGCCTTTTTCCCTTCCAGGAAATTGACTCCAAAATTTCCTTAAGGTCTTGAAGATGTAAGTCTGCACATTGGGCCATGCTTTTCACTTGTAACTTGAGCCTGTGCTATTCCTTGCATACTGCAGAGTCATAGATCCCACAGACTTCCCATGCCCAAGGAAATAGCACTATTAAGTTGGTACCATATCTCTAACTTCGAACACATGCAAATAGTTTGCACTCTAAACTAATCCACTAATGCGTAACCTAACAGACACTAGGAATACACACACTGTGTCATCTGCACTGTGGACACCCCCGGGACTACATAATAGCCCCCGCCCCAGACCATAACACATCTCACTCGACGAGTGCCTGTGCTCACTTTTGAGTTTGTACTTCTTTAACTCTGCCAAATACAGCTACTTATGCCTCTCACTGACTCATCCTGAAAGTTATTTTTCTGTGACCGAAGCTGGCAAACCTACTCTGTGGGTGAGTGAATTGAGGGCCCCATATCCTCTTTCTGGGGGAAGATTCTTAGACCTCATTGATGACACTTTGGGGTCCCCTAAGTCAGAGAAAAGCCCCATCACCCACCCACTCATGATGGCAGGACCCCAGGTTTACCCAACAATGCCACCATCCCTGCCTTGCACTTGGCTCCTGGCAGCCCTCCCACGCAAGGGAGTTTTGCTTGCACTGTTGCCTCTGCCCAGAGCATTCTACCTCCCTCTCACCTGAGGCCAAGTGCCTCCCTTCATGCCCTTAAAAGAGTTGCAGTTTTTTTTTTTTTTCTTTTTTGGTACCAGGAATCGAACTCAGGGCCTCACGCTTGCCAGGCAGGTGCTGTGCCACTGAGCTACGTCTCCAGCCCTGTTTTATTTTTTTATTTTATTTTTTTTTTTTTTTGTGGGTACCGGGGGGTCGACCTCAGGACCTCGCACGCCAACAGGCACCCGAGCCGCTGAGCGATATCACCGGCCCCTTTTTCATATGTGGGATCCGGGAGTCGAACTCGGGCCCTCGCGCTTGCAAGGCAGGCGCTTATGCCACTGAGCCATCTCACCGGCCCAGCCCTGTTTTATTTGAGCACAGTGGGCTTCCAGCTGATCCTTGCTTCCTCCCTGGCCCCCACAGCCCATCCACCACTCCACAGCCAGAGTGATTCAGAAACTTGTACATGTGCCTGCACTGCTTACCCCACCCAAACTGCCAGTGCCCTGGACTAACAGCCTGCTGCCCATGCCCTCCCTGCTGGCCATTCACCCCACTGGACCTCTTCTCTCTTTTCAGCTGCCCCACCATGCCCCCTCCTGCTCCCAAAAAATATAAGACTTGTTTACATCCAGCACAAGACCTCAGTCCCACCACACTCAGCACAGTAGGAGCAGCTCCATGGAGTCTAGATATTCCCATTCTGGCATTAATAGCCACTTTGACTCATCTTTCTCGTGCATTTGTTTTCTTACTGTCTGGGAGTGAGCTTCCAGACAGAGGGTCCTGGTCCACTACCATGTGGTGGAAAGTTATCAGCCAATTGCTATTGGAGCAAAGAATGCCCAATCCCTCTGGCTCCCACTGGCTCCCACCTCTGTGACACTGAAGACAGAGCACTGGGTCAATGCTGAAGGAACTTTGGGACCTGAAACCTCCCACATCATGACATTCCTGCATGTGGTTGGGCCATGATGGGCTATGAAGACAGATGTGAGCTCAAGGCCCAGGCTCTACCAGCTTCAGGACTTCAGGAGCAAACTAGGCCTCAAACATCCTTTCACCTCCTGGAAAGGGAGCACACTAATAAAGGTGGGCATTCTGAAGATTAAACAAGAAAACAGGGCCGGTGAGATAGCTCAGTGGCATAAGCGCCTGCCTGGCAAGCACAAGGTCCTGAGTTCGACTCTTGGTATCCACATAAAAGGAAAAAGAAAGGGCCAGTGATGTCACTCAGCAACACAAGTGCTTGCTGGCAAGCGCAAGGTCCTAAGGTCCACTCCCGGTACCCACATTAAAAAAAAAAAAAGAGAGTAAAAGAAAAAAAAAGAAAACATAAAGGCCCAGGTCAGTGCCTGGCACCTGAGACAGACACAGAATCTCTTCCATACTTCTGAGGCCACAGTGCTATAGCAAATTCCACAGCCAGTGAATTCAAAACATTGGAGGCAATTCAACAGATCAATTACATGGTTCTAAGAAAGTGCTCAGGGAGTCTATTTGCTCTCAGTAAACAGATTACACAAAAGAGTCTGTACTAGATTGCTGTACACGACAGTTGGCCACCAAGAGTCCTCTTTGAAACATACCACCCTAGGAACTCAGGAAGACTTATGCAGGTGCTGGGTAGTATGCAGTGTTAAAGCCACTCTGTGGACACAAAGCCAACCCTACAGCCACTCCCACATGCCCACCCCTTCCTTCAGCAAAGCAGATGTGTAGAGGAACATGGTGTGCGTCCCCAGGAAGACCCATCTACAGACCTGAGGGTGCTTGTAGAATCCCAATACAGCTGGGCAGGCCCTGCAAGCCCATGGCACTCCCTGTACCCTGGCAAACTAGGTGGGGATGAGATGTCCCTGCATGGCAGCTCTAGTCACTGCATGAAGGAATGGAGTCCCAGTTGTGCCAAGCTCCTGGATGAGCTGAACCTGAGCAACAGTGGTGAGAAAGGCCCCTGGCCCCCACTGGATAGGTGGGGCAGGGCTCAGGCCTAGTTCTACCTTTAACCCCAGCCTCACTGACCTAGCACTGGCTGAACACCACACTTAGAGAGGTGGCTACCCCACCTTGTGGTGTCCAAGCTGATACTATTTTCCTGTGCAATCTGCCACCTGAAAACTCTCATGCATGCCTAGGGACTTCCTACTTCTTGGATGAAGTTGCTAAGAGGTCGATTCTACAGAAGGACGCATCATACACACGTGGTGAGTGTATCATCCAACCAAACTGGACATGTCTTCCAACAACAGCACCAAGGAGAAGGAACCAGGCCTGTTCCACACAGAGGACCAGGACATGGGGTGCTCAAGAAGTTCTTCCTGGTCGGGGGAATGACGCTGTGATGGGAGTAACAGGGGGGATATGCTGTGAGGGGTTTTGCATTCTGCAGCTTCTGCATTCTCATCTGTGAAATGGAATTGCTGGCATCACTGAGGACCAAGTGACACACTGTTGGGCACACAGGACCTTCCCCACAAATAACCCCACACTGTGAGTCACTCGTCCAGCAAGCCTGCTATAACTTAGCACGGGGAAACTGGAGGTAAGGAGCCTGAACAGGGATGGAACCCTGCAACAGGTGCTAATGGGAGTGGCTGCTGGCGATGGCAGGACAGCAGTAGCTGGTGTGGAAGGAGCCAGACAGGTGGCAGAGAGTACGGCAACAGAACAGGCTTCTAGAGTAGGGGCCTTTGTAGGTGGCTGGAGCCAACACTGGTGGCCTGTGGGGTGGTCCTCACCTAAGCCACTCGCCACAGTGGAAGCTGAGGGTAGAACAGGCCCTCTAGGAGCCTGGGCCTGGGCCCGTTTGGAGCATCAAGTGCCAGCTCTGTGCTGAACACCACTCTGTGGCACTGTATGCGGGTCCCTAGCCATATGCAGGGCACAAACCTGCCTCAGTCTTCTCCTCCATGACCACCAACTCTGGGGGGTTATGCACTATGCTCCCAAGAACCCTCAGAATGTAAAGGGAACAGACCCAAGAGTAATTCTTATTCTTAATAAGCCAAGTCTTTTCAGCTTTCTGCCTCCAATTTCTAGACATACATCCATGCCTTCCTGAAGGATAACCTTTCACATGTCCAGGGCTGAGGGCCACCCAGAGAGAAAGGACTCAGGGAGGGACCTGGGATGGGCGCAGGGGGCAAGATGAAGGATGCACGATGCCTTGGTTAAGGGGAGGGGATATTTGTGGAGAGGAGCCTCAGGGACAGTACAGGGTCAGCCAGACAGGAAAAGGCCTTGAGCATTTGGGGCCACCAGCCTTATATACTGTTATTTATAGCTTTGGTTCCAGTAACGGCAAGTGGTAAAAAACACCCCAGATGGGGAACAGCACAGCAGTGTCTTTTTGTGAAGACACTGAATGTTGCCCTTTACACTAACCAATGCCTGCACTCAGTAGTGTGTGTGAATGCTGACAGCCAGCCTGGGCCAGGGGTCCACTTTGCAGCACCTGCTATCCCATAGTGTCAACACTCCCTTCATGGTTTAGTTCAAGTTGCCCAAGGGAGGTCAAGAGGATGTGTACCTGACAGCATCCTAGAGACCCGAATCTCCACCCCGCAGCAGGGACAGGGGAATGGCCTCAGGAGTGTACACACAGTGTCCCCGCCTCACTAGCAAGTGGCAGGACTTACTACCTTTACAGGTAACATGATTCAACTGTAAGTACAGAATTTAATTTTTAAAAACAGAAGTGTTTACCAACCGGCCCATGAAATTACTAAAACTTTAATGGTAAACTCACAAGCTAGTGCAGAAGTGGACTGCAGACAGCTCTGAGTTTCAGGATTTACAGAGTATATCCTGCCTCCTTCCTAAAGCAGAAGGAGTGGGGAACCAGTGCCAGGAATTGAACCCAGTGCCTTGCACATGCTAGGGAAGCACTGCACCATTAAGCTACACCCCCAGACCACAGGTAGATTTTGATATGGCTTGAGAACACTATTTTATTTACCAGTCCAATTACTTAAATACAGGATGGCCAAAAGTTACATATTATTTTTTCATTAATTTTTATAAGATAATATAACAGGAAATATAAAAACAACAATTTTATCAAATTTATTCAATACAAGGGAGGGTGGGGATATAGCTCAGCTGCACAGCGCCTGCCTGGCAAGTGAGAGGTCCTGAGTTCAATTCCCGGTTCAAAAAAAAAAAAAAATCAATACAAGAATCAACTGGTTGAAATGACACCTGCCCAAGCAGTTCATAAACAAACTCAGGCTCAGGGTAAACTGTGAAGTGGTTAAATTGTCATTACCAAGCAACTAGGAGTTAAGGAGAAGGTTAAATTTGTACTAAAGATTTTATTACAGATGACCATAAAGACCTTGAGTAGTCAGAAACCCTCTTGCCACATCTGCCTTCACGACGCCTACCCCAAAGGATGGGCCTCTCTCTTGGTCTCATGGCTGCAGGGTCTCAGCTGGGCAGGGGCTATGGATCTGCAGGTGAGTGAGGCTGGCCTTGGGAGGCCACGCTTGGTGCTGTGGCTGAGGTGAGGCTCTGTGGTCTGAATTCTAAGTCTGACCCCAGCTTCACCACTTGCCAGCTCTGGGAGCACCAGCTTCTTCTAAGCAGAGATCTATAAATGTCTCTGATGACTCAAAGAGCCGAGTCACCAGAACAGCTTGCTTCTGGTGCAACCACTAGTGTATAACCGTCCCCACTGGGGTCTGCACGTCTAGTCTGTAGGAACCGGGGTTCTCTGTCAGCTGAGGCCTAACATCCATCTAATGGTCACTTGGAGGCCCAGAATGGTGGTCTCTGTGAAGAGCAGCCTGGTTGGGAGGAAGAGATGGCTCAAATTCTGATTGTTCAGTAACTGACTGAGGACCCTGAGCAGGTCACTTTCCCTCTCCAAATCCCGATCTCTTCTGAGAAAGGCCACTTCTTCCTGTGAGATCTTGGGAAGGCTAAGTCCAGTGTGGAAATGGGCCTGGGGTCTGTTCCCTATCCACAGCCTGTGCTCTGCATGTTCTCCACAAACCCACTGTGACCTTCACCCTCTGGGTATTACTTGTAGTGTCCCTCTATCCGAAGGAGGTCTCATCATTTCTAGCAGCCCTAGAGGTGAGCAAGGAGTGTCAGTCATTGCCTCTGTCTGACCCCAAGTCCTCGGCAGACAGCTTGCTCAAGGACATTCTTCTCCACAGCACCACAGCCAGGGATGATTGCTCAGCCCTCAGCAGCCTCCATGCTATTTATGATGATCTTTCTGAGAACCAGACACAATGGCAACAGCCTCCAACTCCAGTGCCCAAATCCCCAGCCTTAGTGCGGCCCCTCTCTTGCTAGCACAGCCAGGTCCAGGTACGAGTTGACCTCTCCAAGTTCTTCTTGGGCTTTTGCCCCGTCTTGGCATAGCTGTCCTCCAGTGACTATGGCCTGCTCTGCCCTCCTTGAAAGTGGGGTACATCTGGTGCCTTGGCTTCTTGTTAACAGTCTCTCAAAATGCATTTTGTAGTGGGGCATGGTGGTGCATGCCCACAACCCCAGCACTCTAAGAGGCTGAGACAGGAAGACTGCAAGTTCCAGCCCAGCCTGGGCAACTTAACAAGACCCTGTCTCAAAATTTTAAAAAATGCTGGGGATGTAGCTCAGTGCAAATGCCCTGGGTCAATCCTCAGTACTTTAAAACAAAAACAAAAACCACATTAGGCAAAAGACTCCTCAGTACCAACCTTGTTGCTGTTGCCTCATCTCCAGTGAAGGTCAAACGCCCTGGCCTGGAGATGTAGGTGACTGAAACACAGAGACTGTGGCTGGGCCTGTTCAAGGTCCTCATACCACGAAACACCTTGACTCATGGCAGCACTGCTGAAAACAATGTGCACCAATTCTACTCAAACAGCACTTAGCAGGAAGAGCTGAGATGTATGCATGAGATGTGTGCAAGACTCTGTTCATGCATCACGAGCTTGAGCTACAGAGGAACACTTTCAACCCTGATTGTGCTTGACAGTCACACTCTAGCAAAGACAAAGGTGCGGAAGACCTGTTCTAGAGAAAACGGACCAGTAGAGGCCTTCTGTGACCCCAAGATGACTCCCATGGGAGTGCTGATGAAAGCTGACAGGTATACAAGGAAGGCCCTGGGCTACCAGTGGCCAGAGCAGCCCTGGCTTGACGGAGAATAGGGAAGTCAGGACTCCAGAAGGGGAAGAGAAAGAAAGGAGGCTCTGTCTCAAACTGCTGTGGTTAGACACACCACTCCCCCAGACAGGACATAATTTTCACTAGTCATGTTTTCAAATGATAGCAAAAAACGCATCTGTGCGTACATCAACTAAGAAGTAGCTTGACTGAAATGTATGAACCATGATAACCTCTCATACAGTCAGCACCCCCATGCTCCCTGCTCAGAGCCTGCAGCCTGGGCTGCACAAAGTCCTCTTCTATATCACATCTAACACCATGAGCAGGCATCTGGAGGAAATCACCCAGGCTATATCTTGTCCTTTCCAGCTGACCTCAGTTTCTCCAATTTCCCAAATGTGCAGATATCAAGCAGGTCTGAAAGTTACAGCCAATACAACATATTACATCAAAGTTTCTTTCAATTTATTTGCTGTGATGTTTCCAAAGTAGTGTACAATGTATAAGACACATCCATGTCCACTCTTCACTTAAAAAAGGAGACAAGGTCTATGTAAGTCTCCAACCTGGCCTGACTCTCCCAGCCCCCAGCCTGCTTGCCAGCAGAAGCATTACTCTCTGTAGGGAATTCAGCTCAGCAGTGGAGGCTGCCAGAGGCTGCCATCCGTAAACACAGGAAAGGAGATAAGATAGGACAAGGAAGTTTGCAGGTCTTGGAGACATCTGGAGACACCCAAAAATTTACAACAGACACTTCAAAGGACTCAGCCCACTGAGATGCAAGATTGCCAGAAAACTTTTAACCACAGATGTTCACTGGGATCTTCCTGCCTAATGTCCCCTGCTTTCTCTCCATCCCTATAAAAGGGACACACTTCTTTGTTCAGGGCAGAAGGTCTTATTGTGCTCTCTGCCTGAACACAGACACAATGAACTCCATGCCATGTTGCCTTTACACAAGCCTGGTGGTCTCTACAGCATACATATGTTACAGTCTAGATGCAGTTCAGGGTACTGTGCTTGCCTAGCAAGTGGAAGGCCCTGGGTTTGATCCTCAAAACAAAATAAATTAAATCTTTTTTTAAAAAAAGGTGAGCAAATTACCTACGCTATACCAAAGACAAACCTACTTTACACTTAATTTACATGTGATCATATTTTGTGTAAAATTCTTGGATAAATATATAATTTTTTTTTTTTTGGTGCTGCTAGAGATGGAGCCTAGAGCCTTGTGTGTGCTAGGCAAGTCTCTTTCTCTGAGCTATGGCCCCAATCCAGTAGTTAATTATTTACTGGCAAAATTACCATCATCTAGAAACTACTGTTCGGGTGGACACATTCTGTACTGATTGCTTTTAAGAACAGAAACAGCATTTGTATATCATATAAAAATGCTTCTCTCCATGATTCTAACTTTACTTTTGATGTGGTTGAAGGGAAGTATTTTGAATTTACAGAGCAACCCCAACTGAGGATCCTTCCCCAGGGAGCCATTCACACCCCTGCTCACCTGTATGGAAGCCTCGCTGGGGCTCAGGCCCAGGCCACAGATCCCAAGGGGCCACCACTGGGTCTCCTGGTAGCTCCCACCTTGCCTTATCCTTTTGATATGAATTTGTGATGGTTTGTTAAAATTTAACTTTTTGTTTTCACTATAAAGTTAAATAATAATTTTCTGTAGGAATAACATGTACAGCTCTTCTGTCTAATCCAACACATACATGGTTCATGTTCTGTCACCGTATTTTTTTCAGTTTCTTTTTTATTATTGTGTATGTTCACAAAACATAATAGTTACATTCATTTTGGGGAAGTGATATATACCTTGATCATTTCCAATCCCTTTACCCACTCCCTTGTATTTTGGTATTTATTACGACCCAGTAAGTTGAGAAATTACCCAACACAGTGCAGCTCACTGATAACCACTGGAATTCCACCAGCATTCACAAGCACACAGCTGCCCAGGTCTCTGCAAAGTGCCTCCTGCTCTGTGCAAGGCCTCTGTGTTCTACCCTGCTAGACTGTCGCCACTTCTATAATGTGCCATACTCTCCTCTCTGTCCTTCCTGCTGTACCACAGCCCAAAGTGCTCACACTCACTATGGCTTTACACCCCTTAACCTCTGCAAATCGGAGACATGCCTGACTTCCTGAGCCCTTTCTGCACTGAGCTGGGTCCCTCACCCCCAACTGTCCCTATGTACCCCATGTGCTCCTCTATGGGTGAGCAGGGAAAGGCTTCCTAATCTCTCTCCAGATCTGGAGGCCTCTGGGGCAAAAGCCACCACCTTTGCCCCAAACCTGGCAGAGTACTCAGCACAGGAGGGTCCCTCAGAACTATCTGAGGGGACAGCCTCTCTCCAGGCCTTACCATTTGAACTATAAAGGCTGGATTTACTGGCACCCCTTAACTCTCTAAAGATTAACAGCCCAGCTGCCACAGGCATGCAGCTGCCATCATCTCCAGCACCTAGCACTAGCAGGCAGGTGCACATTAGAGTCTGATACAAAATTAACAGGCATGCATAGCTCCCTGAGAAAAACTGCTGATGTGAACATTTCATTGTTTGTAGAACACAGCATTCTACAGGCCAAGAAATCCAGACTTCCCAGCTCAAACACAGGGTCCCTGAACTAGAAGCTTTGTGACCACTGCGGGTAGAGCCAGGAAATCCACCATATCCACCTATGCACACACACCTATGCACACACACAGGTGTCTTCCTGGTGGGTTTTAACCACACGTGGATTGTGGTGAGGCCTGCTGCTGGTGGATTTTCACACAAGGAGTCTCAGCAGACACCCACTCCCTCTCATCCTCTGGGTCCCTTCACGAGACAGGTGAGGGTTTGCAGCAGTTTCTCTTCAGGCTTTCCTGGTCTCCAGCAGGAAATCTAATTTTTAGGTGGAGTTCTGTAGGGCCATTCAATTTTTTCCTCACATTTTTATTGTGATAAGATACATAGGCAATTTATTATTTTAACTATTAAGTATAAAGTTTTGCAGCATTCAGTCCATTCCATTGCTATGCAACCATCACCACCACCATCCAACTCCAGAACATTTTCATCTTCCCAAGCTGAAGCTATGTCCTGTTAGACATGGATTTCCCCATCACCCCAGCCCCTGGCATCCACTCTTCTACTTTCTATCTATGGATTAGACTCTTCTGGGCACCTCATATGATGAAATCACATAACATTCATCCTTCTGTAACAGGTTTATTTCATTGAGCAGAATGTCTTCAAGGTTCATCCAACTATGGCCACTGACCTTGGCACCTGTGACCCCACAGCCCCACAGCCCTGTGTGCAGGAAGGGCCCCCTCACCAAACAGCAATCCATCCCTGAGTTTCTGGCTGGCACGCTCCCCATACTGGACATACAGCAGGTTCAGGGGCCTGTGCCTGGGCTCTAGTTCCCTAGGTTGCAGAGCAGGCTGCCCTTCCCGGGGGCTGCAGACAAGCCACAGGCTGAGGGTGCTGTGCAGGTTCCTGGGAAAGCCACCACGGGTGCCCTCCTGGTAAATTTTCTACCCTCTACAGCCCCTGTGCCAGCTCACCTGAGCTGGCAGGTAGGCAGAGGAGGGACTACCAAGTGAGAAGCCCTGCAAAGTATGTCTCCACCACCTGACACTGGGTGCCAAGGTACTGCACATGCCTGCTGTGACAAAGTGCCACCAGGGGTGAAAGTAAGGTGGAGCAGAGATCCTCTCAGGAGCTCTTCTTGCCAAGAAAGGGAAGCGAGTCCTGAGGTCTGGCTTGGGTTTTATTTTTGAGACAGGGGTCTCACTTTGGTGTCCAGGCTAGCCTTGAACTCTTGGGCTCAAGCAACCCTCCCACTTCAGTCTCTCCAGTAGCTGGGACTACAGAAGCACAAAAAAATCGTGTGCGCACGCATGCTGGGGATTGAACTTCAGGCCTTGTGCATGCTGAGCATATTCCACCACTGCACTGAACCCCAGCCTGGGCTTTTCAAAAACAGAAAACAAACCAGGGATTTATTGCCTGCTTAAGTACCTTGGGTCAGCCAGGGCCTCAGGCAAGACCGGACCCTTTCCCAGGTGTCAGGGAGGGAACTCCTAGAAAGGTGTCAGAGTCACTTGAGTTGTAGGAGTGAACTATGAGAATAACACACTGACTCTGTAGGCAAAGAAGCCACAACATCAACACAAAATCTAGTCACCTGGCTCAGAGTTTAAAATAATGTCCAAGTACTCAAAAGTCATGAGGACACCTTGAGTGTCTATTGTATATGTGCACCTACACATGTGCACACACTATGAGATGCAATTTCACACAGGGTAGCAAGGCATGTTTCTCAATTCTTGCCGAAGACATGTCATGTTTGTGGATTTAGATATGAAGCTAATAGGTGGCTGGCTCTGGAGACAGTATGCTGAGTTTCCAGGAAGGGCTAGGCTTGGGCCCAGATCCTGCAGGTGACTCATGGGACACTACTGTGGCCAGTCCATAGAACCAGGCTTCCAATGGCCATGGCTTACACATCCAGGAATGGGGGGTGAACCACACACGGAGGGCATTTTCCACTTCTAGTGCTTGCTGTAAGTGGCTTTTAAAGGGCAAGCTTTTCCCACAGGAGCAAAGGCAAGCTTCCAGTTACAACAGACCACGCCCTAGGAACTCTGATTACAAGACACTACCATGCAGAGTGAAAAAGTCTGGTGTTTCTAACTCAGTGAACATTCACAAAGTAGACATAAGCCCTGGTCATTATCACCTGCCTTCTGCATACAGTAGAGAATAAGTAACTTTCTCCACAAGTAAGTCTGCAGCTACTGCCTGACAATTCCTAGATGCTGCTGTGCTTGGCTTTTGCCAAGGAGGGGAACAGGCAGGTTCCCTCACACTAACCCAGCTCTCATTCATGAGTCAAACCCACAGCCAGCAACAAAAGCTGTCCTTTCTCTGTTATCTGACATTCCTTTTCCCCTGAGTATACTTCCTGAGCCAAGAGGGAAACAATAAGCAGGGGGTGGGGGCTGGATTCTCCTTCTCAAGGGAAAAAGACTACATGGGAACCAGCATGGGAGGGCGCCCACTGATGCAAGCTGACTCAGAGTTGCTGGCTGTCCAGGAGGGGCCACCTGGAGGGCTCCAGAGCCCTCTACTTCCAACCTTCCTGTTACAAGTGGCCATGCATTCTAATTTGGTCCCAATTCTGAGCTGCCAGATTTGTCACCTGCTCTACAACTGCAGTGACATGTAAATGGCAGGGCACCCCCACCAGCTGTGGAGGGCAGGGTGTGTGCACTGGAGAACCTCCCAGGGTCCTGCCTCTGCCTTCCAGACCTCTCCATGCATGCCCAGGGTCATGCCTCACCTCCAGGGTCATGCTGTAGGTCCCATCATCAAAAACCACACTGGCACCAACAAAAATAAAACCAAAACAGGATTTTTGGTGCTACTCTGATTGCCTTGATTTGCATCCTACAGCCTGGGACCTAAGAACACATTTATTTTTAGAAGTCTCTTTTAAAAGTTGAACCATTCAATATATGGTATGGAAATTTAGTCCATAGTAACAGTGGCACCTCAAATAGGTAAGGAAGCACTGGTACTGATTGAAGGAATGTCACGGCTTCCATCTAGATGCCCCCTGAAGTATCATATGTTCATAGGTGGGGCTTTTGGGAGTTGAGTGGATCATGGGTCTGAGATACTGGATCATGGATGTGTTACACTGAATTTGTCTACTGACTGGCTTAGCATAATTCTGGGTGTGAAAGATGGATTTACTGAAGAGGGAAGACCCATGCTAGTTGTGGGTGGCACCAACCAAGAGACTTGTAGCCTGGATGGCATAAAAACGGAAAGAAGGAAGTCTTGCTGCTCCTTGCCATTAACTGTTTCCTTCTCTGTCATGCCCATTGGCCATGCTGCCCTGGCCTTGAAGCCAGCCAATCTCTACATACTGTGAGCTAAAATAAACCTTTCTCCCTTCAATTTGTGTGTGTCAGGTATTTTGTTCCTGCGATGAGAAAGTAACTAAGACAGGGAGGGACACCAGCAGCAAGGCCAGCCAGGGACACTCCTGAACACAGCCACATAGGCCCACTGCCAGGTGCAGACCAACAGGCAGCTCTTGAAGTTAAAAAGAGCAAACTTTCTGCTCTGGCATGGAACCAGCTTCATGATACGCTAGGGATGCTTTACAAGAGTCACTTTGGGGGACGGTGATGAGGCACAAGGACACCTGCCCAGCATGTGTTCCATGTAGGAGTCAGGAGAAACAGGATGGGAGCCAAATAGCTGGGGGTCAGGAAGAGACCTCGCTGTCCACTTGAGTGTAACTTCTGAACTCTGAATTGGGGAAAAACGTTCTCCGTTTAAGAAAACAGATCAACTGAGGTAGGAAGAACCCAAGCTGAAGGCCAGCCTAAATGAGATCCTGTCTCAAAAAAAAAAAAAAGGCCTTGGGTTCAATCCTCAGTATGGGGTTATGTGTGTGTGTGGTTGGGACAAAGAGAAAGAAGGAAGGGAGGGAGAAAGGGAAAAAAGAAGGGAGGGAAGGAGGAGAAGGAGAAGGGGAAGGGAAGGAAGGAAAAAGAAAAAGAAAAGAAAAGAAAATCTTCAAAGTTTCCCCCGCAAGTGAAGACTTGGAAACCAAAGGCAAGGCTGCTCCAAGGTGCCAAACCCAGCCTGCTCATCTGACGCTGCTAACCATACCCTCCGTGCATGCGCAGGCTGCCCTCTGGTGCAATCATCCTGTCCCTTCACGGTCAGCCAGGTCTCAGGTGTGCAGGACCCAGAAAGGGAGCCAGTCCTGCTAAGGCCTGACCCTGCTCCCCAGGTCACACCCACTTCCTCCACTGCCATTAAGGGCCTCCTTCCTCCCAGGCTAGGAAGCAGCCTGCCATACAGATGTCACCAGTCACTGGTCCCCAACAGCCACAGATCATGGACAGTGAGCAGGAGGGACTTCCTCTCCATGGGGTACACCAGCAGCTTCTGTTTACAAGAGTCACTTTAGGGGACAATGATGAAGCACAACCCCTAACCAGGCTCATCAAGCAGTGTTACCACTGACATTTTAAGAACAAAAGACAACTTATCGACTGGGACTAGCACACCCATCACAGGAAGGTACGCGTTTACTACCTTCAGAGAATTGTCAGAGACAATTCTTCTGCATACTCTCACCTGACCACTCCTGAACTGAGCACAACTCTCCTACTACTACCTTTTATGGTGGCACAGTCTGAGCTAATCCACTTCTTGGTGTTTTCTGTTTTTGAGTTTTTAATGGGAAAGTTTTCCCTGGGGAATCAATCTTTTGAAAGAGAAAGAGCAGACTTGCTTTCACCCAATTATTTAAGATACAAATTATAACCAGTACTGTGGGCACATGCCTGTAATCTCAGAACTCTGGGAGGCTGAGGCAGGAGGACTGCAAGTTTGAGCCTAGCACGGACAACTCAGCCACTAGCGAGTCCTTGTCTTAAAAAAGAGAAGGGCTGGGGATGTAGCTCACTGGGAAAGGCCTTGGTTCAATCCCCACTACCAGCCCTACCCACAAGTCCTGTTACACACAGACTGGGTGTGCAGGTTTATGAGAGCTGTACAATGTCTGGACTGAAACAGGATATTGTCATCTGTTCAGGTCAGATTGCCATGGCCCGCCCATTTATTACAATTTCAGTCATCATTTCTGGAATTTGATATGGAGCAGACATATCTAGAACTCAGGAAATACACTTTCAATATACTGTATCAATTACATAGTAAAACACACACTTATTATCCTCAGTTACCTGAAATTATACAAGTCTCATGTAATAAATACAGTAAGTCCCCACCTTATGAAGGAGTTCCATTCCGGGAAAACATTCATAAGTAGGAGTCATTTGTAATCCGATGAAGTGAGTCTTACACAGTATACCTGTGAAAGTTCACAACTCGAATGTTCATAAATCAGGGACTTACTGTACTCAAAATCAAACGATGAAGTATGCTAAAAGTTGTATGGGATTGAGGCTTACTACCCATAAAATGTGAAAATTCCAAGGAGTTGTGCCTGTCAGTTTCGAAGTCATAATACACATAACCTACAACAAAGAAAATGTGGGACTCAAGAGTTCCCAGACATCTGTTTATGAGGTCAACTCACTCAGCAGTCACCAGAGGTACTGGATTTTGTATCTGTCACCATAACCATAAGAGGTGGTCCAGAACTGAAGGATGAGCCTGATTCTAACCACCTTAGCTTTGTTACACAATGGTTTGAGCATGACTGGGTGCAAGTCCTTACACATCGAGGGGACAAAATAAATGTTAGGTGACCTCGATCACAACCCAACCTCTCCTCACTGGGGCTAGGTACAAAGGCAATCTTCCAGACACACTGGGGCCCCTCCCTCTGGGCATGCTGCCTTGTCCCCCTCCTGGGAGAAGCTGGTGTCTCCATCTTCCATGGGGGCTCTTTGTTTCTTTCCCTCCGGCTACTTTTAAAGTAGCACTCGTGGATCTAGTCAGTTGTCTCTGACTCCTCCACCAGGCTAAGCCACAAGAGGATAGATGTGGTGTCCTGTCCATCTCAGTGTCCTAGCATGGAGACACCCAAGGAACAAGAGAAGAAACACAGTGACAAGAAAGAAGAAAGAGTGACCTACACGTGATCATGCTCCACAATTCCCCAGCCCTGCAGGGGACCCTGATCTTGTCAGTGCCTAAGCCCACAGTCCACTTGGTGACTTCTTCTCAGAACGAGGGCTTTGGGGAGAAGTAAATGAAATGCACGGGATTCTACAGAGTAGAGCTTGCTGAAACAAGACTTCGGGAGTGCTAAAGCATCGTGAGTAGTCTCCACCAACCTGTCTGGTGACAGACCTGGACAGGCACAGGAACTAGAGACCTGAGACAGGAACTGACACCACCAGGGACTACTACCCTGGACTTCACAACCATGCACTTCACTGTTCACATGTGATGGGGCTGGGTCAGCTCTCGCTGAGCAAGACAGTTACATCTGTGGCACGAAACATCTCTAAAACAACTCAAAATCAATTCTTAAAGTATTTTACCTTGTCTATGTGGAATTCTAGAATAAAAGTGAAGCTCTTAAATTACTTAGCCCCTTTACCTAGATCTCTTATAAGGCTAAGGAGTTGCAAAGTTACAGATTTTAAAACTTCCTGAGACCACAGGGAAGACTAAACCTTCTGACAAAACTTCTGGCCCCAAAGCCACTCCCCAGTGGCAGTCGGGAAGGTCACCAGCACTGTCACAAGGCTGGGCTCCATTGTGCCAATGGGTCTCAACACAGCCACTGACGTCCAGAATGTCTGCCAGGCAATGTGGCTTGTCCCAGCACAGCCACTGATGCCCAGAATGTCCACATGCCCAACCACCCCCTTGCCAAAACCTGTGACTAGATATTGACACCAGAGAGCCACATACCTCCTGGCTAGGCTTAATGGAGGAGGAGGAAACTGTCAGAGCAGGTTAAGGGAGACAGAACTGGGACCCCACATCAAGGCTCTTCAGGACACTCAGGTCTAGCACCTGCAGCATGGTCAGCACCATGCTGGACACCGTGACCTGTGTAGCACTTACCAATCTGCAACAGTACAGGCGTGACCAATGCCGTTTCCATGGCGTAACAAAACTCCCTGCCAAACATCACTGCCCCATGCATCACCCACAGGCGCATGGGGATTCGGTCTATGGACCCCTCACTGATGGTCTCATCACGGTTCTCGGTCTCCAGGTCTCCAGATTTCTGTGGGTCCGGCAGGGGCACAGGTAACTCTTGCACTTGCATAGATTCCGAGTCGGCATTCTGCGGAGCCATTTTCATTACCACCAAAAATATATATATATATATATTCTAACTATATAAATAATACTATCATATCTCTTTAATGATAAATTAAGACGTCTCGTTCTGCTCCGGGTGCGTTCCTCAGGCAGGCAACACTTATATTCCTCTTTGTACAAATGGGTGTCTCAGCTTCTCCCGATTGCAGGAGACACGCAGCAAACAGAGGGTTTTTGGTTAGACTGTAAACATATGGCTTGCTGGTTCACTGCGAGTTAGAGTTAAAAATCCATAAATGCCACTCAGTTAATACCAGTTTCATCATCATTACTGAAGAGGCGCTGCAGTCACTTCTCTTGCTACAGAGAGGTGGGAAGGTGACAAACACAGGTGGTCCTCTGTGAATCCCCATCGAGTGACTGGAGGATCTGCAAAAGAGGAAAGACACCCAGCCAGAGTCAGGGGTAGCCCTCCTCGTGGCCTGCTACAAGCTGCCTGCCCATTGCTAGAACCTGCATGCTGCAGGGCCGGGTCCTTGCTACTAAGGACCCTCTCCAGGCCTGCCCCACCCCTGGCTCTCTGGGAGCATAACTGCAATGGACACCTGACCACTAGAGAAATGCCAGTTGCTCATGGGGGATTTAATCCTGGGTGGACAAAAGTGGCACAACCAACAAAGGTGGGAGAAGACAAGGAGCTGTAAAAAAGCCAACAGTGTTTTTGCCCTTTGGCCAAGGATTAACACCATCACCTCTGCATCATGTGGTACAAAAATATTCCTGTATGCACCCTTCCTGATCCACCAGTATTATGATGGGGGAGTTTTGGGGAGGCCACTGAAACATAGCCACAGAGGGACTCTTTAGGCACCACCTGGAAAAGTGACAAAGAAAGATGGATGACAAGAGCTGGGCTGAGAGCAAAGACCCAGAGCTAGTCGCAGCAGGGAAGTTCAAAGTCTGTACTGAGGCCAGGGTCCTCACTATCAGCGATCTTGGGCAATGATCCTTGAACCATTTAGCTTATAAAACCTGCTGATAACAAATGAAAGTTACAGACCCCTCTCCTGAAAAATATGTACATATGGGCCAAACTGCCTATAAAATGTAGGGGTACAGAGACTCCCAGCCCATATGTGGCATTCTTAGGGGATTATGGAACCTCTACAGCCCCAGTCCTAAAGTATCCTCCATGCCTGTTCCTATGACCAGCTTGTGACATGGTCCACCTGGATGAACACACAACGCAGTGTGGACTCCTGAGAAATAACTGGAGGAAAGAGAATCCAGTCATCCCCCTGGAAGTAAGGTCTTCAGGAGGTGAGCTCCAGATAAGGGGTCCCACCTGAAGTGCTATAAAAAGAAGGGCCCTAAAATCATATAAAACACTGTTAACATTTATATTAAAAGCAGGTCTGTGGGCTAATACTTTACTGAGAAGTTTCTTTTGATAAAAAAAAAAAATCTAGTAACATCCATTTAACCAAAGATGAGTTTTGATGAACCCCTCCTCCCTTTCTGGGGTGGGGGCAGAAACCTCAAGGTACCATCTCCACTTAAGACTTTCCCAAGTCGCAGGAGGGCAGGGCTTGGGGGACTCAGTGATAACTGCTCCTCCCAGAGCTCTGGCTCTTCCCATATTCCCTCTCTTGCAGCAGCTGAAACCTGATTCCCTGAAAGGGAGGTCCAATTAAAGGTTCCAGCAATCCTAGCAATATACTTGTTTCCGCATTCCTCAAACTTCACTACAGCCCTCATTTGAAAATTCTTTCAAATTCACCAAAGGTCCTCTACCAGGTAAATCTCTTAAAATAAACCAGTGTTTCCACACTACCACCTGCCTACAATCTTCTTTCCGAAGACTTTATTATGGAACCATTTCCAACATATGCAAGGTAAACAGTAGAGTGTAATAAATCACCCTGCTTTGGCATCAACACTCTGCTGTTCCTGACTTATGTCTACCATTTCTGAATCATTTTGATCGTAAGAGAAAACTGGCACAATTTTCCTTTTGCAACCTCCCAATCTTACATCAAAATAAGGTCACTGATTTAACTGCCTTTTTCTACCAGATAAGAGGGATCAGTTCCAGAGAAGAAAGTATATTCACACAGTGTCAGTGGAGTCTACATAAATCAGCTGTGCTTTGCAATTAGCTTTCCAAGAAATTCTAACAACTTAATTACAAACATCAAACACTTCTGCTCAGTCGACCCTTTGTCCCACTACTGCTTCCTTCCATCCTGAGAGACTTGTGCCTGAAACGAAGCCATCTCTGTGCCCAAGTCATTTCAGCAACAGCTAAAAGTTAGGCAATACACCTCTGTACTAAGTGTACATGAATTATTCTAAGGCAGCAGTTCTCAAATAGGGGTGGTTCTGATCGTCACAAGTGGAGGGGTTGCTCCGGCCTCGGATGCTAGTCAGTGCCTTGTAGTACACAGCTCCACAGCTTAGAATGCTCCAGCTCCAGACCTCAACATCTCCAGACTGAGAAACTCTGTTCTAAGGTTATTAAAGAAAAGGAGTTTCTTTAAAAATGCTTGAACCCTTGTTATATTTTGAGCCAATCAACTAGACCAGATGTGGCCACCTTTCCTGTAAAGTTCAGGTGGTAAGCACTTTAGGCTGCGGGGGCCATGTACTATCTCTGTCACATATTCTGTTTGTTTTTATTTTTGACAACTCCTTAAAAATGCAAAAACCACTCTCAGCCTACTTGTCGGTCCACTAAGTTCAGGTCTCAAACCTGTGACAGTTGCTGATTTCCACCCTAGATGAGGGTCAATGGGGTCTCAGGGTCTCACTGTGGAATGGCTTTCTTCATGGCACTTTTTTGGGGGGGGACAACGGAGGGGAGGGGCTGCTGGGCTTCCACACCCACCCAACTTCACTACTGCTGTTCTGTGTAAAATGCCTTAGTTGGCATGCAAAACAGAACTGGGAGGCAGGTGTCATCAGGCCACACTGGCTGAGGTGACTTCAGAGGAGAGCTGGCAGGAGGGAATGCTGAGACCACACCTTCTAGTCAGCCCTACCTCTCCCTGGGCCACAGCCTTTCCTAGCAGTTTACTGGGAAGAGAGGTCTGAGCAAGAATTGCTGATGACCGGCAAATTGTCGCAGCTTCAATCACAGACCTCTGGTCACAGCTGCCACCAGGTCAGCTTGAGACGTCTTCATTTTACCTGGGAACACTAGGGAGTTCACAAAATTCAACCACACAGGCTGAAGCACAGCATGCTGGTGGAAGTCCCCAGAGAGTGCAAGGACTCCACTGCAGCCAAAGGCAGTCACTGTGTCAGCTCCTCTGACATGTTTGGGGTCTCCCTACCAGATTTCTAAGAACTAGTTGAAAACTGGCCATTCTGTGAGAAGACAAGGAGAAAGATAAACACCTGGACATGAAAGCTGTCCAGTCCTTGACTGAGAGCATGATGAGCTGGCTACCTCCATAAGGTCAGGGTCAGGCAAGTATGAGCACCATGGGCTCGAACCAACAGAGACTGGCCACTTGTCAGCCCTGTTTGCACATGGGTCTTCTGAGCAAGGATGGCCTAGCCAGGGTTATATCCATCATCCTCTTAGTGTATGCAAACTGTTCTCTTCAAGAAAGATGATTGATATGAATGCATTATCAATGCTATCTAAAAACACTGAAACAATTCCTCTGAAAGATACAATTCAAGCATTGCGACACACTGGGAGCAACACAAGAAAGAACAGACTGCTCCTGCCCAAGCAAAAGGCAGCTCTACAATCTCAGGAGCCTCCTCCAGGGTGCTCAGAATGTAGACAAATTCAGAGTAAGCTGTGACCTCTTCTGGAATCTTCTATTCAATACCAGTGAAATGGCAGGTTTTCCCCATTACAGAAAAAAGCATTTCCCTTGGAACCTGCTCCAGGGATTGTTGAGCATTCAGTGACAATTTTGTTATGATCTGCAGATGCACTCAGACAAGTGAAACGACAATTGTTACAATCAACAACTTCCTCTATTGTCCTGTTTCTAATTTAAGGGTGACTGATGCCAAACACGTGACTTCCCACAATTTGCTGTGTGGAAAAGCTGGCTGTGAACTTAATCTCATCAAAAAGTTAACTGGATGGTAATTTTTTACAAGCACCCCAAGCTTGGCTTAAAGTTTGAGACCAACCTAACTGTCATATGCTTCAATAGCACAGTAATATGAAATTCAGTAACTCAAGCGTCCTGGAAAGGGGCCCAGCAAGCGCTGACATGTGCTGTGCTATGACTTCCATAGCCATGTACACATATGTGCACACTAGCAGGAGGTGCACACTCTGTGGGCAGCAAATGCTTCGGAGTGACTGGCTCACTCACTGAAGAGCTGTTTGTCATATCCACCATTTAAAACAGGCACAAACTGGGGACACCCATGCTCAAAAATCCCATTAGTATGGTAGATGCTGAATTTACTATGTAGTTACGTCCTGATCAAGCCATCTTAAGTTGAAAATATCCTACGCTAAAAATACATAGGATAGGGACTCCACCCACCCAACCACACACCCAGGCTCAGCCACACAGCACCCTGTAAGTGGGGCTGTGCCTGTGTGAAAGCTGGGCTACCCCGCGTAGCATCCAGAGAGCAGCTTACCATGTCTCTAGCTCAAGTAAAGATCAAAAGTCAAAGTTCGAAGTACAATTTCTACTGAATGCTTACCACTTTTACACCATCATAAAATCAAAAGATCACTAAGGTGGTCCACTAAGTTGGACAGCTGTACTAACACTTTCCTAACAAGACATTAGCTATTAACCTCAGATACCCTGTATCTCACTAACCCCATTTTACCTGTCCTCACCAGCATCTCTTTGCAGATGGGTGTGGGTAAGAACAACTTATGGGTAACAGAAGCCAACAAAACCACACAAATGGTAGCCCAGAATAAAGAAAATCTGCATTTGAACAAAGAGCATAAAGAAATGCAAAAACAAATCAAGCAACTTCAAAGTACCCTTGAATTCAAAGTACCTTCAAAATACCTAAGAATTAAATGCAGCACTCTGGCAGTTCTGCTTATATATTTCCTAAAACACATTTAATAAATTCTACTGACTTCCAGTATAAAAATCAGTGTTTTTTTTTTTTTTTTTGTGGGTACCGGGGGTCGACCTCAGGACCTCGTGTGGCAGCAGGCGCCCGTGCCGCTGAGCGATATCACCGGCCCCTTTTTCGTATGTGGGTTCCGGGAGTCGAACTCGGGCCCTCGCGCTTGCCGGGCAGGCGCTTAAGCCGCTGAGCCATCTCACCGGCCCAAAAATCAGTGTATTAAGAGAATGAGAGGACAAGCCACAGACCAGGAGAAAATATTTGCAAAAGACACATCTCATAAGGGTTATTATCCAAAATATGCAAAGAACTCTTAAATCAGTAAGAAAAAATAAAAAATAGGTCATAAAAATAGGTCAAAGACTTTAACAGGTACTTCACAAAAGATGTACAGACATAAAAGATATGCAAGTAAGCGTATAAAAACAAGTCCTACATCCTATTTCATCAGGGAATGGCCAATTAAAACAACAGATGCCACTACACACCTGTTAGAATGGCCAAAATGCAGTGCAAGCACATCACCAAGGACTGGCCAGGACAGAGAGCAACAGGAACTCTCACTGACCGCTGCTGGGAATGCAAAATGGGACAACCATGCTGCAACACAGTTTGACTGTTTTTAAAAACTAAACATATTCTTACCCGGCAATCCAGAAGCAAGCTCCTTGGTATTTACCCAAAGGAATTGAAATCTTATCTATGCAGTTTTTACTGCAACTTTATTCCTAATTTCCAAAACGTGGAAGCACCCAAGATGTCCTTCAGTAGGTAAATAGATACATTGTGTACAACCAGACAACAGAGTATCATTCAGCACCAAAAAGAAATAAGCAATCAAGCCACAAAAAACACATGTGGCTCCTTATATGCACATTGTTAAGTGAAAGAAGCCAGCCTGTGTGATTCTAACTCTACAACATCCTGGCAAAGGCAAAACTATGGAGACAGTATAAAGATCCTGTTGAACAAGCAGGGCACAGGGGATTTTAGGGCAAGGAAAATAGTCTGTATGATGCTATAATGGTGGCTCCATCTCATTACACATTTGTCCAAACCCATGGATATACAACAGGGAGATGAGCCCTAGAATAAAACTATGTAAGTTCACTGTCACAAAGGTACCCCTCTGGTGGGGATGCTGACAGTGGGAGGCTGTGTACATTTGAGGACAGTGGAATACATAAACTCTCTTTCTCTCAATTTTGCTGCAAATCAAAAACTTCTCTAAAAAGTTTATTTTTAAAAAATCAGTGTTGTGTGCTTATATTTAAATAAATAGTAATGCAATCCAAGACTCCTCACAAGGACAGACCAAAGACAATCACGTAGTGGAATATGCCTAGAGAAGCTTTCCATGCAACTGGCTCACACTGCAACAGTCCCAAGCTGCATTTACCTGCCCGTAGGTGTTATGTCAATGGAAGGAAAGTATGTTGGTCTCAGGCACACACAATTAACACAAATTCAAATTAGGTATGTGACTTTGTGGCCTCCCCAGAACATTCAGCTGGTCACCACCATGAAGTCAGAGCTAGAGTAGCCTACAGGGCCTTTCTGGGCTCCAGCTGGGTCCATGGCTTGACCATCAGGAGGGCCTAGGTGCTGAAGCTCTGAGGCCACATGCCCTGCTTACAGGTACCACTGATGTCAAAGTGACTACACCCCCCCTTTACTCTAAAAGCATACTAGTCTGTAGAACACTTGCTGCCACTCCTGATGTGAGTAATCAAAGCATAACCAGGCCTAAATTCTTTAATGACCCAGCCACTGTGTGCTCTGTGGCACGAGACAGTCAATGATACCTCATAAGCTAAAATCCAACATCTGCCACATCCCACACCCTCTTACTTTCCCTCCTCTTGACCCGAGCTTGCTGTCAACTTATTGATGAAGGGAGAAAAGGTGAGGGGCCAGATTTGTGTGTGCACATGTCTGTATCTACCTGTGTGTCTATGTGTGTCTATGTCTATTTGTACTGTATATGTGGATGTTTGTGTCTCTGTGCATAAAACACTTTGAGTACTGAGGAACCAAATCAAGCAAAATTGATTTAGACCTTGGACCTCTGGAAGGAGGCCCCACAGAGGGGATAATTGTACTAGTCAGTTTCATTAAAGCATTCTTGGTGGATGAGCATCCTGACATCAGAGGAATAGCTGGCCATGCAGGGAACTTGAGCATACCTTCTCTGCTGACCACAAGTGCCAGTTTGGGCTGGCCCTTGAGGACTGGTCCTTCTCATACTGGACAGTGCCCTGGGGGTCTCCTCCTACCTCCACCAAGGCCTCCCCTCAGGCCTTACCTGCCTCCTGGGCTAGACAGCCATGACCTTGGCCAGGAAGCAGAACTGCAGGCTCACTGTAGGACAGGTGGCTATCAACTCCTCCCCCAGGCCACCTGAGGGGCTCAGCCCTGTTTCCAAGACCCTGGGGGTCCTGTGTCCTCTCAGTCAGCCTAGGCTCCTAGACTCTTCCTTAAGGCCCCATTAGACCCAGAGGCCCATGCTGCACCTCTGGGTGTCAAGTACCACCCTGAACCACATGACTCTTAGAACACACAGATTCACAAGCACTGAATTCAGAGGTCAGGCTAACTATAATTACTCCTTTAAAACAAGAAAGCCAATTTGGAGAAATCCCTGCCTGTTAGTGAAAAGAGCAAGATAATCACAAAGCTCAAAAAAGGCCCACTTCTCTTTTGGACAGAAAGCAGAGACTAGCGTGTCAGCAACAAACAAGTTAAGACTACTTTTTTATTTTATGCTCAGAAACTGGCATACTGTAATGTAAGTAAATTTCAAGACACATATAAACACCAGAACTAATTAACTCTCCTGAAAAAGCCACTGCACCTTCCATACAAATCACAGTAGCATACACTGATTGCATATCTACGTGCCATTGTAAAGGACAAGAACTTCTGTCCTTTGGTGAGGTGACAAGAGCACAGGGGCTCTCAGGACACAAGGAGTCAGGTCTACCCAGCAGCATGTGGTGAGCTGCCTCTGAGTAGGTCACCCAGACCCCTGACATCCTACCCAGTCTCCACGGTCCACACCAACACAGCCCAGCAGGCTTGCCACAAACCAGTTGGCAGACCTTGGATGAGTCCATTTATCTTTGTTGGGCCTACTTCTTTGGTACTAAACTGTAGATACCAAAGGGTCCTTCCCCAGCCCAGGGGGCTTCCTGGTTCCCTTGACAATAGGTGAGCCCACGCTGGCCAGCAGCTAGACCATCCATCTCCTTGGGTCTCCCACGTCCATTGCAAGATGGTGACCCTACCAGCTAGCAGAGAATAAGACCTGCCAAATGGGCTCAGTGCATCTGAAAACAAGCAGATGAAAACCTCCTGGACTGACTGCAGAGTCCAGGAAGGCACCATGAAAGACCTGGCTGAAACTGTCCTCCTAGTTGTTGACACAGACCCTTCTAATACGTGGGCTCACTCTACAAAGTAGGGCAAGAAAACTCACTGAGAACTGTTATGGTTTACATCTAGATTGTCCCCCCAAATTTTCATGTGTTTGAAAGGTGACTGGATCATGGGGGTGCTATACTTATCAAGGGATGCATCCATTAATGAGTTCATAGCTGGATGTGCTGTGAGGAGGGTCACTGGGGTATAGGACCTGAAAGAGTATACTCTTGTCCCCAGCTCCTCCACTCTCTGTTCCTGGCTGCCAGGGATTGAACAGCTTTCTCCTACCATGCCATTTCTGCTTGCAGCCAGCCCAACATGGACTGAAACTGTGGGCAAAAATAAACCTCTACTCCTTTAAGGTGTGGGAGTTGGATATTTTATTCCAGTGACAGGAAAGTGACTAAGACAGGAACCAAGCCCTTACTGGACAGGCACCTAGAGGCTTCCCACAAAGAGGATCCCCCTGGCAGCGTCAACCCTCAGGGACTGATGCAGGTCTGGGATGAAGCTGATGAGCGCTATTAACTCAAAGTGGCCTGGCACACCATTTCTGGAAGTTACTTTTCCATCTGCAAAGGAAAATATGAGACTTGCCAACAGAGCTGTGGGATGCTACCAGGAATCCTTAAGGACTTATGGGGTAGGGCATGTGCTTACAGACTGGTCCAGACATACAGAACCCCATCTCTCAGGAAAGAAGCATGCAGTAGCACCATGGGTAACAGCCTCTACCTGGAGGGCTGGCCTGGTGAAAAAAACAGAGCAAACAGAAAGCATCAGGTTAATTCCCTTCTGACCCCCTTCTAGAAGGAGCCAGAAGCAGCTCAGTTTCTCTCCACCAGATACTGTCCTGTCCCCAAATGGATAGGGAGCCACACTCAGCTATAATATGGGTGTATGTGTGCAAGAGCCCACAGCTCACCAGCACTCCTTATGCCATCCAGTACGCAAGAGGTACATACCTCCAGAGGCACACATTTGTGCATGCACAAGTATGTATGTGCACATGCACAAAGAGACAGCAGAAAGGACCACGAGCCTGTCTTTAAATTTTGATTGTTCATGGGTCTTCTTGGTCTTCAAAACACATATAAAGATAGGGAGCACAGTCTTCCTGGCTGCCATTAGGACTGTGATGATGAATGCTGCAATACCATCAGGACAGCCCTCAAAGTAGAGGGGTACCTTGGTTCATGAACTTAATTCTTCCCACAATTCTGGTTGCAAACTGAATTGGACGAGAACCGAATCAAGTTCAATAGTTAGATTCAATGCTGACCTTATGGGGGAATTTGATCCAGCTCTTGTCCAATTCAGTTTGCGAACAGAATCATGGAAAAACTGAAGTTCGTGAACTGAGGTACCACTGTATACTGATGCCAACATCTCAAATGGAATAAGCTTCCCTCTGCCCACCGCCTCATGCCAGAGCCAAGGATCAGGAGCCTGCTGGGCTCTGCCTTCCAGGGAATCCAGAACCCCATCATGCCACCACAAAAGGGTCCTAATTGGCCTGACAGCTTCACCCTTAACCCTGGGGTCCATTCTCAACATTATAACTAGGGGAATCCCTTAAAATACTATGTTGGATGACACCCTTGCCTCTAACTCTTCCCGAGATCTGAACTGGCTCCCAAAGTCCCTCCAAGGAACCGCACTGGCTTTCTAGCCACTGGCTCTGCTCCACCTCTGCTGAGGCCTATGTCACTTGCCCCCCTCCTAGTGGTTCAAGTTCCAGAAAACCTCATCACATAGCCTCTCTGCCAGCACTGCCTGCCCCCACCAGCCAACAGCACACCACCAAATCAAAAAAGCAAGCATAAGGGTGTCTAAGTGAAAAGAGGCAAACTCTACTAACAGTTCACCTGATAGCAAATATTTTTAATACAAGGCCAAATCCAAGTGCTTGTTACTATACTTTCTAGAATTTAGGGGCAAGCTAGGTACAGTGGCAGGTGCCTGCAGTCCCAGTTATTCAGGAGGCTGAGGCAGGAGGATGACTTGAGCCCACAAGTTCAAGGCCAGCCTGGACAACATAACAAACCCCATCTCTTAAAATCAACAACAACCATAAAACTAGGTAGTCAAAACACTTAAGGGGCAAAGAATTAGGATTTGAAACAAATACTTTTAAAAACTGAATCCCTTCAAGTTCTACTAAAACTATACCCAAATATCAAGGGGAACAAGACCACATCCAGCACTCAGAAAGCAAGTAACAAAAGCTCACTGGGAAGGAAATTACATGGAGACAAGGACAAACAGCCCCCTAAATGGTGCAGAAAACACTCTCTGCACCATTTAGCTTCCATACCTCTGATACTTGCAGTTTCCCTGATTTGCACAATCAGTTGAGTAAGAGGGTTTTTGTTTTTTAATTAAAAGGCAGTAATGCTTTTTTCCCTCCCTTCTTCCTAAATGTTGCTAGCACTAATTTGCTAGTTGAGGACACTCTAGTCAGAATGAAGCTTTGGCTGCCATAGAAACAGCAGCAAGCTTTTAAACTGTGCAGCTCCTAGAATCTTGGCTAGCCCAGGAAACCCAAGCTAGAGCGCTGATCTAGCTCAATAAGCAACTGCAGCCAGAAGTTCTAGCATGAGTGAATATTTCTCTGAATCAGTGATTACTCCATCTAGGAGAAATCCCAGGTAGAAACAAACTCAGCTGCTGTCATCCATCATTGTGAAGAGAGACAGAGAGAGAGGGGCAAGCTGCAAATGGAACAACTAAATGGCATAAAAGTGAAAACAAAAATTCCTCATAGTACATACATATAATCAAGACCTAAGCCCAAAGACAGCATAATTAACGAATACCACTGTGAAGACTGCCAAGATGTAGCTAAGCCCTCTGAGGTCCTGAATCAAAGTGCTTCCAGATCCTCAATGTATCCTAGAGCAAAAAAAAAAAAAAAAAAAAAAAAAAAGCAAGGCTATGGAAGGAAAAACCAGAGACCTATCTAACAATGCAGAATTACTTAGATTATTGTACATGTGTAACCAGATAAGCCCAAGGAATTAGCGTTTCTAGAGAGGGAAAGTCTCAAGTATATACCAGTCCCCCTTACCCTCAGGGGACACATTCTGAAGTCCCCAGTGAATGCCTGACACCCCAAATAGCACAGACTCAATTATGTTTTCTCCTATACACGCACAAATGTAATGACTTTCTGTCTTTACTAAGCACTCACACTGTGGTCGTAACTTCTGTAGTCTGAGATACAGCAGCAAGACTAGCATGATTCTTCTTCATGATTTCATGGATGGAAGATTCATTCTCACTGTAGATTACAACACTCAATTTTTCCCCTCATAAAGTTGGTAACTTTCACATTGTCACTTAAAAGAAGTATTTTAGAGGGAGGACCTCAAGATGGCGGATGAGTAAGAAGCAGGCAGCGAAACTCTCTCTAAAAGTTACCGTTGGAACACGGGAATATAGCGACCTGGAAAGCGCAGGAGGGGGGGAGATGCCTCCCCGAAACCCAGAAAAGTTCTGAAGCGCAATCTGGGACCCCCGGCACCAGTGACGGGTGACTTCCAACAAAGAAGAAGGAAAGAAGGAGGAGACCGCGCGCGCGCACCTTCTACTATCCCGGGAGTTGCAGCGCCGCGGAGGCTCAATTCTACGGACACACGGTGGCAGCTGGCGCCCAGGGAGCCCCCACGGAGGATCCTGAGACAGCGGCGGGGCAGGGGAGCGGCGGAGAACGGCGCTGACCGGCGGTGAGTGTCTCTCAGCCACAGCTGCCCCGCGCCAGAGAGCGACCGGCCGGGCGCCATTCTGGGGGTTGCAGCGAAACTCAGAGCGGCTCGAAAACTGCTCTGGGAACTTGTGCTCCGGACAGGGCAGCACGGGGCCTCTCAGGCCCACGAAAGTGTGCTGAGGTCAGCAGGCGAACGAGACTGGACTCTCAGCCACACCTGTCCCGCGCCAGAGAGCGACTGGCCCGGCGCCATTGTGGGGGGCGTGGCGAAAAACCAGAGCGGCGGGAACCAGTGCAGGGAACCCGCGCTCCGGACAGCGCGCTGAGCCTCTCAGGCCCAGGGATCGTGAAAGGGCACTGAGAGCGGAGGCGAGCTAGACTGGTCTCTGCCTGAAAGTACGCGCCTCTGCTCACCGCCCGCCAGAGGGCGCTCCTGGCTTACTGGGACGGACCTGCACAGAACAGGACTCTGTCACCACAAGGTACCTGCCTACAACAGAGTCAACACCTGGAACTGATTCTTTTTATTTTTTTATTTTTAT
The DNA here is from genome assembly GCA_028451465.1 of Erethizon dorsatum. Classification (NCBI taxonomy): domain Eukaryota; kingdom Metazoa; phylum Chordata; class Mammalia; order Rodentia; family Erethizontidae; genus Erethizon; species Erethizon dorsatum. The sequence goes on along the minus strand of CM051828.1, from coordinate 68,545,182 downwards.
TTTTGTTTTCTTTTTCTCACTGATTTGTTTTTTGTTCTGGCGAAGGGTTTTTTTGTTTTTGTTTTGTTTTGTTTTGTTTTTTGGTGGGGTTTTATTTTTGCTCTGTCTGTTTTATTGTTTTTATCTTCGTTTTTGTTTCTGTATGTGTATTTGCTCTTTCCTTCATTATTCTCTCTGGTTTTTTATATGAGTGTAAACAGCGCCTCTAACTTCTTTGTGATTGTGGTTGTGATCTGTTCTTCCTTTTATCCCTTCCTTCTCTTTTTACCACCTGTCCTCTGCACTAGTGTCCCAATTTTAGTGGGATCCCTCTTGGTCCTCTAACCTTACATCTAATTCCTTCCTCTTCTCCCAATACTCTATTTCCTCCTTAACTCATTTTAAATTTAAACTCCTCAGGGAAAAATTGACATACATAGGACTTGTATACTGCATATAATTTTTCTGGTGTGTTTTAGATTTTGTTATATAACCGCAACTCTATACAGCTAAAAGTGGTAAATAACTGGTTAGCTCAGTCTGTCATTTTCTAGGCTGTGTTTGATGCTTTAGTTAACATTATAGCCAAATGTGAAATAATTGTTCTAAACATCTTTCCTTCCTGATATTTCATGATTGAGATTGACTAAGGGACACAGAAAATACAGTGGCACAGTACCAAAGAATCAAGGACTGGGCCAAACAGGTAGCAACTTCGCATACCCAACGAATTGAAGAGGTAGGATCTGGCAGAAAGCTCAAAACCTAAAAGCAAGCTCCACTTGGAAGATACTGCAGAGAAGTAGTCATCTTCTAAAGATCTTAAACACTAGCAATAAAGTAACCTACCATAGGTAATTTGCAAACATCACCCCAGGAATTAAAGAAAGAAAAAATGAGACGACACTTAAACAAGATGCAACCCCACACATCCAATTCACCAAAGGCAAACCTAGGGAGCAACGAGGTGGGACAATCCGAAAGCCACCCACCTGGCCTATCTGAAGTGGTAACAACAAAGCAACTGAATGAGGTTCTGGAAAAAATTAAAACAGAAATAATCTCACAGATAACTGCAGAGATAATGTCTACAATGAAGACCATGCTTAAGGACACTATAGCTGATACAGACAAAAAAATAGATGAACTTAAGAAAACTATAGAAACCATGAATGCTCAGCATAGGAAAGAAATGGAATCCATAAGGCAGATTCAAGCAGATATCCAAGAGATAAAAAATTCCATTGAAAGTATTTGTAGCAGAATAAGCCAATGCAAGGACAGGATCTCAGATATAGAAGACAGGCTTGCAATTAGTGATCATGAAATGGAAAAATTCTTAAAAATAGCAAGGGACCATGAAAAATCAATTCAGCAGCTGCTAGATGACTCAAAGATAAACAACTTAAGAATAATTGGAATAAATGAAAAAGCAGGAGATAGCATCAACGACATTAAAACCTTGTTCAAAGACATAATCAGGGAGAACTTTCCTGGAAGAGAAAAGGAATTTGACACCCCTATAAGTGAAGCTTTTAGAACACCAACTAGACATGATCTAAAAAAAACTTCAGCCAGACATATTATAGTCAAGATCCCAGAAATTCAACAGAAGGGCAGAATCTTAAAAGCTGTTAGGGAGAAGAGACAAATCACCTATGAAGGAAAACCCATCAGAATCACAGCTGACTTTTCAGCACAAACCCTCAATTCAAGAAGAGCTTGGAATGATGTATTGCAAGCTCTAAAGGAAAATAATTTTCAGCCCAGATTGATGTACCCTGCAAAACTATCTTTCAAAATTGATGGAGAAATAAAATACTTTCATGACAAAGAACATCTGAGAAAATTTATGACCACCAAACCAGCACTCCAAAACGTTCTGAAGGACATTCTAGAAAGAGATAGGAACCCCAACAGAAGGAATCCACCAGGCAGGGCAAATAATTAAATAGCCGGAAAGCGGAAAAACAAAGAGTGGGAACCAACAACAGGAAAATATCATGACAAGTCAATACATATCAGTTTTAACCATCAATGTTAACGGTCTCAATTCACCAATCAAAAGGCACAGACTGGCGAAATGGATCAAGAAGCAAGATCCAACAATATGCTGTATACAAGAAACACATTTAATTCAGAAAGAAATTCATAGACTGAAAGTCAAAGGATGGAAAACAATACTCCATGTGACTGGAACCCAGAAAAAAGCAGGGGTAGCTATTCTTTTTGCAGACAAAGTGAACTTCAAGCCAAGAAGGATTCAGAGAGATAAAGACGGTCATTACACCCTCGTAAAGGGAACAATCCAAGAGGAAGAGATAACGATCATAAATATATATGCGTCAAATACCAATGCACCCAGCTATATAAAACAAGTACTAAAGGACATGAAAAATCAAATAAGCACTAATACAATTATATTGGGAGATCTCAATACTCCACTGTCACAAAAAGATAGATCAACTGGACAGAAAATCAATAATGAAATAGTAGAACTGAACCAAACTTTTGAACAAATGGACTTAGTAGATGTCTACAGAGTGTTCCATCCCACAACATCAGAATACACATTTTTCTCAGCTGCACATGGGACGTTCTCCAAAATAGACCACATACTAGCTCATAAAACCTGCTTAAGTAAATGCAAAGGAATTGAAATTATCCCATGCATATTATCAGACCATAGTGCAATGAAATTGGAAATCAATGGCAAAAGAAATTACAAAAACTCCCTAAACACATGGAAATTAAACAGCATCCTCCTGAACAACCAATGGGTCACAGATGAAATTAAAGAAGAAATTAGTCACTTTCTACAACTGAATGATAATGACAGTACAACATACTGGAACTTATGGGATACAATGAAAGCAGTCCTAAGAGGGAAATTTATAGCATTAAATACTTATATCAGGAAAATAGAGCAAGCGCAAATAAACAACTTAAGGGTGAACCTCGAGCTTCTAGAAAAAGAAGAGCAGGTTAAGCCAAAAGCCCGTACAAGGGAGGAAATTATAAAGATCAGAGCAGAAATTAACGTATTGGAGAATAAAAAAACAATACAAAGAATCAATGAAGCAAAAAGTTGGTTCTTTGAAAGAATAAATAAGATTGACAAACCCTTATCCAACCTTATTAAAAAAAGAAAAGAAAAGACTCAAATCCATGCAATTGAAAATGAAAAGGGTGATATCACGATGGACCCTACAGAAATCCAGAAGATCATCTATACCTATTTTGAAAATTTATATTCTACTAAGATGGAAAATGCAGAAGAAATGGACAGATTCCTAGATTCGTATGAATTACCAAAGCTAAATCAAGAAGATTTAAAAATCCTAAATAAACCAATATCAACCAATGAAATTGAAGATGTAATTAAAAACCTCCCAACAAAGAAAAGTCCAGGCCCTGATGGATTCACTGCCGAATTCTACAAGAAATTTAGAGAAGACCTAACGCCCCTACTTCTCAAACTTTTCAATGAAATTGAAAGGGAAGCAATACTCCCAAATTCATTCCTGGAAGCAAGCATTACCCTGATACCAAAACCAGAGAAGGACCCAACTAAGAAAGAGAACTACAGGCCAATCTCCCTAATGAACATAGATGCAAAAATCCTTAATAAGATACTGGCAAACAGAATCCAACAAATCATCAAGAAGATTATACACCATGACCAAGTTGGATTCATCCCAGGGATGCAGGGATGGTTCAACATACGTAAATCAATAAATGTAATACAGCATATTAACAGAACCAAAGACAAAAAATCACATGATCATCTCAATAGATGCAGAAAAAGCTTTTGACAAAGTCCAGCACCTTTTCATGATAAAAACCCTACAGAAAATTGGAATAGAGGGTCTTTATCTCAATCTGGTAAAAGCTATCTATGACAAACCAACAGCCAATATTATACTAAATGGCCAAAAACTGAAAGCCTTCCCTCTAAAATCAGGAACAAGACAAGGATGTCCACTGTCCCCACTCTTATTCAACATAGTTCTGGAAACTTTAGCCAGAGCGATTAGACAAGAGAAAGAAATAAAAGGAATAATGATTGGAAAGGAAGAAGTTAAATTATCATTATTTGCAGATGACATGATACTCTACACAGAAGACCCCAAAAACTCCACTAAAAAACTGCTAGATTTAATAAGCAAATTCAGTAGTGTAGCTGGATACAAAGTCAATACTCAAAAGTCAATAGCCTTCCTGTACACAAATAACAAACTTACTGAAAGAGAAATTAGGGAAACAATACCTTTCACAATAACATCCAAAAAAATGAAATACCTAGGAATCAACCTCACGAAGGATGTAAAAGACCTCTATACTGAAAACTACAGTACTCTGAAAAAGGAGATTGAAGAGGATATCAGAAAATGGAAAGATATCCCTTGCTCCTGGATAGGAAGAACCAATATAGTGAAAATGGCCATACTTCCAAAATTGTTATACAGATTTAATGCAATTCCAATCAAAATTCCAACAGCATATCTCACAGAATTAGAGAAAACAATCCTAAAATTCATTTGGAATCAGAAGAGACCTAGAATAGCAAAGGCAATTCTGGGCAACAAAAGCAAGGCAGGGGGCATCACAATCCCCGACTTGAAATTATACTATAAAGCTACTGTGATAAAAACAGTGTGGTACTGGCAAAAAAACAGACCTGAAGATCAATGGAACAGATTAGAAGATGCTGAAACAACCCCAGACATACTAAGCCACCTTATCTTTGACAAAGGTGCCAAACACATTCGCTGGAAGAAAGATAGCCTCTTTAATAAATGGTGCTGGAAAAACTGGCTCTACACATGCCGAAGATTAAAACTAGATCCATATCTTTCACCATGCACTAAACTAAATTCAAAATGGATCAGAGATCTAAATATTAAAACAGAAACATTAAATCTGCTGGAAGGTAGGATAGGTAAAACCCTTGGAGACATTGGTGTAGGCAAAGACTTTATGAATAAAAACTCAACCGCACGGGAACTATCCCAAAGAATCAATAACTGGGATCTCATCTTATTTAAAAGCTTTTGCACAGCAAGAGAAACCACCAACAGAGTGAAGAGACAACCCACAATGTGGGAAAAAATGTTTGCCAGCTGTTCCTCAGACAAAGGATTACTATCGAGAACATATAAAGAACTCAAAAAAATCAGACCTCCCAAATTTAAAGACCCACTCCAAAAATGGGCATCTGAGATGAATACACATTTCTCAGATGAAGAAATACTAATGGCAAACAAATATACAAAAAAATGTGCAACATCACTAGTCATTCGAGAGATGCAAATTAAAACAACACTGAGATACCATCTCACCCCAGAAAGAATGGCTACTATTAAGAAATCAACTAATAACAAATGCTGGAGGGGCTGTGGGGAAAAAGGAACCCTTCTTCACTGTTGGTGGGAGTGTCGACTGGTACAGCCACTGTGGAAGTCAGTGTGGAGATTCCTCAGAAAACTAGGGTTGGAGGTCCCATTTGAACCAGCTATTCCCCTTCTGGGTATCTTCCCAGAAGAATTAAAAACATCGTACCACAGCGATATATGTGCACCCATGTTTATAGCAGCACAATTTGTAATAGCCAGATCTTGGAAACAACCCAAATGCCCATCAACTGAGGAATGGATAAGAAAGATGTGGTATTTTTATACAATGGAGTACTATTCAGCCATAAAGAAGGATAAACTGGAGACTTTTATAGGTAAATGGATGCAACTCGAGAAAATACTCATAAGTGAAATAAACCAGAAGCACATGTGTAAGCATCGTATTATCTCTCTAGTATGAGAAACTGAAAGAGTAAATAAGATCCAAAATGTACAATAGATATGGTGAATCAAAAAGAAACTGGTCAAAAGGAAAGAGAGACTGGAATAGGGAAAAGAAAGAAGGGAAAGGGAAAAAAAATTGTATATATATATATAAGATGGTTAAGATAGATACACTACCATTTTTACTTAGTTCATTGAAGAGTAAGGTTTGTGCCAATAATGTTTGGACAATTGAATGCTAATGTCTGGTGTCCTGAATAACTAACTTAAAGATAGTAATACGTAATGTATTAACCATTGTTACCCTCCTATTATGTTGTTTTGAAAATTTGTTCTTCTTTTGATTTGTTTTGTTTTTTCTTCTCTTTAAAATAAAAAAAAAAAAAAAAAAAGAAGTATTTTATGGCTTCTCTTTGGCGTATCTCAACTGCCAACCGTCATTCCTGTGCTTTGGGACCATTATTAAGGAAAATAAGGGTTATTTGAACATAAGCACTGCCATACTGGAGGCAGTCAATCTGATGACAGACAGGGCTACTAAGTGACTAACAGATGGGTGGCATATAGAGCATGAGCACACTGGCAGTTCAAGCCCCAGGCAGGACAGAGGGGGACAGTAGAAGATTGATTTCACCACACTATGCAGAATGGGCACAACTGGAAACTTACAATTATTTCTGGAATAGGTAACTGAAAACTATAAAGTAAAACAGTGAAAAAGGGTGTATTATTGTATTTGAGAAATGTTAAAAATAGTTTTTACAAACTTCAAGTTCTGGTGAATGAAGAAAACTTACTGATGGCTTTAGCCTGGGGCTAGATTTGTTCCCACTTCCTATAACCAAATAAACAACAAAAGCCACTACCAGCATTCCTGAACACAGCAGTTAGCCATTCACCAGCACTACCCACAAACAGCACACTCCGCCCAGCCCTAAAAACAGGTGGAAAGTGACCTCTGAGTAGGCTTAGTTCCTTGTGACTCTTTGCAGCCCATGGCCTCTTGTGCTAACCCACTACAGAGGGACAGAGAAGAGAGGGTCAGGACAGGCACTTCTCCACCTCCCCTGCTGCACTGAGGGAAGCAGCTGGGACTGGGGCTCACCTCAGACAAAGAAAGGACGCATGGGCAGTAGGCTTGGGTTTCCTTAACTGCGTAAATCAAAATAAAAATCCACCAAGTATCTCCCCATATCCACAGAGGAGCAACTCATTAAACCAGATGGCCCCCCATTTTCTGTGATGAGGAAACCCTACTCTGGTACTTAATGGACAATCCTTCAGCTCTGAGGAAAGTTGGTTCTTCAGAACCAAGTGCTTCCTGGGCACATGGATGATGGTGTGACCATTACAGACTAATTACAGTGCCCTGGAGATACCAACAGTGACTTCCTAAGATTGCAGGACACACCAAAAGTAGGGCACTCCAAAAACATTAACATGTTGTTATGGTGTGTGTCTAGATGTCCCCCCAAAGCCTCATGTGGTCATAGGTTGGGCTTTTTTAGAGGTGGCTGAATCTACAGTGTGTGCAAAAGTGAAAGACTTTGCTTTGAGAAGACAGCCTCATCAGAGTACCGTGTTCCAGAATGGTGGTAGCCTAGGGAAGCCGTTCCTCGGAATTTGGTTCATAGGCACTAGACCGCTACAGCCAAGACAGAAGGAAGCCTGGCTACTGATCTAACTGCAGTAGATGTTGGTGTCATCCACATGGTGCTGGTTTTAGGCACATGCAGAATGCAAGAATTGTGGGGTCTGGAAGGCTCCACCCCGATTTCAGCAGAAGGCCTGGGAGGCCAGGCAGCATGCCCCTATGACAGGGCAGTGTGTGAAGCTGTTAGTATGAAGCCAAAGGTGCAGTGGAAACCCCGGAAGGTTGGAGAAGCCAGGAACATGGATTGTCCAAGGGACACTGCAAGGAGTCAGCAAAGACACCCAAAGAAAGAAGCCATGGGAGCTACAACCACCAGAAGTGCCACAGGGGCGGAGCCACCCAAAGCCACTGGAGTTCATGTATTGCCACCGACTGCCTCAGATGTTGCACATGAGACTACAAGACTTAATGTTTGCCCTGCTAGATTTTGGACTTGTTTTGGTCACATTCCTTTGTGTCCCCCTATTTGTACCTTTTGGAATGGTAATGTTTATCTTATGCCATTGTATATTGAAAGTATTTAACTTTCTTTTCTTTTGTACAGGGGCTCATAGCTAAGAGTCTGCCTTAAATATCAGAGGAGACAGGGACTTGGACTTTTCAGCAATGCTGAAACTGTTAGGACTTTAGCAACTCTTAGAGATAGACTAAATGCCTTTTGTGTAAAGGAATGTACATGAGTCTTGGGGGGTCTGGGGTGGAATGTTGTGGTTTATGTCTAGATGTCCCCCACAAACCCTCATGTGGTCACAGGTTGGGCACTTTTTTACAGCTGGCTGAATCTACAGTGTGTGACATGGGAACTGATTCACGGTGCAATGCTAGGATCAAGGACACTAGGATTAAGGGTGTCAGTGCTACCCACCCTAAGTAGACTGGATAAGACAGAAAGAGCTGTGGTCATCTTTTGCTTGCTTGCTTTGCTACCTTCTGCCCACCATGAACTGTCTCTCCTCTGCAATGCCTGTCTGCCATGCCATCCTGACTTGGAGTCACCTGATTATGAACTGAAACCTCTACAAACTGTGAGCTAAATAAACCTTTCCCCTTATAACTTTGGATGCTGGGTATTTTTTCTCAGCAATGAAAGAAAAGTAACTGAGACACACATGCACAGATTTCACTCTCTGGAACTCATGGAAAGAAACAAAGCCACACAGATACTATACCACCAAGAAACCTCAAGTGCCCCCACAAAATAGGTTAGAAATGGGCATATCCACATACAAAATCATGCTATGACTGCTTGTTTATAGGAAATACCTGATACTTAGTGTAAAAGCAGGATATGAATCAAATGCACACTACAATCACATGGTTTTTTAAAAAATAAAAATACGGATGCATAGCAAAAGGTGTTAATTTTCTTCTCTCTCTCTGTCTCTCTTTTTTGGCAGCAAACCCAGGGCCCTGTGCCACACGTGCTCTGCTATTGAGCTACATCCCCAACACACTGGCTTCAAACTCACGACTGTCATACCTCAGCCTCCCAAGTAGCTGGGATTACAGGTGTGTGCCACCACCGAGCAATTATTTCTGTGTGGTTCATAGGTTCTTTCTGCTTCTGTAAGACCTAAATTCTATTTTTTTTTTTTTATATGTGGGTACTGGGAGTCGAATCAGGACCTCGTGTTTGCCAGGCAGGTGTTCATGCCGCTGAGCTATATCACCGGCCCACTAAATTCTATTTTAAAACAAAACAATGAACTATCTTTAAAAGTAGATTTTCTGAGCTGGACAGTAGCACATTCCTATAATCCCAGATACTTGGGAGACTGAGGCAGGTGGATCAAGAGTTCAAGGTCAACCTAGGCAATTCTGTGAGATTCTGTTTCAAAGTTAAAAAAAAAAAAAAAAGAACTGGGGATGTAGCTCAATGCCAAGGCCCTGGGTTCAATTCCCAGCACCATTAAAATCAAAAACAAAAACAAAAAGTCTGCCTACAGACTGAAATGCCAGCAGGTTCATTTAGTTGGTCCAGACTCAAAGCCAATTACCAAGAAACAACACAGATGCCCTCCCCAGCCCAACATCAGGATTTAAGGTAACAAAAGAGCACTGCACAGCCTGGGAGGGAGAAGCCGGTTCCTCCCAAAGGTTTCTAGCACGCCAGTGGCAAGGTCCTTCACTGGAGTTCTCCCACAGTTCCTCAACCACAGGGCCACTTATGTGGGGCCCCAGAGCTCAGCCTGTGCCATACTTTCACCTTCCACATCAGACTGACATCAACCAGCCTGCCTGTCACCACTGGCTTGATTTGCCAGATTCTCCCATAATGCCCTATACAATGGGTATCCATGGGTCAGCCCAACCACAAGGTCTTGTGCAAGCCATAGAGAAAGGAGCCAGCTGCTCTCCTTTTCTCTCCAGGGTGAAAAGGAGAAGGAGAAGGCTGGTCCTTTGGCCAAGACAGGCCTGTGTGGGATTAAGGAGCCTACTCTGCATCTGCCTGAGGCCCACATGATACTAGGCTCCTGAGACCCGTGGTTTGCATTTCTCAGCTGAAGACATCAACAGGCAGCTTTCCAACTCCATAACTCGGGAGTCTAAGGGCCCAGGCTAAGCACTGCCCTGCAGATCGTATCACTGCCTGGGAGCCAGAAAAACAGCCAGAATTCCCAGCCACCTGCACTTGCAGGTGGGCGCAGGTGTTATAGAAGGATGGCTCAGTATGAGCCAGAGGTCTGTGTGCCACCTTCTGCAAAGTGGCACACATCAACCCACATGTGTAGAGAATATTTTTTCTGCCATTCTTGGAGTCCAGCAACCATCACCAGAATCTTCCACATCTGGAAGCTTCATGTAAATTCGAGTCAGACAAGGATCAGGTCAAAACTATAACCACAGGGTTGCAGACACAAGCCATTTCAAAGAACATCCTCCGATTGTTGCTCTGTTTGTGAAACCCTTGCTGTTAGGCACCAGAAGGTGGTTCATGACACTAAAGACACTGAAGCCCAAGAGCTTTAAAATCCAGGAGAACAGGTAAGCCCAGGGCACAGCAGGGGTCCTTATGTCCATAAACAGACAATATGGACTCCACATAAGGCCAAGTGACAGTGTGGCCTGGAAGTCTAGTACTGACAGAGCCGTGTGCTGCAAGGATCACAAGTGAGGAAGTTCAAGTTCTACCTCTTCGAGAAACAAATGTCATTCATGTAAAAGTCACTGCTTTTAAACACCTCACTTCTACCCCAAATCAGGAGGCTTCCCGATGCCCCTCTGCATGCCTGTGTCTCTCCTTCAAGCCATCCTGGGTGGTGGACCTTGCACTTTGATGATCCCAACACCAGGTAACATCTGGGCACAGAGAGGGTGGGTTTCCCTTGAAGAAGCTCAGCACATCCCCAAACAACCCGGCTCACAGACATCTTTTACAGTGACACCCACAGCTGGCAGGCACAAACACCTGTGTGTCAGGGTCAGATGGACTCCAGGCCTCAGCCAACCAGCTCAGAGTGCTGACCACACCCAGGGCAAGAGTGGGGCAGAGAAGGAGAGGAGAGGCAAGCAAGCAAGAAGTGTGTCAGCTGACCAAAGAGGAAGTCCTGGGGCCGTTACCAAGGTCTTACAGGGCACAAACACATTCCACACCCCTGACTGCCAGCTGCAAGTGCTCAGGCAGGGGATACTCTGATATGTAACACTACACCAGGTTGGGCCCTGGTTCCTGGCACATTTCACTGCCAGGCACTGTGGGGGTGGGGCTTCGGGCTCCAGGGCAGCCACCTCAGTCCCTCTCTGTCCTCAACAAGGCCAGCCTAGTCAGCAGATCCAGGCTTAAGACCTTCACCTTGTCTTCCCCACTTTGCCTCTGGGTAAAGGCGCGGGGGGGGGGGGTGGCCTCACTTTGGACCTTTCTCCTGCTCTCAGACTGCATCAGCCCTGCCACAGTGACTCACACCCCTCCCCCAGCACCTGGAGAAAGCAGGAATAAAGAACCAGAGGCTAGTTCCATCCCCACTGCCCTAAGGGGCATGTTCCAGCCTCCTATCCACCTACTCAGAAAGTCAAGGGCAGCTACTAGGTACAAGAAACAGGTTCCAGTGGAGAGCCAGAAGTGCCATGTTTACTGAAAAGTTAACATCCTCAGGAAAGATTTTCATTTTTTTTAAGGAGTTCATTATCAACATCCCCTCTTTCAAAGCCCCTATCTCTCACACCTCACCTTCTCCACCTTTCCCTGGTGTATGTCACTTGTTCTGCACAAACCTGCGGGGAGGGCCCTCGGGAAACAAGATCCCTCCCATTTTAAAGTGACAGTTCATAAAGTTGGGGGCCCTGTATAAAAGTCTGCATTCCCGAAAAGCCTGCTGGTCATAACTCAAGCAACACCTGGACATGTGGCACTCTCAGGGTAGGCCCCACCCCAGCACACACCAATGCCTGCCTGCAACAAACAAGCCCCACTTGGATAAAGAAGCCTTTACAAGAACAGCCAGAACAATTCCATCTGTTAACAAAAACTAACTGTTGCATTAAAGGTTGCAAGTTCAGACATAATCTGGCTGCTGTAAACAGTACCTCAGTTTATCAATGTAACAATAACTCTCTTTCAAAGATGAATAAAGTTCTCTGCAAATACTCTGCACTCCAGCATTTTTAAGATACTTTGCAGGATAAATATTAGCTTGGGACTTGCCTACATGAGAAGTGAAAGCTGCCAAAGAAGCAGTTTTAGAAAGAAAGAAAAAAAAAAGTCATAGGCGGTCACAGCCAGCCGTGGCCACAAGGCTGCAGCTCCATTTTGTGGGGAAGCCCCTGACTCTTCTCACTGCTAATCTTCAGCATCCTACAGAGCATCATTGGGACACAACCCTCTGGGCCCCTCACTTCCCTGCCCACTGGTCCTAACGGTGGGCCAGCCATGATGGCAGGACTGCCACTGTCTCTGGGATGGCTAGCTCAGTGCCAGGCACTCAACAAACACAAAAGAGGGAAATTGGAGTTAATTAAAAGGAGGGATTTTAAGATACTTGCTGAGATGAAAGAGAAATGGCACTAAGACTTAAATCTGATTTCAAATTAATTTCTAGGAAGACATTTAAGGAGCGTGGGTGACAAAGGCAATACATTCATGGGGGCACCAACCTTGGCCCTGCAGAGGGTCAACCCTCAGGACTCCAAACAGCCAGGCTCAGCCATGCTGGCCGTCACCTGCAATGTGTTTTTGCTGCCAATTCAAGACTGACTTTACTCATCCTAACTTCACCTCTGAGAGGTTTTTAAAGTTTAATACAATGGCTGGCAACTCACCTGGGAAATGCAAACATCAGAACAGAGGCAACAACACAGGTGACCTAAAATGATGCTTCCCAAAAGGTCCCCAGCTCCATCAGAGTGCACTTCTCCTGGCCCAGGCATCTTTGGGCAGAGGAGACTACGCAGCACAACCTCAGCCTCAAGAGAAAGAAAGGTTTCAAGGTTATGACTCCTGAGCCCTGGTCTCCTTCCCATGCCCATGTGGAGGCAAGGCAGGCTCCCTCCTGAGTGTATCTAGGCCCTTCATGGGTTACCAGAGAATGTGTGTGAACACAGTGTGAGAACAGGACCCCAGTCACAAGCTTGTCCCCTGTGACAGCTCAGAGCAACCCATTCCTCAGTTTCCACACTTGAAAATGGAAACAACACCTCAAACTGCTTGGAAAACTGACTGTTACAGATGAGTGCCACCGAATTCTCAGCAAGCAAAGCTGCTGCGATGGCAGGTGTAACACGGGGAGCAGAATGATGGCTACCTCTGATGACACTCAAAGAGGAATCATTGTCAATTACTGGGTAAGTCAAACCCTGTTCAGCTACCTCAGTGTATGTAAGAGAGAACAATTAGCTAAAGATGTAACTGCTACTTCATATGGTCTCATTTTTTGTTTGAAAGTCTCAAAAGAATAATTTAATAATGATGGCATCATCGGTTTCATGAAGATTTTCACCTGGAGCTGTTACTAAAAGGGACACATTTCTGGTTTAGATATACAAAATTTTAGGCTAATAATGAGTTTCTGACTGGTTGTCAGACTAGTGTGAGTGAACGGATACAGCAGGTGCCACGGTGCTGCCAGCTCACTCACTAGCACTTATACCATTCCTTCCCAGGCAGCTGCCACCAGGTAACCAAGAAGGGGCCCAGGGCCAGCAGCTGCAGTGTCCCACAGTTGCATGCTCATGTACTCCGTCACTGACCCTGGGCTGGCTTAGGGCAATGGTTTCACCTCCAATACATGGTGCTGAAACTGCAGTAATCCTGCTCTCCCAGAACCTCTCAGAGGAAGCAGCCTGACTTTACATGCCACATATTTGGCTTTCGGGTAAGTTACCTCTTGAAAAAGACTCCTGGTTCCACAAAAATACAAACTCCAGATAGTGCATGTCCAGTAGGCAAGAGCACTGAGCCCTGGCTCTAAGGACCAGACATGAGTGGAGAGGAGTGGATAACTGAACTCCAGTCTCCTTCCCTGACCTCAGAGGCCCGTCGTTACTTCATGGGTGGGGGGGATCAGGGCACTCAGCTTCAGGCTGTCTTCCGTGCACTCTGCTCCTGCCCCCAACACCAAACATTAACCTCCTCTGGTCCAGAGTTCAACATGCTTCCTGAGAAGTCACTAACACCCCCAGAGCAACACCCATGAGATCTGGGGCCATATAACAAGTCTGCTGTGCTCCTCTGGGGCCCGACCATGCAGCCGCATGGAGTCGCAAGTCTTCAGGCCTATGCTGGTTCTGTTATTCCCCAAGCTCTAAGGTTAATTCTCATCTGTACACCTAGAGGTAGGACAAGCCGGACACAATGAATTAGAGACCAGCCTGGTCCACTACAGAAGATGACCCATGGGAGAAGCCTAGCACAGGGACCCTCAGGGATCCTCACAGAACTACCTGCAGAGCTTTGGCCAGCATCCTGGCCAACACCAGGGATGACACATGTATTGGTCAATCCTACAGGTGTAAAGAGGCATCAATAAACCATTACAACTGCCTCTGGGACTTCTGCTATTCAATTTGCTATATACAAAATCCATCATGTCCTGCTACTCTTACCCCACAACCTCAACCCTAAGTGATACCCCAAGTTTTGAGCTATGTGCAGAGTCTCTGAAGCACAATGCTTTGGAGGGAACCCAGATTAACACACTCCAAGAATACAGCTCCATGCTGCCAAGAGCAAGGGCACTCTTTACTAACAGCAGCAATGCCCTCCCTGCAGGCACCTGGACTCTCATGTCAGGGAGGTTCCTCCCCAGCCTGGAACTCAGGCCTCTCTTTCACTTCCCACCCAGGGCCTGCAGCAGGTGGGAGAAGGCAGCAGGAGCGAGGAAAGGTGAGGATACTCTTGACACTGAACCCTAGGCATCCTCTTTTCCAGAGGTTCCAGGCAACCACACCAGCTCTGGCCTGCCTCTCCTTCAGAATCCCTGGGGCCACACACACATACCACAGCAAGGACTACAGGTGGCCAGCTTTGTGCTACCCAATGCAAAGCTTCAGGGACTGCCCTGCAGCACTGCTTTGTGGCCTGAGGGCACAGAAGAAGGCTGGCAATGGAGGTACAGGACATACCACCTTTGCCCTGGGTTCTAGAACCAAGCATATAAACCCTAGGCCCACTCCTCTTGAGCACATGCCACTAAAGAAATTTAAAAAGTTGACACAGGACATTTCTATGTGAATCTTAACAGTATGAACTGCTTTAACAAAGACCAAAATCAGTTTCCTCACCACTTGAAAATGCACAGTAAGCACTGTGCTTCCCTCCCATGCCCCATAACAATGACCTTCCACAAACTAACTGCACTCAGATCCAGCATCTACCACCAAGTGAGGAGGACCCTGAGATCTGGGGTAGAACAAAGAGTCCCCTAGGGAGCTGGGCTGGGGGGCACCACAGACAGGGCTAGACAGGAAGAAGGCACGTGCATGCATTCCAGGGGCAGGGAACCCTGGCTTCTAGGGTGCCTGCCAGCTCGTGACTGCAGCACGACTGGCCAGGAAAGGAGGGGCGGCTGGTGGCACACTCTGGCCATCTCAGGATGGAAAGTTGGCTGAGGCTGGTGGAGCCGTCTGGTGTCTATAAAAATGTTCCTCCCAGGAGACCGCTGGAAACAGACACTCTGAGATACTTTCATTCTTTTCCTTATTTGCCACTCTGAAAAATAAGCTGTTCTTCCTATTCTGAAATGGGATACGGGTCAAAACCTTCTACTCTGAACAATGACCCAAAGAAAAAGACTATTAGATCCAAATTATTTCCAGTTTGGCCAGTGTCCCAAAGTAACTCTACTGTTTACTTGGTAAGATCAGAACTCTCCTGGGAGATTAAAAAACCAAATCCTATACCAAGTCAGCATGTTTATGGAGTTCCAGGGAGAAGGGTGGATGCCCAAGAGGCTTCTTGGCCCCTCCCCACCTGGGGGCTCTTCCTAGTCCTCACAGGACTGTGAGCAAAAACCTGCTGTGTCCCCAGCCATGGTTCCCAAGGCTTCCATCTAGGAGTATCTATTCTGAGTCCACCAAGATGTACAGAGGCACCCCACAGGTCCCTGAGCCTGGTGCTAGGGAAAGCCAGCTATCCATTAAAGCCGAACAATACAGACCAGTGGCTGGCAAAGGCCGGCATAGGCCAGCACAGAGCCAGCCAGAGCTGATGGTGAATAGCAGGGCCCACCTGTCCTGGCTGGGACATTCACTGGAATAATGACCAGCACTCCCCATCTGAGCTGGCTACAAGTGAGCCTGGTCCTCAAAGACCTCCAGGGACAATTTCCAGCTCAAGTACCACACCCAGAGCACACAGGAACACAGGCAGTGTGTCCAGGAGCCTCCCCGGGACATGTGTGTTCAGCTTCACCAAGCCATTTCTGAGCCTGCACCCACTGTGATGTGCTATGCTGTTCCCCCAAGGCCACAGAGTGTCCTATGTGTCCCTAGAAGATGCTCACCACTCCTATGAACACATACACCCCACTAAAGCAGCCTGCCCAGACTGTGGTTAGCATCCTTAGAGTCTGCATCCCACTCAGGGCGCATCTGTGCTACCTCCCCAAGAGCATGCTCCCAGTTAGATAAGCACTGTCTTGGAGAAAGGGATAGCAGACTAGACGGTAAGGCACCGTGGGGGAGATATGAGCACAGAGTCTGAGATCTATGGCTCCCTGGGGCCTGCTTTCCACACCCAGGAGGTTTGAAAACATTTTTGTTCTTTCCTGAGAGAATCCCAACATCAGCAATGATTCCCAAGGGCAGGCCCTCTACCCTCCAGGACCAGGAGGGGCTCCCCACACAGTGCTGTCTCCTCCAGGCACTCCCTCCAGAAGGACAACCATGGTACATCAGTATACAGGGCCAGGCAGGAGCTCCCAATCCAATCAGGCCTGGATTGCCATGGCAATACAATCTGGCCATGAACTTCACCCAGAAGAGTCATAAGGCCTGAAGGGGAGACAGCCCAGCTCCAGCCCTTAGCAACACACTGTGCCAAGTCCCTCCGTTTCTGTATCCACTCCTGTCCTCTATGAAGGCAGATCAGGGCTCACAGCTCCTCTTCCTCCCCACCTCCCAGCTGGAACTGGAGACAGAGAAGGAGGGGTGAGGTTCCTGACATATTCTGAAAAGGCTCCTCCCTTGGTGTCACATGTCAGCCTCCTGCACCTCAAACTGGACGAATCTGAGAGGTACCTTCACAGCAGGCTCACTGGAGCCCTTCCCCTCTACCTCATCCCCTGTCCACAGCAAGTTCTAGACTCAGGAAAAATGGAGGTAAGTGCCCTAACCCCCTAATACCTCATGAAGAAGCCAACTGTGGCTGGGTGTGGCTCAGTGGTTGAGTACCTGCCTAGCAAGTGCCAGGCCGTGGGTTCAATCTCCAGCACACAAAAAACAATGAAGCCAACCAAATTAATGGTTTGTATCAACTGGAAGGGGTCCTCCATAGTGTGCCAGGGCTCAGCCTTTAACCTGATATGAACACTGAGAAATCAGAACCCACAGCAGAGCAGGAATCCCAGGCCAGCCCCACTGTGTGACTTGGCAGGTCAGATAAGCAGAATGCAGTGCAGAACAGCCCTAGTGAAAACCACACATGAAGGGAAAGGATGATCCTCATAGGAGAAGGGCCTGCGGGCCTGCAGGAGGCCCATAATAGACAGCTGTAAACTCAACACACCTCACTCTATCCTCAAAAGACTAATTTTAACAGGGAGAAGACATAACCACAACTAACAAAACCTCCCTGGCAGATGCTAATTTATGACATTATGACTCAGCTGCCCTGATGGTCTGACAAGTGAGCTCACCTGGGGTGGAAAGATGCTTTCAGAGAGGAAACCACCTGCCAGGGCAGAAGAGCAGACTGTGCCCTCCCCTCCCCACAAAGGGCCTTCTCAGCTCAAGGTCCCTCTGAGTCCCAGGCAGGACCCTCATTAACCCTGCAAGGTGAGTCTTTATGTTCAAACTCCTTCAGGGAACATCCCAGAGGCCAGGATGCTGATGTTCTGGCCTAGTCAGCTGATCAAACAATTAAGAACAGCTAGCTACAGGTATGAAAATTATTCAAATATTTGGTTTTTTAAAAAGAAAGATATTCTTTGGGACAACTCAGAACTTATCAAGAAAAAATAAGACCATAAAAGGTTACACGTCTTTCACCCACCACCCTCTCCAAAGGATGCTACCATACAGGAGGCTCCCCAGTGTGCCAAGGGACTGGTGGCCTCCAGAGGCCAGGTTGGTGGCACAGCCCCAGGGGACCCCAGGAAGGAGCAAGTCTGTCTTACACCTCTTGCCAAGCATCAGTGACAACCTCATGTTTCTCCCACCCTCCCTCACCCACCTGTGGTTTCCCCAGCCCCCTTTAAGCCTTCATTATTTTCACCCCTCACAACCTTTCTTCCAACCAGATCCTGCCTTCCCCTTCCAGGCAGCTGATCCCCTCCCCTGCCAGTCACCTGTCTGCCCCTCAGCACTGCCATAAGGATCCACACAGGAGGGATCCACTTGCACTGACAAGGTCCACCACAACCACCTAGCCTCACACAGCACCTGCTGGAACAAGTGGTCAAATGTGGCCTCCATCTGTGCATCTGTCCCGGGGCCCTGGACTGCTGCTCCTTCCTCTAAGTCAGTATGAGGTTCCCTCAGTGCAGAACATTGGGCTCTGCCCTATCCATCCATCAGCAGGTACATTAGCAAGCTCAGATTATTTCCAGAAAGCAAACTCCCCATCCCAGGGCCCATGCCCTTTCTCATGGGAGCAGCAAAGCCCCGTATTTGGGTGTGTCTCTTTGGAGACACTACCTATTAAACTGCTTCGTGTAGGTAAATTGCAGCTAAATCTTGTAAATAACTTCCTGTGAGCCAATTTGTATTCTAGAAACTATATATATACTCACTCAACCCTCACAGCCATCTGGTATGGCAAATCCAACTATTATCCCCATTTTACAGACAAAGTAACCGAGTCACAAAAGACTAAGTCATTTGGCAGAAGGATGCAAGATTAGAACCCAAGCACTCTGGCATCAGAGCCCTCTCCCCACTCTCTATTTGATCTATACAATCTATAATATCTCAGCAAGACTTCCCTAGGGAAAGGCAGGACAGCCTAACATGTTCATATATACAACACTTTTTTGTTACTGGAAAAAACAAAAACAAAAACAAAAACAAAAACAGAGTTGGTATTCAGGAATATGCCTCACAAAAAACACCTATGACCAAGGTGAGGAAAACCTTGCTGAGCCCTCAAATGTCCTGTACAAATGTGACGGCTTGTTATCTCAACTCTCCAGGAGCAAGGACAGCAGGGTTCTCTCCAATTTCTCCATGTTCTTAATTATACAAGGTGGCTCTAAAGCCTGTGCAGAAAATTGCTAAGAACAGCTAGTACTGGCAAGTGAAGAAGCCAGGTCCCTACCCCCACACTCCCCCCCAGCCCCACCCAAGTTTTAGAAATGCCAAGAAGTCTTTATCAGCAAGCAGTCCTACAGAGCACAAGGAAATCCAAACAGCCCCAAACATACATGAAATCTAGGTGGAGATGAAAGTGGTACCCCAAGTTCAGTGAAGGAAGGTAGATTAACCAAAGAGGCTGCTGGGACACCTGGGCAGCCATCAGCACTGACCTGGCCCCATACCTCCCCACATATACCAAGACAAATTCAAATGGAGTAGAAATTTAGTGCAAAAAAGTACTACCAAACTAGGAACTACATCAAAATCTTAAAGCCACAGAAGAGATACTGGTAGCTATGACCATGGGAGACAAACAAAACCCAAGCATAGGAGCAAACACATCCATGAACCAAGTCAAAATCAAAAGACACAGTAACAACACTCACAGTGTACTCCCTGTGCTGCTCACGGAAAGCCACAGCTGTGGGCTAATTCCCTTTGAAGCCCGGACAAGCAACACCAAGTTCACAGCAAAGGGGATAAGTGGCTCCTAAGGATGCTCACGCTCAGTCTGCGCTGAGACTCCACTTTGCATGTACTGCATGGTGACCCACTATAGGGACAAGCTTCTGGTTCTTATTGGGACTGCACATGAGAGGCACCCTTCCCCCATCTGGCCGTTGGCCCAGCCATTCCCCTGGTGGCATTTCTCCTTTGGGCCTACCTCATGCTGGTAGGCTGTGTTCTATACACAGCACTGTCTGGTCCTATATGGCTATGCCTGGCCCGTTTTCCTCAGCATGCAGTGCCATTGTTGCCAGCTGTCCAACCTGGCCACACAACAGGAGAGTTGGCATTTGTGATCCCCCAGTTGCCCATCCAGCTATTCAGCATGGTGCCAGTACCAGGCAGTAGGGGTGGCAGTGGAGCAAGAGTCCCTAAGGGGAGGGGGAAGTCCCACTTTCCTGTGGGAATCTTTGGTCACAGGAAGCTGGATAGGCAGCTGGGCACAGGTACCCAGAAGAATGGAATGCCCGGGAGCACCCGATTGGGGATCTACAGGTGCTAGTCTTTGGTCATGGGTGACGAGAGGGTTAGGAAGGTCCAGCCACTCCCAGGAGAGCAAGCAGAAAGTGGAGGGGGTAGTCCTAGAGGGAGTGGCCCCAGAGCAGTTGAGCAAGACTGAGAAATTAGGAAGCTGGATGCTGGGGACATGGATGACTGTGAGAAAGGTGGCTCTAGGAAGTGGTGGGCACAAGGCTAGAGCAGAGGAGGCTGGAGGGTAGAGGGGAGGAGAGACAGGCCCAAGACACGTCTGAAACAACCAGAGCTGACTGGCTGCTGGTAGGAGCCTTGTGGCCAGGTGCACTTGAGCCTGTGTTCTTTTTTTACACAAGAAATGAACCTGTGGACTGAGCAAAACGCTTGTCTGAAGCAGTCCTTTAACTCACTCTTCCACATATGACAGCAACCATCTGGAGCAAAGGCTGGCAGGCATCTGAGCATTCCAACAAGGAATCCAATCTGTAGGGCTGCAGATGGGTAACAGACCACTGGAGCCATCAGTGACCATCACACCAAAGAGTTCACAGAGGTAAATTATAAATGGGTGAGATTCTGGGGTGCTGTGGGGCTTAGAAAGGCTGGCCAGCTGGCCAAGAAGCCAGGCTGGACAGGATCCGGCTTCCTGTCATACAAGGAACTAAGTGTCCATGTGCCAGAGAGACTTTGGGGGTCTCCTGTGGCTGTGGCCTCTACAGAGGGCGCCTCAAGGAAGTGAGTGGTCAACTCTAGAGAGAGGTGCAGCTCTAGGTCCTTCCGGGTGCAGCCCAGCCCGGGAGGGAGCCAAGGCAAAGCTGTGTCATGCCATTCCTCCAACTCCTGCATACAAGAGCCAGCCATGCACCAGCCCTGCCCCACAGGCCCACACACAGAACTCCCAGGCACCACTGTGCTGGCACCACAGCACAGACCTCAGATGGAGTCCTCCTTGAAATATGTTGGCACTCACTCCAGCAACAATGAGCTCCTGTGGAATGCGAATCCTGAGAGCCAGACATACAATATACTACAAATAACATATATAATTATATGTGTGTATAACACAAAAGTCCATAAGAAAAACATAATATATTAATATAATACATAGTCTATATCTTCTATGGTAACAACATAACATTATTCATAAGGACTATATACACACTCAGCTCTCCATATCCGTGGGAGCTGCACTCATGGATTCAACCAATTATTGACAGAAAATTAGAGTATTCAGAAAAAAATGCACCAGTACTGAACATGTGCACACTTTTTTCTTGTCATTTTTCCTAAGCAATAGAGTATAACAACTATTACACTGCATTTACATGATCGTAGAGCTAAAAGCAACCTGGAGATGAATCTATGAGAGATGTGTGTAGATTATGTGCACACACTTGCCATTTTATTGTAAGAGACTTAAGCATCCACAGATATAGATATCAGTGGGGTCCTGGAACCAATCCTCCAAGGACACTGAGAGACAGCTATATTTTTGGGTTACTAGCCCGCTCTGCGTGGTGGCACACATCTGGCTGTGGGATTAACCACACAGGCAGATGCAGAAATCTCGCCCAGGGCTCCTTTCTCAGGACACCTTGGTGCCACAGCTCCAGGCCCAGCCCACCCACCTGGCTCAGCTCAGGGTTTAGAATTCCACTACCACTCCTTGGTTGCCAAGTCTTATCTCCACCACATTTACCAATGTGACACTGCCTAGTTTTTTCAGACAACTTTGACCTCTCTGGCTCTCACTGCTAATTTTAACTCCAGATACTTCCCTACAAGTAAGCATGAGGCACCAATGTCACCACCATGACACATTCCAAACAGTCGCTCTGGACCCCAGGTGACCACACAGGCCTGCAAATGCATGACAGCCCAGCATGCCCCACGGCTGTATCACTATTAATCCTGCTCAAAACAACAACGACAATGAACACCTACAACAAAAACTGTTAAAACAGTCTCTCAGAGCTGATCTCTAATGGGACAAAAGCAGAGGGCCAGCCCCAACTTCCAGGCAGTCCGCCTGCTTCAGCAGCAACCAAATACAGCTCACACAGATGACAAGCACCAATGTGGGATCCAGAGACAGATCAGAGGCCCACTCTTGGGCTGCACCCCTGGGGTCCAGAGATGGGGATAAAGCGGGTCCTTCTTGGATGGGCATCGGGAGACATGGACACCTCCTAAAGTATATACAGAACTGTCGGTCTGCCTTGTTGTGAGAAAGAGGCACACAGTTTTCACCAAACTTTCAAAGGAATCCATGACCCAGGTAAGATTAAGACTACCCCACCCTGGAGACAGGGGACTGAGGGACAGCCATACAGTCACTCAACTGGTTAAAGGAGTTTGGGCTGTGATATGGTTATTACAAAATCTTTTTGTAATTTTTAAAAAGTAGGTCTTCCTGTTTGCTCTCTCCTTTAGGACTTAGTTGAATAACTTAGGTTCACACCAAAAACAGGAGGCAAGAAAGACAGCCAGACAGAGTGGTGCATGCCTGTAATCCCAGTCCTTGGGAGGCTGAGGCAGGATCACTTCGTTCCAAAAATTCAAGACCAGCCTTGTCAACAGAGTGAGACCCCCATCTCAGGAAAAGGGAGGGAAGGAAGGGGAGGGGAGGAGAGTAGAGAAGAGGGGAGGAGAGTGTCGCACACTCACAGGGGACCCACACACTTCCCCAGAAAGTCCCAGCTGAGGCTAGACCTACCACCCCTGCTCTGCCCATCCCCAAGGCAGGACATTCTAAGTTTAGAGAAAACAGTAAGGACCAGTCTAAATCATCAGAGTTGAGAACTTCTGGGACTTGTCACGCACCCTTGGTGACATCAGAGAGTAATGTTCAAACCATATTGTCTAGAACTCATTCCATAGAAAAGGAAAAAAGTATGACCAGCTGCAAGTAAAACGAATGTCTGCAACTGTGAACTGAGGCTGGGACCTGGCAAGTGTGTAGCCCATGGGGTAATAAGAACTTGCTTTGAACCATCAGGGCATGGAGTTAGCGTCCACATTTGGAGAAGGAAGGAAGATCAGGCAGACCCCACCGAGGAAAGACCAAGCTAGCAAAAAAAAAAAAAAAAATCTGCAAAACACTGGTTTCACATTTCATCACCAACACGTGAGCCATGCCCAGACAAAACCTCGTCTCATCTGCATGTGAAGTTTAAGCAAGAAGCTTGGTTACTGCCACCTTCTTTCCTCAGATCCCAGAAAGCAACCCTGCTTTCTTCCCTGTTTGGCACCCAGAACCTGTGAACCTGCCAGCCAGATGTGCAGGGCTGTACAGGTCACTCAGGTGCACAGCTCACAGAAATCCAACCACCAAGCACTAGTCACCAAGCAGAACTCTCACTGCCTCAAGGCCAGACAGTGTCCCCATGCATCGCTGGGACTAGCTCTCATGGCACACTCACAGGGGACCCACACACTTCCCCAGAGTCCCAGCTGAGGCTGGACCCACCACCCCTGCTCTGCCCATCCCCAAGACCCCATAACCTCACAACCTGCAGCTCCCACCTAAGAGGGAACCATGCTAGGAGGCCATGGGGCAGACAGCCCTGTGAGCCTTGGAGGGAAGTGGCCTGGAACATATTCTCCAAGGCCAGGACCCTCTCCTGCAGCCCTCTCCCTCTCAGTGCCCTCTACTGCCAGGCATAGCATGGGGCTTCAGACCTCCTGACCAGCAGCCCTCACCCTACCCACTCTTTCCTAGGGTCCTTCTACTAACTCTCTCCATCTCTCTACCTGCTAGTGTCATCTGCTTCAGCAACAATCTGTTCCAAACACACATGGGCTCACATACATGTGCACACATGAAGTCTCTGTGGGGTCCTGAAGTTGTCCATGACAAAAACTGCAACCCATGCACAAATATGAAGGCTGGAATCTAATTTTTGGTGGCACTGCGGATGGAACACAGCAGTGCTGCACCACTAAGCTACATCCCCTAGCAATATTTTTTTATTTTAGGTCAGGGTCTCACAAGTTGCCCAGGCTGGCCTCCGACTTGTGATCCTCCTGCCTCAGTTTCCTTAGTTCAAGCACGTGCCACCATACCCAGTTCTAAGAAGTTCTTGATCAATGTGTTAACAAATGTGGACTAGAACCATGTGCTTTGGAGCCAACTAAAACCACAGATGACTCCATGCCTTCCAGACAAGACTGTCCACACAAAGGCCCACCTACACACTCACCATCAAAACTGGGTGTCAGACACCCCCACACATGTCTAGTGACTCGGGACAGTGCAAAGAAAATGAAGCTTAAAGGCAACTCCACAAAGCCAGGTATGTGGGCCGATCAACGTACAGCACTAGCCCTGTAAAATCACAACCTGCTTCTAGCACAGTGAAAAAGGAAAACACACAGCACTGTGCAGTGTGTAAGATATAACCAGAAAAGTTCCACTGAAGACAGAGCTACGCTTTGCTCCCTGCGCTTAGTGTGGTGTTGAGGGCCTGCTTAGAGATGCACATTCTGTGTAGGATCATGTTCTGCCATTGAAAAATAACACAATTCTACCTGGGGTGAAGACCTACGGAAGAAAAAGAGAGAATGAATGTTTTGAAAGAGGGATGAGAACTCCTAGTTGGGGGCTCTAGCTTGTGGCAGAGAGGACAGTGGGTTGGCTGTGTGTATGTGGGGGCAGGGCAAGTGGGCAAAGGGCTCCTCCAGGGGTCCTGCCACAGCTCCTGGGTACATCTGCCACCTTCAAAAACCAACATGATCAGAGGGGTACCACCAGGAGGGCTTTTACTGCAGGTCACCTCTTGAGGCCCTGTCCAGGGGCCAGCCCCGAGCAGGAGCTCCAGGGAAGTCCAACATGACTGGCTGGACAGACCAACGCTAAGGCAGGAAGAGGCAGAAGTGACCCTGATCTGAAGCAGTCTCAAGAAGCCACTTCTGAGGTGGCATTGCAGGCAGCAGGTAAGTGGGAGGAGGCTCTGCCTGGCACTTGGCTGGGACCCTGTGGATCCAAGGCCAGGGCCCTCCTATCACTGACTCCACCATGCAGCAATCCACGTCACACATGCCAAGTGTCTAGTAAGTGGGAATCAGCATTACCAATAGCAAGACAAGAGAACCACACAGGAGAAAATGGAAAGGAGCAAGCACACAGAGAGGAATGCACAGAGGACAGGTCAGCATGGAGACCCAGGACTGGGCATAGCACTGGGCACCAGCCAAGTCCTGGGTCACTACTTGCAGGGTGCTGCCCACATGCCCATGCCACAATGGCCCCCTAGGCACTCCCTGTGGGGGCAGCCTGACTGCACAGGTGAAGGAAACAAGCCAGCAAGGGGCGGACACAGATCCCAGTTTCCCCCTCACCCCACAGGGTGGGTGCAACAGGTCAAGAGCACCATGGTGACAGTCTTTACCCAGGGCACGAAGAAGGAGCCAAAGCCTAGCAGTCTATCCTATGCTGGTAAAGGCCTGGCTTTCCAGAGCATGGGAGGACATGCCCAAACACAGAAGGAGGGCTGTGTTGTGGAAAAGCAGCACGACAGCCTCTGGATAGTACAGGGCCACAGGAGGGTTCAAGTGACCACAGAAGGCAAGCAGGGTGGCAGAGTGAGAATGTTTGCCCAGTATGCTTTCTTTTTCTTTTTTTTTTTTTTTTTTTTTTTGTGGGTACCGCGGGGTCGACCTCAGGACCTCACGCGCCAGCAGGCACCCATGCTGCTGAGCGATATCACCGGCCCCTTTTTCATATGTGGGTTCCAGGAGTCGAACTCGGGCCCTCACGCTTGCCGGGCAGGCGCTTAAGCCGCTGAGCCATCTCACCAGCCCCAGCATGCTTTCTTGAGGGTAGAAATACACTCCTAAGCTCATGTCCCCAGCTTTATCACATTTGTCTTACAAGTGGGGCCCTGAGACCCACGAAGCTGCAGTGCTGTGGCCAGAATCACCGAGTCCCAAGAAAGATACCAGAGTCCCATCGCCACAGATCTGCTCCCAGGCAGTCACAGCCCAAGGCCAAAATTCCACAAGGTGACCACGCTGTAGTTAGATGACCAGGGCAGTCCCTGATCTAATCAATAAAGATAAGTAGACCCAAATTTTTTAAAAAATTAAAAAAAAAAGGATAAGTAGACCTTTCATTTTAAAAACAGAACAGCTTATCACATGGTTGCTGTGAGGTTTGTTATCAAACTATAGGCACTTGATAAGTGACAGACAGATAGTGAAGTCTCTTCTGAAGTCTTCCTGAATGCCACCATGCGTTGGAACCTAAGACACAAAAAGACAGTCTACAGGGGTACCCAGAAAGTTGAGGACCAACAGGCTCAACCAAGCACCCCTCTTCCCAGCCTCATCCCCCACACTCTCTGGTCCACACTGCTTGCTGGAAGGTCTCTGCAGCTAGACATGCCAGGGTGATAATGGGAATGAATGAGCTGCAACTTGTCTCCTGTGGCATTTTCCAGGACTGATGTATGAACCAGACAAAGCGGTCTCTTCAGAAGATGGAGGGACAGCCCAGTGCGGGTACAGGTTTCTTCACAGGTGAAAGGCTCTTGAAGAAGTGCAAGGATTTCACACCCAGGCAGCGGTGTGCTTAGGAAGCACCCTCTCCCATCCTGGTCTCTGTGACTCTGACGCAGAGCCCTTACCCCTCCTGGCACAACAGTCCAAGGATTCAGACCCTGAACAGGCCACCATGCAGGCCTGGCCCTTGAGGAAAGCTGCCTGCCTTTTCCCTGGTCACTATGGCATTGCTGGAAATGTGTGGCAGTCCACTGCAGCACCACCTGCCATTAAAGCAGCAGCTGCTGGTCAGACCCAGGCCTTGAGTAGCCTGGCTTCTGAGAGTTGAGCTTTGTTTCTCCAGAAACCCCCACTTCCAAGAAGCCGTCCCTGACTGCCTCACCAAGACTATGAGTGCCATCTCCCCAGTTCTCCTCATCTGTCACTTCTCTGCCTTGGCAGATACTGTCAAGCATGTCCTATGACAGGAACAGTCAGGAGGCAGAGGCCCAGACAAGTTACTAAGGCTTCTGAGCCTCTGTTTTCTCACCAAGAAATGGTGGTGCCACCACTTTTGCAGTGTGGTCATTAAGTTCACAAGTTAATTCTAAATCTATGTGGCACCTGAGCCACCTGCTCACCATGTATACTTTACAGGTGCCAGCAAGAGCTACCTTAGGATTTGTGTGGGGCTGTAAGGACCCTGTAGACAGGAGATGGGTGGCCTTGAAGTATACTAACACTCTAAGTGCGGCATCAAGTGTGTTCTGCTGGTGACCAAATCCACCGGAACTAATAAATATTTGGTACTATAGTCTGAATGTGCATGACCCTTCAAATTCATAGACTGCAATCGCAACTCCCAAAGTGCAGTATTAGGAGATAGGGCCTTGAGAGGTGATCAGATCTCAAGGGCAGAGCCTTGGTGAATGGGATTCGTGGCCTTAGATGTGGTGATGTGAAGCCCCTCACTATGACCTTACATGGACATGAAGACGGTTTCTCAAGCAGGAGGTGGCCCTCAGCTGACACCAGGTCTGACAGCACTTTGCTCTTAGACCCTCACCCTCCAGCACCAAGAAATAAACCCCTGTTCTTTCCCAGTCCCCAGCCTACAGTTTTCTGTTACAGCAAGACCCCAACCCCCTAAGTTCAGCACACTGTTACAGAAACAAGCTCAGCTCAAGGGCAGCCTCAGCAACAGGATGCTTCACTGGGCAATACACTTGGCATTTCAGAAGTATAAACGTCACGACTGCCCCTTCCCCTCTGACTTGAGTCATTCAGGTCAAAGGCATTAGGGCTCAATCAGAAAGAGACAGGGACCCAGCTGGGCACAGGCACCAGCCATCTGGCAGTGGAGAGTATGGATGCTCTGTGGGAAAGGCAGGCCTGGGATACCAGTCCAAGTCTAAAGGGCTCCACAGCCAAAGTAGAACTGTGTGGGCAAAAACAAACCCCCAGATGGACAGAGTTCTGAGGACATCATCAGAAAATCCACATTAAAAATTTTTTTAAACTATTTTCCAAAACTATATCATAACCAGGCAGAAACCACAGTCTCCACTTACTTGGCTTCTAGACCCTCCCACAGACCCACAGAACTGAATCAAAAACCTATCTAAACTCAACAAGAACAAACCGGCATCACCCACAGGAACCTTATCAGCACACAGCCTCCCAGCTGCAGGGACGGCACAAACAGTCCAGCCATGCCACCCCATAACTCCCGCCATGACGCGACCACAGCCCTGCACCACAGACACTGGTGTTCAGAGACCAAGGGACAATGACAGACTGTCTTCTCTTCTCCAATCTCTTGAATCACTGGTAATGCTGCTCCTGGCTACTTCATTCATCCATTCAAAAATCCATTCTAATTTTGATTATCTTTAAACATCACCTCATTCCACTGTGTGAAAAGTTGCCAATATTTAAAAGTATTGAAAAGTGACACTCAAAACTGCAAAGACTACTTACATTTCCCACGCACGTGCCCATCCACTATGCAGTCGCAGGATGAAGGGCACTTCCATGCCCCTCTGGGCAGAAAACACACATTTTTCAGTACAGGCCAGTGTGAGAATGGTGAGCAAGGCAGCCCAGCACCCCTGGTGTCATGGTCCCATACCGCACAGGAGGCTGAGGGCCCTTGGGCAGTGCCTGACTAGACTGGCTGCATCTCTCCAAGGGCTACCCAACCCTACTCCCCACATGCTTTCTGGGAAGCTCATAGCTCAAGTCTGCTTCTTCCTAGTGCCCTCCCCCCCACATACATATATACGCACTTTCATTTCCAGTAATGGGGACTGAACCCAGAGCCTTGACACTGAGCTACATCCCCAGCCATTTTGAGACAGGGTCTCACTGAGTCAAAGTTGCCTGGGCTGGGCTCAACCTTGTAATCCTCTTGCCTCAGCCTCCCTCACTTTTGGGATTACAGGAATGCACCAACATGTTCAGCTCTTAGTTTCCTTTAAAACACAGTTCAAGTTAGGAGTGGTAGCACACACCTGTAATCCCAGAACTGGGGAGACTAAGGCAAGAGAATTTGAGTTCAAGGCGTGGGTAACTTAGCATGCAAACTGTCTCAAACAAACAAACAACTCAATTCAAAGACCAACAATATATTGACAGAATTGCTGATGCTGGTAATGAGTTGGGAAGATGACACCATCACACTAAGTTCACTACTTTTAGGTGTCTGAAAATTTCCTTAATAAAAAGTTTTAAGAACAATCCAATGTTCAGCTCGGGCACTACCTGCCCAACCCCAGGGCACTGGCCTCTGGAGGGCTCCATGCCTGTCTTGTCGCACTGCCCAAATGCCCAGCACAGAGCAGCCACTAGTGAGTATCTCCAGAGTAGAGTGGACCACAAGGGACCCAGTCCTTCCCTGGCTCACAGCCTGTCCTGATGATGGTCACAAACCCAAGGAAGGTCAAGCATGCTTCCTGGAAGACCCAACTTCAGAAAGAAAGCAAAGGGCTGTTGCAGGAGACCAGCAGAGCCACCTAGAGAGCCAACCCAGCTGGGTACAGCCCCCTGCCCCCATGCCAGCTGCTGGGTCCTACCTCCCATGCTCCAGGATCTGGAGTAGCATGGGCATGGCAGGCCTGGGACAGAACCCAGCAGGGATAATGGGGGCCTTAAAGTGGAATGCAGGAGGAGGGGCACTTCCACGCCTCTCTGGGCAGAAAACAAACCACATTTTAACGTATGGACTAGTGAGAATGTTGAGCAATGCAGCTCAGCGCCCCAAGTGTGTACCAGGCTTGGTCACTTACCTGGTGGCTTTGGGCACAGGGAACATTGCAGGTTCTATCAGAGAGGAGCCAAGTGTCATTACTAGTCCTCAGGAGCCTGTTTAGAGCCAGGGACAGATACCCCACTACACAGAAGCTGAGGCTTCAAGCAGTGGGCAGCTTCTGGGCCAAGGTCACAAACTCGGTACTGGCCCAGCCAGCACCATGACACTGTATGCACTCCTCCCACGACAAGACTGGGCTCTACTACGTTTCTGCTGAAGAATAAGAGGCACAGGGCTCCTCCCCATCCATGTAATAATTTTTAAAAGACTTTAAACATCTGACTAGCTCAACCTGAGTGAGAAATGCTTTGACAGTGCTCAGCTTCCCTCTAGTTTACCTGGGGAGACACCTGTCCCACTAGGGATGCCCACTGCAGGCCAATGACCAAGACCACCACTACCTCTACGGTCCCTTCTCTCCCTCAAATCAGAGCTGCCTTTCAGATGGGTCACTGAGCAAAGGCAAAGCAGCCCTGCCATACCCCGTGATCTGGCTATATCCAGCAGAGGGTAGTGGTGTGCAGGGCCTGCTGGGGGAGGACTTCCTACTCCAAGTTTTTAATGCAAATAGTTTTACATAAGCGATATGAAAACACTACTAACAGTTATTCTAGTATTTCTGTAGCAAGCCTGGCTAGATTTGCATACTGGAGTAAAGCCCAGGTGAGAATGGGAATTTCTAGAAACAACCAAATCCAGAGCATTTCTCCAAGTCTTCCTTTAAAACATAGTTTAGTTTCCTTTAAAACATAGTTCAAGCTAGGAGTGGTAGCACACACCTGTAATCCCAGCACTGGGGAGACTAGATACAGTGGTGCATGCCTGTAATCTCAGCTACTCAGAAAGCTGAGACAGGAGGATTACAGTTGGAGGACAGCCTGTGCAACTTAGCAAGACTCTGTCTCATAATTTTAAAAAAGGGCTGAGGATGTGGCTCAGTAGAAGAGCGCCTAGCTTATGTGAGGCCATGGATTCAATCCTGCTATCACAAAAAAGTCTTCAAGAGCCTGAATCTTGATTTCAGTACTGATGCCCAAAGTGCCAAAAAAATCTAAGTCAGGACTGGTTGCATCTCCTATGGCTCCTCACCCTACCCCATTCATGCTGTTTAGACACCACAGGATTCCCAGAAGATAGTCTTGGAATTGGCTATCTCCACTTATCCCTAGGAACAAAGGCATGGGCCCCAATCTGAGGACATGTTTGTTTGCCTCTCAAGATATTTGTCTGCATTCCAGTTGATGCATTATTCTTCAGAGGGTTCTTACTTGCCAGCCCTGAGGAGGAGAAGACAGGTAGAACCTCAGGCTGAGCTATGCAGCCATGCTCCAGAACAACCCGCTCTCTTGACCACAGAGCTAAGCAAGAACAGAGACTCTTAGGTCCTTGGAACCTCCCTTTAGGTCATAAGACTATAGCTTAATGACAAGTTCCACTGCTCTCCATCCCCAGCATGCTGTGTTTCTGAGTGTGAAGGTAATTTTGGGTCACTGTTTAATTACTAAATGTATTTAACACCCAATTTCTATTGGCTTTTAGGCTAAAAATAATAAATGTTCATGCTTTGGCAGCATCTCCAGATGTGGGCAAGTCAATGGGGATACCAAGTGTTGATGCTGCCCACACTAGTCCCTTCCTGGGTTCTCAGGGAAAGGGTCTACCTTTCTAGCACCCCTCCCCCTAGTCAGGCACCTCTTCATCCCTCTACCCCAGCCCCCAGATGGCTCTAACCCCAGGGACAAGCAGACAATCCCAGTGTTTGTGAGGGGAGACAGGACACTGCTGGGCAAGAACCTCTAGGAAGCCCATGGCCTGGCCACATCATTTTTTTCCTATTTCTAACATATCTTCTGATAAATTAAAATTTAACTCAAGGCATAATTCCACAGGCTTACATCTTAACCCCACAAAATAAAAATGCACTGCCACCAACCAAACGGTACACATTCACAAAAATTATCACCCTTTGCCTTTTATCACAGCATGTTTAGAAAACATACAGTTATATACTAAAGTGTAAGAGCAGCTCTGGTGTCATTGTTTGACAAAATGGGGAGGGCTTACCCCCAACCAAGCAGAGGAGTACTGTATCGACAATACACAGCCAGCATCTAAAGGCACAGGGTGCAACCCAAGAGCAGTCTAAGGGGTTCCCAGGCACCGGGAGCTTTAAGGGAGCTCAGCATCCCCATACACTGTTTCCAAAACTGAGCAGCCTGAGAAGTTGCCCTGCTGAAGTCCCAGTGCCCTGGTGGGCCCGCACCTCCACCCAAAGTCACCTTCACACTCTCCCTTCCCCACCTAGACAAGAAGGAGATACTCCTCTCACAGAGTGTGAGCAGCACAAGTGTACTGGTACCAGAGGCAGTTCAGCAATTCCTTGACTTGAGACACCTTAAATGGATGCCCACCCAGGTCTCCGAGACCCCATTCCAATGTGTTTTTACTTCGTGCATTTAGTAAGTAATTGAGATCAAAGATATATTTATGGTTCTGTGATCAATTCTGTACTGATAATAACAATGACACAAATTTTTCCAGATTGAGTTAACACAGTCTAAGATTAAAAATGTTTTCAATGGCAATTTACATATACTTTTGTCACCAAAAAAGTATGAAAAATGACCAATAAAAAGATTCTTAAGTATAAAAGCACATTACATTAACATAAAAGTCCACAAGGGAAAGGAACTAACACAGAAGTCCAGAAATAAAAGACCTAAGTTTTACACTGTTTATGAACATAGCTTTTAAAGGGGTTATTGATAGTGAATACCAAATTATTAGTGTATTTAGTATTTAAAAAGCAACGTAATAGTAACTTTTAAATGCCTATAATAGAAATTACATCTTTTATAGCTATTTAAAATTATGATCATAAATATTTAGACATGCCTATAATTTTAAATATGGCCATAGTTTTTCAAAGTTTGGGGTTTTTTGTTGCTTTTGTTTTTGTTTTGCAGTACAAATGAGTTGAACCCACAGGCACTCTACCCCGAGCTCTTTCTTCAGCTCTTTTTGAGACATGGTCTTGCTAAACCGCCCAGGGTGGTCTCCAACCTGAGGTGCTCCCACCTCAGCCTCCCAAATGCTGGGATTACAGGTGTGTGATACCAAGCTCAGTTTCTCAAAGTTACTTTATGGAATATGTGAGCCAGATGCTGAACAGCCTCTGCTTCAATGTAATATAAAACATTCCTAATTCAACCCAGTACCATTGATAAAACAGCTGCCTTCTATTGGTATTCAGCTGGTCCTTCCCCTTATGTTCAACATACTTTGTCAAGTGACTTCATCTCCAGTGCAGATGTCAGAACCACTCCAAAAACACACACAAAAAAAATGATGGTGGGCTGCAAATGTAGCCCATAGGCACATGCTGATGGCCCTGAGTTCCATCCCCAGCAGCAACAATGACAACAAAACCAATCAAACATAATAAAGTGATGAAAAAACATTCCCTTTCCACCTGAAACCAAATATTGTACTCCTTTAGATTAATATACTGCCCTAAAATGACTAACTGTTGGCGATAAGGAGCTCATTTACTATTTAGTGGTTTATAATGTCTAAGTGATACTTCATATTGTGCAGTAGGGTTTGTACGTAAAAGTAGTGACCACTACATCTGAACCAAGCAAGCGTAGTATTTCAACTTTTCTTTATCATGTTTCAAGGGTCTGCTGTACATTTTTTAGTCACAATTTCCCCTTCTCTGTAATGAGAAAAATGTGGGTGTCAACCAATCCAGTGGCTCTAGGATTCAGATGCAGAACCCTCAAAATTCAAACCAAGCTGGGCAGCAGGACCCCACCATTGGAAGGTACTTTTTGAACACAGTAAATTAAGCACCCTTGGGCCTGAGTTCAGGAATGCAGTTTCCTCTTGCTGCCAGCAAAATCCCTCAACAAGTTTAGGAGGATGAAAACACCAAGACCTTCGTTTGAACAATGCCTTTCCAACCTGGGCTGCTGGCCAAGCAGAGGTGAGAGGGCAAGGTGGCAGCATCTAGTGACTCCAGCAGGTTATGCAAATCCCCTGGGCTGCATGGGATCCACCACAGGACCCCTCAGTTGGAGAGGCTGGTACCCTGATTCCTAGCACAAAGGGCACTCTCCTTGGCTTCCCCCAGACTCATGGAGGAACATGTGTTTTGAGCCTTCACTAGACAAGAAGGTAGGCCTGGTGACAACATTTAAGATAATATAGCTGCACTCCTTTTCAAAAGAGAAACCCTTCTTTCTCATCCAAGGACCCAAAGTCACACAGCAGTGCGCCAAACAGAATTCAGAGCCCTTCTCTCCAACCTCAGGGTTCTGTGTTGGTTCCCACAACCTCTCTCAAAAACCCAGTACTATGCCTATCTCAAGCTGACTGCACTCAGGATCCATACTGACCATGGGCTTTAACATCCACACCCCCTAAGACGGAACCATATTGGACCACCCACTGCTCTCAAGGGACCACTAGGTAGGGAATGTAAGCTGAAGGGGAAAATTGTTGTTGATAGGAAAACAGTAAGCAGGTTATGCTGCTACCCCTAAATCACTGCATGTTTTAATCTTCTTAAAACACCTCTTTCACAGGTCACTTGCCAAGGAAGCCACCTCATAAACACTATTAGGCCTTCACTAAACATTTCTCACATTACCTCTACTCAAATGGCCAGGGGCTAGAGGTGCCTTTGGCACAGCCTGGTCTAGTTTTTCTTCTGGCTCAGGGCAGAGACTTGTCTTTTCCACCAGCCTGGAGAAGGCCCTGTGGTTCTCTGAAAGTGTGCCTCGCTTCAACAGAGGCTAGGAATTGGATTTTTTTCTTTCTTTTTTTTAATTCTGAAAGTTCCACGTTTAAAAAGATCCTTGTTCATTGATTTTGGTGGGGCAGTTACACTAATCTAAACAAGGGAACCTTGTCTAGGAGCAAGTGGGGGAGGTGCAGCAGTTCTGGCCCTCTGCAGACTCCTGCTTATGGGGTCCTCCCCACCAAGGCTACTCTTTATCCATGAGGCTTGTTCCCACCGTTGGATTTTTCACTCAACACAACTAAAATGCTCTCATAATTCTTGGCTTGGAGTCACAGCAGCCCTTCTCATGGTGTTTCACTGAGCACACCTTCATCAGCATAATTTACATTGTGATTAAAAAAATCTAGGGAACCAGAGGAGGCGAGTTCAGAGCAGTGTCCTCACCAACCCTTAACAACAACACAGCTTCTGGCACATCCCAGCTCTACAGACAGGCTCTGCCAGGGGTGTTCCCAAAGAGGGCACTGGCAATTTGGTGGGATTGTCACCTACACCACTCGCTGGTTGCCCTCACTCAGTACCAGTCCTTGAAGCTGTCACAAACCATCCCTGCTGACTACCCAAAGCTGGACATCAGGGCATTTGGGACAAGTGAAAGAGGGCACCGACAGACAGATGCACCTCAGTTGGAAAATTACAATAACAGCAGCAGCCTAAACGCCCAACACTGCCCCTCATCTTCCCCGACAGCCTTTCTGACGACACAGATGAAATCGACTCAATACCAAGCAACCTAACATCAGCTCAGATACGTTCCCAAGCTCCTCTCCTCCATCCGGGATGGGGGAGCTGCTGCTGCTGCCGCTGCCGCAGCCCTCTCCTCCCCTGCAGATCAGCAGGGGCGGTGGAGGCGGGATCTCCCTGCTCTGGGAGAGCGGCAGAAGCCAATAGAGCAGCTCTCTCTACCCCTCCCCCACCCTAACCTCACCAATAAGCAAAGTTACAGGGTGTTAAAAGCTTGCAAGTCCCTCTGGAGATCACCCAGCCTAATCTCTAATCTCTTTCTGCGATGCGACAAGGGCCAAAGCTGCAGCACACAGCATCTCAGCAAGAGATGGGAAGAGAGCAAATGAATTCCTACAGGCCCAGGGAGCTGGCCCTGGGTAGCCTCACCACCCACCGAAGGACACTGTCCAGATGTACCCACCTCTGCATATCTAATATGCATTTCAAACTACCAAATCTTTCCTTTTCAGCTGCAGCCACAAAAATAATTAGCCTGAATGAGACTGCAACCCCTGATTTTAAGACAACCTACTCCCTCAACCTCTCCCCAGAAGCACTGGATTTCTTTATTTTGCCTGAGTCTCTCTCCATCTGGAGCCCACAGAGCTCTAGGCCACAATCGCTGCCCCTCCCCACTCTCCAACAGCTTCCACAAAGTCTCTCCCTAGCATTAAACTCTACTTGCTCTTTCAATACATAATTCATATCTAACAGAAAAGTGAGGAAATTATCACATTTTTTTTCCAAGTGGGTGGATGATCCTGATTCTGATGTCCGATCATCTATTACAATTCTTAATCAGTAAATCAATCCTACAGCCTTTTCTTACTTTTTCCTACTACAAGAACAAAATAACAGAGGGCAAGATTCTTACCACACCCTACCTGTCGTGGAAGACAGGTCAGAGGAGACAGCTGCAGATAATAAAAGTGCAGAGCACAGTGGCAACACAACTGGGGAGGTCTGGTGCAGTTTTTTCCAGCCCTCTGAATCTCCAGACCATGGCAATCACTCGCTTGACCCCACAACTGCTTCAATCACTAAGCCTGTAAACCCTCCTGGCTTCCCAGGCCCTGGACCAGAAAAGACCACTCCAGTAAGTAGGAGCTTTACAGTCTATTCCACTGGAGTCAGCTGAGTACCGGATTGAGGGGGATGTCTCACTGTTATCCTGAATCCACACTCCATCAGTGGCCCCATCAGAAAAATCACAAACCCTAGGAGACCAAAGGTACCCTCCCACCCTTCGCTGACCCCACCTTCTAGAATCTCGGGTAACCAGCCAGCAGGCGGTGCCCCTCCCATCTAAACATACCTCCCCTGGAAAAGCCCTCGCTGGAGTGTGCTCCCCGGGAGCCCATCAAGTGCAGCGTGCCCTGGTAAGGAATGGGTTAAGGCCAAGGGCGAGAGGATGAAGGGTGCCAGCGAAAGGTGCCATGTGTGCTGAGGTCCAGAGATATCCGCAGGGACTTCTCCAAAACACAGGCTCTGGACCAAGAGCACTGATGCCCTGGCCTCTTTCTCCAGAGGCAAGGTCAGCCTCAGGAAATACGGCATCTCCAAAAAGACAGAGCAAGGACAGCACCCAGCCCAGAGGGGC
The DNA here is from genome assembly GCA_028451465.1 of Erethizon dorsatum. Lineage (NCBI taxonomy): Eukaryota > Metazoa > Chordata > Mammalia > Rodentia > Erethizontidae > Erethizon > Erethizon dorsatum. The sequence goes on along the minus strand of CM051828.1, from coordinate 68,507,898 downwards.
AGGCTCGGTCGGAGTCGAGGTGGGGCACTGCCCGAGAGCGTGTGTGCTGGTGGAAGGAGAGGAGCGGGGGCATTTCGTGACCGGTGGGCAGTCTGATCTCTCAGAAGTTAGAGATGGCAGGAGGGGCACCGGTTGGGGTTAGGGTGTAAAGCAGGGTCCGACTCCTCTCCAGGAATCTGACGAAAGCTGGAGTTGAGGGGCATGCTGATAGATGAGGCCGGGGGCCAGTCCAAAAGAAGGCGCGCACTCCGGGAAGGGGCTTGGGATGCTCCAGGAGGCTTCTGGGATGAGGACGAGGTCCGGCAGGTGCAGTCGGGAAGGGAAGGTGCCAAGGAGTGGGGGCGGGGCACCTAGAGGGCCAGCGCCCCGCTGGGCGGAGTGGGGGATGTCCTTCCCCGCGGAAGGGACCCAGGGCTGGGGCTGCGGGCGGGCCACGAGTTCGAGGCGCAGGCCGCGCGGAAGAGGACGGGGGCGAGGGCGGCCGGTGCTAGCGTCAGGGGCCGGGGGTAGTGGGCCGGGCGCGCCCGCTCACCTGTCTCCTCCGGCCGGGGCCGCGGGGCGGCGGGGCGGCGGGCCGGCCGGGAGGGCTGGCGGGCGGTGCGGGGGCGCGGGCCCCGGGCGCACCGGGGTGGCGGCGGCGGGGCGGCTGGCGGCGGCTGCGCTCTCGGCGGCCGGCCGGGCGGTCCGTCAGTCAGCTACGCGGGCGCGGAGCGAGCGCTGCGAGGCTGCGGCCGGCGCGCGGGGACAACGCCGCTTTATCGGGTCGGAAACAGCCGCTCCGCGCCGCTTCCGCTGACGCAGCGCCTGCCTGAGCCTCATGACTATGCAGCAGTCGGGGGGGGCGGGGCCTGCGCCGCGCGCGCCCATTGGCCGCGACCGCCACCCGCCAGAGCGGCCCCGCCCCTCTGCAAGCGGCCCCGCCCCAGGAGTCCCGCCCCGGCCTCGCCCCGCCTCCCAGTGCGACCCCCCTCCCACAGCGAGCCACTGGCACCCGCCCCTCACTGGCTCCAAACACTTTCAGGTACTTCTCGGTGGTCGCGGGAAGATGATCCCTGCGCCCCCAGCACCTTTCCCCCGGTGCTTCCGCCCCTGCATCACCCCTCCCCTTCACTCCTGGGCAAACACCCTCCTCAGTCCTCCGCCTAAGCCTACACAGAGGCCCTAAACCCATAGGGCGGCCTGTTGAGTCCCACCCCCAGGGCTGCACCCTCCTCTGCAGCAAACCTGCTCTTAGTTACTTGCCCTCGCTCCCCACCCCACTGGGCAAGCCTCCTGGCGTCACTCCCTCCCCACTCCTCGTTCCTCCGCCCTCCATGACCCCCCTTCATCCAGCACAGTCCTGGAGAGCTGGGCAGGACTCAGCCAGAGCCTCCTGGAGGCCCTCTCCAGGCTTGACCCATGGCCCAGGCACTCTGCAGGAGCCCCATCAGGTGTTTTCCCACATGCAGAATGGCCAGAACCCCTAAGAGGGGGCAGCTGGAAAACCCATCACAATGAGGTCAGGGAAGGTAGAGGACAAATAGACAAAGAGATGAAGCGACCGTCGAGGTCAGAGTAGGTAAGGGCCTAGTCACATCCCAGCCCTAAGCCGTCGCCAGGGTTTAAGAGTCTTTGGACACATTTCTTCACCTTTCGAAGCCTTGGCATCTTGATCTGTAGAGACCATAAGATCCATTTCAAGGGGTTTGGAGGGAGTTTAGAAATAGAGTGGCTTATGAGGCCTCCAGAACAGCTAAAAGGGGAAAAATCTGACAATACTAAGTGTTGGCAGGGAAATGGAGCAACTGGAACTCGTACAGGGCCAATGGGAACTTGAGGGATACAGCTGTCTTGGAAATATGCTTACAAGGCCCTGGTTTTACTCCCAGAGACACACCTGATTTCATACTTCTGTCCATAGCAGCATTGCTTGTAGTACCCCAAACTGGAAACTACCCAAATACTCAATAGCGATTGAAAGAATATATAAAATATGATAGGTTCAGGCAGTGGAATTATTGTAATAACAGTCATTTACAACTATGCATAACATGGGTAACTTATAAATGATGAGCAAAAAAAAGTCAGACACTAAAAACTATAAGTTCCCATGTACATAAAAGTAGAATATATTGTATAGCTGGTATTGGGAGTCAAGACAGTGGTTAACCTTCAGGGAGGGGGGTGCTAGAACCAGGAAGTGGGGGTAGAGGGTGTGTCTGGGAGCTGGCGGTACTGTTTCCTGGTCTGGGTGCTGGTGGCACAGTGTGATTATTTTGTGACAAGTTCTCCAGTTCTGCAGTCAAGACGTGTATGCCAGTAAGTTGTGGTGGCACACACCTATGATCCCAGTACTCTGGGAAGCTGAGGCAGGGGGATTATAAATTCAAGCCCAGCCTGGGCAACTTAGTGAATTAGCTAAACCCTGTCTCAAAATAAAGAATAAAAAAGGCCTGGGGGTGTAGCTCAGTGTGAAGGCTTGGGTTCAATCCCCAGTACCATATGAAAGAAAAAACTCCTGTGCCTTTCCCTGTGTATACAACACCCAGATACAGGGCTAGGACACCAGTGGTGTACATACAGAGCTCAGAGCAGTAACTGACAGCTGGGAATGCTCACCACTGAGTATCTGCCTCTCCTATAGTTTTTTTTTTTTTTTTTTTTTTCTTCTTCTTCTCTTTGAGACAAGGTCTCCCTATGCAGTTCAGGCTGGCCTTGAGCTCACTTTGTAGCCCAGGCTGGTCTTGAACTTGCAATGATCCTCTGCCTCAGCCTCCCGAGTGCTGGGATTACAGGTTTACACCACCACGCCCAGCTTCTCCTATGGTTTTTTAACTACTATGGCCAAATGATAGAAGCAAAGGCAGTTCCAGCCATGCAGCTTGTCACCTGTGTGACCCAGGCACCTTCCTGAGCCTTTCTGAGTCCTCATCTGAAAGGAAGCTTTCTAATAATACCAGTTTACAGCTGTCACCATGATTAGATAAAAGATTAATAATGTACACTTTTTTAAAAGAGTACAGGAAGGAGCACCAAGTAGGAATATAGGAACTGTTTAATTATTCATGAGCTGCTGGTATTTATTGAATCTTTTCCATTTTCATTCATCAGCAAGCAATGAGTGTGTGTGTGCCTACCACGTCCACCTGCCATGCTGGACTCTGGCATTAGAACTGGGGGCACATCCATCTCTCTTTAAGGATGCCATTGTGGAGCAGGAGTTGCATGTGGATGAGAGAATGTGCTGTGGAGCCCAGCGCAGGATCTGACTCAGATAAACCTTCCTCAAAGAATACATGAATGCAGTATGAAAGTGTAAGTATAAATCTTCTTGCAAATGGAATTTGGAAAGGAGTTTTTAAAATGTGGGAACATCCAGTTTATTTATTTCTGTGACCTGCACTTAGGCACAGAGATCAGATGGGGTGAGGTTAAGGAAAAGCAAGCCCTGGCTGTGTAAATGTGTCGGTACTGCCCCTCAGTGCCTGTGCATGCATGTGTAAGTGTGCATTCAAGAGGACCCAAGCAGGGCCACCCTGCCAGCACTTTGCCCCAGCCTGGCCAGCCAGGACCTCATCTCAACTGCAGCTGCCAAGAATGTGTGGCCTGTGGCTCCACAGTCCTGTTGCCCATGGCAGCCTGGGAATGAGGACCTCAGAGCCCCCACAGGACTTCTTCCCACTCCACCTCAAATGGCTAGCCTCAGTCCCATGAAGACACAGCTCGACATGGAGCAGCCCTCTACCCTGGATCAGAGAGCCCTGGGTCTGGCTTGGCTCCGAAGCAGGGTGCACCCAGGCCCTTACCACCCTGGGGGTGGCTGTAATTGGTCCAGGTTCTGTCCTCAGATGAGCTCTATGCTTGCCTTATCATTCTGCTGTCATAACAGGAAGGTGGCCCCAGGGGTAGAGACTGGGGGCTGGTGAGAGGTACAGGTGCCTGGGAAGCCTCTGGGGCCAGATGTTCCACATTTCTGGAAGGCCTGGCAGGTCTCCCTCCTCCCTGCCCCCTACCCTGTCACACCAGGTGGCTGTCTGTGTCACCCCTCTGAACCTACCTCTGAATCTTTGCACCTACCATTTTTTCTTCTGGGGATGTCCTGCTGTGGAAATGTCTGGTAAGCAATGATCTTGGACTTCCCAGTTCCTGGAGAAGGAAGTGTGTTGAAGCTCTATGTAAACCAGGGTGGCCCAGATTTTACCGTGATGAACAGCAGATGAACCCCTGATCATTAATTGAAGCCCCCTCCATACCTTGCCAGATCCCACTAGAGAATGGGGGTGAGAAGTCCTCTCCAGAGAGGCAGCCTTGAAAAGGGAGGAAAGAGAAGGCAGTATCCCAACTGGACAGTCCCTTGGTGGGTACCTTCTCTGCTGATTTACAAGTTTTTTGTTTTTTGTTTTTTTTTAAGCAACAAACATTTTTTAAAAAAGCTTTTTTTGCAAAATCTCTTATGTCAGTCAGCATGCCCACTTACTGCCAGGGATTTCTGAGCAATAGTTTGAGCCAATCCCTTTCCTGAATCTCAGGGTTGATGTTCAAGCTATGTCTACCGTGCAATCCCAGGGCCCCCTCCCTGTTCCTGTCCCTCACCCTCTGGGAGCTGTGCTTCAGTGTGGTGGGGAAAGCAGAGACCCCAGGACTCTGCCCCTTAAGCACCTAGTTGCTATGAGCCCCCTTCCAAAATGGAGGGGTTGAGCACTCCCCCAGAGAGTGGGGCCACAGCCTGCAGTCCCAGATCTCCAGAAAGCCAAGCATGCTACTGTCCACAATGGGGCCTGAGACCCTGCAGGGCATACATATGCCAAAATATCCTGGGCATAAATTCATATCAGGACTCCAGGTGCTTAAATTGTCTCCAGAGCCAAGAGCTTCCTGGGGTCACAGAGCTTCCTGGGGTCACAAAGCTTCTAGATCAGATGGCTTCTTAGGGTCATATATTCTCTTAATGTCATGTGGCCACTTTGTTGGGGGAGTCATATGGCTCCCATGATCATGGGGCTTTAGGGTCATATGCTACCTGGAGTTATATAGTAACCAAGGGTCATACAATTGCCAGGAGTCACACACCTATTTGGTCACTGAGTGACCCAGAGTCATCGAGCTTCCCAGATTGTGTGGACACCTGGGTCATGGGCTCCCCGTGTAGACATGTCTCACTGGAAGTTCAGGCTCCTTCCAGGCCACTCCCCTGCCTCTGTATGCTGGGTGAGCCCCAGCCCCTCCCGAGCCTCGGTTTCCTGGTCTGTGACATAGGAAGCTTCTGTTTCTACAGCACAAGGCTGTGTCAAGGAGTCCATGAAGGGCCCACCAAGGCACAGGGGCCCCTCCCAGCCATCCCAGGAGGAATGTGCCATCAGAGGCTTCCCCAGGAGAAGACCTGAGGCAGGCTGTCTCTCTGGAGGACAAGGTTCATCAAAGCAAGGTGGGGAGGGTTTGGGGCTGGGGACAGGTGTGTGTGGGGAGATGAGCTGGTGGCAAGTTCCAGTTCTGGGGTGGGTGCATGTTGGTAGCTGTGCTATGCCTTTCTTAATAATCATCATATATCCCACAAGTGAACACATATGATAAATAAATAAAATGGACACCCACTTCATCCAGGTTTGAGGGGGCCTCAGGGTTCGGCTTTTCTGAGGGTAAGTTAGCCTTAAGCGGTCATCAAGGGGCCAGATAGGGCTGTGTGGGCATGTGGGTATATGTGTGGGGGTGAGTGATAGGAAGGAGGAGCCCAGGGAAGGGGCCACTTCCCTGTGCTTCTGAGTAGGTAAGATACCAGCTGGGGCCAGCAGGATAGCTATGGACTGTGGGTGCTGCTGTGGGGTATAATCCCCAAAGACCACCTCTTTTCCTCTATTCCCCTATTCCTGGCACCCCATCCTCCCAGCCTACTAGTCCTCCTTTTCCCTATTCCTCCTTTCCCATATTCCTCCCACCCCACCCTCCCAGCCTACTCAGCATTTTGGATAGAGGGTCTGCCTTTCCCTCCCCTTTATCTCAGGGTGTGAGCTCCATAGAACAGGACGATGCTCTCCAGGGGACAAGACAGGTAGGATTCATGTCACAGGAAAGAACTTAATTGGGGGTAGTGGAGCCCCACTGAGGGGCCCTAAATCCTTAAAGCAGGCATGTGCACACATGCTGAACACACACACACAGGTGCATACATCCGAGCATATATACCATGGCAGAAACACTGACTTCAGTCCTCTTCCTGGCATAGGTCTGAAGTAACAGGCCTCCCCCTGTCGACTGCCCTGTGACCTGCAGGAGCTCAGGGGTGGGCATCCTGTATCTTGGGAGGAGGGGATGCTGCTGCCAAGGGTCTTTCAGAAGGGGATTCAGGGGCGGGGCTGTAGCTCAGTGATATAGCACTTGCCTAGCATGTGCTAAGGCCCTGGGTTCAATCCCCAGCACCACAAAAAATAAGATTAAAACGATGATAAAATAAAAGAGGACTCAGGTGACCTAGAGTGGGAAGCTGGGGTGCAGGCCAGCCTGGGTTCAAGTCCCAGCGTACCCTCTTGTGGGTACCCATGGCAGGGCCAGCTTCTCAGGTATGTAACCCAGGCAGTGTCACAAGACCCTTCACGCAGAAAGGCCTCATGCTTCATTGATGGCTCTGTGGTTGCCACTTAGCAGTTGCTACCAGTTTATGGACAAGGAGCCCCAATATTCCATTTTGCACCAGGCCTAAAAGTGAGGGGGCCAGTCCTGCCTGGAAGAAGTCTATAAAATGGGTCAATGCTGATGCTTGTCCAGCTCCTCCTGTCCAGGGCCCTGCATGTTGGACAGCTCCATAAGGCCCTGCCTCACACTTACAGCAGCCCTGAGCCAGGTTCAGTCAGCATGCTCATCTGCTAGAAGGGGAGGCACAGAAAGGTGAAGTGGCAGGCCTGAGGTCATGCAGTGGGCAAGTGGCTGAGCTGGGACTTGAATCCAGGCTGTCTGTCTCTGGGTCCTTGTGTCCCCTTGCCCAATGTCATGGGGCTTGTGAGGAGGGGCTGTATTCCTCACCTCCATTCCACTGGTCCAGATGGGCAAGGAGAAGGTCAGGGCTCCTTTAGTCCAGCCAGCACTGGAACCACAGCCCTGAACCAGATGACCAGGATGATCTGGAGAGAGGCAGGAGTCGGCTGCCCACAGCAGGTGGCAGGGCGGGATCTCTGGTATGGCTCTCAGAATGAAGGGTGAGGGCAGGTGATATGTGGGGCCACCCTACCTGCCAGCATCAACAGAGCAGGGCCGCTCCCCAGGGTACTTCTCCCTCCAGATGTCCCACCAATCTACTGTCCTCAGGTATCCATTCCCAGTCTCTCACCCTGGCCTAGCTTGCTGGCAGCCTCCTCAGCCCTCCAGGCTGGCTCTCCCTGCTCCTGCCTTTGTTCACATAGTTCCTCCTGCTGCAGTCCCTCCCTTTTCCTTGAGTCAGCTTGACCCATGTGCACCTCCTTGAAGAAGCCCTCCTGGACTACCCCAGCTGATGGAAATTCCTGCCTCCCCCAACATTCAGTAAAAATAAAGCTGGACTTGGCTTTGAGGAAGTCCCAAATCATCATCTGAGGAATGATCTATGTCTTGCAAGACGTTCTTCCTGTCCACGGTCTCTGTGGAGCTCCATGGCACCCTGTGGGGTTGTATGTTCTCATCCCCACTTCTGGGACCCAAGAGGCAAGGGAAGGACCAAGCTTCCCATGGCATCATTGCACCAAGAGCTAATAGTGGCTGAGACTGCCCTGAATGTCAAGGGCTGGCCCATTCATTCATTCAATAATGTGCATGGACTGAGTACACACTCTGCTCTGGGCTGACCCAGAAGCTGGGGATGCAGCAACAGCACAAACAGACCAGCAGCCTCCCTCTGGAACCTGAACCCCAGTGGGACACAGACAATGGATGGGGCAACCGCCACAATGAGCCAGAGGGTGGTGGCCAGTGAGGGGGTGGCGGGCCTTCCCATGGAGGGGACTTTGAGGAGAGGACTACTGCCCTCCCACTCCTTCACCCCCACATGTGGACACATCCATCCACTGCATGTTCATTCTTCAAAGAGCACAGGTTGTCGATGCCAGGCCCTGAGCAGGGAATAGACAAAGTCCTCAGCCTTCAAGTGGGGCAGCAGCAATACATGAATAACAGAGGTCAGCGGCTGTAAAGGCAGAGAGAAGAGGGCCAGGGAGGGAATGGAGTGTGCAAGTCCTCAGGATGTGGGCTATCTGAGCAGAGGAGGGACACAGGGGACTCAATGTTTTAACAGGTCCCTCAGGCTGCAGCTGGAAAGCACCTGGAGGGCAGAAGGCACAGTGTGCTTTCAGACAGTGCAGGGGGCTAATGGCTGCCACAGGGTGGGGGCAGTGGAGAAAGCAGTGGCTAGATTCTGGGTCACACTAAGGCCTTGGGGCAGACTCACTGATGGGCTGAGTGTGGAGTTTGGCCATGAATGACTGTGTCTCACTGAGTCTTGGTTTACCCACCTGTGAAGTGGGGTGCTAGCCTAGCTATGTGGCTCTGGGGAGAATAAACTAGGGAAAGTATCAGGGGAGCCACTCCCCAATCATGCAATGTAGACATGGGGACCCATCTGTGCTCTGGGCTGAGGGGGACACAGTGACCCACGGGTGCATAACAAATGGTGACTTCTTTTTTTATTAAATGTAAGATGAGGTGGGAAGTTGGGCATGGTAGCACATGCCTATAATCCCAGCACCCTGGGAAACTGAAGCAGGAGGATCAAAAGTTCAAGCCCAGCCTGAGCAACATTAGTGACTTAATGAGACCCTGTCTCAAAATAAAAAATGAAAAAGAGCTGGGGATGTAGCTCAGTGTGAAGGCTCTGGGTTCAATCCCCAGTGCTGAGAAAAAAAAAAAAAGAGGTGAAATAAGACAATGAGGAGCCCCAAGGTAGCATGGCCACAGTGAACGGGTGGGGCAGGTTGCTCTGGATCAGGCAGTGTCCAGCTAGGCGGCACCCTGGTGTTGTCTGACCTTGAGGCCAGAGAGCCCGAGAGAAGTTGTCAGGGCAACAGAAGTCCAGCTGCAGAGATGGCTGACCTCATCCAGAGGCAGAGGTGCCAGGTGGCCAGTTTTCAATGGTGTCTTCGAAGCAAATCCAAATCCAAGGAGTTGGGCCGGTGAGATGGCTCAGTGGCGTAAGCACCTGCCTGGCAAGCGCGAGGGCCCGAGTTCGACTCCCGGAACCCACATATGAAAAAAGGGCCGGTGATATCGCTCAGCGGCACAGGCGCTTGCTGGCACGTGAGATCCTGAGGTTGACCCCCGGTACCCACAAAAAAATAAATAAATAAACAAATCCAAGGAGTCCTGAATATTTGGGCCATATTCCCAGGGTCATCCCCTCCATAGCATGCTGGAGGTGGGGAAGGCTGAGCAGTGGTGGCCTGGGCCAGCTGGGAAGGGTGGAAGCTGCCAACGTCTATGGGTGGGACAGGGCTCAACTCTCCTTTATCTGCAGTCTGGGAAGCCATGCCCCTGGCCCATCTTTGGTGTGGGCAGAGATGGGGGTTGGGTTGGGTCTGAGCTGAGAGACCTTTTTCAGGCTGTGTGATATAGGGGAAGTCAGACAGCAAAAGGGCCATGGCTCGGTAAATAGGATCAGGCTTAGCCAGGGAGTAAATAGGCTCAGGATTCAGGGTTAAGGTACCATTAGGGTCAGAGATTAATGCCCACCTAAGGTTAAATTCCAGAATGTGAACAAGAACCAGGATTAGTCTGTGATAAAGGCAAGGTTCAATGGGTGTCACCCTGTAAGCAGGGCTAGGGCTCAGTGTGTAACTCAGGTTGGGACATGGCAAGCCTCAGTGTGTGACCGGGGTCAGGGGTCAGTGTGTGACCAGGATGAGGGCTCAGTCTGTGACTAGCTGCAGGGCTTGGTGTCTGCCCGCTCCCAAGCTGAAGTTTGTGATCAGAGTTAGAGTTCAGCCTGTGACTGTGATCATGGTTTAGTGTGTGATCAGGATCGGGGCTCAGTCTGTGACCAGGGTCAGTGTTCAGTCTGTGACTGACAGTAGGAACTCAGCATGAGGTTGATATGACAGTTACAACTCTAAGGTGGCCTCCAGGTGGATTGGCCTCTTTTCTCTGAACAGGTCAAACCCGTTCGTCTTTCTCTTTGATTTGAGAATCCTCTGCTCTCTGCCAAGCACTGTCCTGAGTGCCACAGACTCGAGGCTATTTCACTACAGCCCAGTCCTAAGCATCCTCCCGTCTCTCAGCAGCCCAGCCAGGTCTCCATTGTTGACTACGCAGAGACAACTTGGAGGCCATAGGGTGGTTCTACCCAGGGATTTGGGAAAGCTTTCTGGAGAAGGCTCTGTGAGCTTCCTTGGATGGTGGGCAGGAGGCCACCCAGCAAAGGGCACTGCTGGAGCAAGGTCACAGAGGCTGGTCAGCCCAGGGCAAAGGGGTCTGGCTGCCAGTGTCAGGTGGTTGCCAGTGTCAGGTGCTGGGAACACTGTACCTGAATAGGGCTCAGTCACCTGGTGTCCAGCTAGCCTCATGGGCACAGGAGGCCTTCTTTCCCCAGGCTCAAGGTGGCCCCAGTCAGTTCCTTCCAGGTGATAAAAGATTGCCTTAGCAGCTGATGGGCACTCCCTGCCCTGGAGGCCTCCCACCTTGGGTGGGACACAAGGCATCAGACAATGGGAAGGAATGAGAGTGCGTGAGGCCAACAGGGGTGGCTGGCGGGAAGGGGGTGGAGGGTGTGGGGGGTGGGTGGAGGCCAGGGCTGCAAAGCAGGTGAGGGTAGGGAGTGCCTGGAAGGGAACAGACCAACAAGGGGCACGTGGAGCGCTGTGTGGGGCTGGGTTCCCACCTGGAGCTGTCCTCAAGTCCCTGATTGAAGGCTTTGCTTTGGAGACCTCACTGCCATCATCCTGTGCGAGGGTTGCAGGCTCAGGGACTGCACAGGTGGGGACCCAGGAGGATGAATTTGGCCTGCTGGCCTGGGCCTCCCAGCTTCCCCAGACCGTGTCTTGGCATCCAGCCTGGCCATCTCTAGGACTACCTTCATAGAACTTCCAGAATCATCTGTCCCAAATACAGTGGACCAGGTAGTACCCCTGTGTGGCACCCTTCTGGACCTTCTCCACATCCCAGGAGCTGTTAGAACCATCAAGAATGGAGCCTGGTACAGCCTAGCATGGTGGAACATGCCAGTAATACCAGATACTTAGGCTGAGGCAGGAAGAAGGCAAGTTTGAGGCCAGCCTGAATAACTTAGCAAGAACCTATCTCAAAAAGGATAGGGATGTGGTTTAGTGGTAGAGTGCCTGCCTTGAATATTTGAGGCCCTGGGTTCAATCCCCAGTTTGGAGAGGTAAGGAGAGTGGAAGGCAGGGGAGGGGAGGAGAGGGAAGTAAAGAGTAGGGCTTGTGCTGTGCAAAGGGCCTGACATGGGAGCACTGCATCTAAACTCAGAGGTGACTATGACTTCGGGGGCTGGTGGGTCCTGCCCAGCACCATCCCAGACCCAGGAGGGCCCCTGCACTTCCTGCACCTGTTTGGCTTCCTCGCATGGTGTGGCCCTGCCACTTTCATAGACACATGTCACTGGAGCCTAGATCATGCACTGGCTCCCACTTTCTGGGTGCTGGCCTCATGCTAAACCCTCCTCACCCCATGCTCCTTTGTCCCTTGCTGCAACCTCACAGCCAGTTTTCAGCACTGAGGCAGGACAGTGGGTCACAGTGAGGAGAGGGCAGAGCACTGGCCCCTCTGTTCATTGCCCCAGGCTGTCCTCAAGGCCAGGAATAAGGTCACCCACGTCCTGCAGGGAATGGGATGCAGGGACAGAGCAAGGCCCACCCAGTTCTTGCCCGACCTGCCAGGTTGGTTTGGCCCTGGTGTCACCCCACACCTGGGATTCTGCCAGCCACACCCTCCCCACCCATTCTTTCTAAGAGTAGGGACTTTTCTGGACTGGGTCATGCCTCTGTGGGGGGTGCAGGCTCTTGGGGTGCCTACTTTAGTCTCCAGAGAACAGTGGGTTCAAGAAGCTAAGCCTGACCCTCTTGGCCTCTAGGTAAAGCCTTAGGCCTGCCATCAGGGAGGAGAGTTTAGATGTGCAGCCAAGACCTAGGCAAGTGTGCTTGAGGAGTCCTGTAGGAAACCAGGCAGGTCCCCTGTAGGCAGGGCCTCAGTTTTCCTATCTGCAGCACTAGGCAGTGCAAAGCCTGCACAGAAGCCTGGGAGGGTTCCTGAATTCTGCTCTGAGTGCTGGCCCAGCACCTAACACACCCCTGTTCTCTGGAGCAGGAAGGCTGGCCACACAGGTACATGAGTTCAAGCCCACCACTAGGCTGTACCTGGCCACCCCTGGCCCAGTGTGGGATGGAACCAAAGGGCAAAAGGTACAGTCAAATCCAGATGTTTGAGACCCTTCTACCTTATGTGAGCTATGATGGCAGACAACCTGCTTCCTCTCTGTGTGCCTCAGTTTCCCCATGTGTATGTCACATGGCGTTGGCACAGATAGTTGGGAGCATTCAATTCTCTGATACCAGTGAGAGAGACCTGAAACTCATGAAATGAGGGATACCCAGGGCCAAGATGGGGACTTGTGAGCACACCTCTCCGCAACTGCCCTCAGACCCACAGGTGAACATACTCATACACGCACACCCACAAATGTGTACATACCTGCAGGCAGACACTGGCAGCTGTCACACATGCTCACATCCATATGCCCATGGATCCTGCCCCAGGCCCCAGGCTGCTCTGAAAGCTGGCTCAGGGGTCTTCCTGCTCTTGGCTTTGCTCCTCCCTTCTTGGACTCCTGCTTCCATTGCTCATGTCTTCCTGAGGGCATCAGCCTTGAGTCCAGGGGTGTCACAGGAGCTGGTGGAGTTCTGGGGCAAGACTCCTCCTCCCTACTGCCCCAGGCTGGGCTCCACCTCATCTATTCACAAACCCCAGGAGCTCCACAGAATACCTGCTGCCAGGCCCCATTCCATTCACCTGAGCACCCTGTGACTCCGGGAAACTTGTCCAACTCCAGAGCTGGTGACAATGCTGAGATCACCTGAATAAAATCTCTGCTGTCCTTTGAGGCCTTATTCATAGGCTCTGGCCCTCAGGACTCTGCCAACAGTGAAGAGAGGAGCCCTGGCATGTATACCTGGGCTGGGGCCTTCACCTAGCTAAGCCTCAATTTTCTCACCCATAAGATGGGATGGCATCTGACCTACAGAAAGGATTGCTGAGGATGTTGACATGAAATGCCTTGATGGGGCCGGTGAGATGGCTCAGTGGTGTAAGCGCCTGCCTGGCAAGCACGAGGGCCCGAGTTCGACTCCCAGTACCCACATATAAAAAAAGGGCTGGTGATATCGCTCAGCGGCACAGGCGCCTGCTGGTGCGCGAGGTCCTGAGGTCGACCCCCGGTACCCACAAAAAAAAAAAAAGAAATGCCTTGATGAAAGGAAGCAGTGATAGAGACATAGCACCCATGAGATCTGGAAGCTTCTCAGGCCCTGTAAAGCTGATGGGAAGCCTGAATATTCTGCCTAGGTCACCCAGCATGCTGCCCTTGGTGACCACAGCTCAGGGTCCACTCTGAGCTCCTTGGGGCTGGCAGGGGCTCCGTGTCATAACACAGCAGGCTTCACAACCAACTTCAGAGGAGTAAAGGCCAAAACAGGAAGGCACACCCAACCCTGACAAGAGCCCAGAGCCCTGTGACAGCTGCTGCCAGGCACTTTCCTGGGGATGCCCCTCACTGCCTGCCCCACCCTGGCTCTATCTCACATGGCATCTTGTGGGACCAACATTGACTCCACTGACCCTCCAGTGCCCCAGGAAAGGGGCAAGGACAGAGTTCTACCATTCTGTGAACCAGGAAGCTGAGGCTGCAGAAGATGAGGGGTGCATGGCATCTCACCTTAGGTCACCTCAATGGTTGGGTCTTGGCTATTACTAGAGTGACTTGTGCTGTCTGACTCAGTTTCCTCATCTGTGAAGTGGGGCTGGGTTGTTGAAAGACTGACCATGCTGCAACACAGGAGCAAGGCTGTAGGGGGCTTTGCTGACACTGTTGACACCACACAGGGCTCAAGGAGCTTTCCGGCCTGAGGGGCATTTGAGCCTGTCATGGGAGGGGCTGGGTCCTGTCCGTGGAGGACATGGAAAAGCATCCAGCAGAATATGCAAAATATCAGCACAGGAGATCTGCTTAGGGCCAGCCAGCCCCAAGGGGGTGGGGTGCAGAGGCTGGTGATCCCCTTCAGAGGTCCCTCCACCCGCGGCCAGCTGCTGGCTCATCCCTGCACATGCTCTTGTCTCCCCCTCCAACTAAACCAAAGGCAGCCCAGTCACTAAGGCTTTCCTGCCATGGTCCCAGCTCTAGAATAAGAGCACAGCCTTGGAGCTGCTAAAATCATGGGTGCAGAGAGGGCCTTGTTGGAGATGGTTTTCTTGAAGAATATAACTTCATGGGTAGGACTTGTAGCCAGGGAAAGCCTGTTTTCCAGGAGTGGAGGAGGGGATGCTAGCCTCTTGTCAGGCCCGGGCCAGCCAGGACATCAGTCCTGTCCCACTCTGCCTGGCCCGGCCTAGGGTCCGCTCTCGAAGCCTGTTGCTTCCTCTCTGACAGAAGCAGGCTGGGCTGAAAACGTGCTGGAGGGAAATAACATCTTGGCCCCAGGTAGGGTGGCTAGGTTGGAAGATGCCAGGACTGTGCACTGGGCAGGGCGGGACCCAGAGAAGAAACATCGATACCCCCGTGGGCACTCACAGCCAATTAGTAGGGGTAGGAGGAAGGGGAGGAGGAGGCTGTTGCAAGGGCCCTGATTTTGAAATTTGGCCTCAACCACCACTGTAGTGAACTTGATTCACCCCACCAGCCCCAGCCTGGGGCCCACCTTCTCCCTCTCTGGGCCTCAGCACTGTATCTGTGAGGTGGGTTTTTATGAACCCCCTTTCATATGTAGAACCCCTAGTCACTCAAAATGCAACTTATTTAGAGATAGAGTCTTTACAGAGGTGGTCAAGTTAAGCAAGGTCATAGGGGAGCCTCAGTTCCAGATGATGGGTGTCCTCAAGGAAAGGGGAACTCTGGGAACAGGCATGTACACTGGAGCATGGAGATATGTCTACATGCTGAGGGGACAGTAAGGAACAAGTCCTTCCTCACAGCCCTGCGAAGGAACCATCTCTGCGACACCTTCATCTCAGACTTTTGGTCTCCAGAGCTGGAAGACAGGAGGTATCTGATGTTTAAACAGCCCAGTCTGTGGCCCTTTGTTAGGGCAGCAAGAGCTGAGGAACTCAGAAGGTATTAAAGTCTACACCTATGTAGCACTGAGCAATGAAAGTGGTGATAAGCACATTGTTAGGCAGGCCAGGGAGAGGCAGAACTCAACTTACCCTGGATGGGGTAACTCGTGGACACTCGTGGACCCTAATGGTTGTGAACATAGCCCACGTTTAGGGCACTTCAGTGACTTCTTTAACCTCCATGTGCCTCAGTTTCTCCCAGCCCATGATTCCTACCCAGGGAGCTCTAATGTTTACTAAAAGCCAGAGCTGGCAAGCTTTGTGGCTTTGTGGAATGGGCCAGAAGGTGAGTACTTTCCTCTTTGCAGGCATCAGTCTCCTTCCAGGCCTCCTCTCTTCAGCTAGACACAGCCTTAGAGTACATGGCAATGAGCTGGTGTGGCTCCATTCCAACAAAACTTCATCTGTGGACCCTGAAATGTAATTTTACATCATTTTCACATGCCACAAAATTTTCTCCTCCTTTAATTTTTTTCAATCATTTCAAAATAAAAAGCCTTTCCTAACTTACACAAGTAGGGGGCTGGTCAGGGTGGCCCATAGGCTGCCATTTGCCAGCCCTGCCTGGTGAAGGGGCCTCTTGGCACCCAGAGGCACTGGCAGGATCTGCTCCTGCACCTCTCGGCCATGCTCAGGAAACTCTGTGTGTGTGTGTGCGCGCGCGCATATGTGTGTGCACATGCAGTGTTGAGGATTGAATCCAGCTCCTTTGCACTGAGCAACATCCTCTTTTTAAAATTTTTTAAATTTTGAAACAGGATTTTGATAAGTCACTAAATTGCCCAAGCTAGTCTTGAACTTGCAACCCCCTTGCCTCAGCCTCCCAGAAGGCTGGGATTACAGGCATACACCACCATACATAGCTTCAGGAAACATTTTTTAAATTCACCAGCTCTGCTCAGGAGGGTGGCTGACTTGGTGGCCTTCCACACATTTGTCCCTCTACACACAGGCTCTCCAGCACCTACAGTGTGTGAGCCTGGGTGAGCATTTCAGATGGCCTGGGAAGCAGGTCCTGCCTTGTCAGGCGAGCCCACTGTACAGACAAGCAGACTGGACCCCAGAGGTAAGTCCCTCAGTCTCTTGCCCTGGTACCTGTTGAAGCCCATGCCAGCTGGGAGAAGGAGGGGTCAAGGACCACTGAAGAAGGGAAGACACTCCAGGGAGTGGTGAAAGGCTAGAGGACACCCTCAGTCAAAGGGGGGAACAGGGATTAGAAAGGGCATTCCCAGGAGAGGGAATGGCCTATTCAGGGGCCCAGTGGTAGGGAGGCAATGTGGCAGAGTGAGGGTGCTGTGGTGAGGATAGCAGTGAGAGGGAAGGCAGAGTCATAGTTCATATCAGGCATGGCTGACTTTCTCCTGAGGCCTGGAAGCAGAGAGGCCAGTGGAAGACTGTTTTCTTGGGGAGAAACGATGGTGGCTGGACTGGAGTTGTGATGGGGTTCTGGGCTCTCCCTTCAGATGCCAGTCCAGGTGGTATGTGCAGAAGAGACATCGGGACAGGGAATGAGTGGTCCCAGCTTGCACAAGACGGGAGGCCCAGGTCTCTGTTGGGCCCATCAGGGAGCAGCAGAATTGCCTGAGCCCCCTGCTGTCAACCCAGTCAGCCGTTGTCCCCAGCCTACCAGACGAACCTACCGACTCTTCCCTCCCCCCACTCCAGACTAATGTCAGGCTTCCTGTTCCAGCTGGAGGGTAACCCCCAGCCTGACCCCAACGGGTGGCCCAGGCAATGAGCCCGGAAGGAAGTCCTCCTCCCTGATGTGCACCAGAACAGGCGTCTGCCAGGGACTTCCCCGGCCTCCCCAGGCCTCCCTTGGGAAGTACTTCACACTTGGGTGGGCATCCTGCCAGCATGGCCCCCAGCAGGGAGGGAGGCTGGGGCCTCTGGGGCAGGCCAACCAGGACCCCTTTCCCAGACCCTTGAGGGGTTCCCATAGCACATAGGGGTGGGGTATTCCAGGGTCACCCCACAAGATAGCTGGAACTCCTAGAAAATGCACATATAGGCAGTGCCCCCCAGCCCAGGCCCTGCTCCTGGCACCCATCAGCACATAGTCTAGCTGCACCATCTGGGTGAGGCCTCTCTGGGCCTCCGGCTGCTCCTCTGTAAAACTGGGGCACTGGAGTGCCTCCCTCCTAGGGCCAGGGTGAGAATTCAGTGAGTTCATGTGTGTGCATGCAGGCCCTGGAAAGAGACCTGTCTGTGGCCTCTGTGACAAGTTTCCAGCAGCCCCTCCTTCTGGCAAGTGGCCTCCTGTAACCTGCACTGAACTCTACTCCTGCGGTGTAAACTCTGCTGCTCTGAATTGAACTCTTCTTGCTCCCTATTCTTCTCCCCTCAGAGGAAAAGCTCAAGGTCCTCCACCCAGCCCACTGTGCCTAGCCTTGGGTGCCTTCCTCTCCCCTTCCCTTCTCCCTCTTTTCCTCTCTTGAACATATGTCAAGTACCTACTATGTACCACGCACTATGCTAGGTTTTGAGGGTATAGCTGGGAATGAGAAGCAAACCCTACCCTGGAGCTGGCAGTCTGTGGACACACAGAAACTGATAATAAATATAAAATTGTGCCTCTTTTCAGACAGAGATCCCTAGCTGGCATTTGGAATGCAAAGAACAGAAGGGTGGAGGTCAGGGAAGTGACCACTGAGCTAGAAAGAGTGGGAAATAGGTAGGATCAGGAGGTGTGAAGAGCAGCCCATGCCAGTATCTTGTGGCAGAGACAGCTATGGCAGGGATGTGCAGGCCCCCTGGGGCTAGCTGAGGGTGTCAGGCTGCACAGCCCAGAACCATGGGAACCTGTGGGAGGGGTTGTGCAGGGGTGCTCTGTCCTAGACTGATGGAGGTCTACCACCTGAGACAAGGCTTGGAGGGTGGGAAGGTGAGACCAGAACAGAGGGGCAGGAAAGGGGAAGTGGTTGGCCTGGAGACACTGGGCTAGAGATGGAATGTGTAGGGGCCTGGGATGGAGCAATACCTCTCCACATGGGAATTTCCTTGCAATCGATGATACTTCTGATGCTCAGCCTTGTCCCCTCCCTTTTGGCGACCCGAGAGGTGGCTGTGACCCCAGCCCTCTGTGCTGGCCATTTGGGCCATTTGGGCCAGCACAGAACCACAGGGCAGTGCAGGACCAGGCCAGTAAGTGGGCCTTATCCCAATTCTGGGGAGGACTGAGAGAGTCCAGTGTGGGGATGCACTGAGCATGGCCCCATTGTCCACCAACTCAGGCATGAAGGTGCTTCAGCTATCATATGTCTTACTCTTGCCTGTTCTTTAATTGAGAGTTAAGTTGGGAAACAGGGGCATCACTGGTAAGGCCCAAGCACAGGTGTGCTGGGATGGAGTCCCAGCCCAGGCAGGTCAGGTAGATGAGCATCTGGGCATGGTTAGTCTCCTGTGCAATGTTGCAGAAGTCATACCCCTGCCCTTCCATGGCCTAGCATTGGGACCCAGGCACGTGGAAAGAACCCAATAGCCCCTGAGGCATTGTGGAGCACTGGAGCCCACCATCTGCCCCGTCCTCCTCTCACCCTAACCCTCGGGGTGGGGATGTTTGTTTACTGTTTCAAACATGTCAGACTTCATGCCATCCAAATCTCCCCCATCCCAAGCCCTCAATTGCCTTTTGGGAAAAGAAAGCAGAAGAGGAAAAAGCCTACCCTGCTGGAGCTCAGTGAGATAGTGTTTGCTGAACCCACAGGGGCAGCCTTGGGTGCAGGTGGGGTCTACAGGGGATGGTGGGTACATGGGACAGGCTGGGGGTTCAGGTAAAGGGAAGCAATCCTTCCAATATGATTGTAGTGTGGGCACCAACTTTACCCTCAGCCTTATTTTCTCAGCGGTGACCCTGCAAAACCAGACTGGCTCTGCCTTCAGTTTGCCTCCTATTGTACAGTCAGGGGCTATGGTGCCTGGGGTCATGGGAGAGACAAGGAATGAGTGGTAGGTGCAGGGCTGCTCCTGTTCTCAGAGTTAGGTCTCTCCAGGGACATGGGGATCAGTCCACTTTGACAAGGAAAGAGTTCTTTGTAAGCGCTCATAGCCAGATGTGGGCAGAGGTAGGGGAATAGAACAGTGAGGGAACAGAACAGTGATGTGCCACACTGGGAGATGGCAGGCCAGCACCAGGAGGAAATGAGAGCTCATTATAAATAAATTATAAAGTGAAGGAAAGTACTTAATCCTGGTAAGAATGGAGCACAAGTGGGGAGATCCAGCCTGAGGGCCCATAATCCCCTTAGCCAGCTTCCCAGTCACCTACTGGATGGCACAGGCCAGGATATGGCCTGGGACCCTGAGCAAAGCAGAGCCTGAAACCCCACTGCTGGGCTCCCACACTTTGACCCTCTTACACACTAGGTTTTCCAGGTTTGGCAAATGTACATTGTCCGAAGGTTTTGCTCTGAGCATTTTAGTTTTTGCATATCTTGTTTATGCAGGAAACAAATCCTCTTAACAGCCCATTCACAGAAAAGGAAGGCAGATCAGAGAGGTACATGTGTAAAAGGTTGCCATCTTACCCATGTGATGATGGGCAGGGCCACGGCGACCCAGGTGGGAGTAGCAGGCCCTGAAGTGGGCAGAGCCGAGCCACAGTGGCCAGGCAGCTGAGACACAGGGGAAGGAAGGCTGCTCTTGGGGTCCCAAGGTGCTGGATTCAAGCTCTGCTCTGCTTTGAATGAGCTGCAATGCTCTCGAGTAAGTGACTTCCCCCTCTGAGTTCCAGTGTCCTCTTATCAAACAGCATATAGTTCAAAAATGCACCATGAGAATTTACTGGGAAGACCCTTCCAGTCTGGAATCTGTTCGTTTAGCATGATGATACATGGTTGCACTCTCATTCACACTGACTCCTAGTGAAGGGGCACAGGGCATGGAGCAGTGTTCTAGAGGGAAGGTGTGCCAAGGCCCATCCCAGGTGTGCCCTTCCAATCAGTTAGAAAAAGGCACCTTGTCTCTCAGATAATGACCCCCTGAGCTTATGAGGTGGGCATCTGGCTTGGCCCCTGCTGCAGTTTGGGTCTTGAGTGCCCCCAATGATTTATTTGTTAAAGGCTTGGTCCCCAGCTTGTGGTGCTATTGGGAGGTGGTGGAACCTTCAGGAGGTAGGGCCTTGTCAAAGGAAGTTTCCTTAGTAGGCTAGAAATCGGTTCCCCTTCAGGGTGGCCTGGACCCATGGTGGACTTTGCGTGTTCCAGAAATAAGCCTCTGCAGGTTTCAATCCCTGTGATTTTGGAGCTGTTTATGTCCTTGAAGGGGACTCTGGCCCTTCCTCTTTCTCTTTGTTTCATGGTTGCCATGAGATAAGCAGATTGCTCCTCTGTATTAGTCAGCTTTTTCATCCCTGGAACAAAATATCTGACACCCGAAATTTGAAGGAGGAGAGGTTTATTGCTGGCTCATTTTTTCAGAGGGTTCAGTCCATGACCACATAGTTTCAAATCAGAAACAGCAGAGCAGAAGGGCCTGGTGGAAGTAAGTTGCTTGCATCATGGTGGCCAGAAGTAGAAGGAAGAGGAAGAGCCAGAGAGAAAAAGAGAGATCCTCCAAAGGCATGTTCCCTGTGACCCACCTCCCTCAACCCAGCCCCACCTCCTTAACAGCACACTCAGCTATGAATTCATCAATAGACTAACCTCCTGATCAGTATAGCATCCCCATGATCCAATCACCTTTCAAAAGTCTCAACTCTGAACACATGGGACATTTGGGGTTAGATCTAAACGATAGCACCCATTGTGAACTATCATCTTGATGTGCTGCCTCACTTACTATAGCCCCAAAGCATGAGGGCCAAATGATTATAGACTGGGTCCAGAATAAACCTTTTCTTTTTTTAAGTAGATTATTCCAGGCGTTTTGTTATAGTAAGAGAAAGCTAATAGCCTCCAAAAGAGATTTTTACCCAGTTCTCCTCTTTTCATGCCCAGAAAGATTGCATTACTCAGTCACCCCTGTGTCCCACCCCTGCTCCTGCTGCTGAACCTGGGCTGGACCATGCAGCTGGTTCTGGGCCACAGGTTGTGAGCAGAGGTGCCACAGGCCACTGCCAGCTGTAGTGTTAGGCACCAGCACGTTGCCCTCTGTGGGCCCTTCCCCTTCTGGAACGGGGCAGAGGCCTCTGGTCAGAGCAGTCTGGAATTCCAGGTTCCTGCATAAAAATCAGTTCCCCTTCAGGGAACCCATGGTGGAATTTACATATGCCAGAAATAAGCCTGTGGAGCTTTCAGTCCCTGTGATTTTAGAGCTGTTTGTCCTGGGGGAAGATGCAGTCCTGTGCCAGGAACATGGGTTTGTGAGTCAAATGTGCTGGCTTTTCAAGCCTCACTGTTGTCTATACTCATGACCTTGGCTATATCAGGGTCCCCCAGAACCTGAAGGTCATGGGGTGAGAGTGAAAGTAAAAACTAGCCCCAGGACAATCTATGCCAACTGCACTGTTTGAAGGGGTCAGGCTTAAATTCTCCAGGTGGGATAGAGACAGCAGCACACAGTTTGGACTTCCACAACGATGAGATACTGTGCCCTCTCTGAGCTCTTCAGTGGCTCCAGTTCACCCCTAGATTCTCCTCGAAAGACCCATGGCTGTCCATGCTTGCCACTCTCATATCAATATAGCACTTTGAGGAAGTTGTCCCTTGGTCTGGAGCCCCCACGTCAACCCAGGCCTTCTTCTTTGCAATTAGCACTCTGCTGGTCCAGCCCCTCCATGGAGTCTTCTTGACCTTCCTTCTTTCCACACAGGGCAGTGGGAGAGTGACAGGGCCCCACTGCCTGCTGGGACACAGCCTTCACCAGATGGCGCCTGCTCACTCAGCTCAGCTGAGATGTATGACACTCACTGTAGACTGAGGACAAGAGTCTCCCTGCTGGTCTCTGCCCTTGTGGAGGCTGTGATTTAACAAAGGATATGGGGACTAAGCAATCAGTAGGTAGTTATTTATTAGTGCTTTGGTGGAGGGGGTACTGAGGATGAAATCCAGGGTGTTCTACAATTGAGCTACATCCCCAATCCTTTTAAAATTTTGAGACAGGGTCTTGTTAAGTTCCCCAGGTTGGGTTTGAACTTCTGATCCTTCAGTCTCAGTCTCAAGAGTGCCAGGATTATAGGACAAGTTCATGTGTTTGCATTCAAGATGGATTGCTTGAAGTCTGAGGCAGAGGCAACCTAGTGCCCATCCTCAGGTATGTGATGGCTAGATAAATAGCAGAATGCTACCTGTTCTCCAAGTACCACATGTCACATGCCCCTGACTCCCAGAGTCTGAGGCCAGTGTAGCTGCAGTGGGTGCCAGTGCAGAATTGGGAGGAGCCATAGCTGCTCGTGAGGCAGGGAGGAGCCTGTGGGGAAAGGGCTTCCGTGTGGAGGAGGTGGGAAATTGGGTATTTAGATGGGCAGAAGAGAGAAAAGGCAGATGGGATGGGGAAGCACAGGCCTGGGGTGAAAGGGCTGAGAGAAGATTCCCCAGTGAGGGCAGAGAGGTTAGTAAGGAAGTAGGGGTGGCATCTCTCCCAGAGGCTAATGGTGCTCAAACCTATTATCGCCCAACACCATCTTCCAGTCTTCCTGGAGTCCTGGGTTTCCTGCTCAGGCGCCACCCCCACCCCCATCCAGCCCCACTGGTTACAACCAGGGTGCAGAGATCCTCTTCAACTCTGTCTGCACTGCTCTCATCTCAATGCTCACCCAGAGCCGGCCACTGCCCCTCTCTGTGTCTTGTGTCCTCCTGCCCCTCCTAGCCCTGCTGCTGTGCCAGTGCTGCAGCCTCCTAAGGACTGCATTACCCACTGCTCACTGTCTGCACAGCTGTCCCTGCTGCCTGGCTTACACTTCAGGCCTGCTGAGGCTTGCATAGATCCCCAGAACCACACACAGCTGACACCTGCTCTGTGTGTCCCAGAGTGCAGTGAGAAGCCCACAGGCAGGTGATGGCTCTGCATGGCCATCTTCCCCTGGGGCCTGGGAGCCTTTCAGATCCTGGCAAATGGTAGGTACACAAGAAATGTACTGGAGGGAAATGAGGTCACTCAGCTCATACTGTTTTGCCACCTTTCTGCTGAGGGAGAGGGGGCAGATGGGGCCCGGCTCCCCATCCATATGCCAGGCTCCATCCAGAACACACATCCAGCCCCATGTAGCCTGACCCTCCAGAGATCCCTGAGGACTCTCTGATCTGCAGGCTTGGGGGTGGGCCAGCCTTGAGGCCTTGAGGGAACATAGTATGGGCATCCTTGAGGCCAGGAGTTGGGGCCAGGAGATCCAGGGAACTGGAAGCTCGCAGACTAATTGTACACTGACACAATCTGAATACGCCCCTGGATGAGACCACAGGAAGGTCAAGGCTCCAAGTTACCAGGATCAGGGTTCAGTGGGTGATTAGGCTCAGGAATCAGTGTATGGACAGGGTCAGGGCTTAGTGTGTGACCAGGATCAGGGCTCAGTGTGATCAAGATCAGGGCTCAGTGTGACCAGGATCAGGGCTTAGTGTGTGACCAGGATCAGGGCTCAGTGTGTGACCAGGCAGAGGCAACATAAGGCCCACCCTCAGGTATTTGATGGCTAGATTTGTGGCAGGACGCTACTGTGCTGCAAGACCACAAGTCACATGCTCCTGACCTCCAGGCTCCATCCAGACCACACATCCAGCCCCATGACCAGTTCAGAACATGACCAGGCTCAGCTCAACATTTGGCCAGGGTTAGAGCTCAGTGTTTAACAAGGCCTAAGGGTCAGTGCGTGATCAGGACCAGGGCTCAGTGTGCTCCAAGGACCACATGTCACATCCTCCTGACCTCCAGGCTCTATCCAGAACATACATCCAGCCCCATGAGCAGAGCTGGTGACCAAGCCCTGTGACCAGATCCTGACCAGGCTCGGCTCAATGTGCACCTATGGTCAGAGCTTAGTGTTTGACAAGTCTTGAGGCTCAATATGTGATCAGGACCAAGGCTCAGTGTGTGACTAGGGTCAGGGATCAGAGTGTGAGCAGTACCAGGGCTCAGCATGTGACTGGATTAGGACTCAGAGCATGACTAGAACCAGGGCTGAGTGTATGTCTAGGTTAAGGGCTCAGAGTGTGTTCAGGACCAGCATCAGGGCTCGGTAAGTAACTGAGATCAGGGCACTTTCTGAAACTACACTTCTCTGTCAATCACCTTCAGCAGGTGCATGTTGGACCACAAACCCGCTCTTTGCCTTGATGGGTGCGCCCTGCCTGGGACCTGGAGGAGCAGGGTCAGTCACACTTTGGGTGTTGTCCTTTCACTCATGTTTTTAACCTCCTGTTGGCAGGGGTCTGGACACCGATTACAACACACGTTCCTCCTCAAAGCCTAAGCCCTCTCTTCCAGCCGTGTGCCACATCCCTGACCCTGGCCCAGCCTGACCTGAAAACTCCCAGTTCCTGCCCATCCCACCCCTGTGCATACACCTGTGCTGGACATGGACAGACAAGGCTGAGAGGAGAGGTGTGTGGGGAGCTGGGAGGCTGTAGGTGTACACACAGATGCTCATGCACCTGCGTGCACTCAAGTGTGCCTGTCATCTTCTGGCAGAGAAATCAGAACTGGCAACAGATGTGTGTGTGTGTGTGTGTGTGTGTGTGTGTGTGTTTGTGCGTTGGGAATGACTGTCCTTGGCCAAGGTGTGAGTCCGGTTTGTCCTCAGCTTTGTGCTGGGAAGCAGGGGCTGGGGAGGTGTGAGGTGTCCTGGGATCCACAGAAGGTTGCACTGCTGGTGCCTGTGTGACGTTGAGCCTGTCTGTGCATTTCCCAGAGTCTGTTCCCCAATCAGTGGCTCCTCCTCAGGAAGCCTGTGTGGACGACAGGACATCAGTGTGTGAGTGATACCCTTATCGTTTGCACCCTGACCCCAGGTCCTTGTCTGCCTCACCTCCTCCCAGGAACCATGCTGGTGATGCCACATCAGTCATGAGCCTTCCTGGAGGAGCTTTTTCTATGGGACCAGGCTGTGTGCTAGGGAAAGAGACCTTGCAGATGTGGCCACTGCATGATGGGTATGAACTGCGATGATGGCCACCCCCAGCAGGGTTGATGTAATGCGGCAAAGGACAGGGTGTCACAGGAGTGTGGAGCAGAAGGGGTCCCAAGTTAGAGAAAGCCTCCAGGACTAGAAGGTGGCCAAGCCATTGGAAGGATGAGTAAGAACGTGCCAAGGGATAAGCATGCTCAGACTGCTGGGATTACATGTGTGCACCACCATGCCCAGCTGCAGTGGGGCCTTCTGTGACCCTCCCAGGAATGTTCTTTTTAAATGGGGGGCAACATTCATCCCAGGAACAGGCACTCCCAGCTGGTCCTTGACTGGATTGCGTGAGGCCGTGTGTCCCAACACCTGTTTGCCTGTTTACATCGGCTGTGCACGAGAGAACAGTCCATCCCTCTCGGCAAGGCTTGCCTGGGCACAGCAGAGATGAGAAGAATCAGGGATAAACAGCGCCCTTGGAGGAGCTGGCACAATGGCCAGGGCTGTAATTAACATCTCAGCTGCCCGATAGCATCACTTCTACCGCCCAGGTGCTCTTGCTCCTGGTTTGTTGACTTATGCTTGGTAAACCATGTGGTTCCCTTGGTCACACCTTGACCAGAGGGATCCACCCTCTCTGCTCCCTCTTCTCTGTGCCCTACCTTCTCTGTGACATTCAGGAGCTTCTAATTCAAAAGATGACATACAAAATGTGTGCTGAAAATAATACTACCAATCAAGGATAGATGCAGCGTGCTATAGCAGATCTTTTTTTTTTTTTTTTGTGGGTGCCGGGGTGTCGACCTCAGGACCTCAAGTGCCAGCAGGCGCCCGTGCCGCTGAGTGATATCACCGGCCCCTTTTTCGTATGTGGGTTCCGGGAGTCGAACTTGGGCCCTCTCGCTTGCTGGGCAGGTGCTTAAGCCACTGAGCCACCTCACTGGCCCCAGCAGATCTTAAATACTTGTTAAAAGTGAAAGCCTACTCCAACTAGATTTTCTTTTCTTTTTTTGGTACTGGGAATTGAACTCAGGACCCTGCACTTTCCAGGCAGGCGCTGTGCTGCTGAGCTATATCCCCAGCTCCAAATACATTTTCATAGAATGTGAAATTAAAAAACAAATCCAGACTGGTGTAGTGGCACACCTGTAATCCCAGCTACTCTGGAGGCTGAGGAAGGAGGATTGAAAGTTTGAGGGCAGCCTGGGCAATTTAGCAAGGTCCTATCGCAAAATAAAATAAACAAAAAGGGCTGGGGGTATAGCTCAGCGGTGGAGCACTTGCCAGGCATGTATGAGACCCTGGGTTTGATCCTCATGCTAAGATAATGAATAAAATTTAAAAATTCTGGTTTCATTCTGAAAGTCCTAGAGGATAACTTGTGGACAGAGTCCCTGAGTCCTGTCTGGCACAGCCTAGATGACATGACCTTCCTCCCATCTCCATTTCCGGTTGGGATCTGAGGCTAACAGATCAGGGCTCCATCCACAAGCCGGGTGAAAGCTCGGGGCAGTGACATTGCCTGGTCCCTTCTAGCCCTCTGAGTCCTTTGTGGGTGCCTTGCTTTCTTGTCTTACAGAGGAGGAAATAGGCTCGGTGTGGTCACAGCCCAGACTGAAAAGCAGTGTGGGAATCACTTGCTATCAGACCCTATCCATTCTCACTCCTGCCTCCTGTTCTAACTACCCAGGTCCTCTTCCCTCTGGACCATGAAATTGTGGGTGGGGAGATCCTGATAACCCAGTTTGCCCTTCCAGTCAGTGGGGCTGCAGACCCTGGCCCACTCTGTGGGACTGTTGGGGCAGAAACAGGGCCCAGGGGTTAAGGATGGAGAGAGAGTTCACCACGTGTTGTGCAATAACTGTGTGGGCCTCAGTTTCCCACTCTGTGAAATGACCTCTTTGGGCCATGGTGTCCCCAAGTTCAGTAGGTTAGGGACCAGAGGCCTTGCTCTCCCCAGGCTATTCCAACAGAGGAGGGAGCCTGGGCTCCCAGGTCAGAGCCCTGTACTGAGCCTTCTTCCCAAGCATGCAGTGGGCAGAGGAGGGGTGAAGGCAGCCTTGGGCACCAGTGTGGCAGGAAGTGCCCTCCAGGCAAATGGCACGATTCCTGCAGTATCAGAATACCCTGAGAGAACTTGGATTCATAAACTCCTCTGATTCCCAGCCTCAGTTTTCTTATCTGTAATGAGATGGGAGTCCCTGTCTCCTCGTAGGGCCCAAATAAGATTGCAGACGGAATAGACCTAGAGGCTTTAGACCCAGGAGTGATGCCAACGCAGGGCCCTGGACTTGGTGCAGACGGGTGGGGGCGGCTGGCGGCGCCTCGAGCTTATGGCACCGTCCCTGCAGGGTGCAGCCCTGTTCTCTGGCGGGCTGGGGGCGGCAGCTGCTGGCAAGAACCCCAAAGTTCTCACCCATGAGTCAGCAGAGATGGGAACATTAATTTATGTGAGTGGCTGGTGCAGCTGAGGCCTCAGGGTACAGGAGCCTTTGCTGAGGCGGGCTGCAGTGCCAGGTTGGGGATGGAGCCTGTGCCCAGGGACATGTCTTGGAGGACAACTGGTTGACACCCTGGCGTCTGCTGGGTGCCAGGCCTGTGCTTGCCACTGGGACTCAGAGAGGTACCACTGATGGAGTGCTATCCTCAGGAAGCCCCTCTCTGTTGGGAGTGTGGGATAGGTCACAGTCCTGTGGGCCCTGGAGTCAGAGGGTGGGTATGCAGAGCATCGGGCAGCAGCTGGTGGGGGCCAGGAAAGGGTAGAGGGACAGAGGAAAGGGTGGCTGGGAAGAACAGGACAAGGGTCTCTATGAGGCTGGGCCAGCCTGCTGCAGGCCAGTGAAGGAGGAGACAGGAGCTGGCCTGGGAGGTAGAGGACCCCCTCAGCCTTGCCCCTGCTGCCTTGCTTGCATAATATGGATGCTCCAAACTGCTGTCAGATGAAGGAGGGGCCTCACTGCATCAAGGACTGGTTACCAGGCCTCTCTGAGTGGTCACAGATATGCATGCTGCAGGAGGCACATAGTGGGCCAGCCCAGGGTGGGTGCACATGGAGCTGCTGAACATGCAGAGGGGAGGGGAAGGAGCCAGACACCAGTTCCCCATGGCCCCCAAGCTGCCACAGTTCACAGATGGCCTCTGGATCTGGGGAGAGTCCAGGAGGAAGATTCACTCTGGGTTCCAGAAGGAATCAGCCCCAAGACACCTTTATCTTGGATTCTGGCCTCCAGGGCAGTGAGAGTCATTGTGTGTCCCTGTGGCTGTGTGTAAGAGGAAAACAATACAGGCCTTTCTGGGGCCAGTGGCCCGATGAGCCCCAGGCTTATGGTGGCCAGAACCCAGCTTGGCTGCTGCAGTGGGGTAGGGAAGGCCAATTCCAGAGCCCAGGTGAGTCACGGGAGCCCTCAGCTCACTTCTGCCTACAGGCAAGGTCCCTGGGATGTAGGCAGGTACATGTCCCCAAGCCTAGGCATGCTCAGGGTAGGTGTCCATGGTACCCTCAGGCCTAACTCAGGCAGGGGTCTCTAGTGGAATGGCAGGGTGGGGCCATTGGCCAGTCCCTAGCATAGTTTAACCCCCCCCCCGTCAGGGGTGAGCAGGGCCTCCAAGTCACTTTCTTCTTTATTAGTACATGTTTATGATACATATCAAATACATTCATCACAGGGAGTTTTACATGTACATAACTCATTTTAATCCTTTTTGCTTCCTCTCCCCTCCCTCCCCTCTCCCTTTATCCCTAAATCCCTTTCACATCTGCAAAATGTTTACCTCCCTGTTTCCTATAATCTTTTATTTTGCTCTTTTAATTATTTATATTTTGGGTTTCTCATATAAGAAAATCTATGCAATATTTAAGCTTGCGTGTCTGATCTATTTCACTTAGCATTATGGTGTCAAAGTGTATCCATTTTCCTACAAATGACTCAAACTTATCTTACTTTATGGTTAAATAGTACTCTATTATGTATATATACCACACTTTCTTTATCCATTTATCTGTTGATGGGCATATGGGCTGCTTCCAAGATTTAGCTATCATGAATTGAGCTGCTATAAACATGGATATATGCATGTATCACTGTAATATAATGTCTTTAATTCTTTTGGGAAGATTCCTAGAAGGGGAATAGTTGGGTCAAATGAAATTTCTAGTTTTAGTTTTTTGAGGAGTCTCCATACTGATTTGTACACTCCCATCAACACTGTAGTAGGATTCCCCCCACCTTGCCCACCGCAGTGTCACCAGCATTTGTTGTTTATTTGTTGGATATTGATGACAGTCATTTTTTCTGGAGTAAGATAGAATCTCATTG
The DNA here is from genome assembly GCA_028451465.1 of Erethizon dorsatum. Taxonomy (NCBI): domain Eukaryota; kingdom Metazoa; phylum Chordata; class Mammalia; order Rodentia; family Erethizontidae; genus Erethizon; species Erethizon dorsatum. Next base: position 68,478,324 of record CM051828.1, on the reverse strand, counting down.
CTGTTTTAATTTGCATTTCTCTAATGGCTAAAGATGCTGAACATTTTTTCATATACTTACTGGCCATTTGTACTTCTGAGAAATGTCTATTCATTCCACTTGTCCATTTTTTTTTTTTTCTTTTTTTGGCTTGGGTCTTTTATTGGGAAGGGAGTCTAATTTTTTGAGTTCTTTACATATTCTAGGTATTATTCCTCTGGGGAGAAGCTGGCAAAATTTTTCCCCCTTCATTTTGTCTCTTCACTTTGTCTCTTCACTCTGTCAGTTGTTTCCTTTGCTGTGCAGAAGCTTCTTACTTCGATATAATCCCACTTATTGACTCTTGGGTTTTTTTTGTGTGTGTACAATTGGAGTTCTGTTCAGAAAGTCCTTGCATATGCTCATGGCTCCAAGAGTTTTATCTATTTTATCTTCCAGCAGATTCAGTGTTTCTGTTTTTATATCTAGGTCTCTGATCCATTTTGATTATATTTTAGTGCAGGGTGAGAGGGATGGGTCTATACTCGGTCTTCTGCGTGTGGATGACCAGTTTCCCCAGCGCTATTTGTTGAAGAGGTGATGTTCTCCAGCTCCTTTGTTAAAGATCAACAGACTGATTGTGCCCCCAGGTCACTTTCAAAGCACTTTCCAAGGGATGACTCACACCCCACTCACTCACTGAATGCTGGGAATTGTGAGCATCCCAAACACACTTTTGGTTAATCCTCACACCTCTGGGGGGCATCTTATTGCCCTTGTTTTCAGATAAGGATGCTTCCTAATAGCTTTTGATTGGATGAAACTCACAGCACATGAAGTTAACCCTTTCAAAGCTAACACGTCGGTGGAGTTCAGTTTCTCCACAAGGTTGTGCAACCATCACCACTGCCTAGTTCCAGGACAGCTCCTGTCTCACAGAAAAATACTGCCCCCACTCCTCACAGACCCTGGCAAGCACCATCCTGCGCCAGCCTCTGGATAGCTCCTACAAACAGAATCCTGCCCGGTCTGGCCTTTGATGTCTGGCTTCTTTCACTTAGGAAGGTGTTTTCAGGCTGTCCATATTGTGACACAGGTCAGAGCATCACTGCTTTTATGGCTGAGTGACAGTCCCCTGTAGGACTTGGGCTGTTTCTGCCTTTTGACCCTTGTGAGCAGCAGGGGAGGCCACTGCAGCAGTCAGGAGAGGCAACCTGCCCAGAGCTGTGCTTGGAGCTGACTCACACCCTCACCCCTCCAGGACTGCCCTCCTCTTGGGACTAGCAGGCTGGGCTGGGGGATGGTGGGTCTCCTGGAGGAGGGGGCCATCAGGAGGAGTGGTGATGGAGGGTGAGCTGTGATGGAAGGAGGTGCTGTGGGCCAGACACAGATGGACTGGGCTAGGAGGGGAGGTGGCCCTGATTGGTACAGGAACCAAACTGGGACTGGGGAGGGGTCATCCAGGTTTGCTATGAGGTCCCCTGGGCCTGCATAACAGGTGAGACTTTTTGTAGGTGGCCTTCCTACCTATGTTTCCATCAGCAGGCCTGGGTTCTCAGTAGGTCCCTGAGCCCTTGGGCTCCCAGATTCTAAGGAACTGGGATGTTGGGACTTAAGGAATCCATGATGTTGAATTTTGCATGTGTATACACAGCTCCCACCCTGTTTCCCACCCAAGTAAAATCAGCCTCTGCCCACACCTTAACACCCCACTGCTCTTGGGGCAGTGGCTCCATTGCTCAGGACCGTCTTGAAATGAGATCTGTTTGCCCCGTGGTGCCTGCAGACAGGTCATCTCCAGCTGTCCCCTTCCTCCCATCCCCCTCATGTGGGGCTCCCTTGGCCTTTGCTCCTTCTTGCACCTGACAGAGGCAGAACCTGTGGACATCCCACAAGCACCCTGGCGGGGGCTGACCAAGGTTTTAGTATGGGAGAGAGGCCGTGTCAAGTGCGGGTTCTGCAGAAGGGTGAGGGAGGCTACCCAGGGCACCCCAGCTTCTTGGCCAGCAGAAGGGAGCCTGGCTGGAAGGTAGGGGCCCCACAGTTGTTTTGTAGAAGCTTGGATAGCTCCCGACTGCCATCCCCCAACTTTCTTCCAGGTGTCAGTGCCTCTGGGTCAGTCCTCTAGAATTGGGGAGGTGGGACTGGACACTGAGAGACCAGCAAGAGAATCAGGCCACCTGGCTGTCACCATGGAGATGTGGTCCTTGTGGGCATGTCAGTCTGAGCAGTGGCATGTAGCTCCTGGGGGTGATGGGAACACGTTGTTATCCTGGGGAGCACTTCTGACCTTTTGACTTTGTAGGGGCCTCCGTCCCAATTCCTCTGGCAGAGGGGCTTAGAAGTGGCCCAGTCTACCCTGGGATTCTCAAACAAGGCTCATGGAGAGGTGGGCTTCCTGGGGAGTGGGATCAGCCCACATTCTGAGGTCCATGTGGCTTTCCTGGAATCAAGATTCTGTTTCTGTTCTACAGGCTGGCTGTCCCTGTCTTCGCACTCTGCCTGGGAGTGGGACTGTGGCCCAGGCAGCCCAGCTCTGTCCTCTGTGGGAAAGGACACACTCTAGCCTGCAAATAGCCAAGTGTGGACAAAAATAACCCTGGCCTCAAAAAAGAATGTGGACAATTATATAGGGAACATTAGCGTTTGCCCAGCACTTTCCACAGCATTAGCTTATTTGGGAGGCAGGTGTTTCTGTCCTCACTTGCAGACAAGGAAACTGAGGCCTAGAGAGGCGAAGTGACTCACCTGAAATTCTCCTGCAGCTGACTAGGCCTTTGGCTACCTGTGCTTCCCATGACATGGCTTGTACCTTCACCTACCCCTACGTTGCCTGCTGCTAGGGTGTCCTCCCTTGCTTCTACCAGATAAAAACTCCTACTTATCCCTCAAAGCACAACTAACACCACATCCTCTGGAAAGCCTTCCCCAACTCTTTGGCAGGCAGTTGAGCCCTAGCAGAGTTCTGCTTGGTTCTCATCACAGTGCCTCAGAGCTGTGGGCTCCTTGGTGCCTGGGACTGTGCCTCATTTGTTGCTATGTGCCCCAGTATCATCCCTATGGTCATAGTGAGTGCTTAGGGAATATTCACCAACTGATTGACCTATGGGCCATGTGTATGGTAATAAGTGACTGCTTTGTCCCTTCCCTGAATTTTTGTCATGGCAACTTGAGAAATTACCATTATCGTGGCCATTTTACTGATGAGGAAACAGAGGCTCAGGGAGGTGAGCTCATCTGTGGAAAGATTTGTGGAAAGATTTAGGGCTGGTCTTGGATTTGCTCCCAGCCCACAAGTCACATGGATCTCTCTGGAGAGCCCATGGGGCCGGCACCAGGCTTGGGTGGGACTCAGGAGCAACCTGTATGTCTCTGGCTGACATCTGGATCCCTTCTTCACACCCTGCATCCCCTCTGTGGGATCATCCTTGCCTCCCTAGGGCTTCTACACAAACATGGTGAGTCCCGGGCCCAGCGACGTGCTCTCCCAGGAGCACCCTGGTCTCAGCAGGGATCTGGCAAGGTGCTACCTGCAGACACATCAGGAAGGACCCACAAGAACCTAGGCTCGGAGCACACATGGCCACAAGTCTGAGCTGCAGTACAGGCCTGGCTGTCTTGGGGTCTGGGGGATACGTCATCCCATTCAGGGGCCCTTGGCAAGGAGAGAGCTTCCTGTGGGAGAGCTTGGGTGGGGTTGGGCAGGGGAAGAACAGAGTGGATGGAGGTTCTAGAGCTGTCACAGTGAAGGGAAAGGAGACAGGGTCTCAGATCCAGTGCAAGGAGCCCAGGCCCTGGGATTTTGTTGTTCCCATCTCATTGTCACCTGGGCCCAACAAAGGCCTGGTGGTGGGGCAGGACAAAGGTGCTCTGGGAATGATGCCAGCCACAGGAAAGGGCAGAGGAAGGAAGGGAAAGAGAGCTGGGGGACATTGTGTCCCTCCGTCCCCTCTGGTAGGTGAGAGAGGCCAGGGACCACTGAAAGGCTCACACTCTCCACTCTCTCCCTGGTGTCTGTTTGTCTGTCCATCTGTTGCTGTGTCCTTGCTGCCTAGCTTTGGGGCAGGTGCCAGCATTCCATGGTTAGAAATGTGAGGTGCTGCTTATCAGGACAACCAGCCCTCGGTGCGTTTGTCTCTCCTGCCTACACAGTGGGCTCAACTGCCAGGCTGTGTGATTCAGGGCAAGTGTCTGACCTCTGTGGTCTTACAGATGGTGAACGAGTTTTTAACCTGGCAGCCAAATGCAGCTTGTGCATCTTGGTGGAGGAGGCAGTGTCTCAGGGACCTGAGCTGCCCACAGAGCCCACCATCCTCTCCTGTCCCAGCCCGATGCTATTCTGGGGCAATTCCAGCAAGGAGTTATTGTCCTCATCTCCCTTTTCTCATGTTTACTGCCAGGAAAATAACACTTGCTTGGCAAGGCAGACAGAGATGGCAGCTCTGCCATTCACCGGGCAGAATGGAGGTCACCTCTTAGTGGAAGGAATGATGCAAACACTGCCCAGTGGGGCATCAAGGCTGGAGGGAGCCTACCTCTATACTCCTGGCTGGGGCCCAGCAGGTGACAGACACCTGATGCCACCACCACAGCAGCCCCTTCCAGCTGACCCTGCCTCTGCCCAGGCACACAGCTTGGAGGAAAGGGTGGCTTTGAGCTGAGAGGGATGGTTTACCCTCACATTCTAGCAGGAGAAACTGAGGCCCAGAGTGTGCAGACCTGCCTGGGTTTGGGGCCTGGCTGCTAAGTACTTCCTGAACAATGGGAGCAGGCATGGGGGCTGCTGCTGGCTTCAGGATGCAGAGCAGTCACACGGGTGGGCTGCTGTGCAGGAGCAGAGGCTGAGCTGATTATCACTGGGGAACAGCCCCTGCCGCCTACTCAGGGCCACCATGCTGGTCCCCTAACCCCTACCATGGTTACCTTGTGCTCATTCAAGAGACCCTTGGGAGACTCCCCCCCACCTTGGTGGTCCCGCTTGAATAGGTGCTATTGAGATGACACTTTCCAACCTGAACTCATCTTCTAGGGGCACAGATGAGGAGGCCAAGGCACTGCAGGGCAGGGGGTCTAGACTACTTACTGCAGCATGAGGCACTGACCACTGGGCTTCCCCATCTGCAGTGTGGGCTTGACCCTGTGCAAGGAAAGCATGCAGTAAAGATGTCCTCATTCAACCCAGGCTCAGACGGGCGAAGGAGCCTATCCAGGCCACCGGGGACACGGGAGAGGGAACATCCTCAACACCCGGCCCACCCTGCCCACTCTGAGCCTGTGGCCGCTTCACCAAAGCTTGCCAACTAGTGGGTGGGGAGAGAAACCCAGAGGGAAGGGCTGCCTTAAGGGTGGCAAGTCCAAGGCTTCGGTCATGTTGATGTGGTACCGCTGATCTCCCAGGCTGGTTGGGAAACACAGCTCCTCTGAGGTATCTTCCTGGACTGTCCAGCTCTGGGGCCACAGCTGCTCTGCCACCTCCTCCAGTCTAGCAGCGCCACCTGGTGGCCTGAGGGCCAGACATCTTCAACCAGCAGACACTCCCTACAAAGCTCTGGAGCTCCCCCAAGGTCACTTGCAGCTGGTTGTGGCCAAATCAGGTGAGAGCCCAGGAATCCTGCACCCAGGCTGGAGCCCAGAAAGTTCCTCCTCAGCTCTTCCACACCCTCCCCCATGTGGGCCGATTCTGGGGAAGGTTGGCGAAGTGAGGGTTACCCTAAGGCGTGGGCACCAATGATCATGGTGCGTGTGTTCTGTTGGGAGAGAGACCCTCAAACTATACTGCATGCAGGGTAGGTGGAGGGACTGGCAGATGAGCGAATGAGCAAATGAATGAAGTGTGAGGCTTTCCTGGGGGCAGCCCTGTACCCTGAAGTAGCCTGGATTAATCTCTAACTGGCAAGTGCTGAACACCGTAGGAAGTCACCCCCCACACATGTGCACACATACAGACCTGTACCTACACACATATATGCATAGACATGTATACATACATATGTGCACAGACTCACAGACACACCTGCATGCCTACTCACATTCATATACACCCCTACCCTCACACTTAGTTCTTACACCGTAAGGTAGAATCGATCTTCCCCCTGGGCAAAGGAGAGAATTGAGGCTCAGGGAAGACACCTAACTCACCTGAGGTTGGAGAGGCTGCTGTGACTGAGATTGGGAGGGTAGGGGACCCTGTCACACCCTATCACTGGCCTAGGCTCTGTTCCAGTTGTGTGTCCTGGCAGGAATGTGGTGATCTCTTTGTGACCTCCTGAGTTAGGATCCAGGAGCTGCCATCGGACAGTCCTGGCTTTGTTCCAGAAAGGACAGGTAAGGTGGGGAACTTCCTGCCATGGCCCTCAGCTGACCACCAAGAGGGGGCACAATGAAGTGAATGGAATGGAGAAGACCCTCCCAGGCTCCAGATCCCAAAGTCACTGTACAGCCTGGATGCCTGTGGTGTGCAGGGCTCACATACTCCTGTCCCAAGCTGTCCCTGGGTAGGAAGGTCTCCTGGGACCTGGGCCCCATGCCCCCCAATCTGGCTCCTCCGCCAAGCTGAGCAGCAGAATCTTTTGCAAACTATAAAATGCATGGTCTTCACCAGTGACCCTGGACGCTGCCATTTGGAAAAGGGCAGGCAAGTCCTAGGATGGTGGGACCCTGGTGCTCCTAGCCCACCAGAGTCCACCCCTGAGCACCCCAGGTTCTGATGGTCAGTGTGTCATACCTGGAGACTGGTGCTGCACATGGACCCATCCATATAACGTACTGAAGACTCCCCTTAGCAGGGCAGCACTGCAATGTTATCAGAATGCAAACCCATTGTTGTGCACATGTGTGCCACACATATTGGCATGTCCAGCTTGGCCGTGGGGTCTGGCCATGGCCCCCATGGTAGCCCTTGCTGGGCAGCTGGACAGGAGGGCATAAGCCTGGGAGTCTGGTAACATCTTGGCATGTTAGGAAAGTGCTGACAACTTCCTTGGGCTCGAAGTTCAATATAGGGCAGGTAAGGGTGCCCCTGCCCACTCCCCCAGAGGGAGCCCCAGGAAGCTGAAGGACTCGGGAGTGGGGTGCAGAGCCTTGGGTGGTTTAGAAGCAGCACTTTTCCCATGCAAGTCCTAGTGCAGGGTCTGATGACACAGTTGTGGTGGGCGGGGGTCAGAGAAGGAGCAGGAGGCCCAATGAGCTGGAGGGGTGCACCTCATCCCAGGGCTTTGTGTTTCAAATGAGGAAACTAAGGCCCAGAAATGGGCAGGGGTATAGCTGAGGTCTGTGTTCAGGGGTCATGAAGTCCCAGGGTACCTGGAGTCTGGGCATGTGGCTCCCAGTTGCAGACAGCAAAGCCAGGGCTGGAGGCTTAGTGTTAGCAGGCCGTGGTATAGCTGGGTCAGGGCAGTGTGTGTCCCCGCAGTGGGGTCTGTGTCCTCAGTTTCTTCATCTGTGAAACATGATGCAGTGCCTGTGGCCCTGTCAGCCCATTTGAGGGGCACCCAATGTCCTTGAGGAGATCCTGTCTGGGAGGAGCCTTGGGGGGGGCAGAGTGGCTGGGGGAGGTGTTCTTTGCACTCCCTCCTCCTGGAAGCCTTCTGATGGCCTCACTCTCCACTCAGTACTTGGTGTCACCCAGCTCTGCCACCAGGCAATTGAGAGCCTAGCACTGAGCTCTGGGGGGAGGTTATCTGGAGGATCAGGACTTGGGGACAAGAGAGGGGTCATGTAGCAGATCCCCCAAGGGTTGGGGTAAGGTGGGATGTAGTCTGGAGGGCTCTGGGCCATGTGGCAGGGCCTGTCCTGTTCTGGGGTGCAGTGTGGAGGAATGACCTCATGACAGGCAGCCCCAGGGGAACAGGGTCAGAGGAGGGTGTGGTGCTGGGCTTAGACTGGTGGGTGGTGGGCTAGGCCTGGTCATGAATGAGATGTGATTCTCCCAGGGTGTTGGCTGGAGCCCAGGAGGGTCAGGGTCTGCCTGGGCCAAATGGTCCTGTGGAAATGGGGTGCATGTCAGGGGTGGGGGCTGAGGAGGGTGGGAGTGCTTGGGAGGAGCCCCCTCCTCCTGCCCTTTAGCCCCTTCCTTTCCTCACATCCTCCCTTCCCCTGCCTCCAGCTCCTGCCCCTGAGCCCACCCCTCCAGGACAGATGGCCCTGGCCAGTATTCATCTTGACTGGCCAGCTTTCTGAGACTCCTACTGGGGGATCAGGGATATGGGATGGCCTTGACCCTTGAGCCAGGCATGTATAAGTGGGGAACTCAGTCCTTCCTCTAGGTTGACAGTGGAGGGCTTGGATTGGTTCCATCAGGATACCCACGTGAACTGGGCACGTAGACCAGAGGATGGTTAGGTATAAGCAGGATATCTGATGTCTTCATTTCATCCATGGGGTCCCGTATGTCCCATGTGGACTCACCCCTGCCTCCTGGCCCCCACTCAGTGTATAAGTGGGGGTGCAGGGAACCCTAGCATGCATAGCCCCCCAGGAGGTGAGACTGAGGTGCAGGTAGCCCTAGGAGTCACAGCTTTGCTAGGACATGAGAGTCAGGTGCAAGGAGCCCTGCCACGCACAGCTTCCCAGGAGGTGCCCTTGAGCACAGGGAAGGCCGAGGCCAGAGTCTAGAACTTGCCACAGCCAGGCCCCAGGCATCCAGTTCAGATAGGCGCCAGCCCCGCCTTGATGTCCAGGCCTCCAGGAAGCCAGGGTGGGTGCCCAAGGTGACATTTCCTGCTATTAATGGCGTTTAATCTAAACAAGCCCTAATATTTACTGCCAGACGCCTCCGGCCTCAGCGGTGCAGACAGGGAGAGTGATGAGTGCGTCCAGCCACCCCACCCAGTGCTTCCCTAGCTGAGGCCAGAGCTGGCTGTGTGCAGGACTAGAGCTGGACACTGGGAGGCCTGAGTGGAGCCCTCTAGGGCCAACCCTGAGTCCCGAGTTTCCATCTGTGAAGTGGTGATGACCCTGATGACTCACAGGCACTTACGAGGCCCACGTGGGGGGTGCTCCTCCTCCTGCCCCCAGACCACACCTCTTAGGGATCTGGTAGGTCAACGTGGGGACTGGGTGCCTGCTCCGCCTCTGAGTGCCTTCTCTTGGCTGACCAACTTGGGGCCAGGATGGGGGAGGGAGCAACATTCTGCTGATTTGTGCCCCTGGATACTGGGTGGACAGGGAGAGTGGCACCCAGGCCCCCCATTTTGGCACCCCACACTGACCCCTGCCTAACAGCCTGGCAGCCAAGTTGTGGGCACAGGGGATAAACAGCGTTAATTCAGGATGAACATTTCTCCATATGGGGATTGTTTACATCAGATATAAATACACCATTTCACGTCACTCTGGCTCTCTGAAAATCCGGGAAGGGAGGACACATCAGGGGACATACAGACCTCCCTGCCTGGCCTGAGCGACCAAAGACAGGCATGGCTGGACATGCCAGGCTCTGAAGAAGCACAGGGGAGTGGGGAAACTGAGGCGAACCTACCAATTTTCTGAATGATGGACCATCAGACTGAGCAGTCAGAGGTGTGAGGATGGCTCCAAGGCCTTGACCTTTGGCCCCAGAAGTCAGGTGGCTTGTCCTCTGAGCTGGAATGGTGACAGTCCCCCCTCCCCTAGCACATTCCAGGCTCTTGCAGTCTGAGAACCCTCAAGGCCCCAAGAAACCCAGATTGAGTGGGTGCATTTCAGATTTGGGGACATGAGGAGGACTTAGCTCAAAACCTCTTGCAGAGGCTATTCCAGAAAAATCACACCCCTTCCAACTCTAAGCAGAGCAGTCAGCTAATGTCAGCTATTCACTCATTAGTGTGAATAAGAGTGATAACCAGGTAGGGAATAAGAATGGGTAAGCTTTGAAGGGGATGGAAAGGGGGAGGGTGGCAGAGGGCCAATGGGGCCCAGAGCATTGGCATAAGAGGGGGGATGTGCTATGAAAGAATGGGGGCCACAAACCCACATGTGAAGTTAAATGGGCTGGAGTGGTCCCTTTCCCAACCCCCAGAGAGGCAGAGCTCATCCACCTTTGCCCAGGCTGTTCCCCCACCTGAGCATTCCTTCCCACCACCCTCTGGCTCCCCACAGACATGCCCAGTGAGGGGGTCCTCACAGTACAGTGGGGGAATCAAGGTTGGGGGCTCATGGCCCAGGTCACATGACTTGGGCAGGCACCAAGGAGCCCATGGGCAGAGTCTGGGATCATGAGGGACCCCTGAGATGGAGCATGAAAATAAATGGAGTCCAGTGTCCCTGACCCTAAATGACTGAGTGCTGGGGATGGAGTCCGGGGGAAATATCAGCCATCCAGAGGCCTCTGGGCCATGTGACCATGCAGAAGCCCATCACTTGACCCCCTACCTTCTCTCTTCTGTGGTTGGGCTAGTGACTGCTAGGGGTGGCTCAAAGTCGCTCTGTCAGAGCTGAAGAGCCACGATACAGGGATTCCCCAGCCAGCAGCATTTTTCAGCATAGATGGCCTGGCTTGGCTACCTCCAGGCCTGAGAGCCAGGATCCCCCTGTTCCATGGAGTTCTGGGTTTGTGTGAGATGCCCTGGAGCTGGTGGCTGGGGACTGCATCCGGCAAGGGTCAGGGGTAATGATGATGACTATAACCATGCCCATTGCTTCTCAGGCATCTGGGCCAGGAAGTCATCTCAGGCAGAGTCCTGGCTTCTCTACACCCTGGCTGGCATCTCAGCTGGGAGGCTATGGGCTCACATCCCTCCCACACAGTCACCTCATGAAATCCTTGAGCCAGAGGGCCCCAGTCAGGGTCAGTGGGGACAATGCTGCCTTCAATGGCCAGGTACTGTCTGTTACCTTGGCAAAGCCTGTCCCCTCTGAACCTCAGTATCCTTGTCTGTAAAATGGAGGTATAAAAGCCTTATTGCCTCCTACTCTATCCTTCTCTGGGACCCTAAATTTGGAGATAGGAACTTTGCTGGGAGCCAAGCTTGGTCTTTGCCTCCCTTCCCACACCTCCTGGTCCCAGCCACATAGGCCATCAGCCGGATGAGCATGGAGGACCTTTCTCAGGAGACCAGGGCCCAGTCTGGTGCCTGATTCCATCTAACCTGCTTCAGTGGCTGTGGCCAAGTTTGAGGGTAGAGATGCCCAGAATGCCTCTTGTCCACCCCTCCCCCTACCAGTCTGGAGAGGCCCCTGGGGTTCCGATCCTCCACAGAAAACACTCAGGGAAATCCTGGAGTCCAGCCCAGAACAGCAGTCAAAGATCCACGCCAGAAAAATGTCTTCCCATTGAAGGTACTGGGAGACATGTTGACCCAGGTCAGATCAACTGGGCCAGTCGTCTGTATCCTTGGAAAGAACAGCAAAGGAGACATGGTGGCCTTCAGCTGGCAGGTCAAGTTTGAGTGGCTATGTATCTTTGTTTCCATTTTTCTCATCCGCAGGGTGGGGTGTGGACCCTGCTGTCCTCCCAGGGGCAGCAGGCAGGGTGTCCTGAGGCCTCTCCTGGGCTGGGGGCTTTGGGAAGTTCTGAGAGTATCCATGAAGGAGAAGCTGGGGCATCAGAGGCAGTGGGGCTAGGTTTGGATTCTGATTCTGGATTCTGATTCTGACTCTGCCATTGCCCAGCACCGGCACCTGTGTGTCACTGACCCCTCCCCAGCATCAAGCAATGGATGGGAATCTTCTCTCCTTTGAGGGGTGGCTGTGAATCCAGTGTCAGTCCAGAAAGCCAAGGCTGGGCTCATGGCCCAGCCCTTGTGAGCATCTTTCTGGGTAGCTTAGCAATGCCTGGGGCTGGGGGACACCTGGCAGAGTTGAGTCCCTCCCCTCCTTGCATGCAGCACTGTGACCCTGACTTCTTTCTGTCTTTGTTCTCTACCTGTGTGTATATATAGACAGTTCTCTGCAGGTTCTGTTTTCAGCTCTCCTGGGTACTCCATTACCTAAATCATCTTTGTTCCTTTTTCTGAACTCTTCTTTCTGGGGACAAGATGGTCCAAGTAAGGACCAACTCCCGGCTACCCTTCTAAGTTTTCAGTGGACACAGTGTTCCTCCATGGAAGGTAGGTAATTGGCATTGAGACCATTACACCCCATCTTTTGCCTTGGCAGACATCACTAATCGACCACAGCACAGTGGTCTTAGAATCTCTATGCAGTGTACTCAGGAGCCATCACTAGTCAATCAGGATGAAATCAATTAGTTGCCCCTGCTCAGAAGCCAGCATCTGGCTGGCCAACTGCTCACAGCCCTGACCTTTGGCCCCTTGTAGGTACTGTTGCCTAAGGCTCAGGCCCATTAGCCAGGGCCTGGGCAAGGGCCCGTGGCCCAGCACTGAGGACATGGTGGGAGCCCGAGCCCTTGGAGCTCTTGTGCATGATAACCATGTTGCCACTGGCCTCACACTCTGCTCCATGCCTGCGGAAGAGGCCTCGAACAGTGGCCTGGAAGCCGCTGGTGACAAAGCAGTAGACGATGGGGTCCATGCAGCTGTTGAGGCTGCTGAGGGTCACGGCCACATGGTAGATCACGAGGCTTGTATGGTGAGGCAGGTTGGGCCACAGTGCCACGGCCACCTGGCGGGCATGGAAGGGCGTGAAGCATACGAGGAAGATCACGAGCACTGTGAGCAGCAGCTGCATGGCCCGCACACGGCGCTGGCGGCCCTGGCGCAGCAGGCCAGGCCGTGACAGTGCACACACAATGCGGCCCGTGAACACACTGATGACCAGCAGTGGCAGCAGGAACTCCAGGACGGTCAGTGCAAAGACATGGCAGCAAGGCTGCCCACCAGTCGTCACTCCCAGCACAGACAGGGTCACAGCGCCAGCTGCCAGCCACACAAAAGCACACACGGCCCTGGCACAGGCTGGCTGGCGCCAGCGGCGGGAACCATCAGGCTGCACGATGGCCAGGTAGCGGTCCACACATATACAGGTGAGGAAGAGGATGGAGCAGTGCATGTTGAGGAAGTAGCCAAGGACGTGGGGGAAGGCGCAGTGGAGGCAGCCACGTGCACTGTAGAAAACCACGAAGCGTGTGGGCAGAGACAGGCCCACCAGCAGGTCGGTGACCACCAGGTTGATGGTATAGATGACTGACGGTGTCTTTGCTTGGGTGCGGCAGCAGAATACATACAGAGCCAGCCCGTTGAGCACCAGCCCCACCAGAAAGATCACACTGTGCATGACCATTAGTGCCAGCCATAGGCCTGGGAAGGTGCTGTGCAGTTCCTCGTCCAGCTGGGCAAATAGGTGAAACAGGGCCTTCTCTGGCACACTGGTGTTGGTCCATGCTGCCACCACTGTGGCATTGGGGGCAGCCACAGCCCAGGGATCTGCTGGAGACTCAGACGGCATGGTGCTGGCTGTGCGCCCCAGGCCTAGAAACAAGGAGACAGGGTTATTCATGGAGCCAGCACAGCAGGTTCATCTGCTTGCTGTGTTCCTCAGCAACCCCATCCCAATGACTTTGCCTCACCCATCCTGATCCCACTCTCTCCATGCCCTCAGATCTGGCACTTACAGGGTACAGCTTTGGCAAATGCTAAAGCTTCTGAGACTGCCCTTGCTGGACCAGTGAATGAACTTGTTGCTGAAGGCTGAAGATAAATGCGATGACAGGTCTCAAGCATGTGGATTCAGGGCCTGCCTCCAATTCTGGCTCTTCCACTTAATCACTGTGCATCTTTAGGCAAGTCACTTAACTGCTCGGCACCTTGTTTCCCAATCTTATGTTTTGTTTTGTTTTTTTGAGATAGAGTCTCTCTGTGTAGTTCAGGCTGGACTTGAATGTACTATGTAGCCCAGGCTGGCCTCAAACTCATGACAATCCTCCTGCCTCAGCCTCCCAAGTGCTGGAATTACAGGTGTGCACCACCACACCCAACTCATGTTCCCTAATCTATATCATTGGGATTCCCTTGCTGCTGGGAGGATTAACTGAGCAGGCATGTTTCAAGGGCAAGGCAGTACCTGGCATGTATATAGGTGGTGGCTGATAAGCAAGTTCTGCTGGGAAGAGCGGCCCACCAAGATCTCCAAGCTGTCTGCCCCATCTCTGCCCCTACCCTACTGTCATGCCCCTGTCCTCCAGCCACCTGTCTGCTCTCAGCCGCTCCCAGGCCAGCTCAGATCCATACCTTGGATTGGTGTGCTCAGCAGGGCTGGATAGGGGCTGAAATCCAGGCCCCAGTCCCCAGGTCCCCACTAGCTACGGCAGACTGTCTCCCCAGCCCTGGGTGGCTTGTTGGGGCCGGATCCTGGAGTCAGGTTGAAGCAGCAGGCAGCTAGTGTGAGTCAAATAAACAGTGTGCTCTTAGCGGGGGCGGTGAGGACCAGGGCGAGCAGGGGCTGGGCTGGAGCTGCCCACTCTGTTTATGTTTCTGCCGAGGAGTGTTTAACTCAGCCCTGATTTATCCCTTTATTTATAAATGAAGGGTTAATGGGGATCCTACCCCCACCACAAGCTAGCCTGACCCTCCAAATAAGGACATTTCTGGCCCTTTCAGGAGAAAGGAAAAACCTCTGGGGGGAGGCAGGGAGAATGGGTGGGCATGTGGGACATTTCAGGTGCCCAGTGCCCCCACCCTCCTTCAGGAGAAAAGAAGACCCTCCCCACTGTCTCACTTCCTGTGTCCCTCCTAGTGGCTGTTGCCATAAACAGGCTGGACACTGCCCATTCCCAGGAACTGGCTGCAGGGCCCTAGGCAGCAGGTCTGCCATTCCATCCTGGGGGGAACAAGATGCTGTGTCTTGCCTCCCGGAGGACTAGGGACCAATGGCCAGCCTAGCAGCAGGTGGGTGCAGTAAAGGAATGCTTGCTTTACCCTCAGGCTCAGAGAGGTTAGCACCTACCTGAGGTCACCCAGCATGCTCTTTGCCTATGGAACCCCTGGCCTGGACAGCTGCTATCTGGGGCTGCTGGGAGGAATCTGGGCTGCCCAGGCTTGCATCCTGCCCTGCTGCTGTCCCCATACATGCGGTGGTCTCTGAAGGGCTGGGAGTTTGGGGCAGGGAAAGATGTTCTGCAGGTGTGGGTGTGACATGGAGCCTGGGAGCTTGGCACCTCTGGGCTGTGGGCTTGACCTCCCGCAGCAGGGAGGCCCGAGGGTCCCAGGAAGGAGAGGGAGCCGTGCAGTGTGTCTGCCTCTAGCACTGACGGAGTGCTGGAAGGAAAGACCCAACAACCAAGGGATGCCATGGCAAGGGGGCCCTTGGGGTATCCTTCCACATGCTTTTTGGCTTTCCAATTTGTCTGCACTGGGCCTGAATTAGTGTCACAATCAGAGACAAATAAACATCACTCGATGTTTCCTCTGGGAGCCAGTCCCAGGATGACGTGGGCCCCAGGGTCCTGCCCTCCCAGGAAAATCCCCAGGGCCAGCTTCGCGTGCCACCCGGCAGTGCCATTGAGAGGCTGGGGACACCAGCCGGGGCCAAGGGGCCTCCAGGGCCCCCAGAGTCAGGGGATAGACCACATTCAGACACCCCAGAGGCAGACAGGTGAGGAGAGAGAGAGTGGGCAAAGCACACATGTTGATTCAGAGTAGGAACCCAGATCTCACACAAAGCTAAGTCCTGATCTTGGTGATATGGAGCCACAACCCCAGTAACTTGATGAACCTTGATCCCTGTCACACTCTGAGCCCTTACTGTAGTCACACACAGAATCCTGGTCCTGGTTGCACATGGGCTCAGGGTATGGACTCTGTGCCAGACTGGGTTCATGGGCTCAGGCCTTCTCTGTCTGTCTCCACTTGGACACTTCCCTGTCGTGGGCATGGGGACACAACGAGGGCTCAGTCAGAGGGGGTGCCCAGAGGTAGGGATGAGAGCACAGTCATCAGGAGTCCAGCTCCCAGTCTTGGTTGTAGCTCAGTTGCAGAGCACTTGCCTAGCGTGTGCAAAGACCCTGGCTTCCATTCCCAGCACTGCAGAACAACAACAAACCCCATCTCTGTCCTGGACTGCCCCATCCAATCCTGTCTGAGCCTCAGTTTCCTCATCTGTAAAGTGGGCAAAGTAGACTGTGCCAAGGGATTTACTCATGCATGGTCAAGCACATAGTAGGTGCTTAGAAACAGGATACCAGGCAATGAGGAGATGGCTGCAGGCTGAGAGGACAGACGTTGAGGAATGAGTTCTGCACCACTTCAGGGAAAGGCCTGGATGGGCTCAGCAGGATGGCAGCTTCCAGCCAGAAGTGGCCTTGCCAGCCTCCTTCTTAGGCCTCTGGAGCCACTGATGCAGACTGGCCTTGGCCTGATCCTCCCAGAGCCTCAGTCCCTCCTTCTGGCTGAGAACATCAGATCCTACTGCCCCACAGGACTGTTGGGCCTCAGTGGAGACCAAGGCCTGGGGCAGGTGTGGCTGGATAGGCTACTGGGCACTGCTGCCCTGCCCTACTACCCAGGGAAATCAGAACCCCACAAACCACAGGTCTTTCGAGCTTCTGGGTCCCTTTTAGGAGGCCATGAGGATGAAGGGTGGTGCCCCCTACACCCCAGGGTCCTACAGCAGTCTTCAGGGTGGAGCACTGGGGTAGGGCTCCTGGGGGGCCCCTCTGGAGCACTGTGTGTTCCCACTTCCATGCCTCTGCCCGGGTTACTCCTTCCCCTGGTTTTCCCAGTGTGGCTTCTGCCCTTTTTACTACCATCCCTACTCACTCCCAGGAGGCCTTCCCCTTCCTCCCTGGATCACTGGTTGCCTCTCCCTCCTGCCCTTCCCAGAGCACCCTTCACTTTCCCTGCCCCAGGGCAGCCCCCCACTGCTGGGTACTGCCCCTCTTTGCAGAGTGTAGGTGTCCGTGATGGCACACACCTGTAATCCCAAGCACTCAGGAGGCTGAGGTGGGAGAATCACTGAGTTTGAGGACAGCCCGGGCTATATAGTTAACTCAAGGCCAACCTGAACTGCATAGTGAGACCTTGTCTTAAAAAGAAAAAGAAAAAAAAAATTTAAAAAGTGTGGGCATCCTGGGCCATGGGGTGGGGTGGGTAGAGCTCTTGCCTTTTCCTCCCTTTCTTCTCCCTAGTCATTTGCCCCTGTGCCCCAGGACGGACGACCCAGCAACCTGAGTGAAACCCGCCAAAGCTGCCAGGGTAGGGCTCGGTTTCTCACCCTGACAACAGTGTAACTTAGCCCCAGTCCTCTTCTTGGCCCACCCAGTCTCCCACCAAGGGTGAGTGAGGCAGGGTCCTGGAATTGGCTTCTGCCCCCCAACTGTACCTTTATTACCTACCATGATTGTGTTTGCTTCAAGCCCAGCCCCTTGGTGGCAGTGGTCTTTTGTTTAAGCAGCTCTGCCATCCACCTGCCCTGTGGGTAAGTCATTCCACCTGGCAAATGCTCAGTTCTGTCCCTGGTGACTGTGTGGGCTGCATTTGTTGACTGGATGAATGAAACCCGGCAGAGCAGATGAGTCAGTGAGAAAGGCCCATGGATTCCCCAGGGGGTGGCTATTACACTGAGGCTTTAGGGGCTGCAGGTGCAGTTCATACCTGCTCTAACCTGCCCACAGTGGAGGCGGCTGGCCAGTCCCCCAGCTCAGTGCAGGACTTCTCAGAGCCTTTATGAGAACTGTGAACCTGGGGGTCTTCTCCCCAGTCATTTGTCCTGTGCCTTTTTCCTGGACACTGCCCTGTCCAGCCTGATGGCCACACGACAACCCCACCCCAGGCATGGATGCAGCTGTCCCACTGCCCTTCTCAGTGCACTGGTCTCTGCTGTGTGCCAGCAGACCTAGGCTCCTGCCCTAAATCCCTGATCTGGACCTAGGGACCATGCCAGCCTATCTCCTTGGCAGGAGAGGAAGGCACTGGCTCCTTTTGAATACATCCAGTGTCCCTGTGAGGTCTCCCAGCTGCCCAGCAGCCCAGTAAGTGCCTCTTCCCAGAACCTGGTCACCTCTGCCCCACTGCACATGGGACCAGGTAGCAGAGGGCCGGGCCTTGGCCCTTGGGGGCCAGGACCTTGCATGCTGCCTGCAGCTTAGGTGCCCAGGGTGAAGGGTGGGCATGGAGAACGGCTGAGGGCTTCAAATTCCTGCCAAGGGCCCTGCCCTGTGGGTCACTTTGCATCCACATGACAGTTGAGAAGCCAGAGGCCCAGAGATCTGAGAGAGGTGCCCAAGGTCCCTTAGTGCATAACTGGTAGACATGGGACTCAAACCCAGGTTGGGCAGGATCAGGCACACACAGGCTGGGGTAGGAGGAAACCAGGAAATGGGCAGGGTCGTGGCCTTTCTGGACCAGGAGTTTGCACACAGGGATTCTTAGGGCACTGGGAAGGCTGGATCCGGTGAACGACCCTCATGGCCTTCCAAAGCTAAAATGGCCACTACTGGGGTCACCATCTGCCTGTTAATTTTTACAATTATTGGTTTCATGGCATCTGCTTTAGAAACATTGCCTGCTATTTTGGGATGATCTGAGCCTCTGCCTGTTTTACTCATGCACTAGACCCCTACTGAGCCCTCTAAAAGGGGCTAATCTTGCCCTAGGTCACCTGGCAGGTCTCAGGTGGCACTGGCTGGAAGTTAAGTCCCCCCACCACAGCTCAGGGAGAGGTAACTTCTCCTGGATGTGAGGTGAGCATGGTGTAGAAGGGCCCTGGGCTCTATCCTGTTACCGTCACTATCTGAGACACTTTCAGCCCAGGCAGGCCTCAGCTCTAATGGAAGTGCCCTGTGTTCCTGGGAGGGCATACCATGTTTGGAGGCCTGCAGGTCCCCAACCAATGCCTCCCTGTTGCCTGGTTCACTGCCCTCCACTAGCCTAGGTGCTATAGCTGCAGGAGCCCCTGCCAGGTAGGGGTTCCTTGGTTTGTGCCAACTGGCAGCTGCCCAGGGCTTCCAAGACCCTTGGGCTGGCGCTCCTGGCCTTTGCACTGTTCCCTCAGCCCAGGTCACATGATGTAGGCTCCTGGATCCACAGGAGCCTCTCCAGCCTCCTGGGACCTGAACCCCTCTCCTAGGGGAGAACTGTAACCCCATAACAGTGGCACCCTGCTGAGACGACCCTTCCCAGGGTCCATGATGCTTCCGAGGTGCCCCCAGGAGAGTGTTGCTGGCCTTATTCTGGCAGTGAGGAAATTGAGGCACAGAGGGGTTAGGCTGCATGTCCTGGGCCACCAAACTGCAGGAAGAGCTGGGTTTGAGTGCTGCTCTCTCCCACTGCCAGTGCCAACTCTGCTCAGGCTGGGCCCAGCAGATCCTCCTGTTTGTGCCCTGCACTGAGTTTACTCTGACCTGTGCAGAGAGGAGGCCTGGGAAACAAGGCGCTTGCCTCAGGCTACTGTCACTGGGGTAGGGTGGTATTAGTGATGTGATTTGGAGGAGTGAGTCTCCAAAACCTGGGCTTGAGTCTCAGTACTGGGGGCTCAAAGGGACCCAGGCAGGCCCAGCCCCTCCTTACAGAGTGCACGGCTGGGGCAGGTTGGGGAGAGAGCCAAGCAGGAAACAGTTTCCCTAGGAGGGAAGAGCAGGGTTCAGCAGGTCACTGTCCTGGTGAGGGGGTGTGTCTGCTACACTTTCAGTGAGGGTGGCCTCCCCAGTCCCACGGGCCATGCCACCTCCTCAGCCTGAGCACCAGCTCTGCACTCTCCACCTGCTCTGCCCCCAGGCTCCATTAACAGTGGCATAGGTAGAGTTTGGGTCCCCCATGCCCCTCTAGCTACACCACTGATTCCATACATATTTGCTTTCCTGCTTTTGTCTACCCAGCTGGAACAGCATCCCTGGTTGTCCTCTCAGGGCAGAGCACTGAAGGACAAAGAAATGAATGACTTAAAAGGCTACACTTGTCCCTCAAACCATATTTCCTCCTATGCACATGCTGAAGCCCATCCCATCCCACCAGGTTACCGGGACAAAAGAGGCTTCACCTGCCCCCAGCAGGGAAAAGACAATTCCTTTACCTGGGCTGCACACCTACCCCTGCTCTGCACCAGCTCAGAGGGGCAGTGACTTGCCCCTGGCTACACAGCCAGACAGCCCTGGAGGGGAGGAGAGCCCCTGGGTGATCTGTCAAGGAAAGACTATGGGGCAAGAGGGCAAGTCCAGCCTACTGCCTTGGGCTGTGTCTCCGGTCCTGCCAGAGGCTGCCCAGCTGCTCCATGTCTGCCCCACCAGGCACTCTGGCCGCTGGCCAGTTCCCATCCTGTCTGACCCTCTCGGGACCCTGGTCCTGCTGCCTTCTCACAGGGCTGCTGGCCAGACAGTGCCAGCTCTGGGGTCTGAGCTGGGGGCTGAGCAGGCAAACCGTCAGTTTCTCTACCCCTAAAAGGGCAGGGGAAGGGCCAGAGCTGGGGTGGCAGAGGTCCTGAGCTGGGAGTGGCAGGCTCTCCATGGGAAGTCCCCACAGACCCCACAAACCCTGGAGCCCCAGCCCTAACCCATCCTGGAGGATGTGATGGTTGTGGTCCCAGAGCACACCAAGTGTCTCTGGGATCCCCTAACTCCCTCCCAGCCAAGCCTCAGGGGCCACCCCACTGCCTTGACAGGTAGGGAAACACAGCCCAAGCTTTGAGCCCCAGCAGGTGTGTGAACTGAATAAATTAAACAAAGAGTTAGGAGGTGCCCAGCAGCCTGGGAAGAGGGCTGCCCCTCCACTCCAGGGCAGGGCAGGGGCCTCTGCACCCCCCATGCATCCTGCCTTCTCTCTGAGCCTCAGCTTCCCCACCTGTGCAATGGCCGTGGTGGGTGGGATGAGCTTGCTTGCTGGGGCTGGGGGCAGTTTCATGGCGCCTCTCCCCTCTGCCCCACTAGGCAGAGAACATGGCTGGGGCAGCTGGGGTGAGGCCAGCCACGGGGAACTCACCGTGCCTTGTGCCTTTGCCCTTCACGGCGGCTGCTGAGGAAGGAGTGGCTCCCTCAGCTCTGAGCCTCCTGGGCTGTCCCGCCTTCCAGGGGCCTGACGTCAGGCTGTACTGGGGCTGCTTTTGGGCAAAGGCGGAGGGTGGGGGTGGGGCGGGGCCGGATGGGCTCCTTCCCCACCCCTGCGGCCACAGGAGGAGCTGGGGCCTGGCCTAGAAGAGGAGCCTGGGGGACCAGAGTCCCCATACCCTGCTGGAACAGAGAGAAAAACTGAGACACAGGGTGGGTGGTAGCCACAGCCACACTCTCCAGATAGGGGAAGGGGAGGGTGACAGTCCCAAGATACAGGATGGGAGTGTGGGAGGGTGGTGGTGGGGATCCTGGGATATCTCTCACCTGTGTGAAGCACAGAAGGTGGGGGCAGCAAGGAGTCCAGTTTCTGGTGGGAGGGGACCTGTGTGGGGATCCTGCCACTTGCTGCTGTCCATGGAGCTCAGGGTTCTGTGACCATGCTGGTGCACGTGGCCCGGGCCTCTGTGCCCTGTGTGTGTCCATGTAGATTGGCTGAGTGGGCACTCGAACAGACATGGATGTGATGTAGCGAATCGTGGGCCGGTGGAAAGTGTCAGTGGGGTGCAGGTGGGGTTGCAACTGAGAGGGACACTTCTCCCCAGCAGGCACCTTGACTGACCCGAGGAGAGTGGTCAGCTGAGTTTGGGGTCAGGGCTGAGGGTGGCTGGGGCTGAGGCTGGTGAGGGTCGACAAGGTGGCTGTTTCCTCTGCTAGGAGAACCCTCCTGTCCTCCCTGCCCCTCATAGTCTACACTGAACACCACTGGGCACTCTGATGCTGGAGACCAGGGCTGTGCCCAGAGCAGGCCTGGTCCCCCAGAGCTCAGACAACAGGAGGTATCAGGGTGTGAGGGCCTAATCCAACCCCCTGGGGAAGGGTGCAGTGGAGAGGCTGTCCTGGCGAATTGGAGGGAGGTGTAACCTGGAGGGAGGGAGTGAAGGAGGGAGGCTGTCAGCATAGGGGAACTGTACATTCTGGGTCTGGGTAAGTACAGTCCCTCTGGGGGTTGGGGGCAGGAAGCTGGGAGTGGGTCGGGTGCTGCCACACTGAGCCTCAGCAGCCCCTGTGGGTATCAGTAATAGATTTGATTCTGTGGGTAATAGGGAGCCATTGAATGTTCTGGAAGAGGTTCTCATCACTGCCCCTCAGGCTCACCACTTGTGCTGGGCTGAATTCACAGCCACATTATTTCCTTAGAACATTGTTGTAACGGTCCAAGATGGGGAAACTGAGACCTAGAGAGGTGTGAGTCACCCAGGCTGCTGGTTGGCCAGGCAGGGCTCTCAGGGTCACAGGGCAGCAGGGCCAAGGGGGTGTGGGTTTAGTGTCATGGGGCTAGAGGCCGAGCTAGGGGAGCTCACGGTTTACGAGCTGGCAAGGGTAGTTGAGGCACAGGCAGGCCTGCCAGACTTTGTGTTCACTGAAGGGCTCAGGCTCCCACCTATATACTCAGTCTGGTTCTCACAGAAACCTTGGATCCCAAATGCAAAGGATACCAGCAGATGCCCAGGGAGGGGACAGCCAGCTGGCCCTCTAGGACCACTTTGGGAAGGCTTCTCTGTAGGACCCAGGTCCCTGTGATGGCAGGAACTGCTGGAGCCTATGAGGCTGGGGCTGGAGGATCAGGGCAGACTCCTCCTGGCCTGCAGAGGACCCAGGACACAGGGGCGATTCTCCAGGATGTAGGTCAGGTCCGACTCTCTGGTTGGGGTCAGAGGTCAGATGGGGGGTGCCACATGGGACATAGACATTACCAGCCTAGCCTGCTGGAGAGCCCTGTCCAGACCACAGAAATGCTCCCCACCGTGGGGACATCAGGCACCTGGGGGACAGAGGCAAAGGGAAGCAGCAACATCCAGACCACCCTGGACAGGACAGAATGGCCTCCTGTGGGCTCCTGACATACGCTTGCCCTGTGGGGCCAGTTTGACCCCTGATTCCAGTTCTTACCTTTGGGCCTGTCTTCAACCTTGTGTACCCAGTGACTCCAAAGCAGGACTGAGGGGGTGTGTTTCCAGGAGGACAGGTGTGTGGGGCCCTCTGCTTTTCGCTCCTGGAGTTGGAAATGCCATGGTGCAGGTCTGGGGATTCACAACTTCACCATGCCAGTGTGGGGGTCCTGGAATGGCCATACCACCAGCTGGGGGGGGGTCAGGGAGGGTGAGGGGGTGGGGTTAGCAGACACTGGTGACATTTAGCCTGACACTCCAGCCCACATCAGTTCTGGGAGCCACTGGTGGGTGCTAACAGCTCTGGGAACTGGCCGTCAGCTAGGCCAACTGCCCAGGGCCCAGTGGCCTATGAGGGCAGGCACAGGCCAGCTGCATGTGAGGGGCAGGACACCTGCACTGGGGGTGCTGGAGCTGTGGCAGGGAGGGTGGAGGGGCTGTGCAGAGCTTCCAGCTGCGGGTCCAATGCCCATGTACCCTTCTGCATTCAGATATGCTCACCAGTGGCCAGGTGGCACCCACTAGGGGATCTTTCTCTGCCCTGTGGCAGCCTTGGGCTAAGACTGACTCCATGCCCCCTCTCCCTCCCTACTCTGTCCCTCACACATCTGGGGATACCTTGCTTATACTGGTGGCAGAAAGGGGCACCTCATTGCCTGCCCTGCCTTGTCACCTCCATCAACCTACAGATGCCAGGAATCAAGGCTGGGGGAGAGAGGGCTGAAGGGGGCCAGCCTCACAGCAGGGAGCAGGGGCTGCTTGAACCTAGACCTGTGGCCTCCATCATCAGGTCCAATGCATGGGGGGCAGGTAGAGGGGCGGGAGCAGAAAGGACGAGCTCCCTGGGGGAAACTGAGGCTCGGGTGGAGGTAACCTCTGTGGAGTGAGGAGGGTGGGTTGGGGTGTGTCCAGGTGTCTGTAGCCCACCCGGCCAGGCTTAGACTGAAATTTGGTCATGGCTGCCTGCTGGGGAGATGTGCAGGCACTTAGCGCTGTGCCCATGCAGTTAGTGCTCCACACATGGGATTGGCTTTGGAGCTCTGGGGAGTCATTCCATGGTGATTGCTGGGAAACCCACCTTGGGGGTTTGTCTCTCAGTGGCCTGGGATGCCCTCCCTGACCCATTTATCCCTCAGGAGTCCCAGCAGAGTTCATCCTGTTTCACCTTCTGCTCTTACACATAGCAAAACTGAGGCCCAGAGAGGGATGAAGACCTAAGGTAACACAGAGAATGGGGCACAGCAGACCCTGGGCTGGAGGAAGGCTTCAGCTTCCAGTTGCACCCAGGGGCCACATGGGTGACCTGTTATACTCTGTGCTGGCCTGGGAAAGAGGCCACCCACTGGACAGTTCCTTCTGTGGGTCCGGTGAGACTGGATGGTGTGGGCTGTGGGTGCTGCTGGGGGCTCGTGGGGCACAGGGAGGTGCACTGTGGGGAATGACCAGTGACAGAGGCAACAGGGCTTGGCCATGAGGATGAGGAGGGAAAGCCCCAGGTTTCCAATGCCAGTGCTGGCGGACTTGCTGGAGGGAAAGCCCTGGTCCCTGGCCTGCCGGTCTCCCCTGGATCATACTAGTACTGCTGCCTGGTCCTGAGCCCAGAAGCCTGGGGGTGAAGGCTGAGGGTGTGGGATGTGGAGTTGGCTGGCACCTGCTTTCCCGGGTCTCAGCCTGCAGATGGGACAGCAAGGCTTTAGGGAGGCACACCTGAACCAGAGAGCCCCAAGGCCCATCCAGCTGGGCTACATTTTATAGATGGGAAAACTGAGGCCCAGAGTAGGGATCAGCCCAAAAAGCTTCAGCTCCCCTAGCGGCCCTGGCAGGACTCCCTTTGTGGCCCTAACCAGCCAGGCTATAGTGAAGGCAGGCACTTTTTCTCCTCCCAGTCCTCCAGGGCCACCCAGGACCAGTACAGGAGATGCTGGGTGAGCGGCGGATCCTCAGGAAGGGAGGATGGTGGGAGAATGGCAGCAGTTTGACTGGGGGCTTATCATGTGGCCCATTCAGCTGGCTTCCCCTGCCTCACATGCAGGCAGCTGGCTCTGCAGGGTCAGAGCTGGGCCAGGACACTCCCTTCCCTGAGTCTTCAGTGCAGGGTCTGGCTGAGGCTGGGCTGCTGGACAGGGATAGGGAACCGTGGTTCCTGGGGACACCTGCCTAGGAGGGCTCTCTCTGCAGTGCAGGTGCACAGTGAGCCAGGACCCATGGGATGGTGGCCTGGTGGCCTGGTGGGTGGCAGTGGGAGCCTGCATGCCTCCCACACCCAGGGCATTGTAATACACAACAGGGATGGTAGGGAGATCCTGCTAAACTGACCTGCAACAGGGTAGTGATCTGTGGTCACTCAGCATGGCAGGCTGAGAGAGGGACCCTAGCTCCACCCTAGGTTCCATCTATGGAGTGTGTCCTATGAGCCAGGTGCAGATCAGCCTCCACTGGTCACCCTGGCACCATCTCAGAAGAACAGGAGGGTCAGAGAAGGGAATTCACCTGTCCAAGATCACACAGCCAGAAAGGAGGCAGCTGGGCCTGGAGGCAGCTGGGCCTTCACTTTCGTGAAGCCTGAGGTGCCCTCTGCCCTCTCTCTGGAAGCTTCAGGAACCACCTGGGACCTGGCCCCAGGTCAGGGCTTCCAGGTTGCTGGGTGTAGGTCCCACCCAGGGACCACCAGCAGCCACAAACTGGCCAGGCTGGGGCTCCCTCAACAGAGTCCAGTTGACCTCCTAGGTCAAGAGCCAGCTATGTCCCCCACAGAGCCTTGGGACTGGCCTTTGTTCCAGCCTTCCCAGCCTTAGATGGCCCCGTGGGACAGATGGCTGTGCCTATCTCTTCTGTCTGCTTGTCGGGCCTCAGAGGAGTGGCCTGGACGCTGAGCATTCTTCGCTGCCTTGCCGTCCATGCAGAGAGCCGCAAAAGCAGCTTCTGTTTTCTGCGTGACCCCACTTACCTTCCCTCATGAGGCAGTGTGCTCCCTGTCACTACAAGTATCCCAAACAGCCTAGACCAGCACAGTCTCTAACAGCTGTTGTGTGGACAGTAGGCACCGGGTGGGCAGGAGGACAGAAGACCTCAGAGGAGCGTGACATGAAAACCCTAGGTTTTAAGAGCCCTGACACTCAGATCTTGTGACTCCCAATTTCTAGGACATTGTCACTTTAAGAGACCTGGGCCAAAGTTTCCACGACAAGCTCTCCCTGAGCAACAGCCAACAACTCCCTTCACTGAGACCAGAAGCAGGATCCTGAGGTCTTTTGTGCTGGAGCTGCACCCTCTTCTCACCTTTGTACCACCATCCTCTGCACGTGGTGTGCCTTTCCCAGCTCTCTCCAGACACACACCCATCCTGGGCCTCTAGGCTACCTCTTCTGGTGCACCCACCCTCATGGGCTTCTCTGAGCCCTGAATTCCAAGGCTGCTTTGGGTCTGGGTCACTTGCTGGGGTTTTTCTGGGCCAAGTCTGTCTCTGCCTGTGTGTTTGGCTCCCCTGAAACAGGACTAGAATTTTTCTTGCTTCTTGCTCTCAGATGTGATGCTCAGCATATAGGAAGGAATATGCTCAATAAATGCAAATGTCCACTCATTTAAAAGATAGGCAGGAAGGGCAGGGATGCAGCATGACATGGGCCTTTTTCTGCCTTTATAAACTTCCCTGAATAGCTGGGCTTGGTGGTTCACGCCTGTAATCCCAGCACTCGGGAGGCTGAGGCAGGAGGATTGCCATGAGTTCAGGGCCAGCCTGAATTACACAGCGAGACCCTGTCTCAAAAAACCAAAAACCAAAACCAAAACAAAAACAGAAACCCCCCCAACAGCCTTCTAGGGCAATGTACAACCTTCCTATGAAGAGGAAGTTCTTCCTATTGTCTAACCCCATTCTTTCCTGCTTCATCTTCTGGCTGGGTTTTGAGTACCATTTACAGAGGATCTCTGCCTTCTGCTCCCTGCCACCACCCTGGAGGAGTGCTAGTGGGCAGCGGGTGGGAACAGGAGGAGGGATGCTGTTCTTGGCCAGGACTATCACTTTTCCCACAGTCATTGCCAAGTCTCCCCAAGCTCAGTGGGTGGGGGGGAGGGCACTGGGAAGAGAGCAGCTGGGAGCTGGCAGCACTGGCCCATGGGCAGTCCAGGTAGTGTGAGCCTGTTGGGGTTGCAGCCAGATCCACTTTCCCCCTTGCAGCCCCCACCCAGGATCCTGCATCCAAACTGCTGGAGGTGGAGGGCATTTAGATTCCTTTGACAAACTCCCCTATCCTTGAGCTGGCTTGCTGCAGCTCAGGACCTGCTGTATTGCTCTGTGCCACAAGGTGGCTGTTGGGAAAGGCCCGGTACGTCTGGGGAGAGGCTCCCCATGGGGTGAGTGTGTGTGTGTGTGTGTGTGTGTGTGTGCGCACACGCGTGTGTGAGACCCAGCATGCCATGTGTGCATCTAGTAAGATGGTAGGAGCTTTTCCAAGTTCTGAAGCAGATGCTAAAATGCATGCAGCCCCCAGAGTTCCCATTGCTGACTGTGGATCTCACTGTCGCCCACACTTGGCAGAGGAGTAAACTGAGGCTTGGAGAAGTGGTCTGTGGCTGGTGGGGACTACTCTGGGGGGCTGGAACATCTGCTTCCAGCCTCACCCTAGAAGGACCTTTCCTGACACCATGCTACCCCCTAAGATCTGCCCGTCTGTGCAGAGCCATCTTCCTGGAGGAGGCTCCAGGGGAGCTAAGTCTCCCGGCAGGCCCACCTCCAATCAGCTCCCCACTGCCACTGCCATCACCATTGCTCAAGCCCGGGCACTGACTGCACTGTCCTCAACCACTCAGGCACTGGTCCCAGAGGGGCATTCTTTCCTCCCACCCTCCTTGCTCCTCTGAGTCCCCGACTGAGGCCAGGTCCACAGAAGCTCTAGGGCAAGGGAGTCTTGGTTGAGCTCTGTGCCCAGCTCTGCAACTGAACAGCTGTGGAGCCTCAGTCTACTCACCTGGAATGAGAATGATTCTTCTGTCCTGACCAGCTACGGGGCCAGTGAGGGTCAGCAGTGAGGCCTGGGTAAGAGCTTGGCTTGAGAACAGAGTTCATTGTGTAACCATGGTCAAGGCTCAGAATGTGACCAGGGTCAGAGCTCAGAGTGATCAGTGTCAGGACTCAGAGTTGAGGGTAGTTGCTGTGACCTCTGTGCCCTGTCCTTGCTCCAGGCAGCTGCTTGAAGCCCCATCCTACCCTCCTTTTCACCCCTTGGAACTAGAGCTGGGTACACCAGGCCTGCCTGGCAAGGGCCAGTGGTCTGGTCATGTCCTGCTTCTAAGGTGTAGGTGAGAAATGGGTGTGGCAGGGCCTTGGAGAAGGAGTCTGTTTTCCAGCTGCTCCAGTCAAAGGTGCTTTCTGATGGCCACAACCTGTCTTCCATGTTGACCTTGGAAAGTGAGTGGCCCTGGGCCTGTTTCTGGTGAGGGTCATGGTTTAAATCCCTGCTGGGCTCTGGTCCCTTCCTCACCTGCCCTCAGGAAATGAGTGGTGTGTCCACACTGCGCAACAGTCCTGAGCCCTCTGGGATGTGAGAGCTGGTGTGACCTGGGGACCGGCAAGCAAAACCAATAAGATGGATGTCATGCTGATGCTGATGACAATGGTGATAGTCGTTATGATGGTGCTCAGAGTTCCTACAAGGACCTGCAATGGTGTGGTTGTTAGGAACACAGTTACTGCAGTGAGAGTCCCCTACCCTACCTGCCACTGGAGAAAGACAGTGGGAAGCAACAGTGGACATAGGACAGGGCTGGAATGGGTAGGCTCAGCTATACCCACTAGGCTACCCAGCCTCTGCTCTGACCTTGCTGCTGGAAGGGCAGGGCCTCAGAGACCTGTGCAGCAGAGAGACCCTGCCTATGGGCAGGAAGTAGGGCCAATCTGACTTCACAGGCAGAGTGGGAGGGCCTAGAGCCTTTTTCTGATTCTTTTGCCCCTTCAACCTCCTCTGACTCAGAACAATGGATTCTGGGTCCAGGGCTTCAGCGGGTTCATACACCCCAGAATCTGCATGTGTAATTGCCTGTGAGGGTCTCTCGGTGTCTTCAAGAACCTGTGCACCCACCCAGGTTAGAACCACTGTATCCAAAGGCCTCTTCTCTGTCCAGTGAGGCAGGCAGGCCCCAAACTTCCATGGGGAACAGAAGTCAGAGTGAGGGTAGGTCCAGTGAATTGTTGGGGAGCATCTCTGCCCCCAGGCCTCAGACACCCCTCTAGGGACCTAATCCTGGGAAGATCAGAGGGAGTGGGAAGGGTCTGTTAACATCTCAGGGACTCAGCACCAGGTCTTGCCTGCACAAGTGTCCATCCCCTTCATTTCTCCAGGGCAACCCCACAGAAAGAAGCTGCCTGGGGCTGGGCACCACTGTTGAGGGCCATTTCTGGTTAGCAACCCCCAGGTGGCTTTGGATCCTCACCTTTGTACATTCTGGCCCTGTTAGGAAATTTTATCATGAGTACGTGCTCTCTGTAAATGTGACATGTAGTGTGTCCTTGTCTTCCTAAAAGAACAAGAAAAATCACTCTTCCCCACAAGGGCTGGCAACAACTCAGCCAACATGTTAGTGGGATTTATTCTGGGTGGTGGGATAACAAGGGACTACTAATTTCTTCTTTCCACTGCTCTGTATTTATTCATTTACAAAAAGCGTCCAGCCCTCTGAACTCAGATTTTACAGTCCCTTGCATATCATGACCACACCTGTGCTCTACTAGCAGAAATGTCTTTTTGATGAAAACTTTGATTTCCACAATGCAATGGGAAAGGCTGGGCCATCACCCCCTGCAGGCATCACTAATCAGTCAGGGCCATTGCTAATCAATCAGGGTCTCAGCAGGTATTACTAATCAATCAGGCTTTTGTTCCCACTGATCCTGGATGGACTCCCCCACACCCCCAGGCAGCTGGCCAAGTGGACCAACATTGTATGCAGTGTGGTCCAACTGGACTGGGTCCAGGCTCCTTAGTTTTCTGATGAGGAACATAAAGCCCAGAGAATGGGAATCACCATCCCGGGAGGGCTCAGGGTGAGGGTGTGTTTGGCCCCTCTTCTAGTGCTTTTCCTGCTGGGTGCTGGCCTGTGAGTCCTGAGTTTCCTCGCCCCTCACCTGTACCCATGAATTGGATCTGATGGCTTCGGGATGGGTAACCACTCAGTTGCCCTGTCCTCCTGCCTGGAAGGGCACCTCCTGCAGAGCCCCAGCTGCAGGGAGCTGTAGCTCAGGGGCTTGAGATGAGGCCCTGGGCTACCCATGGGAGGAAGAGTTAGGACCCCAACACTGGCCCCTGCTTCCAGCATGCAACCATCCCCACAGGACATGCAGTGGAGTAGGTGAGGAGAGGGAGAAAGTAGTCCTGATCAGGTGCCAGGTCTGCTGGGACAGTCCCTGCCCTGGGGAACCAGATCTGACAGAAGAGGCAACAAGAAAATGACTCATGACAGAATGATGGGAACACTTTGGGATGACAGATCTGGGTTCCAACCCTGGCCCTGTTCCCTCCTGCCTGAGGCAAGTCACTTAGCTTCCTGGTGCCTCAGTTGTCCCATGTGCATGAAGACAGCAGTGTGAGGAGTAACTGAGAGAATGGGTTGTTTGGGCACTGGCCATGGCCATGTGAGTCAGACATGAGAGATGAGCAGTGTGTGCCCACACCTGCTGGGCATCAGGACCCTAGGACATCTAGACCCAATGCAGATGCCTGATCGTGGCCCAGAGGGGTGATGTAAAATGTCTGGGCATGAGTACATTTACAAAGTGACTCTGGGCATGAATACATTTACAAAGCCAGGGGTGACCGTCACCAAGCCAGCACACTGGGATGCCACCAGAGTGGATGCAGTTCATCAGGCTGCTTGTTTCCCAGTGCCACCCTGGAGATGGGCAGCCACCTGGTCACAAGTACCATCCCAAGTGATGCCATCAGGCCTCTTTATTCACTCACTCTCTTGGGGACAAACAGGCTTTACTTTATGTGAGGACTTGTGGATAATTATTTTTCTCTCTGTAAACCTAGTCCTGTTTCAATCCTGTTCAAATACCGGGGACTGTGCCTGCTCCTCATCTCCTCATATCCGGGAGCATGTTTGTTTAAGGCCAGCCTGACACTTCCCCGCTGCCTTGCCTCAGGCTGTTTACACTGGCGCCTTCAGTGGGACTCCAGGTACAGGAAGGAAGCCCAAAGGGAGGGGCAGCCTTTCCCTGTCCCCAGGTCTCCCTGTCACCAGCCCTGTCACTGCCTCACAGGTGAGGTCCCAGAAGTTGCCTGAGGGCCTAGAGTAGAGCTGAGATGAGGCCTTAGGCCTCCAGGTCTCTGCTGGCTCAGAGGAAGTGAGCCCAGAGAAGCTTCTTAGAGGAGGGGATTCTTGAACTGACTGTGCAGATGGAGGAGCATGCGAGCAGGAGAGGTGCTAGTGTTATCTGCAGAGAGAGAGTAGCCCCATAGGCCCTGTGTCAGGTGTGAATTGTGCCTCTTGCTCCTGGCTATGTGACTGGGTGCCTTGATTTCCTCAACTCTCAGGCAAGAGGATAAGTAAATGTATTAACTTCTCAGGGTCATTGCAAGGGTGCAATAATAAGGAACAAGGTGGGGAGCCTGGAATGCCAGGCTCAGGGGTTTGCGCTCTCCCCTGCAGATAGCGGGGAGCTGTGGGCGCTGCCTGAGTGCTGCTATAGCTGGACAGATTTTCGAGGCTCCAGCTGGGGCCTGGCACTGTCCTCCCAGAGCCTTTTCTGCATGACTGGGTAGGGGGTTTACACCACTACCGGTTAACCAATCACAGGACGCCTGGCCTCCCCGCTGGCCAGTGGCCTGTTCAGAGCTTGGTGAGCCTAGAGTGATGTGGGCCAAGGAGAGCTGACCAAAGGGTTGGCTGTGGGCTCTGTGCTCTCTCCTGTCTCCTAGTAGACAGGTAGCCTTTCTGTGACCATGAGGGGTGCCCACTGGAGAACGAGGTGGGAAGAATCTCAGAGAGGCACATCTGGAGCCAGATCATCCGTGTCTGAAGCCCACTTTCTCCGTTGTGTGAGATCATAAATTTTCTTCCTGGGGAAGCCGGAGGAGTCCAAGTTTCTGTCACTTGCTTCCCAAAGTCCCCATTCTCTACACGGCCTTTGAGTATCTCCTATGACCACAGCCTTGCATGTTCCAGCAGCCTCAGGGCCCACAGAGTGTGGCCTCCCACTGTGGACTCAGGCCTGGGCACAATGGCTCTCTGGCTGTCCTGGAGCACACCAGGCACACACCTGCCTCAGGACCTTTACGCTGCTGTTCCTCACCCAGGAGTGCCCTTCCCTTGTGTACCCTGGCTTCCCCTTGCCTCAGCCTTAAAGCGGTGAGTGGTCAGAGCTGCTTGGCTTTGTGCCACATCACAGCCGTGAACCGTTGGCCTATGTGAGGACAGTTTGGTTCTTGTTCATACCATATGTCCTTGCAGAACAACAGGGCGGGGGTGGACTCTTGCCCCTTGGTAGTCTGCAGTCCCCAAGTGACAGAGGCGCCACCATCACACAAGAGGCTCCAGGCCCCATGGTGGTGAGGAGAGGAGAGAGAAGCAGGCACTGCTCTGAATGCTTTGTCCCTGAAGTGTCCTTGTCTCCTGCTCATGTTCCAAGGGCCACAGTCAGTGGTGTGGCCATGCCTGACTTCAGGGAATGCCTGGGAGGGCCTGACAAATGCAGCAGCATCTGACAGGGCTCCTTAGCCTTCCAGCCCAGGCTTAGCAACCCCTCCCCTTCGTATCAGCGTCCTGTTTTTGATCAGGAAACACATGTAACACAAAACCAGCCACTTTAAAGTACACAGTTCAGTGACATTTGGTACTTCCACAGTGCAGAACCAGCCATCTCTTGTCTACTTTCTACTTCTTGCACCCTCAAAGGGAGCCCCAAGCTCATTAGCACTCACACTGCTCCTCCCTCCCCCCAGGCCTGGCGACCACTGGTCTGTGTTCTGTCTCAGTGGACTTGCCTTTCCTGGACACGTCACAGAAAGGGGAGTGTAGAATAGGGGTCCTTGGCCTCTGGCGTCTTTCCTTGAGCATGAGGTTTTCAAGGCCTGTTCATGCTGCAGCACACGCTGGAACAGAGTGCCTGTTTATGTTGGGACACGCCATCCTGCTGCAGGGACATCACACACGGTCAGTTTGTCCATCCGTCCCTCTGCTGATGGTTGGTGGGCATTTGGGATGTCTCTTCACTTTGTTGGGGTGAATGGTGCTGCTGTGCACATATATATATATAAGTTTTCACCATATCGACCATCCTCTGAAGTCACTTGTCCCCACTTGTCTGGGACCTGGGGAGATGAATGATCCTTGCCTGGGCAGGGAGGAGCCGATGAAGCCACCACCAGCACATGCCCATCCCTGCCTGATGACATTTCCATTGCCCATTTGCTTGGGACCACCTTGTCCTGCTGCACTGGGTGTCAGGTGAGTGCGTGAGTGGACTGCTGAACAGCAGGGCACGATGGACACTGAGCTCTGCAACTCTGCCTCCTTGGCTGGCTCCGGATCGCTCCAGGCCCTGCAGTCAGGGGTCCCAGCCTCCTAGAATGGGGTGTCTGTCTGTGTGCCCTGGCAGCACATCTCCCTTCAGGCTCGGAGTTAGGTGAGGGCACTGCAGTAAAACGCCGTGTTTGGACTCAAGCATGGTGGGGCTGGACCAAGCCTGGTCCTCTTGTACCTCGTAAAACCGGCTCTGAAGAAAACTCCCCAAAAGGACTTTCAGACGCTGGAGTGCTAGACAGACAGCAGGCAGCTTTCCTCTCCAGGCTCCTCCCCAATCTACCCCCAGGAACCCTAGAGGGCCTCAGTTACCTCTGGAGACAAGGTGCCCACTGCTTTGCCAGGACAGTATCTGCTCGTGTCTGGTCTTCACCACACATGTGGGCAGCCCTCTCTGAACTCACGGGTTCCTCCCTTAGCCACCACCTGGCTCTGCCCCCACTTTTCTCACAGGTGACCCCAAGGCATCCCCAACATCCAGGCTGGGCTTCCTGCTCCTTGCTCCTCTGTGCTTGGCTCCAGGCATGTCCCACCTCACCTGAGGCTCTGTCTTCTCCTCTTTTGGAAGAGGATAAAGACATAGCAGAAAATTTATCTGGCCCAGGGCCTGGCATACAGTGTGCAATCAGTAGATGCCAGCTGTAACCCAGACTGTGACTAATGAGCCCCTCCCTGAGTACCCTGGGCAGCCTGGGCAGGGCAGGAGGTATTTGAGGCCCCCACCTTCTGGGCATGCCCAACTGGGTGCCCCACTTGGCTGGCCTGGCCCCCCACATGCTCCTGGTGCCCCGTGCTCTCACTGCCCTGCCTTTGCAGGTGCTGTTCCCTGTGGGTCTGCCCTTCCTAGTATCCTGCAGACCCTAAGCCAATGCCACTCAGGCCCAATGAGTTTGTCACTCCTGCAAGGCAGGACCTCTGGGCCCTATCATTGCTTGCAAGTGAGGACCAGGACCACTGGGGGCATGTGCCCCAGCCGAGACAGCCTCTTCGAGGGTGTCCCTTCATTAGCCCAGCCAGCTGTATACCAAGGGCCGGTGGATGCACCTAACAGCCGTATACAATGCAAACTTCTAAACTGGGCGGACCATTTACATACTCCTACAATGGAGAGCTCACTCTCTGCTGGGCCATAGTTTTAGCAACAGCGGCTTCTCAGGCATGAAGGCTCAGCTTCACCAAGAAGGCTACCATGGAAAGAGGTCA
The DNA here is from genome assembly GCA_028451465.1 of Erethizon dorsatum. Taxonomy (NCBI): domain Eukaryota; kingdom Metazoa; phylum Chordata; class Mammalia; order Rodentia; family Erethizontidae; genus Erethizon; species Erethizon dorsatum. The sequence goes on along the minus strand of CM051828.1, from coordinate 68,443,845 downwards.
GCAGCCCCCAGGGGTGCTCAGCAGCCCAGAGGAAGTGGCGGGCTTGCTCCTGCAGGCACACCGAAGGCACACCGGCAGGGGAGCTGGGCTATGGAGAGCCATGCTGCCCTCTGGTGGCCACTGCCTGCAGGTGGCAAGCCCTGTTGGTTTGGGTTTCTTGTTTGGCCTCACTCAATTTCTGTAGTCACTGAGTGCCCACTGCAGGGGACATGGGAGGTGGGACATTGGCCCCACCTTCGGCCAGTGGAGACAAATACACAAAGGGGGAGGACAAGGGTCTTAGGTCACAGAGCAGCCTGCTGTCATCCTGGACTCCTGCAGCCTGGATCCATAGATGGAGCATTAGGTTTCCTTGGCCCAGACCTGCCCTTGGCCCAGGCAGCACTGGGGCTGAGGCCCCATGACTTCAGGGTAAGGTCTCCCGTCTCATGGCTGCCCTCTGTTCTCCCCATTGGTGCCCACACACATGCCAGGCACAGAGATATACTCTGGCCCAATAGCTCCTGCTGTTGGCCTTTCCCACCCCAGGTCCCTGTGGAACTGTCCACCCCCAGCGGTCGCCTGCTCTACCTGAGCTCCACTCCACACTGTCCATTGTCACCTCCCTTCAGAGCCTCATCCACTGAGGGACAGGCAGGGATCAGGGCACAGTCATCAAGCCCTTCCCCACCCTGTTACTCTCCCTCCCCCCCCTTCTGTTTCTCTTCTCTCCTCCCTCCTCCCCTCAAGTTTAGAGACTTTAATTTAATCCAGGGAGAAGAGAACAACCTAATCACAAAGGTTTTTTTTTGTGTGTGTGACCAAATCACAAACCTCCAAATTTCTCTTGGGTTGAGAACTGGGAGCGTCAAGGTCAGCACAGAGATCTCCTGGGTGCAGAGTGTCTCTGAGCCCTCTAGGCCTCGCCATGGTCCAAGAGGGTCCAGGAAACTGAAGGGCAGGGATGAAGGACAGGGGTTCTTTCTGCTCCTGTTATACTCATATCCTAGGCGATCCTTCCGTGCTCAGAGCTGAAGGCAGGGCCAGGAGAAAGTGTATGTGTAGCATTTCCTCAGCTCCAGAGGCTGGGCACCAAGCCTGATGTGGGCACTCAGGTAGGCATTCTCAAGGATCCTGGGCAGCATCTCTGCAAAGGCACCATTCCCACTGCATTTTATAGAAAGATATGCAGCTCAGAGAGGTGGGTGGTTTGCTCAAGGTCACAAAGCTGGGACTCCAACCCATGTGGGGAGGAGGGCTTACATGTGTGTGCTGCAGTATGGAGGTGGTGGCCCTGAAGATTTGGGGTGCTGGGGAACAGGTCTTATGTTCCTGGGTGGTGAGGCAGAGGGCCAGGAGGAAGGCAGTCCCCTCCCTCACTGCCTGAAGGTTAGGGTGCCCCCACCTCAGCCACTGATCTATGAGGAGGTGTCCCCCTCTGGCAGGTATCCCTTTCATAGACCTAGGTCTTCCCACTGAGGGATTTCCTGTGGGATCCCACATGCCATCCCAATTTAACTGCCCGTCCTGGCTGCACCCTCCTACCCCAAACCATAGCCTCCCTCTGTAATAGCACAGGTGTCTCCTGAGCCCTTCCCTTCCCCACAGGCGCTGTACCTCCAACTTCTATTGGGGCACAGTGCCCCTTCCAATGTGTGCAGCAGCCCTGGCCCATGAACAGCACTGGAGAGCACACTGACACTCTCTGCTTTGGGCCCCAGAGCCTGGGAAGGGCTTGGGAACAGGTTTTCCCTGCAGTGGAATGGAGAAGACATGGCCTCCCGGTGGGCAACATTGGACAGCTGACCTCCAGGACCCCTGGGCACTGAGGACGCCTCTCCCAGGATCATGGTCTTTGGATGGTCAGGTGGGGTTGGTGGCCTGGCTGGCTCCTTGACACCCACAAGCAGCCAGGCCTGCCCCTAAGACTATGCTTCTGGGGTGGCCAGGGAGCACAGTTCTGCCCTGTTCCTCCCCACCCCTATTCCAGGCCTGGGTGGGCCACAGGAGGGGACAGGGACTCTTAGCCTCTTCAGTGGGTCCCCTTGGCTGCACTGCATGAGGCCTTCAGTCAAATGCGCAGGCGCACAGCCTCAGAGCACTCAGAGCCTTGGTTCTCTGTGGGCTCATATGGCAGCATGTCCTGTTGCTGGGGTGGCAGGTAACAGGCGAGGGTGAGGAGCCAGACCCAAGTTGTGGATGCACCTCTCTGCACCTCGGGTTCCTTGTCCTGAACAGGGTGAGCTGTAGGGCCATGCGCCAGCACTCTTGAATTGTCCTTGAATCCTAGCAGATAACACCAGGCTGGGAGGCTGCCACAGGCAGGACGAGCTACATCAATGCAGGAAGGTTGTGCAGTGTGGAGTTGTAGGCCTCCTGTTCAGAAATATCAAGCAGTGTCCCACAGGGACAGCGAGGCATTAACATCCAGCCCTGCCTACTCACACCACAAGGGGGCACCAAGGCAGCATGTCTAGGCCCAACAGGTCCAGGCTGGACCAGAGCCAGCGCTTCAAGCTCTCACATCCTCAAGGGGGTCCTCCAGGAGCTGAGGTCACCAAACGCAGCAGTGGGGGCCAGATGGAGTGAGGGGGCCAAGAAGAGCCAGGAGGATTAAACTGGCAAAGGGTTTCGGCTCAGTCCTCCCAGCCCCCCACTATTTGCTGGAGTCTCAGGAGTCCTGCTCTGACACTGCCCCACTTCCACTCTAGCTTAGAGTGGGGACCATCTGGCCATGGCCACTCTTAGGGAGGTCCAACTATGTCCATGGCCCCTGAAGAGATGGCTGGTCCTGCTTCTGTCCTTGCCTCCTGGCTCATCCCACACTGACCTCAGCCTGGGTGACCAGTGGAAATGCAAAGCCATGTGGCTTCTGGCTAGATGATATGGGCAGCCCACTATAGCTAGAGGGATGGCTTGATATTGGGGAGCACAGCTCTTGGGACCCTTGAAGGAGGCACCAGCCTGCAGCCAATCTGTGCCAACTGGCCAGCTGCAACATCAAGCCAGCTTGGAAGCACATCCCAGGCACAGGTGGCCCACAGGTGACAGCCTCTAATGGGACCTGAGGCTGGAACTGCTTGGCTCCACCTCTCAGAACTCCCACCACATGGAGAACAAGTGAGTGTCTGTTAACCAATGCATAACTAATACACAAGGAACATTTTTAATCATGACAGTGACACGGTTGCATTATGGAGCATTTAGAAATAGGAGACATGAAGCACCTTATCACACACTCTCCCAAGACCTTGCTCCCTTCAGCTGTTTCTGCTTCCTGTCCAGGACACAGCTGCTCACCTCTGTCCCCCTGATGGCAAAAGCTAATTTTGATTCTGGAAGGACACTCATTACCTATGTTTATGGGCACATTCTCCGTGTCAGGAAGAAACAGCTGAGCTATTTTTGGTGCTGGGAATGGAATCCAGGGCCTAGAGCATGTTAGGCAAACACTCTACCACTGGGCCACACTCCTAGCCCTTTTTAATTTTGAGACACGGTCATGCTAAATAGCTCAGGCTATTAGTTGTGATCCTCTGCCTCAGCCTCCTGAGTAGCTGGGACTACAGGCATGCATCAAAGCATTTGTTCACCCAGTCTCACTAGGTCTCCCTGGCCCTATGCAGTTGGAGCTGTTACAATGACCCCCATTTATGGGGCAGGAAATGGAGCCAGGAACGAAGGTTAAATTGTATGCCCAGTGGTGGGGCTCAAAAGTTGCTGCTCATGCTTCAGCCTACCCTTAGCCCCTGTGGCTGGATCTCCATGGGCCCCTCTTTTTGGTCTTGCTGGCTCTGGGGCCAGGCCTGCTGGACTGGAGGCAGCTTTCTGGAAATCCACTTAGCGCTGACCTTGTCTTTGTCCTCCTCCAAGCTCACCTGCTAATCCTTCCCGCCCCAGTGGGTCTAAGGCTGTCTGGATCCTGCTGCTCCACACCCAGAGCTTCCTGTGGGTCATGCGTCCAGGCGTGGCAGGTCCAGGGATCAGGTATGGTGGGTGGGATGCTTTCTACAGTACATAATTTTCCCAGGGCAGGTATGGGTCTGGGATTTGGGAGACCAGGCCTAGATTCCACCTCCACCTTTTCATCTTTCAGCATCACCTCAGAAGCCCCATTTTTTCCTCTGGAAACAGTGCAGAGCCTCTCTTTTGCCCACTTCCTGAAGGATCCTTTCCCCTCCCTCTGACCCTACCCACTCCACTCTCTGCAGCCAGTGGTGCTACTTCACTGGGTTTGGGTTTCTCTCTCTACTTCGCTGTTGCTGAGCTCTGTCCCCTAATCTTGGAGAGGGAGTGGTGAGGCTTCCTGTAGGGGGAGGATGTGGACTTGGATGGGGTTTCTGTCTGGGACAGGGTGAGCATTCAGGGAATGTTGGAGGAATAGAATCATATCTTGCAATCAGAATTCTCCTCCTTAGCCCCCAACTGCCACTGGACACCAGGAACATGGTAATTGAAGGAGACCCCAGCCTTTTGGAGCTCACAGGGAAGGCCAGACACACTGTCCCCAGCAGAGTGACTGGGACAAAGACTTCTGAGATTTGGGGCAGTGAAAGAGGAAGGAGTAGAAAACATGTTTGGGGACAAGGAGGGTAGGTTCTGTGCAAGCTAGATTAAGGCAAACATTAACAAAAATTAACAATGAAAATGGACACACAATCCCACCATGGAAAGGGACATGAATTGCCCAGCAGGTGCTGAGCACACAACTGTGCCACAGAAGTGTCCTTTCTCTTAGGCCCTTGTATCTGGCTGCTCACTGCATATTATGGTTTGTGTATAGATGTTCTCCCAAAGCCTCATGCAGTCATGGGTGGGGTTTTTTCGGAGGTGGCTGGATCTAGAGTGTGTGATTGATTCATGGTGCAATGCTGGGATTAAGGTTTGTGATTACTAAATCAGTCCGCTGATTGGTTTGGCACCACCCTGATTCCAGTAGCCTAGAGTACAAAAGGGGCAGAAAGACACTGATAAGGGCCCTTGTTGGTTTTGCTACCTTGTAGGCACCATGAACTGTTCTCTGTGATGCCCCTCTGCCAAGCCTCCCTACCTTGGAGCCAGCCAATTATGGACTGAAACCTCTACAAACTGTGAGCTAAATAAACCTTTCCCCCTTTAACTTTGGGTGTCAGGTATTTTGTCTCAGCAACGAGAGAAAAGTAACTAAGACACTGCACAATAGGCCAATCAAGTTGAGGGACAAGATTAAATTGTCCCAAGGTTAATTGTCCTTCGTTTAGGCAACAAAGGTAATTATTTGCAAAGCTGGCTGCCTGAGCAGCTGGAGAACTCTGGTCCAAAGTGCATCACGGTGGAAACTGACCTAGGGTAGTTTATGTAGACAGGTGACTGGTGTCTGCAGACCTGAGGCACCTTCTCAGAGCAGGTGGGCCAGAAGATGTACAGCCGACCCTAATCACCTAATCATGAGATGCTTTTCAGGTCCACAAATCTGAAGAACAGCAATCATTGTTTCCTTGGCCCATTCTTGTCACTGATTACTTTGCTTGTGTACAGTTCTTGACATTTAGTATTACGCAAGGACAGGATCAAGGAGGAGCTGCCCCAGGCCCTCCTGCTGATCACCATGCTGGGTCATAAAAAGAAACACACTTCCCCTGGTTATTGGGGAAGATGAGGATCAGATGAAGTATAAGATCTGGTCTCCATGCTCCGCTTCACTCCAAGCTGGAATGCACCCTGAGTTGCCTCAACCTCCCTGTGGACCTCTGCTTGGATACACCAACAGGCAACCTGGCTTGGTGGATAAACATAGGAGGCCTCCATCATCTCAATGGCCAGCTTGCTGGGTGATCTTTGGAAGTTGTTTCCTTTCTCTGTGCCTGATCTACAAAATGGGAAAAATGGGTTTCCTTCACGGGGCTATGTGAGGATCAAATAAGCTAATGTGCTGAGGTCTGGCCCCAGGTCTGCAAGGCTGTGCCTTCTACACTACCCCAGCCCTGCCCTGCTGCCTCTCAGGGAGGAATGGGGGCCTCCGGGCACCATCTGCTCACTTACCTGTCTGTGAAATAGCACATGCCTGCTGTGTGCCAGGTTGCTGGTCTAGGCCCAGAGGACACGGCTGAGGACAACTCACATGAGTTCCCATCTGGATGTGCTTATTGTGAGTATAGCTGTTTGGAGACCAGTGGAGGCTTAGCTCCCAGGAGACAGCAGCTAATGGACACAGGACAGGGTAGCCAGGGGAGGAGGGCCAGCAAGTACCAGGCTCTAAGGTAGGGAGAAACTACCTGTTGGAAGAACAACTTGTGGCTATGGACAACTACAGCATTGAGAGAGTCAGGAAGGGACCAGCCAGGGGTCTGGGGACAGGTGAGGGTTTCTGGTCCTCAAGAACTCTGCAGTGTCCTACAGGACTCTGCGCAAAGGAAGCTGGGTGTTCACTTCTGCCTTCTGGGGGTCCTTCTAGCCATCAAGGGGAGGTGGTGCAAAGGTGTCCTCCAGGGGAGGTGTAGACGGAACCAGAGCAGTTGGATGCCGGGCTGGGGCTGACACAGGGGACAGGGCTAGGGTGGGTGTGGTCCCTGAGAGGCTCCTCCTGTCTGTAGGCCTGCCTTTTTGTCCTCCTCTCCTGTGCACATCACTGCTGGCCCTTCCACTAACATGGCTACAGCTTCCCCAGCAAGGGGAGCCCACGCCAGTCCCCCAGGAAGCAACTTGAAGGGTGTCATGGAGGAGCTCGGTGGCAGGTCCCATCTCCACTGGCCTCATCATCCTTTAAGGAAGACCCTGCAGCATGCTCTTGAAAGGGACCCCAACGGTCCCCCAAACCACTTAGCAGAGAGGTGGCCTCGAAAACCGACCTGCCTACGGGTCTCCCGGCTAGGCGACTGCTGTCCCATAGACCCATTCCCCCAGAACCCTTCCTGTGGGGGACAGTCTTAGCCCAAATCGACCTATGGGGAAACTGAGGACCCCAGAAGTTCCCCCAAACCCCTGGTTTCGGCTGCTGTACACTCCATCTGCTCCGCCCTTCCACAGGCTCAAGGATGCTCCATCCGGGGTAAGGGACTAAGGTCCACCCAGAACTTGCACCTCCTACCCAGGAGGGGTCGCCAGGACGCGCAACACCGGCTGTGGAGAGTGGGGAGTTCCCATTGGGCCGAGCCCACGTGACCCAGCGGGCCGGGCGCCAGTGCGCGCTCGGGGAGCCCTTCGCCGATGTAGTGCGCGTGCACGGGCTCCCCCAGCGCTCCCGCACCGCCTCGGGCAGAACAGGCAGGACAGCTCGCCGTCTTGCTCCCTCCCTCTTCCTCTTCCCGGCATGACCCGGTACCTTGTGCCCTGCTGCTCCTGCGTGAGTAGAGTAGGGTCTGAGCCCCGGGGAAGTCTGCTTGTCACTCCAAGGGAGCAACAGGACAGCCTCGGCTGGGTGACTCCATTCCCGTTTCTAGGGGTGCAGAAGACCCCCAACCCCTACTCTGAGTTCATCCTTCCTAAAGTCCCGCTAAGGATTTTGGTCTACCTCCATTCACAGCTTAGTTTCCTCCTCTGTATGGTTTGGGGGTGCAGAACCCCACAGGTTTCCATACTACCTGGGGAGTATATGCATGTAGTGGGTGACACTTGAGGCCACTCAGTGGGAACCAGTTCTAGCTCAGACCTGTACTAATGTTGGGTACCAGGCAATGCCTCCACTCCAGCGGAGCCCCAGCTGCAGAACCAGGTCAACAGCCTTGCACCAGGGATGCAGGGATTAAACTGGTGACCCCTGACTTGCCCTGAGATCTCCTGAGTCCTGCCTACCAGCAGCTTAGCTCCAAGCCAGCAGAATGGCCATTTTCCTGGCCTGGTACTTCCTGCTGGGACACGGTGACCAGGGCCTGGTCACTGGGGAGGGGGGTGCTTCGCAGCCCCTCTGAAGTAGCTGGGCTGGGGACAGCATGGGGACCAGGTCAGCTTGTCATAGTGAGCCATGGCCAAGGGGCATGTGTTGGACCTCATCTCCCTGCTTGCCTGCAAGACTCAGCTCCACATGGGATGGTTGGTGCTGAGTGGTAGAGGAATGTGTGGACTCCACAGGGCCTGTTTTTTGGGGCCACTGACAGGGAGGACACTAGATACAAAGTGCAGTGTGTGGACTCCACCAGGGCCTGCTTCCAGGGACTGCAGACGGTTGGAGGTCACTGGACCCAGTGCATTGTGTAGACTCTGTGGGGGCCCTGCTCTGGGGACTGCCTGTACACCTGACCTCCCAGGCGCTCACACCCAGAAGGCAACCATGCGGCTCAGGGAGGCCCCCTCTAGGGTGAGTGAAGTGGAAAGGGTAGAGGCTTGTGTCCAGAAGGCATTTGGCCAGAAGGTGGAGCTGGGCACTGTGGGGCTGGGGCTGGCCGAGAGCAGTCATGATCGTTCCTGGGACCTTCTGCTTCCTAGAGGCCTGAACCTGACAGCGGAATCAGATGCTATGTGGTATAGTTCACACTACCAGCTGAACTGTCCCCTCCCTGCCAGCTACCTGCTGGGACCCTTCCTACTGGAAGCCTTCTCAGCCCTCTCCAGGGCATTTCCTTAGCTGTCCCCCAACATGGGCCACACTTGCTGTCCTCTGCTTCCTTGGGTCCCTGTGCTCACAGTGGGTTTTCCCACTGCCTGCAAGGGGAACAGCACCAGGCTGGTCCAGGGGCCAGGGGCCCAGGTTCTCATTTCCTGCCTGGAACTTGGAACTGAATGTCTTGCCCTGCAGCCTCCACACCAGTAAAACAGAGGAAGTGATAGGTCTACTTGGCAGGACAGGTGTGAGGATCAGCCCATGGGCAAATACTACCCTGGATTCTGATGATGTGTGGCACTCCCTTCCCTCCTGCCTGACCAGCTCTGCAGCACCACCCAGCCGGGGTCCTTGGGCCTTGGGAGGAGGTACTGTATTTAAGAGGGGGCTTTGATGGGATCTGCAGCAGAGTGGGGTGGGCAACATGGGCACCCTGCCAGTGCGGGTAGGGGCTGGGGCTCAGTAGGTGTTCACCTGGCAGAGGAGGTTGGTGTCTCCCATTCCTGGGGTGCCTCCAGCCAGCACACTGAGAACCTCACCTTTGGAGGCCAAAGTGGCTTTTAGAAAGACTTTAGGAAAGGAACAGGTTGCCCTGCACAGCTTGGGGGGTGGCCCTAAAGACCCATAAGGAAACCAGGCCCTGAATACTCATCTCCTGTGTCTCAGGGTAGCATTCTAGGCTGGGGCAGACTGAGCTCAGGAACCCTGCTGACACCTCACGTAATATGGGCCTTGAGTTAAGCGTTTCCAGGTGAGGGGACTCTTGGTACTGTGTTCCTTTAGGAGTCTTGGGGAGGGACTATGGCAGAGGGATGCAGACTCTGTATACCCACTTGTCCTTGGGTGCTCTGCCCTCCCTATCGCTCAGAGCACATGGCCCATTGCTGCCCACCTGTCTGTCTGCCACCATGGCCCCGTTCCTCTCCAGGCATTGCCTCACATCAGGAGGTCCTCGTTGTCAGGGCTCATGCTGCTGGGCAGGGCTTCTGGAGGAATGCAGAGTGGTACCCCCCACCCTGTGCCTCTCTTCACCCACTACCACCAACTGGCCTGCCCTGGAACCCTCCATGCTCTGCTCAGAGCGCTTGGTACAGTTTGAGGTACACACCCCCAGGAGGCTCTGACACTCTGCAGGAGCCAGCAGATGGGAGGTTGAAAGTTCTCCACACTGTAGCATGCTGTGGTTCCAGTCCCTGATTCTCCTTGGGGACTTGGAGGCAGAAGCTATGGAGTGCACTAGAGCTGGGTGTGTGCATCCGTGTGTGTGTGTGTGTGTGTGTGTGTGTGTGTGTGTGTGTAGTGCAGCCTGTGAGAATCAGATATCCCCAGGTCTGTGGGTAGAGCTGGTGTCCAGGTCTCTGAGCAAGGAAATGGGGGTTGGTGCTGAGGCTCCTGCTGGGGCTGCTCGCCTCAGTCTACCCAGTAGCCAGGCCTGGGAGACCCATGGGATGCTTCAGTAAAGTATATGACAAGTCATTGGCCAGAAGGCTCTTCTTTTGAGCCGCACTTTCCCCTTCTGTAGAGTAGGGCTTGGACCCAGTGTCTCCATCTTCTTCATCCCTGCCCCTCCCTGGAGCTGTGGAGTCTGTTCCCATGGCCCCAGGAACCCAGAGACTGAGATCCAGGGCTGGCCCAGCTGGAGGAGGCAGGCAGAAGGAGAGTGGGCCTGCCCTGTCCCCTTCCCACGGGACTGGGGCTCCCAGTCGTGCTCCACTCCAGGGCCCTCCTCTGACTCAGGCTTCCTGGAAGAGTTCTCAGCTGGGTTCAGAGGATTCCCTACCACCCTGTCCAGAGTCCCTGCCTACCTGCCCATGTCCATCACTGTCTCTGCTGCTGCACACAGTGGGCTTCACTCTGCCCCCAGTTCAGAGAGGGCGCCCCTTCCTCCTGGCACCCCCACCCCCAGCCTCATCTGTTACAGCCGGGAATGCCGACTCCCACCTCTCCCCCTGCCCTGACTAAGGCCCCTGCCAAGGCAAACATTTTTCCCCTTTAATCTCCCTGCCTGGGGTCAGTGCTGAGGTCCTTCCTTCTGGGCTCTGCTTGTCTCTGGCCAGCTGCCCAGAGGCCATCTGCTGGGAATTGCCAGGCAGAGCTCAGGGGGTGCCCAGGGTACCCGGAGCTTCTAGCTGCCCCTCTCCACAGTGACCTCCCTGACTTCCCCACTGGGCCCTAGGGAACCACAAGGCATGGCCTCAGCTCTTCCGGGCCTCTCTGGGTAGCCTTGGGCCTACCCTGTTCTTCCTGGGCCTCAGTATTTCCATCTGGAGAACAGGAAGCTTGACAGGACCATGTGGCTTGCAGCAGACAGGGAGGGGGTTAGCACACAAGCCAGATGCCCTTGATGGTTGACCCACCAAGCCAGCTACCTGCAAATGATCTGTCACAGTGGTCTGCCCTTTAATCTCCTCCAGGGCTGTGACCTCAGTGAGTGTTGTCTGTAGGTGCCTCAGTTTCCCTCTCTGTTAGGTGGTGTTTCGTGGTAGTGGGCTGGGGACTTGGAGGCAGCCCCACCTGGCCTCAGAGTTCTATAGTTCCAAATGCATAATTCTTATTCTGATCACAGACTTAGACATACTGTGTACACAAACTTAAACAGCCCAGGACTCACCTCAGTGCCTTGGTCCCTAGGTGCCCAGACATGTGCTGAGCACCACAAGAACAGGACAGCTGGCCTGTGCAGTGTGGTGTCTCACTTGGAGTTTCCTGTGGTCTTGACTGTGGGCATCTCACCTGATGGCACCTTGGTCCTTGCCCTGGGTCTGCATGGACCCTTCTTTATTGATCAGTCCCAACTCCATGGCCAACTCATGCATCTGGGCCCCATGCCCACCTCTTGGTCCCATTGGCAGAGCCTTGGGCTGGAGGGGGGTTGATGTTCTCCTCTCCCCTGCCTGTCACTCCATTGCTCTGTCCTGGCTGCTGGCTTGGCCTTGTTCCCAACTCCCTATGTCTCTCAAGGGCAGCCTGGCCCTGCCTGCACTGGCCCTATGAGATAAGAACAGGCAGAGAGGGGAGCCTTGACCCAGAGGGACTGCAAGGCTGTACAGGGGGTAGCAGTCATCTGTCATCTTCCTAGGGCATTGTCCCTGAGACTTCAAGATCATAGTCAGAGTGAGCTTCTTGGAGGTGGCATCATAGTATGGAGGGAGGGGCACATGGGCTCCAGAAAGGGACACACTAGGTGTAGGTAGGCTCCTGCGGGAGCCCAGGGCCATAGCATCATTTGCTGACCCCTTTAGGGTTGGCAACAGGGAGCTGTCCCAAGATATCTCCCTAATCTTTAAGGTGTCCTGGTGGTGGCTGCTGTCACTACCCCATTTCCCTGGGGGAAGCTGCTGTCTGAGGCTGCCTCTTCCCGGTGGGCTGGTTGGGATGGAAGGCAGGGTGCTGTTGACTGCACAGCTGCACATCGTGGCCTTGTAGGAAGCTCCTTGGCCTCTTGTTTACAGATAAGTCTAGAGAGACGGCAACCCCGAAGTATGTAGGGGTGGGGGACCAGGCAGCCCTAGTTCTTCTCCCTTGGCAGAGACGGTATAACTAGTTAATGGGAGTGCCTGCTGCTGCCTCTGGTATAACTTGCCTGCTGCTGCCTCAGTTTCCCCCTCTGTCCGTGGGGGTGTGAGGTCCTCTCTTGGGGACACCATGCAGGATGCGCCTGCTTCCACTGCCTTCCATGGCCTCTGTCGCCGGCAGTTCCCACGGCTGCCCAGCAGCAGGAAACCATCTGGAGGCCTTGTTTACCCTCCCCCAGCATCCCTGGCAGGAAGTCACAGGAAGGGCTGTCCCCAGGGGCCTCTAGTTCTGTGAAGATGGCCAGTGGCCTGGGGGCCTGGGGGCCTGGGCTGTGGAGTCCCCGAGTGGAGCCAGGGGGCAGGGAGCTGGGAGAGCAGAATTGAGCAAGCTGGGAGCTAGGGGTGCTGTGGCAATGGGCCAGGCAGAACTAAGCCGTTCCCCAAGGGAGGGTCTGTCTTTTCATCCACCCATCTGCCACCCTCCCTGCCCATGGGCTCCAGACTAAGCACAGCAGGGCCTTACCTACCTCAGCTTAGGGTGGTCTGTGTGATTTAGTATGGTGCCACAGAAACCCCCAGATGGGGGGGAAGAAGAGGAGGTGTCCAGGAGAAGGGTTGGGGTAGTGCATGGGTGGAAGGTGTGGCCTTTGGGAAGGTTTCCAGATCCAGGGTGCTGGGCAGGGATGGCTATGGCCCAGCAGACTCCTCTCTCCACTGCCACCTCCCCTGGGTCCCCCAGGACCCCCAGCTCAGCCTACAAGTGTGGACGTGCCTGGCATAGGCTCAGGCCTGGACTCCTGCCCCATGGGACCTGTCCAGCTGCCCTGGCATTTGTGACAGCCCCAGTGCCCACTGACTGGCCTGTGTGTGGCCAGTGGGGCCTGGGGATCATTCCCACGAATGCTGCCAACTGGGCCTGCCTGGTCCTAGGAGAGACATTGACCCCAGTGGGACCTGTGGCCTGGGTCCCTTCCTGGCTCATGGCTTTGGCAGTTGGTGCAGCAGCAGGCGCTCCTCAGCCTCAATTTCTCCTACCCCCTCCTCCTCCCTCTTTTCTCATTTACCTTTCCCTTTGGAAGGCTCTGGTTCATGGGTCCCTCCCTGAGATAGTGTTGAAGTCCCCCTAGACAAATGTCCCCCAATTCTTCCCTATGCCTGAGGGGGTGAGTATGAGGACTGGGACGTGATGGGACATAGGAGCAACTGGAGGCCACCAGCTGGATTCCCAGGACCTCAGTGTGTGGGCCAGTTCTGTGCTGAAGTGAATGTTCCACTGGGGGATGATGGCAATCGTTGAGCAGCCCAGGAGGGCCACTGTTGGGTCTCAAATGCCTCCTTCACACACTGGACACATGGTTCTGGGGTGCAGTAGTTCTAGGGGTGGGCAGTCCTGCTTTAGAGGCAGTGACGGGACTTAGAGAGGGTGGGCCACCATCCTGTGGCCAGACAGGCAGAGCCAGGGTGGCCCAGGCCTGGGCCCACCAGACTCACCATCTCACCTTGTAAGGAGACACCAGGTGAAATGGAATGTGACTGAATGGGCATAAGAGCCACTGCAGGAAGGACCACAGCATGGCCAGCAAACACACGGTGACCGCTGGGCCTTCCAGGGTGCCTAGATGCTGGGAGGGGGTAGGCACTTCCCGGTAACTGAAGGCCTCTCTGCCTCCGTGCTGTTGAGGGATTTGTTGTCCTGGGGACCCTGGTCCCCTTGAGGTCCGCCACGCAGTTGCTGTGGCCAAATTCATTGTCAGGCCAGGAGCTGATTCTTTCCCTGCAAGCTCCCTTGGACTCCCAAGTGTGGCCAGTGTCCCCAGTTGGTACTCAGTCAGCATAGGCTGGGCTGGGAGTGGGCCTCCAGGTGGGGCTTGGGAGACAGAGTGGAGCCAGAAGGGGTTCCAGGCAGGTAGCACCCAGTACAGGAAGGCTTGATATCAAGATGCATAGGTGTCATGTGAGGGCCCCCAAGGCCCCCTGAGCACATCAGTAGGAGGGAGAATCAGGGCAGGTGCTTGAAGACTGTGGGCTGTATGGGTAGTGAGATCTGGGGGGGGCACTGTGGGATGTCTGGTGCTTAGCAGGGGCTCAGTGAATCAGTGACCAGTGTACTTTGTGTGGGGACCCAGAGCCATTGCTCAGAGAATCTTTGCCTAGAGCAGGGGTAAGTAGGGGCTCCATCCCCCCTGGACCCTGGGGATGTCCAGGAGGAGGCAGCCTAGGAGATGTGGAAGAAGGAGCCCTGGCCCTGCCCTGCACACCTCCTGCGCCTCCCCTTGCTACTGTGGGGCCTTACAGCGTTCATATACCTAGGGAGCGCCCGTGAGACCCTCACTGGCTGGCAGCACCCGCTGAGTGCTGACTGTCTACACTGCCAGAAGTCTCTGAGAAGTAAGAGCACTTGCAGAAATCCTGGTTCCTTAAGTAGGGCTGACCCTGTGCCTGCTGCTGGAGACCCCAGGATACCTCAGTCAACACCCTGTCTGCTGCCTATAGTTCACAAGGGGGGACAGACAGGTCACCAGCAATCAGTGATGTGGGGGTACCCAGGGGAATGGGCAAGCTCCCTGCTGCTGCCCACATCTGGGATTGCCAGGGGCTGTTTAGGGTCTACTGAGGAAGCACTTGCATCTGAGTGTGGACCTTGGGTTCCCCATCCTGGCTGCCCAGCCTCCTGGCTCTGTGGCCCAATGCTGAGGTGATCCCAGTTCTTTCTGGGTGCTTGGGTGAGTCCTGCCTTCTTTGGGGGGTCCCCGGTGACCTTGGATGGGCACCCCAGAGCTTGCCCTCCCAAGATGCTCTGAGTGGTGGGTTTGGGTCCACCCCCAAGGGGGCCTTGCTCACAGTCTTGCAGAACCAGCCCCAGGCCCAGGGAGCCCGGATGAGAGGGAACAGGCTTGTCAGCGGGTCCTTGGTCACCCTCCCTGGCAGCAAGATCCTGACTAGGCCTAATCTTCACTGTCCCCATCCACCAATTGAGTGTGAGTGTCCCTACTCTGCTGCCCTCTCACAGGGCAGTTAAATGCATTCAGACATCTATTGGGCACCTCCTGCATGCATTGCCTACTGAGAACCAGGCAGTCAAGGGCCATACTTCAGCAGATGCAGGGAAGGGAGACAGATGATGCCAAGGCGAGGTGTTACCAGGTGAGGGGCTGCTGGATAGGGTGTTGGTGGTGGTTCGTGAGTGGCCTGGGAAGACACAGAGCCTGATGTCTGAATGATAGAGGGAGGTGTGCTGGAGGAGAAGAGTGCTCGGCCAAAGGGCACTGCTGTGTAAAGGCCCAGAGGCAGGATTGTGCTTCACAAGGACAGCTGGGAGGCAGGTGAGGTTGGTGCGGTCAGGAGTGAGGTGTGGCAGGAGGTCAGAGGGCAAAGGGGTGGGGAGCAGTGTGCCTTCAGGTGGTCTGGATTTAGATCCCTTCGAGTGATGAGGGTGCCACAGGAGGGTTTGAGCAGAGGTTGTAATCTGACTTAGGTATCACCAGGTGGGAGCTGGGTGTAGGTGGGGTGGGATGGGAATACTTAGGATGCCACGGTGGGTCTGGCTCTGAGTGGGCACCCCCAGATGCCTGGGCACCCTACATCACCCTGCTCTGAGCCCAGGTGCCAGCATCTTACCTGTCAGCTGCCTATAGCTACTCTCCTGCCCCTGTCTGGGGCTTCTGGGGACTTCCATGTCCTCACTGTGTCCTTGACTCCATCATAAGACCAGACTCAGGACTGGAGATGTGGCTGAGCTGAAGGCCTGTGCCTCCCCCTTGCTGTGGCCTTCCTGCCATGAGCTTTTGCTCTGGCTGTGCCCTTGCCTGGGATGCCAGCCTCTTACTCCGCTCCATTGGATTGCTGAGGGAAGGGGGGATGGTGTGTCCTTTACTGTCCTGTTTGGGTGCTATCCAGGAGACCTACCAGGGGTGACCCTGCTCTCTAGGAATGTCCCCCACTGTTGGTGATCAGATGGGCTGGACTCATTGAAGTCAGAGTGGATGGACATGCATGTATCAGGGCATTGTCTGTAGGACAGTGACCAGTGACAAACCACCTCCATCTCTTCTTCCCCATCTAAATCCAGGGCTTGATGTCCCCTGTCTGAGTCCTCCTGGGCACCAGCTGTGCCTCCTGCCAGTTCCATCACCCAAGTTATAAAACTCTTTGCCCCATGCTCTCTGTGTGCTTAAGGGTGTGTTTCACTCTTACAATGGCTTCAGCAAGTCCTTCCCATTTATGAAGGCCCATCTCTGAGGCTACCTTCACCTTCCAGGTCCTCAGAAGAGGGGACTGGGCCCTTGTGGGGCCCCTGTTGCCCACCCTGCCTGGGACCCCTTACCTGCCTCTGGGACCAGACTTTCCTAGCACCCCTACCCAGCACTGGCAGCCACCTTCCCTCAGTAGCCTACACAGCCTGCCAGCCCTAGAGGGGCTGACCAGATGCCCTGGGTGTGGGCAGGGTTCTGCTGTCTTTCCTTGTGTTGCCCATTCACACACCTGCCTGGACTCCCCTGGCCCAGCTGCTGGCGTTTCCCCTGTGTCCCAGTTCTCCTGAACCCAGGGTCTCTGCAGAAGGGGTAGTGCATGCATGCGTGTGTATGCATGCATGTGTGTGTGTGTGTGTGTGTGTGTAGGAGGACTGTCTGCCTCCCTTCCCAACCCCTGGCTCAGTCCGTGAGGGTAAAATTAAAACCAGAAGATGACCCAGATGTCCTTCAACTGAGGTGCCGATAAACAGAATGGGGCATCTCCCTACAATAGACATCACTCAGCCAGCAAAAGTCCCCAATGTACTTGGAGGAGGGCGAACCTCGGCGATATCACATGGGAGAAAGCAGTCATTGTAGTCTACATGTACATCCCATTATGCTAGAACAGGCCAATCTCTGACACTGAGGTAGACCCAGGGTTGGCAAGGGACAGGTGACTGCTCATGGGCTTGGGGTCTCTTTTGAGGTGATGAAGATGTTCTGGAATTAGTGGGGATGATGGTAGGGCACTGAATCTACTAAAACATATAGACTTGTGTCCCACTTTCAAATGGGACTGGAGTTGTGTCTCAATGACAAAGCATTAAACAGCCCCTCCCAGGGCTGGCCAACCAGGGCTCAGAGGTTGGGGACGCAGGATCAGCATGCCTTGGCTTTGCCTTGGCTCTGGCAAGGCACATGGAGACTTCTCAGCCGCTGGAGAAGTGTGTGCCAGTGCTTGTGGGGCACTAGGGACCAGTGGGAACTCCATGGGTACTGGATCCTGGACAAAGCCTCTCTTGCCCTTGCAGAGTGATGCTGTTGGGCTCTGTGGGAGACAGGAGACAGGCAAGGGGAGGCTGAGGTGGCCTCTATGGGAGTGGTACTCCACCTCCCTCCTTGCACCTATGGAGGTGACGTTTCCTGATTTTTCCCAGTGCTCTGTGGGATATCTGCTTCTGTGCATCCCCAGAGTCTGGCTGTGAAGGAAGTGCAGCCAAAGGCTTCCTAGTCCCCAAGGCACTGACCAGCATTGCCCTCTTGAGTCCTTGCCTGGCCATGCCGGAGGAGGCCTGGGAGCCTCTGTGTCTGTCTGACCCATGTGAGTGGCCTGACCGCAGCACTGCCAAGTGGGGCAAAGTTCCCATGCGGGGACCATCCTTGAGGCAGACCAGCTCCTCGGAGAGCTCCCTCTGCCCTGGGGATACCAGGGAGACTGGAGTTGTTTTTTGGCTGCTCCCTGTGCTGGGGGCAGGTGGGAGGGCTGGGAGACCCTGACACTGTCCCCTGCTCCTCATCTGCCTCAGGTCTGATGGTCATCTGACCTCTTGTCTGCCCCTGCTGAATGCCTGCATGATGCCCAATGAAGGCATTAAGGCATGTCCCTGTGCTGAAGGGCATCCTCTGAGCCGGTCCTTTCCTGAAGTAACTGTGGGTTTCTTGTCCCTCACAGAGAAGCCCTACTCCCAGCCTGGCTTGGTCCTCAGATTCTAGGAAAACAGGGTTTCCCCTTTCTGTCTTGGGAGCTGGGTGCAACACAGGTTGCCTGGGTGCCAGTACCCTTGGTTCAGATGCCCACCTCTCAGGTCTTCCTCAGTGACCTCCTGTCACCCATTAAGCCAGGTATGATAGCTTTGGCAGCTGGTGAAGGGTGGTAGGGACAGAGGGGAGATGTGGCTGGTGCCTTCCTGCTGCCTGCTTGGGCTGGGCATCAAGTCTGGGTGTATAGGGTGGCCTAGGCTGGTGTTGCTGAGGTGGGACTCTGTGAGGTGTTCTCCTTGCTAGTGCCAGGTGTCAGAAACATTCTGGAAATGCCCCACTGGTTACTGTCCCTGAGATCTCATGTCTGGAATAAGGGCTCTGACAAGTCATTCTGGGAAAGAAGCCCCTGAACCTAATTTATCCCAAGGAGCCTCTGGTAGACCACCCTCCCACATGGGGCCCCTGCAGTGCAAACTTGAGTGTGGGTCCTCCTGGACTTCAGTGTCTTCCCAGAGCCCTGAGGGTGCCTAGACAGCAAGAGGGTTCCAGGGACTCTGGCAAGGCCCCTTGGGATAGGAAATGTTCCTCCAGATCCCAGGAGGGCGGCTTCCCTAAAGGATGGGCTTGTGGAGAACCCATGTTACAGATGAGAACATGGAGGCACAGAAAGGCTGGGGGATGTGCCCAACATCACACAGTTCACATGGAGGAACCAGGAGGGGGACCAGCCAGACTCCTAAGCTAGTGATACTCTGTAAAGTGTGGGCTCTGAGAACAGCAGCCTCTGGCTGAGTGAGGGTGTGAGACAAATATGGGAGCAAGCTGGGGGCCAGGCAATGGGAAGGAGCCTTCTGCGCCTCTGCCACCTGTGGGGAACCTGCTGCCTTGTGCTGGAGTGAGGACTCTGCCTTGGGGTTATGAGAAGAGTCCTGGGCTGCTCAGCCTAGTTCCTGTGTGTCAGATGGGAGGTTGGTGGTGCCTGGGTGGAGGCTACACATGCAGGGCTCTGTGCTGGCTTCTCCAGGAACCTGGGCTTGCTGGGTCTGTGTCTGAGGACCTGGGGAGGTGTTGGGTGCTTGTTTGTGCACATCGTGACTGTGTGGCATTCCTGCCACATGCCCTTCCATCATCCCAGGACTGGCTCTGCTGCTATGCTGCCCACGTGCCCAGCACAGGTGTCTGCACAATTGACAGCCTGAGAGTGCCAGTGGAGAGCTTGCGACTAATGCACTCACAGCCCAGTGCCTTTTGGAGAGGGAGATGCCGAGGGGTGACAGGCCACAAACAGGGTCCCAGGAGGATCTCAGCACCTCGGGAACTATGGCTACATGAGCCCTCCATTGTGTGTCCCTCTCTGGGCCTTGGCTTCCCCTCATGCTCCAGCTCTTTAGGGGTACCAGGGCTGCCCCTTGCCACCAGGCCAGCCCAGAAATAGCTGTGACCTTCCACGGACAGTCTGGCAGTGCCCAGAGCTGGGAGGCCTACGTGCACCCAGCTGAGTCCTCTCACCGTGGATGGCCAGCTATTTTGGATGTGGCCTCCTGAGGCCAGGGCAGGGCTCTTTCCCGCAGACCCGGCAAGCCCTCTGACGTGCATTCATAGGGCCTTGGCCAGTTGCCCTGGCTCCCTCCGTGATCTTGAGCCCCCGTCCTTCAGTCTGACCCAGAGGCCTGGGCTCTAGGCGAGACTGGGGAAGGGGAACATGGGGACTGGGGCAGGTGCTGGGTGATGGGCCACCCTGAGGCCTGGGCTGGATTGGAGAGTTCAGCTGTTTTAAGGAGAAGGACACAGAATGTGTTCACACCAGGCTGGCTCTGAATCCTGTCTCAGCTCCTCAGAGCTGCCTGAGCCTCAGTTTCTTCATCCATAAAATGGGGTGATGGTACCTTCCAGGCTGCTTTGAAGACAAACAGGGGCTGGTGCTTAGGGCATTGTGCAAGGCCAACACACAGAGGAGTCCTTGGGCCTTCCCCCATTCCACAGGACTGGACACTGGGCTCAGGGCAGGGACATCATGGACTTCGACCACAGACAACTCATACACCTGAGTTCTGGCTGGTCAGTCTCCTCTGTGACATGGGCAGAGGTCCACATGCTGCTAACTCAGGACTGCTGGCTATAGTGAGTGAAAGTGGCCACCACATCATGATGGCCCAAGGCCTAGCCACCCTGGGGGACCACAGCTTCTTGGACAGCCCACTCACAGGGTCCTGCCATGGAAAGACAGGGAGGGAACATGGGTAGCTGGGTAGGGGTGGGAGCTTGGCTGCCCACTCAAGGGCAGAGCTCTCCTCCATGGATGCTGCGGTGAGATCTGATGCTATTCCCAGGGTTGTGGTTGAGCATCAGGGAGGCACTGCATAGCCTGCCTGGTGCTGGCTGCAAGCTGATGTCCCTCAGGGCCCTGGCCCCTCTGTTTTCCAGGGAACCTGAGAAGGAGCTGTAGCCACTCCTCCATAGGTAGAGGCTGTGGGTGGGTGGCCTGGCTCCATCCGGTGGGTGTGTGGAATCCAGCTGAATTCTGTGTCTTTTCTGCAGAGTGGGCTTACTGTGAACCCACAGTGTATCATGTCCCCTCTTGGGTACTGTAACACCCATGTCACCACTGTGAGGTGAATCTCTGTGTTCTCCCTCTGGGGGTAGGGGTGTGGCCTCACACTGGGCTCATAATTCACCTGGGAGGGGCCCAGAGGTCCATTGCAGCACACAGGGTTTTCTCAGTGCATGGCAGCAGCTGGGGTGGAGGCCATGCTGGGCACTTTTGAGTGCCAGACTATCTTCTTACCCCTCAAGGCCTTGGATGGATTCTTGTGGGTAGGACTTTGCTGGGTGGGACTGTTGGACATAGAACCCACTAGTTCTCTCAGGCCCTGGCCTGTGGGCCTGCTTTCTGCCCTGGGGATCATTGTGCCTACTGAGGTCCACTGGCCGGTCCCATGTGTGGGACACAGATGGGTAGGGGGTAGCACTTGGAAAGCTGGGGGAGACCAGGATCAGGGGTCTCCTCTTGGCCTCTGCCTTACTGGCAGGGGCTTTGGTGGGGCTGGGACCAGGCCCCTCTCAGGGGCCATTAACTCCAAGTGGGTTTGCGAAACTCTGTGTCCTCTGAGACACCATGCCTTCTTCTGGGAACTGGCCTTTTGGGACCTTGGAGATTGAGTGGCACAGTGCCAGGAGTCGGCGCCAGCCTGATGGAGCCCAGGGGAAAGCACCAGGACCTTGGACATTTAGGTTAATGCCAAGGCCAGGGCCAGCTTTCAAGACAGGGTCTGCTTCCTCCATCTGGGATCTGGGAGCCATAGAATTCCTGACTTGACACCCTATACCCTAGAATTCCCTGCTCATAACTGGAAGCCACTGCCAGCATCCCATAACTGGAATCCCAGGCTCTATATACAGGAGGCTGAGCTGTAGGCAGCAGGTGCCACGGCCTATGCAACTCAGCTCCTGACCCTGCAGGGCCAGGCTGGCCACATAGAAATATAGATGGGCCCTCATTGGGGTATGGCCTGGGAACCCACCTGTATCCAAGGGGTCAGGTAGGTGTGTGTGTGTGTGTGTGTGTGTGTGTTTGTGTGTGTGCTTGTGTTATGGGGGATTGAACTGAGGGCCTTACACCTGACTTTACCACTGCGCTACATTGCCAGCACTTAAAAAAACCTTTTTTTTTTTGAGACAAGGTCTTGCTGAGTTGCCCAGGCTGGCCTCAAACATGCCATTCTGCCTTAGCCTCCTGAGTAGCTGGGATTACAGGCATGTACCACCACACCCAGCAAGAGTGCAGTTTTGAAAGCACCAGTAGGTCCAGGTTGTCCATGCAGGACCAGGTTGGGCTGCCCTGGGGAGGAGTGGTGGCAGGTTCAGGCCTGCAGTGGGGTTTTGCCAACCACTCCAGCCTTCCAGGTGCCAGGCAGAACCTTGGACCTCAGAAAGGTGGCTACTCCATCTCAGTGTGGAGGAGGCAAGCAAGAGGGAAGAGCGGTGAGGGACCTGAGGGCATGCAGCACTCAATGCCCCTGCAGCCTCTGGTGGGCCTTGTCGGCCAGGCTGTTCCAAGGACTGGTTTGGTCTCCCCTTCGTGTGGCATGTGTGTGTGCACAGACCTCCCTACTGGTCCGTGTCCATGCTGGGCTCTCAGTCACACTGGGAGTTGGGCAGTGAGCAGTGGATGGGGTTCTTTCTGAGCCATGACCTGGCCTGAAGTGTGGGTCTGATCCGTCCCCCTGCTGTCCAGTTCATTTGTGTGCTGGGATCCTTGGAGGTGTGACACCTCCAGTGGGAAAAGGCAAATGTGACTTGTGACCTTGCTGTAGGGGCCCAGCCTGGTGGATGATCCAGATGGGTCTGGCCTCTGGGACTGTCCCAGAGAGGGGCAGGTGCTATTAGAAGGTGGCGGGGGCTGGGGAGGTTCAGGCAGGCCTGGGTTGGAAGAGGTGGCAGCAGGGAGGGAAAAGGGCAGCCAGAGGCCCAGCAGGAGCTAAGGCCTGGAGGCAGATGTGAGTAACAGGGCCTGATGGGCCACACTAGGTGCCTTGGGTGCAGAAGTGGTAGACAGCCTAGGTGCTAAGGGGTCCTTTGGGCACTGGGCAAGGTGCAGGGAGTCTGGTCCACAGGCTCTTGGGAAAAGCCTCTGTCTGGGCTGGGGTGACTGGTAGGGGGCTGGAAGCCTGTAGGGAGACAGACTGTGAATGGGGATGCCAGGGCAGGGATGGCAGGGTTGTGGGGTCTCTCCTAAGGCTAGAAGTAGCCCTGTAGCTCTCAGGGACAGAGATAAACATGGGCTTCTTGGTGGCCCTTCTGTCCCGAGGAGGTACAGCTCTGAAGGCTGGTCAGCCTGAGATACCCCCATAGGGCCCCTCATAGCACAGTGGCTGGGCAGTATCCTGATGAGGGAGGGGTAGATAAGTGGGCACCGGAGCCAGGATCCCCCCCCGGGGGGGTTCACATCAGGAAGGACCTGGGCTGCTGCCTGGCGGGGACAAGGGGAGCACGGCTGGGGCCTGTGCAAGGTTGGGGCGGGAGGTGGGAGTAGTGCTTGCAGACTTCCTCCCTCTGCTTTCCCGGGGAGGAAGCGTGGATCCTGGCATGCACTGAATGCCTGGAGCCCACAGCCAGCTCTGGGACAGACTGAAGCTTCTTCTTGTCAGGGTGATGAGGCCTTAGTGGGTGGGAGTGGTCACTGGGACTGGCTCTGTGTCTGGTGGGCTCAGGCTGCCCACCCCCAGCCAAAGACCAGATGCAATTGCACCATCACAGGGCCCAAGGGACTGTCCTCCCCCTGCCTGTGTCCTGCCCCACATGGGAGGGACTCTGTCACTAGGCCAAGGTGTCTATGAAGCCTAAGACCCTGCATACCAACCCGCTTGGGCAACTGTGAGCCAGAGCCCCCCATCTTTTCCTAATTCCCACTAAGCCTGTGATGTGCAGGTGGGATAAAGCCAGTGAGGACAAGGGCTGGAGCACAGAGGACCAGGGTGCCTGTGAGTGTTGTCAGTCCAGTTGGCCCTGAGGCAACCCCAGAGAGGTGGTGCCACAAAGGACAGGCCTATGCAGCTGGGAGTGCAGGACTTCCCTGAGTTGGTAGGGCAAGGGCCCTGCCCTGGTGGCCAGAGTGGAAGCTTCTCCCTCCAGAATTCAAACAGGAAGGAAGAGGAACCTCTGCTTTCCTACGGTCCTTTGTACATGGTGGTGTGTACACCTCCCCACATTGTGGTGCCCAGTCTTAGGATAGGCTGGTGTTGTGTCCCCCGCTGAAGGCAGTGACTCCCAGGTACTTCACTGGCTGTGCCATAAGAAGGTGGAAAGGATCACCACCAGGGACAGTACAGGGACTGGGGACTAGCAGGTGGGGTCCAGCCTGATTTCTGCCACTGGAATAGTTCTTGACTGCTCTGTCTGTATCCTGTTTTGTTAAACAAGCTTGTCATACAGTGACTGGGTGGTTATCCATTATCACTGGTCATTTTCCTCAAGGAGGTGCTGTGAACTGTGACTTTAAGATAGCTGACAGGTCAGGGCTGTCCTGGATCACCTGGCCCACAGGTGCCCTTGGGGTCTGTGGACTGAACTGGCCTGGAGATGAGGTTGGCATGGCCATTAAATGAGAAGAATTTGAGGCCCTCTGACGCAGGGGAGGGCCCCCTCGCCTCCCCTGACCTTGACCCTGATCCTGACCCCTGCTGTATGCAGCACTGTGAGGACGGAGAGCCCTACTGTACAGAACAACTCAGTGGAACTTCAGAGCCAGACTGTCACCCCTAGCTAGTGAATAGAGGAGCCTTAGGACCTGGTGGCCATAGAGTTTTTGGGCTCTGTTGAGAAATGGGTGCTCTATAAATGGAGGTTACCATTATTAATGTTTATCATTACTTTGAGGCAGCTTAGATGGTTGTCTGTTTTTACCTTGGGTGTAGTAGCTCCTGTGAAATTCAGAAGTATCCTGGGTTTTTAGGTTGGTCCTAATTGTGTGCAATGGGAGTCCCTGAGAGGCTCCTGGGTGCGGTGGCTGGTTGTCTGTCCCATGGCTCCTGCCATCTGCTCTGGCTACCCTGCAGGTCCCATTGTGTGTTTGAAACCTGTCAGGGTCTGGACTCTGGGCAGAAGAGGTCCACATGATTCCCTGGTGGAGGAGAAGAAAAGGAACTAGGTTTGCAACAGAGCACCAGGACTCAGGCCCACCTGCCTGGCCTCATGTAAATTTGGGCTCCTGGGTCTTAGGTCTCTGGTGGAAATGTGTGTGAGGGTGGGGTAATGATACATGGGTGGGTGTGAAAGGACTCTGGGAGCCAGCCTGGGAGGCTGCTTGCTCTGTCCATTTCTTCCCTGGCATCTGTCAGCCCTGCCCAACATCCGGCACCTGAAGGTGCCCACACATACTTGTCAAATGAAATGAATGAGGCAATGATTGAATGCTGGGTCTTCTCCCCCTCAGTGGGAGTCTGAGGTCTGGGATGGGAGTAGGGGAGACCACAGAGAGATGTAGGGGACAGAAGATGCCTGGCAATGCTGAGCCTGGGAGAGGGCAAAGGGCAGACTGTTGGGGTGGGACATCTGGGGTGGCTGAAGTGCCTGCTGGGGGTCAGGCTCACCTGTGCAGTTGAAGGCCAGATGGCTCAGGATTCAAGTCCTAGTAGGTTCAAATCCTCACATGTGCCAGAAGCATAGTCCCTAGGAGTGGCACCCAGCTGCCTGCCCCAATGCCCTTTGCTGACCTAATGACAGCTGGGGTAGAGCCCAGTGACCTCAGCCATAATGCTAGTGTCCATCTGCCCACTGGCCCCCAGAAGAAAATATAGCTGTCTGGTCTGCAGCTGAGTGGTGGCCAGCCCAGACAGTGCTGGTGGCGTACTGTAAGGGCAGCTTCGCTCTCTTTCCTTCACACAATTCTCCATTCTTTTGCCTTGTTTTGTACAAGTAACTGGAGGCAAAGTCTCCAGTCCAGAAGTACTGACTATGGGTAGAAAAGCAGCGCTCTGACTTAAACCGTTCTTCACTTACTATTCTATTACTGCTTTCTGCTGTCATGAGATATCGTTGATCAGTGCCTGGATAGTGTTAAATAATCAGAGTGCTGCCCGCTTGTACAGTGCAGTGAGTACTTTTTGAAGGACGTCAAGCTTACATAGTACTCCATGCTCCTCGTACAGTTTTTCTAGGGCACCGTTTGGGACAGGATGAGTTCTTTTATAATGAAAATATTTTTTTCTTAGCAAAATAATTTATTATGTTTTATTGTTTGTAATAATTTTGTTCTTAACTATTTTGGGTATTACTATTTGTTGTTGAGTCTCTCTTCTTTCCATATCTATTAAAGTCTTTTAAAACAATTATCTGTATCTTTTTGTGATATGAAGTAGGTAGGTGAGGGTGGTCTTGGGAGGCCTAGGTTTGGCAAGTTGGCACCGTGCCCCACAGAGCACTGTTAGACGTGTGTGGGGAGGGTTGCCTGTGTGGAGCACTCTTGCAGCCAGCTCATCTGTCTCAAAGTCCTCAGCAGGGAGAACAGGTAACACGTGGCGGAAACCAAGGCTTGCTCCCAACACCTCTGCTTCCAGGGCACAGCCCAGGCCCCATGACCAGCTTAGAGCTGGCTCCTCCTTGGAAGGTGGCTTCCCTCCCTGGCAACATCTCCATTTATAGAGGAGACCTTGGGTCCAGGCAGGACTAGTGCTAGTTCCAGGTTGTACCCACATGACATGACCCTAGGGATCAGGACTATGCCCACCTACCCTCTGGCCAGCTCTTCCAGCTTGCCTACTGCCTGGGGCTTCTGCTTAGAGGCTTTCATGCTGGTCTCCATCCCAGCCTTGGGTTCCCCTAGAGAAAGGGACTTATAACTTGGGTAGTTACTGAAGGCAGAAAGCACAAGGGCTGCCAATGAGTAGTGAGCTCCCCATCATTGGAGGTGTGTGATCTAGCTGGGGATTAGGTGGCATGAGTGAACTTTGAGGTTCCTCTAGGCTTCAAGGGCTGAGATCCCATGGTGGGTTCTTGATGTTTCACAGATCTGGATCTCTGCCCAGAACGTTGGGTCATTTGTTCTTTCCACAAACAAGTGGGACCCACTTGGTGCCTGTGTGGGAGGTGGGGTAGAGCCAACAGCTTCATTCTCCCCAAGTTAGGATACCTTCCCTGGGGCTGGGACTTGCTGCTCTGAAGAGCATGTGGCCCAGGGGAGAGGAGATGGCACAGGGAAGGGGAAGGGCAAAGCACCCAGTCTCCTTTGGAGCTTTGGGGCAGGGGCAGGAGCATGAGGGCTGGGATGATGTCCTAGGGGGAGTGGTGTAGGCTTGGCATTCCAGCCTCCCCCTGACCCTAGCAGGCTCTGGCAGGGCTCCAGAAACGACTCCTGATGTGGTATAAATAGATTTCTCCGAAAGACTTGGGGCTGCGCCAGCTGCAGCAGGTGCCCCGAAGCCTGGCCAGAGGGTCCAGGTGAGGGAGTGGGCCCAAGGTGGGGGGTAGACATGCAGGCCATGTGTACAACCCCCACAGCACAGTGGGCACTGGGTCTTGGTCCCAGGTCCTGGAACTTCCCAGGTCCCAGAACTTGCCAGGATCTCTCACTAAATGACCCATTTTATGGGTGAGGAAACTGAGGCTGGGTGGCAAAGGGGCTGGGGTAGAGATGAGCTGGGCCCCCAGGGCGCAGCAGATCCACCTCCAGCTATGGCTTGTCTGTTCTTCACTAGATGACTTGGATACACTGTTAGTTTCTCTGCACTGCTGTGATTTCATCTTTCTTTCTTTCTTTCCCTCTCTCTTTCTCTTTCTCCCTTTATTTCTTTACTTTTCATTGTTTTTCTCTCTTTCTTTCTTTCCCTCTCTCTCTTTCTCTTTCTCCCTTTATTTCTTTACTTTTCATTGTTTTTCTCTCTTTCTTTTTTTTTTTTTTTTTTTTTTTTTTTTGTGGTACTGGTGATTGAACCCAAACCAAAGCCTTTTCACTGAGCCACATCCTTAGCCCTTTCTAATTAAATTTTATTTTGAGACAGGGTCTCACTCATTCACTAAGTTTACCAGGCTGGGCTTGAACTTGCGATGCTTCTACCTCAGCATTCCAGAGTACTGGAACTACAGGCACGCACCACCAGGTCCAGCTCTGGATTTTATCAGTACCGTGTGACTGAGGTTGGTATCTGGTTGGTGGGGCAGCAGCCCGCCTGCACAGTGTCGCACCAAGGTGGTCCAGGTGGAGAGGGGTAGGGTAGTGAGTGCCAGCGCTGATCCATCCATTCCTCAGCCTCAGGGAGATGCTTCTGGAAGAGGTAAGAGCCAAGGCCTGCCTCAGTGCTGACTCTGCCAGGGTATGGCCTTGCCAGGGAGTGCAGTGTGGGGGTCCAGGAGGGCCGCCTGGCTTGGAGGGGTGAACCCCTGTGAATCCTTTGCCTCTGGGCACAGTCACGGTGAGGGGGATGGCAGGAGACAAGGGAAGACCACATGGCTGTGCCAGGTTGGGCTAAGCAGGATGCTCTCTAGGGGAGAGTCTGGGGGGGTGTGTTCTCTGCTGGGCCCCTGGCCAGCTTTCCTGGTCCACCCTCTCCCTGTGCTGACCGCTGATTGCAGGGGCCAGGCTGTCTGACTGGGAGCTGGGCTCACAACTAAGTTCCCAGCAAGGCGAGGCCTCAGGGGACGCAGTGCACAAGGGGCTCTAAGAGTCCTGGGCACCCCACTCAAGGCCTCTGAGGCCAGGGCAGGTGTGGAGGTGACAGTTATACCAGGTCCCACTGGAGCTCACAGTCTGGGGAGCACGTGAGTTCTGGAGTTGTGTTCGGGGAAGGCCAAGCCAGAGCACTGTTGGTGGGGGATATCAGGAGCCCAGGAGAGGGTTGTTTGGGGGTGTCCTGGAGGGCTTCACGGGGTGGGGCAGTGCACGGAGGGCTGTGGTGGCAGCTCCTGAGGTGACTCCTGCCTGGTCCTGCAACCTGAGGTGCTTCTAGATCCAATGCCTCAGTTTCCCTAGCTGTCTGCTGGGAGGATGAGAGCAAGCACCCACAGGGTGTCATGAGGATCAGAGGAGGAGACGGCAGTGTGTGCCGCTGGGAAAACGGAAGCATCCTTGCTGTTGGGCTGACGAGCTGGGCAGGGGACTTCAGGGCTGGGCGATACCCGTGGTCGCTGGGCTGCGTGGACTCTTGCCGCTCTCCTCTCTGGGGCGAGAACCCTTCCTTCCGCTTGGCCCGGCAGCCGGCCCGGTGGTCAGTGCGCCCGCGGAGGCGCAGCGGCCGCTCCCCTTCCTGCGCCTGCCGCGCTTCCTCTTCCTCGCCAGCTTGCCGCCGCTCTTTGTTTCCAGCGGGCCGGGCGCGGCTATCTTTAGGCGGCAGGTGCGGAGCCTGCTATCCTGGTCGCCGGCCGGTCACCGCCCCCCACGTGACGCCGGGCGCTATAAATAGCCAGCCAGGCAGGGATCAGCAGAGCCGGCGCTGCGGGAGGGCGCGCCCCGGTCTCGGGCGCAGCGCGGCCCGCCGGGCAGGCGCATGGAGGCGGCGGCGAGCCCTCGGGCGCGGGTGAGCCAGGAGGGGGTGCGGGCGGGACCCTCCGGACCCTCGGGGGACCCCGGCCCCGCCCCGGGGAGGTGGCACCCTGGTGACCGGGTGGGAAGCCCCCGCTAACGCCCGGGAGCCGGCGAGCCCCTCATCACACCCATAACCCCAGCGGCCTCTGGGGCTCCCAGCCCACCGATCTCAGTCCTACCTCTCCTGGGAAACCACTGAGCCTAAGCCTCCAGACACCTCCAGTATCAGAGGGTCCCATGTTCAGAAGGACCCCTTCCTTTCTGAAGTCCGGGTGATTCAAACTTCTTAACTAGCTGTGCCTCCCTGAACCTCAGTCTCCTTTTCTTCAAGCTGCGATTCAATGTTGTTCTTGCTGCCTTAGACTCGAGGTTGAGAAAACCCACTTAGCGCACGCTGGGTCTGGCTGAGGACCAGAGAATGTCCTTCTATCTCTCCCTGGCTTGTTTCCTCATCTGGCAAAGGGACCAAGATGGGCCTCCCCTTAAAGGGTTTTGAAAAGGAGCGGTTCTGCAAAAAGCAGAGGGCTGGGGCACTGGCCAGAGGAGGCTGGGCCAGGATCCCAGGAAGGGGAGGACCAGAGGGAAGGAGGAGCTTAAGCCCAGTAGGGTGGCATAGGTGGTGGGCATGGTGGCTAGGCCAGCAAAGGCTCACAGCAGAGGAGGGGCAGGTGCTTGCTTTACAGATGGGGAATCTAGGGTTGGGCCACAGGGAGTGCTCACTGCCTGGGGGTGGGGGTGGGGCAGCCTGGAGTTACTGGAATTGGGGGATGGCAGGTGGGGACCACAGGTCTTGGGTCAGCCCTATCTAGGGGTAGGTGCAGAGCTCTGATAGCAGGAGCCTTGTCTCTCCCCTTGCAGCTGGAGTCTCTTAATCCTTATCTCTGAGCTTCTTGGTGACCTCACCTGGGGGGCGGTGTTAGAGAGGGGGCTTATCCCTCGGGACCAGCCACAGGTAGGGTTGGGCCACATGGGGGTTCCTGGGTAGAAGGGCCTCACATCCCTGCTTTGCTTTCCTGGGGTGGGGGCCCAGACTACAGAGGCAAGTGGTGGGAAGTGGCAAAATACCAGCTCTGCTGGTCCAACCTAGACCAGGTCTAGCCCAGGCTCTGATGTCTGCTGCTGACCCAGCCCAGTCTGACCCCAGCTCCTTGCAGGCCTCTGACAACTTTGGGCCCCCATGAGAGCAGTATGGTTTGACTCAGGCCCCCTCTGCCTGGAGGCTTTCTGGCTCTCAGCCAGGAGGCGATGTCCTCTGGTACTGGGCAGCAGAGCAGACCATGTGCTGGAAACCCTGGGTTATAAGGTCCCCAACCCCTGTAGATGATGGGGTCAGCCTCTCAGAGAGGCTCCGGAGTCCCATGGCAGTCTTGGGCCTTTTCCCTCCTTTACTTTTATAAACACGAGTGTGGCTCCTGTGTGTGTGTGTGTGCACAGCATGCTAGTCCCAGGAGGGCCCAGGTGTTTGTGTGTTATTAGCACCGGCGGCTTCCCTCACAGCATCAGGGTGGTTGCTCACGCTGTGCGGGCACAGGTTGGGGACCTGGGTGGCTAAACCAGGGACAAGACTCCTTCCCTCTGCCTTTCTCTCTTATTGGGTGTTCCCCCTCTGGGGGTTTCTGCTGGAATGTGGATGCAACCTCTGCCCTGAGCCTGGGAGCACCGAGCCTGCCTTGGTATGGAGGGCAGGCTGAAGAGTCCATACCTCCCTGCACAGCCAGAGCTGGGACAGTGAGGCCTGTGCCCATGGCTCAAGGCCAGCAGTGGTGCCTTCGAGTCCAGGGTCCCACCATGACCCTTCCTCACCCTGGCTGTGGCTCTGGGGGCCCAGCTGCCTGGTAGGCAGCTGGAGAAAAGGGCACTGGGGCAGGGAAAGAATAAAGAGGTGGTGGGCAGGGGAGGGATGGAAGACTGCCAGGTGCAGTCCTGTGAGGGGTCCTCTTCCTTGGGTAGAGGAGGCAGGGGTAAATCCGTGGCTGGAAGGGTCTGCTAACCACTGAGTCACAGTGGAGGGACCCTGGAAACATCTTCTATGTTTCTTTGTTGTGCAGATAGAGACACGGAGGCCCCGGGAGGCCAGTCACATGCCCAAGGTCTCCTGGCCCCTCTGTGGGTAGGAGGGAGCTGATGCTCCTGGGGACCTTAGGAGCCATTTGATCTAGAGAGGGAGAGAGGCAAGGGGTGGAGGTACTGAGGGCTGACTTTATGACTGCAAGCAGTGTCCTTCCTCAAGGCCCTATCATGGTTAGACCTCACTCCAGGCCACTTGTGCTGTCACCGCCCTGGCATGTGCCTGGCAGCTGGTCCACTCTGAGATCCTAAAGGGCAAGGCAGGTTGTTTTCCTTTCTGCTTGGCCAGCTTGTGAGTAATCAGGGGCAGGGGCAGAGGCCAGGATGGGGAAGTTACACCAGTTCCCAGCTGGGTAGTTCTCAAACTGTCTTGAGCGATTTTCCCTGGGGGTGGGCCGTCCAGAGTGATCTGGGCTCTGCCATTCCTCAGTGGCCAATAAGCCTGAGGAAAAGCGACTGTCCTGAGTATGTGTATAGGGTAGGATATCTGGTGACTCAGGCAGGGCCAAGCTTGAGGTTAAATATACCTGAAGTCTGCTTGTTGGGGTTCAGCGTGCTGGAAGGGTGTGTCTGGTATCCTTCTCTTCCTGTGTTCCTCCTCACTCATCCTGGTGACCCTGCCTGGGTGTCCTTTCTCCTTAGGGCCCTGGGCTGGCTCTGTCCTTACTTGGGTTTTCACATAGGGAGACTGAGGCAGAAGGAGGGCCATTCATTTGCTTCTCTTCCCCCAGATGTTGCCTGCTGAGGACCAGTCTACAATCAGTGGAGTGGCCCTTGTGGGCCAGCTCTGAGCACTGCCGTGCCCAGCATTGCCTCGAGCCTGCCGCTGAGGAAGCCACGTGCCTCTGGCCCTCACCATTGCCCTTGCCTGCTGATGGCCTCTGCTGCCAGGCCTGGGGTCAGCTCTGCTGACTGAGCCCTCTTTCCCCTCCAGGACTTGCCATACCCCAATGGGGTAACGTGACCAAGGGCCTGTGCATCAGAGACCTCCTGCCTGCTACCACTGTGACCTCTGCCCCAGGGCTGCCAGAGTTGGTTCCATTCAAATTCAGTTTTCCTCCAGACCTTGGGGGTTTGGAGCCCACCTTGGAGCAAAGGGAGCTGTTCCCCAATGCTGAGGGGGTCTCCTCAGCGAAGGACCCACCCTAGACACTGCACGGTGGCCACATTCACTTTGGGGTTTTTAAATGTTCTTTGCTGAATTTTTTGGTAGTTGTTATCCCCTTTATCCTCAGCCAGCTCTGAGAGATAGGAGTTTGGAATTGCCCATCTTACTTTGGGGGACTGTTTTGCTCCTTTTTTGGGGGGGTGGGGTTGGGTTTTCTTTTTTAATTATCCAAACATTGAGCAGCTTCCTTTCCCTTTCCCAAGTATTTGTACAATATTTGTGCAGGGTATAGGGGTGGGGTTTTAAAAGAATCCTTTTCCTCAGACAAGTACAAGGATATTGCTCCACTCGGTTTTCTGAGGCTGGTGGGGGCTCCTCTGGCCGTGTCCCTGGCCCTCTCTGCAGCCCCCTACCTCCCTGCCCTCTGCCTTCGGGAGGCATGGCGCGAATGAACCGGCCTGCCCCAGTGGAGGTGAGCTACCGCAACATGCGTTTCCTCATCACACACAACCCCACTGATGCCACCCTCAGCACCTTCATGGAGGTGAGTGGGGCTGGGTGGTGGCAGGCAGCGTGCCTGGGAAGCCTGGCGAGCAGTTATAGGCCTGAGCTGGTGGGGGGAGGTATAGCTATCCATTCCCAGTCCTCTCTGTGTGCAGCTGAGCTCAGGCACCTGTTACAGGTCCTGGATGGGGCGCATGGAGATGTTTGGGGGGCTTGGGAGTGGGGAGTCTCGGGGTCCAGTGGGTTCCCTGGGGCCAGCATGTGAGCAGTGGGACCTGAGCCTGTGTGAATCCAGGCAGGTGGAGAGGTGAGGACTCTGTGATGGGACGACACCTAGGCTAGAACTGAGTTGGCCACAAGAGAGAGTGACCACTGACTCCTCGAGGGGTGGCAAGAAGAGATGCCTGCTGCCCAAGACCCCCACACTTGTGACCAGGTGTATTTTCAGAGTCTCTGTTGGGAATAGACTACTAGAGCTGTCAGTGTGTTTGTAGACCCAGGGCCATTTACAGAGCTGGCAGCCGTATGTGGACCAATTACAGAACCCATTACATGAGGCATTTTGCAGGCCCATCTCTCAGCTTTCCCATCCCTGAATGTGAGATGAGTTGTTATGGGCTTGTCATAGTCAAATGGGGATGTGGATGTGGATGTGAGAGGGCATGGGGAACTGTGTAGGGAGCCTAGACCCTGGACACTGAGCCCAGTGCCCTGCTGAGGGTGACTGCCCCCCTCACAGCTGAGACCCTTGAGATAACAGCAGGGCCCAGGGAAGGACTGGTAAGCACAGCACCGAGTGACTGGGGCTAGGGCTTAGAGTGTAACCAAGATAAGGGCTCAGTGTGTGAACAGGGTGAGGGCTCAGTGCAGGACCAGGTTCATCGTCCAGAGTGTGACCAGGGCTCAGTGTGTGAGTAGTATCAGGGAAGGCTCAGTCTGTGGCTAGGGTCAGGGCTCAGTCCTGAGCAGGGTGGCAGCTTCCTCCACTGAAGGCACAGAAGGATTTGGAGGTATCCCTGTGGCCTCAGAGGCGGGCACCCCCCTCTTACTCCCTGTATTCTTAGAATAGTTGGGTCCTGGCCTCTCTGTGTCTGGTGTCCCCATCGCGTGACCAGCAGGGCCCAGTGATCCCTCACCACTCCCAGAATATCTGCCGGGAGCAGGTGGGGGTGGTGCTGGCCCTGCCGGTGCCCCTGGGTATGAATGTCCCTTGTCTGGCTGTGAGCTTGATGACCTTTTGGCTGGTCAGCATGGGGTTTCCCTATGGGTGTGCAGCACCCCCACTCTGGCTGTCCTGCTGGCTCTGAGGCCTCCTGCCTGTGGGGCCTGCCCCTCAGAGCCCATTCATGCAGCTGAGGCAGGAGGGGGCCCTGCCTGCTGGGAGACCAGGGGCTTTGTCTAGTAAATGAGACCCTGCTGGTAAGAGTTGGGATGCTGAGCACTGCAGCGGCTAGAGGTGACATGCGGTGGGCTATCACAGCTGTTGAATATGGATTATGGTGAACATAGATGGTGATACCTGCCTGTCTTTAGGTAGCTGAGGAATAGGCACCTGGGACTTCTGGTGAGACCATCTGCCAGTCACTGGGCCTGAGTCCACACTGTCTTGCTGTGGGGGACACAGCCCTGGAGGGGGTGCTGAGGGGGACACAGTCCTGTCCTGGGCCTGAGGGCACTCAGCCATGTCCTAGCCAGGGGTTTGGTCCTGAGCCCCCCAGCCCCTGCCCAGCCTGCTCCTTCTTCACACCCTGCCAGGACCTGAAGAAGTATGGGGCCACCACAGTGGTGCGAGTGTGCGAGGTGACCTACGACAAGGCCCCATTGGAGAAGGACGGCATCACTGTTGTGGTGAGGGGGCACAGGGGACACAGTGGCTGCCCTGGGGTTAAGGCTGGGCAGGTGGGTGGGTATTTCTTGCTGAGAGGCCAGAGCATGGCCCTCTCTGGTGTCACTTGGGTATCTGGGCCATAGGTGTGTGGGCACCTGGAGGAGGCCAGAGGTTGGGACATGTGACCAAGAGAAAGTCACCCCTCCTAGACTCCCTTTTCTCAGACTTAGGCCATGAGGCAGGGGTCAGGTTTGTTGATTGAAACCATAGCTCTTGTGGTTGGGTCCTCTTATGTGTTGCGGTGGGGGTGTGTCTGTATCCCGCCAGGTGCCACCAAATCTTGGCCATATGGCAGCCTGCAGCCCCTTATATAGTTCCATCTTGGGGAAATCAAGGCATGGGGTCTGTCATGATCTGAGGCCACATAGCCAGTGACATGAGGGTGCCTTGAGGAGTGGCGCTCACATAATGATGTGGCCCTGCCTGCCAGGTGTGCTTGCCAG
This sequence comes from Erethizon dorsatum, assembly GCA_028451465.1. Taxonomy (NCBI): domain Eukaryota; kingdom Metazoa; phylum Chordata; class Mammalia; order Rodentia; family Erethizontidae; genus Erethizon; species Erethizon dorsatum. The sequence continues at coordinate 68,408,876 of CM051828.1, read as the reverse complement.
GGGGGTAGCCTGAGCCCAGCAGCCTACCTGGTGGGGAGCATGGCCTTCCCAGGGGTCCTAACTCAGCCTTTCACCACTTCTTGTCTGGCTCTGTCTCTGGGCAGCAGTCGGGCTGGGGAGGCCCTCTGTGGAGGCTGTGGGGGACCCTTGGGGCTGTTTCCTTGGCTTCCATGGCCCCACGGACCCAGTTCAGGTGGAGGATGGGGCAGCTCTGTGGCCATATGCCTGTGGGTTGGGCCACAGTACCTGGAACCCCAGAGCCAGCACAGTGAGGCCCCCCAGCCCCTGGCACATGGGCTTTGTACCCCAGGTAGCAGGGTGTGTGGTTCTACGTATCCTCTGTGTCCACAGCTGTTACTATGTGTAGCAGCAACTGCCTGGGAGTTGGAGTGTGTGTGTGTGGGAAGAGTCTGTCCTTTGGGGTCACAAAGGCTTAGGCTGAATCCCACCATTGTCCCTTTCCATCTGTGGGACCTCACAGACCACTCCGAGCCTCAGTGTCCTCACCTGAAAGTATAGTTGCTTGGAAGGATTCAAGACAAAGACACATAAGCACATCTTGGCACAGGGCATCTCAGCAGCCCCTCCTTCCTTTCCCCAGCAGCAGAGGGATTTGGGTTAGATTTAAGGCAGCACCCATGGGCCCATGTGGACCCAATAGCAATCAGTGCCAATTCTGGAGCAGTCCCTGTGCACCTGCCTTACCAATATGTAAATGTCTTGTCCCCCTGCAGTGCACCCTGGGCCGGGCCGCCTCCGATGGGGACTGGCCTCACCTCCCCAGCCTGGGTCCAGCTGGTGTGCGAGTCCAACTCCCAGAAGCATGGCCTCACCCACAGCCCTGTCTTTACTCTTTATGGTACCTGGGCTGTGTGGTAGCCCTGGGGGCTGGGGATACAGCAGGCATGGTGTGGCAGGCTTGTGTGTTACTGTAGGGGACAGGTCCCCTCAGGCCAGCCACTGGTGTTCAGGTGGGAGGGATCACTTCTTGGGCTGATAGAGTGGGGTAGAGGGCCCATGGTGCTCCCCAGGAGCTTGTACTCAGAAAGGATGGGGTGATTCAGGAAGGCACCCTGGTGGGCGAAGCTGAAGTAGGCGGGATCAGGGAGTTAGGTGTTCATAGCAAGGTGCCCATGGCCCAGCCAACCCTCTTGCTAGCTCCTGGCATTCTCTTCCCCTCCTAGCAGGCAGGGGGTGGCAGGGTGGCCACTCCAGCCCCTACAAGTTGGGGTCCTCATGGGCTGGTTCACCCACAGGACTGGCCATTTGATGATGGGGCACCCCCACCCAGCAAGGTGGTGGAGGACTGGCTGAGCCTGCTGAAGGCCAAGTTCTGCGATGATCCTGGCAGCTGCGTGGCTGTGCACTGTGTGGCAGGCCTGGGACGGTGAGTGGGGAGAATAGGTGGAGGTGGGGGTGGGAGTGGGGGTGGAGTGGGGCTCTAGTCCTCGGGTGCTGCTGTTGCTGGGAGCTCTCTTGGAGCTTGGGGTCTTGTGGTCACTTTCTCACTTTCCAACTTAGGCCACATCCACATGATCATCCCAGAGGCCTGACACCCCAAGGTCAAAGCTTCCCAGACAAGTCCTCTAATGGCCTGGCAGGGAGGAAGTCCTTCTCAAAGCCTGACCTGACTCCCTCCTGCAGTGGTTGCTGCCCTGTGCTCCCCCCCAGACACAAGGGCACCCCTGTGACCTGGACCGTGAATTGATCTCTGCTCAGAGAAGGATCAGCAGCCTGGGTCTGGTTGAAAGGACTGGGTAGTGGAGTTCCCCATTTTGGTCAGAGCAGCAGCTGATTGGGATTCACAGCCAGCCTGTACCGAGCCCTTACCCTGGGTCAGACCTAAGCTAAGGCCTTCATTTGTGTGCCTTAGTTTATCCCTCCATGACACATTTCACCCATGAGGCACAGAGAAGCAGTCTAGACCCCCTGGGGTTGCACAGGAGGGACAGGAGAGAGTCAGGATCTGGACCCAGGCAATTGGGCTGGTCTCCAAGTCTGTGCCCTTCACAGGGGAGCTGAGGGAACTGGGGTGGGGTCTGGCCCCTGTGAATGCTCCCCATACCCTGCATCCTCAGTAGGGAGCCTGTCAGGGGAGGGCCAGGGTACAGAGGCTCAGATGGCTCAGATGATCCGGGTCCTGCTGTCTGTTTGCAGGGCTCCAGTCCTGGTGGCACTGGCCCTCATTGAGAGTGGAATGAAGTATGAAGATGCCATCCAGTTCATCCGGCAGTGAGTGGCCAGCTGTGGGGCTGAGTGGGCAAGTGCTTGGGGGCCTGGGCTCTCACTGTGGCCTTTCGTCACACAGCCCTCTCTGGTGGTGCAGCAACTTCCAACAGTCCCACCCCTACCACAGTTCTCTCTGCTCATGTGGTTCCCTTGGCCTGAGGCTGTGTGAGCCAGCAGGGCTGGACCAGATTGAACCATCCCTGGACAGTCAGGAGCTGAGAGCCAGCAGCAGCAGGGGTGCAGGATGGCTGTGCTCCACTTCTGCAGCTGGCCAAAGGAACAGCCAGGACTTGCTGGCCAGGGGCATCCCTCCTGCCCTGGCAGATACCATCTACTTAATGTCCCTGGTGTCTTTAGTTACTTTTCTCACTGCTGAAACAAAGTGTTCGACACCCAGAGTTAAAGGAGGAAAGGTTTATTTCAGCTCTCAGTTTGTAGAGGTTTCAGTCCATAGTCAGCTGGCTCCAAGGCAGGGTAGTGTGGCAGAGGGGCATCACAGAGGTGAAACAATTCATGGTGTGGCAGGCAGAAGGCAGCAAGCAGCAAGCGGCAGCAGCCTGCCTTCCATCTTTTATCCCATCCAGGCTATAAGCCTTTTGGGTGCTGCCACCCACACCCAAGTGAGGCATCTGTCTTCAGTAAATCCATTCAGCCACACCCAGAACTATGTTAATTCCAATCAGTGGACTGACTTAGTACCATACTCCCTTAATCCCAGTATGACACACCCTAGATCCAGACAGTTCTGAGCAGCCCCATCTATGAGTAGATGAGGCTTTGGGGGGACATCTAGATACAAGCCACAATACCTGGTGACCCTGCCATGTGCAGAGGACCTTGGATATGATCCAGCCTCTCAGTGGGAAGCAGGAACTTCAAAGCCTCCCAGTGCACAGTGATACCAGCACCAGGGCCTGACTGCCCTTCAGCCTGTTGTCCCTGGCTTGGCCCCTCCCTACCTTCCTTGGAGGTTTCTGGCTAGCTGCCTTCTAGTCACTTGGTAGCCTGCCTGGGGAGGGCTCTCATCTGCCTACTCAGCCAGGCAGGGACAACAGTGGCTGACCCTGCCCCCCCAGCCCGTGTGTGTGTGTGCATGCACAAGTTTGGCACACACACACTCTTGGTGGGTGCACTCTTGTGTTGCCCTGAGACAGCATCTGCCAGGACTCAGCCGTCTTTTTCCCAAGGCATGCTTGTCCCTGCCTTGCCACCCGACATGGTTGTACCTGCAGCTGCAAGTATCCTGAGGGGGCCTGGACAACGTGCTCAAGGGGCATGGATACATATGCACATATGCTCTCAAACACGTCATACCAGGACATGTGTGTTCACATACATGGGCACATGTGCATACATACGAGTACACACGTGTGTACACTTGTACTGTTTCTCTCCAGGCTCTGGTGTGTAGTCCTGAGTGGGACTGTCTACATGGAGAGAGTCAGGCCTTCATGTCAGTGGTGCCCCCCCATCCCATCTCTGCTTGTGGGTACTGCAGCCCAAGGCTGTGCCAGACAGGGCAGGATGAGTTCTATTGGCCATGAGGAGCGCCCCAGCCCATTTGCCCTGTGTGTATGTGGGGTGGACAAGTGGCCAAGCCAGAGCCTGGGTGACATTCTGACTGACCCCATCTCTCCAGGAAGCGTCGTGGCGCCATTAACAGCAAGCAGCTCACCTACCTGGAGAAATACCGGCCCAAACAGAGACTGCGGTTCAAAGACCCAAACGCACACAAGACCAAATGCTGCGTCATGTAGCTCATTGGCCAGGCCTGGGGCCTGTGGTGGTTCACCCTCCCTTGTCCTGGCTGACCTCCATTGGCCTGTCTTCCTGTGCCTCAGTGCCCGTGTCCCAGGAGTCAGGCAGCCGTGTGTTCCATGTCTTGGCCTCGTGTGCCCCTCTCCTAGGCATGGTGTCCCTGAGAATGGTCAGCCCCCATCTCTGGACCTCCTGCCAGCGACCTCCAACAAGCCCACCCCGACCACAGGTCTCGTCTCTGACCTGGACATGGTGATGGGTGTATTTTTAACCACTGGGCCCAGCCCCTCGGTGGCGGCCCCTTACCCTGCCCTGTTCTTGGCACCTTAAGTTATTGGATCCTGGGGCAGTCACATACTCTGGACACTCAAAGGCAATAAAACAGCAACCGTGGTCATGTGTGGAGAGTGAGTGCGTGGCCAGGTGGGGGTGGATTGTGGCCTTGGGGTCTGGGAGGCCACAGCCAGGGGATTGAAACCTGCGAGGCCCATAGGCTGGGGTTCCAGCATGGTCCTGTGGTGCCCCCTGGTGGCCATGTTGGGACCCTGCACTCCAATTTGGGTCTGCGTCTGTGATATACCAGAGTGGAGCTGGGCCACTAATGGGCTGCTGGTTGCAGTTTTGGGGTCAGGACATTAGGAGGCGAGGCTGGGTCACCAGTGTTGCTGCTCTGCAAGTCAGGGTGGGTTCATGTGGCAGTTTTGGGGCCTTGTGTCTGCAAAGAGGGGAAGGCTCCCTATTCTACCTCCAGCAGGACCTGCATCTCAGCCTTGAAGGCCCAGGGAATGGGCCCAGGAAGGGGTGGTGTGAACTTCAGGTACAGAGGCCACCTGTGGCTTAGGGTAGAGGAAGGCTAATGCTGTCTGCCAGGGGAGGGAGCAGAGGTGGATGTGGGCACCTGGAAGGATCTGAGTGAGGAGAGGCTGCCTGTGAGCCTAGTCACACTGCTACCTGCGTCTGGGGGCTGCCTGCCTGTAGAGGAAAGGGGTGTAGGAGGGCAGGGGCACCACTGAGAGCATGGGCCCAGGGCTGGCCTGACTGAGTGTGTAGGGGGCTGGGAGTGCTCTTGCCCCAAGGCCCTTAGGCAGTGACACCCACCTGTGGATGCCACCCACAGGCTTTCGCTGACCGTTCCTCTTGGCCATTGCATAGGCTGGTGCTTCAGCCCTAGAAAGGGATCCAGATCACTGTCCATCTGCATCTGCCACCCAGCCTTTGGCCATTCTCTCCCCAGTGCCCCACCCAGCCTGCTGTCCCTCCTCCTACACTATACCCACTCTGCAATGGGTCCCTAGGGTGGCTGAGGGGGGACTCACTTGGACCCCCAGAGATCACTGTTTCTGCTCTTCCCAGGAGGGCGAGCCTTATGCACAGGCTGCATGGTGAGTTCTTGCCAGAAGCTTATTCCACTAAAGGCAGGTGCCCACCACCTGGGCCTGTCTGCCTACACTTACAATAAGGGCACTGTGGTGGGGGAGAAGACCCTATCTCCCCATATCCGCCGTGCTCCACCAGGCCTAGCATTGAACTACTATTCCTGTAGGTGCCATAACAGAGCTCCTGCTGCAAGCCAAGTTCCCAGAGCCTGCCTGTCTCCAGAACTCGGCTAGCAGCCCCTGCCTCATTTCCAGATGAGGGACAGACTCACAGAGGCTGAGGGCCTTGTCCAGACAGTGTTGGCTCCAAGAACCCACTTGGAAGTCCCAAGCTTTTGCTAAGTGAGACTTTCCAGAAGGGAAGAGGAACTGTCGGGGACTCTGGGTGGCTTGAGGGCAGCCAATGGGGCAGCTAGCAAGCTCACCCTGAGGAGACTGCCACCCTGCTGAGACAACTTTGCCACCTGCCACGCTGGCTCTAAGCCACTGTCACCAGCCAAAGGCTGAAGCAGAGGAGGGCTCCGAGACAGGTGCCCATGAGGTAAGGGTGCAGGTGGGGTATGTGAAAAGGCAAAACTACCCAAAAGCTGCCTAGGCAGCTCCACTTCTGGGAAGAATGGAGGGAGGAGACTGGGTGTGGCCAGCTGGCCTGGGCTCCTGGCTGGAGGTCTGCCGGGTCTGTCAGTGTTTAGTCTCTCCTCTCCTTGAGCGCATCCATGGATTCAACTATATCTATGGCACATTTCTGGGACGTCGCTGTATGTTTTTCAAGCCTCCCTCCCAAGTCCCAGGACCTGTGCCCTGGCAGCATGGCCTGCCCCAAGATGCGTACAGTCCTGGGGTTTGGGGAAGATGGACTGGGATTCTGTTGGGGAGCTGGGGTGCTTGACCTAAGGAGGGCTGGAGCTTGCCCACTGGGCCTGGGGGGATGTTGTAGGGGGTGGTGTCCAGGCATAGATGAACTCAAGTATGGTCAGAGCAGTATGGGCCCAGGAGAGGAGGGACAGTGGGCAGACCCTGCTGGAGTGCCCTAGTGGGGAGCTGGCTGGTCTGGCAGGGTCCTGGGAGACTCCTGCTGTGATTCAGGATGAGCACTGGGCCCCAGGCACTGCTCTCTTCACTTTTGGTAAACCGAGGCTCACAAGGAGGCCATGGCGTTTTAAATGGAACATCAGAGGCCCAGAGAGCCCAGGCCTTGCCTCAGGCCATACAGTTCAAATTCAGTGCTTGCGTACCTGGGAGGTGTGACCCGGGGTAGGCTGTGCTTGCTGCCAGCTCCCAGGGACAGTTCTGACCGGAAGGAGGAGAATGGAGGGAGGCTGGGTTGGGGAGCCTGTCCCCACCATCAGTCCCTCATTTACTGCCAAACCCCAGGCTGGAGACAGATTGAAGGCCATGGGCTTGGCCAGTGGCTCCATTCAGCTATGAGTGCCCAGGACTCGGGCTCAGGTTACAGGAAGTTGACCCCATCTCTGGGAATGGAGGGGCAGCCATTTTCAGGATCCATCACAGACTTTGCAGCTCCCCCCTTCCCCATCCTCTTATCCTTCCTGCCAGTGTCTCCTGGGGCTTGGCTTGACTATAGTGAGGCCCATGGGGTGGAAGGTGGGCAGCTGACAGGTGTAACACTTCTTTGTCAAATCTAGACCTTTCTTTCAAATGGAAAAGTTATGCAATGAAGCTCTGGGTGCCAGGCTGGCCTTTGAGGGCGGGTGGAGGTGGGAAGAGGGTGGGAGGACAGCAGGAAGTCACTCCTGGGATCTGGCTGACATCTTCTGCAAGAAGCAGAGCTGTCTGGTGGCAAATTCCTGGATGCTGGGCTCTGGGTCTCTTTTGAGATCTTTAAAAGCTTCAGGAGAGAAGGGTTAAGTCAGAGGTGACCCTGGCCTGGGAGTAGCCCCCCTCATTCCAGCTGACTGAGGTCCCAGAGAATTCCCTTCTTCATTCTTGAGGCAGCTGTGGGGCCTTCGTTTTGTGGGAGCTGAAGAGTGAGCTAAGCCATCCTCTGGTACCAGACTGAGGCCTGGGGAGGGGAATGGGCAACATGCAGAGGTGGACCCTGGGATGGGCTCTGTTCAGGCCAGGGTTCTTATCCTATTGCTGCCCTGGGCTTGGAGGGCTGGAAGAGCCCTACTCCTAGGGCCCTTAGTCTTGCCATCTTTGAAATGGTCTTAGGATGCTGAGCTGGGATTGGGGACTGTGGGTGGGGAGGGTTGGGGCAGGGGTGCTTACTGTGGAGCGGCAAATCGATGTCACCGTTGCTCAGCATCTGGGACACGGCCTGGGGGAAGTAGCAGATGGTATAACCTGTGCAAAATGGGGTGCAGCTGGCCAGTGGGTAGAGGCTCCGATCTCTTTGGGGGCCCAGACCACTCCTGCTCTTCCTCAGCCCCAAACCCCCTCACCCACTCCTTTTGCTCTTGCTGGTGGGTGGGTCAGGGTGGGTGCAGGTCAGGTTAGGCCTGGGAGTCTCCAAGCCTGGCCCTCCCTCTGCCCACCTATGAAGAGTACTGCCCAGGTCTTCATGTGATGGTGGCAGCTGTACAGGTACTTGAGGGCCTGTGCCATGTGGATGCTGAATTCTGTCTGGCTGCGGGTCATCTGGTGAGGGGATAGCCACCTGTCACTGTCTGGGACTGGGCCTGGAGGAGCCACTGATCTCCAGCCATGCCCCCTCCAAAGCCCTCAGACCAAACAGCCTGGCCTCACCACACCCTGACCCTCACCAGGCAGGTCCAGAGGAAGTGGCGGGCACTGAGGCTGCGCTCCCAGGCCAGGATGCAGAAGAGGATGTGTTGCGGCTGCCAGTGTAGCAGGGCAGCACAGCGGTAGAAGGCAAACTTGGCCTGCTGTGGGGACAGCCACAGGAGGGTCACCCACTGCTTGGTGTGTTCATCTATGCCCCATCCCCAGGGACAACAGCTCAGGTGAGCATCTGAGGTGGCCTGCTATGCTGGTGCTCCGGGGGACACCCCCTTCCCCACCCAGATGCCCACGTGCAGCTCTTCTGCACCATGCAAGTTGAGGATGAGGCAGGGAGGTGGTTTCTGTCCACATTCCAGCAAATTCAGGGAGTGGTTGAGCCCTACCTGTGCCTGGGATGGGGACCCAATAGTGAGCATAACAGACAGCAGAGTCGTGTGTGTGTGTGTGTGTGTGTATGCGGGGAGGGGCTGTGGTCTGGTGCTGGCCCAGGGAACCCCTCACTCTTCCACCTGCCTGCCCAGCCCCCGGCCAAGGTGAAGCTCTGTCATCCTGTCCTGCTGCAGTGGGCACTGACCGTGGCGACAGCTGGGCATTGGTCCTTTAGGTGCAGGAGCAGGGGTACCATGCCCTGGTACACCTGGGTTTGAAGGTCACTGAGCTTCCCACCTGCCATCGAAGTCACCAGGTCCCCAAACAGTGCCATGGCTGCTGCTCGAATCTGGTCCTGCTCCTGCAAGGCAGGTCTCAGACAGGGCCCAGCTCTTGCCCGACTTGGGACCCCACCCCACTGGGTTCTTTCTGCAGGGTCCTTTGGCTAGGCCTGGGTCTCCCAGTGTAGAGCCAAGCCTCCTCCCTCAAACAGGACTCCAGGGCAGGGCCAGACCCTCTCCCTCAGGCAAGGTTCCCAGGCTATGTCCCAGGTCAAACTCAAAGATATAAAGTCATTCTCTTTCGTAACCACAGTATGAAACTGTCATGAATGCAGCTCGGGGTGGCTGTGTTATCCTCCCTATTTTCCAGTGAAGGAAAAGTAGTCCCTCTAAATGATATCCCACGTCAGTCATAAGGCTAAGAGATCTTTGGGACAGTTGCAGGATCTGAGATTGAGGGTCAGAGCGGTTGGATTTTGCAGTATTCAGCCATGAGAAGGAGCCGAGCGCCACCTGGTGGACAATCAGCCAACCCAGTCCACGTGCCGGAAGTTAAGGTCACCCGCAGCATGAAGTTAAGAGGGAGGCACCCCCACCCGCCTTATCCCCGTGCCTACGTCGTCGAAGAAAGTGTGGATGTTGATGGCGATACTGAGGCTCTGGGCGCCTGCGCCCTGCATGCCCAGGCGGTGCAGCACTTCCGACACGGTGCTCATGACGCCCACGACTACCGGCTTACTCTTCTGGAAGAAGCCTTCAAGGAAGTGCGGCAGCTGCGCACGGAGCAGGCTTTCCTGGGGGCAGCAAGGTGATGGGTGGCAGGCCGGGACTTGCTCTTCTGGCCCCTGTGCACCCATATCCCCGACCAGCTGTGGTCCTCCTGCCCCACCCTGTGGCTGTGACTTCCAGTGACTGACAGCTGTAGATCCCACCCACCTCCACCCATCAGGAGCCTGTGGCCTTGGACAGGGCTTCTTCTCGCTGTACCACCTGGGTCTTTGAGAAGTTAAAGGAGAGATATGGGTGCACAGAGCCCTCAGTACTACTTGGGTTCCAGCTCCTTCCTACTCCCAGGCCTAGAACACCCCTGCCTTTACTCCATTTCCAGGCTTGCCCTGGGTCAGATGGGGTCTGAGGCTGGACCAGGGAAAGGATGGTCATGTTGCACATTCTGAAGTCACTAGTTCCTCTCCTAACTGGTATTTTGTGTGCCCCAGGTGGTGGCTCCAGACCTTTCGTGTTGCAAGTGACCATTATGTTCCATTTTTACACTTTTTGCTTTAAACATTCTTTTTGAATTTATTTCCAGCCAGTTCTGTCTGCCCCATTTGTTCGCACTGCATTCTTGAATTCTCAGGTGCATTGTCAGAAAGCACCATGGATGTTTCCTGTCATTGGCCCCTTGTGTGCAAACCAGGTTGGGTTTTTCAAAAATAACTTTTAAATAAGTTTGAAGCAGATTTTGTTGGCTTCCTAAGCTCTGTTTCATTTAAAAATATTAAGTTCATTTTCACCAAGAGAGTCCTATGACAGCACTGTACACTTTCTGCCTATGAGGGAGCTAGTGTGCCAGGACGGGGTTCCAGCTATGGACAGGACTGGCAGAAGGGAATTCTAGTGGGAAGGGCTGGAAAAGAAGCTGAACGTGCACAATATTATATGTACTACTCTGCTCGGGAGGGCTGGCCTGCTTCATCCCGTCTTGATCAGCCCATCTTGTTTCTGCCCCAATAGTCTTCCTTGCCCGGGTGTTCATGGGTCTGCCTGTTCTCTCTGGCCCATACCTCACTTGGGATGGGAAGGTAACTATACCCCCTTCTTCATACCAAGCCCTCCTGGTCTAGCAGGGCCCTTGCTTGCCTTCTCCATTCCCCACATGGCCCCAGTCAGTGCAGGGTGTGTAGGAGGCACATGGAAACTCTCTATGATCACCTGTCTGGGAGAACAGCTGGAAAAAGTGGAGAGGTAAATGAATGAATGAATGAATAAATGATTGGGTGAATGAATATAAAAGGAATGAACAAGTGAAATAATGAAAGAATGAGTCAGATGAAGGACTCTAAGAACAAACATAGGGGTGTGTGGGTGAATGGATAAATGTGTAGATGGATGGGTGGATGGATGGATGGATGGATGGATAGATGGCTTGGTGAATGGGTGGATAGATAGATGAGCAAGTACTATCTAGTCTCCATTTCCCATTATGAAGCTCCCATGAGTCACATGCAATGCATAGGGCTTTGGTGACCCTAATGGAGTCTCCCCCTAACCATGTGGAGACCTATGAGTTAAACAGAATTGGTGTACTAGGCCGATGGTTAAATGGTCTTAGGAACTCTTTGGAAACTGTCTCTTCCATGGCCTTTCTGTGACCTCATTTTCTACAAGCCCTGAACATCCATCTGTACTTTCACAGCAGCCTTCTCCAACTGCAGCAGAATGGGCTGGACCTCCCTCTGGGATTGTAACACAGCCCCCAGGGTGGATGAAGGGAGGCGAAGGCCTTACCCTTCCTGGCCACCTAGGAACACCTCTGTCCAGCTCAGCATTTTTATTGTATGGTGTCACCACTGGCTGGGCCCATGTAGGGTGTCAGAATAAAATGTGCTGCTGCTGCTTGTGACAGCCAATGGCTCAAGGGCTGGTCATGGCTTGAGGGCTGTCCATGGCCCCGCATTTGTCTCTGCAGCTCCCATTTCTGCTCCCATTTTATAGACAGAGGCACTGAGACCCAAGGGCTGAAGAATTGCCAGCCGGAAAGTGTTGGAGTGGGGACTGGTCTGCGTCTTAGCTCCTAACCATGCATGGTGCCTTGGAATCCCACAGAACAGGGTGTCAGGAATCCTATGGCCTGAACTGGGGACCTCCCCAAGTCAACTTGCAGGCCTTCTCTCCACCAGCTGTTCATTATGGGATGTGGGTTGCTATGGTGATGGGGCAGTGTTGGTTGGAATGGAAAAGATATGTCAACTAAAAGTTGGGGAACCCATCCACCAGGTTCTCCAGGGCAGCTCTCTCTGGCCAGACTTGGGGAGCTTCCTCAGTGGGCACCTGAAGTCTGCAGTAGACTCATCTCCTCCTGGTATAGAATAGACACTCGCTGGGGAAGGGACACTGCCACCCCTCCCACTGTCTGTCCCTGTCTGCAGATGAGGAGAGGTAGTCTGAAGTCACTCTACTGAAGGGATAGAGCCTGAAGGGCAGAGCCAGGATCCCACCCAGTGGGCCTTGCCTGCCCCAGTGCCTGTGGCCATGGCACCCGCCAGTACTCACCTTCTCTGGGTGGAAGAGGATGTTTCCGAGGGCCTGCAGGCTGGACACACGCACCTCTGGGCTGGTGTCGCAGAGACCTTTTGCCAGCACAGTCCTGGCAGCCTGACTAGGAAGGACCTCCAGCAAGGCGGGGCTGTAGAGGAACTGGGGGTGGGACATGCAGGTCCGATTTGGTGCCCTCTCTGGGCATCCGCATCTGCGTTGTGGGGCTCAGGGGCCAGGGTCTCGGGGGGCACATGGGGACAGGGGCACAAATGGCCCAGACTCTCCTACTCGTGGGGTGGGGGAGAACTGTAGGGTTTGACTTGGGTTAAAGGCCTCAGTTTACCTATTGTCCATCATAGAAAAGACCGCCCCCAGCTTGGCTCAGAGGCCACAGCTCCGGAGCTGGCCAACATCTTTCTGAGTCTTGCAGTTTTATAGACCCAGGCAAGGACCTGGAGTCCCACTGAGGTGGGACAAGGCTAACATTAGCATATAGGTCTGCCCAAGCCTACACCAGTGTTCCTTCAGGTCTTCAGGAGCTTTTGCAGGGTGTGGAGAGACAGGATCCCCAACCCCCAGCCTTGCCCCTACCTCTGTGAGGATGAGGATGGCCACCTTCCTGTCGTGCTCCTCTTGGCTCTGCAGGCTGGGCAGCAGCTGGCTGAGCACGGCCTTAATCTTCCTGCAGTGGTTGTGCACCATGGCCCTAGGGGACAGGGCCTAAGCTGTGGTCACCTCCCGAGTCTACCCTCCTGCTAACACCCGAGCCAGGGGTGTCTATGCCAGGAGTGTCCCAATGTGGGTGAGCATTCTGATGTGGTGGGCACACATCTCTGTGAGCCCATCCCACTCCCTTTGTACCCCGGTGCTCAATTTGTGCCAGACCTGGGCTGGGATGGGGGAGGCTGAGAAATAGCACTGACAACTCTTGTCCCCAAAGAGGTCTCAGGCCAGGTTGGGGCTGAGAAGATGCCAGCATCAACAGGCATGCCCATGACTAAGGCAGGAGGCACATTCCCTTTGGTGCCTCAGAGCCTCTGTGTGCACACTTGGGGTCTCCAGAGCCTGCCTGTGAGCAGGATTCCTTGGATTCCCAAGTGGTTCTAGAAGACCCAGACTCTGTCACTCTGGATGCTACATTCAGCCCCCGGTATGGTGGTGGCCTGGAGCAGATGCTCCTTCCCTGCCCCACACACTGGTACCTGGCAAGGAGGACCACACCCTGTGAGTAGGTGCCAATGGAGGAGAAGTGTTCCCAGGCACCCTGCAGCTCCAGGTGGGCAAAGTCATGCCAGTGCCCTGTGGTGGACAGCAGGCTCTTCAGGACTTCCAGTGATGTGCTGTGGCCAAACAGAGGAGTCAGAGGCTACCTAGATCCACAGTGGTCATCCAGGTCACCCCTACTCTTGGGAAGGGTGCACTTTCCCAGGTGGAAAGGCACACGACTCCTGTCTTGATTGCAGCCATTGTCAAGACCTCCATGGCACCTGCATGGTCCTGCCTTCTTCATCACAGAAATACTCTAGTGTGGCAGGCTGGAGATGGGCTGAGGTCCCCCTAGGGAGTGTGTTTGTGGGAAACCAGTTCTTGGGGAGAGAGACTCAATCTTGGTTTGGCAAGCCGTGATTGTGAGTTCCCTTAGAGCATCCTGGAGGGGACATTGACCCTTTGGCTGGGCAGTGAGTGGAGCTCGGAGGACATGAGGCACTGTGGAAACTTGAGAGGGTCTGGGACTCTGGTGCCTGGAGAGGATAGGGGAGACCAGGGTGCATGCCCATGCATGGGTAAGGAAGAGCACCATATGGGATGTAGGGTATACCTGTGTGCAGGTGCCTCACCTGAACTTTTCAGGTAACCATCCCTTGTTGTCCTCCTTCACAGAGGAGGAAGCATCCCAGAGAGGTGAGGTGTCCTGTCCAGGCCCTACAGCCTGGTCAAAGGCAGCAGAAACAGAATCAAGCCAGGCCTCTGCCTCCAAACTCACACAGTGACGTCACTGTAACAGGTACAGGGCTGCCCCAAGCACTGATTGCAGTCCCTGAACACATGTGGACAGTCTGGGAATGCAAGGTAGCCTGGCTCGCTGTCCTGTCTCTATTCTTGGCTACCCCTTGCCTGGTCACCGGGAGTATGTCACCTGGGTGTGTGATCACACCCTTGAATGGGGCTGTCAGCTTGGACAACATGTTTCTGAGCAGATTTGCAAAACCAAATGTCAAAGGATGAAATGCCATTCTGAAAGTCCCTGATGGTGCCAGTTCAAATGCCAGCTGGCTTTGTCATCTTGCCCCAAGCTGTGTCATTAAAAAGAGGCAGCATTTTCCAGGTCACTGGTCTCAGCCACAAAGCAGTGATGGTTTTCAAGGGACAAGGACTTGGGAGATGGGACATTTTGTTTGCTCTAGGAGGCTCTGAAAGTTTTGGTCCTGGGGCACCTCGGGCATCATGATTGCTTGTCCTTCGTGCTGCACTGACCCTATAGCCACAATGGGACTTCTGGGAAGGTGGCTGTCAGCTGACTTGAGCATTCCTGGGAATCCTTGCCTCTGGGGGTCCCTACAACCTACAGCCCTCCCCAGCCCAGGACCCCTAGCAACTCCCAAGGACTTGCATCTCTCATGCTGACTGTGGCAGGACAGTTCTTTCTTCTTCCTGGGCCCAAGGTCATGCTGTCCTTCAGCTTCTCAACACTCTGGCCTCCCAGTGATGCCCACCCCATCCCCAAAGAACTCCGCTTTCCCCAGAGGGGACAAAGCCTCAATGGAAAGAGGAAGTGACACCACATATGTTCCCTGAGGGCTGGCCAGACACAGCCTCACACCTCCCCAGCCTCACCATCTCCTCTTATCCTGGTTTTACTTTTGTTTTTAATTGTGGTGAAATACATTTACACAATTTGCCATTCCAATAATTTTTAAGTGTACAACGTGGCAGTGTTGAACACATTGACAGCGTTGTGTAACCATGGCTGCCATTCACCCCCAGAACTTTCTCAGAATCTTCCCAAGCTGAAATTGACTCTGAATTTCCTGTGCCAGCCCTGGTGCCTTCCATTTCTCTTTCTGTCTCCATGGCTTTGACTCCCTTAGGGACCTCACGAGTGGACTCCTACAGCACTTATTGTTTTGTGACTGTCTTATTTCACTTAGCAAGCTGACCTCCAACTTCATCCCTGTTGCCTCATGCACCAGGACACCTTCCTTTGTAAGGCTGCATAGTATTCCCTTGCATGTACAGATCACATTTTCTTTACTGTTCATCCGTGGTGGGTACTTGGGCGGTTTCCATTTGTTGGCTCCTGTGAGTGGCACATGCGGCTAGAGTTTTCTAGGATCAGTGAGTTCCTGTTTTCATTCTTTCAGGTATAAACTCAGGGGTGGGATTACTGGGTCATAAGTGTGAGTTTTAGTTTGTTCCCCTCCCCCCCCCCGTACTGAGAATTGAACCCATGGTCTTCATGCTGAGCTACATCCCCAGGCATTTTTTTCTTTCTTATTGTGAGACAGGGTCTCATTAAATTGTTAAGTTGCCCAGGTTGGGGTCACACTTGCAACAGCATGTGCCAGCATGCCAGCTACTCTGTTTAATATTTTGAAAAGTTGCCACATGCCATCTTTCACAGCAGCAGCACCCTTTTCTGTTCCCACCCTCATGCCTCTGGTTTCTCTCCATCCTTGCTAACACTTGTTACTTTCAGCCTTCTTTTCTGATCATAGCCATCCTAATGGGTTGAGGCATCTCTTCTTTATCATAAGCCTTTGTCCCCTTGGCCCAGTGGAACATAGGGACACCAAGGAACCACACAGACGAGGATGAGCATGGGTTTGAAATAGGGAATGAGGGCCTTGAGGGAGTTGAGTCATCCACAGCGATGACAGGGGAGGAATGGAAGTCCTTCCTCAGGCAGAGCATGCATCAGCAGGAGGAGGACTCAGCTGAGAACTGACCAACACAGGTTACATCCTCAAAGTGAGGGTCTTTGTCAGTCAGGGAAGCAGTGAGTGGTGGTCAGTGCCCATGGTGTAGCCCTGGCCTAAGACTCATGTGCTGGGCCCAAGGTGGCCCTGCTGAGTAGGTGGCAGGAACTTTGGAGGCCCATGACCAGTCTCACCTTCTTGTGTCTCGCCTGGCTGCCATCTGGTGTCCTGAACCAACCCTTGCTGTGTCACCCTCAGTCAGAGGACTACTCAACAATAGACCCCAGACCCTCTCTTCCGCCCCTCTTTCCCCCTAACCCTACCAATCCACCTGGAACATGAGTCAGGCCTTGGACTATGATACACTGGGTGATGGCACCTACCCTTGAGACCCACAGAGTGGCTGTTAGCCTCTCCACTGTCCCTCACTGCTCACTATGTCTGCTGATGTGGCTGCTGGTTGGCCCATTTCACACCTAGGCCCCTTCAGTCGGTCCTGGCCTGGCAGTTTCCCTCTGGGGAAGGGACACACAGGCCCCTATCCCAGCTCCAGGAGGGCATGGGTGCCAGGTTGGGCCAACCAAGCCTCTAATGCCCCTGTGGCCAAGGGATTGGTGCAGCGGTGGGCATGTGACTGAGTTGGGCCAATCAGAGCCAAGACTGTGCCCAAGATGAGAGTTTCTGGTATTGTGGCTACTGGGGCCACCTCTGCAGTAGAGAGGACCTGCTCAGAGAGAGGCCAGTTGGGGAAAGTAGAGCTGAGGGGGGAGGGGCAGGTGGATACAGCTTGAGAGCTTCATCCAGCCAGGCCTAGTAGAAAGCTACTCAAAGGCCCCAAGAGACAGATGCCCATGGTGCATGAGGGAGCCCCATGAGATATTTACAGACATCACTAGAGTATGGGGTGCCCCAAGAAAGACAAGTGCCCCTAGTGTATATGGAAGCCTGAGATAGACAGATATCCCCGCCCTGAAGGACCATTCACTCCTGAGGTGCAGGCAGTAAACCAGGAAAGAAGGCACAGATATCAGGTGTTAGATGGACCCAGGGAGGGGCTGCTATTTATAGAGGGTGGCTGGAGGGGACTGGACAAGGTGGCATGGGGGTAAAGGGAGCATTGGGAGAGGAGAGGGAGGAGGCAGTTGTAGCATCCTCCCAGCCCTCCCATGCTCCAGGAGAGGGTTTTATTAGCTTATTATGGAAGATTCATGGATTTCATGTTTGATCTGAATAAAAAAGGAACTTTATCCACATTGGAACTCAGAGACAATACGAGAAGAAGGACATTTTTCTTTTAGTGATGTGCTTTGGGGAGAGCTGTTAGAACCGACAGATTGTATGAAGCACATCATGATACAAACAAATGGAAAGAGTGGCCCCAGTGGTTTTGAGACTTGCTTATTGGATTTCTGCAAATGTGACTGGGTGCAGAGGGAAGCCCAAGGCAGACAGCCCTACTATGGCCAGAGGATGGAATGGTCTCTTGCATCCATGCCTGCCCACCCTCGTCAGGCACAGAGGGATTGGGTGGGGACCATAGTAACATTGCATAAAAATGTGCCAAGGCCCCTGAAGTGCCCATGGGGGCTGGCCAGGAGCAAGGGCAAGATGATACTATCTGTAAAATAGGCAAGATGATGCTCATATCCAGAAGTCTTGCAAGGAGGCTAAGAAGTAAGGAGCAGTTACCAGGCACCCTGAGGTGATGAGGAAACAGGACACGTGTCTGCCTGTAGGGCTTTCCATGCTGGTGGGAGAGCCATGTCGCTGAAGTTGGTGTTTGAGGCCATGGCTGTGGTGGGATGAATGTGTCTCCCCTAAGACAGACATGTTAGAAGCTTAACTCAGTACCTGTGAATGTGACCTTATCTGAAGTCTTTACAGATGCAATCGAGTTAAAATGAGTCAATTAAGGTGGCTGCAGTTCTGATGACTGCTGTCCTTTTAAGAAGGGAACTCTTGGACACAGGCACAGAGGACAATGCCATGTGACAGCAGAGGCAGAGATCAGAGTTACGGAGTTTGAAGCCACAGGTCACCAAGGATTGCCTGGAGCCACCAGAAGCTGGAAGAATAAGGAAGACTTCTCCCCTATGGCCTTCAGAGGAGCACTGCCTGAGGACACTTTGATTTGTGTCCTCAGGAAATGTGGGACGACACACACTTGCTGTTTAAACCTCTGGATGTGTGGTACTTTGTTCTTCAGCTGGATGAAGCTAATACCTGACTTGTCCTGGGCATTCCTGTTGGCTGGCTGGCTAGAAGGCCTGAGAGGCCCTGTGCTTACCTCTGGGGGCTGGGCAAGGCTGCGTCCTGGGCCTGCTGCCCAGGCAGGGACTTGGCTTTGGGCAGGTTCAGTTCCAGGACGTAGTGCACCTGGGTGAGGAGAGCCAGAAGGAGCTGAAGGTAAGCCTCCTGCATGGCTTTCTTGAACTCTTGCATGAACTGCAGCTCGTACAGTGTGTTCACGGCCTGTCAAGGGAGGAGAGAGTGAAGCTTCTAAGTCCTGGGCTCCTGGCCAGAGGTGCTGAGTCAAAGCCATGTCACAGGATGCCTTTCACTCTTTGCTTAAACATTTCCAGGACCGAGTGCAGCATCCAGATGATGCCCTTCCCTGTGATCAGTCCCTGCTAGCTGTGCAGCCTCAGCCTGGCCTGTCTGTGAGCTCATGGATCCACTGCTCAAGTCACCTTGCTGCTCAAGAACCTGGTGCCCCTGCTTTCCCAACTGTCTTTTGGGATGCCACCTGCCAACAACCTCAGACCTCCCCATATGACCCAGTGCCACCTCCCTGACCTCCCTGGACTCTGCCACTGAGTCTCTGCCCTTAGTGATTGTCTGAGGGTCATTGGCTTGGGTTCTAGTCCTGAAGGTGAAGTCCTGTGCTGTGTGGTGAACAGCACAGGGGTTTAACACGTCAGAGTTGGGGACAAATGGCCCTTGAAGGCGGAGTCTATGAAAGCAGCTCCAGGCCGTGAGGCCTGCCATGCCTGAAGGAGCATTTGGTCCAGAATGCTCTGGCTGAAGGGACAGTACTGAATGGGGATGATGAAGGGTGAACAGAGAGGGATGGGGCACATGGAATGCAGGGATGGCTGTCTAGCTGCGACCTAGTGTGATGGGTCTGACCCCATGCTACTGTGTGGTCTCCTGAAGGATGCTGCTCGACTCTGGTGTCATCAGCTAAGGGCTGGGGTGGATTGGGGAATAGGGCTGATGAGCACCAGGCATGGGTAGGGCAGGGGTCTCCTTCCTGCTGCCATGTGTGGTGGTCAGCAATCCCTGAGGCAGGCAGTTGTCTGTCTGGATGAGAAAAGGGAGTTGTCTGCTCTGTGCTGCTTCTCAGAGAATTTTGGGGCTGCAACTCTGCCTTGGTGGCATCCCACTGCCTTGGTGCCTCACTGGAGTCCAGCCATGGGGGACAAAAAAGACTGCTTTAGGATAAGAATGCCCTGCCCTTGGTGGTGTAGGCTGGCCCTGGCCTTAGGGGCTTAGAGGCAAGCTGGAAGAGATTTCCACAGGAGGAGGGCACAGCAGGAGGCAGCCTCTAAGAGTTCTCCGGAATCCATTGCTCCCTACAACCTCAGTTTGGCTTGGTGAACCCTGAAGTCTCCATACCCTTCCCTTCTGGTTGAACTCTGCCCCAGGCCCTCTCTCTCTGGAGCCATCTTGCACAGTGAGTGCCAGGCCAGGTACACACTGAAGATCCAGTCCCCTTTTCCACTTGCAGGGACATTTCTGTCCTGACTCACAAAGGCCTAGAACCCTGGGCTGGGAAGTGGGGAGCTGGGCCCGCAGCTGGGGCTGTGGGTCAGTCCCTGGGCCAGGATGCCTGAGACCCTTGCCCTACTGACCAGGGCTGGGTTGCCCTTCTATGGCCTTGAAGAGGGGTTCTCCCTTCCCACAGCTTGGACACTGACTGAAGTCACCCACGAAGCCAGGGTTGGGGGGACAGACTCACGGCCAGTGAGTGCAGGTAGGTCTTCTCCTTGGGGTGGGGACTGCCATCGCTGGCTTTGGTGAACAGAGGACGCTCCTGCAGCCAGGCCAGCAGCACAGCCAGCACCAGGCGGCTGATAGAGTGCTCAGCCCCCAGGGCCTTCCAGAGGTATAAGGAGTGGCTGTGGGCAGAGAGGGGCCATAAGGTCTTTGTTGTGACCAGGGCCTGGCTCTAGGGGCAGTGCCCAGAGGGAGAACAGGGCTGGCCCTGATCCATGCATAGAGTTTTGCCATTGGTGTGGTGACCTCTTGCCCATTTTGCAGATGGGGGCACCAAGGCCTGGAGAGAGAAGGCTGGCCCTGATCAAGATCTTGCCTGGGAACAGGAGTCTGGCCTGGCAGGCAGTCCTCTGGAGTTTCTACCTAGCCTAAGGGCAATGACCTGTGAGGCTTGGGGAAGGGAGGTGACATCAGGGCTGCCCTAAGACATCAGTGACCACAGTGACTCTCTATTTCCTGTCCTTGATGGTTTTCAGGAATGTGTTGGATGAAGGGGCTCCATGGGGCAGTGTGGGGAGGGCCATAGCAGGATGGCAGAAAGAGCCCCACCCCAAGCGTTAAGCAGACCCAGTGCCCTGTAGGCCCTGGGAAGGTCACCACAATTCCAGCTGGCCCCACTGGATGGGCACACCAGCTCATAGGACTCCAGGAGACTATAAATATGGTCACTGCCTGGAAGGAGTGGGACTTCTGAAGTCAGAGGGTCTGGACTCAGGTTCCTGGTCCACCCTTCACTTAGACCCTCTGGGCCTCAGTGTGTGTAGAGGTAGCACCTGGCTCACAAGGCTAGAGTGAGGGTGATCCTTGCTAAGCTTGAGTTCCTGGGCAGGCATATGTTTCTATTCTGCCCTGCGGGGGCTCCCGTCCCTCACTGTGCACATTTGTATTGAGTGGTATCTGGCCTGCATTTCCCAGGGAACTGAGTCAGGATGAAATCAGTGAAGTCCCTGGCCTCTTGGGTGAAGATGGCAGGAGAGGGCCACTCAGTGGCCCAGGGACAGACAACCCAGGATGGTTGCACATCTGTGTGGTCATGGACAGAAAAGGAGGCTGGTGTCATGGGATGGAGGGCGTGGGGAGCAGGAGAGGACGGAAGTCTTGACCTTGTTGGCCACAGCATAGGTTTTGGTGCTGACCGTTAGATGGATTAAGAAGTGTCATGACGCTATGTGGTGATCTCTCCAACACTCTTCCTCTGGCAGCTGGGTGAGTATGGGCGGGACACTGTGGGTGGGAACTGCTGACT
This sequence comes from Erethizon dorsatum, assembly GCA_028451465.1. Lineage (NCBI taxonomy): Eukaryota > Metazoa > Chordata > Mammalia > Rodentia > Erethizontidae > Erethizon > Erethizon dorsatum. Next base: position 68,387,737 of record CM051828.1, on the reverse strand, counting down.
TCCTGGAGTGGGGTGGGTGGTGATGTTGGGAAGAGTTTCCTAGGGGCTGGGAGGTGATGTTGGGAAGGAGTCAGGGTGACTTTAGAACTGTGCATGGCTAGGTGTGGCTGGGGACTGTGGGAGGTGTGAGTTCTAAAGGGTCGGGAGTGGCCTTGGGAATGTACCTGTAGTGAGGGTGTGGCCTGGAGGTGTCCCTGTGACAGGTGTGGTCTGGGGCTGTTCTGTGTGAAGCACTGTTAGACATTCACAGGCTATCAGCTGGTCTGAGGGTTATCGTGCTGTCCCAGTGCTAAGAAACCAGGGAAATGAGGGAGCCAGTAGAATAAAGGGTGCTGGAATGGATAGGTGGTGTGAGCCAGGAGCCTGTGCTCCTGAGGGTCAGGGGAGAAGGCTTCAGGAGTAGAGGGTTGCTGGCCAATCCAGCTCTGCTGACAGGTCACATGAAAAGGGACAGGGACCAACCATTAGACTTGACAGTGTGAAGTTCCTGGTGACCTTGATAAGAACAGTTTCATTGCCATGGCAGTGGAGAAAGTCTGATTTGGGCATGTTTAAGGGTTATGGGAGCCACAACCCAGCAACAAAAGGACAAATGAGCCAATTCAGAAAGGAACAAAGGGCTTAAACAGACATTTTTCCAAAAAAGACTACAAATGGTGAAAGGCACATGGAAAGATGCTCAGCACCGTCAGTCATCTGGGAAGTGCAAATTGAAACTAGAACATGTCACTTCACACCTACTAGGATGGTCATAGTCCAAGAAATGACAAATAGCAAGTACTGGTGAGGCTGTGTAGAAGCTGAAATGCTTGGATGCTGCTGGTGGGGAAAAACGGGGCAACGGCTGTGGAAAACTGCATCGCAGTTCCTCAGGAAGAAGAACACAATACTGTTACATAGCCCAGCAATCTCATATTCAGGTTTGCACCCAAAATGACTGAAGGGACTTGAACATATACAGTTGTCCCTCAGTTTCTTCAGGGATTGGTTTCAGGATCTCTCTCAGATATCAAAATTCAAGGATGCTCATGTCCCTTACATAAAATGGCACAGTACACATATACAACCTTCACACATTTTCCTGTGTATTTTACCCTGAGATTATGTAGAATACCCCAGTACGATGTCAATGGTATGTGAACAGTTGTTATTTGGTGTTGTTTAAGGAATAATGACAGGAAAAAGTCTGTGAGTATTTGGCACACAATACTTTTGGAAGAATATTTGACTCCAGGGATGTGGAATGTGTGGGTCTACAGGGCTGACTTATGTGTACACACCAATATTGATGGCAGCATTATTCACAATGGCCCAAAGGTAGAAATAACCCAGGTGTCCATGAGCAGATGAACAGACAAACAAAGTGTGACATGTGCACATAAGAGAATATTATTCAGCCAGAAAGTGGAAATTCTGGTATGTGCGTCACCATAGATGAACCTTGAAAACAATGCCAAGGGAAGGAATCCAGACCCCAAATGGAAAACAGCATATGATTGCCCTGTGTGAAACACCTAGGCAAATTCATGAAGACAGACAGTGATTAGAGGTTCCCAGGGGTGGGAGGGTTGGAGAGTTATGGACATGGGCCCAATGTGTGTGCTGCCAGCTGCACAGAGGGTGGCTCTTGGGAGTTAGTGTTTGGTGACTACCGGTTTCCCTTTAGAGTGATGAGAAAGTCTTGCGATGAGATAGTGCTGACAGTGGTGTGATACTGTAAATATAATTAATGCCATGGAATTGTGCCCTGAAGCGTGGTTGAAATGGCAAATTTTTACCATAATTAAAAGAATTAATAAGGTTAAATGCCCAAATCATTAAATTGCACACTTTAAATGGGTGAATTGTATAGAATGTAAATAATATCCTTTTTTTTTCTTGGTGCTGGAGATCGAACTCAGGGTATCATACATGCCAGGTAAGTGTTTTACTACTGAACTACACCCCAGCTTGAGGATATATCTTTTTTTTTTTTTTGTGGGTACCGGGGGGTCGACCTCAGGACCTTGCGTGCCAACAGGCACCCGTGCCGCTGAACGATATCACCGGCCCCTTTTTCGTATGTGGGTTCCAGGAGTCGAACTCGGGCCCTCGCGCTTGCAAGGCAGGCGCTTACGCCGCTGAGCCATCTCAGCGGCCCCCGAGGATATATCTTAATGGATCTATTTTAGAAAGGAATATGAGGGCTTCCATCTTCCGGTAATGGTATACTTAGTTATTCAAATCAGCTCCTTATTTGAAAACAAATCAAAAGGCTGGAGAAAATATAAACAAGGATTGTAAAGGCATTGGAGATGACAAGACTTTAAGAAGTACCTGGCCAGTGTGTGGGGCTTGTAAGGACCCCAGAAGATGGGAAGCACAAAGCTACTGATGTCCTCAAGGAGGATGGCAGTTCAGGAAAGTCAGGTCCTTTGTTCTGACAGACTTATGGGACAAGGGGACAGAAACAGAGGCTCAGAGACTAATTAGTCTAAGAGGAGACCCTGCACCACTCACAAGTAGCTGAACTAGATATGGAGAAATCCAGGTGCATTTCAGCCAGGTTCTAATTGACTGGGCTCATCCAGGGAATCTCTGGTTCTGAGTTTGACTGACAGTGGTCTTAAATGGTCATGCGCTTAGGCACTCAGCAGGGACAAACACAAATCCCCTGGAGGATTTGTGAGGAAAATATCTTCATTGCAAGCCTTGAATTATTCTTATAATTTTGTTTGAAAAATAATGCCTAGCATATAGTTAAAGATAATCAGACCCATGAAGAAGCCAACTCCATGGGTGACATATAGCAAGAACAAAAAATAAACCTGACAAAGCTCAAATGTTTAATGATAAGACATGGACTCTAAGGATGTGCTTGAGAATGTCTTCATGAAATAGAAATCTATATATGATAGAGCTGATTAGAAAAAGAGCCTGAAATTAAAAAAAAATCAAATCTAAAATTAAAAATTTAATAGGGGAGTTTAACATCAGAGTAGATATGATTGAAGGAGAACTAGTGAACAAAACAATAACAAAAAAAATCCCCTTCGAATCAGAAAAAACAAGTATATTATCTAAACAAAAGACCAACAAATTGACTGCTGACTTTTCAGTGGCAGCAATGGAAGCTGGAGGACAATGAAATGACCAAATGACCTTGTTATACTGAAGGAGAATACAGTAGCCCCCCTAATCCACAGGGCATCTATCCCAAAATCCTCACTGGATGCTTTTTTTTTTTTTTTTTGTGGGTACTGTGGATTGACCTCAGGACCTCACATGCCAGCAGGTGCCCGTGCCGCTGAGTGATATCACCAGCACTTTTTTGTATGTGGGTTCCAGGAGTCAAACTCGGGCCCTTGCGCTTGCCGGGCAGGCGCTTATGCCGCTGAACCATCTCACCGGCCCAGCTCACTGGATGCTTGAAACCACAAACAGTACTCAACCTGAAATAGACTATGTTTTCTCTCTATATGAACATATGTTCTGTAAAGTTTAATTTATGAATTAGACACAGTATAAGATGAGCAACAATAATAACAAAATAGAACAATTAAAATAATATATTTTAATTTATAAATGTGGTCACTTTCTCATAATATCTTGCTGTATTTCACTCACTCTTGTGACGGTGTGAGAGGTACAGGGTACAAAGTCTACACACTTAGATGAAATAAGGTAAATGATGTAGATGTTGTGATGTGGTGTTAGGCTACTATATAAGGGTCACCCAAACGTGAACTGTACTGCTGCTATGTCCATCTGGTAACTGAGCTTGTTACAGAGTGACTAACAAACAGACGGTGTATACAGTGTGGATAAGCTGCACAGAAGGAGGTTCCTATCCTGGCTAGAGAGACAGTATGAGATTTTATCAGGTTACTCAGAACAGTGCTCAATTCAAAACATAATTGTTTATTTCTGGGATTTTTCCATTTATTATTTTTGGACTGTAGTTGACTGTGGGTAACTGATGCTGCAGTGGCCAGCTGGGAATTCTGTAATTTGTGAAATGTCTTTCAAGACTAAGGTGAGCTAAGGACACTTCAGACAGAAACTGAGAGCATTTGCTAATGACAGACCCAAAGTGAAGGATATTTTAAAGGATGTGCATCCGGCTGGAGACAAATGGTTTTGGCTGGGAGGCTGGAGTTTCATAAAAGGATGAAAAGCAGAGAAAGTAGTAAAATGTGCACGAGTCTAAATGAATTTGCTTGTGAGATTTCAGGTAGCATGGAATTAAAATAAACAGCACAAGCATTAAGATGGGGAGTGCGTTCAGTCATTTGAGGATTTTGAAGATTCTATTTTTGTCTGGAAAGAAAGCAAAGAGGGTAAATTTAATCCTGAACATATTGATAGTTATATTATATGTAAATGGATAAGTGCTCCAAAGACAGAGATTGTCTGGCTATAAAAGACCCAACTAAATGTTGTTTACAAGGAACAACTCTGAAGCAAAAGAATGTAGAAACATTCAAAGAAAAAGCAAGAGAAGAGGTGTGTCATATAACACCAACAAGAGAAACTGGTGTGGTGAGATAAACACTGGGATGGACTTCATACCAGACAATGTGGACTCTGAAAAACTGATTTACTAGTAGCCAAATGGAAACATTTCCAAAGAATACATCAACATAATTCCCATTATATGACAATACAAACTTATAAAAACAACAAAATGTATTGAATAATGTATTCAGGTGCAATAAAACTATATGCAAAGGAACAATGGAGCTCCATCCACATAGGTGTTTACTAGATTACTAAAAATAATCACTAAGATAAGTAAATACCTAAGTTAAAGTTACTTAGGTATTTACTTAAATTTAGTAAGTAAATACTAAATTATTACCTACTGACTTAGTAAATATCTAAGTTATTATCTATGAATGAGCCAATCATGGAAGTGTGTAATTAACCAAGGATTTTGTCTAATCGAATTCTACTCAATTGAGCTCTAATCAAATAAAAACAGTAGTTGAAGTGGGAAAAGAGAAGAAAGGAAATTTGGCAGCATAATTTTAAGGGTTATGTGGAATGCAACAGGCTAAGAGTAGCCAAGAAAAACTTGAGGCAGACAGAGGCCTCTTCTTATCAGGCAAAGAGAATCATAAAAAATGTATAGGAGTTAGAACCCTGGGCACTGCCCTTGAGCTGGACCAGAAGATCAGTGTGAAAGCAATTACAGCCCACAAAATCCCCTCCCCCCAACTTTGACACTTGATTTGTGAGGAATGGTGAGGAAAGACCAGGGCTTTCAATCCATGATGCTGAGATGACTCAATGAAAATGGAACCCTACCTTGCAGCACACATGAAAATCACTTCCATGTGAGCCAGAGAGCTAAATATGTGAAGCCAACAGGTGAACTTTTATGAAGCAGTTGTGAAAATGATATAAGCCACCACTCTGTTCATGACAGGAGACACTAAAGGAGTGAAAATTCAGGCTTCCACACAGAAAAAGACATTTTTAATGTCAGAATCAAGAAAGGATCTAAATCCAGGTTATTTTAGAGGATTCCCAAACATTTATAGGGAAAGAGGGGACAACATGACAGAAAAGTGTGTAGGACACTTGCATGGGCAGATCACTAAAGAAGGAGCTCAAATGGCCAAAAAGAAAGGAAAAGGTGTTCATTTAATCATGGAAGTGAAAATAAATACCACTGTATGATGAATAGCACCTCCTAGATTGGCTAAAATTCTGATGGTTTGCTAAAATGCTGATGTTATATGTTAGTGAAGATGTGGATCAACAGGATTTCTTAAAAAAGAGAAGGGTATTGCCAGGGGTGTGAATCAGTGCAAGCACTTTGGAAGACATCTTGCATCCCCTGTGACAGTGGGATGTTTGCCTGGCTTTACCACTCAATGACACCAGACCTTTCTGTACTTGATCCTAACACTGTGGAAATCCCATGTGCATCAGGACAAATGTGTCAGGCATTTCCCAGTAGCACTGTCAACCAGGGTCCCAAATGGGAAATCACCCAATTGTCCACCTGCAGTAAGAAGGATCACCAACCAGCATTTGTAGGATGGAATACCAGGTGGCACCAGAAATCAATGAACTACAACTTGCTAGGATGAATCTGAAACACACAGTGTTGGAGGAAAAAAGCCACACAAGAAGAACATTGGAAAAGACATATTATATGATTCTATTCATAGGTTTGGGACATGCTCCATCATTATGTCATGTACTTCTAACAGAGAAAGATTATCCAAGAAGGGAGCCCAAGAGGAGACTCATGCATAGAGCTGCATGTATTTAGAACAAGCAAGCCCACCTCTGCCCTGCAGAAAACGGTGAGGACAACCCTGTGCTGGGGTGGAAGAGGGGCTGAGAATTCAAATCACTAAACCTGTTCTGATGTCCAGATTCACACCACTAAAGTAGCCCAAGAAACTTCAAGCAGAGACTTAAAAAAATTTTTTTTTCACTATTAGGGATTGAACCCAGGACACTAAGCTATATCCACAGCCTTATTTTTATTTTTAATTTTGAGACAGAGTCTTGCTAAGTCATTAAATTGCCCAGGCTAGCTTGAACTTGCAGTCTCCAGAGACTTAGGGCTACAGGCATGCGCCATGTTCCCAGTTCAAGCAAGACTTAAAAGTAGCCTCAAGGTCAAAGAGTTCTAGTGACTGGCGAAACAGATATAAATCTAGTGGTAAGGTGCTGTCTCCGTGAAATGTGCTCTGATTTCATAAATGTTAACATGTGAAAAATGTGCTTAGAATTGAGAAATAAGTTATAAATTCCAATGTAAGAAAAATGGAACTATAAACTGGTGGGTAGTTGGAGACAATGCCTCCTGTTTGGATCTCTACCTCCCAAAACTTTCTTGAGAAGCAGCACAGAACAAGAAGAGAAAGTTAAAGCTACATGGAACCTGACCTCAGACTAGATACAGAGAAAGCCCAAACTTCAAAACTATTAAAAATAAAAGTGCCAGCCTCTACGTGCAGGCTCTTATCTCCCCCAATCCAGGCAGACTGAAACAAACTGTGGGGAAAAGAGAAGACAGAGCAAGCAGCAGTCCTCAAAGGTGAACAAAGCCAACTTCAGGAAGACTGATCCACCCTGAGTCTTAAAACATTTAAAAAAAAAAAAAAAAAAAAAAAAGTCCAGGGAGGTCAGAGCACCAACCACAGAAAAGAGCAGTCTTGAAAATGCATAGATTTGGGAGAAAAAGATTAAATAGAAAAGAAAGAAAGTATCTTTTGGAAATCAGGTGGTTATTGAAAAGGAAAGAAGAAAAGGGAAATATTAGGGCCCTGCAGAAAAAAGACAGCCAAAAGAATTGGAGGGTGCATAACGTTTACTGACCACTGATACAAGTCTGTTCAATTATCTGGTCTTTGCTGTACTGACAGGAGAGGGTGCCATTGAACTCAAAATCCCATAAAACACTCCAACAGTACAAACATAAAAATGGGAATAAAATCAACTGATCCATAGAGTTATTTCAGAAAATCAGAAAACAAAAACCAAAACCCATACAATGCAGAAACTTCATTTGAAGAACAATCACAATTCAGAAGACACTGCTAGGACAACATTTTTTCCAAATGTAGTAAAATATACTCAAACAAGCGTTTAAAGATATGAAAATCACCCTAGGTATAATTTTGAAAAGGGACAAAAATCTCCTCAATAAGAACTGAGAAGAGAGTTGACTGAATTCAAGAAGAAAATAAAAAAAAGTATCTCAAAACTGAAAAAGAATTAGAAGGTGCTTGAGAGATAATACTCTAATGAAAATTTAGTACGGGGCACTTAGGAAAGGGAGGAAAACAAGCAAGGGGATGACAGCGAATTCAGGAAAGAAGTGAAAAATGTTAGAAAGTCAGGACAGGAAGGCAGATGAGGAAGAGGTGGCACCTGTACTTCTGGAGTCCCTAAGGAAGAATAGAGCTATATTTAAAACTATAAACAAGAAAACTTTCCAGAAATAATGGCAAAAAGGCCTAAATCACATAATTAAAGGATACACAAGGTACCTGGAAACATTAGCCCAGAATGATAAACTCTGAGACATTTCTTAGTAAAATGATTAGATTTCAAAAATAAAGAAAAACTCCTGAATTTCACCACACGAAATGACCAACTAACTTACAAAAGGAAAAAATTGTCATTGACTTAAGGAAAAAAAAAATAAACAATGTAAGGTAACAATGGAGCAGCACTGTAGAAACACTTCATGTGAGCACAGGCTGTTATAGCTGTTATAGCTGCGTCCTTCAGTGCACAACCTCAAACAGAGAAGCATTTGAGGTGTTCTGGAGCCCAGAGCCCTCCCTGAAGTCTGCCGAGGATGGACTTTACTAAGCAGAGAGATGGTCAGGCGACCTAGCATAAGGATGGCGGTGGATGTGCTTTTGTAAACTTGACTCGTCAACTTGATTTGCTTTGGGAGGCACTCAGGCGATTGGTGGAGCACACTGCTGGGTCTGAGTGAGTCATGGAGATATGACCTTGGTAATATATATGATCCTTGGCCTTTCCCTCTCTGGTGTTTGTCCCCTGATGTGCTTCCCAGCCACCATAAGAAGCATCTTTGTTCCATCACATCTTTCTGCCATGATGTTCCTGCCTTGGAGCCAGCCAGTCATGGACTGAATCCTCTGAGACTGTGAGTCAAATTAAACTTCTCCTCCTATAAGTTGTGGGTGTTGGTATTGTGTCCTGGTGATGAGAAAGCTCACTAGTTCAGGTGTCCATATACTAGGGAGGTAACTGTGGAGAGGGCCAGGCAATATGAATGCAAATGTTATACATTTTGACAAAGAGCAACCGTGAAGACTGGGAGGAGAAGGGAGGCACAGAGAGGAACATAGATGATCTCACTGGCTGTTGTGCAGAAATGGGTGGGAGTTAACGGGTATCAAATAAAAATAAATAAACCAGATGTTAAAAGCTTAAATAATAAAATACAGGACTAAGGATATTAAAACAGGTTAGGAGGACTGAGGGAATAGCTCAATGCTAGAGCACATGCTTAGCATGTACAAGGCTTCTAGGTTCAATCCCCCGTACCAAAAAATAAACTGAAATTAAAATAAAATAATGTTATAAGCACAGTAAACAATTGGAACAAAGTTATAATTCTCCATAAGTTAAAATAAGAACACAGCCTGGCGTGGTGGTGCATGCCTGTACTACTCAGGAGGCTGAGGAAGAAGGATTGTAAGTTTGAAGATAGCCTGGGCGACTAAGCTGGATTGTCTCAAAATAAAGAGAAGTTGGGGATGTGTTTCAGTGGTACAGCATTAACACCTGTGAGGCCTTGGGTTAAATTTCCAATATCAAAAAACAAAAAAACTAAAACTAAAACAAAAACCTCACTAAGAATATACCTCTCATTGAGGAAAATAGCAAATATAACAACATACAGTTACAAAATGTTATGACAGACAAAGCATATCAACCGTATCAATAAATGTCAATGGGCTTAACTTTTGTATTAAAAAAGGTTTTAAATTTTAGTCACAATTGGAAATCAAACTACATGCTGTATATAACATGCATACTTAAAACATAGGGATTCTGAAAATTTACATAAAAGAATGAATAAATGCATCCTGAGCAGACGGAAAAGAATAAGAAAGCAGGGCAGTGATTTAGACAACAAATACAACTCAAGTCCCCAACGTATCCAACATGATAAAGCAGAACACTTTTTAATGCTAAAAGTCACAACCCATAAATAATATATAACATTTCTGAATATGCCTGCAACAAATCACAGGGCAACCACATTTATGAAGTCAGTAAGTGTAGAAGATAGACAAATACAAAGAAACACACTAATGCATCTTTAGTAAAAATTTAAACGTTCTCAGTACTAGACAGATTAAGTGAGCAAAAATTAAGTAAGGAAGTAGAAAACCTAAACCACGTATGGTAATCAGTAAAGTAAGCCTTATGCATAGATACCACACTCCATACTCTGATGATAGGAAATACATCTTTTTTCAAGTACTCATGGGACATTTCACTAAAAAGTTTAAGAGTTCAGTAAACTCCATAAAATAGAAATATTATGAACAACACTGATCACAGTGCAATAAAACTAGAAATTACTGGAAAAACAAAAGGTGTTTCCACATTCAAATTAGAAATCTCCCTGAAAAGAACTGGTGGGCACTGGAAGCCTTTGAGGACCTCTCTGGGTGGGGTGGGGTGGTGGTGGTGGCATTGGTCCTAAGTTCCCAGTGAATTGGGCAGCATAGCGAGCCTCTGAGGGCAAGGGTACATGTAGGAGTCACTCTAATGCAGGGTGCAGGACCCGCCCTGGGAGAGAGGGAGTCAGGTAAGGACAGGTGAAGGCACGTGTGCAGGTGGTGGCCTACAGGTCCTGGGGGCAGAGGATTGCTGGGTACCAGAGAGTGTGTAAAGGTGGGAGGTGTTTTGAGGGGGATGCTTGAACTTGATGATGACACAGCAGAGGGTAGGACCATGGGAGTGGGCAGCTGAAGGAGGACGGAAGACAAGATCTCTGGAACAGAGGAGATCTAAGCAGAAGACAGGACAAGGGAAGGAATGAAATCCCTAGTATCAAGGCAGGGTGAGTAATTCAAAGCAAGAGGGCATCCCCGACAAGGAGCTACATCCTCAAAGAGTGAAGGGGCGGCCCAAGGTAAATGCGTGGTGGATGGGTGCCAGTTGGTATAGACTGAGTATAGGAGATTCAGAGCTGGATTTTAGGGAGGAGCAGCTATAACAAGGACTCTGGCCCACCTCTAGCCCAGGGATCCGTGGGCCATGGTAGAAAAACTAGCACCACTGAGAGGACTGGGAGGATGTTGGAACAGAAGAGCAAGAAGGATCAGAGAATATTTGGAGGGGAGGAGAGAAGGTGGCTCTGCTGAAAGATGGGGAGGCTCTGGGGTTAGCTGGGGTCTTGGCAGAGCACTTAGGGTTCTGATGGGCCCCCTGTTCATCGGGCTGGGTGGGGCATTTCATGCGGGGCGTGTCAGGTTGATGGTGAACAGAGCCTCCCCAGTGCCCACCATGGTGTATGAAGGAGCCCCACAGGAGGGCCCAGGTCTGCCCCTGCTGAGGTGAGGGGGTGCAGGGACAGTGGGAGATGGGGTTGGCACCTGTCCAAGGGCATAGAGAAGTCTAGGAAGGCAGCCACCAGCTCAGGGATGTGGTCCCGTGCCAGCAGGGTGATGGCATGCAGGACATTCTCCTTGGCCTCAGGGATGTGGACAGAGCAGAGGCGGCAGTGGATGGCCCAGCCCATGTTGGCAACCTGTTCAGGGAGGGAGAGGTCAGAGATGCAGGAGGAACTGCCCTGCTGTGGGGGATCCTGACTGGGGAGGCACAGCCCTGCCCTGCCCTGGATTCCTGGATGGATCCAACTATGCTCAGAGGCATCTGAGAACTTCATACTCTGCCCAAATGGCCCAGAAGTCTCAGGGCAGTTCAGAGCCCCACTCCTCTTCATCTTTTTCTATACCCACTGCTCTCACTCCTGCACCTGTGTGCCTGGGGCATCTTTCCCTTTATTTTTGGGTCTCTGCTGTGACTCCACTGAGGCCCGGCTCCAGCACTAGTGCCTGAAGCTGCCTATCTGCAGACCTGGTATCTGTCATCCTCTTGCTGGGGTGCCTCCCATCCACCTCCTCTGCCTTGTGTCTACTGAGCCATACTGTCCACTTCTGTCCAAGAGTTCCTTGAGGGTCTGGTCTGTGCCTCTCCCTACCTCACTTCTATACTAGGGCACATGCTGGGGTTCAATCTGTGCATGTCTGCCCCTCACCTGCAATCCCCACTAGGACCCCAGAAGAATCCTTGGGCCACTCATTCATTCATTCATTCATTCATTTGATTCGTTGCTGACTAGGGTGGGATCTGAGACTTCTCCATTTGGCCCAAGTGCAGGGATTCAGTCTCAGTGCAGTGAATGCCCCTGACTGCTGCCAGCCCCCTTCCCCACCCTTCCCACACTGGACACCCCAAACCTTCGTGGTCTCGAGCTTGGCCCCATGCTCCTGAATGACGGTGAGGAGCAGCTTGGCAGCTGCCTGCACATGGAAGGGGCTGGTGGAGCCCAGGCCTTCAATGACCGTCCAGATGAGGTTGGTCAGCTCTGGCACTGTGAGGTACCTCATGATCTCCTGTGGGAGCAGAAAGACTGTCACCTTGTCATCTTGTCACTTTGCCCATGTCCCTCCTCTTCTACTTCCACCTTTACTTAGGCTCCCCAAGTCTCTGAGCATCTATTTTCCAGGACCCCCCACATGGGCCCAGCATTTGTAGCTTATGGTCAACCATAGTCCAGGGCAGGAAGGGAAGGCATGATGCTCAGTCAGGGTGGGCACAGGGTTCCTTTCCTCTCCCAGCCTTGTGCTTGTTCTGGGGCTCTTGTAGCTGTTCAGTGCTCCCCTAACTCTGCCTGTCTTTGCCTTCTTGGGCACCATCATTTGCTAGTCTCTGCCTACAGGGATGCTTGTTGCTCCCCATAGGTCCTGCTCCTTATTACCAATGTTTTAATCACAGAGACATTGAACCTCAGAGCTGTGAAGGATCATTGAGGTTATCTAGACAAAACCCCTGGCCTAGCGAGGTACATGACAACTTTCAGTCATGGAGCAGGATAGGGTGCAGAGGTGCGGCCAAGCTGGTGTGGAACCTAGGGCTCCCTGTGTGTGGCCTCCATAAGACCCCCACTGTGTCGCTGCTCACACTCTCCTGGGGTCATTCTAAAGGCCTAGAGAGGTGGCTCTCCCCTCTGTAGGCCAACCACAAGCTGCTTGGGAGACAAAAGGGCTCCTGGAGAAATGTAAGGTGGTGGGTCTGATCCCTACTCCTCAGGATAGGGTGGCTAAGTCCCTGCACAGGCAGGACCTTCTGGACAGATCTGGAGCCCTGTTGCTCAGCATGGTAGCCCCCAGCCACCCATAGCTACTTAAATCAAATTAATTTAGTGAAATTAAAACTTCAATTTCTCAGCAGCACCGGTTACATCTGAAGTGCTTAGTAGCCAGGTGGTCAGCAGCTGCCCTGGATGCACAGACATAGAACATATTCAGCTTCCAGAAGGTTCAAGTGGGAATGTTCACGGTGATGAGACTCTCAGAATCCCAAAGTATACAATCGCAGGCTGGGCAGAGTCATTTGAGATATCATGCTTTAATCAAGGGCATGAATAAATGTGAGATGGAGGAGGCAGTGAGGGCAGAGGTGGGGGTGGTGATGAGGATGGGGTGAGAGGCATAGTAATGGTGTGGTGGTGATATTGGTGGTGATGGAGGTGGTGGTGGAGATGGAGGTGGTGGTGGTGACGGTGGTGGTGGTGGTGGTAGTGATGGGGATGATATTGTTGTGATGATGGGAGCTGGTGTTGCATATTGATAATGATGGAGATGATGACAGTGATGGTGATGAAGGTATTCAAGACACATGAGGAGTCAGGGACAAACTTAGAATCAGAACCCAGGCTGAGTGTCTTTTTCCAACTGAATCTTCGCAGATGTGCCATCCTATGAGTATCAGAGCCTCTCGTCTTTGCCCCTCTCCCTGTTCCTATCCATAACTGCCCCTTGTCCAGAGAAAGCCAGATCCAGGTGCCTACACTCTGTGTGCAGGGACCACGCAGAGTGGAGCAGGCTGCCCTTTCCGAGGTCCTGACGCTATGCTGCTAGTGGCTCAGTTACGTTCACTGCCAGCCCCACTGAGCTGATAGCTAGTGGGACCCTCCCTTTGCCCCCATCCCAGGTTATCTGCTGTAAGCTGCAGCCAAGCCAGATTTCCTCCTTCTGAGCATGGACAATAGATATATTGGCCCCACAGTTTTATATTTTCTGTGCTAAATTTCTGATGGGTCTCAGCACATGCACAGCTCACTACAGCTGTGAGAGAACAGGTTTTGGAGTCCTCTGGGACTGTATCAAGTTCTGCTGGGGCACTTACTACTAGCTGTGTGCACCCTTCATCATCTGGTTCAGTCTGGTTGGACTTCATGGCTGTGTGCTGAAGGCCAGCTCCACCCCTAGGCCTTGCACTGAGCCCTAGGGAGACCCCATTTGTGGTCTGGAGGGCTCAGGTCTAATAGGGACTAACAAGTATGGCAGTTACATGGTCTTTGCTATGTAGGGTTCAACCCCAACATGGGCAAGCAAAAGTCATCAGCTCACAGACTTCATGAACTGACAGCTCTGAGGCTCCATGAACCTGGCCCTGCTCAGTCAATGCGAACACCCACTTCCCACATGCATCTCGGCTTGTGGATCTCTTTTGAGAATAATAAAATTCAAATCATGGCACAGGAAATTTTGAGCAGTGCAGGGCAGGTTTGTAAAATTTGAGAAAATGATGTGTTAATGCCTACAATGCCCCTGGCATACGATAGGCGTCTAATGTGTGTCAACTTGCTCCAAACCCCCCAGCTCCACTTCAACGGTATAGGAAAGAGAAAGTGAGTTTAATCCCACCCCTGGGAGGATCCCCAGGTCTATTCCAGCCATGCCCCCACCTGCACCTGCCACAACTGTAAGAGCTTTGACCTTGATGGCTTTGGAGCTGTCCTGCTGGAATATACTGTCCTTTGGGGACACCACCTTCTGAGGCAATGAAGATGTGGTCCTTCGGTCTTCAGTGCTCCATGGGGAGGCTTCATCAGCACGGGACTGGGAGAGCTCCTTGGAGGTCTGTAATTCTGCCTGCAAAGCTGCTTCTGCTGGCCAGAGGCAGAGCAGGGGTGAAGCAGGGCAAGGGTGAATCTATGTTGGGACAGGATGGGAGTTAGGGTGAGGTCATTTGTAATCAGGGTCAGGCCTGTGTCCCAGTTTGGGGATGGGAGTCTGTGTGGGTTTGGGGGTTGGGTAAGGCCATTGCAGAGTTACGGCTGAGGTCAGGGCTGCTTTGGGGTAGATTTGGGGTTAGGGTCCTTCTGAGGCTGTGCCATAGTGGAAGCTTACCTTGTTGGTGCATCAGGAACTGATAGAGCTGGCCCACCCCTTCCTGGCTGGAGTGCTGAGTGGCCCTGTCTGGGTCCTGGCACAGAATTCCCAGCATGCCCATCAGTTGTCCCATTGGTCTGAAGTCCTCCTTTGGCTGTGTTAAGAGTGTGGGACTACTGATGGCAGGATCCACCCACAGAGTCCCTGCCCAGCCAGGCACAAACCCCAGCACACTTATGTCAGAAGGGATCCTCTCAAATTATGTGACAGGGCTGGGATTAGAGAGTGGACAAAACATAAGGGGTTGCTAAAGAACTTGGTAATCAAGTGAAATAATGTTAATGCAATGTTAATAAAAATGAATGCAAAAAATAATTCCCCTCCATGATAAAGGGTCAAAATCTTTAGATAGTATCTGACTTTGTACCTGCTGCCCTGGTTCCAATAAAACTTTATTTAATAAAAACAGGAGGCTAGCCCATTGGCCATAGTCACATTCATTGCTTAAAAATATGATTAATTTTGACTATAGAGTGTTTCGGTGCCCCTTTAAATTTTGCACCCAAGGAGAGTATCTCTCCCTTGCCTTACCCTGGCCCCTGTCCTGTGGTGTGGACATGGACTGTGAGTAAACTGAAACCACTTTGACCATTCTAGAGGGTTCTTTCTCTAGGACAAGCGACTTTCTGGGGCAGAGCAGTCCCTCCCCGTCTGGCGCTTGAACCCCCTACCTTCCTTAGCCCAGGCAGCCTCAAGTATCCGATGAGGCACCAATGCCCACTTTCTCCCAGGAGTTAGTGCTAATTTTAGCTGATAACACAGAAGCACTCACTTTCAGAAAAACCATCTCAAGTTCATCAACCCCAGGGTATGAGGCAGGTGATTCCCACCTACCCCTCTAAAGAGAAACTACAGTTACTCATTCTGTAGGTCAGACGCTGAGGCTGGGGGAGGAGAAGCACCTGCTCCAGGCCTCAAGTGCACAGAGCAGAGCCCTCTTCTGGGTCAGGGCCAGGGTCATCCAGGTTCAGAGCCCAGCTGTGAGGCCTGGTTCCTCAAGTGTAAAAGGAGACATCACCTGGGCTGTTCATTGCCATTGAGCCCGGGGAAGGACAGGAGGCCCAGCTCCAGCGGTGCCTGGGCCAGGCGGGGTACTCACGTCCAGGCAGCATCGGTGATTCAGAAACCTGAGCAGGATCATGCAGCTGTGTGCAGCACGCTGCCGCTTGTGCACCTTCTCTGATGCCAGCCAGGGATACAGGTGCTGGGGGGAGACCAGGGGGGCTGGACCAGGTAGCTGGCCTTGCTCACCTCCTCCGCTGAGGTCCTGGGTCTCCACAGTCTCCCTGTCCATCCTTCACTGTCCTTTTCCCAGACTGTGCATAGCCTCCCCACACCCTTTGTCCCCAAGAGCTCCTCTCAGGAGTGGTCATTTCTTCCTGCTCAGAGCCTTCCAGGGCTCCTGGTTCCTAGCCTGCCAGGCACCCCTGCTAGAACCATGCTTTCCCACACACATGTGCACACACAGGCCTCTGTACAGCCATGCTGTGTAGTCTGAGGCCACACTTAAGTCTCTCTATTAAAGGCCCCATGGTTAGAGTTGGTGATTTGAAGAGGATGAGGACACATGGTATTTGGAGATTGAGTGATCTAGTGATTGCTCTGTAGCTGCTGGGATTTCTACTTGTGGCAGCCACTGCCACTTGGCACATTTAGGGGATGGCATGGTGCCTTGCTCCCTAGGCAAGGCTGCTCATGAGCAAACGCTCTTAATTTCCATCTATGAATCCAAGCTGGGGGGCCCTGGTTCCCCTCTTGTTCCTCCCTCCCTCCTCCTCCTTTCCCTCCCCCCTCCTTCTCCTCCTCCACCTCTACTTCCTCTCCCCTCCCTCCCCCTCCCTCACCTCCTTCCCTCCTCTCTTCCTCCTCTCATACTCTTCCTCCCCTGCCTCCTCTCTTTTTCCATCTCCTTCTCCTCTCTCTTCCCCTTCCCCTTCTTCTGTACTGGAGCCTGAACCCAAGGCCTCCCGTATACTAGGCAAACCCTACCTCTAAACCACACTCCCACTCCTTAAAAAATTTTATTTTGGACAGGGTCTCACTAAGTTACCCAGGGTGACCTCCAACTTGCAATCCTCCTGCTTCAGCCTCTGGAGTAGCTGGGATTACAGGCACTCGCTACCATACCTGGCTTTAGCCTGGCTTCTTGGTGAGTCAGCAAGTATGCTGACCTGACCCTCATTCTAACCACCTCATTCTGCCTGGCCACAGGGAGCTCCCCCCACCATGGCCAAATGACTGCACTTATTGTACCGCTATCATGCTGTCTGCCTATGGAGCTCTGCCCTGCCCAGGGACTGCCTCGGTCCTCATCCAGGGCTCCTTCGTGAAGCCACTGGCCTTGGTCTCTGACTCTATGGACAGAGCCACCATTCCCTCTGGGTTGGGACTCTGGGTCATCATTGCCTATTGACTGGCTTCTCTTCTGTCAGGGCAGGACTTCTGGAGCACAGGGGAGGGTGGAAGCCTCCGGCTGTAAGGCCTTGGGGACACTGCTGCAGGGAAGTTCTCTTTGGGGAGGGGCATACTACTTCCAGCCAGGCTGCCACTCCCTACCCTCCAGTTGCCACAAACCACTGTGATCCATAAGTGTCCTGGGCAGGCCCTGTGTCCTCTGGGACACCTTCTTTGGGCTCTATGGCCAAGGCTGAGGACCCCTTGTCTCCAGCCCCGGGGTGCCCCACCAACGCTTACCAACAGCAGGAATTGCAGTTCACTGGTTGTGGGGCTCTGCATGATGAAGCTCTGCAGCATGTGGTCCAGTGCCTCCACGGTCTGACTGTACAGGGTCTGTGGGGGGTAGGGGGGTGTCAGCCAAGCCTGGGGGCAAGGGGATAGGGGGCCACAGCACTAGGGTGGTGCTCACCCCCTGCACACCCCAGATCAGGCTCCTGCCGTGGGATTTCACACTGGCTCAGGAGGGGCCCTGCCACAGATGGGGCAGGGAGGCCGTCCAGGACCACCCAGGGGCACAGGTTTTTGGTGGCCAGGAGAACTCATTCCCAGCAGACTGGCCTCCTTGGTGGGTGACCTGTGCTAGCTGTGATGGTCACTGTTGCTGTCTTGAAATTTTAAACAGACCCTGGCTTTCATTTTGCACTGGGCCTGGCAAATTATGCAGCTGGCTCTGGTTTCTGGGGCTTACAACATATTCCCAATGACTTAACTGCTTTGCTTGCTGGGTACGTTCATAGAGGGAAGGGCCACAGAAATTCTTCCCACCATAGGGGCACCAGGAGCCAATAAGCCTCTGGACTGGCTGGCTACCTTGGAGTGCTAGAATCACTTCCCTGGGGCCATGTTCCTGTGGAGATAGCAGGAAACCAGCCCCACGTGCCAGATAGGATAGAATTGAACAGGAGCCCAGTCCAGCACTCCCAGCTCCAGTGCCAACCCCCAGTGCTACCTGCAGGGTCATGGAATCTCCTGGTCATGGGCTACCTGATGCCCATGGGTTTGGGCTTGGGGCAGATGATTCTCTCTGACAGGCTGTGGCTGTGGCATTCCTTGAGCCCAGGGGACCCTGCTCTGTCACTACTCCATCCAGTGGGTTTTAGTCTGGACCCAGCCTTGGCGGTGGAGCAATGTCCTGGGGCACTGGAGTGGGATTTAAACCCTGACTCTCTCACAAGTCAGCCTCATTCCTCTGAGCAGGTTTCCTTGCCCTCTGGTCACTGCCAGGAAGTGTCCACAGAGACACTTGTTAGCCACTTGCCCTTAGTGGGGGACATTCAGCACTTACTGTGCCTGTGGGCCATGTGTGCCTCCTTGTGGTGGCCATGAGCAAGGGCAGGCGTCAGGAGCCAGGGCCCGAGCAAAAGGAGACAGAGCGCCTTCCTCCCCCCTAGCTGTGGCAGCAGGGTGGGCTGGGTGAGGCCTGCGAGGTGCGTGAGGTGTTCAGGTAGCTGTGTAGTGAGACTGAGCCCCACTGCCGGAAAGTGACTCTCTCCAGGTGCCCTAGGACTTAGCGGCTGACCTGGGACTCTTGGATCCTGGCAAGGTTGGGGAACTCATCCCTTCCTCTGTGCATCTCTCTGAGTGCTGGGGCACTCAGAGGAAAATACAAACCTGACCCTGCCCCATAGCCCACCAGTCAAGGCCGACAGGGTGGTCAGTGCTGGGGTGGCCCTGCTCAGGATCGGCAGGGAGGCTGCTTGCATTGCAGAGTGCCCTGCACCAGGCATGCATACCCAGGCTCTCATTTCAGCCCTTTGGCTCAGTACCATGGCTCTATTACCCTCCCCACTTCTAAGGTGGGCAAATGGAGGCCAAGCTTAGTTAGGAAACTGCTCAGGACCCCAGCCCTGTCTGTGGGGTGGCCAGAGATCCTTCCTGTCCCCTCCCAGTTGTTAGGAGAAGGTGGAGCCCAGTGCCCTGCCCACGAGGCCCCTGGGCACTGCATGCCAAGGGGGACTGCACCTGTATATTGGGTGGCTCCAGAAAGAGGCAGGTATGTCTCTCCAGGGTGTCCATCAGGGGCAAGGCAAACACACTGCGGAAGCAGGTGGACAGGAGCCGTGACTTCCTGTCTTTGTCTATGGGTGGCCTCAGCTCACTGTTGGGAAGAGAGGGTAGGAGCCTGAGGGTGGGGAATGGAAGGGGCTGTCAGCAAGCCCGAAGCAGCTGGGATTCAAGGCATCCCCTGGCATCTGTTTCCAAAACCGCAGACCTTAGACATTTCTGCCTTCTATAGATACCTGTGCACACATCTACCTCGCTGGTCCCCTTGCTGGTCCTCTGGCAACCGAGGAGTTTGCCAGCCATAGGGCCTTTACATGTGCTATCTATTTAGCCAAGTACATGCAGGGTTTACTCTCTTGCCCTTCCAGGACTTTGTTCAAAATCCTCTTTCAGGGCAGGCTAACTCAGCCTCCAGCTGTGTCTTGAAGCCTCGTAGGGCATGGGGCACATGGGGGTATTCAATCAATAGCCTGTCAGTTCCATTGACCTGAGCTTGGGTTGTTAGGGTCGGGACGCCCGCCGCGTGAAGGAAGACTCCAAGAAGCGTTCTCTCATGCAAAGGGCAAGGGGTTTTATTATCCAAGCATGCGTGGGGCTCACTGAACACGCAGGAACAGTGGGCCCCGAGGTTTGTCTGTGCAGGGCTTATATGTCTATAGAACAAAGGGAGGAGGGGTCTTTGCAAGCGCGGTTACAGAAGCAGATAGCATTGGTTAGTTTAAACAGCTTTTTACATTCATTGGGAGAAGACACTCATACGGGAGTTTTTAGGCTGGCCGACCGAGCGGGGAGGATGTTTTCTAATATGGGCAGCAGGTGGTCCGGAACAGCACAATCTGCAATCCTTGCAAATTTCTTAGCCCAGGGTCAGTCGTTATCTTGCAGCCCAGTTCCCTGGTCTGTGGTCAGCTTTGTTTTGTTTTTATCTGCTTTAGGTAGCTTTGTAACAGCTCAATTCCCGGAACATTGGGAGGAGGGGGACAGCATGGACCGTGCATTCCCAGAAGGGAAAATTTCTCTTACAGGGTCTTATGTGGTCCTCAGCTCCTGAAGGTTTTGCATCCCCTCCCTGTCTCACCTCCCTACTGCAGGTTCCTCCAGTGTCTTCATCAGCCCTGATATATGTGGTCTGCACCCTAAGAGTCAGCTCTCAGGGAACAGGGCTCTTCCCTCCCTCCTGGCTCACAGCTGAGTCCCAGAGCCCAGGGGGCCTGAAACATGGTAGGTGCTCAGTAGCTGTGTGTGCACTGGATGAATTAGCAGATGAGGCTGGGAGAGGCTAAGCTTTTGGTGGAGGTGGGTTGACCCAGTCTTGGGATGGGTGCCTGCCCTGCTCTGCCAGCCATCCTGCCCAGGCCCATGGGGCTGCCCACTCCCTGTCTGTCCCCTCTGCAGCCAAGTACAGGCAACTCTGAACTCACTGGGCCTCCACTTCCTGGGCAGCCTTATCTGGTCCTCCCTACCATCTGCAGGTGGAGGGTAGATTCAGGGTCCACTCCTTGGCCCAGGGGTCCCTGAGCCCCTGGACTCTAATATCCCTCCCTTTCCCTGGGGTTGGATGGGGTCTAGAGTCAGTTCCTCTTTGTGGCTTCCCCTCCCCACCCCTAGATCCTGCCTGTGCGGGGTCTTGCTGTGAATGGCTGCTCTCACCCTGAGCATCTGGGGTATCAGGTCCCCCTGGGGAGGGGCTGTGCCCACATCAAATGTTTGACCCTTCATAGGCCTCCCACCCCGAATCCATTCTGCTTGTGCTGGCTCAGGCCCCAAGCCCTGTGCCAGTGAGGTCTTGACTTCTTTTTTTGGTGCTGGGAATTGAACCCAGGGTTTTGTGCATTCTAGGCAAACCCTCCACCACTGAGCTATGTCCCTAACTTTTTTTTATTTTGAGACAGTGTCTAAGTCTCTAAGTTGCCCAGGTAGAGCTTGAACTTGCTTTCCTCCTGCTTCAGCCTCCCAGCACTGCTGGGATTACAGGCTTGTGTCACTGTGCCCTGCTACACTTCTGCAACCTCCCTACCCCCAGCCACCTGGTGGAAGGCCCTGCATGGGCTGGGGCCCTACCATAGCTTGGAGGCGATGTGGATGACCTGCTGGCGGCTGGTGGTGCACAGTGCGCCTGGGGACTCCTTCTCCATTAGAACCTGCAAATCCCCCATAAAGGTTGAGCCACTTGGGTCTGGCCCATCCCACTCTGATGCTGGGTCTCATCCCCATTTTAAGACCTCAGTGCCCGGCAGCCCTGGAACCCACAGGCTCCTCTATGATCTGGATCCTGTTTAGAGACCCAGAGCATGGCCTCTGCAGTCAGACATGGCAGACCTGAGTCCCCACCCTGCCTGCCAGTTGCATGACATGGGCAAGTCTCCAGATTGCTGTGATCTTGTCAGAGCACAAGTAGGATGGCCTTATATGTGTGTTCCATGTGAAGTGAGTTGTGGAATCTGAGAGTTGGAGCTCCAGTGGGGAGGGGACAGGTTGTCCTATTAGGGCTCCCATCACTACTGCGCAGCCACTACTGTGTGACTCCACCGCCTGGAGGTGCCCTGAAGGTTGAATCCTTAACCTGATCTGGGGCCCAGGTCAACATGTGCAGGACAGACAGTGCTGGCCTTTCTGGGCCCCTGTGACATTGCCAGTGAGGATGGACTGGCCAACTAGGGGCCCCTTAAGCACCAAGTGGCCAGGGACATGGAGTGTTTCCAGGTGCAAAGGCTTGTTAGGGCGGTGGACATACTCTGGAACCCACCCCACACCTTCTGCAGGGGGTGGCTCCCAGACATATGCTTGTCTGAGGGAGGAGGCCCTTTTAGCCTAGGAAGGTGCTGGTCTGAGAGGAGGGTCAGGCACTTACCATCAGACACTCGAGGAGCTGGGAGGTCTGGGAGAACTCGTAGCTGTGGGCACCCTCGCTTCGGCTGATAGCCCCCACCAGCATTGTGATGGCTGAGAGGAAGCTCTGCTTGAGAGTCTCATCCTGAACAGGGGACAAAGGGGACAAGACAGGCTGAGAAACCAGGAATGCAAGGGAGAGGGCAAGAGGTGAGGCAGAAATGGTGAGGCTACAGGCTGCAGGGTAGTGGCTGAAAAGCACAGCAGAGACTGCCAGCTGGATTCCTTAACAATGAGGTGTTTTTAAAAGTGTGAATGAGGTGACAATTTTCAAACACCCAGGAGATGTCTGTGAAAGTCTCAGTGAGGCAGCCACTAGGCAGGAGTTTCTGCCTGCCCCTCACTGCTCCTCAAGTTGGAGGCATGGGTGCAGTCACACAGTTGTCACTCTGCCCTCTCAGTGCCCAGCTCCACCCCAAAAGTGAAAGTCTGGGGTTTGCTTTATGCAGTGGTGATGGGTCCTCATGAAAGCCCAAGCATGTTTGGAAGACCATGGAGGAGGATCTGGGAATCAAACAGGAAGCCAGGCCTGGCTCCCTGGGGTTCTAGGGGAGAGCAGGAGGTGGGCTGCCTGCCCTGGGGTCTAGATTGCTCTGTCTCTACCATTCTTGGTGGGGTGGTAGTGGTGGTGGTGTCGGCCTGTCCTGAGAAGTGTGGGTTTGGGAATTGTGGCCCGCCATACCCAGGAGCTGTAGCGGAAGTAGAAGATCATCCTGGACAAGATGTTGTCCACCCATGGAAGGATGTGGGTCTTGGCCCTGGCTGCCATCTGACCATAGGCAAGGAAGATGGTGCTGCTTGCCCATTTCCACTTCAGGTCCTCCAAACTCTGGCCCTGGGAAGTGGCCAGATAGGGGACATCAGGCCCTGCTGGAGCCCTCCTCGGGGGGAGTGGAAAAGGAAGTACCTGAGGCCCTACCAGGGTTCTGGAGACAGAGCATCCCAGGGAAGCCTTAGGTTATCTCAGAAAAACAGGAGATGGCATTGGCTTTTTGAGGGGTTGGAATGGGCCTGGGAGAGCCACACAGGGCTGCATACAGAGGCTTGGCTCTGCTGGGACTGGCAGATTCCAGGTCTACTGCTATGACAGTTCCTCCCAGAGCCCACCCTGCTGCATGGGGCAGCATTTGGTGTATTGCACCCCATTGGGTTGCTGGGGGCCTGGAAGCCTTTTTGCCTCTATCCAGAGAGATGGCAACAGGGCAAATGGTGCTCCCCAATGGGTAAGACTCAGGGAATAGGGGACAGATGTGGCCTCAGGACCATCATGTCACCACTCCCTCAGTAAAGGCACCCTCTGTAGGCCTGGGACGTGGGCTTGGTCCAGCTGCAAACCTCAGGAGTCACTGGCTGTTGCTGGGCTGCAGGGCTGTTAGTGGAAGGGCATTGGGGAGGCTCAATGTCCTGTAGGAGTCACATGGGCTACAGAGAGCAGGAGGCAGGGTGCTCCCTGGCTCTGTCTCATGTTTCGGATGAGCCATGTGCCCCAAAGCCAACCTACAACCTGACACTGGCCATCATAACACAACTGGCTTGTCACGTGCCAGGCTTTCTATGGCTATGGCCCATTTCTGTCCTCAACAGGCCAGGTGGGGGGAATCCTGCTAAGAAGAAGTAAACTGAAGCATGGGGTCTCACACTGCAGGTGGAGGCACAGGTGGGACTGGAATCAGAATCCATGGCTCCAAGCCCATGCTCTTGACCCCAAACCTGGGGTCTCAGCCTGGTAGCTCTGGTACCTTTGGGATGGGGCTTTGGAGAGTCCACTTGACGGGCTGGCTCCGGCCAAACTGGTCCAGTACGGCCCAGACATCATCCAAATGGTGGGTTGCAGCCAGCCCCACAGTGAGTGCGATTCCCTGTTGGAGATGGCCCAGTGCCACTGAGGAAGGGACCCTGAAACCACAGGACTGGACTTGGCCCCTCACTTGGTCCATCAGAAGGGGTAGGATTCTCATCCAAGATCACAGGGCACCCATCTCCCACCCGCAAGCCCTTTAGGACATGCAACTCTGTGCCTAGCCCAGTGGGGGTGTCTCTTATGGGGTCTGGTGGGCAGAATGAGGGGAGGCAGGAGGCAGAGTGGGAGTCATGGAGGCTGGTTGTCCTTATGCCAGCTCTGAACAGACCTGTGCCAGGGTAGGGTTGAAGGGATGTGTGGGGGTGGAGGAAAAGGACCCAGGTTGTGAGATCAGAGCTTAATCTAGGACTGGGTCAGGGCTCGGGTTTTGACCAGGATCAGGCTAAGCCTGTGGTCAGGGCCAAGCAGTTGTGGGGACCAAAGAGGACTGAGTCCTCACCTCCCTCTGCTTGGGCCACTGGTGGGATGTTTCCAGTAGGGCTTGCAGGTGCATCCTGACTGTGGCACTGTTCTCTGCTGCTTGCAGGATCAGCCCGTAGTAGGTGAACAGGAAAGCCTGGTGGTGAGGTCAGTGTCCCGTCCTTAGCTGGACTCATATAGCCTGGCCCACCACCTCCTCTGAGCAGCCTCCCTGACCATGCTCCCTCAGGCTCCTGGGCCCTGCAGCCACCCTCCCCACCCTGCTTGGTGGTGCAGCAGTGTGTGTTTTGGAGTCTGCTGCCCAGGCCCAGTTCCTGTTCCTGTCAGACCCACCAACTTCTCTCTAGGGCTCTAGGCATCCCATGGATACAGCCCTGGGCCTGCATGTTGAGCAGGGGCTACCTGGGGTAGCAGGGCCCACCTTCTCTGGGAGATGGTCCTGCTGGGTCTGACTGGGCTTGGTGAGGGCCTCCAGCAACTCCTTGCACCACTGTTCCATGTTCAGGAACTTGACTGACTTGACGATTATCTGTTAGCAGATGAGGGTGGGCAGGCCTGGAGCCATCTCTCCCTCCTCCCTCTGCCAGGCTGCTCCCAGACACCCCAGGCCCTACTCTATCACCCTCTCATCCTCTCCTCTGGCTCTCCAGAACCCAGCTCTCTTATATGTTTGATGGCCCTCAGGGACAAGGAACACATTCCTTAAGGGCACCCCAGATGTGTTCAGGTGAGGCCGGGAAATCAGGGGCCTAGGAGATTATAGAAAGGAGTCCTGGCCATGTCCTCAGCACAGAACAGGGTGCCAGGTATGGCAGATGCTGTGTTGGCTGAAGGTAGCCCCTCCGCAGGGTGGGTGCTAGGAGGTGGGACTTGATCTGTTTTGTTTTCACTTGTGTCTCCAGCATCTGCATCATGCCCAGCACATGGTGGATGCTGTATTAATGCTTCTTAATCAGTGAAGAGAGATCAAATGAATGAATGAAACATCTTTTCAAAAAACAGGATTCTGAAAATTCTGATCCTAATATGATTTTGTAATGACTACAAGGCCTTTGCCTTGCATTTCCAATGCTCCTAGATTCTGTGATTCAATAAGTGTCAGATTTTTGTTCCCAAGAGGGTAGTATGGGAGATTCCTCTTGTAAGTATGATCCCAAACCCCAAAATGTTAAAAAAGATTGATAAATGTGATGATAAATATTTAAAGAAGTTTATTACGCAAAACTGGTATAAAATAAAATTTGAAAGAAAGGGCAGTTTTTCTTTTCTTTCTATCACTTATTGCCAAGGTGGCTTTCCTTTCCCTATTGAATTGCTTTGGTACCTTTAAAAATCACTAGAATGTGTAAGTGTGGTTGTATCCTGGACTTTCTACTCTGTTGCATTGATTTATTTGTTTAACCTATCCTATATGTTATGGTTTAGACAAAGAATGTCCCCCAAAGGCCTCATGCACTCAGAGGTAGGACTTTTGGAAGGTGATTAAATTGTGGGGGTGATATTGCTGACTTGCTGATAGGGGTCTGGTTGGAAGAGGTGGGTCATTGGGGGTGGACCTCAGAGGCTGGATCTCCCTTCCCAGTGCCTCGCTTCTCTTTCTGCTTCTTGACCACCACGGTCTGAGAGCTTTCCTCCCCCAGACCCTTCAACCATGCCCTTCCTGACTTGGAGCCATGTGACTATGGACTGAAAACATGAACCAAAATAAACCTCTTCTCCTTTAAATTTGTGGGTAATGGGTATTGTGTCTCAGTGATGAGGAAAGTAACTAAGATACTATGCTAATGCCTCATCTTCCTGTTTACTGTACCTTATAGTTAACAGCCTTATATTATTTTACTTAGTCTTTTACTAAGTCTTTAAATAAAAGCAGTGGGTTTCTTGTAACTGTGTATTTTCAAGATTTTTTTTTAAACTATTCTAGGTCTATTGAAATTTTCACATAAAAATTTCATTCTACAATAAAGTCTTCTAGGATTTTGGTTGGTACTGTATTCAATTTGTAAGTCAATTTTGTGAGAGCTAACATCTTAACAGTTTTGAATTTTCTTGTGCAAGAACATCACATATATCCACGTATCTCTTTGCAATACTTTGTCAAGACTTTGCACATATTTTGTGGCATTTATCTTTCTTTGAGTCTTTTATATCTTTCATGATACTGGGTCATTAAAAAAAGCGATTTCCCAATTGTTTGTTGCTAGTAAATAGATATTCAATTGATTATTTATTTATTTATTTATTTATTTTTTTGTGGGTACCGGGGGTCGACCTCAGGACCTCGCGCCAGCAGGCACCTGCACCGCTGAGCAATATCACCGGCCCTTTTTTCGTATGCGGGTTCTGGGAGTCGAACTCGGGCCCTCGCGCTTGCCAGGCAGGCGCTTACACCGCTGAGCCATCTCACCGGCCCTCAATTGATTATTTTATATTTATCTTGTGTCCTGAGATCTTGCTAAATTTTGACTATTGGTGATTATCAGTTCCAGTATTTTTAAGACTGTAATATTTTCTTTATGTACAGTCATCCTGTCTGCAAAGACAGTTTCACTTTTTTAGTTGTATCTTTTTTTTTTTTTTTTTTTTTTGTGGGTACCGGGGGTCGACCTCAGGACCTCGGGCGTCAGCAGGCACTCGTGCCGCTGAGCGATATCACCGGCCCTTTTTTCGTATGTGGGTTCCGGGAGTTGAACTCGGGCCCTCGCGCTTGCCAGGCAGGCGCTTACGCCGCTGAGCCATCTCACCTGCCCTTTTAGTTGTATCTTAATGCCTTTTCTTCTCTTTCTTCCCCTATTAGACTGGCAGTTCAAGGCTGTCAGGAAGTAGAAAGAGTAGATGTTTCTGCCTTATTTCTGATCTTAGTGGGAAGACATTTAATCTTTTATCAGGAAGAATGTTAGCTGCAGGCTTAGCTGTGCTTGTCGGGTTGGGTCAGCTTCTTTCTACCTCTAGCTTGTTAGAGAGATTTTTAACACTAGTAAGTACTGAACTTTCAAAAATCTTTAAAAAATTTTGTAGTTATTGCTAAGTTACCCAGGCTGGCCATGAACTTGTGATCCTCCTGCCTCAGCCTCCTGTGTAGCTGAGATTACAGATGTTTGCCACTGTTCCCACCTAAGTACTACATTTTGCCAAATGCCTTTTCTTCATAGTTTTCATAAATATATTCATAATTTTCTACTTTATTATGTTAATATGTTGAATTACATTTATTGCTTTTCAAGCATCGAACTGGCTACATGTCCCTTGATGAGACATATTTGATCATGGCCTATTATCCTTTTGCTCAAATGCTAATATTTTTCTAAAGGTTTTTGAGTCTATCTTCATGAAAGCTGTAGATCTGTGGTTTTCTTTTAATGTCCTTAGTTTTGGTACAGGGCTGCACTGGCCTTATAAAATGACTTGAAAACTGTTCCTTCCACCTGTTTCCTTGACAGATTTGTGCAGAAGCGGTGTTTTTTCTTCCTTAGCTGTTCGATAGACTTCACCAGCGAAGTGTCTGGGTTGGGAGTTTTCTCGGTAGAAATGAAGCAGAGGGAAATCCTGGATATACCGCCTGCTCTTGGTTCCTGAATAAACGTGCTAAATTTCACCTGCTTATAATCACTTGCCTTTAATTGACTACAGATGACACCTGTGACATGGGAGTCACAATGCAATGGTTGGTGAGGTCCAATGGGGGAGTGGCTGAAGCTGGAGATTGGTCAAACGTGCGGGGCTGGAGCAAGGCTGATCCGAGAACAAAGAGCGCTGGAGGCCAGCAGCTTGAACAAGCTGCTCCATTCCAGAGAACACCAAGCCCTTAGGTACCGTGCAGGCAGGGTGCTAGGCAGAGGTGTGTCGCTTGACATCTCCTGCCGAATGCATAAATAAACGCTGGGGTGGTGTGGGGGTTGAGCAGTTCCCTTCCTCCCATGGGGAGAGAGGGCTCCACCTGATCCCAGCTTTCTGTATCTTGTCTTCATTTCTTCACCTTCTTGCTGCCCTTCATGGTCCTCACCCTGGGAAGTTCGAGAGCTGCGTGGGACGCGGCAGTCCAATGCCTTCATCTTTCCCCTGATTTAGCCCATATATGTCCCCAGCCCTGTCCTCAGGAGGGCAGTTTCAGACTTAAGTCTCCATCTTCATACATGGCTGCAAGGTGAATAAACTTTCTCTTGCAAAACTCATCATTTCAGAGTGTGGCGCAATGCATGGTGGAAAACACAGACCTGGTTCAGTAACAGAAAGGTGTTAATCATTATTCCAGTTTCTTTAGTATTTATAGCACTACTCAGATTTTCTGTTTCTTCTGTCAGTTTGGTAATTTGTGCTTTTCAGGGAATTTTTCTATTCCATCTAATTTGTCCAATTTATTGAAATCATCTTTCATTACTATCCTTTACTGCCTAAAGGATTTGTAATGGTGCTCTTTATTTCTTTCTAAAATTGGTATTTTGTGTTTTTTTCTTTTGATCAATGAGAAGTTTATTAACTTATTGATCTTTTGAAGAATTTACTTTTTGTTTGATTCATTCTTTATTAGCTGCTCCTTTTCTAGTTCTTTGATTTCTGATCTAGTTCTTGCTATTTCCTTCTTTCTCCTTATTTTGGGTTAAACTTGCTCTTTTTAGGTAGCTTTTTAAAATGAAGGTTTAAATAGTTGATTTTACACTTTCTTTTTTCTCTAAAGTGGGCATTAATACAAATTTCATTCTAAGCATTGCTTTTTTGTTGTATCTTACAAATGTTTGCTTGTTGTATTTTTCACTACATTCAATTCAGAGTATTTCATAATTTTCCTTATGAGTTCTTCTTTGACCCAAGGGTTATTTAGCAATGTGTTGTTTAATTTCTAGGAATTTGGAGATTACCCAGATAGATTTTAATATTGACCTCTAATTTATGTTTTTATCAGAGAATGTACTCTGATTTTAGTCCTTCTAAATTTATTGGAACTTGAAGGCCGAGCATGTGGTCTGGCCTGGCAATGTCCTGTTTGCATGGAAAAGAATGTCAGTTTGGTTAATTGTGCTGCTCAGGTCTTCTGCTCTTTTAGTCACTTGTCCTCTGTTCCTGCTATTCTGCTGCTCTCAACACTGCTGCTGCTTCACTATGATGATGTGACTTCCCCTCCCTGAGGGCTTCCTGTGTCCCTCTGTGCAGACCCTTTTGCGGGGATTAGTGCCTACTGTCTTCATGACTATTCCAGCAAGGGACTTTTAACCCCATTTGACAGATGAGGAAACGAAGGCACAGAGTGGTAAAGGAGTTCACCCCAGGCACATGCTGTTGACCTAGGATGTGAACACAGGTCTGCCAGGCCCCATGACCCTTCTCCCAGCAATATCAACCCCTCATCCCCATGTATATCAGAGACGGGACTCTTGTTTTTCGGCTGTGGCATCCTCAGTCCACCCCGACCTGCTTCCTTCTGTCCTTAGCCTCAGCTCTGGCCCTACATCCTTTCTATCCCTCCCAGGATGGGTGGGAGGGGTGGTGTGTGTTGGCCACCTGCTTTGTGTCAGGCATCTGGAGACCAAGGCCCAAATTCGAACTCCTCCTGTCACCAGGTCACTTCATCCCGGATGCTGCTGGCTCATCTGGAAAATGGCGTCCTCCCTGCCACTCTGCC
This sequence comes from Erethizon dorsatum, assembly GCA_028451465.1. Lineage (NCBI taxonomy): Eukaryota > Metazoa > Chordata > Mammalia > Rodentia > Erethizontidae > Erethizon > Erethizon dorsatum. Next base: position 68,357,523 of record CM051828.1, on the reverse strand, counting down.
AACCCTGCTCCCTTCCTCCACTCCCTCCTTTTCCTCTCTTCCCTCCACCTCTGGGTTGCAGCAGGTGCTCCCATGCTGGCTGCTGCCCCTCCCGCTGGTGTCCCTGCCTGGGCCAGCAGTTCCTCCCAGTGCGCCCTGTCTTCCTTGTTGAGAAGCTCCTCTGCAGGAGGGGGATGGGCTATAGGGCCAGCTCTGATGCCCATAACCAGTGGCGGACCCCGTGCCCCTTCTCCCCATCCCTCTGTCCTGCCTCAGCCTGGCCTGGTTAGTAGGAGAACATAGGCTGGGATTGGGCTCAGGATCCAGACAGCTGGGCTGGAATCACGGCCCTGCCCCCTTGCTATGTGATCTCAGCCAGGCTGTTTCTTCTCTGTGCCTTGGGGTCCTCCCAGGCAAGTGTGAGGAGTGGAGGTACAGGAGTGGTGCTCTGAGAGTCCAGAATGTGTCAGGAATTTTGGGAACCCTACCTTAGAGGGAGTGGCTGCTTTGGGGGCCCCCTGTGTGCAGAGGACCCCCCCCGCCCAGCCTGCCAATTCCAGGGCAGGGGCGGAAGGCCAAGCCAAGCCAGGTCCTGCTGGTCTCAGGCCTTAGATTACAGGCCTTCCCAGCCTCCTCCTGCTGACCCCACTGGCTGTCCACCCTCTCTTCAGAGGCCCTTGCCAAGCGAGCCCTACCCCCATTGCTCCAGACTGGCTCATCCCAGAAGCCCTCTCTGATGGCCTCTAGTTTGTCACTGCCCTCTCTAGGCTCTGTCCTGGTAACTGAGAGCAGGCACATTAGTCAGGCTGGTGGCAGCACAGTGGCTGGTGTTACCCTCTAGTGGGGACTCCCTGGTAAGAGGTGGCAACTCTTTGGTACCCACATACAATGACATCACCACTGTGGACTCTGGTGCTCTGTGGGCCTGGGATCTCCCCTTGACCTCCCCTCCTGTTCTGTGGGCAGGACCTACCATGGGAGGACAGGACGCCCATCATATAGAAGAGGCTGCGGTGTGGGAAGATGCCAGTCAGGAGCTCTGTCTCCAGGTGCTGTGCCACTGGCTGCCACGAGTGCCTGCAGATCGCCACTAGCACATTGCTGGCTGCATCCTGGTATGTGTCTTCCAGCTCCTGGGGTGGGGGCAGGTGTCCAAAAATCAGAGCAGGCTTTTGTAGCTCTGAGTGTCTGCACAGATGTGTGTCTGATTTGTCAGGTCAAGCAGCTGTGATCAACCCATTTATTTGGATGGAAAATGGAGGCTGAGGGACTCTGTATCCATGACTCTCCACATTCCTTGTTCACCAGAAGTTTCAGGACATGCTGGAACTGTCTGACCTGTGTCCTCTTAGTGGCCTAGGGGACATTCCCACTTATTACTTTCCATACCCATAGTCTTAGAGGCACAGTCCCTTGAGGTTCCTTTCTGCTTTGAAACCTTTGGCATGCTGTGCCCCTGCCTGAGGCTCTATTCCTGCTTGCCTGTCTATCCAGATCCTGGTCCATTTCTAAGGCCCACTTTCTCCCATCCTCAAGACACCTGTCTGAGAGCCCCCATCTGACATCACCTCTCCCCTTCTTGACTCCTGGCAGCTCAGGACAACATCTTATCCTTTCATTCTCTGTCACCATGCATTTAAGACCAGAGGCTGTTCTTGTGCTAGGGCTCTCTGCCAGGGGAGTCAGCATGCCAGCTGCTGTAGGGCAGAGCCTGCTGACAGTTCCCTGGGCCTTTCTGGGTCCTGTCAGGTGCCCTGTCTCCCAAGGGTCATGCTCTGGCAGGAAGGCTGGCCCTATGCCATGGTGCTCCACCCTTTCTCAGCAAGTACACTGGCATTTCACTCTGGCTCTTTCCATACTTTGGTGGCTGTTGGTGCAGAGAGGCACGGCAGGGCTGCTTGCGTTCAGTGGTGTCTGAATGTGAAGGCGTCTAAGGTCCCTCCACCCTATTGTTCCTATAATGCGCTTTGAATCATTGTATTAAATTGATATGTCATATACAACTTATTGAAAGTATGGCTATGAGGGCTTCTTAAGAATGCAGGTGTCAGGGCCGGTGAGATGGCTCAGTGGTGTAAGCACCTGCCTGGCAAGCGCGAGGGCCCGAGTTCGACTCCCGGAACCCACATACGAAAAATGGGCCGGTGATATCGCTCAGCGGCACGGGCGCCTGCTGGCGTATGAGGTCCTGAGGTTGACCCCGGTACCCACAAAAAGAAAAAAAAAAGAGAATGCAGGTGTCTTGAACATACCTTTGGACTCTGAACTGGCCATTTGACATGTTATTCTGAACAACCTCTCCTAAATCTGCTGTATACAAACAGATGAAACATCAACATTGTTCATATCTTGACAAGTGTGCAAGTTGTCTGTCACAATTATGATTCACCAGCCATGAACCCTGACTGGCCTGCGTCCTCTCAGGACCCAGAAGTCATTCCCACCTATTATTTCTCATAGCTGCAGTCTTAGAGGCACAGTCCCTTGTGGTTCCTCTGTCTGTCCCTACCCTGCAGGCTCCTCATGGCCCTACATATCAGGCTGTGTTGCTCATTTCTGGGTGAGGGGCGGTACTAAAAACCTTATTTCATGGCATTAGCCTTCTGTGTCACCCACACAGCACAGAGGTTGAAATGAGCCTTGTCACACTTATGTGGTGCCAAGGCTCTGTTGTAGTGGGCCAAGGTGACCATCACAGCTCTCTGGTCATCCTGTGTGTACTGAGTAGCCTTCCGTGGGGCTGCCAGGGCTAGTGGGTCTGAATGAAACTACCTGCCCCCAGGCCCCCAGGGGCAGTCACAGAGACTGCTGGTCAGCCTGTGGAGAGTGAGCAACCTGACTACCAGCCTGGCTGGGTTTAGCATTCAGTGTGTGGGGGGCAGTTCGTGGCCAAGCTGGGGAGCCCAAGGCTGGATTATGGCCTGGGGAATGGGTTAGACTGGCAGGCAGCTTTCCAGAGCTGGCCTATAGGTAGCAGCAAGGGTATGTTAAGGACAGTGGTGGGGAGGGGCACCTGGGTCCCCCTCAAGGAGGGCCTTCTGCAGGAGGAGGAGCTGCAGCTGGTCTTCTGCCTCCACTTAGGGGTTCTGTGGCTTTAGACTAGGACTGCCTCTTGGGTCTCAGCTGCCTCTTCTGGGGAGCGCATGAAACTGTCCCTCTGAAGGGGCATGTGGCCAGGATGTTAAGAAGAGAGAGAATGCCTGGCAGACCACAAGGCTGGCACACCCTCGCCATTTGGAGTCCTGGGCAGCTGCCTGCAAACCCAAGGGCCTGGAGACTGGCTGTATTGCAGGGGTGAGGTAGGAGCCCACCGTGGTTTTGGTCATGTTATCCAGGGCCAGCTGCATGAAGTTTCTTCTCCAGGGCTCCTCCAGGCAGTCACTGGCTTTGATGACATTCTCTAGGACCTGGAAGAGCCGGAACTTGTGCCGGCTGGAGATCTGTGGGCAGCAGAAGGGACACTGGGATGGTTGGGTCTGACCATGCAACTCATGTCTGTGGGTGTCTGTCACCATGCATTTAAGACCAGAGGCTGTTCTTGTGCTAGGGCTCTCTGCCAGGGGAGTCAGCATGCCAGCTGCTGTAGGGCAGAGCCTGCTGACAGTTCCCTGGGCCTTTCTGGGTCCTGTCAGGTGCCCTGTCTCCCAAGGGTCATGCTCTGGCAGGAAGGCTGGCCCTATGCCAGCAATGGGAGGATGTGTGAAGAGGCCAGAGGGAAAGATCACGGCAGCTGCTTCTGACCATTCACTCTAATAACCCTTAGTAAATATTGCTCTGTGCAGGCCTTAAACCAGTGCTGCAGGGATCACAAAGAACAAAAATTTCTCCCTATACTTAGGGAATTGCTATAGCAGTTAAAAAAATTCCACCTTCAAAGTCAGATCATTCATTCATTCATTTCATTTTTTAACACTTAGGCGGATGTTCTCCCCACCAAACCTGCCTCCCCATCCATCCATCCATCCATCCATCCATCCATCCATCCATCCATCCATTTCTGCCACTTACTGGCTCTGTGACATTAGGCAAATCCTTTTCCTTCCATAAGCCTTAGTTTCCCCATCGATGAGGATAATAATATCGACCTTCTGTGCCTGTTCTGAGTATGGTCAACACATGCTGGTCTGCTTCCCTCCCTACCTCCCTCTCTGGCCCACTTGGAGTATGAGGAGACTGAGACTTGCTCCAAATCATGCAGCTGCTCTATATAGGATCCAGGATTTGAGCCCAGCTTGGGGTCAATCCCTCCCCTGTGCTCCCCAAAGACCCAATCAGCTTCCACCTGTGGGTTGTCTGTGAAGTAGTCATGAATGGTTTCCATCACCAAGTTGGGGGACTTCTGAGCCATATTCCTGATCCTCTTGATGACGAACTGCAGGTAGGGAAGTTCTGAGCTGCTTATGTCCCGGAGCATCTTGAAGCAGATGGCTGAAGGTGGCAAGAAAGTATGAGGGTGGGAGGGAAAATGGGGGGGGCATCACATTGTAGCAGAAGTGTTGGATGGGTAGGAAAGGATAGTCTGGGAGTGGCAAGGAGTAAGCTGAAAATGAGGACTGGAAAATTGGATACAGTGGGAAGTCCTGGACCTCTTCACTGTCCAAATGGCCCTAACTGGATTCAAGATAGGATAAAAAGCAGGGATACATACAAGTCTGCATATCCTTATTCACCATTCATATTTCCATCCATTCATTAAACAACTTACCTTTTCATCCATTTATCTATCATCCATCTATCCATTTATCCATCTACCCATCTGTCCCTCTTCTCACACATTAGTCCATGCATGTTTGTCTATCAATCTGCCCATCCAACTGTTTGTCCATTTTTGCATTCATCTATCTACACATTCATCCACCTAAGCCAGTGGTGGCGAACCTACTGCATTTGTGTTGCAGCAGGCTATTTGTATCATTGAAAGCTCTAAAAGGTTTGCCATCACTGACCTAAGCACTCATAAATCCATCCATCAACCCATTCATAAATTCACCCATCCATCTCTCCCTCCACCGATCCCTCTTTGATCCTTCCACTCTGCATCCTGCCATCCAGCACTCCTTGGTGTTTGAGTGAAGGGGAAAGCATTCCAAGGAGGGGTCAGGCCTCAGCAGAGGTTCTGAGGTATGGAAGGAGAGTGGAAGGGTGTGGGAGTTGGGCATGCTTTGGGCTATGGATGGTGTTTCAGGAGGCATGAACAATCCCAGGGGGTTCTGCAGGGCTCTCTGCTGAAAGCTTCATACGTTCACCACATCCTTTGCCATCTCAAGGTCCCTCACTCTTGGGCCTTTTTTTTTTTTGTGGGGATGTGGTGGGATCTAGATCCCTTGCCCTTTCATGGCTGAGCTCCAGGGACAGCAGTCACCTGAGTTGTAGGCTTTCTCCATGAACATCTTGCGGTCGTTTAACACTAGTGCAGCCTGGCTGCTCATAGACTTCTGAGGCAGGCTGCTGGAGGGGTGGGATTGTCGATTCCTGCAGGCCGAGTTCTGAGGGGTTTTCATGTGTGATGTCTCCCACATGGATGTGGAGGCAGAAGAGGAGATCCTGAAATGGAGAAGGCTCCTGGTGTGAGAGTCTGAGGGTGCTTGCATGTATTCAATGTGCCAGTGCAGGGGACACTAGTGGTGGTCAGGCTCATAGTGTCCTTCTCTTTGTCTACCCTCACCTCCCTCTGATGGCCTGGAAGGAGGGCAGAGGATGAGACCTGAGGACATTGTTGAGTACACAGCATGCCCTGAGGGCATGGCAGTGCCTGGGTGCCCTGCGGAAGCACTGCAGATGCACTAGTGGGATGCAGGAGCGCTCAGGGTACTATATCCCCTGCTCCAGCTCTCGTGTTGACTTGGAGGAGCCAGTATCTTTGGGACCACACAGCGGATTGCCCTGGTTTTCTAGGGGTCATGGGAGGGATCTCTGAGGTTGGGAGAGCTTTAGGAGCAGATGGAGGATGTGGAGCCCATTCAAGCTGGTGTCTCTTCTCCTTTGTTTCTCCTGTTCTGCAAACATGGGAAGGGTTTCCATAGACTGACAATTGCCACAAAGAGAAGACATCCTTGCTTTTGGGGGAGCTGCACATCCTGCCCCTGACTCTCCAGGGGGGCCCCACAGCTTCTGCTTGTTCACTTTCAGTTCTCATTTCTTTTTTTTTTTTTTTTTTTTTTTTGTGGGTACCGGGGGGTCGACCTCAGGACCTCGTGCGCCAGCAGGCGCCCGTGCCGCTGAGCGATATCACCGGCCCCTTTTTCGTATGTGGGTTCCGGGAGTCGAACTCGGGCCCTCGCGCTTGCCAGGCAGGCGCTTAAGCCGCTGAGCCATCTCACCGGCCCTCAGTTCTCATTTCTGGCACCTCCTTCAAGTGAAGCCTGTCCTGGGCTGTCCCAAGGGCACATCTCATAGGGCAGAAACAGTCAACAAACTGAACAAGTAAATTACAAGGCATTTTAGACTGCAGCTCATCTCTTCACATTTTGTTCCTTCAATTCTTCCACCGCATAAGCAAGTCAGGCTACCTCAGACTCTGCCCAGGGTCCCCCCTCCATGTACAGGGAAACCCAAGGTCCTGAAGGTGACAGGAAAGACACTGATGCTTGCAGCAAAGTGGTTCAGCCAGATCTGGGTTCACTTTCTGCCTCAAGCAAATTGAAAATTAGAAAAATACACAAAATCACAGCTATCAGACATCACACAGCAGCAGCACAGAATCGTAATCACTGAGAGATGGGAAACTGACAAAGCCAGCTTGGACTGCCACAGCCAGCTGCCAGGACAGTTTCAAGTTTCTGGTACAGGGTGAAGGGAACAAGATGGCCTCCTCAATTTGAGGTACTGGAAGTAGCAGTTTGGGGAGACCAAAGTGGCTAGGGTGCTCAGCGAGAAGCCAGAGGAGGGACTTGCACAGGGAGAGAGGGGTCTGGACATTGTCAGAGCAAGCCCGTGTTTATCTGAACTCTGCACATGGGAAAGAGCTGCCCAACAGGACTAGAGAGAATGATCCTCAGAGCTCACACAGAACTGGGAAGAGCTCCATTTCCATTAGTCCCAGTGCATAGGGAATTAGGCAGGATACTTTGAATAGTGTTAGCTCAGTATGGAGAGAATCAGACCAAAACAAAGATCCATTAACCCTACCTACCAAAGCTCTTAAAGCAAGCCTCAAACAGACCAAACTCTTTTTAATAATCACATCCCAGAACAAAGCTCAAGCATATTTGAAAAGCACAGGAATACCCAGTGCCCACAAAGTAAAATTCACAATGTCTGGCACTCAATCAAAATTTACCAGGCACACAAAGAAACAAGACAATATGATCCCTAGTGAGGAGAAAAAAATCAATTGATCAAAACCAACCCAGATCCAGGAAGATGCTGGAGCAGTGAACAGCGGCAAATCAGCCTCTCTGAGACTGGGAGACCAGATGCTGGAGTATAGCAACTTGGGGAACAGAAGGAGGAAACTGGATCCCCAAGACCCAGGAAATTTCTGGAGGGATGATTGGAGCCCACGGAGAGAGTGAGGTGATGGACCTCAAGGCAGAGGAAGGAGGTGGCAAACTGCTTTCTCCCTGACTCCCAGCTCATTGGCAAACTACTTTCTCTCTGAGTCCTGGCTCGTGGCATGAGAGAGGAGGCTCAAGCCTACAGAGGTGCAGTGATGGTGGGGGACCTCAGAGGCCTCCATGGAGAAATGCATCAGTGGAGCAGAGCAATGGATGTGGTGGGCTGCAGCAGCTGGTGAGTGACTCCATTCCAAACGTCCCCAGGAGAGGGTTATTGACTGGATGCTGTTTTGAGGTGAAGCCAGCTGAATCTGGGACTTGGCACAGGTGTGGGTTGGCTCCATCTTGGGGCTGTCAGTGTCTGGGTGAGGCACAGCCCTGGGAGATGCCAGGGTTGGGGAGCTGAGATCAAGCCAGGAAGAAACATCCACAGTTTTGTGGGCCAAACAACTTGGATCACAGGCCCACACCCTGAGATCAGGATCAGCCTGAACTTCTGCGGAGTTGAATCAGCACCCCACCCTATTCCTACTGCAGGCTAGCTGGGATCATACAATACAGATCTGGGCTCTCTCTGCCTCCTTTGTCTACCAGTGACAGCAGAGACACACCCTGATGTGGACACTACCACAAAACTGTAGACCCCAGAAGATAACCACAGACTTGAAATCACACAGAAATTTCTCTCTTTTTGTTTTTTAAATTTTGATTGAACATTCTTGTTTTATCACGAGTGTGAACATTGTTTTTACTTTTTTGTTTTGTTTACTTCTTGTTTTTTTTCTTCCTTCATTTCCCTCCTGTCTTCTTCACCAGTCTCCAAAACCTTAGGCAATCTTCTGTTGTCCTTCTACCTTGTTTCTAATCTCTTTCTTTTCTTCTATTTCTCTATTTTTTCTCATATACATTTTAAATTTCTCAACAGCTGGTAAAATTGCTCAGTTAAGGGCATATTTATGGTATATAAATTTCTGACTTGTTTTAGATTTTGTGATTTGACTATAAATCTTCTTCATATGGTTAAAGGTGGCAAATTAATAGTTACCACAGTTTGTCATTTTCTAGACATTTTTCTAGTCTGGGCTAGATCCTATTGTTATTACTGATTGGCCTACTTTAGCCAAGGTGACATGGTTGTTCTGATCAGTTATTCTTCCTTGTGTGCCAAGACCAAGATTGTCTGAAGGCCATAGACAAATACTATAATACTTTCATCCAGTACCAAAGAACCAGGGGGCAAGACCAAATAGGCAGCAACTTCTCATCCCTAATGAATTGAAGAGGTAGGCTCTTGTGCCAGACTCAAAATCCAAAATCCAGCTACACCTAGAAGACATCTCTGAAGAGCAATCATTTCCTAAGGAGTTCTTGATACTAGTAATAAAGCTACCTACCATAAAGAATTTACAAGCATCAACACACAAAAAAATTTTTTTTAAAATAGCAAATGAGAAGACACAGAAGCAAGATGCAACCCTAGACCTCCAGCTTGCCCAAGGCAAACCCAGCGGGCAGTGAGGTGGAATAAATCAAAAGCCACCTACCTGAACTCTCTGAAATGGTAACAGAAGAAGTTACAAATCAGATGAATGAAGCTCTAAGAAAAAAAAATCAGAAATAATTTCTTAGATAACTAAAGGGGTGATGACCATAATGAAGGACATGGTTAGTGAATCTAGAGTAGATACAGATAAAAAATAGACAAGCTTAGGAAAATGATGGAAACAATCAATGCCCAACATAGGAAAGAAATGGACTCCATGAAACAGATTCAAACAGATATCCAGGAGATTAAAAATTCTATTGAATGTATATGTAGCAGAATGAGCCAATGTGAGGACAGAATACCAGATCTAGAAGCAGTTAGCCATTATGAAAGGAAAAGACTTCTTAAAAATAGCAAGGGACCATGAAAAATCAATCCAACAGTTGATAGATGATACAAAGAAGAATAACATAAGGTTGGCTGGAATCAATGAAAAATCAGGAGATAGTGCAAAGGACATAAAAACCTGTTCACAGAAGTAATGGCAGAAAACTTCCCAAGCATGGAAAAACAATTTGAAATACAAATAAGTGAGGCATATAGAACTCCAATAAGTCATGATCAAAAAAATTCTACACCAAGGCATATAACAGTCAAGATTCCAGAAATTCAACATAAGAACATAATATTAAAATCTGTTAGAGAAAAGAAACAAATCATCTATAAGGGAAAACTAATAAGAATCACAGCAGACTTCTCAATACAAAACCTTAATTCAAGGAAAGCATGGAGTAAAGTATTTCAAGCCCTAAAAGAAAATAACCTCCAGCCCAGATTGATGTACCTTGCAAAAGCATCTTTCACAACTGATGGAGAAATAAGATACTTCCATGATAAAGAACACTTGAAGAAATTCAAACCAGCACTCCAAAATGTTCTGAAGGATATTCTAGAAAGAGATAACAAAGACCACAATTCCATAAACTCCAATGGAATGAACCCACCAGAAAAGGCAAGCAATTAAATGGAGGACAAAGAAAAGGAACCAACAACAGAAAAATAATATGACAAGGATAAGTCAATAAATATCATTTATGACCATCAGTGTAAATGGTCTTAATTCACCATTCAGACTGGCAGAATGGATCAAGAAACAAGATCTAAAAATATGCTGCATACAAGAGACACATTTAACGCAAAAAGATATTTACAGACTGAAAGTCAAAGGATGGAAAACAATATTCCGTGTGACAGGGACCCAGAAAAAAGCAGGGGTAGCTATTCTATTTGCAGTCAAAGAGAATTCCAAGCCATGATCAAGAGAGACAAAGAAGGTCACTACATACTCGTTAAGGTAAAAATCCAGCAATCAAATATATATGAACCAAATATAAGCACATCCAGCTATATAAAACAAATATTAACAGACATGAAAAATCAGATAAAGATCAATACAATTATAATGGGGGACCTTAATACTCCACTGTCAACTAGACAAAAATTCAACAAAGAAATACCAAAACTGAACCAAACTTTTGAACAAATGGACTTAGTAGATGTGTACAGAGTGTTCCACCCCACATCATTAGAATACACATTCTTCTCAGCTGCATGTGGGACTTTCTCCAAAATAGACCACATAGTAGTTCATAGAACATGCTTAAGTAAATGCAAAGGAACTGAAATAATCCCATGCATATTATTGGACCACAGTGCAATGAAACTGGAAATCAATAGCAAAAGAAACAACAAGTACTGCATAAACACATGGAGATTAAATAACACCCTCTCGAACAACCAATGGGTCACAGATGAAATTCAAGAAGAAATTAGACAGCTTCTACAATTAAATAATATGCCAATCTGACATACTGGAACTTATGGGATGCAAAGAAAGCCATCCTACAAGGGAAATTTATAGCAGTGAATTCCCGTATCAGAAAAACAGAGCGAGCTCAAATAGACAACCTAATGTTAAAACTCAGGTTACTAGAGTTTAACCCAAAGCATGTATGAGACAGGAAATTATAAAAATCAGAGCAGAAATTAATGCAATCAAGACTAAGAAAACAATACAAAGAATTAGTGAATTGAAGAGTTGGTTCTTTGAAAGATTAAATTGGATTGACAAAACCTTAGCCAACTTTATTAACAAAAGGAAAGAAGACTCAAATCCATGCAATTAGGAATGAAAAAGGTGAAATCACAATAGATCTTGTAGAATTCCAGAAGATCATCAATACCTACTTCAAGACATGTACTCTAATAAGATGAAAAACATATAAGAATTTGACAGATTCCTACATACATATGAACTACCAAAGCTGGATCAAGAAGATGTAAAAATTTGAAATAACTCAATATCAATCAATGAAATTGAAGATGTAATTAAAAACCTACCAAAAAAGAAAAGCCCAGGTCCTGATGGATTCACTGCTGAATTCTACAAGCAATTTAGAAAAGATCTAATGCCACTACTCCTCAAACTCTTCAATGAAATTGAAAGAGAAGGCGTACTCCCAAACTCACTCCCTGGAAGCAAGCACTACCTTGATACCAAAACCACATAAGGATCCAACCAAAAAGAGAACTACAGGCCAATCTCCCTAAAGAACATAGATGCAAAAATCCTCAATAAGATACTGGCAGACAGAATGCAGCAAGTCATCATCATGAGGATTATACACCATGATCAAGTGTGATTCATCCCAGGGATGCAGGGATAATTCAACATATGAAATCAATAAATGTAATATACCATATTAACAGAACCAAGGACAAAAACCACATGATCATCTTAATAGAAACACAAAAAGTATTTGACAAAGTCTAACACACATTCATGATAAAAACCCTACAGAAAATTGGAATAGATTGTCTTTATCTCAATCTGATAAAAGTCATCTATGACAAACTAACAGCTAACATTATACTTAATGGTCAAAAACTGAAAGCTTTCACTCTAAAATCTGGAACGAGACAAGGTTGTCCACTATCACCACTCTTATTCAATATAGTTCTGGAAACATTAGCCAGACAAATGAGACAAGAGAAAGAAATAAAAGGAATAAGGATAGGAAAGGAAAATGTGAAATTATCATTATTTGCTGACGACATGATACTCTATATAGAAGAAACCAAGAACTCCACAAAAAGACTTCTAGATTTAATGCCCAAATTTAGCAGCATACCTGGAGAGAAAATCAACACTCAAAAATCAATAACATTCCTGTACACAAATAACAAACTCACCGAGAGAGAAATTAGAGAAACCACACCTTTCACAATAGCATAAAAAAAAAAAAAAGAAATACTTAGGAATCAATCTAACATAGGAAATAAAGGACCATTACATTGAAAACCAAAAAAGAGACCAAAGAGGATATCAGAAAATGGAAAGATATCTCTTGTTATTGGGTAGGAAGAACTAATACAGTGAAAATGGCCATACTTCCAAAACCGTTATACAGATTTAATGCAAACCCAATCAAAATACCAACAGCATACCTCACAAACTTAGAGAAAACAATCCTAAAATTCATTTGGAACCAAAAGTGACCTAGAATAGAAAAGCAATTCTGGGCAACAAAGGGAAGGCAGGGGGCATCACAATCCCTGACTTGAAATTATACTCCAAAGCTACAGTAATCAAAACAGCATGGTACTGGAAAAAAACAGGTCCAATGATAAACAGAGCAGGTTAAAGATCAGAAACAACTCCAAACACACTCAGCTACCTTATCTTTGACAAAGGGGCCAAACCCCTCACTGGAAGAAGGAAAGCCTCTTTAATAAATGGTGCTGGGAAAATTTGCTTTCCACATGCCAAATATTAAACCTAGACTCATATCTCTCACCATGCATTAAACTAAAATTGAAATAGATCAAAGATCTAAATATTAAAGCAGAAACATGAAATCTGCTGGAAGATAGAATAGGTAGAACTCTTGAAGTCATAGGTGTAAGCAAAGGCTTTATGAACAAAACCCTGGTCACACAGGAAATATTACAAAGAATCAACAAATGGGATCTCATATTTTTAAAAAGCTTTTGCACAGTGAAAGAAACCACTAACAGAGTGAAGAGACAATGCGCAGAGTGCATTGCACAGCTGCTCCTCAAACAAAGGACTAATATCTAGAATATATAAAGAACTAAAAAAAAATCAGACCCCCCAAATTTAAAGATTCAGTCCAAAAATGGGCATCTGAAATGAATGGACACTTCTCAGGTGAAGAAGTACAAATGGCAAATAAATATATGAACAAATGTTCAACATTACTGGTTATTTGAGAGATGTAAATTAAAATAACACTGAGATCCCATCTCACTCCAGAAAGAATGGCTATCATTAAGAAATCAACCAGTAACAAATACTGGCAGAGCTGTGGGGAAAAAGGAACCCTTCTCCACTGTTGTTGGGAGAGTAGATTGGTGCAACCACTGTGGAAATCAGTATGAAGATTCCTCAGAACAAAACAAAAACAAAAACAAAAACGACCCCCCCAAAAAAAAAACTCAACTAAAACCAGAGGTTCCATTTTACCCAGCTATTTTCCTTCTTGATATCTTCCCAAAAGAATTAACAGCATCATACTACAGTGATATATATGCACACTCATGTTTATGGCAGCACAATTTGTAATAGCTAAATCTTGGCAACAGCCCAAATGCTCATCAGTGGAAGAAAGGATATAGAAGATGTGTTCTTTTTTATACAATGGAGTATTACTCTGCCATAAATAAGGCAGAGCACTGAGACATTTCTACATAAATGGACAACCTTGATACCATACTCTTAAGTGAAATAAATCGGACACATGTGGGTAAATACCACAGTGTTTGTCTGGTGTGAGAAACCTACAGAGTAAATAAGGACCAAAATGTATAACAGATATTGGGAAATAGGAAGAAAATATTCAAAAGGTAAGGGGAAACTTACCTGGAAAAAAGAAGAAGAATCAACATATATTGTGTACAGGTACAAGTTCCCTATGATAAATGTGATCATTATGTGTATCTCAGATGTACCAATAAAATTAATTAAACAAAACCAACCCAGAAATGATAGTACTAGTAGACAAGAACATTAAAACTGCTATAATTATATTCCATATGTTCAACATGGTAGACTAAAATGTGTCTATGCTAAAGAGAGACACACAAAAATATATATTAAAGAGGAAAACTACATTTCAGATTAAGAATACCGTGGACTTCTTTAACAGTAGGTTAGACACAGTGGGAGATAGGATTAGTAAATTTGAAGGCCAATAGAAACCCCAAAATGAAACACAAATAGAGAAAGAAGGACTGGAAAAAATTGAACTGAGTCTCAGCAAGTTGTGGGACAAATTCAAAGGTATCATGTATGTGTAATTTGAGTCCTCACAGGAGAAGAAAGGGGACAGAAAGCATATTTGAAGAAATAACATATCTGAACTTTTCCAAATTTGATGAAAACTATAAATTCACATATTGAGGAAATTAAATAAATTTCAAGAGAAAGAAACACGAATGAAATAATGTGAAATCACATCTAAATAAAGTTACTTAGAAGGAATGGTAAGAGAAATCTAAAAGATGCAAAGAAAACGTATATACTAAAGGAATGAACAAGAATGGATAGTTCTTGTTGGAAACAACACAAGCCAGAAGACTGTGTGGCAACATTGCAAATTACTGAAAAAAAGAAAAATCCAGGCAACTTCCCAGACTCAAATTCTATACCCAGAGAAAAAATCTTGAAGAGGCGCAGATTAAATGAAAAGGTTTTTGTATATATAAAATCCCTAAGAATTCATCCCTAGAAGATGTGCACTATAGACAGTATTAGGAGAAATTGTTGAGGCAGAAGGAGGAAGCCAGGCAGAAATGTGGAATTATACCAAAGTAAGAACATTACTGGAAATGGTAAATAGCAGGTGAATAGAAAACGTTTTTCTTATTTTTAAAGTTTAACATAAAATAATAACTTATTGTGGGTTTATAACAACCCAGGAGTAAAACATATAACAGCAGTAACACAAGTGGTACAATATGACTTGAGGACAGAATGATATAGATAAACTAGCATTATATGCTATAATCCCTAAAGCAATTACTAAAGAACACAAGACAAAAAATATAAAAAGGCAACAATGGACATAGATTAAGACCACATCATATCAATAGTCACATTGAATATAAATGATTTAACCATCATAATCAAATAGCAGGTTCTCAAATTAAATAAAAAAGAACCAAGTATATGCTGCCTATAAAAAATAAAAAAAAGAAATAGACATCAAGTCTTTAAAAATTAAGGGATGGAAAAATATATACCATGCTAACATTAAAGAAAACTGGAGTTACTTTGTTAATCTCAAAGTATATTTTTAGAATAAATAACAGGGGTAAAGAGTCAGTTTAGAATGATAAAGGAATCATTTATCAGGATGACAACCATCATAAATGTTCATGCATCTTATAACAGAACTACGAAATACAAAAAACAAAAAAGTACTACAAGGAGAAGCAGACAAATCAACAATCACAATTAAAGGTTTCAATAATCCTTTCTTAACAATTGATAGAATAAGTAAAGCGTTATCAGTAAGGATGTGGACAAGTTGGACAACACTTCATCATTGTAACTTATTTGATATTTATAGAACTCTGTCTAGCAGGAAAATCACATTCTTTTGAAACACACATGGTACATTTACCAAGACAGGCCATATTCTATGTGTAAAAAGTTTCAGGGAGTCCAAAAGGATTCAAATTAAACAAAACATGGTCTCTGACCACAATAGAATTAAATTAGACTTAAAAAAGAGGTAGATGGGAAGTCCCCAAGGATATGAAAACTAAATAACATCCTTTTAAACAACACTTGTGTCGGCCTGAAAAAAAAGATGGCGGATTTGTAAGAAGCAGGCAGCGAAACTCTCTAAAAGTTGCCGTTGGGCCACTAGAATATAGTGACTGGGAGAGCACAGGAGGGAGGGAGGTGGCTCCCCTGGACCCAGGAAAGTTCTGAGGTGCAGTTCAGTACGCATGGAACAAGTGAAGAGTGGTTTCGAGAAAGAGGAAGGAGGAGACCGTGGGTGAATTCTCCCTGTGCCAGGAGCCACAGCGTGACAGAAGTTCAAATCTGAGGACACACGGTGACAGCCAGTGCCCCCGGGGGCCTCCGCAGAGGAACGCGAGACAGCGGTGGTGCAGGGGAGCTGCGAAAGACTGTGCTGGCTGGTGGTGAGTGCCTTGGAGGCACAGCTGTCCTGCGCGAGAGAGTGATTGGCCGGGCGTCACTGTAGGGCGGGCAGTGAAACTCAGCGCGGCGCCAAAACACAGCGCTCGGAACTCAGCACCACAGCGAAGCTCTCAGGCCCGTGAAAAGTGCGCTGTTGGTGGCAGGCGAATAAGACTGGTCTCCGCCAGAGAGTACAGGCTACCGCTCACTGCCCCGCCAAAGGGCTGCTCCTGGCTTGCAGGGACAGACCTGCACGCACAGGAATCTGTCACCACATGGTGCCTACCTACAACAGAGTCAAAACCTGGAACTGATTCTTTTTTTTTTTTTTTTTTCTTCTTCTCTCATTTGTTTTTTGTTCTGGTGAAGGTGTTTTATTTTTTTTTGTAGGTTTTTTTTTGTTTGTTTGCTTGTTTTATTGTTTTTGTCTTTGTTATTGTTTTTATTTGTCTGTTTGCTCTTTCCTTCATTATTCTATCTGGTTTTTATATGAGTGTAAACAGAGCCTCTAACCTCCTTGTGATTGTGGTTCTGATCTGTTCTTCCTTTTATCTCTTCCTTCTCTTTTTCCCACCAGTCCTCTACACCAGTTTCCCAATGTTAGTGGGATCCCTCTTGGTCCTCTAGCCTTACATCTAATTCCTTCCTCTTCTCCCAATTCTCTATTTCCTCCTTAACTCATTTTAAATTTAAAGTCCTGAGGGCAAAATTAACATATTAAGGACTTATATACTGCATATAATTTTTCTGGTGTGTTTTAGATTTTGTTATATAAACACAACTGTACTTTATATGGTTAAAAGTGGCAAATAACTGGTTAGCTCAGACTGTCATTTTCTAGGCTGTATTTGATGCTTTAGGTACCATTATAGCCAAAAGTGACATAATTGTTCTAAACAGCTTTTCTTTCTGGTATTCCATGACTGAGATTGACTAAGGGTCACAGAAAATACAGTGGCACAGTACCAAAGAACCAAGGACTGGGCCAAACAGGCAGCAACTTCTCATACCCAATAAATTGAAGAGGAAGGATCTTGTAGCAGGCTCAAAACCCAAAAATAAAAAAAAAAGATACCACAGAGAAGTAGTCATCTCCTAAGGATTTTAAACACTAGCAATAAAGCAACTTACCATAGGTAATTTACAAACATCACCCCAGGAATTAAACTAAAGAAAGAAAAGAAAATGAGATGACACTTAAACAAGATGCAACCCCACACATCCAATTCACCAAGGGCAAACCTAGGGGGCAATGAGGTGGGAAAATCCGAAAGCCACCCACCTGGCCTATCTGAAGTGGTAACAACAAAGCAACTGAATGAGGCTCTGGAAAAAATTAAATCAGAAATAATTTCACAGATAACTGCAGAGATAATGTCCACAATGAAGACCATGCTTAAGGATGCTAGAGCAGACACAGACAAAAAAATAGACGAGCTTAAGACAATGATGGAAACCCATGAATGCTCAGCATAGGAAAGAAATGGAATCCATAAGGCAGATTCAAGCAGATATCCAGGAGAACAAAAATTCCATTGAAAGTATTTGTAGCAGATTAAACCAATGTGAGGACAGGATCTCAGATATAGAAGACAGGCTTGCAATTAGTGATCATGAAAAGAAAGAATTCTTAAAAATAGCAAGGGACCATGAAAAATCAATCCAGCAGCTGCTAGATGACATAAAGAGAAATAACTTAAGATTAATTGGAATCAATGAAAAAGCAGGATATAGCATAAATGACATCAGAACCGTGTTCACAGACATTATCACAGAGAATTTCCCTGGTAGAGAAAAATAATTTGATCTCCATATAAATGAGGCTTATAGAACTCCAACTAGCCATGATTAAAAAAAAATCTTCAGCCAGACATATCATAGTCAAGGTCCCAGAAATTCAACAGAAGAGCAGAATCTTAAAAGCTATTAGGGAAAAGAGACAAGTCACCTATAAAGGAAAACCCGTCAGAATCACAGCTGACTTTTCAGCACAAACCCTCAAGTCAAGAAGAGCTTGGAATGACGTATTTCAAGCTCTAAAGGAAAATAATTTTCAACCCAGATTGATGTACCCCGCAAAACTATCTTTCAAAATTGATGGAGAAATAAAATACTTCCATGACAAAGAACATCTGAGAAAATTTATGACCACCAACCAACACTCCAAAATGTTCTGAAGGACATTCTAGAAGGAGGTAACAAGGACTACAACTCCAGGAACCCCAACAGAAGGAATCCACCAGGCAGGGCAGATAATTAAACAGAGGGAGGGGAGAAAAAGAAAAAGAGGGGGAACCAACAACAGGAAAACAACATGACAAGTATAAGTCAATACATATCAGTTTTAACCATCAATGTTAATGGTCTCAATTCACCAATCAAAAGACACAGACTGGCAAAATGGATCAAGAAGCAAGATCCAACAATATGCCATATACAAGAAACACATTTAATTCAGAAAGAAATTCATAGACTGAAAGTAAAAAGATGGAAAACAATACTCCATGTGACAGGAACCCAGAAAAAAGCAGGGGTAGCATTCTTTTTGCAGACAAAGTGAATTTCAAGCCAAGAATGATTCAGATAAGATAAAGATGGTCATTACATCCCTGTAAAGTGAATAATCCAAGAGGAAGAGATAACGATCATAAATATATATGTAACAAATACCAGTGCACCCAACTATATAAAACAAGTATTACAGGACATGAAAAATCAAATAAACACTAATACAATTATATTGGGGGATCTCAATACTCCACTGTCACAAAAAGACAGATCAACTAGACAAAAAATCAATAATGAAATAGTAGGACTGAACCAAACTTTGGAACAAATGGACTTAGTAGCTGTCTACAGAGTGTTCCACCCCACAACATCAGAAGACACATACTTCTCAGCTGCACACGGGACGTTCTCCAAAATAGACCACATACTAGCTCATAAAACCTGCTTAAGTAAATGCAAAGGAATTGAAATTATCCCATGCATATTATCAGACCATAGTGCAATGAAATTGGAAATCAATGGCAAAAGAAATCACAGAAACTCCCTAAACACATGGAAATTAAACAGCACCCTCCTGAACAACCAATGGGTAGCAGATGAAATTAAAGAAGAAATTATACACTTTCTACAACTGAATGATAATGACAATACAACATATAGGAACTTATGGGATACAATGAAAGCAGTCCTAAGGGGGAAATTTATAGCATTAAATACCTATATCAGGAAAATAGATCAAGCGCAAATAAACAACTTAATGGTGAACCTCAAACTTCTAGAAAAAGAAGAGCAGGCTAAGCCAAAAACTCATACAAGGGAGGAAATTATAAAGATCAGAGCAGAAATTAGTGTATTGGAGACTAAAAAAACAATACAAAGAATCAACTAATCAAAGAGTTGATTCTTTGAACGAATAAATAAGATTGACAAACCTTTATCCAACCTTATTAAAAAAAGAAAAGAAAAGACTCAAATTGAAAATGCAATTGAAAATGAAAAGGGCGATATCACCATGGACCCTGTAGAAATCTAGAAGATCATCTATACCTATTTTGAAAATTTATATTCTACTAAGATGGAAAATGCAGAAGAAATGGACAGATTCCTAGATACCTATGAATTACCAAAACTGAATGAAGAAGATATAAAAATCCTAAATAAACCAATATCAACCAATGAAATCAAAGATGTAATTAAAAACCTCCCAACAAAGAAAAGCCCAGGCCCTGATGGATTCACTGCTGAATTCTACAAGAAATTTAGAGAAGACTTAACAACACTACTTCTCAAACTTTTTAATGAAATTGAAAGGGAAGCAATACTCCCAAATTCATTCCTGAAAGCAAGCATTACCCTGATACCAAAACCAGAGAAGGACCCAACTAAGAAAGAGAACTACAGGCCAATCTCCCTAATGAACATAAATGCAAAAAATCCTCAATAAGATAGTGGCAAACAAAATCCAGCAAATCTTCAAGAAGATTATACACCATGACCAAGTTGGATTCATCCCAGGGATGCAGGGATGATTCAGTATACGTAAATCAATAAATGTAATACACCATATTAACAGAACCAAAGACAAAAATCACATGATCATCTCAATAGATGCAGAAAAAGCTTTTGACAAAGTCCAGCACCTATTCATGATAAAAACCTTACAGAAAATTGGAATAGATGGTCTTTATCTCAATCTGATAAAAGCTATCTATGACAAACCAACAGCCAATATCAGACTAAATGGACAAAAACTGAAAGCTCTCTCTCTAAAATCAGGAGCAAGACAAAGATGTCCACTGTCCCCACTCTTATTCAACATAGTCCTGGAAACTTTAGCCAGAACAATTAGACAAGAGAAAGAAATAAAAGGAATAATGATTGGAAAGGAAGAAGTTAAATTGTCATTATTTGCAGATGACATGATACTCTACATAGAAGACCCCAAAAACTCCACTAAAAAATTGCTCTATTTAATAAGCAAATTCTGTAGTGTAGCTGGATACAAAGTCAATTCTCAAAAATCAATAACCTTTCTGTACACAAATAACAAACTTACTGAAAGAGAAATTAGGGAAACAATACCTTTCACAATAACATCCAAAAAAATGAAATACCTAGGAATCAACCTCACAAAGGATGTAAAAGACCTCTACACTGAAAACTACAGTACTCTGAAAAAGGAGATTGAAGAGGATATCAGAAAATGGAAAGATATCCCTTGCTCCTGGATAAGAAGAACCAATATAGTGAAAATGGCCATACTTCCAAAATTGTTATACAGATTTAATGCAATTCCAATCAAAATTCCAACAGCATAGCTCACAGAATTAGAGAAAACAATCCTAAAATTCATCTGGAACCAGAAGAGACCTAGAATAGCAAAGGCAATTCTGGGCAACAAAAGCAAGGCAGGGGGCATCACAATCCCTGACTTGAAATTATACTATAAAGCTACTGTGATAGAAACAGTGTGGTATTGGCAAAAAAACAGACCCGAAGATCAATGGAACAGATTAGAAGATGCTGTAACAACTCCAGACATAGTAAGCCACCTTATCTTTGACAAAGGTGCCAAATACACTCACTGGTAGAAAGATAGCCTCTTTAATAAGTGGTGCTGGAAAAACTGGCTCTGCACATGCCGAAGACTAAAACTAGACCCATATCTTTCACTGTGCACTAAACTAAATTCAAAATGGACCAGAGATCTAAATATTAAAACAGAAACATTAAATCTGTTGGAAGGTAGGATAGGTAAAAACCTTGAAGACA
Source organism: Erethizon dorsatum (assembly GCA_028451465.1). Taxonomy (NCBI): domain Eukaryota; kingdom Metazoa; phylum Chordata; class Mammalia; order Rodentia; family Erethizontidae; genus Erethizon; species Erethizon dorsatum. The sequence goes on along the minus strand of CM051828.1, from coordinate 68,336,048 downwards.
TTGGTGTAGGCAAAGACTTTATGACTAAAACCTCAACCGCACAGGAACTGTCACAAGGAATCAACAACTGGGATCTCATCTTATTAAAAAGCTTTTGCACAGCAAGAGAAACCACCAACAGAGTGAAGAGACAACTCACAACATGGGAAAAAATGTTTTCCAGCTGTTCATCAGACAAAGGATTACTATCGAGAACATACAAAGAACTCAAAAAAATCAGACCTTCCAAATTTAAAGACCCAATCCAAAAATGGGCATCTGAGATGAATACACAATTCTCAGATGAAGAAATACTAATGGCAAATAAATATACAAAAAAATGTGCAACATCACTAGTCATTCGAGGGATGCAAATTAAAACAACACTGAGATACCATCTCACCCCAGAAAGAATGGCTATTATCAAGAAATCAACTAATAACAAATGCTGAAGGGGCTGTGGGGAAAAAGGAACCCTTCTCTACTATTGGTGGGAGTGTCGACTGGTATAGCCACTGTGGAAATCAGTGTGGAGATTCCCCAAAAAACTAGGGTTGGAGGTCCCATTTGACCCAGCTATTCACCTTCTGGGTATCTTCCCAGAGGAATTAAAAACATCGTACCACAGTGATATATGTGCACCCATGTTTATAGCAGCACAATTTGTAATAGCCAGATCTTGGAAACAGCCCAAATGCCCATCAATCGAGGAATGGATAAAAAAGATGTGGTATTTTTATACAATGGAGTACTACTCAGCCATAAAGAAGGATAAACTGGAGACTTTTATAGGTAAATGGATGCAACTTGAGAAAATACTCTTAAGTGAAATTAACCAGATGCAGATGTGTAAACATTGTAATGTCTCCCTAGTATGAGAAACTGAAAGAGTAAATAAGATCCAAAATGTATAATAGATATGATGAATCAGAAAGAAACTGGTCAAAAGGAAAGAGAGTCTGGGATGGGGGAATGGGGAAAAGAAAGAAAGGAAAAGAAAAAAATTGTATTTATATATAAGATGGTTAAGATAGATACACTACTAATTTTGCTTAGTTCATAGAGAGTTTATGCCAGTAATGTTTGGACAATTGAATGCTGATATCTTGTACCCTGAGTAACTAATTTAAAGATAACAATGCATAATGTATTAACCATTGTTACCCTCCTGTTATGTTGTTTTGAAATTTTGCTCTTTTTTGTTTTGTTTTTTTTCTTCTCTTTAAAATAAAAAAAATAACATATAGGTCAGGAAGATATCAAAAGAGAAAATAAGAAGTATTTTGAATGGAATGAAAATGAAAACACAATTTGCCAAATGCCTGAGAGGAAAGATATCGAGGAAAGAATAAGAGTCTGATATCGATGACCTTCAATTCTACTTGTAAAGGTAAGACAAATGCAAATTAAACTCAGGAAAATAATAAAAAGTGGCCCAGAAACCAATGAAATAGAAAACAGAAAAATGGAGAAAATCAGTGAAATCAAAAGCTGGTGTTATAGCTTGTATCTAGGTGTCCTCACAAATCCTCATGCCATCATAGGTGGGGATTTTGGGAGGTGGCTGGATCTAGGGTGTGTGATGCTGGGATTGATTCACGGTGCAATGCTAGATTAAAGGTGTGAGTGCTAAGGGCAAGAAGCCTGGATAAAATAGAAAGAGGGCTGCTGCTGTTGTTGCTTCTTATTGATTACTGCTTTACCACTTTGCTGCTTGCTGCCTTGATGCCTGCAGCATGCCATGAACTGTTTCTCCTCTGCCATGCCACCCTGCCTTGGAGCCAGCCAACTATGAACTGAAACCTCTATGAACTGTGAACTAAGTAAACCCTTCCTCCTTTAATATGTGTGTTGGGTATTTTTTTTTCCAGCAAAGAGAAAAGTAACTAAGACAGCTGGTCTCTTGAAAAGATGACTACATCAATCAACCTCTAGCAGGACTTATTGAGACAAAAAAAGAGAGAGAAGGACCAATTATTAAGAATAAGAGTAGTACATCACTACTGGTCCCACAGACATTAATAGGATAATAAGGGAATGTTATGCATAAGTAAGTCAATAAATTTGATAAGTTAAACAAAATAGAGAAATTCATTAAAAGTATAAAATACCAAAGCTCACTCAAGAATTAAATAATAGGAATAGCTCCATGTCCATTATAAAAATTAATTTGTGTAGATAACCCCCCCCAACACACACATATGCAAAAAACTTTAGGCAGACCTAGATGGCTCTTAAATTTCACCAAGCATCTGAGGAAAAAATAATACCGGTAACTACGAAACTACTCTGTCAGGCAAATGTTGCCCTGATACCCAAACCATACAACGATATTGCAAACAATGAAAACTACAGCCTAATATCCTCTATGAACAGACACAAACTTTCTTAACAAAAAGCAAAAGAATCTAAAATATATAGAAATTCTCATCCATCATCTCCATATGGCGCTTCTCCTGGGAATGCAAAGCTGGTTGAATGTTTGAAAATCAATTAACATAATTCACCATATTGGCAAACTAATGAAGAAAATCATATAACCAACTGAACAGAGGCAGAGAAAGCATTTGACAAAATTCAACACCTAATCACAGTAAAGCCATGAACTAAGGGATCTCCCTCAACCTGTTAAAGAGCGTCTATAAAACTCCTAAGCTCATACTGTACATAAGGGTGAAAGACTGAATGGTTCCCCCACATAGTCGGGAATAAGGTGAGAATATCCTTTCTATTCAACATTGTACTCTGGGCTTAGTCAATGTGAAAAGTCAAGAAATAGAAAAAAAAGATCGTACTGGAAAGGAAGAAACTCTGTTTGTAGAAGATATTGTTATCAAAGTAGAAAATTCCAGATACTCGAACTAAAAATGTATACTAGAACTAAAAAGTAGTTCAAAAACTGCAAATTTTGTCAGTATACGAAAATTAGTCATTTCTATATATTAACAATGCACAATTGGGAACTAAAATAAAAAAATATGATGTACTAAAGATATGAGATATTTAGGCATAAATAGTACAAATAATTGCAAGATTTGTACAGTGTTTTTGTTTTTTGTGATACTGAGAATTGAACCTGGAGACTTTGCAATGAACTACATTTTCAAACTTCTTAAAAATATTTTTAATTTTGAGGCAGGGTCTCACTAGGTCACTAAATTGCCTAGCCTGGGCCTAAACTTGCAATCTTTCTGCATCAGTTTCCCAGAGTGCTGGGATTACAGGCATGTGGCACCATGTCTGGCTAACGAGATCTGTGTACTGTAAACTACAACATACTGATGAAAGGAATCAAGAAGACTTTAAATGGAGAGACATACCAAGTTCATGGATTGGACAACTTGCTGTTATTAAGATGTCAATTTTCTCTAAATTTATATAAATATTGTATGAAATTCCAATTAAAATTCCAATAGCATATATTGGTAGTAATAAACATACCTTTTCTAAAATTTATATGAAAGGGCATAAAATGAACAGGATAGCCGAATGACTTTGAAGAAGGAAAAATTGGAGGACTAATTTCCAGACCATTACCAATTTTAAGAATTATTATAAAGTTATAGCAATCAAGACAGTGCAATATGAATGAAAGCACAGAAATATAAATAAATGGAATAGCACATGGTGTCTAAAAGAGATCCACACATAGGAGGCTGACTGATTTTTTTTTTTTTTGTGGGTACCAGGGGGTCGACCTCAGGACCTCGCGCGCCAGCAGGCGCCCGTGCCGCTGAGCGATATCACCGGCCCCTTTTTCGTTTGATTTTTGATAAATATGCAAAAGCAATTCAATTAAGAAAGGATCATCAATTCAGACTATGGTGCTACAACAACTGGATATTCACATGCAAACATAACTACTAATCTATACTTTACACCATATGCAAAAGTTAACTCAAAATAGAATGCAGAGCTGAAAGTAAACTCTAAACTTCTGAAACCTCTAGAAGAAAACACAGGAGAAAAATCTTCATGACTCTGGGTGAGACAAAGATTTCTTAGATGTCACATCAAAGCTCTCTCCATAAAACAACTGATGATATAATAAAAACTAAGAATTTATGGTTTCTGAAAGATACCCGGAAAACAATGAAAAGATGAAAGTATATTTGCAAATCACATGTGATAAAAGACTATATTTAGAATATGCAGAGAACCCTCAACACCAAACCAAATAACTATGCAAGCAAACTATCAAAATACAGGCAAAGGATATGAACAAGTGGCCCACCAAAGGAGACTAACAGATGGCAAATAAGCACATAAAAAGTAGTGGACATTATTTCTTATGAGGGAAGTAAGTTAAAAGCACTGGGGGCATTACTACACATGTACTAGAGTCTGGAAAACTGAAAATACCAAGTGCTGGTGCAATTGCAGAGAAGCTGGGGCTTTTGCTGGTAGGAATGTTCAAGGCCCAGCCCTCTGGAGGGTAGCTGGGTACTTCTTTACAAACACATTGACAGTATGACTCAGCTGCCCCACTCTAGGCATTTATTCAAGTGAAGTGAAAACTTGTGTTCACACAAAAATCTACATGCAAATGCGTAATAGTGGCTTTATTTATAATGGCTAAAAATGGACAGAATACAAAAATGCTCCACTTGATGAGGGTGTAACCAAGCTGTGTTACATCTACAGAATACAACTCAGCAATAAAGAGAAATGAATTACTAATAAACTCAACAACGTGGATGACACTGAAGTCCATTACGCCATGGGAAAGACAGCTATGTTCTGCCTCATTTCATTTCTATGAGGTTCTGGGGGAAGGTGGAGCCATGTAGACAGAAAGCTGCTCTGTGGTTTGAGGAGAGTTTGCTACATGGGGCCTGGGAGAGGGTTTGGGAGCCAGAACTGTTTCAGATCTTGTCTGTGGGAGTGGATACATGAATATTCACATTTGCAGAGCTGTACACTCAAAAGGGTGGATTTTACTATATGTAAACGATACTGTAATAAAAAGGAAAGAAAGGATGTATGAGAAGATAAATTATTCCATCCTCGCTGATCTTTCCTTCTGCTTTCTTGGCTTACCCTATCCAAGCCCAGTGAGCTCCATCTGTCCCTCACATCACCAGATACACCTCTACCTCAGAACCTTGGCACTGGCTACTCCTTCAGTCTGGGGAACAGTCTTCCTCCAGATAACTGCTTGTCCCTGTCCTTTACCTTCTTCAAGCCACCTTCTTGATGAACTTATGCGAAATTGCAACCTGACCTTCACCCTCTATCCTCACTCCCCCACCTCTCAATTTGATTTTTTCCATATCGCTTTTCATTACATTGTATACTTTACTTTATGACACCTATTGTTGACTGGCTATTTCCCCTGCTAGCCAGGGGACAAGGGTCTTTAACTCTGGTTCCCAGTTGTTTCCTGACATCTGGGAAAGTGTCTGGCAGACAAGAACTTGCACATTGAATGGAGGAGAGAATGTGTCCAAGGAAGCCCCAGCCCTACCCGGTCTCCGGATGTACCTCCTACCAACTCACCCAGACCCTAGCAGTCTGCTCCCTGCCACCTTTACCCCAGCAGCCAGCTTCCCGGGCATGTTTTGGGTGATTTGCTGGAGTGCACCTCCTCTAGCAGGTCCTTGGGCCAGGATGCCTGAGAACCTGCATTCCTGCACATCTGGGCTTTGGTGAGACAAAGAAGATGCAGGTTGGCTTGTCCTACTGAAGTTCCCTGTGCCCAGGGTATGTGCTGGGGGGAAGTATTTAAACTCTGGGATCAGAGAAGGGGCTGGGTATCTGTTCTGAGGGGAGGCCATGGAGGCCACCATCTCTGTAGTCCCTGCTATGGGCTGGATTGTGTCCCCTCCTCCCCTCCATCCAAATGTTGAAGCCCAGCCCCCAGTGTGACAGTGTTGGAGGTGGGGCCTTTGGGAGGTGATTATGTAAGATGAGATCATGAGGTGGGACCATGTGATGGGATTACTGGCCAGACACTGGAGAGAGCGTCCTTTCTACCCTGTGAGGTGTACCTTGCAGGCCCTGAACCTGCAACCTGGCTCCCAGGCCTCAGAGGTAAATGCATTTTTAAAACTATGAACACAGCTTGAGCACTTTTAGCAAACTCCCTTGGAGGGGAGCTTTTTCCTGGCTTAGATGCAACTTGAGGTGTGGCTGAGGAGGACAGACAGGAACCCTCCCCCACATGACAGCTGTAGGGGATCAGGGGACCAAGTGCACAAGCAGCTACCAGACACTCCTGGAAGCAGCCACATAGATCACAAGTGCCAATTCTATAGGAACCCACCTGGGGCAGAGCCCCTGCACAACAGAGCCTGCTTCGTGCCCCTGTGGAGAGGCACCTGCTTGGGCAGGGGTCAGAGAAGGCTGAGCAGGGCCTATGGGCCCAGGAGGGTAGAGCTGGCCCTACTATCTAGCTGGGTCACTGGAGACCTGGGAGGAGACTTCCTCTCCCTGTGTTCTTGTAAATCTCTGCAAGATCCTGGAGGCTGTGTCCTCTCTATCTGGTCTTGGGCAGCAACGCTCAGAGAAGCAGGTAGACAGTGCGTCTGGCTATCTTTCTGGCCATCCACTCACTAACTGGCACAGCCCACTGTGACCCATGTCCATCTACACCTCTTGTCCTCATGAGCAGTCAGCAGCCATGTGCAGGGCAAGGCAAAGCCCATGGTCCAGTCAAGTCTCCTCCCTCCTGCCTCCTCTACTTTGCCAAGGATGGTGGCATCATGGATTACCCCAAATCCCACCCTAGGTGCTCCTGCCCAAAGGGCAGAGGACATTGCTGCCTGCAGGGAGCACTCTCCTGGGAGGTGGAGAGCTGGGGTGCCTGGGTGGAGGAAGGGTGGCATGGGCCCCCTCATGTCTCTGGGGGCTGAGCTGACCTGGGATTGAGGAATGTGGCTGATGACACTCTATTAGCTTTGCTGCAGCTGGTTGGCTTTTCAGAGGGCTGCCCATCCATGATCGGGGTGCAGTTTGGGGACTCAGAGAGCCCAGGTGCCAGCTCTGTCCTCACACCTGGCTGGTCAGCCCTGTCTCTGGGCACTGCTCCTCCCCACCCTGGCCAGCTCTGATCTCACCCTTGAGGTCACAATGGTCCCAGTGCCCACAGTTCTTTCCAGGAGCCAACACAGTTCTAGAGATGGCGTGTGCACATGTGCAAGCTTGTGCCTGTACAAGTGCATGTGGACTTGTGTCCCTAGGGAGGCCTTCCATGTCCTTTCCCTCTCAAGGTCTCAGTTGTTTCCTGTGAGACCTGTGGATCCAGCTTGGGCATTAGTTTGATGGACCTGGGTCCCTGTGCCAATGGCATTTCTTGGGGGTGAAGCTGTAACTGACCTTCAGGGCCCTGGTCTGAGACAGGAGGTGCTGAAACTCCTCTCCAGGTTTTGCTGTGAAGGCCCCAGGTCCTCCCCAGCTACAAGAGCTGGGAGTGAGCACAGCTTGTGATTCTGAGTGGGGAGCTGGCAGGGAAGGCTGCCCGGACTCAACCCAGCCCACCCTGTACCAATCCTGTGGCCTAGTACCAGCCATTCTCTGTGCCTCCATTTTCCCATTTGTAAAGTGGGAGCACAGCTGCCCCAGCTCCTGGGCTGCTCAGAGGTTCTGTGAAAGGAGGGGAGCTCTGAACAGTGCCTCAGGGGCTGTGATTTCCAGCACTAAGATAGTGGGCAAACCAGATGCCTAGCCCAAGGTCATCTTAGCAAAATGATGTCACTACTGGCTGATGGTACCAAGCATGTGGAAATGGAGCCTCAGCACTCAGCCTTGGGGTAACCTGGACTCACATTCACCCCAAAGTATTAGAAACTTGGCAGGAAGCTGGGGCACAGGGGAGGTACTGCTGCCAGGCAGGTCAGGGCCATCCAGGCTGAGGGGTGGGGAAGTATGACAGTGGCTCAAGGCCAAGGGGACGTCCACCTGCTTCTGTCAGGCAGTCAGAGCCGGGCCAGTGGACCAACCTGGGGCCCTGAGGATGGGTGGGAGAGAAAAGCCAGATGACATCCCGCTGTGTATTTGGGTCCCGGCTGGAGCTGAATCCAACCTAGACAGTGCAGGAGCCTGGAACAGGTCATCCAGGGAGGTGTTGGACAGGGCAGGTAACATGGTTGAGACACAAGCCTGGCTTCTTGTCCACTGGCTGCTCATCACGAGTATTGACCTTCTCTGTCACTCCAGCATCTGTCCCTTAGAAAGCTTTTCACTTAGGCACCGAGACTGCCCCAGTCATAGTTTCAGGAGAGATCAAACTAGGAGCCCTTATGAAAGGGCCCGAGAGTCCCTGTCCTACCCACCATGTGAGGATACTGCAGAGGCCAGGTCTCCTCTTCTTGGGGTCTCCAGCCTCCAGATGGGGATCCATAAGTATCTGTGTTTATCAGTCCCCAGGCCATAGTATTCTGTCACAGCAGCCCAAGCTAAGACCTCCAGTGGCCTGGAAAGCCTGACCTCACCATTGCCCTCCCATGCCCTGGGAAGGGGACTGCTAAAATTAAGCTGCTCACAAGGGAGACTCACTGAGTGATCGTATCTGGAAAGCTGCCAGGGTAGGTGTCTGAGAGTGGCTGCTCAGCTGGCTGGCCCTGGTGGCCATTTGGCTTGGTGGTGTTGGACAGAGGTGTGTATGGCGGGGCCAGCACTGGTGGCTTATATGGCTAATTCCTAAATTTTCAGGATTTTAAGATTTGGTTGCTCAATACAACTACAGAAAACTCCAGTAGGTTATATTGACCAGCCCAAGCTCAGTACTGCTTGGGCGTGTGAGCTTATTTCTCTGTTATCTCTGTGGAGGTCATTGCTACTGACCCCACCTCTTGGGTGGGGTGTTTAATAACGGGGCTCCCACACATCCTGCCAACTCTGTGTCCCAAGGAATCTCACAGGGCCTTGAAATCAGCCCTGGTGAGGCATTTACCACAGGGCCTGGTACACAGTGGCGACTGGGCTGATAAACACAGACTGATTGGCCAGTCGGGTCCCTTCCCTGGGAACGTGCAAGCAGAGCCAGAAGTAAGACTTTGGGATGGGAATTGAGAACCCCACGGGCTGCCACAACCCTTCTTATGGAGCAGAAGGAGGATGCTGCTCTTCTTATGGAGCAGGAGGAGTCTGAGGTGCTTTGTGGTCTAGCCTGGGATCTTCCCATGATGTCCGTTTGGCCCTCGTGGCTCCCAAAATGTCCTCTGCTGACTTGCACCTAGGTTAAGGTGAAATAGACTTTCCGCAAGACCATCTGGGTCCTTAAGAAATCACATTTTAAAGTGAGGCAAACTCTCTAGCAAACCAAGGGCAGGCACGAAGAAACTAGGCAGAGTGGTCAACTAGCTTTCTCTCCCTACATGTCTCTAGGAGGCTGGACCCAGACGAAGGCTTCGAGCATTGCGCTGGGGTCAAATGGAGGGGTTCAACTTTGATACAGGCAAGGGAGGCCTGCCGAGACCTGGGGTCTGACCTGTCCATCTCCCCTGACTCCTCACTTCATCTGGAAATGGCAGTGTTAGGGTTGCAATGGTCCTGGCTGGGTCACACTGCAGACTTTCTCCCTGTCAACCTCCCAGGGAACCGCTGAGCCTTGCCAACTTCTACTGTACACAGACTGCCCACCTGTTGACCATAGAGTGAGGATGAGGTCCCTGGAACCTCTGGGACACGCTCATGGGGTACTAGCCCATTTTGGTGGGGCAGGGGCATTTCCATCCCCACCCTGCCTCAGTGTCTCCCCGACTCCTAAGCTTTCCTACAGAGCCAGCAGGTGGCGCTGTGGCCCCAGACAGGAACCTGGCAGTGGGAGGGCTGCTGCTGGAAGGATGCAAGGTAAGGGGCCCGGAACACAGCTGAATCTGTTATCCAGCCCTGGAGTTCCCCCAGCAACCTGCTTCCCCATCCACTGCACGCTCCTCCAGCAGAGGGGGAATGGGGGAGGTGGCATCCTCGCCTTAGGTTGGACCAGGAGGTAATGGGCACTGGTCCCAAGCTGCGCCTTTGCAGACCCTTTTCCCCTGGCAGGAGGTGGCGTGACCCAAGCCAAGGCAGCCCCCCAAACCCTGTCCTTTGTCCCTCCCAACTCCTCAGGTTCCAGGTTCAGCAGTGTCAGCTCTCCAGGCTTGGTGTGGGCAGTGCTTCCCTCCTGGAATGCATCCCCCCTTCTAAAGGAAACTTCTTGCACTTTCCTATTTGACCCTGGAGACACCACCCAGGCCGCCGCTTCTGTGAAGCCACCCCTGATTTCCTTGGCCCGCACAGCGTATATTCTTTCTGTGGCTCCTTCTGTCATGCTGACCCTATCTGGGAGGAGGGATGGTAGAGGCTGTTGCATTGACTGGAGATGACAAGAGGGGTGAGGCACAGGTTCCATCACCAGCTTCTTCCTAGGAGCACAGTTTGATCAGCTGACACCCTTCCAAAGACCTAAACCTTAGACTTGAAACTGTCAAACTCCTGGAAGAAAACACAGGGAAAGCGGCTTGACATTGGTCTTGGCAATGATTTTCTGGATATGAAACCAAAAGCACAGGCGAAGAAAGCAAAAATAGACACGCGAGACACTATCCAACCAGGAAGCTTCTGCACAGCCAAGGCAACAATCAACAAAATGAAAAGGCAGCCTGCAGGCTGGGAGAAAATGTTTGCAAACCCTATAGGTGATAGGGGGTTAACAGCCCAAATATGGAAGGCACTGCTTCAATCAATAGCAGAAAACAAAATGACCCGATTAAAACATGACCCAAGGACTTGAGTAGACAAATGGCCAACAGGTCAGTGGGAAGGTGCTCACCAGTGCTGACCACCAGGGAGCAGCATCAAAACTGGAGAAAGCCCTGGCCTCACACCTGTTAGCATGGCTTCTTTCCAAAAAACAAGGCAGGGGGAATATGGAGCAAGGGGAATACTTGCACCCTGTTGGTGGGAATGTAAATGGTGCAGCTGATACAGAAAACAGTATAGAGGTTCCTCAGAAACTTAAAAATAGGCCCAGCAGTTCCACCCTGGGTGTACATCCAAAGAATCAAAATCAGGACCTTGAAGATGAGGTTTCACCCCATCACAGCTGCAGATTCACACAGCCAGGATTTAGAAATAATCTGTGTGCACTGAAGGAGGGATGGAGAAGGAAAATGTGTCCATGTGTACCATGGATTATTATCCAGCCTTAGAGAAGAGGGAGACAGCCATCTTTAACAAACTGGTTGAACCTGGAAGACATCATGCTCAGTGAAATGAGCCAGTCACCAGGGACAAATATAGCCTGATCTCACAGGGAGAACCCAAAATTGTCAACCACACAGAGGTAGAGTGTGGAAGGCAGTTGCTTGTGCTGCAGAAGGGCATAAAGCTGTAGCTCTGGAAGATGAATAAGTCCTGGAGACCTGTGGTACAACAGGATACGTGAGCGTTTAAGCTGGTAGGAGTCCTGTTGAGTGTTTTCCACAAAAGTCAACTGCAACAACTGCCACTTAAATCCCCAGTGAGCCTGAGGAAAGAACAGGGACCATCTGGGACCCTGGGCCTACTGGCTCTCCTCTGCTCTGTCCTCACCAGAGGGCTGGCACCCACCCTGGCACCAGCACTTCCTGGCTGAGGTGGTTCTTGTCCTGTCTGTGCCTCGCTGTCCTCATGTGCACATCAGACAGAAACAAACTTCCTGTTGGGTAGGAGTGACCATGTTGAATCCCAGATTTGTTCCATCGTATCATCCCTTCTCAAAGGCACATTTTATTTTCTTGTTTAACCTCAAATAGGTGGTTTTTAGTCTCATTTTACAGATGGAGAAACTGAGGCTCAGGGAGGAGATGTGGTTGCCCAGCCTGTGGTAAGTGAGGGTCCCTTTCAGAGTCTCTTCTCCTGTTCCCCAGCTTGAATGAAAGTGGTGGGAGGTGGGTGTGGCTTATTTAGGGGAGAGGGCTTTGGGGCCTCCTACCAAGGCTGAATAAACCCTGTGAGCAAGTCTGGCCAACAGCATGTGGTCCTGACCTGTCCCCAAGGGGCTCCTGGGGGTGAGAAGACAGAGAGACTGCAGGGGCCTCGCCATGGCAACTGTGGTTTCCTTACCTCCTGTGTGCCATCCTTCTGAAGGGTGCAGTTGTCCTGAGCCGAGGAATCTTAGAGGAAGGAGTCAGACCCTGGGAAGTCAGATGGTGTGGCCCTGGGTTGTAGGGCCTGGACCAGAGTTAGAAGGGGCTGCATGTGATCTGATGTACTCAAGTCCTCCCCAGGACACACTAGAGCCCTCGGGAGGCCAGGGAAGGACCAAGCCCAGCAAGGTGACTTCTGATGGGACTGCCAGCCAGGCCTGTGAGTTCTGTGGTGTACAGTGGGCATGGAGGGCTTCCTGGAGGAGTGGTGTGAGGGGTTCTTGGTCTCATCCTCTGAGCCTGGGTGGTGGACCCAGACTCCCTGAGCCCTGGGAATGTGGCTGGGATACCTGAAGTTGGGGGCAGGCTGGACAGGGTTGAATTGGGGTTTTGCCTGCCCCATGGGCAGGTCTAGTATAGTATGGTACACTGACCTGAGCTAAAGGGAAGAAGAGAAGGGGCATGAGGCCAGGAATGGGTGGTCTGTGGAGACAGCTGGAAGTCTCTGAGGCCAGGTAGGGTTGCGATGGCCCCTGAATAGGCCAGGTGAACAGACCTAAGGGGTGGCGGTCGCAGTGAGTAACCAGGGATGTGCAGCTGGTGGGAAGAGAGCCCTGCAGGGGTGTCAGGGGTACACAAGGCTGCTGGAATGCCCAGAGTTCAGCAACTGAGGCTATTTCCCAACATACCTCACCCCCCAGGCCCAGCCCACTTCCAGGCAGGGGTTCCTTTAAATGCAAGATTCTTTTCTCCCTGGAAACCCCTAACCCCAGTCTCCTGGGCAGCCAGGTAAACAGAAGCCAGACTGACCCAGTTACTGCCATGGCTTCCCCCTGCTCTGGGGACCTCAGCCCCAAAGGCCTGCCCCCTCCCCCTGTCACCACTCCAGGTGAGACATGGGGGTAGGGGTGGGTGCGAGGGTGGGCAAGCGGCATCTAGGGTGAAGAATGTGGCAGCAGAAGACAGTCGTTCCACCTTCTCTCCCAGTGGCAGGGATGGGGGCTCTGCATGTCACACAGCAGGACAGCAGCAGCGGGACCAGCCAGGGTGGGGACACCAACCACCCCTAGGATCCTTGTCCTTCCTGTTATCCCCAGGATACCCCAAGTGCTCCCAGGGGAGACAGACAGTTCTTTCCAGCAGCTCTCGGACTCCAGATAAGCAGGATCCTCCTTGATCCTGCCCCTAAAACCTCCTCACCCCCAAACACTCTGGATCTCAGGTCCTTGGTCATCCTGTGAAGGGGTGGCCATCCACCCACATCACGACCACTGCCATCACTGCTCACTGACCCTCTCTCCATCTCCTCTGTCATCAGCCTGTGGATCTCTTCCCTTGCCTCAGCTCAGGCCCCTGGATGTGTTTCCTTCGAGGTTCCTATCCCATTCACCCCAGCACCCATCCCTGGTCAATGCCTCCTCTGTGCTCAGCACTCTTTGGGGAGCCCAAGCTCTCACCCAGGCCTGCTGCATACACCTCTCTCCAGGTTCCTTACCTGTCAGGCAAATCTCCAATGCCTGCCCACCCTTCCTGCACCCACACAGCCGGTGGAGTGGGGTTTGCACCTTTCCATCCTGACTGCTAGCCTGCAGGGCACCTCTGCGAGCACCCCCAACCTGTCCTAGTCTTCCCAGCCTTCTTCTCCTAGCAACAGCCTGGCATCTTCTAAGTGCAGCTGTGTCTGGCTCCCCTAGAGGAACTAAAGCCTTTGGAGGAGGAGGACCACGACTCAGGTGCCCACCCACTGCACTGGCTTGCTTCTCGCCAAGGCCAATCTTCCTGTATCCTGCTCCTGCATTCCTTCCCTCCTGCTTATGCCTCCTCCAGCAACTGTCCCTCTCTAGATGGTGGCATGCTCTCTCTTTCCTTGGCCATTCCCTTCAACATAAAAGCCTGCCACTCTCCATCTTCCCTTGACCCTGCTTCCCATTCAGTGGCTGCCCTCTTTCCCTGCTCCCCATTTATAGAAGAACCTCTCCAAAAGGTTATTTATCCTTGCTGTCTCCAAATCTTTCCCTCCCATTTGCTCTTGAACCCACTGTAATCAGGCTTAATTTCCAGCATTTTCCTAAAGTGGCTCTGGTCAAGGTGACCAATGACCTCCTTGCTGCTAAGCCTGAGGTCAGTTCTCAGGCCTTGTTTGATGTCACCCATCAGCAACACATGACTCAGTTCCCCTCAGGCTTCTAGAAGCCCCTGCATTGCTTTGACACCTCCTCTTTCTTAATCCCCTTGCTGGCTCTCACGTCCCTGACCTGGTAAGAACAGAGGCCCCAGGCTCTGTTCCTGGGATGAATCTCTTTCTAGCTTACTTCCTTGGTGATTTCAGCCAGGTTGAAGGCTCTATATGCCATCTCCCAGTGTCTGTCTCCTGCCTGGAGACCCACAGACCCTTTGCACCCCTTCCTTGCCTGTCTAATGGCATTGACCTGTCCAAAGTTAAACTCAAGACTCCCCCAACCCCATCCAATCCTTTCCCAGCCATCTCTATCTCAGGAAATAGTGCCTCCTGCCTTGCAGTTGCTCAAGCCAAAGCCCTCAGTGTCTTCCCTCTTTCTTGTCCTCCCCCCATCTGCACATCAGCAAAGCCAGCTGGTTTAATTCAAGACAACTGAGCACTGCTTACACTGTTCCAGCCCCAACCCTTCTCACCTGTACCACTGTTCTTTTATCTCACTGGTCTGCCTATGCTGGCCTTACTCCCTCCACCTCTCTGCAAGACAGCCACTACTCACCCAGGGGCAAGCAAGCAGAACCATCACTTCTTTCATGCCCAAGAACTGTGATGGGGTAAGGCAGTACAGTGGCCCTCTCCCTTCCTTGGGGGCCCATCCCCAACTTCTCTCTTCTCCAAAGCTTCATTGTCCCATAACCAAGAATCACACCCCAGGCCCTCCCCTAGCTGCCTGTCCCACCAGCTGGTACTGTGTGGCAGGCCAGGCCAGGGTCTCAGGCTGCAAAGCAGCCCTGAGCCTCCAGCCAATCACTAGCCAATCTCCAGCCTGTCTTGTAGGGAGGACGCAGTTAGTGGAAGCACTGCCCTTGCCCCACCGGTGCTGGAGGCTCCCAGCTGCACGGCGCTGTCCATGGTGCTGAGACCACCAGGTGCTGAGCCACATGCTTGGGTGGGAATAGACCAGTTTTTAGCATTTTCTAGAAGGGGAAACAAGCTCATAGAAGACAAGAGCCTAGTTCGGGCTCCATGGGAAGAAAGGCCCCACACCCAGGAGTGCTGATTCTGTACTGGAGAACACAAGGACTTGTGTCTTGTCGCTTTGGTTGCAGCCAGTGCCTAGGACAGTGGTTCAAGGAGCACATGAGTGTGGGGGAGGATCTCTGGAACAGGCTGTGACCTGCAGGAAGTGATGGCCAGCCCAGGGTTTTAGTACCGCCACTTTGGATGGCTTCTCAGGACCTTGCAGAAGGCTGTATAGTGTGACCTCTGGTGGGGCACTGGGAGAAGGACCTCAGCCTGGCACAGTTCCTCCTTCTCACCTCCTGGGTCTCCCAGCCCTGCCCATTCCTAGGGAGCTGTCTGGTCTTTGTCTTGTGTCCACCTTGATGTTGTCTGTGTCCCTCCTTGGAGCTTGTGCAGAAGGGCCTAGAGCTGCCTCGCCTACTTCAGTGTTCCCAGAGCTAAGCACGTTTGGTGAGAGGAGGTGCAGAACGTAGCACAGATGGGGTCTGCACCAAGAGCCGTGGCAGGGCTGCCTTTGAGGGTCATGGATGAGCTCTGAGGATATGACCTCCAAGCCAGGACAAGTGCTGTGGATATGTGACTCTGAGAGTGGGTCTTGGAGTTTACAAGATCCATGTGTGACTCTCAGAAAAGCCACAGAGATCTAGAGCCTGCTCCTGGGACAGGAGCACACACACAGCTCCCAGCCTGGCTCCTTACTTTCTTGTGGCTGCTCTCCTGGCAGGGTCAGCTATTCAGGCTGGGAGCTGGGCAGTTGCCTCTGTTAAGGAGGCTGGCCCATCTGGGCCCTGCCTCTTCCAGGCTGAGTGGTCCCTCCTTAACCTCACTCTATCCATGGGGTGGCGGAGGTGGGGGTGTTGCACAGTCCATGCTCTGCATTCACAGAAGCCAGGACAAACTTTCAACTGAGTGACTGTTTTGCCTCCCATCCCATATGTCCCTGTCACTATATGGATCCCAGCATCCTGTACTTGCTCAGGAGTCCCTGCACCGCCATGGTCCTCCCCACCTGGAACTTTCTGCCCAAATAATACTCAGTGGCACATCTTCTCTGGTTGCTCAAGATCCTTGGTGGTTTGTGGGTGCTGTTCCCCTCAGGAACGGCTTTAATCGACGTGGCCCTTACCAGGACCAGCTGTGAGCGCTGCCTTCCCACCCCGTGGGGGCTCCTTCCCGATTCCCCACCTCTGCGTCCTTCCTCCACTGTGGCGGTCACTGCCCTGCCTCACTTTCCCCTCGCCCACCAGCTGCAGGTCCCGCCGCACCCCAGGAGCCCCGCTTCCCAGACATCTACGGCGGGGACAAGCAGCTCTGGGAGGCGCACTTCCGTGGCATCGGGCGCGCCTACCGCGCGCTGGGCAAGGAGGACGACTTTGCCATCCGCGTGCTGACCGAGGACTTCACACTGCCTTTCCCGTTCTCCTGGCCGCCTGGGCCTGACCCCGCCGACGGGCCTCTCTTCTACGACCCGCGGGACCGCTCGGGCTTCGACTTCCTGCTGCAGGGCCCGGGCGCCCAGCCACCCCCGCTGCTGCGGCCCCTGCACGCTACAGCGCAGGCGGCCGCGCGCAAGAGGCGCCTGGAGCAGCTAGCTCGCAGCTACGCGCGCGCGGGCGCCGGCCAATCTGGCCTGGTGCTGCTGCCGCCGGGCTCCGCCGCAGTTTACTCGGGCCACAGGCCAGCAGGCCCGGCCCGTGAGAGTGAATAAAGGCTCCGTTTTCCTGCCCCGAGCTGCCCTGCCACGCACACTTGGACAGACACTGTGCCGGTTGGACCCAGAGGGCAGGCGGGGTGGGGTAGAACAGGAAGGTGCGCTGTGGTCCTAGCTGGAAACCAGGCCAGGCCTGGCCAGAGGTTGGACGGGATACCCACATGTCTCTTAAATGTGTAGTGAGTGACTGAGCAGAATGGAAAGGGCGGCGAGACAGCCTGACCTCCTCTGGAGAGCGGAGGGGCAGTCAGAAGAAGACCCGTGTGGTGGGCGGGGTTGGGCTCTTCACCCTGGGCCCACCCTCTGAGATCTTGACCCAGGACTGTGGGGAGCATGAGCGGGGTGGGAGGCATCCCACAGAGGAGAACACTGAGGCCTCTCTTCAATAGAGCAGTGGGGTCTGGTTTCACCCCCAACTAAGTTTTGCTTTTCCAGTTTCCATGGTGACAGCATGGGGCTGGGGGACGGGAGAAAGGGCAGGAAGGACAGAGAGGGGTCTCGCTGGCACAAGGTCAGGCCTGCTATACTCCCACCTGCTGGGGAGAGAGGTGCCCCTACTTCCGGTGCGTGCTCAGAGAAACTGTGGAGCCTGGGATTGCACAGGTGAACCTGGCTCTATCCTGGGTGCTTCTCCCTCTGCAGGTGACAAACCCCAGTCAGGGGCGCAATGACCCTGGTGGCTTCCTTCTTCCACATGCAGGTCAGTCAGCAGGGAGGCCAAAAGGCCTGAGGTTGAGGTGTCTGTCCTACGGCACAGACCTCCTCCTGTAAGGGAGCTGGGCTCCAGATGTTCAGGGACCCAGGGACTGGAGTACTCATCCCGAGTGCGATGGAATCTGAGCTTTCTTTCTTTTTCTAATCCAGGAGTTATATTTATTTATAGTTTCTCATTGGTGGTGAGAAAAGACTTTCCAAACCATTGATTGGTTTTGCTGGAGAACTAGCTGGAGAGAGGGAGTGTCTGTCTCTGGAGGAAGACGAGGTCAGGGCTGAGGCTTCCTTCTTCCCTCTCCTCTGCGGTTGCTTGCCCCAGCGTAGACCTCCAGTCCCTGCTCCAGCCTCCTTCCCACCACAAAATTGTCTCTGTAGTCTAATAAGGTTCCCACATAGTTACCCTGTAATAATATTCATGCATTTGATTCCTGATGGGATGTTATGTATTGTATTCTATGCCCTATGTTGCAGGGGTCCCCAAACTGTAGGCCACACAGCAGAAGGTGACTGAGTGAAGCTTCCTTTGTATTTACAGCCAATCACCATTGCGCTCATTACAGCCTGAGCTCTGCCTCTTGTCAGATTCATGGCAGCATTAGATTCTCATAAGAGCACAGATCCTACAGTGAACTGCACATGCGAGGGATCTAGGTTATATGCTCCTTTGAATCATCCTGATACCATCAGCCCCCAACCCTATCTGTGGAAAAATTGTCTCCCACAAAACTGGTCCCTGGTGCTGGTTGGGGACCACTGCTATATTATATATGAATTGTTTGGGTTTCCTAGAAACAGTCCTTAAACATGGATTTGAGCGCAAGGAGTTGATTTGCGGTGTGTGTGTGGGTCATCTTTGGAAACATGGATAGGGCACTGAAGAAGCAACAGGCAGGAAAAAAAAGCTAGTAATGAGGGGATATAAGGCAAGTTGTGCCAGGAGTCACCTGGAAGTCAGTAGTCCCCTTGGGCCTCTGAAAGCCATAGGGGAGTGGAGCATGCCTCAGAACACCCCACCCCCTCCCATCCCAGGGACAGGAAGTCAAGTGTTTAATCACTAACTCATTGTCATTACAGCAAAGGCCTCCCAGGACAGCACCCCTGGGCAGGTCAGCCTGCCCTGTGGGCATGAGCATACGCCTTCCCTACAGACAGCATTAGAGAGAGGAGCCATTTAGAAAACTATAACAATTTGATAGAGTAATTTTATGACTGTAAAGTATAATGACAAAAATTTGGGGTTTGTGCTTTTTATTTATTTTTACTTCGTTTCCCTAGAAATTTATGATTACAGTAGTTCACAACAGCGTAAGTCTGTGACAGATCAGAAGCCACTAATTCGAGAAGCATTGGTCTAAGGCACCAAGACCCCAAGCAAGTCATCAAACAAAAATAGACGTAAGAAAATACAATCTGTGCTATGAAGAAAATGAGTAGACAATGACCCTGTTTGAACAGGGCATCAGAAATGGCCTCTTAGAAGAGGCAGTGTGCAAGTTAAGAATGGACAGATGAGGAGTCAGCTATGTGGATATGGGGGGAGGTACTCTAGGTAGAGTGGATAGCACGGGCAAAGGCTGAACAATTGAAAGACCCTAACAAAGGGTCTGAGAAGCTGGAGCAGAATGAGAGAAGTTAGAAGTTCTACTGACTTGAACCACAGAAGAGACTGGATGGCTTATGTAATGGAATATCCAGAAATAAAATGAGCTTCAGGGAAGGTTTGATCCAGAGGTTCAGAATTATCCTGGAGGCCATGCCTTCCATCATGCTAGTTCTGCTCTCAGACTGGCTTCCCCAGAAGTGGCAATTAGGCTGTGTGAGTTAGCTTTCCATCACTGTGATTGGATATCCAACAATAATAATTTAAAGGAGGAAAGGTTTATTTTGGCTCATAGTTTCAGAAGTTGCAGTTCATGGTGGGTTGGCTCCAAGGCAGGACATCATGGTGGAAGGGGTTAGTGGAGTATAGCTGCTTAACTCATGGCAGTCAGAAAGCAAAGAAAGAGGGAAAGAGCCAGTGAGGAGGGGATTGGAACCAGATAAAGGCCCCAAGGTCAAGTACCTGTGGTCTACTCTCTTTACCTAGGCCACACACCTGTTTGCATCACCTCCCAACAATTCCATCACATTATGATCTCATCAGCCTCATGATTCCATCACTCCCCAAAGCCTGTCAGCATCCAAGCCTTCAGCATATGAGTTTTGAGGGTCATTTCAAATCCAAACCATAATAATAGCTGATGCATTGCCTACCTTTACAGTCTCTCCCAGCTTTGAGAAGAACAGAGGCCACTGGCTTCCAAGAGTGGTCTCAGAATGAACAGCCATGTGGGTTGTGTGCCCATTTTTGACCAATCTCTGCAGCTCAGGTAGCACCAGACATCGACTGGTGTAGTCTTGTGGCACTGAGCCAGTCCTTTTGTTAGGAGGGTAGGATGACTGGGATTGGATTGTGACAATAAGGCACAGAACACTTTGATGCCCACAGTTGGGGAGGGAAGTACTAGCCTTTGGTTCTGGCTCCAAAGGCTAACTTCTCTGCATCTCATGCCTTCCCCTCTACCTGGACTCACTGTTCCCAGAGAGCAATATCATTTGAAGTGGCCACAGGTTTGGGTCTCTGCCTTTTGTGTAAAGCACAGTTCAGCATCTGTTCTGCAGAGGAAGACATCTCTTCACGAAGCTCTTTGAGGATGGCGGGAAGTATCAAGACAGTGCTCATTGCTACTGGGACAAAGCCTAGGCAATCCCTCCTGATCCCCAGTTTCTCCAGTTCCCCCTTATTGCACAGGGAGAGCCAGGTGACCCTCACGTTGCCCTTTTTGCCATAGCTGCTAGGTGCTCAAACTTTCCCCAGGCACCATCTTCTGGGATACTTTTCCCTTCCTCTCTGGCATTGTTGCTTCTTCCTGCTATCTGGCTTTTAAGGCTCATGATACCCAGGCTGTAAGAATGATTCTAAATTATTTTTGGAAACTACAGGAAATCATCTTCCTCATAAAGCCACAGATCCTGGCTCTGGATGGCGACACTCCACCCCACCTTCTTCCTACTGCCTTGCTAGAGGACTCTGCCATTTTTTCTGAGCAAGCCCAGGAGTCTGTGCTGAATGTTGTGGGCATAAGCAAATGGCTCTGGCCAGGTTTTTGGGAGCTGGGCTTGAATATGGGTCCTCTGCCATGGACTCTGCAGCCCTCAGCCATCACTGCTGCTTTCGGGGGTTTGGGGTCCTCAGCTGAAGAAAAGGATGTGTGAGTTACTGCTGGTCAGGTCTCTGGGCCCTGCCTAGTGTGGCGACAGCCCGACAGAGAGAGGGCAGCTGTTTCCACAGCTGTCCAATCTTTGTCTCCCATACTCAGGCTGGCCCAGCTGCCTTCCTGAGCTAAGAAGGCCATCAGCTTCTCAGTGCCAGATTGCCTCAGCTGAGACAGAAAGCTCAGGAATCAGGAGCACACTGGTTCCTTCTGGTGGCACCTGTGTGTCCTTGAACAAGCTCTTGGCCTTTCTGTGGCGTGGATCTCCACACCTGTAAGGTTTCAAGCTGGGACGCCTGCCTGGACTGGCTTTTCTAAGCAGTGTTCTGTGTCTTCACTAGGGGTTGGCCACCCTTCCTCTGCCCAGTGGTGCAGGGGCCCTGGAATCCTGGGTAGGGTGCCTGTCTTGTCATTGTCACTGTGGCATGCATGCAGCAGGTGCTCAATTACTGTTTCCTGAGGCCCATCCATTCCGGGCAGAAGAAGCCTGGAAGGGGCAGGAGTCTGGGGAATGCAGAATCCTGAGATGGGGTTTCTCATGCCCTTCGATGTCCAGAGGAGGCAGGTGCCCCCTTTGGTTTCTGGGCTGCTGAGAACAGGGGTTGGGGTACCCCACCTTCAGTTTCCTTGAGAACAGACTCTGAGGAGTGGTGGGATGATTAATTAATTGCAATTACAATCTTCAAAGGAAACCTGAAGTTGAAAGTTGTTCCTAATTACTGTGTTATGATGTTCGCTGGCTTCCCAAATTGATTGTGTTAGACTTTCTGATGCAGGATTAATTGACTTGCAGTGAGGACCCACTTACATCCCTCCCCCTTCACACATCCCTCTGTGTTCAGCCTCAGCAAAGGCGAGTTGGCTGGAATGGCAATGAGGGTGGGGGTGGGGCGGAGGGGGCGCCACTGCCTGGATGGAGACCTTGCTGCCAAGGTTGAGGCTGAGAGTGTTGGGTCTGGGGGCTGGATGGGCATCATGGAGTCAACACTACAGTTCACCAAATGTCCTGTTCTGGCCTCTGGTGCTACTGGGGTGGGGGGTACTCCCCTGTCTTCTGTGGTTGGGTGGGGTCAGTAGGTGACCACTGCTGTCCAGTGAGATATGGTGTGATGACACCTGTCATTTCTGAGCCAGAGCATTATGGCCCTGTGAACCCACATGGAGCTCCCTATCCATCTGCCATGGTGACTGTCAGTGCCTGAGGAGGTAGCTCCCCTACCCGAATCCTGGGGTTGGCCAGAGTGGGGCCTACAGTGACACCCCTGAGGCTTCAGGGGCCCTTTCTTCACAGCACAACCTAACTAGAGGCAGATGAAACATTCCCTCCTGGGAAAGTGAGAGAGAGGGCACATGGTGACCTGCTGAAGCTGTGGGTGTGTGTCTTTGGCTGAGTTACTTCCTATCCTGTGCCTCAGTTTCCTCATCTGTAAGCCTGTGGGTCAGGGGTGTGTGAGCATATGGTACACCTGGACAGTGAGTTGGTGTGACTCCTATCCTCCTGTCCCTGTGCCCAGTCCTCCTTCTGCATATAGTTTCCAAGGACTCCACCTGGAACCTGGACCCCTGGAGGCAGCCATAGCCTAAAGAGAATATGAGCCTGGGTCTGGGGATCCAGGCTGCATGGGAGCCCCTGGGGCCCAGGAGGGAGCCTCAGTAGTGCTAATAGGAAGCCCAGATGCAGAGAGTGGTGGTGTTCTGGGGCCAAGGGAGGTCGTGCATTTGCCTTTGGCCTGGGGCCTGATTGAGGGACTTGGGCCTGTTGGTGGGGGTGGGGGGATGGTGGCTAGAGCTGAAGAGTGAGGATATGTCATTACTGCATTACAACATGCATTCTTGAGGTGAATCCCACCGCCAGCCCGAGTTCTCTCATACTTCAGCCCTTCCGCCTTACTCTGGGAACTTTTGGCCCTCAGGGGGCTGAAGAAAACTTCCTCCTATGCATGAAGCACAGATACATATCATCTGTGGTATTAAAATTCCATGGGCACAAATTAAGAAAAAAAAGTTTTAGACTCCTTAGCCCCTGGGGAGAGCTAATTATCCAGGGGAACGCTTTTTCTGCTGTGTGCGAGAATGGGGCAGAAGTGTGCTGTGTTTGGGGCTGTTGTGATTATCCAGGTGATCCTATGGGTGGTACTTGGGTGCCAAAGATAGTGCAGAAGGGACACAATTCAGAGATCTTTCAGAAGGTGGAACCAGTGGGGTTATCTGAAGGTTAGATGTGGACTCATGAAGACAGGCGTCAAAGATGCCTAAGGTTGGCACTGGCCGTGGAGGCTGGCATTGCTATGGCCTGTGATGGGGCCTGGGAGAGCTGGTCTGGGGAGGCTGAGGGACCTTCCCACAGGGCACACTGAGGATATAGCCTCAGTGAGGAAGCAGGACCTGTATGCTGGTGCTGAGGTGCTGCGGTGTCTGCAGGAGAGGTTCCCGTGGGGGTGCTGGTCTTGGCAGGCCTCAGGCTGCTCGTCTATGAAGTGGGCCTGCAGGTACTTGCTGGAGTGGCTCTCCTCTTCTGGTGGGGGGTGTCCCTGGCAGTAGCTGCCGAGCCTGAGTGGCTGGGCTGTTGCCACAGTGATGAGTGCTCCCGTGGCCCTTTAATTACTGAGCACTAACGAGCCCTGAAATTGAATTAAGAAGAGGAAGCTGACAACCCAGTATCCTGTCTTTTCTTGAGCCTCAGAGAGGAACAGGAATCTAGGGGACAGATGGGAACAGGAATCTAGGGGAGGGGTGGTTATGACAGCTGGGGTGGGGGAATGGGGGCCTACAGAGTATTGTGGTGTTCAGGTGAGCTCTGGGTCTCCCCTGGGCCCCAGGAGAGAGGGGAGAGTGGACTGATCCCAGAGTGGTGGTGGTGGATGTACAGGTATGTGAATGCCACAGCCCCAGACCAGGTGGGCCCTGCTGTTCCCTCATTTCCCAGTTATGGAAACAGAGGCACACAGCAATGACAGGCAATTTCTGCCATTGTTCCAGTGTCTGGCCCCTAATGATTGCTCTGTGCCCTGGCCAAAATCTGTGAGTCCCGATTTCCTATCTGTGAAGTAGGGGTAACAGATGGCTCCTGGGAAGATGCTGTGTGAATTAAGGGATACACAATGTCCATGCTCATCCCAGGGCCAGGCTTAGCCCTCAGGGCTCACCAGGTCTCCTCATCTATGGAGGGCCCACCCAGGCCACATGCTCATGCCTGTGTCTGGGATTGGCAAAGATCCACTGGAGGCCTCGGCCCTGTGACCCAGGCCTTCCATCTGTCACAGCAGCACACGCACTTTGCCCAGGCCTGGAGGGTTGAAAAAAGCCCCAGGGAGTCCCCTCCCCACCCCCAAGAAACCATGGCTCATTCTTCCCAAGCCATGAATATGTGAATGTTGCCCGCCCCTCCCACTCGGCTTCTGCAGCAGACTTCTACATTAATCATGCCTAATTGCTAGGAGAGTCGTTTATGTCAAGAGCCATTATTCTTGGGAATAAAGAGAAATAAAACCTGCTTCCTTCCAGGAAGCCTGGAGTGGCCTGAGGAGGAACAATGCCAGACCCCAACAGGTCCCCAGGCTGGCCCACGTCCATTGGCTCCAAAATGCATGTGACAAATTTGAGGCCCCTGGCCTTTGCTGAATATTCAGGGAAATGAGCACATTTATCATGTTCTCAAGTTTTTCTAAAGTTGTTGTGAGTTTCCTTGAAACCATGAAGGTTTTGTTCTTCTTTCCTTTTTTTGGCAACAACAGCTGGGAATTAGTTGACACTTTCTGAACACTGCCACTTACCGCTGGGGAGGGGTGCAGAGAAGGGAGCCCACGCGTTCTAAGCCTGCAGTCCCAGACCTGAGCCTCGAGCTAGAATGGGAGCTGGCCTCAGTGGATCTAGAGCTAGGGCACTGGGGACCTGGCTTATCAGGGGGTTCGGTGGGGAGAGCAGAACAGCTCAGGAGGCCTGGGGCTGGATTTCGCTGTGAATGTTATCTTGTGAACTCTGGGGTCGCCTCCCCTCACAGGACCCAGATAATGGATGGGGGATAAAGAGAGGAGTTTCTGTATGTGGTGTATTTTTAACACTTTCCTCATGTTTTCATGTTTATCTGAGTGTGTCTTAAATTAGTTTTTTAACTAGAATTTTGGCTGTTATTTTCTTGCAGTTGGGGTCTCATGCCTGATGCTTCCTAATACTGACTGAAGCCATGCACGTGAGGAAAGCAAGGCACCAGAAGAGCGGAAGTGTGGTGCCCCAAGCACTCTGCATGCATATGTGTGCACGTGCTTTGCTGTGTGTGTGTATAGTTTGCTTGTATTATGCACACTCATGGGTACTTGTGTGTACTTGAGTGTACCACCTCCATGTGTGAGCCATGCTTCTGTGTGTGTGTTTGTGTGTGTGATGTCTATGGATGTCTGTGCTCACTGTGATTTTGGCATATAATAATATAAAAGTCTTGTGGTTCTGGGAGGCCAAAGCCTGCCTTGTACCTGCTCTGCCCCAGCAGCTCTTTGTAGCTTCTTGCCCATTTTACTCAGGAAGAAGCTCAGGGTGAGAGGGGTTAGAGGTCTTGCTGGAAGTCTCTGAATTGAGAACTAATCCAGTTGGAGTGGGCTGGGTTTTCTGGCTTTCAGTCCCGATCTATGTTCACAAGGCCCAAGACCACATGAAGACATAGATGTGGCTGCACTGTGGGCTTGGGCAGCAGGCAGGATATGCTGCTGAAGACATCTCCAGTCCTCCATGCCCTTCATGCCCGGTGGGTCTCTCTGAAATTCTACCTCCACTGTTGTGGTCCATCCTCCCCTTACAGTGCCCTCCTGGGCATGCTGTCAGAGCCCATGAGTGGCTCAAAGACCAGGGTAATCCTGCTTGGAGGACTCTCCTGCCAGACTCACAGGGGCCTGCCCTCTGTGCAGCTGACCCAACCCAGTTCTTCTGGCTCCTATTCCCTCATCCCAAACCTCTCCCTCCCTTCCCTCACCTTTGTGAGGTTAGTCTCCTGGCCACTGTCTTCACAGGCACACCTCCTCCAGGAAGCCACCCTAGATCTCACCCACACCCAGATTTAGGATCCCCAAACCTGTCCCCAGCTACTGTCACTGTTCATTTTTTCTTGTGGGACTGAGTTGCTCAGGATCAGAAGCAGAACATTTTCCAGGATCAAAGCACAAGTGGGCAGTGGCTGACACAACTCCGGCTGCATTCGCTCCCAGTCTTCCAGCCCCAGTGTTGACTTCCACACTGTCACTGGGCAGGTGGCAGACAGGTGCCACACTGCCTACCCGTGCTGCTTGTTGGGCACAGGCTTCCTCCAGGGACATGTGCAGAAGGAGCCTGGAGTGAGTTGTTAGTGCAACTGGAGGCCTGAGCTGATCGATCAGTGTGACACCTGCCATGGGTGTGGGCGGGGTGCTGGCTGCCGGTCCTGCATTCCACTGAGGCCAGCCAGCTCTTGGCTGTCTCTTAGCCTAAAAACAGTGTGAGTGGGTCCCTCCTAAATCAGTGTGTCTGTCCTGCCATGGGACTGGGGGCAGGGTGCCTGCCCAGTGACTGGGGAGGGCCAGGAGTGGGCAGATAGAGGAAAAGAAACAGGAAGGGGAACTGGGGGCAGAAGAGAGACCCAGGAGATCCTTTCTAGCTCGTGTGACTGTAGCCTGTGCCCTGCTTCTTTACCTCGATGCCCAGTGTTGGGGGCAGAGCTGCCTGAGCACAAACCCTCCTGTTGTGTCTCTGGGGCACAACCTGGTCTCCAGGGGTCCCGACAACTCCATCCCAGAGCACTGTGTTTGGACCTTGTCGTGTTCGTGGTACAGTTTCAAGATGCCTTACATGCATCTCCATGTCCCTTCTCAACCTCTTGACTCCTGCCCCAGCCCACTAGTGTCGGGTCTCTTTGATGAATCTCCTGGGTGAGGGAGGCCATGATAGGCCAGCCTCTCCCTTCCCTGACCCAGCTCCAGCTGCATCCACTGCTAAAGCTGCCCTGCTCTTCCTCCTCCCATCTCCGTGCTCCTGGTGCTTGAGTGCCCCTCTTTCCCCATCAGAGAGACTCAGGCTCAAACTGGGCATCTCCTTAGCTGGTGATTCTGGGCGAGTGCTTCCCAACACTGAGCTTCCATGTCCTCATCTGCAAAATGGGGGTGCTATGAGGATGACATGAGGTGAGCTGACTGGGGAAGCAGACTGCAATCCCAGAACCCTTGGAGAGCTGGGTGGGAAAGCCAGCCTGCCACTGCTTTGGGAATCTCCAGGTCTCCAGGCATGCTGGGCCACCTCCGCCACACTTCAGAGTCTCAGTGAAGGACCAGATGGTGTTTTGAGCATTTTAATAAGAGCTATTTGCAGTGTTGCTGCCATAAAAAAAAAATTCCTGCTTAATGAGCAAATGCACGTTGGTAGCAAGTTAAAGGCGCTTGGATGTTTTAAATATTATGTACGTCGTGTTCATGTTAACAAACCTGATTTTTAATTATACCTTCCCTTGCTGCCTGGCTGGGTTGAAAGTAGGGAAAAGGAGATAAACAATCAGGCAAAACAAGTGTGGTTTGGCGTCAGAAGCGACAGCGGGTGTCTCCGGATCCCTTCACAACACTGCCTTGTGGTGCACACAGACACTGGAGCTCAGCAAGGGGGTGGAATGGTGCCATCCTTGCTAACCCTTATTTCCCAGTCACAGGCTCAGCCCTAACCTTGGTTGAGTACTGGGCCAAATCATGGTTGTGTACTGAGCTCTTATCCCTTCTCATAGGGAGGAGCCCTGATCCAAGTCACATACTGAGCACTGATCATGTCATAGACTGAGCCATGACTTCAGCCATTGGCTGAGACCTGGTCTTGGATACTAATCGAGCTTTGATTCTGGTTACAAACTTAGCCCAATTCTTGGTCATGATCTGAGCCAGATCCTGTTTATGGACTAAGCCCTTGGGTGTGCACTGATGATCTCAGCTCCCTCCGATGGTGCCTCTAAAGCAGCTGTCCCCAACCTTTTTGGCAACAGGGACCCGTTTCATGGAAGACAATTTTTCCATGGACGGGGCAGGGGGGCAAGAGTTGCTTCAGAATGATTCAAGCACATTACATTTATTGTACACTTTATTTCTACTGTTATTACATTATAATATAATGAAATAGTTATACAACTCACCATAATGCAGAATCAGTAGGAGCCTTGAGATTGTTTTCCTACAACTAGTTGGTATCATCTGGGCGTGACGGGAGACAGTATCACCTGAAGTGTATTGCTCATGTCTACTTTGTAATTTTGTTTTGGTTTCTGTTACAGCAATATACCCTACTTCACAAAGACAGGATGTTGGAAATGGAAGAGGTTTTTCAGTGCTTTTGAGGCCATCTCAGTATATTCTGCCTTGACTTTAATCCAGAATGTATGGAGATTTGAAGTTGTTTCCAACATACTTTTAGGGATTTCATCATTTGAGTTTTCAAGCAATTAGTCCTCTTTTAGTGCAAACAAAGTTGATTCACTTGGCTTATTCACAAAGGATCATAGATCTATTCCTTCCCAGTTCAGGGGACTTTTGTGGTTGGGAAGTAATGCTCAACTCTTTTGAAAACTGAGATAGGTGATCAAGCACCAGCTGGAAGAAGGCTCTGGCTCGGTCTTGCAAAAATCTCTGCTAATGTTCGAAACGTGTCAAAAATCCCAATGTTTACTCATCATCCCCATTATTCCAGTTTGTCTTTGAATGCATCCATGTTATTTGCTGACTTGAACACAGTTGTCATTCTTCCCTAAAGTGACAGATTGAGTTCACTGAGCAAGTTAAATATGTCACATGAGTAAGCAAGTTTTGCAACTCATTCTGCGTCACTGAAATGTGCTGCCACTGGTGACTGTTTTTCTTTTCCTTTTTTAATTTTAAAACAAAAGCTTCATTGAACTAAAATGAACATACTATAGAAGTTACAAACTTAATGTATGATTCAGTAGATTTTAGCCTTTGAAAAAGTTGTACAACCATGACCACAATCAAATTTAGATCATTTTTGTTATCCCAAAGCAAAACACTACCTACTAGCCATCATCTCCCAAACGCTCCTCCCTAAATCTAGGTAACCACTGAACTACTGTTTATCTTCATAGATTTTCCTATTCTGGAAATTAACTTTTCTATTCAAGATAGACCATACTCATAGTAACAATAAAGACCTTAATGTGTCCAAAGAAATGGAAATCCTGCAAAGTGAGCTCTCGTACCATATTGGAATGAAACTAGAAACAGCAGAAACGTACTTAGAATTCAATAACTTTTTTCCTCTCTCTTTTTTACTATTATTTGTCTTTTATTTCATACTTTATTTATGTATTAACTTTTTCATATAAGGGAAACCATGTGATGTTTAAGCTTGTGTGTCCAACTTACTTTCACTTAACATTATGGTCTCAAGGTGCATCCATTTTCCTACAATAGCCTCAAGTTTATCTTTATGGCAGAGTAGTACTCCATTGTATATAAAAACCACATTTTATTTATCCATTCTTCTGTTTATGGGTATATAGGCTATTACCAAGATTTAGCTATTATAAATTGTGCTGCTGTAAACATGGGTATACATATATCACTGTGGTATAATGTTTTTAACTCTTTTGGGAAGATACCTAGTAGGGGAATAGCTGGGTCAAATGAAATTTCTATTTTTGGTGTTTTGAAGGAATCTCCATACTTATTTACACAGTGCTTGTATCAGTTTACACTCCCACCAACAATGAAGAATTGTTGCTTTATCCCCAAGCCTTGCCAGCATTTGTTATTGGTTGATTTCTTGATGGTAGCCATTCTTTCTGGGAGTGAGATGGAATCTTAATGTTGTTTTAATTTACATTTCTTGAATGGCCAGGAATGCTGAATATTTTTTCATATATTTATTGACCAATTGTATTTGAGAAGTGTCTATTCATTTCAGATGCCCGTTTTTTTGGTTGGGTCTTTAAATTTGGGGGAGGGTCTAATTTTCTGAGTCCTTTATATATTCTAGATGTTAGTCCTTTGTCTGAGGAGTAGCTGGCAAATTTTTTCCCCATTCTGTAGGTTATCTCTTCACTTTGTTGGTGGCTTCCTTTGCTGTGCAAAAGCTTTTAAATTTAATGTGATCCCATTTGTTGCTTCTTGGTACTACAGTATTTCTTGTGCAACCAAGGTTTTATTCAGAAAGTCTTTACCTAAACCTACATCTTTGAGAGTTTTACCTATTTTGTCTTCCATCAGATTGTTTATGTTCTAATGTTGAGATCTTTGATTCATTTTAACTTTAGTTTAGTGTATGATGAGAGATATGGGTCTAAGTTCAACCTTTGGCATGTGGATAGCCAGTTTTCCAGCACTATTTGTTAAAGAGGCTATCTTTCCTCCAGTGAAGGGATTTGGGCCCTTTGTCAAATATAGCCCAAGTGAGTGTGCCTGGAATTGTTTCTGTATCTTCTATTCTGTTCCATTAATCCACAAATCTGTTTTTTTTTTTTTTTGCTAGTATCATGCTGTTTTGATTACTGTAGCTTTGTAGTATAACTTGAGGTCTGGCATTATGATGCCCTCTGCCTTGCCCTTGTTGGCCAGAATTGCTTTTGTTATTTGGTGATGATTTTTCTAAAAGAAATTTCTGGAGCAACTTTAATAACTTGAAAACTCTTTAGAAACCATCTCACTTCTGTGTATAAGAGAAGATGTATGTTAGCCAGGCATGGTTGTGCATATCTGTAATTCCAGCACTTGAGAGGCTGAGGCAGGAGCATTGCCATGAGTTCAAAGCCAGCTTGGACTGCATAATGAGTTCAAGGCCAGCCTGCACTACAAAGTGAGGCCCTGTCTCAAAAACAAAAACAATAACAAAAAAACTAAAAAACCGGGGTGGGGGAAGGGAGAGCTCTGTGTTCATCTCCTCAGAGAGCTGTGTGAACAGACGTGAGTTAAGAGCATGTACTTTAATGTAGTTGATAATTTTAATTACAATCTGAAAAATATGTTAATTTCAGGTGACATTTTTCAGCTAGCCAGGGTTTCTTTACAGATGATATAGAGTGTAGAGTCACATTCTGAAGTGATTTCTTTGACCTGAGTAGCGAAACCCAAAAGCTGTCATGTCATGGCACCTGCTGTGTCCAGGCATATACTAACACAAAATGACCAGTTCAGTTTTCTTTTTTTTTTTTTTTAACTCAGAGGAAAATTTAATCCATTCATCAAAATTATGCCACACAAATAAGTAAAGCTTGGCACAAAGAAGAGGGAAGACATATTTCATGGTTATCTTTTTCTCCACGTTGAAGTCAAATATGTGGGGAAAAACTCAGGGCATTTCATTGTTAATGTGGGTTCAATTTTCTTGATAGGTAATCACTCAGAAAATGAATAGTTCTGAAGCTGTGGTTGGCAACAGAAGTGCACATGCACATCTTCCTGAAAAATATATTGCACAAAAAAAGCATCATTGTCTTGCTGCAAACGTGAGCAGACTTGTCAACCTGGATTGCATACTATAGCAACTCATTAATACTTTCTAACAATTGTGCCTCGATATCTTCTTCTATTTCATTGATTCATCTAGTTATGGTTATAGCCGAAAGAGGAACGTACGCCACATTTTGAACTGTAGCCTTCCCTAAAAGTTCATGCCAAAGAACCTTAGCAGCAGGCAGGATTAACTCTTCACCATAGTAAAGGGGTTCTTAACTTTAGCAATGCAGTTAGCCACTAAGAATGATGTTCTCAGTGCAGATACATCTGGTGAAGTGGTGGCCTTCAATAATTGCTTCTGTTCTTTGTGTTCACATTAAAAAAAAAAAACTTTAAAGGTTTGTCTTTTAATGCAAGGTGCTTGGTCTCCATGTGGCAAAGCTGTTTTGAAGATCTCATGGTTTTGTTGGATAACTGGTCCCCACATTTTATACAAAGTGGGCTTGGAAAATGTGAATCACATGTTGTAATGAACTTATAATTTAAATAGGACCTTTGGTATTTTTTTAAATGCAGCTCTTTCGTTGGCAGTCATAGAATCTCCTGCTCTCTCATGGATGTTGTTTCCCCCTTCTCAAAGAGGCTCTCCAGTGATGTTTGATTTTTACTCATTTTAGTGAGGTTTAGCTTGTGGGCTTACCAAAATAGTGACTGAGGAAAGTGCACAGTATGGGAAAGAGGCATAGATGGAAGTAGTAAATAAGATAATGGGCCACTATGTGTGGACTAACTATAAGTATTAGATTCTGATTTATAGCCTGCCATTAGATGCAGCAGCACAGTTGAAGTACCTCAACTCACCTACCAATCTAAAGCCTGCAACCAGGTGTACCTTAATTATTACTTGCCACTCACTGTTAGGGCTTTGATATGCATTTGCAAGGAATTGATTTATTAGGGTCTCCCAAATCTCTCTACTAATGTTAATTTGTATTTGCAGTTGCTCTCCAGTGCTAGCATCACTAACCCAGCTCCACCTCAGATCACCAGGCATACAAGGATTCTGCAACCTAGATCCCTCACATGCACAGTGTGCAGTAGCATTTGTCCTCCTAGAGAGTCTAGTGGCAACCCTGATTTGACAGGAGATGCAGATCAGGTGTAATGTGAGTGATGGGAAGGGGCTGTAAATACAGATGAAGCTTCACTTGCTTGCCCACTGCTCACCTCCTGCCTTGTGACCCTGTTCTTAACAGGCTATCAACTGGTATCAGTTCATGTCTGGGGGGAAGTTGGGGACCCCTGCCTTAAAGGGAGGCAAATATGGTGGGTCTGAGCATCCAGGAAAGACTTTGTGAGCCCTGATATAGGATGTAGGCCTCAGGAAAGTGGTTCTGGGCTGGGCTTCTTTTCAGATGGTTGAGACATGATTGCTGGCTTCCCTGTCCACATGTACGATGTGGAGACATTCCCATATTTAGTCCACAATGTTCCATCTTGTTGGAGCACTGGGAAGGAGAGAGTGTGACCATCATCTCTCTCTTCTGGTTTCTGATCCCCTCACTCCTGGAAGGCACTGTCGGCTCTCTCCATTTCACAGAAACAGTTGTGGCTCTGGGAGGTGAGTAACATGCTCAGGGCCACTCAGCTGGTGGGCAGAGACTGTCTGGTCCCAAGGCTGCAGACACACAGATGGTAGAACACCCAGGCCTTCAGTGGACCTCTGTAGAGTGTACAGGTGTTGGGGAGGGGCAGCCCTCCTTGGGGACAGAGGAAGTGATGGAGCCATGTCCTGCCTCCACCCTGGCCCATCCCATCCCATTATTGCAAAGGTTGTCCATTCCCTGTCATTTTGAGGAAGTGAAAGCTGTGTGCCATGAGGGAGCTGAGACATGGGCCAGCCAGCTCTCTCTCTTCTCTGTGTTCATTGTCTTCATTCTCTTCTCTGTAGCTGGGCCTCCTCCAGGGAGCAATAGCTCAGCTGCCCACAGCTCCTTCAACAAGAAAAGGCTGAGGGTTTCCCAGAGATCAGTTCAAAAGACTGCCAGGGAAGGGCCCTGATAGGTCCACATGGCTCATGTGCTCACAGCCTGTACAAGGTAGCTGCTGTTGGGCCAACAGGCCTCTGTCATTGGCAGCCCCATTAGAGTCTGGTGCCTGGGTGCTGCCTTACCCAGCAGGCCAGCTCCCTGGGACAAGAACAGAGAGACTGAGAGGCACAGAAATGACATCCATCCTGTTATCAGGAGGAATACATCGCTGCCAGTGACAATGTCATAGCTGTGGGCATTGGTGAATGGTCTTTTCATTTTGTGGCAATAGTGAAAATATTGAGTTGATGAAAAGATTATGCAAATTATATATTTTAGTGTCATATTTATGAGTTTTTGCCCAAAGATAAGCTGCAGTAATTGGTGCAATTGACTCTAATAAGTCCCCTATTTACATTTATCAAAAGTGACTCTAATATTCAAGTGGGGACCCCAGAGAGCCCAGGATAACATGAGTCCCCCTGTGCCCACTTAGAGTAATCAGAGCTGACCCCCAGGTGGCTGCCCCACTTGGGCCAGTTCCCTGCACACTGTCCTGCCAGGGATGTTCCTAATTTCATAGCCCAAAGATGCCATCAGTGGATGAAGTTGCTGTGATCCTTTATTGCTCAAGAAGCTTCAGGGGCTCCCAAGGCCCAAAGGAAGAAGCCAACATTGCCAAACTGGGGTTCTGAGGTCCTCCTCAAGCCTCCACTATCCCCATGTATGTCCCTTCTTCCTCCAGGAAGTCTTGCTTCTATTTGGGTGGTTGGCATCTGGTGATCCATTCATGTCTGTCAAATGAGCATGTGAGTTAATTCCTGGTCCTGGGCCGTCCTCCTGCCACACTGATTGTTAGATTCTGGCACACTGAAGCCTGAGGATTCTAAGGGTTGTGGCAGTCCCACAGCCCATCCTCCTTCCCCTTGCCAACCCTCCTCTGTCCCTCAGGATGGTTTGTGCTGTTCCAGTGCATTTCTCCTCTCCTTTCAGGTGCTCACCATGCTGTTCCTACAGCCAGGACACTCTTCCTTCTTGTGTTCACCTGGTAACACATGTGATTTACTCTGATGGTCTGCTTGATGTCTGTCCCCCATCAGGCTGTGTGTGCTATGGGCACAGCTGCTCTCTTTCCACTTAGTGTTTACAGGAATAGGGGTATCAACCCACTACCAGCTCGTTGAGATGACAACGACATGCCCTGCATTTGCATGGGCCAGGGCTCCTTTCTACTCTCTACCCAGCGTCTGATGATTCCCATAACATGTAGCTTATGTGGAGGAATGAATAAACCAAGGCAGGACAGCATGCTAAATTCATGAGGTATTGGGAATGGCTTGGCATGGTGGACCATCTGCCCCTCCCCTCATGAATCAACCTCAGCCAGCAGAACGGCAGGGCTGGGTCCTTCTCAAGGTGGCCCTTGGTGAGACAGCCTTGGGCTGAGCTGTGCAAGGAGCAAGGAACCAATGGTCCTGGGCATGACACAGAAGACCTTGCTCCATGGCCAGTATGTTTCAGTGTGCCTGATGTAGCCAGAGGATTAGGAAATATTCCTAACCAGATGGAGGTGGGGTGGGCCCAGAAAAATGTCAGGCTTTGGGCCGGGTGACTGGGCCCAGGGCTTTGACATCTTGTGACACTTGGCACTTGCCTTGATGAGCATCTGATATGCCTAGAGCTTTTCTGTTTGGGGCAGAGCATCTCCTGTTAGAGTGAAGCCCACTGGCTTCTGAGACCTTCTTCTGGGGTGCAGCTTGGCTAAAGGAAGGAGCTTTGGGTTCCGGTGCTCTCTTAGTGTTATGTCTTTTGTCTGGTGTGCCCCCAAAGCCTCATATGGTCATGTGTGGGGGCTTTTTCAGAAGTGACTGGATCTACAGTGTATGATTCTGGGGTTAAGTGTGTGTGATTACTAAATCAGTCCACTGATAAGTTTGGCATAGTTCTGGATAGGATTAAGGGAGCCCACCCTGCCTGGATAAAATATAAGGGACAGAAAGCGGGGGGGTGTGCTCTTGTCACTTGCTTGCTTTTGGTGTCTTCTGCCTGCCATGAACTGTTCCTCCTATGCGATGTCCCTCTGCTATGGTGCCCTTCCTTGGAGCCAGCCCATTATAGACTGAAACTTCTACAAACTGAGCTAAATAAAGCTTTCTTCCTTTAACTTTGAGCACCAGGTATTTTGTCTCAGCAAAGAGAGGAGTAACTAAGACGCCTGGTGTCAAGGAGAGTGGGCTTTCGGTGGAATGGGTTCCACCCCTAGCCCTGCCTCCCGCTGACAGTGAGAGTGGGGAAGTCACAGAACACTCCCTCCCCAGTATATCATGAATGTGACAGGGAAAGTGAGCAAGCTGGCCTGCGGTCCTGCTGGTACGCTTGGCCCCTGCTCTAGGCTAGGCTGGCTATGTTGTCACATACCTGTAATCCCAGCCCTGGGAGGCCGAGACAGGAGGATTGGAAGCTCTGAGCCCAGCCTGTGTGAATGTCTCAAAACAACAAAACAAGCAACCCCACAAAAAACCCTCAAGGGAGGGTCTCAGCAGTTACTGTCCACCAACCAAAAATCAGTTTCATCCACGACTGTGTTTGAAGAGGCAGGGAAAGTACTTTTCATTGAGTCTTGACGTCAGTTAGGTGTCTGCTTGAGTATTCAGTGGAGGAAGTTTCTGCCCCCAGCCACGTTACTCTGTAGGGCTGTGGCATTGCTCTCCAAACCCCAGCAGGTGGCTGACCCCCCATGAATTCCCTCGGAGCCCTGAGGCACCCTGCTGCATGCCACAAGGACAGGGGCCCGAGGGAGCTTCTGGCCATTGTTCTAGTTACAAGCTCAACTAGTGACCTTTCCAGGGGTGGACCCCTGCCCAGGGTTTGCTGTTGTTGCTGGGAACAACAATCTTTCTGTTGACCTGATGAAACAGGCCTCGTCTGTCTATTCTTGGAGTGGGGTGGGGAGCTATGGCTCAGGGGAGAGTGGCTGTCCAGGGTCCCACAGCAAGCAAGGTACCAGCCTGGCCATCCCTCCTGTCCATCTGGAGCCTTTCCCTCTGGCCTTCCCTGGACCCCGCCCAGCCACCTGGAGCTCCTCCCTGTGGAGTGTCTTCTGATGACACCCCCATCTGGAGCCAGTGTCCTGGCTGTTGTCATGGGAACTGCTTTCTCCTGGTCCAGGCTGCTGAAGGGAGGGTGGGCTGGATTAGGGGTAGAGGGGCTGGAGCTGGGTGGGCAGTGTGATGGGGACCGGTCATTTCTGTCTCTTCAGGGGCAGGCAGTGGGTACTCAGGAGCACTTTTCCATGGTGCCAGGCAGGACAGGGGACTGCAAGATTGACCTGGTGGTAGCTGGCCAGCTCAAGAAATGGGCAGGGGGCAGGGGTGAGGGCAAGCACCACCACAGGCCTGTGGATGGAAACAGCTTTTCCTGAGGGAGGGACTGAGCAGTTACTGTGCACAAGCCTGTTCTGGGGAACCCTTTGCACCCCAGATTTCCTTACATCCATTTGAGTTACTTTTGGCTCCTCCTGTGTGCCACACAAGTTTGGCCAAACCAGGAAGAATGGGCTATTCTCTGTTGTCCCAAGAGGTGGCCTGACCCCTGACCCCGGACTCTTTAGAAGGGGCTTCCCTTCCTCCTCCCACACCCCTACCCAGGCTGGGCACATTCAAGGGTTCTGGTGCTGTGAAGTTGGGGCCAGCTGCCCAGGACGTGGGCTTAGAGGTCTCAGCTACATGAGGTCACTGGCTCCGATCCAGCCCTTCTCTTGACCTACAGAGAGGCCTTGTAACCTCACGGCCCTCTCAGCATGGCCACTGAGTTTTATCTCCTGAGGACTGAAGATGGGTTTGGGTCTGAAATCCAAATTTGTTCCTGGAAGGACAGGACAGGGCAGGATAGGACAAGGCAGCATGGGGCAGGATGGAACTGGGCAGGATGGGGCAGGACAGATAGGGCTCAACACTGGGTGCCTGGAGCTGTCAAAACATTCGCCCTCAGATGTGAAATATGCTGTACAAAAATAGCAGCTGCCACCAGATCTGCCCCTGCTAGGAACAAATGCTACCTCAAGAGAGTGATGGGCAGTCAGTGGCACAAGAGATGGGGCCATCTGGAGGAAGCCCCAAGCTAAGGGCGTGAGGCTCCAGGACTGTGTTGCTGGCACGAACAGTGACAAGGGGATGGAACTGCTGCTATGAGGCTCTGCTGCTGCCTGTCTGTCACAGGTGGCTCTGGGAGGCCTTACCCTCAGGTGCGCAGTCCCCTTCCACAGGCAAGGGAACCTGGGGAGAGAGGACAAAGGACTGCCTGGTTCCACGAGGAAGGGACTGACCAGCCTGACACCAAGGGAGGGCCGCTGCTAGTGTGGAAAAGGCAGATACAGGCATCATTCACTCATCGGTGACCTCGTTGGTGCTGAGTTCTTCGCACCCCACAATTCAGTTTCCTCTCTGTGACGTGGTTGGATTAAATGAGCCTATGGATCTGATGTCCTTGGAACAGTCCGGGTTCACACCAGTGCCCAGGTGGGCTGTTATCATTATTAGGGTCCAGTGTCTCCTTGGCCCCTGTGCAGGGCCAGGCCCAGGGACCCAGCTACGGGTGACCCTAATCAGGTCCTCTCTTTAGGACCTCAGGTCCAGTGGTGTGAGGCTGGCTTCCTGGCTCCATCTGGGCTGGGCTGGGGTGCAGGGCTGGGGATCAATGTCTGTGTCTCCTGAGCAGGGACTGAGGCCTGCTCTGGGCTCAGGGGCTCTAGCTGGTTTCTGCCTCTGTCTCTCAGGTTCCCCTGGGAAGTCCTCCTTCCCATCTACCCCAGTTCCCACCTGCTACAGCTCCAGTCAGCCTCCTCTTTGGAGCCTAATTAGAGAGTGGAGTGGGTTGAAGCTGTAGGAGGGGCTCCTGCCTGCCTAGGGGAGTGGCGGACCTCAGTGCCTCCTTCCAGGTGCCCTTCGCTGAGCTGTTGAGGAGCAGCAGCAAGAAGAGCTTCAGCTGGGAGTAAGGCCAGCCCTGGCCACTGAGTGGTGGCCTTGGAGGAGTCACTTCCTCCTTTGATCCTTGCCAGCAGAGTGCTGGGTCAGAACAGAGACTATGAACAAGGAGCTGTCTACAGGTGCCTCACCACTGCCAGGACCTCCTGGACCCCCCTGTCCTCCTGAACTCCTGCCTCACCTGGCAGGCATGCTGGCCTGTGTCCATACCCAGGGCTGAGCTGATGCTGGGGGCCCCAGAGTCTCCCTCTCAGTAACCATGGGGGTGTTAGGAGTAACATGGTCCAATTTGGGTTATGTGGTCTGTGTTCCCGAGGATCACCAGGGGAACTGGCAGGTGGGGATGGTTCCCTGAGGTGGCTGGGCTCGGTGGCATGCAGCAGAAGGATTCAGTGTGTGTGAGAGCCCTGGGTAGCAAAGGCAAGGCCTTGAAGGGATTGGGCTCCTCCTGGGAGCATGTGTGTAAAAAGGTCACATTCATCATCCCCACGAGTCGTGGGCAGCTTTTAGCTGGACACATTGTCCCCCCGTTCTGGTCAAGGAAGGAGAGGCCCAGAAGGGGTGTGATGTCTGCCTGGGTCACCCACTCTGGGTGAAAAGTAGAGTGGGAATATGAATGCAGGGTGACCAGGCCCCAAGCTTATACCACTCAGACACTCACGCACACTCACATACATGCACACCAAACACACACAAATACACACGGACACATATGCAGACTTGATATAATGCATGCATACAAAATTAGCACACCAATGCGGACATGCATGTACCACTCTCACATACTCAGACACATGTACACACATGCAGCCCATACAACACACACACACATACACACACAGATATGTGCACACATAAGATCCAAACCTGTGGGGCAATAGTGCCCAGCATGCTCTGTCCCTTGCTGACTTCCCTGGGGGGCAATGGCTAAGGTCCCTTTGTGGGCCTGCATCTCCCTGGGGTCTTTTTTCCTCACTGCTGTGGCACAGCTGGAACATCACCAATGTCCACTGGCGGGATGGCTGAGCCCAGCTGGGGATTGAGCAGGGTGCCCCACAGCTCAGTGCCCTGGTGCCCAGTCCTGCCCCTGCCATTTTCCTTATTTTCTGCTGGTCTTGTCCCTCTCCTAGATCCAGCTGCCCCCACTTGTTCACAAAAACCTGTGACTTACAGCAAGGACACCCATGTCACTGAGGGCCAGGCAGGCTCATGGCACTGGAACGGATCCTGGGCCCATGCTGGGACCTACTTTCCTTCCGTGGTGTCTCCTGTCTCCTTTCTGTCTGAGTCGGGACTGTGAGACAAATGCCACAGATGGAGCCTGATGACCATATTCTGCCTTAGTTCTCCAAACACAGTCACCTTCTTAGGGTCTGGGGTAGGGCTTCTGCATAGGAATTTTGGGGGACACAATTCAGGCTGTGAGGCCCTCCTGGTCTTGGTTGGGTAACCTCCTGCTTATGCCATTCCTGAAAGGGGTGCAGAGGAACAGGGATTCTTTATTATTTGCCTTTTCTCTATACTGGTCACACCCTGCCTTGTGAAGCATCCTGTAGTCCTCTTCATACCTACAGAATCAAATCGAAACAACGCACGCATGCACTCTACTTGCACACAAATGCTCCCCATTTACTGCCCAGACCTGTCACACCCAGGACTCCACATGCAATCTCATGCACACATCATGCTCACATTTGCCCAGCACATGCGTGTGTGCAGGCAGGGCAAGCCCAGGCCCCACACACTCTTGACTAGGGACTCTCAAGACCCAGAAGGCACCAGGATCTCCCAGTGTCCCATCTGCTGCTCTTGGGTGGGGCCAGGTGAAGGCCACTTTCACCAAGGTTGCTGCTGTCCAGGGCTCTCTCCCAGTGGCTTTCTTTTGCACAAATCCATTACAGACAGTGCCTACCAGTGAGGGCGAGATGGGGCCCTCCACTTCTCCTCCTTGGGCTTCACCTCTGCTCTCCCAGCCCACCAGGATAGCTCAAGCCCAAGTCTCTCGCCTGCTGCAGATTGGTGGTGGGTGGGCAGACCTGAGGAAAAGCCAGCCCCGTGCAGGACCCCGGGGGTCCTCCTGTGCCTTTGCTTTTAGTCAGCCAAGTGCATACTGCCTTGGGATCCCCTTGAGGGGCAGATGCCCCCAGTGTCCTTTTGGAAGCCACCACATTTGGAAGGAACTAAAATTTGTCACTGGACACTGACATTGTTCACTGCTGGAGGCCACACTGCCAAAAACGTAAATTTCTTTTTTTTTTTTTTTTGTGGGTACCGGGGGGGTCGACCTCAGGACCTCGCGTGCCAGTAGGCGCCCGTGCCGCTGAGCGATATCACCGGCCCCTTTTTCGTATGTGGGATCCGGGAGTCGAACTCGGGCCCTCGCGCTTGCCGGGCAGGCGCTTAAGCCGCTGAGCTATCTCACCGGCCCCCAAAAACGTAAATTTCTAATTAAAATAA
Source organism: Erethizon dorsatum (assembly GCA_028451465.1). NCBI lineage: Eukaryota > Metazoa > Chordata > Mammalia > Rodentia > Erethizontidae > Erethizon > Erethizon dorsatum. Next base: position 68,295,275 of record CM051828.1, on the reverse strand, counting down.
AAATTAATCCTCTCCCCAACTATCTGCTATCTCCAGCCGGATGAGCAAAAGTTTTATGCTGCTAATTAATGTTATCACACGTTAGCTTTATTTACATATGGAGATATAATTCACTCAGGTTTGAAGGCACTGATGGGGATACTAAAAGAAAAAGTTAAAGTTAAAAAATTAATTACCTTGATCCTGCCTCTTGTTTTCTGATCACAGTCTTGCAGGGGCCCTTCATGTTGGTTTGCCAAATCCATAGCTGGTGTGTCCCTTGATGAACTGGACACTTGCCTGTAATGGAGGGAAGCTGCTGAAGAGGGCTGTGGAGCCCCAAGAAGGGGGTAAGCCATCATGGGCACATGAAAGGCCCTGTGGATGGGATAATTATTTACTGCTTCTGGCGATGGGTGCCTTTGTTGCCCAGTTAGATTAGAAACACATGAGCATTAAGATCATGAGAAGTTCCTGGCAGATTAATGAATCAGACCGACTGCTCTGGCACTCGGCAGGATAGGGGAGGGGTGAGGCTGTTCTGGACTTGATGTGCTCGTAGTTGCTGCCCTGGAGGGTCTATGCCCAGGGAGGAGCTGCTGAGATAAAAGAGTCCCACCTGGGCTGGGGTCTTTTCCCCCCAGGGTTGTGGGTGAGGACCCCAGCCAGCCCACTACGAAACAGAGACTCAGGTATTCAAATAAGCTGCCAGTTGCCTGGACTTACTCTCGTTGAGTGCTGAGAACTGTGTTGGCCTATTATTCAGTCAACAGATATTTGGAGAGGCCTATCTCTATTGGCTGACCATCCTGTGCCACCAAGAGACGTAGACAAGTTCCTTGATTATCAGAGGTAGAATTGCGGTCCCACAAATGCATAGTCAAGTCCTAACCCTGGAACTGCGAGAGTATTTTGATATTCGATATTAAGGTGGAGCATAGTGGAGTAGAGTGGTCCCTAAACCACTGTGACCAGTGCCCTCATTAGAGGGGACACAGACACAGAGATAAGCAAATGTCATGTAAAGACAGAGAGGCTCAGGGAGAGGCTCTGTGAGGAAGGAAGCAGAGTGGTGCACCCCAAACTGAGGAGGCGGGAGCCAGGAGGGTCGGGTGGACTCTCCCTGTGTTCTGGAGGGAACCAACCCTGTGGCTCCAGGGCTGGGGGAAGGCCCATATCTGTTGCCTGAGCCATCTGGTGTTTGGGATTCTGTTGCGGCAGCATGGGGGATCTGTGCCCTGACCCATGGGGCTTCCGTCCGGGGTTGGATGTGGGCAGGGGATGCTGAGTGGGTCCTCAAAGAGCCATGGGGAGCCTCCTGAAGGTGACACTAGGGTGCCCTGGGTGACAGAGGCGTGCAGGGTGCTCAGTCATTGTTCTCAGGTACCAGGGTTATGTCATGATTATGCCTTTGTGAGACCATAATTCAACCCACATTGTCAGGGGGCTTGTCCACATGTCTTGGTGGCACACACAGGGCAGCTGGGTAAGGGCTCTCCCTTGATTGTCTTGATTAAATACTAGAGCAACTCCACTGCTCTCACTCCTAGGGTCTCAGAGGAGGCTTCCTGGGGGAGGTGGGTTGAGGTGGAAATGGTGGCCTTCCCGGTATCCCAGCTGCTGTGGTTCATTCATCCTGTCTTCCCTCAGTGCCACCCTGGACCTTGCCAGCCGTCACATTCACTTTTGCCATTCCTTCTGCCTGATGGGCCTCCCACAATTGCCCCTGAGAGATCAGCCTGCCACAGCCCAAAGTGACCTCCTCCAGGAAGCCATCTGAATATGGTGCCTGGGAAGGGCCTCCTCCCTGGCATGGTTGTTACTTCTGTCTGTTTTCTTCTACCAGACTACATGTTCCTGGGGACCTCATTGTCACTGTGACCCCAGCCTGCCACGTGTATGTGTACCCCAGCCCCTGGTAATGTTGGCCAAACTAATAGGTGCATGATCTGGTCCCCCGTCGGTGATGTGAGAGTATTCAGCACCTGCCCAGCACTGAACAAAGCCTTCAGGCCTCAGTTTCCACGCCTGTGAGATGCCATTGCTGCTTGCCTGGGCACCCCCTTCCCCTCTCTGATCTGAGTTTTCCCATCCCTTGCCAGAGGGAGACGCCCCCTCTGCCTACTAGCAATGAATCTCAACCAACCCTACTGTGGAGTCAGAGGGCTCAGAAGACCCTTGGGTGAGGAGAATAACAGCATTCTCTACTGGGACCAAAGTCAGAATAACTTGGAAGAACTGCCTCCTCCTACCTCGTACAGAGAACAGATGTGCAAATCTGAAAGAATTTCCTCTCAGAGAGATTCTGGTGCTTTTGCTCTTTGAATGGAGGGAAGAAAGACGCTGAATAGAGTAATTACAGAAATTGAGCCGGAACCTGTCATGCAAGGAGAGATGAAGATCAGCCAGGAAGCACCCCCACACCATGGCTGCCTCCTGGCTTCCTGCCCCTCACTGCCCTCACCTTCCTGCCCAGCCCCTGCCAGTGAGCCCCAACCCAGGTATGCACCCCCACCCAGCTGGGTCCCCTCTGCAGTCATGGCCTGGTGGGAACAAATGTCTCCCAGCCTGCACTTCCTTAGAGAATTCTCCAGGCCCAGAGCCACGCTGTTCTAAAGCTGCACTAGGTTTCCACATGCAGTATGGAAAGATTGGGTGATGCACGTGAACCCAGAAAATAAACACAAGACTCACTCATCAGAGAAGTCCACTGCCATCCTTCCTTCCAGGCCTGATGAGGGGCTTGGTGTTTGCTGGATGACCAGGCACCTACTATGTTCTTTGGGCCCACCCTGCCTCCTGAGGTTGCTCTTCTCTCTATGTGCAAAGGCAGCTCCTCTGAGCAAGGGGGCCAGGGTGCCGCAGCCCCATGATTGATCTGTTCCAAACCAGGCCCACTTCAGAGCTCAGAAGCAGTTCTGTACAGGATGGTCCCACACTGAGAGGTAATGTCAAGGGCAAGCTCTGAGGGGCGTGCAGGCTTCTATAGAGCCCCTCTGAGGCTGGAAACCTCAGAGGAAAACCAAGGAATTTGGAAGAAAACTGGCTAACATCAAACAAAGCTGTTTAATGTTACTTTTTAAAACAGCAGTTTAATTGAGATATTATGTACATATCATACAATTCCGCGGTTTTACAGTGTACAACTCAGTGGTTTTTAGTATGCTCACAGTGTCATGCAGACGTCTCCGTGTTGATTCTAGCACATTTCTGTCACCTCAAAAGAAACCCTATGTCCTTGGGTGTCACCCCCTGCCCCTGTTCCTCCTCTGTCCATACAACCTGGGATAAAATCCTGAGTAGATTTACAGGAACTTCTGAGCTCACACTACTCAAGAAATAGATCAGGAGCAGATTTACAGGACCACTAGAACAAGGCTTTATGTGAACTCATGCACCTATGAGTTTGGCCAGCATTACCAGGTGCTGGGGTGCATGTGCTTGTGGCAGGCTGAGAACACAGTGACAATGAGGTACCCAGGAACATACAGTCTGCTAGGGGAAGAAAACAGACAAAAGTAACAGCCATGCCTTGGAGGGCTCGGGGGAGCAGCACAGGGTTGTCAGTACACCACAGGGAGCCCTCCTAGACCAACCAGAAAAGTGTGAGGGGAGTGCTGCTTCTCTAGCAGCTGTAGGCCTGTGGTTGATCCAAATTAAGACCTGCTGATTGGTCCCAAGTGTAAGCCTATGATTGGTTCATATTTGGGCATTCTGATTAGTCCAAGTATAGGCCTCTGATTGGCTCAAGCAGGTGCAGTGTTACTAGGAGAGCTGTGGGTCAGTGACGGCTAGGGGAGATGCAAGCCAAAGATTCTGTGAAAAATGGCAGGTCCAAAATGGGGGACTGTTTAGGAGGGCTAGCTGTGTTCATCATGGCTTATTGGGGCTTACGGAAGTTGGGGATGTTAATAATGGGCCTGCATCCCTCCTGGATCTGCCACATTTCTGGGAAGTGTCCTCTCTGATTACTCAGTGTCTGCAGTGGTGTGAGGGAGAGGGTGCTATGGCTGACAGGTGAATGCATCTCCTGGAGCAGCCTGGAGGGCGGCCACTAAGTAACCCTTGAGGATGCCAAGGTAAGTTGTCCCAGTCCATCTTTGGGAGGGGAACTAAGCGGGAGTGAAGGGAAGTGTGGGGGAGGAGCATGAGAGCTGTCAGCCAAACCACATCCCCCTTTAGCATCGTAGAAAAAGAGGAGACCCCCCAAAATAAAAGACCCAATCAAAAATGGGCAACTGAAATGAATAGACACTTCTCAGAAGATGTACAAATGGCCAATAAACACATGAAAAAAATGTTCAACATCGCTGATCATTCAAGAAATGCGAATTAAAACAGCACTGAGATTCCATCTTTCTATCCTAGAAAGAGTGGCTATCAGTAACAAATGCTAGTGAGGCTGTGGGGGAAAAAGGAATCCGTCTTCACTGTTGGCAGGAATGTAAATTAGTGTAACCACTATGATAATCTGTATGGAGATTCCTCAAAAAACTAAAGACAGAAATTCCGTTTGACCCAGGCAAGTCCTTCTTGTCAGTCTCACATGTGTCGCCTGACTCCGTGTCGCACTCCTCCTCTATGGTCACATGGCATTCTACCCTATTGCCCCACCCTTACTCATGTAGTCACCAGTTGGTGGACATGTGGGGTTTTGTGTGTGTTGGCAAGTACGAGTAAACTGTTATGAGTGCTGGTGTCCGAGGCTGTGTGTGGACATGCGTTTTCATTTTTCTTGGGTATCTGCCTAGGAGTGGGTTTGTTGGGGATGTGGTAGCTTAGTGAGCAGTTTGAGGAGCTGCTGCAGCATTTATATTCCCTGGGCAGTGTGTGAGCATTTTGATTTCCCCAGCGCCTCCACCACACTTGTAGTCGTATCTTATTGATTCTTGTGGGTGTGAGGTGGTATCTCATTGTGTGCGTTTGATGTTTTTTAAGCTAGGCTGGGGGTGTGACTCAGTGGTAGTATAACAGAAAATGGCCCCCCAGCCAGTGTACTTCAGTTTCTTAGTTGCCCAGGTAATATTTCCTGTTACAGTTCCTGTTACTACTGTCTCCAAGAAACGGCTGGTCACTATGATGCATATTGTAAAAACCAATCAAAGACAGCCAAGTACTCTGCCTCTGTACTTCTCCTTTGCAACCAACCCCATAAAAACCTCCCTCCCTGAGCCTTCGGGGCCTGACATTTTGAGGGACAATTGATTCCCTGTCAGTGCCCATCTGATGTTAAATAAATCTGCCTCCAAACCATGGGGGTTGTTGCCATAGCAGTAGGAGTATTGGCCTAGCATACCTGAGGCCCTGGATCCCCTCCTCAGCACTGCACATGTAGACACACACACACACACAGACACACACACATGTGCAATAAAACAAAGAAGCCATATCAAAACATCTTTAGTCAGACTTCACCAAATCTTTGTATTCCATGCCCCTCTCACTGTTCATCTGGGCACTATGAGGAGCCATGATGTAGAACAGGACTAGGTCCCCCTTTGGACATACTGGCCTTACACAACAGAGGGTGGACTGAGGTACTGTGACATCTTCATAATAAGAGTCAGTGCTCAGGGCATTCAGTGTGCGTCAAGTGAATGCATGGCCGAACATGGGAGTGAACCAGTGTGTTGACTTTCACCGGGCACTGAGGTTGGGAAGAGGCAGGTGCTGAAGGTGGGTGGCAACAGTGCTGACCATGCCTTGCATTGTGGACCTTGGGGTTCAGGTGCAGAGCCTGGAGCAGACCCCACAGTGGTTTATTTGGGGGTAGTGAGGTCCTGGGAGCAATAGAGGGGGATAACACCAAGCCCATATCCAAGATGGTCATCCAAAACCCGAAGACGCTCCTATGACCTGACTGTTCCTGCTTGAGGCTGATGCCTAGCACAGCGCCTGTCCTTCAGGCTGAGGGCCTCCGGTCTGGCCAGCACTATCTGGTACAGGTCACTGAGGAGTGATGGGGCTGTGACAGCCCCTGCTGTGATTGTCAGAGGAGTTTTCTGAGTCCGGATGCAGCACACACCTTGCTGCTGGGACGCTGGCTGCTCAAGTGAGGTCCTGTCACCTGCTGAGGTCATTATCATGGCTTCCCCCTGGTCATTACCAGGCCTTCTGCTACTTGCTGCACACTCTGGCCAGTGGAGCACTTTGTGGAGGAAGGGTCTGGGCCCTGAGGGGATCCTCAGTGTCACTGCCTCATTTAATGCCCCTCCCAGCCCCTGAGGTAGGAAATGTTGTCACCCAAGCTGGGTAAAAGGTCTAGCAATGCCGATGCCAGTGGCCTTTGCATTCACAGCCTCCCTCAATGCCTGCGTTGCCCAGAGCAACCCTGGCTGATGCCGCAAGAAAACAGGATCGCGACCTGCAACAGCAAGGTGCTGGGCTCTTCCCAGACTGAGGGAGCCTGGATGCTGAAGCTTCCCAGGCTTGAGAGCTGGGCTGCACTGTGGCTCTGACCTGTGAGACTGAGCAGAGAGGCCCACAGGGCTCACAGATAGAGTTGCTGAAAGTTCTGGACCTGTGGTTATCTGTGTAGATGACTGACAAGGCCCTGGGTCCTGCCCCAGCTATATCCCCTGTGTGGGTAAGTGCTATAAAAGGGGGGCTGCAGTGCCTAGGCTCCTCGCCGTGCACCCTCCCAATCTGACCTGAGGGCCATCTCTGCACTGGATGAGGCTGGTAGAGGAGTGAGGACAGGTATCTTTCCTCTTTCCTGGTGGCCTGTGACCCCTGCCCTGAAGTGCCTTGTCCCGCCTTCCCCCAGCGTGCACCTTCTTCCATGTCTTTCATGCAGGGTTTTTTTTGAGAGTCTTTTGGCCCCTCCCCAACCTGCCACCATGGCCTACACTGTGAGCTCAGAAAGCCATTAGGTTGTTTAACGGTGGGCCCAAGTTCCCTCCTAATGAAGTCAATCATCCATTTAACGGTGGAGGAAAAGTAGAAAAAACTTGGGTTTATGATACATCTGTGACAGTCCCACAGCCCTGCCATCAGGGAGGGAGAGGCCAGGCCAGAGGCTGTCACGGCTTTTTATTTACTTTTTGCTCTGTGAGTATTGAACTTAAGGCCTTCACATTGAGCTGCATTCCCAGCCCTTTTTAATTTTTGAGATAGTCTTGCTACATTGCTAGTTTGCCCAGGTGGAGCTCAAACTCTAGATTCTCTTGCCTAAGCCTCCTAGAGTGTTGAGACTGCAGGCATGTGCTACTATGCCCAGCTCCTGCCACAGTCTTTTCTGGAGGCCTTTGTCCTTCAGCCTAAGGCAGACAGTGTCTCCGATTGGGTTGGGGTTGGGCCAGCAAGTGCATGTTCCCAACTGACTTGTGGACCACATGCAGCTCCTGCTCCACCCCAGTGAAACCCTGTGTAGGCAAATGGGAGCGGCGGGAAGGTAGGATGGCAATGCAGTAATTTTGGGGCTCAGTGAGGTAGGCCTACAGAAGCTGCTCTGGGGCACAGTTCTGGGGTCCTGGTGATCACTTCCTTTTGGCAGTTTCCTGTCTGAATAAACAGGAGGAGAGAAACTCCTTCCCCAAAGGCAGTGATGAGTCAAAACTTGGGAGGCCCAGGGTCCAGGCAGTTCAGGTTATAGACCATGCCTTGACTTGAGGGAAGGTGAGCGGGTCTCTCTTGCGCCCCTTCTGCCAGGGTACCAGCCCCATTGTGAGGCCCCACCCCATGACCTGGTCACCCCCGGGTGTGGGCTTTCATGTGTAAACATAGGGACTTGTGCCCTTATGTGTCCAGTCCTTAGCACAGGTGATGGGAAGGGGTGCTGGGCTCCATGATCACTCGAGCTGTGGACCCTGGGAAGCTGGCAGCTGTGTATGGCTGTCCTGGCAGAGCTCTACCCCAGGAAGGTCACAGGGACCCTGGCACATGACTCTGCCCCTCAGAGCCTGGTGGCTGCAGGGAAGAAATCATGGTTGACTAGGTTGCGAGGATGGAATGATGGCGGTTTGGTGCTGCTCAGTGGCTGTATTCAGTTGGTGCTTGGCAGATGCTTAGTGCCAGCCGTGTGGTCGTCTTTGATGCAGGGGTGCCCCCTTCCCTGGAGCCCTACATTGCCCCTGATTAGAATGGGATTTAGGGGTGCAGAGGGCAGCTGGGAGAGCTTCAGGGCAGGGTGCTGCAGGGCCAGATTCTGCTGCCTGCCTGTGTCATTGCTAGGGGGCTGTGGGGAGCTCCAGAAAGTGACATTTGGAAGAAGGTGGGCTTGGGGCTCATTTAACATTTGAGTGCTATGGTGAGGGCTCCCCGGGGCCAGCAGCCTCATCTGCAGTGACATTAGCAGCTGCAGAAGTTCGCACAGAGTGTGCAGGCAAGATTTAGGGGCTCCAGGGGGCTGTGTAATGACGAGGCTTCGTCCTCCCTGCCCCAGCAGAGGGGCCCTGTGAGGATGTGGGAGAGGAAGGTAGCATCAGAATTGGGCCCTCTTTCCCACCCCAGCCCTGAACCAGATCTTCTGCTGGCCACACTCAAGTTGGGGATGGATACCCCAATTCCTCTCCTGCCAGCTGTCACCCCAGCTTTCCTGTGTGATACCCTAAGTGTCTCACTCCATATGCTGGTGGGCAGCACACCTCCAACCTGGCACCCACCAGGCCCACCATTTCGGAATCATAGAGATAGTCCTGGTAAGCCCCATAGGGGGCCAGTGGGGACTTAAGAGTTGCTGGGGGTGACTGGGACCCAGTCTGCCCATCCTTCAGCCTTCTGGGGCCCACGGGTTCACAGAGCTGGTCTCCCCAGTACCCAGGTCCATGTGCTGGCTCATCCTTGCTTGGGGATACACTTCATAGATGCTGCTGGAACTGGAGAAGCTGGCATCTCTCTGCTGGACAGCTTGGGTGGGCAGCCGCATTCACTGCCAGTCATAACATGGTCCAGCAGGGGTCCCCAGCGTCCTCTGAGATGGGCTCTTAGAGATGGTCCTGCCAGCCCTTGGCAATGCAGGGATCCTCAAGGCCAAGGGCAGAATCCCAGAAATGGAGTTGTGGCTCCCATCTGGCTGAGAAGCTGGACTCCCGGTATGAACATGACAGGCCCAGCCCACCCTGCACCATGGAGGCTCCATCCTCTGCTTGGGTGCTGGTGCACTGCCCTCATGGGACTCCTTGAGCCAGGCTAGCCCCAGTCATCCCAGAAAAGGCCCACAGGAGCCCTCAGTGCTGGGTCAGTCACTCCCAGCTAGGAGCCCAGGCCCAAGTCACCCTTCATGAGGAAGGAAGGTACAGCTTGCCTGAGAGTGCCCAAGGCAGGAGGCAACTTCTAATGCACCCTGACCTAGGTGCTGAGGAGGGGACATGGGCCAGTTGAGGTGGGAGTGGGGAGGGGTGGACCAGAAGCAGGCACATACATGCCAAGGATGTCTCAGCAGGCAGTTCCAGGAAGGAGAGCAAGGGCAACAGAGAGGATCTGGTGTGGGTGGTCAGTGCCCCTGAGGGGCTATGGACACTTCACACCAGCTGGGCAGAATTCTCTGGGGGGCTGTGGGAACTCGTACCAGGTGGCCAGAGTCTCAGTAGAGGCACTTTTGGTCTCTGCTCATGTCTGAGAGGCTGACATGCAGTAGGTGAGCAGGGCACATTTGTGGTGTGTGCTCCTTCATGTGCTGGGCACATCCAACCCAGTGAGTTCCACACCTCTGGTCCCCATCCTCCTTCTGCCTGACTCCAGCTCCCTTAGTCCTGCAGGCTGCTGTTTCCCTGGGGTCAGAGCCATCCTGCCCACCTTGGCCAGGCTCAGATAGGACTCTAGGGGACCCTGCACCAGCCAAGCTCCTCGCAGCTCCTGCTCCTCAGTCTTGGGGCTCCGGGTTCCAAGACCTCCTCCCTCCCTCTCTCTCTGAGCCATTTCCCTGTCTCTCTTTGACCCCTCTGAGACTCCCCAGCCTCAGCTCATTATTTGAGCAACAGTCAGACCCTGTCCCCACCTCTTCCTAGCCTGGAAGCAGACTAAGTGCATTACCCTGTGACATTTCCCATGGATTCAGCCCCAGACTTAACCTGGTTGTGCTTTGATAGGGACACAGAATTTCTTCATGTGTTTTACATGCTCAACAGTGACTCCACAGTCACTCAGCACAGATAGACTGCAGGCAGCACAGAACACGTCCACCTTGGATCCTCTCAATTCCATGGCTACACCTGCAGGCTCCTCCTGCCTTCCCTGCTGAGCTTGCAACAGCACTGCCCTGACCATGGCTCTTGGGAAATTCCTTAGGGGCAGAAAGGACTCTGGCTCCTTGGCTGGCTAGATACAGTAGTGCCCTGCTGGGGCACTGTCCACAAGAGGGGCCCATCAGAACATCCCTAGGACTCTGAGTTTTGAGCAGAAGGTGGAGTGGCAGCTCCAGAGGAGACTCAGTCATTGAGTCACTCAGCAAATGCTTCCTGGGCACTAACTTGAAGCCCCTGTCCTCTTATCTGTTGCTCTAGGAAACCCAGAAGGGCAGATGGCCTCAGTTCCCTGCTCCAGATCCTGCCCGGTAGCAGTGGGCACCCATGCCCAGCCTCTCTGCACTATTATTAGCCATTTCAGAACCAGTTTGCTTTCCTGACTTTTGCCATACCTAAGTGATGGGTGCCCTAGAAAGTTACACTCCCTGGTCAAGCCCTCACTTGGTGTAGCCACATGGCCTCCTCACCCCTTGTCTTAGCTCATTTTCTGTTGCTGTAACAGAGTACCTGGGACTGTGGGATTTGTAAGGAATGAGGTTAATTTGGCTCTGTGTTTTGCAGGCTGAGAGGGCCAAGATTGAGCAGTTGCTTCTGGCAAGGGCCTTGTGCTGTTTTGACTTATGGAGAAAAGAGGAAGGGCAGTGGGTGGGAGGTAGGAGAGGGTCAGCTCCCTGGAAAGCTGACTCCTCCCCAGAGAAGCCATCAGTGTTCATTGAGGGCCCTGCCCCACATCCCTGGCCCTCCGGAACTACTGTTCCAGTGCACAAGCTTTGGGGGACACATTCAGTCATACTATCCCCAAAGTGGACGGCATGTGTATGTTTAAGTGTGTGCATGTGTATGCACATGAATCAGTATGCACAGGTATGCCTTATGTGTGAGCTCTGAGTGCACACATACATGCACATGTGTGTGGGCGTGTGCTTGTCCCATTCCTGGGGACTCACTGTGGGGCTCAGTCACATGCACAGATGCTGCCCAGCAGAACAGAAGTGGGCACATAGCCTGGTGTAGCATGAGCTATGGTGAGGGCTCTAGGCAGAGACAGGTCTGGGAGGGACAGCTCCAGCCAGCTGTGGGGATGCACGCACTCAGGACACAGAGATGGGTCTCGGAAATGTCCTTGGTGAGGAGCTGTGGCAGGGCGTGGGGTTGCCAGTTTCAGTGTGCTCTGTCCAGATAGTGCAGCTCATCCTGGCATTGCCCCCAGGCCATCTTCATCAAATTCTCCCTCTCCCAAACCAGTGCCCACAGTGCCTTTTCCCAGCACAAGGCTTTGAATCTCTCATCTTATTTTTTGGGGGTCCTTACATCAGCTCCTGGCACCAGCAGGGGAGGGTATCATATCCATTTCACAGATAGGGACACTGACCCTGGCCGAGGGAGATGGTCCTGACCTGGGATGTGGTGGGTGGATGCAGCCTGCCAGACACTGTCAGGGTGCACACACGGGTGTTGGACACTGCCAGCTCCTGGCAAGCTCTCCACTTCTGGGAGGGTTGAGTCTCATTGACAGATTAAGGAGGACTTCCTGGAGCAGGTGGCCCTGAACACAAATTACAGCCAGCCAGTTCGGGGCCAAGACCCTGCAGTGCCATCTCCTCCCTCCTCAGGCTCTGAGCAAGTGCCCTCAGCTCCTGTCCTGTGTGACCTGGGCAGGCTACCTTGCACTGGACCAATATCCTCTCTGCTCTGAAGATTTTGACTTTGTCTCCAGGTTCAGGTTCTGCCGTGCCCTGACCTCAGCACTGGGCTTCAGCTGGTGAGGTAGCAAACGGCTGGGGAGGGGCTGAATCCCAGCCCTGAACCCAGAAGCACCCCTAGGGATGTTGGTCTTGGGAGCCTGCTGCCCTGAGCTTGCTCATTGGGTTAGACAAGAGGAGAGGACACAGGCCCCCCCACCTGGCATCAGCAGAGACCTCAGAGGGCAGCTGATTTCCCAAGGTCTGACGTCCAGCACCCCGAGGGATCTTTCTAAAAGTGTGGATGAGATAGAGTGCTGGAGCTGGGGGCCCCCTCTGTGGATCTTAATGGCTGACTTCAATTTGCAGGAGTAAGAGCAAGCTCAGTGGGAGACAGAACCATCATCTGAGGGAAAAACAGCCAGATAGTCACACAGCTAGAAAGGCTTCCTTTTGCTATCAGGGCTGGGTAGAAATGAGGCAGATGTCTTATTGTTCTCTCAGGGCTACATACTAGATTAGCACACAGGGCAGATGTTTGGTGCCATCATAGAGTGCTGGTGATGTGCAGGAGTGCCACATACAGTTGCTCGGGTTGTGTGCCTCACAATTCTAAATGCAATCTTTGTGCTCTGTGACTTTATTTTGTATGTGGTTTGATACCATTCTCTCCTTTCACTGCTATGGCAGAAAAGGCTAATGTTACTCTTCCTGCAGGCCCACTCAGTTCAAATGCACTCACATCTTGGAAGCTTTCTCAGAGTGCCCTGGGTAGGGCTGAATGCTGACTTTCCTAACTTTCCTATTGTGATGAAATCCCTCCCTCCAGTGTCCCTGACCTCTGTGGTGTCACCTTGCTGCTCCTCCTGCCAGGAGGTGGAATCCACATTTGTATACCTTGACTCTGGCCTGGCCTTTCAGCTTGCTTTGGTTAATAGGCCAGTAGAAGATTGAGGGGTCTGTGCACCTGGCAGAGAAGGGGCTCCCTGGGACTGCAGTGTCCCTGGAAGGGAGGTGGAGGGGAATCCAGAGTTCAGGGGAGGAAATGGAAGAGTGATGTGCAACCATGGTGTGGGCACAAGTAGGAGCTCCTGTCTGGGTTAGAAAGAGGTCTGTCTCTTGCATTGGAGGCCTGTCTGTCTCCTTGGAGCAGTGTTGGAAGAAGTCACTGGCAGGCAGGCTGGGCTTCTGCTGAAGGTATTAAAAGCAGGGTGTGTGGCCCCAGCCCAGGGAGCTGCAGGGGGCTCTGGGCAGAAATGTAGTGTGGGGAAAAACACCTGCCTAATGTAGAGAGAATCTGGTGGGGGCGGTGAGGGAGTGGGTGTGGGTGGAAGACAGGAGGAGGGGGCCACGGTAGGGTCAGAAGTTGGCAGAGCACCGACTGCTGTCTTCCCTGGGCCATCCCTTCTTGTTATCTCAGGTTCTCAGAGTGAGACTTCTGCCCTTGGTGGCTGGGTGAACCTCTGGGCCCCAGGAGCTGGCTGCCACCCATGTGCCACAGCTGGTGGTGAACCAGGGCTAGACCTGAGCAGTTGTCCTCCAAGCCACAGTGTGCTGGGCAGCAGGCTGCCATGACGAGGAGCTGGGTGTGGGTGGTTGGTGCAGAAGGAGGCTGGTAAGGTCCTGTCTCAATCCAAGTCCTAGGGAAGCTAATACTGAGCCACAGATGGAGTGGGGCCCTGCTTTGGGGGGCAGTGGGCAGAACTGGAGAGAGGGGTAGGCTTTAGTATTCTGTGGCAGTGCTAACAAAGCACATCACAGCAGAAGCCCTGAGCAGTGTCCGTTCTTGTGCAGCCTAAGCCTGAGTCTGAGGTGATGGCAGCACAGGGCTGTACCCACTGCAGGCTGGGAGGATCCTCCCTGCCTCCTCCAGCTCTGCAGGCTCCTGGCATCCCTTGGCTTATAGGTGCATCACTGTGAGCTCTCCTTTTGTTGCCACATGGCCTTTTCCCTCTGAGTTTGTGTTCAAGTTTCTTTTTCTTTCAAGGACACTTTTAGGATTGCTCAGTGCCCCGCTCTGCCTTCATTCAGCATGACTTTGTTACCTTCATGACTTCCACAAAGAGTCACTTCCAAGTCAGGTGACAGTCACAGGTTCTGGGCAGCATGGCTCTTGGGGACTCTCCAACCTGATACAGGAGCTGGTGCAGAAAGGAGAATGGGCTGGAAAGGGTGTGTGATCCAGGTGGCTGCTGCCCTGAGGACAGGTGCTTGAGCCTGCTGGGGGCCACTGTGCATGAAGGAGCCCGTGTTTGTCCACAGCTCTGCCAGCCCCTGCTGGAAGTCAATTCCTGGGCACTTTCTGCTCACTGCCTGGGTGGTACACAGGCATGCAGTCGGCCAGAGGCACGGCGGGGGGGGTGTTCCTGGGTCTCTTCCTTTCCACCATCACCCCTTGCCCACAGAGGACTTCTCCCTGATTCATTCTTGGGACCTGAGACCAGGACAGGGAGGGATTTATCTGGCCATCAGGCAGCCTGTGCTGCTAACTCCCTATCCCATCCTCCCACTCCACCCACCCCTTTCATGGATTGGTTTGGAGAGATCTGCTCTCCTACTATTTCTGGGAATATTTTTATTCATCGTTCATCTTGGCATTTATTGCTGACATTCCAAGAACAGTCAAATGAGATAAATGTCCCATCTGCATGACCCACAGGATGCTTGCCTCTCCATGCTGTAAATTCAATCCAATCTCTTGAACGACATCAGGGTGCCTGCAATGGTCTAGGTGTTGAGGGAGATCTTGGCCCTGTTGCAGAGGACAGCCACAGCTGCTGGAGGCAGATAAAGGCAGAGACCAGATGCCACTGCACCTGGCCAGTGAGTGCTAGCCCTGGGAGACTGGGCTCTGGCACCTTCCGCTGCAGTGGTCTGCCCACCCCTGCCACGGGTGGCCCTGCCAACTTGTACAAATCTTTGAGCCTGGGATCCTGAGGAAGTCTGTGCAACCAGCTCTTGGTTCAGTGTTCTACCACTGTTGCTGCTGTTATTACTCTTACGTGCTCACCTCTGACCTTGGTTTCTCTACCTGTCAGTGGGTGCATATTTGTCAGTGTTCTCCAGAGAAACAACCAATAAGACAGTAACTGATGGATGAGTGGGTGGATGGGTAGATGGATGGATGGATGAGTGGGTGGATGGGTAGAAGAGTTGATGGATGGTTGGATGGATGGGTGGATAGATAAATAGGTAGACAGGAAGATAGATGATAGGTGGAGAGATAGATAGATAGAGAGATAGATGGGACTTTATTATGAGGAAGTGACTCACATGATTATAAGGGCTAAGTCCCTGGTCTGCCACCTGCAATCTGGGGTCCCAGAAATGCCAGTGGTGTAATTCAGTGCGAGTCTGAAGGCCTGCTACCAGGAGTATCATGTGCAAGGGCAGGAGAAGACAAACATTCCAGCTTGAGAAGAGAGGACTGGTCTGCCCTCTGCCTCACTTGTGTTTGGCCCTCAGCAGGCTGGATGAGCCCTGTGCTGCTGAGGGCTCTTCTTACTGAGTCTATGGAGCCACATGTTAGTTTTCCTGGATCCCATCCCAGAGACACACCCAGAATTAATATCCTGTTAGCTTTCTGGGCATTCTTTAGCCCAGTCAGGTTGTCATATAAAATAATCCACTGCAGGGCGACAATTTGCATGGCACAGGGCCGCTGGTGCCATTTGGAAGTGAGTTAGTGCTTCGAGGAGCTCACATGTAGCAGATGCCCAGTACATGTGCTCCGGTCCTCCCAGGGCTGTGGCTGGGGACAGTGTGCACCTCTCTCCCCTTGGTGGTGGGCGGTGTTTGCTTAGTGACACTGGGAGTACCTCTCGCTTCCCATTGTTTTCACTGGGACCAGGGCTGGGGCTGAGGCCTTGGTGGGGAGGCACTGTCCTGCACCTCAGGTGGCCATGGCTTAGTCTGGGGCCCAGGGAGAGAGGCATAGCAGCAGATATTAGCTCAGTGGCTGGTCTGAAAATGGTGTTTGTGTCCCCATGGCCATGTGGTGCTCACAGCAGGGGGATCTGGCAGGGGTAAAGGTCATGCAGGGGTAAAGGTTAAGAGAAATAGAACTCATGTCCTCCACTGACCAGCTGTGTGACCTGAGGCAGGTTGCTTGACCTCTCTGAGCTTTAGACTCCCCATCTGTAAAGCATGGAGTGAGTCTGAGGTGCCTGCCACAGGCTTGCATGGTGTCTAGTGGGCAGTAAGCACTCAGCAAGTGCAAGCTCTTTCATCCCCATTTTCCAGATGAGAAGATTGAGGCTCAGGACATTACAGACTCATCCACATCCCTTACCACATGACAAGGGCTGGAATAAAGACCTCAGCTCCTTACCAGGATGTGACCTCTGTGAGCTGAGCATGAGAGAAATTGTGCCTGGCAAAAGGGGAGATGGCTGAGACAGGGGGGTAGCTGGGGGGCAGTTAAAGGCTTCCTGGGAGAGATGGCACCTGGCAGAGCCTCCATGGTTGGCCACAACTTGGCCAGGACATCTCATTCTCAAAAAGCCAGCTCTGTTGTGTCCATTTCCATGCAGAGGAAACTGAGGCTCAGGAAGGGCATCTGTTATTTGTGAGCACCTTGAAGCATCTACTTAACTCACCTCCAAATGGCACCAGCAGCCCTGTGCCATGCAAACTGTCACACTGCAGTGGTGAATGTCTGCCCAGCTGCCCTGTCCCCCTGGCCTCCCTACTCTCTGCACCTAGTTCTGCCATGCACTGAAAATCCTGGAAGCGACTCGGGCATAGTGGTGTACACTGTCCTCTCAGCACTCTGGGAGGATCATGAGTTTGAGTCCAGCCTGGGTAACTTAGTCACTTAGTGAGACCAGGTCTTAAAATAAAATAAAAAGAGTGGTCTGGGGATGTAGTTCAGTGTGAAAGCCCTGGATTCAGTCCCCAGTACAAAAACAAAAACAAACATAAACAAACAAACAAAGAAACAAAAAAAAAAAACAGAAGATGGAGTGGCAGGAACGGCTGATGGTTGTGCTCCAGTGTTCTTGGGGTAGAGGAGCCTCTTCCAGTGGAGACAGAGTCCTTGGGGGCCACATGCCTGGCCCAGTGCTGACGGTGAATTGCTCTCCATGTTCCCATGGGTTAGGTCAGCATCCTTTTGTCTCTCAGGAGGGAGGCCAAGGAGGACAGGGGCAGAGGGGAGGAGACATCTGGAGGAAGACTTGTGTGGAGGACTTATAACACAGGCAGCTGCAAGGACAGAGTTCCCTGAAGTCCCAGTCCAGGTCCAGATGTGACCAGTGGTAGGCCATGAACTCGCAGGTGGTGGGACTAAAATTGGCCAGAATTGGCACCTGCCAGAAAGATTCTTGCTCCATCTTCATGGAAGAGATTGAGTGCCCTGTCCCTGCAGGACCACAGGTTGGCTTTGAGCTTGCACAAGGTCTGACTGTAATGAAGTTACTAGGCTCATCTTGAGGGGGCGACAGATGGCACAGTGTGTGCATGCATGTACATCTGCACCTATGCCCATGCATGCAGTTCTGTGCCGCACTCTCCTTGCTCCCTGGCTTGCTCAGCTTCCTTGTTTGCTCTGGTCCATCCCCTACCAGGGAATACTGCCTTTGGACCTGAATGACAAGCTCCCAGCAGGGGAGATAATGCTTACACACCTCCAGGGCCAGGAGACTCACCACCTCACAGACACCTCACTGTTTTTTTGCACACTGAGGGACTGTGAGAAAGTCCCTCCTTGGGCTGAGCCAAGCCACTCTTGTGCCCAACTCCCAGTTGTCCCCACAGCAGCACTCTAGATGGCCACCTGGCTGCCCCATGCCCTCCTCTGATGGGGTTTCCAGTCTCCTAGTCTCATTTTGGTCACCCTTGTTCAAGCATGACCAAATAAAGACCGCCCTCTTCAGGATGTCCTGGTCTCACCAGAACATCCCTGTGCCCACAAACCCTGGTCTGGACTGATAGGAAACTAGCCTGTGCGTGTGTGTGTACACACAGAGCACAGGTAGAGATACAGATGCACATGTGTACAGGTACACACATCACACTGACACAAATATGTGCACATGCACTGACGCAGATACACAAAGAGGTAGCTGTACACATCACATACACAGATGTGTGCACGCACATGGACACAGAAACACGCACAGATGCAGGTATACATCACACACACAGATGCATACATACTCAGACCAGATACACACCTGGACGCAGGGATACACATCACACTTGCACAAATGTGTGCACATGCTTTGACTCAGATACACAGAGGTAGCTGCACACATCACACACACAGATGCATGCACACACAGGGACACACACACAGATGCAGGTACACACATCACACACACAGATGCATACATACACAGACCCAGAAACACACTTGGATGCAGGAACAAACATCACAGAACACGGTGATACAGGCATACACATGCAACACATGGACTCTGACAAACACATGCAGGTGATCCTGCAGACACACAGGCACACGCAGACACATGCACCTGCATATGGCTCTTGAGTGGACCAATGTTGTTGTTCCTGTGTGCACGGCTCACTGCTCCCATCTCCCAATGCAAGGGAGGGCAGTCCTTCCCATAATGTTTCTTTGGGGAGCCTTTGGCATTTTCCCCAAATCCCCGCCTAAACATTAACCATTCCTGGGCAAAGATGCCACCTCCTGTACTTGCTGCGTGTCTCATTGGTTGCTGTGGGCTTGAGGGTACAGGATGGTCCCCCTGAACCCTGAGGTTCCTTTATAGTACCTCATCTCTTGTGCCTCTGGCTGCTAGGTCCTGTCTAAGTCCCGGCTGGAGCCGGCTGGCAACTGATGTGTTTATTTGCCTGACGGCAGGGTGGGCGGGAAGGCGTGAAGGTAATTGGTACATTTTGTAAGCAATCATCTCTTGGCACCTTCTGCTGCAGTGTGTGAGTTGCCCAATCCCGTTAATCATGGCCTGGAGGCTCAGAGCCCCCATTGCCTGACAGCCTCATTTCTCTCCTCTGGAAGGATGGAGCTGCTCAGCCTCCCTAATGGTGTTATCTGTTATTCCCAGACACTATCTCCTGGCACACAGATGGAGACAGGGCCCAAGCACAGGGCCCACTGGGCAGGCAAAGGACCAAAAGTAGGAAATGGTGTCAACTGGGAGCCTGCAGAAGGCAGATCTAGGTAGGGGTCCAGGGGTCTCACCCTGACCTGTCCTCTCACAAAACTCCACCCTTTTTGCAGTAAAGAAACCAGGCCAGAGAGGCTGATGCCTGAAGGAGTTCAGACTGCCAGGAGAGATGAAGCTTGATTCCAGGTTCCCCTGACTATAGCCACCATATTAGGGATCAGCTATGGAATTTGGAAGCCAAATGCAAAATGAAAATTCAGAGTCCACTGTTAAAAAATTAATAATAATTTCAGGATAGCATTAAATCAACAATGGACTCCTGATAGCTTGGGCCTCATGTGACTACATAGGCCACACATGCTTGAAGCTGCCTATGTGCAAACACAAAACATCACATGTGTGGACACAAGCACATATATGGTATCAGGCAGTGCTATGGGGTCACAATGGAGCTACTCAGTCTTAGGTTTGCTAATTCAGAGACCGTGAGCAAAGCCCCTCCCTGCTTTCAGTATCATCACTTCAGAGAGGGAGACCCCAGGACACAGCCCAATGCCTGGGCTGCAACAGGGTCCTGTGGAGGGAGCTAGTGGTACCCTTCAAGTCAGGTTCCCACTAGGAAATGGGACTGGCATCATTACTGATGCTGGTCTTAATGATGGGCATGATGGCTGGGTGAGGGAAGCACAGAAGCAAATTAATCCTTAGGTGACTCAGAAGAGGCACAGTGTGTGACTAATTCCTGCATTTAGTCCAGCACACACACTCACATGTGCTCTCACAAGGCAAAGATTCACTGGGTACCAAGGCTTTCCAGGGTGCTGACTTTACCCAGTTAATTCCTTTCGGACCCAATCAGATTCTTCATCCTAAGCATCCATTCATGCATGCATCCATCCAACCACCCATCAATTCATCTACCCACCTACACAACCATCTATCCATTCATTCTCCACTCATCCATCCATCACTTTATCTTCCATCTATTCACTCACCCATCACCCATTTATCAATTCATCCTCCACCCATCCACCCAGCTACCCATCCATCAACCATCTATGCATACATCCACCAGTTTGTCCACTTATTCACCCACACACTCCTCCACCCATCATCCATCCACCACCCACCAATTCATCCACCCACTTATCTAACCATCTATGCATTCATTTATTATCCATCCATCCATTCCTCTTCCACCCATCTACCATCCATCACCCACCAGTACATCCACCCATTTATGCATCCATCCATCCTCCATCTATCCATTCAACCAGCCCCCTACCAATTTATCCAGCCAGCCAATTCTCATTCCTTCAGTAAGTACTCACCAAATTCCCCTTTCCCTTTGTTTTGGCCGCCAAGGATCCAGAAAGGCCTGCCCTGTGCCCTCCCAGGTGAGTGGAGGGGTTAACTGAGTATAACATGCTTCTCCATCCAGGGCTCTATGCTGCAGCCAGCTGAGGTGTGGGCTGGGATATGGGAGTGGTGGTCAAGTTGGTGATGGGCTACTGTTTGAGGGATGGCTTGGGGGCACTCACTGTCTATTTTGGGCAGGCCACTCAGTCTGTGCCTAGTTTCCTCATCTGTATGACAGAGATAGTTATAACACATCTCCCAGGATTGCTAAGGGGATTAAAAGTTAATTCCAGTTAAGTGCTTAAAATAGCGGTGGGCATATTGTCAATAGTGCCATGTTAACATGAGACACACATGTGGTTTCTAAATTTATTTTTTACATTTAAAACTATTTTAGCTAGATTGAAGGGTCTGTCTGGTTCCAGCCAAGAATCTAGTTAAGAAAGGGAGGTGGGGAGGATACACAAGATAAGGTAGAAACACATGCAACCTATGTTGGGATGGACAGTGGGCTGAGCCCTCCTGTTCATTGGCCTGGAAAGGCATGGTTGGCATAGTCCTGGCAGTTTCTATTGCACACCAGGGTTTGAATGTGTTATTCACTTGCTCATGGATCACCCAATCTGGGCATAAATCCTTGAAGCCCATCATAGTCAAAGTAGCGATATGGATTGAGGGGACTGGTGCCCAGGGAGCTCAGAAAGGGAAGGCTGTTCCATTTGGAAATCAGGGGGGAGGCCTTCAATGTACCCAGGATGTTCTAGTGAGCAAGAAGGGTGTTCCTGGGGGGAGGAATGAGCCTGGGAAAGGGCTAAGGTGTCCACAGACTGGAGGTTGTCACACACTTTGGAAGGTTGGCTGGGTTTGGAGATATCCAGTCCTACAGGCGGGCAGAGTGAGGGAGATGGAAGTGTACCCCCCCAGACATAGTACACAAACAAGTTCTGGGGCAACTGAGTCAGCCTCTGCAAGAGACTGGCAAACTTCAGGCTAGACAGTTGGGGGACATGGCCCAAGTAATCTGGCAGCTGGACTTTCCCCAGGTCTGCAGTTCTTGGCTTTAGCTCTGCGCCATCTTCCTGATCACAAAAGCGGGGGAGAGTGTTAGTAGGAAAGGGAGGGGCTGGCATCTTGTTTCTGAGTGAAAGGCTTCCCCACTTCCTTCCTGCAATTGACCTTCTATTGGTCCCCTAAATGTGTGGTGGCTGGACTCCCCAGTCCCCGCTCAAGTTAGAGTGGCCTGCTTCTTGGAGGCTGTGGCTGAGGGTCTGGAAGGGGCAGAGTTGGGCTGGCCAAGACTGGCCAAGTAGGCAGCCCTGGTGTCTTCTGATGGCTTGCCTGGAGGAAAAGTCCCTCTTGAGATCTGTGGAGCTGGCCTTCATGGCAGATGACCCTTTGGGGTCTGCAGGGACCCTACCTGTGGGAGACAGAGACTCTGGCCCAAGGGCCTCCTCCCTTCTGCTTGCCCTCTCTTTCCCCCTCTGCTTCTGTGTTCCTGAGCCTACCTTCTCTCTCCTCCTGCTAAGGAGTCCTGGGGACACCTCTTCAGCCCAGATATCTGTGCTTGAAATTGAATCAGCCTCTAGACTAAGAAACCTATGTGTTCCCATGGGAGACTGGGGCCCTGCTAGCACTAGGCAGGGGGTGTTCCTGGCACTTGGAGCTGATGAGGGATCTCCTGGCTTGGGGATAGCCAGCTGTGCACTAAGATGTCTTAACATCTGACCCAGGGGCTTTCCTTGAGGGAGCACGAAGATCCTTCAGCTCTGGCTATGTCTGTGGGGTGCTGGATGCTGTGCCTGTCTCGGTTCAGGATCTGGTCTATCACTAGTGTTTATCCTCAACATTATAATGGGAATATGGATGTTGGAGCCTAGAGCCTGAGTTTGAGCCCTGGCTCCTCCACTTACTACTATGTGACCTCATGCAAATTACTAACCTCTCTGTTCCGCAGTTTTCTTGTCTATGAATTGGAGGGGGTCTCTGTGTTGTGAGGTGACAATTCAGGTGTAAGAGCTTAATATCTCAAAAGCTCCTGGTGTGAAATTGGCTGAGCTGGTGGAGCATGCCTCCCACCCAGGTGGGCTGCTATGGCTGGGCACTAAGACTCCTGGGGTTTGTATCATTCTGTCTTCTAAAAGCTGTGGTCCTGTCCTCCCTTTTGGGGATCTGAAAATAAATGTGACCTGTCTGTCTCTTTGCAGAAGAACAAGGCTTTCTAAGATCAAATGAGGCTCTGACACCAACTCAAAGGGATATTGATCTGCTGGAGAGGCAGGAAGGCGTGGGACAGCTCTCCATAGCATGCCACCCAAGGGAGATGAAAGCCCAGCCTGGACAATGTCCTATGTCCTGGCTGACTATGTTCAACCACATAAAGGGGCGCAGTCTCTGGGCATGAGATCCAGTGGTTGTAGAGACTCTGGGACCAACTATGGAGGCCACACCCCTCATATGGATAGACCCGGGCCACTTCGGGTCTTACCTGGAAGGAGAGAGACTCTGCTGATCAGCACCATGGACAGCAGTCCGGATGTGCTTTCGGCCCCACTCCCAAGGAGGTCAGGGCCATGAGGGGGCAGGGCCCGTATCCTGCCAGATGACCACAGTTGGATTTGAGATGGATGAAACACCCCACAACTCCTCAAGGGTGTCTCTTGACCCTGCGCCCACCCCCTTGACCAGCACACCAGTGCTCCTGCTGCATCTCTCTCCTCCTCTGCCTAGGAGACACAGGGTGCTTAGGAGCAGGTAGGAGGAAGGGGCCCAGTCCCCAGTGCAGGGCTTCTCAGGGTGGGCAGGCAAATGGGGGCACATGAGGGTGTTCAGGTCCCAGTAACAGTCTTGCAGAGAGATCCAAGTCTTCTGCGATCCAGGTCACCTTCCCTGAACCTGGCCAGCCCCTTATAGTAGGGTGTGGGTCACACCCAAGTCCATAGTCTGGCTGTGTATTAGCCAGAGTGAGGACTCGGGCCTGCCTCTCAGGTCTGCCCCTGCAAAGTAGGGGACTGTCCAGGATCTCCAGCTCTGTGGAGACGAGGCAATGCAAATGAAAATAAGACTTAGTGAAGAAAATGCCAAGCACAGAGCAGGAATGGCTATCCTAGTCAGCACCTGTGATGTGCTCAGTATGATTTCGCCAGTGACCCTGTGACAAGCTAGCTTTCCCACCATTTTTGGGCTGATGCCCAGGGGCAGGTCCATTCTGAACCCTGGCTTCCTCCTCTGGGAATTAGTCATGAACTCTTCCCCCTAAACAAGATTGCACCTCACTGGGAGACTCTACCTCCTTATCAAAGTCCTCAAGAAGAGGCAGCTGGAGGCTGGAGGTGGCTGGTGGGCAGGGCACAAAGACCTTGCCTTGTCTTTCTCTGGGGCCTCAGGCCTGCTGCCTTTTTGGGCCGGCCATACTGAGGCTGGCTCCGTGGACAGGCTTGCTCCCTTCAGGTCTGCTCCAGAACCTGCCTCGGAGGGCAGGCCTGCTTGATTGGATGACTCAGCATGCTCAGCATGGATGGGACCCGTGGGAAGAGGGAGAGAAATATGACCTTCCTCTTAACGACCTCGTGGTGGCGGTCAGGGCATCAAACACACAGGACATTTATGCATCCTAATAAAACAGAGGTTGTAATTCTTTACCCATTCTTGGGCAGGACCTGAGGGACCAGTGTGCCCTCTGAGTCAACTCTGGGAGTAGATTCTCCTGGCTTACTTCAGGTACACGCAGTGGCAGACAGCAAAATAAAGCTGCACCCCAGCCAATGCAGGAGCCAGGATTTGGGGAAGGTTACTTGTTCAGCCAGAGTTTGTTCCTCAGTGTGCTGCTCTACCTGAGAAATGCCAGTGCAGTCCTAGTTATCAGTCCCTCTCTCGGTGTTTCATGGAGGCTGCATAGTATGGGAGGCCAGGCCAGGACAAACATGCATTCAGTGCAGGCTCCACCCACACCATCTCAGGCCCTGGGACAGGGTGTAGGGCAAGGCACAACACCTACTGTGAGCTAGTACCTGGCCTAGTGGCCCAGTGGACCCAGCTTCCCTGAGCCTTTGTGCTTGGGAGGGAAGGGGAGAGGCAGGTGTTCCTGTGGTGCCCTGAGACCCAGTGCTCAGAGACAGGGCAGAAGTGCCCAGTGCAGCCACGTGACAGGATCAGAGACTGGAGTGATGCACCACAAGCCAAGGAATGCCTGGAGCCCCCAGGAGCTAGAAGGCAAGAGGTTTTTTGAGACACTGTTCTCCTTTGTGCCTGTCCTGTATCAAGACTGACTAGGTCTGACCTATTTGCTCCCCCCACCTTGCTCAGACTTGCTCTGAGTGACACCCCATAAATATTTGTCAAAGGCTTTAGCCTGATGTGGTGACACACACCTGTAATCCCAGCAGTCTAGGAGGCTGAGGCAGGTGACTCACATGTTAGAGCCCAGCATGAGCAACTTAGTGAGAACCTGCCTCAAACCAAACCAAACCAAACCAAACCAAACCAAGCCAAACCAAACCCAAAACCAGAACCAAAATCCAAAACCTTCCAGGGGTGGTCCTAGAGGTCCTGTCCCCTTCTTAGGCAACCCAGGCAGGCAAGACTAGGCTCACTGCTGAAGCAGATCTGAACCCATGCTGGGGTCAGTTTGCAGAGCTGTGTGCAGATGGGGCTCAGGGGTGCACAGGCCTCCTGCCTGGAGGAGCTCAGGTTCCTCCAACTTTTCCAGAAGCGACCTTTGTACCCCAGGGATCAGTCACTGGGAGGAAGTGGTTGGCTCCATCTGGTGTGCACCTCTCAGCCTTGCTTTTGTGGACTTCCAGGGTCACTTTGATGTCAGGCACACGCACCAAGGCCTGCACAGGGCCCAAGGGAGCGGAGAGTGTGCAGGGTGGGGGCTGAATGAGAGGACAGAGACCGCGCAGTGTGATAATTATGGGGCTGACTTTGGCTATAAACTTTAATCAATTTAGAACTGGTTTTCAGTATTAAGCTTTACTGACCATTTAATGCCCTGACAGGTCCTGATCATGGGAGCAGCTCCTTGGCTGCAGCCACCTCCTCAGACTTGCTTGGCCAGAAGCTGCTTGGGTGCTTGGGGACATGGAGGTCTCTCTGGGGATTGCTGGGGGTTGGATGGCTGGCAGGAGGGACTGAGCTCTGGCCTGAAGTGGATGAGGAGCCTTGTGGCCTTGAGCAAGGCTGGAGGATGATCCTGTCCTCCAGAAGTGGGCGCAAACTCATTCCTCAGCACTCATCCCAGCCTCAGCGTGTGTGTGGGGGACTGGTGTCTTCTCTCATCTGCAGATGGTGAAACTGAAGCATCACAAAATGGTCACTGGTGGCACAGGTGTAAGTAGCTGACTTGAGGAACTCAGAGGGCCCCCATGGGACACACAGCAGTTTGTCCATGGAGGAGAACATTCCCATACCTGTGGCTGTGAAGTGAGAGCGTCCAAGTGCTCCTTCCAGACAGGGGGTTTAGCTCAGGTCACTGTTCTGTCCCCCCATGCCATGCAGGCCCCTCATAGCCCCTTGGGTCACCAGTTCTGTCCAGACAGGAACCTGGACCCCCTGTCATGGTGATCCTGCTTATTCTTGGAGCTATCACTCAGCCCTGGGTGGGGTGGAGGGCTGCTCCCTGCAATAGGAAGCTTGGGGCCCTGGCTGCCTCTGGAAGGCCAACAGGACCATTTCCAATGGGGGTGCTGTCCAGGCTCAAGGAGGCAGCTGAAGGTGCCCACAGGGCCCTAGCCCTTCAATCACTCACCTAGCAAGCATCAACTAGGCAGCTGATGTGTGCTAGCACCCCTGACAGCAGTATGTCAGGGACATGTCCTGTCCTCTAGGGAGAGAGGAGGCCCAATGGATAGTCCCAGCCCAGAGTGGGAGGGATGTCCCATGATGAGGAACCCAGGGATTCATGGGAGTCTAGAGGGCAGGCAGTGTCTGGAGGTGACCTTTTCCTGGGTATTGAGGGATGAATAGGAGTTCATCAGGAAGAGAAGAGGAAGATTGTTCAGGGCATAGTGAACAGCCTATGCAGCAGTACTGTGCACCAACCAGCTCCTTAAGCTTCAGATAACCTTGAGAGGAACCAAGACAGGGACAGGTGTGCTGAGTCCAGAGGGGAGGAGGTGTTACCCACTGGATGGGTCTGCATCTGGGCAGGCTTCCTGGGGCAGGTACCCTGAAGTGCTGGGAGGGCTGGAGGTGGGCATTTCAGTTGCAGGGACAGCAAGTCCTCTCCATTCCCCAGCCTCTGCCTTCCCTGGACAACACTTGGGGTTCTCTGCACTTGTATGTGTCACAGCAGGGGGACCTGGTGTGGTAGCACTGGACAGACCAGGGGCTTGTCCCTTGATCTCTGGACTCAGGCATCCTGCCCCAGAGGTGGGCAGGGTCTGGCCCTGGAGCACTGAGGAAGCGGTGGTCCTTGGAGAGGTACAAAGTTGTCCCAGGCTCAGGTCTGGGTGCACAGCTGACCCTGTGATCGTTGCCATTGATGAAGCCCCATGTGGCTGGGACCTGGGCAGTGTCAAGGCCTGGGTAGGCTCCTGGCCCTGACTCTTGCCAGAGGATATCCTTGTGGGTTTCATGGTGAAGCAGTGGCAGCTCAGTGAGATCAAGGGACTTGCTGAAGGTCCAGACTCCAAGCAGCATTGCCAGGACTTGAACACAGGTTTCTGGTGGCAGATGCCACATTGCCTCTGTAAGAGGTGCTGAAGTCCCTGTCCCTGGGTGGAATTGGCTCTAGGATGAGCTCTGTGACCTGCATCCAGTGGTGACTTCTCAGCCCCAGGCCTCAGTTTCCTCATTTGTTAAGGGGGAAGCTGACCCACATGCTGTCTGGCTCCCTGCTGGCTGGCACCATCTGCCCCTTATGCTCCCTGGCTGTCATGCCCTGTGGGGCCATCACTCCTGTCCTAGCCCTGATCCTAAACCCAACTGCCTGCTGGGAGACATGCGCCTGGGCTCCCTCCAGGAGCCAGCCTAGGGAGAGAAGCTTGGCACTGGCTTCCAAACTCAACATGACACTCTAGCCTGGAGCTGTGGTGGCAGATGGAAGCTGACAAGTAGAATAAATTAGGGTGCGATTACTTTCTAGCAGGCGTCACACAGAGCAGCATGAATGAAGCCCTGTAGTTCAGCACACAGGCTGGGCTGGATTGGAGGAGGGGCCGCCAGAGTCCTCCTACTTCTGGGAGGGTGCTGCTCGGGGTCCCTGCCTGGGGACACTATGCCTCATGATTCCAGGTGCCTCTGAGGCAGGTGCAGCTCGGAAGGCCCCAGTTCATTGTCATCATCCTTTCCCACTTGCCATGGGAGCCAGGCATCCAAGGCAAACACTGCCTTGGGGGGTAGGGGACCCCTGTCCCTTGCCCACAATGCTGTCTGGCAGACTGGAGCCTTCGCAAGTGCAATAACAGCTTGCTACCTTGGGATTCTCAGAACAGGGTTTGTCTGTTCATCTAAGAACTATTTTCTGACATGCCTGTAATTCTGGCTATTCAGGAGGCTGAGGCAAGAAGGTCTCAATTTCAAGGCCAGCCTGGGTAACGTAAGATGATTCTGTCTTAAAATAAAAAGGGCAAGTGTTGTGGCTTAGTGCTGCCTTGGTTCAGTCCCCAGCACTGCAAAAACCAACCAACCAGCCAAACAAACAAACAAACACCCCACAATAACAACTATCTCCTGAGAGCTCTGTAAGGTACAGGCTGTTGGATTCAGAGTCAGCCAGATCTGAGCTATCACTGCCTCAGGGGGCAGAGGAGGGACTGCAGCTTGCACTTCAGGTGATAAGGCCCATCTGGCCCTTGTGAGATGTCCAGCCTGGTAAGGTGCTCTGCACATGCAATCACGCTCAGTCCAGCAACCCCTGTCAGCATGAGACTGGGGTCATCCTGTTTTGCAGAGGCAGAAGCCAGCACAGCAAATGCATGGGGCTCACTGGGGCCCTGCAAATTGGGCATTTTCTGTGGACTCTGGCTCCATGGTCCTGCCCCAGCCTTGTGGGAAGGTGACAACACAAACAGGCCTGTGGCTCCCATGGTAACAAGCTCCCTCCCAGGAGCTCAAGGAGGGAGCTGGCCCATGGCAGAACAGACCTCTCGGAGAAGGTGGTCTTTGATCAGAGACCATGGTGAAGAGGCAGGGTGAGCTTGGCTGAAGCATGGGGACTGAGGGTGATCATAGGAGGGGGTCATGGAGAGCCAGGGTCCTGTCTACCATGGAGACCTGCCATGGCTCCTAAATCCCAACCTAGTGACCCCTCCACCCTTGGCCTGGGTCTTCTGCTGGATATCGCCAGACTTCTTGGTGGTCTGACATATATCACTACGAACTCCCCAGCCCTATGACCCCAGAAGATGCCACCATCTGACCCTGCAGCTCCACCAGCGCAGACCCTGGCACCTGCCCTACTGTCTCTGCATCCTACATAAGGCAAGAATCTGTTTTATCCTGGGCCCCTCCAGGGCCTCTGCTTCCATCTCCTCTACCTGCCCCAAGCATCCTCTGCACCCTTTCCAAGGCCATCTGCTCCAGAGAGTCTCCTGGGGTACCGGGATGACAGCTGACTTCTTCAGGCCCCTATGGCATTGTCACTTGATTGCCACCCTCCATGATGAAACATCCCTTTTGGGGTCCTGGTTTACCTTGGGACTGCACTGAGTGTTTGTCTGTGGTTACTGAGACCTCAGGACCTGGGCCTGGCCCTGTTGTCCCCTGACCCCCAGTGCCCAAATACTGTTGGGCTGGCTTTGGGGGCCAGGGTGTGTGTTCATGGACCCTATCCCTGAACTCTGGGGACACGGGCATTGCCCTGATAGAAATGACGGCTTCGTCCTCTCAGCGTCCCTGCCTCTCAACACACAAAACACAACCCAACCTAACTGGTGGGTAGAAGTCTTTCAGCCCCTCCCCTCCCAGATGAGGTCCTGAGCAGCTGGGACCAGCAGGAGTCTGTACCTGTTGAGAAGTGTGGTGAAGGCAGATGGGTGGGGAAGCTGGGAAGGACCTGAGAACTGACTGGTGGCTGACTGACCAATACAGACTGTGGTCACAGGTGGTGGCATATACACTGGGAATCAGCCAGGTGGGCAGGACCCACTGTCAAGTAGTGGCCATCAGGTGAGCTGCCATTCTCAGGAGCCCCTGCCAATGATCTCAAGGATATGAGATAAGAGAGGCCGAGGAACTTCCTGAGGCCACCCAGCAGGAGTGTGCCCTGTGCCTTCCCCTTGCTGTTCTAGGTGGTGAGGAAGCCTGGTGGTGAGCCTGGCTTTAGACTGGCTGAGTTTGGGGTGGCTTGGGACCCTCCAGGGAGGTAGGATTTCTTGGCATGGAGCTGGCAGAGACACCTGGCTGGAAAGAGAACCCCACAGATGGGGCCTGGTCAGATAGTCCTCCAGGCGGAAAGCGGGGGAGTGGTAGGGGAGCACGCCTGCTGTGTGGATCCCCAGGCCAGTGCCTAGGCATAGCCACCTCTGCTATGTGACCACATGTAGCCCTCCCTTCTGCCCTTAGGTGCAGCAGCTCCAGAGATAGCTCAGGGTTTGTGAGAATCATGATGAATTGGTTGAGAGTGACAGTTTATTTGAACTCAGTTGTCAGGAAAGGGAAGAAAGGAGTCAGTGCTTGAGGCACGGCTGTGTGTCCATCCCTTGGAGGTGCTGGTAGCTGGCTTCTACTCTCTCCACCTGGGTATTGAGCCAGGAGGACCTCAGGAGGGGCTGGTAGGGCCTTAGCCCCATGGGTTGACACAAATCAGATGGGAGAAGTGAGGGTTCCACTGGTCCCTAATTTTCTACTTTTGCAGAAATCTGACCCTCTAGGAAGGGGTTGTAGACACTAAAACTGACCTTTGTTACACTTTGGGCCCTGATTCTGGTCACAGATCCAGCCTTGATCCCCTCATACACTGAGCCCTGATGCTTGCTGGCTACGGGCTGACTACTGATCCGGTCACATTGAGCCTCGATCCTTGCTACAGACTAAGTTCAGCTCCTGGTCACTGAGGCCTGACACTGATCATAGCCTGCATCTTGATCTCTTCTTTTCAAACTCCCCTGAAAGATCATAGTCCGCCCACAGCGTGAGGCTGTGTTAAGTAATTGTTAACTCTAAAGCCGGGCCATTTGTCTCTAGGAAGCTGAGGACCCCTGTTTGGGGCTTCCTCCAACTGCTGCTGGCCTCTAGGAACCCCAAGAACACTGGCTGGGTAGGGAGAGGGCTGTGTGAGTGTGGGGGTGGCAAGCATGGAGGTCAGAGGGCTGAGAGTCAGTCACCTGAGATAGCAGAGGCCAGTGGGGTCCCAGGGCAGACATTGATCTCCTCTGCCTTCCGAGGGGACTTTTGGTGTCCTGAGTTCCTGAAGAGTCCCCGCGGTGGCCCTGGGAGCTCTGGTCTCTGGGGCAGCAGCTCAGCCCCCTGCCCTGCTGGGCCTCCTGCTAGAGAAGTGAGTCTCTGCATCTCAGGGTGAGGTAGGGCCCTGAGCTCCATGGACCTACCCTCTGTGGTATATTGTAGCCTGAAGAAAAAGGAGAGAGTCAGAGGAGTAGGGGTCAGAGATAAGGGGTAAGGGTAGGGGAAATGAGAGGACATTCTAGGACAAGTCCCTTTCCCCTGGAAAGAAGAGCACAACAATTTGGAAACTTTGATTGCAAGTAGAAAAACATGAAACTCGAAAGGGCATAAGCAGGAAAGGACATTATTGCCTCATGAAAGACCAGGCTTCAGTGCCAGCTTGATCCAGAGCATAGCAGTACCTATAGCACTTGGTCTCTGTTTCTTTGATCTGCCAGGGGTGAGTGCACCCTAGAACTTCATGGGGCAGCATGATAGGCAGCTGCTCCTGCCTTAATTCCTCCCAGGTCAGGGTGTGTGACACATGGAGAATCTCTGTACAACAGCCTTGTCCCATTTATAGGGCCCGTGTTGACCATCTGGTGTCACAGGCCACCTCCGAGTCAGCCACTGTGGCCTGTGGTGACTTGACTGGATCACTTTTAGTATTATGACTTCAGGGAAGGAAAGGGGTCCCTCAAAAGAAACCCAGGTGCCCCTTTGCTGATGGGCAGCACTTCTTGCCCTACCTACACAGTCCTGCCTGCCCCCATCCCTGTGTCCTCACCCCCAGCCCAGGCCCAGGTCTCCCTGAACACTGAGGTCTTTAAGGTCCATGGGGGAGCAGGTCCCCACCAAACCTGAAGAAGAGGCCTTGAGACACATGAGGACCCAGCACCTGCAGGGCATGCAGGGAAGACAAGCATCACTATAGCAAGACCATGCACAGCCTGGGGAGGTGAGCTGGCAGGCCCTGGTGGGACCAGATCAGAGCTTAAGGCCATCAGTGGAGGGAGACGGACCTGCAGCTGGGGCCTCACTGATGGAAGCTCAGAGCCAGAAAGTGGCTGGGTCCCCCACAGAGGGCCAGGCTTTTCCTGGGGACAAGGGGCTCCTGTGCCCCCTCCTACAGGGGTCCCTTTCCTCAAAAGTGCAGATGGTGCCCTCCAGGGGCTGAGGGCAAGGCCCAGCCATCCATCCCACAGAGGGGACTGGGAAGCGGATGCTGACCATGCTTCCCTGTTGCTGCCTCACGCGGCACTAATTACATGGACGTCCCTGAGCACAGCTCACGGCTAAGCCCTTCAATACAGGATCTGTCATGGAAGAAAAATGTTACATTTTGCTTCTAAAGTTTTTCTTTGATCTTGCAGGGGAGGAAAAAAAAAAAAAGAAAGTAAAGGAAAAAAGAAGTGAGAAAATCTTCCCACGAATAAATAAAGGTCTTGGGCAGAGAGGTCCTGAGGATACACCAAGAGTCTTGGGTCACCCCTGTCCCATCCCACCTTGCACCCTTTCTGGATGGCCTGCTTTAGGTGGGACCCTGTACCGTGTCAGCTACTGCCACAGTGCTACTGGGTAGCCAAGTGCCTCAACTTGGTGGCTTAAAGCAGTGAGCACTGCTGGTTATTCCTGGGTTCAGGGTGGGCCCAAGAGGTCTGTCTCTCCTGGAGTACTTGGGGCATCGGCCATCACTTAGGGGTGACCTTGGCAGGTGCTCTTATGTGCTAGGACCTAGGCTGGGATGATGGGATAGGCCAGGCTGTGCCTTACAAGGTGCTGAACCCCAGGAGCCGGGTCTGGCTTGTTCTCATGGTAGTGGCAAAACTGTGTGCTGTGTCCTGAGGCCCAGGTTTGGGACTGGCTCATCTACCAAATTCTGGTGGTCAAAGTGAGTCACAGGCTGGCCGCCTCCAGAGGAGGGAGGAGGCCTGGGAGCAAATGGCTTTAAGTGGTGCAATGGGCTCAGTGTGTGTTCCCGATGTCACAAGTTGAAACCTGGCCTTGAGGCAATGGTAGTAGGAGGTGGCCATTTGGGAGGTGACTAGAGTGTGGTCACTGCCCTTACAGGTGGTGATGAGGGTAGACTCACAGCCCTTACCCTGAGAGCTGCCTGTGCCATCTGCCATGGGAGGGAACACTGGGAGAAGGCATTTCTGCAGGCCAGATGTGGCCCTCAGAACCTACCCTGTGGGCTCCTGAGCTCAGGCTGAATCTTGAGAGAGGGAAGTGTCAGGGTTATGAGCCACCCTATAAGAGGTGGGATTCTGTCACAGTGGCTGAAGGGGTTGAGGCAAATGACAACTAGAGGAGCTGGCTTCCCTGGGCCCCTGAGACTGCAGGTGGCCTCTGGTGGCTCTGTCTGAGAGTGCCAGAGGTCCAGCAGGAGGCAGACAGAGGGAGGATTCCTGCACAGTTTCATCACCTTCCTGTGACATGGCCTGTGGTGCCTTCTGCCTGCAATCACATGGCTGTGATGGCAACAGGATCCTTGATGGCAACAGGAGTAAAATCAGCCTGCTGCATATACTCAACACCCAGCACCCAGACATTGTAAAAAGGACAATTTAAATGTCCCTTTTTCTGGATTCATCTCCAGCCTCACCTCCTTCTGGAAGCCCTCCCTGCCAGTCTGTCAGTCATGGAGACCGTGTCTCTCTTAAAGTAAGTGCACAGACCCCAGAGTTAGGGAGGCCAGGTGCAAATCCTGCCTGGGCCTGTTCTGCAGAACCTGGGCGGGCTTCTCAGCCTCTCTTTGCTGACAATGAGGACAACACTGAGTCACCAAAGGGCAACACCGAGCATGGCTGGAAGACACAGGCAGGATAACTGTCCAGGGAAAGTGGTGAGGGCAGGGGGTCAGCACACGGCCCAACCTTCTCTCTCAGGACAGGTGCACACAGGGCACCCCAATGCAGGCTGGTGGCTACCCAGGGCAGGGCTGGCAACTGCCTCCTAAGAACGGGGTTTCCTCCTGGGGTGATGAAAATGTTCTGGGACAGATAGAGGTGTGACAACACACCAAGCACCGCTGAGTTGTGTGCTTTATAGTAATTAATTTTATCTGCTGTGAACTTTGCCTCAATTAAAAAAAAAGTGTTAGCTAGAATTTTTCACCAGAATTTCCATAAATGCAAAGTGAATGCCACCATTGCATGGTGCCAGAGGTGATGGGTATGCGGTAAGGACGCCTTCTCTTCTCACAGAGTCTGCATTACAGTGCCTCACTTATTCATTCAGCAAACTCCTGCTTATGTTTATTTGGCTTCAAGATGTGCCATCTCTTGAGGGCAGGTTCCTGCATGGGCCTGACTGCTGTCAGCTGCCTGTTGACCCCAGGCCTTGCTGACTCTCAGCTGCCCCAGTCCATGTGGCTGAGCCCAGGGACACAGTCCACACTGGGTCGCATCTTTCTTGCTTGGTTCTGGCTGCCCAGGGGTGCTTGTTGGATCGATGGGGTTGAGGGGCCCATCTCATCAAGACTCCCTGGCTCCAATCCCCTCTCTCTGGGAAATCCATAAATGGCAACACCCCGTGAACCGGGCAGCTGATTTTACCTCCCCTCCCTGGAAATGGAGGAGGTCGGCCCTGTGGACCTGGGTCCCCCCTCCCTCCAGCCTCCCTGGCTTGTTCCACGGTTTTATGACTCAACTCCACAGTTATTCTTGAGTGTGCAGTGATTCTATTCTGGGCAGCTCGGATGGGTTTTCATTACATGACTCGTTTCTGCCATCCCATTATTTTACTCTATGATCTGGGTGCACTATTCCGCTTTTATCCTCCATGATCTGATGATTCTCTGGGTCTTGTGGAGAAGTGTTGGGAATCTGGGGCTGGATCAGGGAGAAGGGGAAGCAGATTTGTGAGCTGGGTGGATGCCATCCTGGGATGCTGTTTACTGTCACATTGTCCTGCCCTGCACCTGCCCAGTGGAGGGTGGTGGCTGTTGTAGGGTATGAACAGGGATCCACAGAGTGCTCTTTTGAGCCTTCTTTGTCACCTCCCCGATTTCCTCCTCCCAGCCTCATCCCCTCCCCTTTGGCCTGGGAACCTGCAGGCTTGTCCTGCCTGGAAGGAATAAAAACCTTTGGATTCACTTTTCTGACTGTGGTGAGAGACAGGCTAGGTGGTCGCCTCTCTTTGGGTTCTCACAGAGGCAGGTCAGGAGCTGCTCCCAGGGGTGTGAGGTCAGCATATCAGGCAAGGCTGGTTCTGGAATGACACTGGGTTGCAGCTGCCCAGACCCCTCCTTGGTGGCTTCTTAAAGGCCTAGCCTCCCCTTCCAGGCCCAGTGGGTTTGGGTTTGTCTGCCAGGGCTCCCTGTGGTTCTTTTTTTTTTTTTTTTTTGTGGGTACCGGGGGTCAACCTCAGGACCTCGCGCGCCAGCAGGTGCCCATGCCGCTGAGCGACATTACCGGCCCTTTTTTCGTATGTGGGTTCCGGGAGTTGAACTCGGGCCCTCGCGCTTGCCAGGCAGGTGCTTATGCCGCTGAGCCATCTCACCGGCCCTCCCTGTGGTTCTTGGCAAGCTACTGAGGCAGCCTGAGGCCTTCACATCTAGAAGCCACAGACCAAGTCTCCTATGGTACTGTTCCTGGAATTGTGAGGTTCTGCCCTGAGCCTTCTTCAGAGCCCCAGGCATTCCCCATGGGGCTCATCAGGCCTTCTTTACACCGCCCCTTTTCTGCTGACCGTGAACAGTGTTAGGAGGGCCATGGTGGAGCTTTGGAAGTGGTTCTAATTCAACTCCTGTATGCTGCAGTGCTATGATCCTTTCTCAAAGCCTTAGCTCCCTCCTCTGCCCTGTACCCTAACACAGTGGGTTTCCCTTCATGAACAGCCATTGGGCTGCCTCCTCACCTCTCCAGTAGAGGTCTGTCCTGACCCAACAGTCTTCCTTAACTGGGGGTAATGCTCCTTTCCCAGCGTGACACCCACACTCTGGACTCCTGGGCCAAGGTGGGCAGATAGTTACTAGGCACACTCCTGGGCTCCTGTGGGTCTGCAGTCCCTTCTGCCCTGGACTGCTTCCTTCCTGAACCTTCTCTGAAGCTTCCCACCCCCAGGTCACTGCACAGGGATTCCTGTCCCAGGAACCCTAACCAGGACAGTTGGTACCAAGCTCCTTTGCCTGCCTGGACCCCATCACTGGGACAGGTGGGTGAGGATGTGTGAGTGAGCCTGGCTCCAGGTGGGAGAAGGCAGGTGAGTAAGCAGGGAGGTGGGTGGGGAGGCTGAGGCGGACGCAAGTCTGTCTCCATACGGGTTGCTTTGGGAAGTATCATAGCTGTGCCAAGCATGCAATAGGGCGAGTTGCTAAGAGCCATTGATGTGTGGAGAGAAAATGACAGGCTCAGATCTGTTAATCATCATTTGAAGTACGTCACGGGGGCTCGGGACTCCTGGGAAGCACTGGGAGGGAAACTATTTCCTTGCAGTTAGCCAAATGAGTGGACTGGACTTGGGGAGGTGGGGTGCTGGAGCAGGGAGCTGGGCTTCACTCCACAGTTAAAGTCCAATAGGGAAGGAGCAGGTCCTGAGATTGGGTGGACTTCTGATGTTGCACTGAGAATCCTGACCCCTGTGCTGGGGTTCTGAGACCCAGCCCACATCTCCATGGATGGACACTTACAGGCATCAAGTAAAGCAGATGCCTGTGGGAAGGTGTGGTCACTTTGGGGTGAATTTTCAGACCTACAGCAGGTGAAACTCAGGAAAGCCAGCCTCAGGAAGTGCTGGGTCATCTAGCAGTGGCAGTGTTGGGACTTGCAGAGCCTGAGAGGAGCCTGGGCTTGACCTGGTGGTGTGGGAGGAAGGAGGGAGGGCATGGGATAGCTTGTCACTAGCGCAATCCCCAATGCTGGAATTAACCCCATCCAGGGCTCTGGCAACTGGGTTCTTGGTTCCTGGGGGCTTCTGGTTGAATACAGGGGAAGTGCCAAGCTGCATGGCAAACTCTGGAGGAAGGGATGGAGAGGCTCTGAGGGGCAGGTGTATCATAATTTTTCTGCTGCCCGCCAAGAGCTTAGTACTGCTTGGTGTGGAGAGGCTCTCAGCCCTCTCTGCTGGAGCCAGTTGCAGGAGGTGCAGTCACAGAATGGGGCTTCTAGGAGCAATGGGGTGCTGTGTCCCAGGTTTTTGAGGCCTGTTTTTGCAGCCTCCCACTGCAGGAGGGAATCCTGCTGTGGGTGACCAGGTGGGGTGGCAGCAGTACCTCCCCTGCAAGGAAGTGTAACAGTGGCTTCTGGTACACTATGTGCCTGGCAAGATGCCTGGGCAGCTCAGAAGATATTTGCTGATTGATGGTGTCCACAGGAATTCTGAAGAGATGAGCTGAAGGCTGCTGTCAGCAAGTACTCAGACCCAGAGACCATCAGGGTGAGAAACAGCCAGTTCCCATGGTGGTGGATGCTGTA
This sequence comes from Erethizon dorsatum, assembly GCA_028451465.1. Taxonomy (NCBI): domain Eukaryota; kingdom Metazoa; phylum Chordata; class Mammalia; order Rodentia; family Erethizontidae; genus Erethizon; species Erethizon dorsatum. Next base: position 68,258,241 of record CM051828.1, on the reverse strand, counting down.
ACACACACCTCCATCTTCCCCAAAGGGGCAGTGGCCTATGGAGGCCATTTGCCAAGAGGGAGGTCCACAGATGCCCTGAGGCACAGGGTGTGGAGTAGGGTGTGCCTGATTCCTGCAGTCCAAAGCCCATCCTAGCCACCCATGAAGCAAGACTTGGGGTCCAGGTACTGGGTCCTGGCTATGTCCCCTGAGCGGGGTGTCCTCTAGTCTGCCCACATAGGCCTGCCTACCCTTAACAATGCTGGTGGCTGACCTCCTCTGCAAAGGCCACTGTGCCCCTTTGTCCTCTCCCCTGGTGTTCTTGGCATTGTCCTAGCAGTGACCACTCCCACCTAGCTGTACAGCCATGTGCTTATGAATTGGTTTCCCCACAGTGTATAGCCTGCAGAGCACGGCCTTTGTCCCTATCCCCTCATCCGCAGTATTGGGCATGGTGCCAAGTGCCACAGGTGTGCATGGAGCAGTCGGCCCTTCTGCTGTTCTTTACCAGGGGCTTCATCTTTAGGCCTGTCCACTCATGCTGCACACCCTCTGCGTGACCTCTGTCCTTGTACTGCTGGGCAGGACAGCAGCAGGCTGGGCAAATAGCAGGGCATAGCAGCCAGGTGCTGTGCTCTGGGAAGTTTTGGTGACTGGTGAGCTGGGCTACTTTGCATCATTCTCCCTTCAGAAATGTGTTGACTCTGTCCTTGGCTGTTTGTGTTTGAACCCTAAGTTCAGTGATCTGTGTTTTGGTGGTATGTGGACTGTCACCTCCCCCACCTGTTCTGTGACACTCTGAGGTCCCTCCCAGCTCACTGGTCTTCATTCCTCAGAACCAGAATGTGTTCTGTGATTCAGCCCCTGCACAGGCCCCGCTGGCTCAGAGGAGCCCCTCGCACACTTTGCTTGGGACGTGGATGCATCTGGTGTGGAAGCACTGGCTGGACTCTCTGCTGGGATTTGTCTTGGGCATTGGGTCCCACTGAGTATGAGGCCCTACACAATGGTCCTCTCCCAGGGTGCCCCATAAGGGCCGAAGACACGGGCTCTGGGTACTTCAGCATTTCTCCAAAGTCCCTCAGCTCATGAGGGCCCCAGCCTGTACCCTAGCCCATGTCCCTCCTCTAGCCCCATGCTCTTCCCCCTCCCCCAGCCTCTACACTTGCAGCACATGGTTGCCTGGGTGTTGGCCCTGCCCTCTGGAAGCTTCAGGTCTCTGTGGAGGCCGAAGAAGGCCTGGAGGCATTGGTGAAGAGCTGCTGAGCAGAGCAGGAGAGTAGGAGGCTTCTGAGGATTGGTGACTGGCAGAGAAACAAGACAGGCCTTGGCCACTGCAAGTGTGCTACCTGGCGGACAGGGCAGCTATCTTCCAGCTTTCCCTGTGTACTGCAAGCGACTGATGGCTTTCAGCTGGAGGCTCATGGTTCATGTGTATCACTGAGGTGTCACTGATCCCTGGTGTGGAGGATGGCTGTGCTGCTCAGATACTTAGCCTGGCTTTTCAGCTCTGTCTGTTCAGGGGCTGGGAATGGCCCCCTGGTTGCTGGATCCTTGGGGTGTGCCTGGGAATGTGGGTGTGGCTGTGCTGGCCTCAGCCCTGTCTTGTTAGGGATTGTGTGTGTGTGTGTGTGTATTGTGTGTATGTGTGCGTGTGCACACACACACAGGATGGAGAACAGGAGATCTGGATCAAGGTGTCTGTGGTGCTACTGTAGCATACTGCCCTTCCTTTCTGATAACACTTGCCATGGCTGGTCTCCTTCACCAACCGCCAGCCCCTTAAACTCAGTATTCTTCACACTGCAGGGGAGGAAGCTGGGGTTCTGGGAAAGTACCAGCTGAAGGCCATGAAGGCCACTCCCCTTCCAGGTGGCAGGGCCAAGTTTCTAGCTCTGGCTGGGAGTCGCAAGGGCAGGGCCAGTGAGCATGTTGACTGGAGCCAGCCTGACCCAAGAGCTAGACCTGAGTGGCCCTGTGTCCTTCACCTGTGGTCTGTGTAACATTGGGTAAATCTTGGAGCATCTCTGAGTCTCAGTTTCCTCATCTGCAAAGGCATTAGGTTCACAGCCTTATCCGCACTGTGAATCCAAAAGGTAATGAAACAAACTTGGGTCTTTCCTCACCCTGTGGGCACTATGGGCTTTGCTGCAGAGCCGTCTGCATCTGTGCCCAGAGCCTTGGGCCTACACAGCTGTTCTGTGAAACACGCCTTGTGACATACTGCACCATATCACTTTTCTAATATCCCAAATATCCCTGCTTCATAAGACTTCTGGCCCCAGGCCTGAGGCCAGGGAGAGATATGAAATGATTAAAGTCATCTGAAAGCACATGTGGGGGCTGCGTGGGGGCTTCTGGAGCAGGGTAGGGTGGTGCAGGACTAATAGCACTTCTCTGTCAGCACTGCCCCCTTGTTCCTGCAGCAGACCTAGCAAGTGGCCATCCACCATGGTGGCAGGTGCTGTCTCTGCAAGGGGACTGTTCAATTTGCAAAGGAGTCATCAGAGTTTCTATCCCTCAACTGTCTCCTGTCCCTGAGGCAGGGGGTGGGCAGGGCAGGAGCACATCCCTGGAGAGTCAGTGGTGTTCTGAATGCCCACAGCCCCAGCTCCTGCCCCTTTGGGGGTGCCCCAGTCCCCTCTCAGAAGATGGGAGTGGTCTTGTTACAGGAGGTGCCTGTAACTAATGTGGATCCCCACTCTCACTTCCTTGACGCCTCCTCCTGGAGTCTTCATGGGAGCCCGTGGACAGTGACCACCTCACTCAACAGGATGGAGCCTTGTGTGGGGTGTGGGGAGGCCACATACACTTTGCTGATCATGATGAGATGGCTTTGGCCTCCTCTGGTCCCATGAGTGGAATCCTGAGCCCTGAGGGCAGCCCCCACCTACTGCACTGTGTGGAGGGGGTCTGTACCCAGCCAGGTCTCCTTGTGCTCCCATCTTGGCCTTTCTGAGCCTCACTTTTCTACCTGATAAGTGGAGCCACAAGCTTTCCTCCTGGGGCTCCTCAGCCTCCTGAGACAGTCCCTTCCAGAGCCTGCCTGTGCTGGCCCCCCAGTGGGCCATAGCCCTCATTTCTCATTCTTCCTTCTCCCCAGGATGAGGCCTGAATCCCCAGTGGTGTGTGTGTGTTCCTGAGCTCAGCTGAGTATTTCTGTATAGGCCCAGTGTTGACTTCCGAGGGAGCATCTGATCCTGGGGACAGGCCTTCCTTCCTGGTTCCAGACTGTGTGCTTCCAGCTCTGCTCCACTCCCTCCGAGGGCTCAGGGACTCGCCACTGCCTCCTTCAGATGCAAGGTGACTTCAAACCTAGGTCATACAGCTCTGCCTGGTTCTTGGGGACACTCTCTGATGGGCCCCAGTGCCATGCTGTGAGGAGGATTAAGTGGCCATTGGAGAGGCTCCATGGAGAACTGAATCCCAGACCACCGCCTTGCAGAGCTGCTGCCGCCAGACACACTAGGAAGCCACCCCAAGAGGGCGCTAGAGGGTCCCTTTCTAGGTCCAGTAAAATGCTCGTGGTCTTCATAGCTGGCTTTTACAGAACTCTCTCCCCTGTGGTACACCATTCTATGATTTCCTGTGAATTTGAGTGGTTCTTCCTAGGCTCCTGGCTAGGAGTCCTCCTGGCTACCGTGGAAAGCAAGCATATTCTTACCCCATGTACAGGCCAGGACACTGAGGCTGATGAATTTACAAGTGGCAGAACCAGGGTGAGGCCTCATGTGTTCCTCTGGGGGCCCTCCTTTTGGCCTGTGCACCCCAGAAGCTGTGTGTTGGCCTCAGAAAAATCTGCACCACTCTGGCACAGCTTTCAGGCTCTAGGTAGTAGGACCCCTTTCCCCTTCCAGGATCCACCCTGAGGCCCAGGGTCTGCAGGCTCCAGAACAGAGGGGCCGTTGCCTTGATCCCAGCACATAGCTTTCTCTGGCACCCTCCACCCTCAGAGAAGAGGGTCCGAGGCTGCTGCATGTCCCTGGAGGGACCCATAGCCTGGAGACCTGGTTCTAGTCTTGGCATCTGCACCTATCATTGTGAGATGCTAATCTCCCCTGCCTCGGTTGCCTCACTTGAGCAATGGGCTGGGTGCTGAGAGCTGCTTGGTTGGGGGGGAGGGGCTGCAGAGTACCCAGCACCTCATGGGCTGCAGCAAGCCAGAGTGGGGGAGTCGTGGTCATCTGAACGTATCACTTCTCCTCCAGGCTCCCCTTACAGACTCATTATTCCTCTGCCTCTTTGCAGTGACATTTAATCTATGCAGGGCTGGCGGATGCTTTATTTTTGGAGCTGGCTTTGATTTGGGAGGGACTGCTAGCTATGTCCCCCTGGGAGAGGATTTAAGAGCAAATATTACTGTTTCCCATTGGAGGCGTCTGGGCCTCCTGCAAAGCGCCTGCCCTGCTGTACCCACCACTGTCTTGTTTGCTGTTTGCCTGCCAGGCACAGTCCTGCTCACATTCTCAGGAGGAGCCTGCTGGAGCTGGGAAGTTCATCCCTCTCTCTGGCCTCAGTTTCTGCATCTGCACAGTGTGAGGGCAGATGACACAGTCTCTCCTGGTCTGACATCTTCATAGCTGTGTGGGTGGAGCTGACCCTCTGGGGAAGGACAGACAGCCACATTCCTGCAGCTGATCTGGGGGTGGTGTGGTTTGCATATTATTTGCATGAATATGTATGCAGATTTCATAAAGGCTGTAGCTCCAGGCATTTAACAAAATTCCAACAGACAGATCCAAGCAAAATACCTACAATAGTCCTAGACCTGAAGGCAGCTCCCCTGACCTTGCCCTGCAAATCACGCCCTTGGCATTTTCTCACTGGGCCCTCCTCAGAGCATCAGAAGGAATCAGATCAGGTGGCAGAGTGCCCTAGTCCAGCCAGAGCAGCCGAGACTTCCACAGGTTGCCCCGTGGGTCAGGGAGGAGGAGATTCCTGGGCTGGCGGTCTGGGTTCCTGAAGCCCCTGTCCCAGCTGACCTCCTCCAGCAGCCAGAGCTCCCCGAGGGTCCCCCAAGAGCAAGAGTGATGAGCCTTTCATTCAGGATAAGACTGCACTCCTGTCTTGGGACTCAGGAATCAGCCACCTACCCTCACCTTATCTACCACCTTCTCTTGTCCATTTTATACCTAAATCTCACACTTAACATTATAAAGCTAACTATACTCCCCCCAAAAACCAAACCCAGAAAACCAGACATTCCTGTGGCTTCTCAGTGCACTTGAATAAACAAGTTCCATATAAAAGTGTGGGTGAACATCTTCCACCCAGCACCCCCAATTCCAGCAATTCCAGCTGTGGACCCTTCATTTTCACAAGTTTTGTTCCCTCCTCTCTGCCCTATAGCCTGGACTCTGGCCTCCTGCCTGGTAGGTCAGAACCTCCATCAGAGACTCTCAGTGACAGTCCCCTCATGTTGTCTTCATGACAGTGGGTGATGCTGGTCAGGGTACAGCATTGCTTGATCCAGTCTCCTCAAGGGTCCGGGCCTGTCTTCTGCACCCCGGAGCTGGCACACAGTTGGTGCTCACAGAATGCATGCATGCATGACTGTGCAGGATTCCTGCCTTTGTTCAGATACCCACAGCCTGTGGTTCTCACAGGCCAGCCAGGCCTCCTTCCCCATAGCAGGCCCAGCCTAAGCAGGAAGGGGCATCTTAGACACCCATGCCCGGTCAGGAATCATGTTGTGGCAGTGGCTCTGAGCTTGATCTGCATTCAGTAAGTGCTTTAGGGGCTTGGGAAAGAGTGAAGGAAGGGGTGAAAGAGGAATCCTTTAAGAGTCAGGGAGCTGAGGCCCTGCTTCTAGGGGTGCCTTCTGCCCGGCCCCCATCATCTGGAGCTGCATGATCTCCTCTGAGTGGGAGTGCATTGTCTCAGAGTGGGGGACCATGCTCTTTGTGGCTCCTCTTGATCTTCTGATCTTAGTGCGTCTTGTGCTGTCCACAGGTGGTAGCCCTTCCTCCTGACAGAGAACCTCCCTCCTGCTCTCCTTGGGCCCTCTGAGGAGCTCTCATTTGTACTGGGCAGGTGGCAGGAGGCTGGAGTTTCAGGACCCAGCATGGGATGATCCCACTGACCTCTGCTGCCCCTACCCAGACCTGCATCCTGTGTCCTGCCTTGGCCCTTCTTGGGTGGCCACGGGATCCCTGGCAGATGGGAGGGGGAAGAATGGTCTAGGGTGGGCGCTCCCCACACTGTTCCCTTCAGCAAGGCCTCTGTCCCTCTGCAGGGGGTTAGGTCCCTCTTTCTGGGCCCAATCCTGTCGCTGCCATCCCTTTGGCTTCTGCAGGTGTCCATGCTGCTCCTGCCCTAAAACCACCAGGTCTCTGCTCCCATAACAGCCAGTCTCTGGTTAGTCAGGTCCCTTGTGGCCCTAGCCCCGCCCACCCTCTGTGCAAAGCTGTTCTTAAACCCTCTCCAGTGACCTCCCAGCCTGTCCTCTCTTCCTACCTCACTGCCAGCCCATGTGCCCACTTCATGGTTTCATGGCCCAGGATTCCTCCCTCTCTGAGTCCTATGTCACACCTGGAGCTTGTTTCCCAGAACCTTCCTAGGACCCCTACCCACTGGGCACTTGGTGACAGGACCAACTGCCAGGGAGGAAGGGGCTGCTCCCCACCATGGCTGCTCAGGCTGAGAGAGCCTTTTCTGGGAGTTAGGGGTGTCAAAAAGCAAATGGCTGGGGCACGAATGTAAGGCCTCATTGATGCTCATCCTGTAGCCAGGGCTCAGGAGAGCAGCTTGGGGCTGGCTGGGCTGAGCCCAGTTGTCCCCTCCTGGATGATCACACTGCTCCCTTCTCTGTACATCCCATCTCTATGGCCTTCTCCCTCTGTGTGCAGCCTGGGGGCTCAAATGTGCAGATCTTCAGAAGGGCCATGGAAGCAGAGATTGGCCTGGATTCCAGCCTCCTTGCCTGGGACTCACTGCTGTGTGGTTCTGGGAGAGTCTCTGACTGTCTCTGAGCTGCACAAGGTGTGGAAAGAGCAGTCCTGAGGGGTGGAGTCAAGGCCACAGCCAGGGGAGGCAAACTTTCCAGTGAAGGCCCAGGAATATACCTCTTACTGTCTTGAGGTCTGTGTTGTGGTCACTCTGCTCTGTTCTTGTACAGCAAGCTGCAGGTCAGCATGTAATTGAATGGGCATGATTGTGTCAACAAAACTTTATTTACAACACAGACCTTGCAAGACTCAATTCACAGGCTGTGGGGTGCTGACCCTCAGTGGGGGGGGACCTTTTTTTCCCTGCTCCAGCCCTGTAGAAATAAGCCTCACCATCAGGTGGCCTTGTCCCCTCAGATGGGAGGTCATAGAGGGCTTCCTAGAGGAGGTGGTGCTGAGTTTTTAACTTGAAATTGCAGGTGTTTCCCAGAGGCCAGAACAGGAAGCGCCTCCAAGGGAAGACATTTTCTCTTTAAAAGAAGGGTGGTGGGTGGCAGAGGGGAAGGGGCTGCAGTTTGTAAATTGCAGAGTGAATGGCTGTCAAAGTTCCCAAAACCATGATGAATGCGCCAGGCATCTAGCTCTAGCCCCTATGTTCCTGAGTGATAGTGATTTATGATGGCTGAGCTTTTTCTTAAACAAGTGCTTTTTGGAGGAAAAAGAGAAGGTCACAGAAAGTTAGGCCGCACATATCCTATCTTGCTCTCTGCCAGCCAGCAATTCCCTTTGAAAGTGGCAGAGCTGGGGAGGGTGTTGGCTGCCAGGAGTGGGCACTAATGCCAAATACACACATGCAGGGATGGGCAAGGAGCACATCTGGCCTGCCAGTGCACTGGTTAGTCTCCAGCAGTTAGTGACAGGGTCGGGAGCCCAGAGTCCTGATGAAAAGACCTAAGCTGAGCAGGGGTTGATATGCTGGGCAAGGGGGAGGGAGGTGGGCAACCTATCCTGCACTAGCTGGCCGTGAAGAAGTGTCCTGATGCAGCCAGACCTCAGCAACCATGGTGAACCCTCCACACACGGCAAGCATGGACAAACTTGGCTCTACTCCTTGGGGGTATGTAACTCTGGGCAGCTTGCTCACCCTCTCTGGGATTTGGACCATCATAGGTGTTGTTGCCACCGTAAGTCCATTCCATACGCTTCCTCTGTCTGTGTTTGCTCCTTGACCTGTTCTCAAAAGTATGCAGTGCTGGTGGATTCTGGAATGCTCTCTGTCGTTGGATGGGCAGGAAAGATGTGGGGCCTGGGGATGACCTGGGGTGCACCCTAGAGATTGGCTGCCTTCTGCACATCTCCCTGTAGGCTGATCCCTGATTTGGGGCTCAGGAGGATCAGCCAATGTACAAACAGAGGAATCAGGTTCATGAATGGGTTCTATGCCAGCTTCCAACAGATCAAGGCACAGCAGCTCTGGGAAAGCATGCAGGGAAAGAGAGAAGGAGGAACTATCTCTTATCACCAGCAGAAGCCTTGGGACAGCACTGGGGTGCAACATATTCATGGTAGGGATCTGGGTTGGCCAAAGCCCAAGGCATTCATCATCAGGGTGAACTGACCATGCACATGTATCTAAATGACCACTGCCCAGCCAGGGGCTGGTGGAGAAGCTGGTGGGAATGAGGCTGTGGTGGCCAGAAGCCCTTGGTGGCTTCTGCCCAGGGTCTGTCCACTGCTTTCAGCCAGATTTTTTGTGGCTTCAGAGATGTCCTGTAGCTCATGTGGTCTTTGAAAGAGACCTGTCCCCCTGGAACTTCAGTATGTAACCTATTTTGGAGTATGTATATTTGCAGATAAAATTAAAGTAAGCCTCTTGAGATGAGATAGGGTGGCCCTGGGTTCAGTGGCTAGTATCCTCATAAAAAGAGGAAACACAGACACAAAGGAAAGGCCACACAAAGATGGAGCAGAGGCTTAAGCTATGCAGGAAGGCCTGAGCCACCAGTGCTAGAAGAGGCCAGAAAGAGCCACCTCCAGAGTCTTTAAAGTGGCCCTATGACATCTCAACCTCAGACTCTTGGCCCCCAGAACTGATTCAAACTTTAATTTTCTCCCCTGTGAGCAGCTGTGTGTCTTTGGGCAAGTATGTTAACTCTTATGAGTCTCAGTTTTTCTGCCCCAGAATAAAGATGAAACAGGATGCTGAGCCATTTAAAGCTGAAGGTTTATGTGAGATGTCCCCAGCCCAGCACCCTTACTAAATTTCACTTTGATGGTCCCTAGGGCTGCTTCCCACCAGGTGGCATTGGAGTGAGCCAAGGGAGGCCCTCAGGGGACACAATTTAAGGTGATGCTCCTCCCCAGTGTTCACCCTGCCCTTGCACCACAGGGAACCAGTACCACCTTAAATGTGGGCTCTGGGTTCTATTCCTTCCTGCAAGCCTGCCCTTGGCCAACCCAGAAGACTCCTGAAGCCCTAATCTTTCCAGCCTGGAGCAGAAGCCCTGGTCTGTGTCCTCTATGCTTCCTTCCCGCACAATGGCCATGCTACACACAGTCCTAAAAGTCACGTTGTGGCTGTGAGCTCCTGTTCCTTCAGCGCCCCCTGGGCATGTGGTGCAAGGGTCCCCACCCCTTCCCTGGCTCCTGTTATCTTCTCCACTGGCAAGGCCCACCCTATCTTGCCTGCTTGCAATGACTCAGCAGACAATGGGGGGCTGGAGAGGGCTAGAGCAGCCTACCAGGATGAGGAATGGGCCGGGGAGGCTGGGTGAGGAGAACTCCCACCAGCTTGCATCTGGGGACATGGATGTCAATTCAGGTGGCTCCAGACTCTTGTGCTGCAGTGTATAGGACAACTGCTAGGAGCAGGGAGCAGGGGTGCCAGCTGGTCCCAGTGTGTGGGGGTGGGCTTACTGCAGTCCTGCTTCACCACTGTCCTGCAGCCCCTGAGCCACAGAGCCATAGATGCCCCTTCACCTGTACAGTGAGTGGGTCCACAGGCCTGGCTGCCTGCAGCTCATCACAAACAATGAGGCTTCATCAGTTCCAGCTCAGTAAACACGCTTTTTCTCTGGGCCTTTGTTATAGTAATTACAGCACAGGGGCCTTCTGTAGTTGCCTCAAGTGTAGACATCTGAGATTACAGATTCAGAAGCACCAGGTTCTCAGAATCCAAATTTCTGGGCCGCTCTCGACCCTCTTTTGTGGCAGCAGCTGGGTGAGGTCCAGAGGCCTGGTGCCAGCTCTGGCAGGGCCCCCACACTCCCTCTCCTGGTGGCTGCAGCTTCCTCCTTCCTCCCCTGCCCTATGTGGTGATGGGAGTGGGGGTGGGGGCACACTGGTACAAAGGCATACCTGTTAGCTTTCTGGATGCTTCTTAACTTTGATGTTCACCCTGCCGGGGATTTGTTGGCTTCAGGACAAGGACAAAAATTGGGCAGGGGTGATTTAGCAGAGGAATGTCTTGGTTTTTATGTGGGCACTGATGCATGTCTTCAGGAGGGGCAAGCAGGCCTTGTGCTTCCCTCATGTCCAAGAGCAGGTGAGCTTCACCAGACTCGCAGGCATGGCCCTGGTGATGGGGCTCAGAAGGAAGTTGAGGCTCAGGGAGAGGGGGACTGCTGGGCCCTCGAGTGGCACCTGCCTTGATGTCCAGCCTTCCAGCACAAGACTGGATCCTAGAAATCAAGTGGGGTCTGGGAGCTGACTGGTCTGACCTCTATTTCTGCCAAGGAGACATTTTGGTCCAAGGAAATTGAGGCTCAGGGAGTGGGAGCAGCCGCCTCATCCCCAGACAGCAGTATCAGGGCCACTGGGCCTGGCACTCACCTCCAGGACTCTGCTCTTTCCCAGTGCCACCTAGTGAAGTTGCTTCCTCATCCGAAGACTGTCAGGTGTCACATCTGCCCCTGTGCCCCTGGGTTTCCTCACGCAGTTGGCAGTCCCCACCCCACCACTGTGGAGCAGGGACACAGTGTGGTGTGGGAACAATGAGCCAGAGAGATATCCAGGAAGGAGGTGCTGCTTCTGCCCCTACCTCCCTGACAGGCAGGGACCTGGGGCCCCTCAGGCCTCTCTGTGTGCTGCTCTGTCCTTCCTGTCCCTCCTGGCCTGTCCTCCCCCTGGCTCTTGTGTACAGTTCAGGCCCGTGGCCTCGTATGTTTCTTCTCTGCCATGTAGTTGTTACCCAGGAGGGGGAGTGAGGATTTTGGCTGCTCATTTCCCTTCCTGGGGGGCTTTTAAGCCACAGTGCACCCACACGGGAGGGGCCTGGGTCTGGGAGTAGTAGCCGTGCTGTGGCCGGGAGCCTGGGTTCTGGAAGGATGAAGTGGAGATTGAGCTGCCTGATCCCACTGGACTCAGTTTGCAACAACAGGGGCCACCACACCATAAAAATACCTAAATAGAGTGACCACAGACCTTAGAATTAAGTTAAAAGCTTCAGCTATTGACGTTTTCAAAAATAGCATTTAGTGGAGGCAGAGAGATGTTTTGCTCGGGATGCTCCTTTCCTTTTTGGGAGGTTACATTGTATTGATTTCTGTGCTGAACTAGTGCTTTTGATGTTTTAAAATAGAATCCTGGGAGAAGGTATCCCAGGCTTGGGACATAAGTGGTAATTGACACGGCTTTTCATAAACTCGCCTAAAAAAACAAGACACTTGGGATCTGCTTCTTGGGATGGCTCTAGCTTCTCCTACTCTCAAGTTTGTCTGCCACCCCTGGGAAAGGGTTGGGGTCTAAAAGAGGCACCAAGGAAACTGTGGATGCTGTCTTCTCGTTCTGCAGTGAGCTATGTTTTCTCTTCTCCACTGCGAGCTGTGGCAGGAGAGGATGCAATGCCACCAGTCAAAACCTCAGCAGTGTGTGTGGGGTTCGTGTGGCTGCACCACTTCCCTTTGATGAGGTCCCTCTGCGCACTGCACCCTGCCTCCCCATTGGGAACAACTGCTGCATAGTTCCTGGGATCTCGGGGAAACTTTGTGAAGTTCCCAGGTCTTGGGGAAGACCACCTAGAAAGGAGTAATTCCAACGTGGTGTTCACATCCTGCTCACTTGCTGTGCGTGGCCAGTCCCTGGGCTCTCTGCACACAGCTGCTTCTCCATCAGCCCCAAAGACACCTGTGTCCTCCTGGTGTTCCAAGGGACAGTGAAACAAAGGCTTTGGCCAGGGTCATGGCCTGCTGCTCTGCCCTCTGCTGTGTCCCTCACTGGCCCAAGAAGGTGGCCAGGTGCTACGGACTGCGTGTGTTCCCCCAGTGTGTTGAAGTCCTAACACTCAAGGGGATGGTATTAGGAGGTGGGGCCTTTGGGAAGTGATGAGGTGGTGAGGGTGGAACCCATAACGATGAGAGCCCTCTACAAAGAGACCCCAGAGAGCCCTTTCCTACCTCTCACTACTGAAGACACAGTGGTGAGAAGGTGCTCTTCGTGAACCAAGACTCGACCCTCAACAAACACTGAATCAACTGGCACCTTGCCTTGGACTTCAGCCTCCAGAGCTCTGAGAAGTAAATGTTGTAGCTTATAACCACCCAGGCTGTGGTATTATTCTGTTACAGCAGCCTGAATGTCAAGCCTTTGAGGACTTAGCTTGGCTTGCAGGCCGCATGGGGGAGGCGAGTGTCCACTTCATGCCGTCAGTTTCTGGGCTGTTGCTCTGTGTCCTCAGAGCTACCTGCAGGGCCTGGTGCAGGCTTGTGTGGCTGCAGAGTGGCTTACACACTTCAGGGCTGGCTTGCAGCCTGCAGGGGCCCTGTGAAGACCACAGCCAACCCAGAGGCAGGGCCAAGCCTCTGGCAGGGCCAGAGGAGAGGTGAGAGGGGTGCAATAGTTTGGATCTTGAGTGTTCTGAGGGGCCCATGAGTTAAAAGCTTGGTCCCCAGGGTGGCACTATTGGAAGGTGGTGGAACCTTTAAGAGGTGACTCGCAGTAGGAGCTCTTTAGGCCATTGGAGGAGGCTTGTCCTTGAAGGATTTATGGGACCCTGGGCCCCTCCTTGCTCTCTTGCTTTCTGCCTATGAAGTGAGTAGCTTCCTTTGCAGGGCATGCACTAGCTTGCCATAGGCCCCAAAGCAACAGGGCCAATTGATCATGGACTGAGACCTCCATAACTGTCAGTCAAAATAAACCTTTGCTCTTTATAACTTGACTATCTCAAGTATTTTGTTATAGTGACAAAAGCTAACGCAAAGCAGCCATGGGACATTTACCACTGGGGACCCAAGGACACCAGGGCTAATCCAATGTCCAAGCATTTGCAGGGTGGAGACGGCCAGGTGGTTAGGGAATGTGAGTGCTCATCCATGTACTATACACATGGTCCATATGTACAAACACTGTGCAGTGTACGTAAACAACATGGGAACAGGTGTGCATGTGGATGAATATATGTGTATGGCATGTGTATAGGGGTACATGTGGCCTGGGTGGGGAGGCATGCTGACCCCTGCCTGCTGTGATCCTTTGAAATCCAGTAGTGCTTACTGATACTCTGCTAATCACTTTACCCAGCTGATCTATTTGTTCCAGCTACTGAACCTTCATGGATGAGGGAACTGAGGTACAGTGAGGTGGGGAACAGGCCCATAGTCACGTGCCAAGGTATGCATAGCCACCCCATGAGCTCCCCTTTCTGTGTCACCACGAGTCAGCATTGCAAAAGACAGGGTCCTGCCCAAGGAGACCCTGAGGACCTGGGTTCCAGCAGGGTCTATAGTTGCCCTTAGGAGTACCCTCCCCAGTCATTCCTGGGGAGGGGACTTCTGTGCTGGCTCAGATACCCCACAGCAGTGGACCCTGGGACAGCACCTGGGAATTCTTCTCTGGTTCCTCCCCTACCAAGGCTTTTGCCCACCAGGAGCTGCCTCGCAGGGGAAGGGGCCTCCTCCCTCTGGGCTCTCGCTTTGCTTTCTTTGTAAGATGCCCAAGAGTCCAGTTAGGGCAAAACCTACATGGGGTGAAAACAGGGGTTTGGGTCTGGATGAGCTGAGTGTGGGAGCTTGGAAGTAGGGTCAAGGAGTCTAAGAGGGTTGGGCATTAAACCACAGCAGATAATGAAAGGGTCACAGTAGCCCCAGGAGCTGAGTGATGTGAGCCCTGGGCAGGTCTTGCAGCTGCCCTCCTGGCAGGCAGCCTCTCAGCAAGGCTGGAAGGGAGGTGGGATCTATTGTCACATGGCTGGGTCTTGTGGGTATGGAGGCATCCTTGAGGGCTGGGCAGGGTGGCACAGTCAGCCAGTTTAGGGGGACTAAAGCCATAACAAGGTGCCACACAGTGCTGTGGCATCAATGCCCACACTCTGTGCTTGGAGTCCTGCTCCCTATGGTACATCTCACTCTGAAGCCAGGCTGTGCCAGCCTCCACCCAGGGATGGGGAGGAGGAGGGCGCAGCCTGGCCTCACCTCCTCCTCACCTTCCCTGTTGGGTTCCTCATGAAGAAGAAAGCCATTCTCGGGGAACAGTCAAGGCTAGAGTTTGGGAGCTGTGCTTATCAGAGAAAATGAAGGCGGATGATGCTTCAATCTTGCCCCTGGGGAGTTCCTGTCTTTTACCAGCAGGCCTCTAGGCCCTGCCAGCACCCTGAATATGTCAGAAGGAGGGGCTTCCAGGAAGGAGAGAGAATCAGGAGCCCTGGTTTTCAAAAAGAATCCTCAGGGTTAAAAAGAAACCCCACCGTGAGGAGGGGTAAAGACTCTGCCTTTTCCCTCTTTGTAGTCAATCCTGTGTGTAAATGATTAATAATAACTTCATAAGTTTTCCATGCTTGTTTGTCTCACAGTGGGTCAAATATTTCTGCTTGAATTCACTTCCTCTGATATTATAATGCTTGAGCTGTAAGAAACTCTTCAGGTGGTTGGAAATAAGCATTTAAAATCAGCACCCCAGTGGTATTCTGAGTACAACTGAGGTCCTGGGAGGACTGTGGTGGGGGCCGTGCATCCTGCAGAATCGTGTGCTGCCCAGCCTGGTGTGAGGCTGAACAGAGGGGCTATGGACAGACAGCCTCACCCTCCTAAGTCCTCTCGGGGCATCCTCATGCCTCCTAAATACCTGGTCACAGGCCTGCTTCTCTTCTGCCTAATGGTGACATTTGCAGCCCATCTGTGAATTCCAAAAGCAGCGGATGAGGCTGAAAGATTGATTAGCAAAGTACCTCAAGTTGTTTCAAGTCACTGCCCAGGCCTGGGGCAGCTTGGATGGTTCAGATGTCCACCATGGCCCTGGTTCCTGAACTCCTGTTTGGTTAGATTGAGAGTACTTGACAAAGTAGGTGGCAGGGCCTGAGGGCCTGAATGGCTTCCTGGGAATGGTTCCTCACATACACCTGGCAGCCTCACCTGAGGGTGCATATCCCCCAGCTCACTGCCTGGCTCCATGGTGGGTGGTGTGTGGCCCTGCTTCTGTGGAGCAGTAGTTTTCAAAACTGGATGCTCAGCCCTGGGATATGCAGGACCATCATCAGGGAGCAGAGGGGAGGCTTAGCAGTTCTTTTAGGGCAATTTTTCTACTAACAAAGAACTGCATTAAAAACATTAAGGGACCGATTGCTCTGTGCCCTGGCTTCTTCCCTATATTGGTGGTCATGCTCCGAGGGCACCATTATATTGCTGAGGGGGACTCTCTGCTGAGAGCAGAGAGGTTGGCAGATGCACCCCAATGCTCTTTCTTTTTCTATGTAATGCATATTTTCTGCCTTATAGGTTCCTAGTTACCTCAGTTTCCTCTTTGAATTCTTAGCTGCAACAAACCAGCAGATACCTGCAAGGTGTCCTTTCGCTGGTCAGCAGGCTTGCTTACAGAGGAACTTTTCTGTGCCTCCCTCCACAGCATATGGCTTCCTATGCTTTCTCTTCCCTTTTCTATGGCAGCAACTGGCAGACAGAAATGGGGCTGCTCCAACAGCTTGGGTCCCGGAGTGAGCACAGCAGAGAAAGCCCCCTCGACAATCTCAGTGGGCACAGAGTATCAGTGAGAACAGCCTCTAGGAGTTTCAAAATCCTGAGATTTCTGAGTGTTGTTTGATCCTGCAGTATAACCTAGCCTGTGCTGACTGATACACAGTCCAAAGACACCTTGGTTGAAGAGGATGCCAGGGTACAAACCCAGGAAACAGCTGGAGCAATGTTCCTCCTCATCCTGCTGGGATAGCTCTGTTTGCAAACATCCAACCCTCACATTATTGATCTGATCAACTTTGAGAAAAAAATGGACAAAACAACTCCAGCTAATTGGACCACAGGCACCCTCAGCTGAATATTTTCTGTAGGGCACATGTACCTTTCAGTACAGGGTGGCGTCTTAGAGGACTTGTGAACAAGTATGTGTGGATGCACAAGAGGTGTGCCCTTCCACTTTGTGGGGAGAAAAGGCGAAATGTTTAGAATCCAAGGCTGTGGGTGGCTCAGGTGATGGTGGGTTGGGATGACCCTCCTGTCACCCTATAGAAGATGACACTGAGGTCTGGAGAAGCGATGCCCCGAGGACACAGTTGACCTTTGTCGTTTTGACATTTACTAGGCATCGTGAACCCAGGGCTCCCTGTGTTAGTTGGGGACCTGCTCAGGCTGCCATGAAGTGGCTGTGCTCTGGGCCCTGTATCCAGGAAGACAGCCTCCTCTGGCACCAGGCCACTCCATGCCCTCCACATGCTCCCTCTTCCCAGCCAGAGGATCCCCCACCCCCATTTCTCAGTGTTTGTTGAACACTTACCCATCTGTGAGCAGCTTCTGAGTACCTACTGGGTGCTAAGTGCCAGGAGACAGTTGACTCTACCAGGGCCATGACCCCAAACCCCTCCCTGCTCTTACTCCTCATGGCCACTTTTTTCCATGAGTGCAGTGCCAGCTCCTGTCATCCATGGCATCCCCAGAGATGTCATCCCTTTATCTCACTTTATCCCCTGTGTATACATAGATCTGTGGGTTTTCTAACTTATTATAAAGCAGTGCAAATCACTTCCTGGAAAAAAAAGATCTTGCAATGAAACCCAACATAAAAGAGATGTTGAACAAAGCCATCCAGGGGAAGCTACAGGGGCAGGCCTGGCGGAAGCCACTAGGAAGAGCCCCAGGCAGAGACCCAGCCTCCTTGGCATCCTGGTCTTCTCCCTGGGATCTCTGAGGTGATATGCAGTTTGAAATGCTGAGCATCTCCAGTGCTCCCTGAGTCTGCATGCTCCCTTTGTGTAGGTACTTTCTTTAAGTCCGGCCGCTCCCTCTGAGGCTGACTACTCCTGCATCCAGCTGTTCCCTCTGTGTGCAGCTGCTCCCTCTGTGTTGAGCTACTTTCTTTGAGTTGAGCTGCTCCCTTTTGTCCAACTGCTCCCTCTGTGTGCAGCAGCTCCCCCTGTATCTATGTGCCCTGTGTCCAGGTGTGGTGCTGTGTGCTTACATCACATGGAACCCTGTATACACAAATACCTGTACAGCCATGGACCTTGAGGCAAATGCATCAGAGTCCTCTGGGAGTTGGGTGGCTTCAGAACCTGAGCCTGGAAGCCTGGGCCATGTGTCAACCATGAGCACAGTACTGCTTGCCCCAGGGTGAAGCAGGGTCGGATCCACACTCTAGCCTCAGCTTTCCTTGTCCCTGAGCTTGTATTGAGGACATTCCTCCTCAGTGTGCCTGGGACTCTCAGGCTGCCTTGGATTTGGCTTGCTGGAAATCTTAAGCCAGAGACCCTTGGGTTAATTTAGGGCTGGGCTCAGCTGTTTCTTTTGGGGTGGGGAATTGCTGTGTATCTAGTTTCTCTTTTCCCTTCTGCAGAGGAAATGGTCCAGGACTTTCCTCTGAGCTTTCTCTGATGGTCTCCTAGCCCTGGGTTCACAATGGCTATGCTCCTTGATGACATATGGCAGGGCATATCAAGATTTCCTAGCCTATTATAGAACCCAGTGCTCCGGGCCACTGTGATTGGCTCAGGTGTGGACATATGTCTGGGCTCTGTCCAATTAGAGTGTATCCCTAGTGGTGCAGGAGCTCTCTCTGCCTCTGGATTTGGGCCTGGAAGAGATGGCTGGAGCTGATGGGGCCGGATTGTTGCCATGCAGAGCCTAGAAAGAAACCAATGAGGAGGTGAGCTGAAGCCTGGTCCTGATGACATCATCAGACCCTTGGATCCAGCCATGCCTGAATTGCATGTAAATACCGACAGCACTTGGAACTTTTTTTTGAAACAGGCTCTCTGTTTCTTGTCCAAAGGTGGAGATGGTGTGGCTTCAAGCCTGATTCTTCAGTGACAATGATATTCCACAAGCCCCTGACCCTGCCCACTTGTCTCCATCTTCCTCCTCCAAGAGCTGGGCTGCCAGTGCTGGTTCACTTTGCAGGATGGACGCCAGTGGTGAGGGGTGGGGGCTGAGCAAAATGATTCTGTGAAAATGCTTTGGTACTTTGTAAACTGTTAAAGTCATGAACATGACTTCTTCACTCACTCACTCAAGCAGAGTGCTCTGCTCATTGCACGTCCTCTTCCTGTGCCTGAGCAGAGGAGATGCACACCTGGGTACCCTCCACATCCCTTCTCTCTGTTCCCTCCCTCCATGGGGCCTTCTGAGCTCTCCTTCTCCATCAAAACTCTCAGCAGACTCCACCCCCAGAGTGTCTGCCAGCCTCCTGGCACCTCCTCTTGGTTAGCTCAGACATGGTCCCTTGGCATGGGGCCCAGTGTGCTCTGGTGCCCTTGCTGTGGTCTCTTATGTGGACACTGACTTCACCTGGTACCACACTGAAAGCTTACCAAGGGCAGTCCAGTGGGCTTGATCTCCCCCTTTCCAGGGTCCAGCTGATCCAAGATGGACATTTGAGTAACAGGTGGGTAAATGGCTAAATACAAAACTAGGCTCCACAGAAGGTGGGCTTGCCAATTACTTTAGCACAGACTTTGAGATAGAGGTGTGCTCTTCTCCCACTGTAAGGAAAAGACCTTGGCATTGTCTGAGACTCTGGATTCCAGGCGCTTTGCCTATATTGATGTGAATTCTAGGGCAATGTGTCAGCACCCCCATTGCACACAAGGGACCCTGAGGTGCAGGGAAGAGACATGGCTGCCCTCAGTCTCCAGCAAATGAGGGGCAGAATCAGATTCCTTGTCTCATAGCTGGGGCACGTGGTTGTTACTATTCAGGTCCCTGCTCAGCCTGATTCCCTTCCCCTCCAAGCAAGAAGAGCATTCGCTGTGGCTCCAGTCAGAGAGCTGTCATGTCTTGCTGGAGGTGTCCCCCGACACTAGCGGCCCAGAGGCTGCCTGGCTCCTGGAGATCTCCAGCTGCTCTTCCCAGCATCAGGTAGTTTGGTTAGTTAAAGAGTAATTGCCAGGTAGTAAGCAGCAGGCCTAGGGCCAGGCTCAGTGGCTCAGCAGTTTAATAAACTTCAGAGTGTGGCTCTGTCTGGTTTCAGGCATGGGGGACAGGATTTCTGAGAAGCTGGCTTGGCTCTATTGCCCAAAATAAAGATACAGCTGGCATTGCTGTCTCTGGCTCTTGACCAGAAGGCAGATGCTGTTATATGTTCATTGCTGGCTGTGGTTGGGCTGCAGAGGGTGCTCGGCAGACAGAAGCTGGGCTGGCCAGCCTGCAGGAAGCAGTGACATGAAGATGGCATGCCTGTATTCTTATTCCCTCCACGTGCCACCTGTGGCAGTCTCCATGGCACCATGGAGGGAGCACTGGGTTGGGAATCTGCATCTGAGGGGCAGCCAGAGGCAGCACAGGCTGGGCCAGAGCTGGGTGGCTGCTGTGAGGACTTGGGGTCTGGAGGCATCAGATTATGCTGTTTCTGGTAGAAGTCACTGTAGGTGACTTGTCTCTCCTAAACACCCACACAAAAACCAAAACATCCTCAACAGAACTGAAGGCAACTTTAATGGGGTGCTGGGGCTGGTGCACCCTGGCTGGTGGGTGGCGTGCATCACTGGAGCTAAGAGTTGGCTCAGTCAAGGCAGAGCCTGGAAAAGCTACCTGTGGGGTTGGAGTCCTGTGTCCTCCCTGCTGTGACGCTGATAGAGGGACCTGTTGGGGAACCCTTTTCCCATTTGGGAAATGAGGGGGATCCTGAGGAGCTCCTGGCACAATTCTGCCCCAGGCAGACCCTGGAGCAAAGAAATGCCCCTGAAACACCTGCCTGCCTGGGGGACCCTCTGAGGGCCACTATCCTGCTAATCCTTGGCTTTCCCTCAGCTGCTTTCCTGGGAGAAGCTGAAGGTCCTGGGTCCGCCAGCCCTAACTCTTGCATTTGACTTTCAGCAAGCTGATTCATCTCTGAGCCTGAATTGTCCTCCTCGGCACAGTGGGGTGAAAGACAGCACAGTGGAGGTGGACTGTGCAAAGAAAAGTGTTCCAAGACCTTGCTTCTTTCTTGGGGGTGGCCTGGCCCTGAGTGCCCCACAGCTGATTGCAGAGGCGGATGGGGCAGATAAGGGGGTGTGGTGATGCAGGTGACCCCACAGTCATTCTGGAGAAGCCTGGCCACGCCTGACCCCTGAGGATTTCTGAGACTCCTTGGAGCACTTGGGTGGATCCTTGTCCCACTCCAATTCCTCTGATCAGGCTGGATCTGAGGACTGGTGTATCATTCATTGCTGGCCTGTGTACGGGATGGGGCAGCAGTGAGGCCAGGCAGGATCTGTAGCACAGACCAGGAAGGTGAATGTCCCAGGGAGATGACAAAGACAGGACAGTGGGTATCCTTTGAAGGGTGAAGTCCCTCTTGTGGGCATGTCTCCAGGCCAGCTTGAGCTGTCTTCCTGCTGTGAGCCCTGCAGTGTGGTTGGCTCTCTGCTGGCTATTCACCCTTCGATGGCCTTGGCCTGGACCTTGGTTTTCCAGGCATGGAATGGGATTAGGACCTGTACCTGGGAGGTGGTTGAGAAGAATAAACTAGACATTCATTTAGGAAGTATCTACCTGGGAGCTGGAGGAAACCTCTCAGAGATGGCAGGAGGCACTGAAAAACCTCCCCAGTGTCCACAGCAGCAGCTTCCACAACCCCAGGGTCAGAAGTTCTGGAGAGAGGCTACGGCTCTTCCTCCAGGCTGGGGCTCCAGAAGCCACCCCACTGGGTACCCACAGCCCCTAGATGCCATGCTCTGCCTTCCCCAGCTGTCTCCCCTAGCATGCGCAGGCTACCAAGCTTGGAACCCCAGTTTTCTCTCCTCTGGCTCAGTTTCTCCACAAGGCTGTGGGGAGGGGTGGTGCTGAACCCCATTCTCCTCTGACTGAGGCGCCTCTTGGCACAGCCCACATCCCCCTGAGCCCTGCACCATCCAGAAGTTGAGGCTCAGAAATAAGAGTGGGAAAGATTAGATATTAATTTAATTTAGTTTGGGTTCTAATTGTCTGGAGAAATTTCTTATGCACTAACATTAATTTATTTTCACTTAGGGCCAGTTACGCTAATTCAAATCCTCTTTAAGTATTAAAACACTTATATTGTGAATCAGATAATAAAACTGATTAAGGAAGCGGGGGAGGCAGGAAGGGGCTCTGGGACAGCGGAAACTTGCTTCCGCCCAGGAAGAAGAGGCAACTCATCATCTGCACGGGGTGAGGAAGGTCTGCGTGTCTCTGCAGGACCGACTTGGGCCCTTACTGGGTATGGAGCTCGGAGTCCGGCTCTTCATGCTAGGCCCAGCGGGATGTCATGATATAACACGAGATGATACTGACCCTTCCCTCAAGTTACTTGGTAACTTGTCATGTGCTGATGAAATGTCTTCTGCGGGCCTGGTACTAGGTCAGGTCCAAGGATCAGGAGTGGGCTTGGTTGTGGAGGGCAAGGGTGCTGAGGCTGCCATGCAGGGCCCAGCATGCTGGGTCAGGCCAGAACTGGGTGGCTGAGGACCGGATTCAGCATAAAGGGAGGCAGCAGCAGGCAATCATGGGGCTGGCCACACCCACCACTGCCCCCTAAAGATGGGTGCCTGGCTAAGGTATCACCTAAGAGGAGAGACCAGGGACTCCCTCTGCCGCATCTGCCACTTCTGCCATTTCAGGTTTCCCCTCTCCTACAGTAGCACCCTGAGGTTGTTACTGCACAGAGCACACTATGTGGCTAGAGCAAAGGGCCTGGGGCCAGGAGCCCTAAATGGACAAGAGAGGTCAGGTAAATGGATCTTGGTACAGAGCAGCTGCAGGGTACAAGGCTCCCTCCCTATAGACTCAGAGGCAAGAGGCAGGGCAAAAGGGAGCTGGAAAATGTCCCTAACACAAACCCCTCTCACATGCTTAGTAGACACTTGTCACAGGAATGAATGAGTGATGAGTGTGGAATGAACACAGTTTGAACTCTGTTCTATCTAGGGGGAAGAGCAAGGCCTAAGGTGCTCAGGGTCCTAGTTGCCCTTCAGGCTGAGCCCTGCCTGCTTCAGAATAGGAGTGGGACACAGGCAGCAGTCCAGATGATGTCCTGGTGCAATGCCCATCATGGCCAACCCAGGACCTCGGGTGGGAGCTGCAGCCTCCGAGCCACATCTCGGGCTGTGGTAGGCCCGGAGCCACAGTGGCAGAGCCTACCTGGACCAGAGGAAGGGCCTCTTCTCTTCTTTCTGGGAGTGTGAGGGGAAGAGGGCTGGGGGAGGAGGTGGGTGCTAGTATGGCCAGTGGCACCTGGAGGTCTGAGCCCAGTGTGGACAGGAAAAAGCAGGGCAGATGTCCAACAAACTCCACTTGGGACTGTGTTGTGCCACTTTTTTTTTTTTTTTTGTGGGTACCGGGGGTCGACCTCAGGACCTCACACGCCGGCAGGCGCCCGTGCCACTGAGCGATATCACCGGCTCCTTTTTCATATGTGGGTTCCGGGAGTCGAACTCGGGCCCTCGCACTTGCCGGGCAGGCGCTTAAGCCACTGAGCCATCTCACCGGCCCTGTGTTGTGCCACTTTGTCACTGCCCCCTCGTAAACTGTGTGGCTTTGGGCAAGGCAGCTAATGTCTCTGGGCCTTGGTGGCCCCATTAATCAAATCAGGCTGGGGGATGGGTGTGCCCTCCCCCATGGCTTGTCTCTGGCTGCAGTGCTTGCTCAGGCTGTGCCTGGGGAGAGCTGAGTCCTTGGTGTGGGGGCGGCTGGAGCAGGGCCCCTATTTGCCAGTGATGTGACTCATCAGGTGTTGACAGTGAGTCATGGGAGGGATGTAAAGAATGACTTCCTGGCTCTAGTGTGTGGATCTGAACACATACTGAGAAGCTGCAGGCCAGGTCTCTCCATGATGCCCCCAGTGACTCGTCCTCGCCCCTGAGGCTGCCCTGTGATCAGGGATCCTGGGCCTTGGAGACCTTCTGTTCCTGGTGCCTCATTGCACAGATGGAGAGGCTGAATCCAGGGAAGGACAGCAAGAAGCCCCAGGACACTGCATGTGGGCTGTCCACAGTGACACCAGGTCATAGGATTTGGGGAACACAGCCTTGACTGCCTGCAGCTCATGGCCTAGTAGTGTGGGTTAGAGACCAGGGTGATGTAGCTTACCTACAGCCTGGGGAGGGGAAGAAGGAAAAGCCCAGGGCTTGTGCCACTATCCTGTGGGAAATATGGAGGTGGGGTGTGAGTGGACTTTGGGGAGTGCAGGCCATACATGGGATAACATGTTGAGGAGCTGGGTGGGGGAACATCTCTGTTTCAGAGAATGCTTCTGCTTCCTTGTATTCCCTCTCTCCTGATCTTGCATCCCCGTGTGCCCAGTGAGCAGAGTTGTGCAAGATGTACATTTTTTATAAGCATTGAGTGAAAAGCCAGGACCATGCATGTCTGTGCTTATAAGCATTGATGGGTGGCCCTGAGGAAGGACAGGGAATGAAGGGATGGATGGATAGATGTATGCTTGGATGCATGTATGTACCAATGTGAGTAGATGGGTGGATGGATAGGTAGGTGAGACAGTGGATAGAGGGACAGGTGGATGGATGAGTGGGTGGGTAAATGGGTGGATGTGATTGGTGAGAAGATGAATGGATAAATATGTGGATGGGTATAAGTGGTAGGGAGATGAATGGGTGTATGTGTGGATGTATTAAAATGATACAGGGGTATAAAGATGGGTAGATGGTTGGAGGGATGAATGGATAGATACACAGATGGATGAGGGACAGATAGATGAAGGAGTAGGCAGGTGGGAGGATGAATGGTGAATGGATAGCTACATGGGTGGGTTTGAAAGTGGGTGGATGGATGCAGGTTGAATGTGTTGTGGATGGATGAGTGATAGATGAATGGGTGGGAGGATGGATGGATGGATGAGTTGGTGGGAAGGGAAGATGTGTATAGAAGTATATGTGGGTGGGTATGTGAGGATGGGAGGTAGCTGAATGGATGGGAGGTTATGTGAGTGGATGGATAGATGAGTAGGTGAGTGGATAGGAGAATGAAATGGATTTGGGGTAAGTGGATGGATGGTAGTGACCTTTCCAATAATTGAGACTTTAAGCTGACTCTCCTGTTAGCAATTAGTTGGGGATCTATGTGCAAGGCAAGTGCCACTGGTCCATAAAAGTCCAGGGCTTAATTTCTTTTTTACCCTGTCACTGTGTGACCTCTGGTAAGTCATTTACCCTCTCTGATCTTCAGTTCCTCATCTGCAAAATACAAGGCTGTCATTGACTTCTAAAGTGTCTTTGCTTTGGTAAAGTTTTAGGCAACTCCTTCCCTTTCTGCCCTCTGCCCCTCCTTCCTCCCTCCTCCTGAGCAAGGGTCCCTTTCCCTCTCTCTCTCTGGCATGCCTCAGACTCAGGCTTCTTAATTGACCTATGGTGAAGGCCAGGCAGGTAGCTCTGCTGTGACACCTTCTGGAGCAGGGCTTGTCCATGCCAGCTTCCCGGCCAGACTTATGCAGGGGTATGACTTGGTTTCAGGCTGTCATTTAAGTCCTGCAGAGGGCTGTCTGTCTGAGTGACTGCCCTGGCTGAGGACATGGCTATGTCTGCAGCCCCAGACAGCTGCCACATGGTAGTGGTGGTCGTTGTTGGCTATTAATGTGGTTATTGTTAATTATTATTATTTTTGGTAACACTGAAGTTTCAGTATTCATCTGGACACCTTGCAATGCTTTGCCCACACCCTGCCCTTCAATAATTTTGTCCATCATGTGGCTGTGGCCAGAACTGCTGGTGTCCATGGAACAGGTAGGAAAGGAAGAGAAACGCTGGCATCTCCTCCGTGGTGATCACCGAAGAATAATGACAACATAATTCCTGAGCTGCAGATGGGCCTGTGGGCTCGGAGAACAGCATGGTGGTGTCAAGCTGACCTGGGTCTCTGCCCAGGGCTCTACTGGCTGCGGTCCCTCCCCACTCTGCCCCCGCAGATGTGGTAGCCTCTGGCCCATTTCCTCCTGCATAAACAGGGAGATCACCACCCACCTCCATGTAGGTTTGTGAAGATACAAACAAGGAATGTCCCCTGAGGGTCAGTACAGTCCTGTCTTTGATGAGACCCTCGTCCCTTCCTTCTGATCTGCATAGATGGCTCTGGATGGGGCAGATGACCCAGGCCCTTCTCCTGGGCCCCACCCATGGTGGCCTCCCTGGGACCCAGGGCCTAGTGTGGACCATCACAGACAAAGACACTTATGTGTTTGATGCCATGTCCTTTCTGTGGGCCTTGATTTCTCTTTTGATAAATGAATGTGAGAGGGGTTTACGTTAGCAACATTTCCCAGCTCCCTTTCGCCTTGCCTCTTGGCTCAGTCTGTAGGGAGGGAGCATCGCACTGTGTAGCTCCTCTGTGCCAGGGTCCATGTGCCTGACCCCTCTTGTCCTTCTAGGGCTTCCGGCCCCAGGCCCTTTGCTCCAAGCACACAGAGTGTGTTCCATGCAGTGATGACTCCAGAACAGCGACCCCTGCAGGTGTGCGAGGTGGAGGTTGGTGACTCTGGGTGGGCACCTCTGGTCACTTATGACTGAGGACTAGCCTTGAGGAGAGGTGGGCACAGCTGAGCCCAGGGCTGGGAAGCAAGGAATCTAGTGGGTTTCTAGGTCACTGAACCTGGAAGTAGGGCTGGGTAGTGCAGGAGAAGACTCTGAAATGGCCCAGAAGTGGCAAAGGTGGCAGAGGGAGGTCCCCCTTGGTCTTTCTTCCTGGGTGATACCTTGGCTAGGCACTTGTCTTTGGATGGAAGTGGTAGATATGGCCAACCCCAGGTGCTGCCCGCTGTCGTAATTTTCCATGCTGCACTCCATCCTTGACCACATGAAGAGTCCCAGTTTGGGGCTGGACCTTGAAGTCACTTGCTCTCTGTGGGCCTCAATGTCTTCCTCTGGGAGCTGGAGCAGGGGAAACAGGAAGGCCCTGCTGGCTGATGAGTGTGTTCGGACTGCTGTTGGAGAGATGTAGGTATGGTTGCAGGCATGGCTCGACTGTGAGGCACAGAGCACCTTTATAGGTTTGCTGGGGTGAGAGAGCGAGGGGGGGTTCCCAGGTGAGCTGAGGATCCCTGCCCCATCTGCTTCTCCTTAGGAAAGTAACCCCCAGCCTATGCTTTGCAGACAAGTTTTACCTTTGTTTTTATGACTTTTTCCTTGGGGAAATGTGGCAGGCAGGTGGCCTGGCCCCATGTTGGTCTGGGGGCAGCATGTGCTACCTGGTGCGCAGGTCTGCTCAGTGTGCCTAGGAAGGCCAGGCAGGTCGTGTTTGAAGGGAATGTGTCCCAAATTGGAGTGCTGGAAAGCTGCAGGGCTCAGGCAGGGGGACCCAGCATGCCTGGAGTGTGGTGCTTTCGCTGGCTCCCAGCTCCTGGGTCACCTCTGTGGTTTCCCTGGCCCCTGATCTGACCTGCAGTCCCCTGGCTCTGTAGAGTGAGTACTGGGCTGTCACATTCACCTCTTCATCATGGGCTTGGCTGTAATGGCTGGACAGTGGTTCCAGAGTCATTCCCATGCCAGACAGCCTGGCTCCCGCCAGCCTCTGGGTGGCAGTGGTGGCCCAGCTTCTTCCCTGAAGCCAAGGTTCTGCCCCAGGATCCTGCTTTTAATGGACTGTGCTCACCTGAGGCTGGGCATTTCTGGGGGAGCCTGGTGTTCAGCGTGAGTGGGAGGCAGTGCAGGGACAGAGATCACAGCAGCAGCCAGTCCTTCACCTGCCTGCAGGTGCTTAATAGGCCTCAGTGACTTGCTGGTCCACAGCGCCATGATCTGCATTGTCTGCGAAGCCCTGTGGAGCCAGTCATGTACCCACATCCTGGGTTTCCAAGTCCTTCTGCAGCCCCCATGGGGAGCTGTGACACTGCGCCTTGGAAGTCCTGTGAGAGCTGGAGACCCTTGGAGAATATGCTATGATATGCATGTCATGAATTCCTGCATCCTTGGCTTGGCTGCCTCTGTGGTAGGGGCCCTTCAGGACCTGGGAAGAGCGTTGTGAGAACCTGCTCTTGTCTTCTAAAGAGCCTTTGGATGTCAGTCTGTGGCTCTCCTGGCAGAGGAGACAATAGGGGCAAAGTCACCAAGACTGGAAAATGCCAGTTGTTTCTATGGTCATATCCTCCAGTATGAGATAGGGTTGGGGGACAGCCTGGAGCAAGCTCCTCAGCCAGGGATGATGTTATCCCTAGAGGGTGTGAGCCATGCATAAGATGGCTATCAATGGCCTGAGACATTTTTTATTGTCACCAATGAGATAGGGAGGTGCTATTGGTATACTGTAGGGTGAGGGCAGAGATGAGGCTGAGCCCTGAGCAGGATGTCCTGGCCATGAAGAACTGCCTGGCCTGAGGCTCAGGATGACAGGGAAGAAAAGCCAGGAGTGGAGGCAGTAGGTCCTGGGTGCAGCCCTCTGAGCAGCATCCTTACCCTGTAAGGAGGTAAGGATGACAGGCTGCCCTGGCTGCTGTGGGCACCAGCCCAGTATGCTGCCAAGCAGGCAAGGAAGATGGCAGCAGGATGTAGTGAGGTGGCAGCAGCTGCACTTGGGGTAGAGGGAAGGCCAGGCAGAGAGCATGGTGCCTGCCAGGGATGGTGAGGCAGAGGACAGGGTGCCTTTGAAGGAGGACATGTGTGGAGATGGGCAGGCTCAGGCAAACTGTCAGGAAGGGGCATAAAGGTGAATACTGGGGTCCTTGAACATCAGGTCTGGAGCCTGGACCAGTGTGGAAGGTCATGGGCTATGGAAGAGGAAGAGCCCTGCTCCCAGGCCACATGCAGGTGCCTCATCAACTCAGAAGTGGCAGCAGCAGGCTGGGGTGCTTTGGTGAAAAGCCTAAATACTGCCCCAGATGCTGCTGAGTGGCTGAGGGACAGTGAGCATAATTATTCCCAAGACATGCCTGAGGATACTTCCTGACTCTTTCACAAGGGAACACTCTGGTTTAAAGAATGGGCTCTGATTGGGGGCACTCTGAGAAAGGACAACTCCACCTCCAGTGGCCTCCAAGATCCTCTAAGAAATCATACACAAAGGATCTCAGCAGAGGCAACCTCTGCACACACGGGTCGCAGGATAATCAGAAGTGCTGCTGGCCACAGAGCTTTTGAAACACTTTCCAGGGAGGCAGCCACTATTGAGGGCCTTCATGTGTCTTGGTTAGGACATGTGAAAGCCTCTACTCTCTGCCCTAGGATCTTCCCCTTCCCCATGTACCTGCTGCAGCTCTGTCCCCTGGGTGGGGCTCAGGCAATAAGAAAAATGATAAGTCTGGAGATTTGGGAGAGGGTTGTGTGTCAGTGGGGCTACTCTGCATGGCCCTGGCCCCTGAGACAGTGAGAATATACACTGCCAAGCTCTGGAACACATACATTGTCTCTTCCACCACATTCTGGGTCAAAAAAAGTTCCAGTGTCTTAGTCACTTTCCCATTGCTGAAATAAAATACCCTACACCCACAAGTTAAAAGAGAAGAGGTTTATTTTGGCTCAGGGTTTCAAGGGTTCAGTCCATGGTTAGCTGGCTCCAAGTCAGAAACATAAGGTGCAAGGGCATGGCGGAGTAAAACTGGTTAACCCATGGCAGTGAGGAAGCAGAGAGATGGGAGGAGTTGTAGACAAGAATACACCCTTCCAGTCACACCTTCAGGGGCCCACCTCCAACCAGGCCCCACTTCCTATTGGCCCTGAACTCATCAATGAATGATCCACTGATGAGAATAGCACCCCCATGATCTAATCCCCAAATTCCCACCTCTGAACATATAAGACTTCGGGATGACATTTTAGATCTAAACCATAATGCCCAGGTAGCCTTGGTTCCCAAGTGGGGCAAGGGCTTATACACTGACAGGGGCTTTGCCCTGGGGAGGTCCCACCCCCTGCCACCTGCCAGTTCTGTCTAGATGGGGGTTGACATGGTGGGGGTTTGGTCAGGGGAGAGGCTGGTAGGAGAGACTTTAGAGGCTCCTCACTTATTCATCAATGCATATCCAGGAGGTACCTTCTATGGCCTAATTCACTGCTCTATGAAGGATGCCCACCATGAGGGGGAAAGAGACAGATGGAGCAGACAAGCTCAGGCGTGTCACCCTTGTCACTCCAAGGAAGTGAGGGGCAGCAGCAGGAACAGAGAAAATGGAAGACTAGTCTGGTGGGAGTGCTGCCGGGAGGAGGAGATAAGGAGTTGACACTTAGAGGATAAGGAGCCAGCTGAACTGTGAAGAGTGTAGAGAAAAGCATTCTTGGCAAGGAACAGCATCAAAGGTGGCCTCGAGTGTCAGACTCTGAAGGCAGTGAGCTTTCCGGGGAGAGAGAGGGAGAGGAAAGCAGTTGTTGCTGCGTCAAGGACCCTCCTCATGTTCAACAATGTTTTCCAGCCTGTTTATGTCCTTGAAGTCTGCTTCACTGGAGGTTGGGGTTAAATGCAGGCCTGCTCCTCTAGGGCCAGGGCCAGGGCCTTGTCAGGGCCCCTACCTGGGGTGTAAATGGCAACGACAGCCTTGAGAGATAGCAGTGGCACTTCTGTCAGGGCTAAGCCTGATGTTTCTGGGGCCAGGGGCTGGATGCGGTGAGAACAATTTCAGGGTGGAACTGGATGGAAGGGCAACAGCACGAACACTGGCCCCTACCTAGACTGGCCCTGCAGTGGGGGCTGTCACTCCTGGGAGGTGACTTGAGTGTGCACCAGCAGGAGGGGGACTGGGGCAGTGAGCAGGACACATACTGCCCACCAGGAGGGACTTGCTCAGAGGGGCTGGGCATCAGGGAGGGGTCCTGGCCACACCAGGCACCAGCTGAGACTGTGTCCCCTGGAGCTGTCTACACCTGGAAGATGCCCATCCAGGGTGGTCCTGGAGCCACTCTGTCTCTGTCACAGACTAGAGGCTCCCAAAAGCGCCACACCTCTGTCTCATGCTCTTGCTGGGCTGTGGCGTATCCGCCTGTGTTTATCTCTAACCGCTGTTTCCATGTTTCTGGAATAAATTCCTCCCACCTCCGCCTCTTTTTTTTTTTTAACTTTCCATTTTCTGTGCGTGAATCCGCCTCCTGCTGATGGTCTCTTGGTTCGATTAGAACAATCACTTCTAAGCTCGGAAATACCCAAGTTGAGGGAAGAATAAAAAGACCAAAAAAAAAAAAAAAAAAAAAAAGACAAAATCTCCATCCCACAGCCGTCCGAGGGAGATTTCCTTATCTCCTGCCTACAGTCTGTGGGCTGTGTGTGCTTAATAACCACAGATCTTGTCCTCTGCAGACAACATGATGGCCTGCCAGGCAGGCAAAGCCCTAGGTGGGGAGCTGGGTGGGTGGGCTTCACAGCTCCCCCGCACTTCCTGCCTCTTAGAGCTGCTGGTGCAACAGCAGGCCAGGCCTTCACCCCACAGGCCAGGCTGCTGGGGAAGGGGAACGAGGGTGTCATCCTAAGTACCCAGCAGGCATGGCCCGAAGGCTTCTGGTAGCTCCTGAGATGGGCAGGTCTCACACACCCATTGTACAGATGGAGAAACTGAGGTCCAGAGGAGCCAGAATATTCACGGTGGGTGCAGGTCCTAGAGAAGAGGACATGGCAAAGGAGGCCGGATGCAAAGAGTGCCTGAGGAAGGAATGGGCTCTAGGCTGTGCTGGGAGAGCATGCAGGCCGTGCACTGAGTGAGCTATAGCCAGACTTGGGATGTTCATTCTCCTGGCCCATTACCCTTACCTGGAAGGTGACAACTGTCCCTGCTTGGACAGTGCTGGCCAATGTGGGTACCCAGACACAGGGACCTGAGTGCTGCCCCCCCCCCAGCCTCCCCTGACTAATAGAGTTCAATCCAAACATGAAATCTCTGGTGGCGGCGCTTGCCCGTAATCCCAGAACTCCAGGAGATTGAGGCAGGAAGTTTATAAGATCAAGTCCTGGTTGGGCAATTTAGCAGATTAATAAGATCATGTCTCGAAAATAAAAACAGGGCTGGGGATATAGTGCAGTATAAAGGCCCTGGGATCAATCCCCAGTACAACAAACAAACAAACAAACAAACAACAAAACCCAAAACATGAAATCCTTGTGGCTCTGTGCTCTTCCTCTACTGTGAAAGATCGAGCTCTGTGTACTGAACTCCATGTGCTGAGGGCCCTGCAGACCTCTGAGGTGGGCTTCCTTTTCTCCCCTCTGCACCAGAAGATCTGGCCTTGGAGTGGAGTGTGGAGCATTTGAGGGGGCAGATGGGCCTTCCAGAAAGAATCTCAGGGTGGGAAGTTTGCTGAGATGACTGAATGAGGAGCAGTGTTTCAGTCCCGGGGAGAGTGATGGAGGAGACCGTTCCCTGGAGCAGGCACCAGACTACTGGAGAGGGCAGCCCTCTTCTCCTCTAACGGCTGCTGGCAGAGGTGCAACCCCCAGAAGGCCACCTGCTGCCTGGCACTACACGGCCTCAGGGATGCAGCACAAGCCCTCCTGGTGGTGCCTGAGGCCCAGGGCTGCTTTGAGGCTGGGGGCACAGGAGGGGCGTTGGCAATATAGAATGACATGTGCGGAAGACCTACAGGCCATGTCATGGGGACTTCAGCCCTCAAAGCGGAGACTGTCCCTGGGGGGTTCCTGGAGCTCATCCCCTAAGAGTCACCTCTGGACCTACTAGTTGGGTGGCTGAGCCATTGCCAAGGGGGGCAACTTGAGCTCTAGCACCTCTGCCCTCTCCCCAGCTGGGCACCTCTGACTTCCCTCTCCCCAGCTGGGCACCCCTTGCCTCTAGTGTTTGGGTAGGCACTGTCTGTACCCAGGCTGCTGCAGAGCAGCACTGAGGTCTGCAGGGAGGGACAGCCCAAGGCCCTGGCAGAAGAAGAAGGGACCAATGCAGGGGTCCCTGAGTTCTACAGCAAAGCATATCCATGATTCCCCTACAAGATAATTTCAAGAATGAAGAGCCAGGGCCGGTGAGATGGCTCAGCGGCTTAAGTGCCTGCCCGGCAAGCGTGAGGGCCCGAGTTCGACTCCCGGAACCCACATACGAAAAGGGGGCCGGTGATATCGCTCAGTGGCACGGGCGCCTGCTGGCGCGCGAGGTCCTGAGGTCGACCCCCCGGTACCCACAAAAAAAAAAAAAAAAAAAAAAAAGGAATGAAGAGCCAAGGGCCTCCACCCTGAGCCAGAGCTGAGTTTGAGGAGGAAGACACAGGAAGGCCTCTGACAGCTCTGGCCTATGCCCCTTCTTCCTGCAACAGTGATTCTCTGGCAAGGTCCCAGCCCCACAGCGGTGCTCCTCATGGGGTCTGGGAAGAATGGGGCTGGTGACTCTGAGGAGGTGGGTGGGCTCCAGAGCATTGCAGCAGCTCCTGAGACAGGTGTGATGGCAACTGCCATAAAAGCTGGCCCTGAGGCAGGGGGCACTCAGAGCATTAGGAGAGGGGCTGAGGCAGCAGCCAGGACCTCTGCTGGGCAAGAAGCCTTGGCAGGCTGGCTGGGAATCAAGGGGCCCCTGAGATGAAAGCCCAACAGGGAAGGTGTGCAGGGGCCTCCTGGAGGTAGTAGTGGAAAAGGCAAGTGGAAAGGGTGGGTGAAGACACTCTAGGCTGAGTGAGACATTTTTTGTGATGACAGCCACTTGTGTCTTGATCAGGAAGACACCCAGGAACAGAGAGAGGATGTGGATCAAGGTGAGGCCAGGATATTTCCCACCATGATGTGGGTGGCAAGAGACCAGGGCTAGGGATATCTTATGAGTCAGGGGGTTAAATTGCTCCCTCAATCTCCACCCCACCTAGGCTGGGATTGAGGTGGGGTTGACCTTGACTGAGATACTTCCACGCCAGAAATGGGGCCTCATAGGCTGGGTGGGGCCTGGTGTGTCCATCCAGTGCATCCTGGGTGGGACTGAACCATGGGATGCGGGGACTGAGCTCACACTCAGCTCTCTGACTTCTGCAAGTCACCTCAGGTCCTTGGCATGTGACAAGTCACACTGTTTTTTTTTTTTGTGGGTATCAGGGGTCAACCTTAGGACCTCACGCGCCAGCAGGTGCCCGTGTCGCTGAGCGATATCACCAGCCCTTTTCTCATATGTGGGTTCCAGGAGTTGAACTCGGGCCCTCGCGCTTGCCAGGCAGGCGCTTATGCCACTGAGCCATCTCACCGGCCCACAAGTCACACTGTTGTAGGACTGACAAGTCACATTGTGCTGTCCAGCAGTTCCAGGTTCTTGTCCTGCCCAAAGAATTGGTTGGGACAATCAGTGAACTTGAAAATGTAGTGTTTATTTAAAGTAATAGAAGAAGGAAGAGAAGTGAAGAAAAGTGAGGATACGCCTTGCACTCAGAACAGGCCACTGCAACAACAAGAGGGCAACAGTGGCCGGGAAGCCTGTGGTCGCAGTCTTTTATATCCTTCTTCTGAGATCAAATCCGGGCACTGTAGGTCACTGTTCTGCATCATGATTTGAGGGCTCTCTGGGATTGACAGCTCACACCCTATTGCCCACCCTCCTTTCCATGCCCTAATCTCCTACCTTAGTGTTGGGAGCCTTTTTCTTACTGCGCCACCAACATGGCGCGGATAGCCTGCTTCCTATCAGCTGATCAGCCTATGTTCCGCATTTCTATGTTCCCTTATTAGGGAAGGTTTTGGGCAGCGGGCGGATCCCTGTGGCGGCGCCCAATGGGTGTGCTATTCGTGGCAGAGGGTGATTGGAGATGGATTCCTATATAGGAGAGTGCCCGGGGGAGAAGGGAGAGGAAGAAGCTGGAAGAAGCTAGCTTAGCTTGAGAACCGGCTTGGGTGCGACTTCGGTCCCTGTACAGCGTTAATAAATTGTTAATAACAAGTTCCACTTTCGTGTGTTCCTTGCTGGCAAGGGCGCGCAACAAGTGGTGGCCCGTACGGGGAACGAACTCGCGACCTTGGCGTTATCAGCACCAAGGTAGGTTTCGTTTTTACTCTGAGCCGATTCTCCCCAGTGAGGGAGGCCGCCGATAGAGCGGGATTCTCCCCAGTGAGGGAGGCCGCCGATAGAGCGG
This sequence comes from Erethizon dorsatum, assembly GCA_028451465.1. Classification (NCBI taxonomy): domain Eukaryota; kingdom Metazoa; phylum Chordata; class Mammalia; order Rodentia; family Erethizontidae; genus Erethizon; species Erethizon dorsatum. Next base: position 68,224,035 of record CM051828.1, on the reverse strand, counting down.
GAGTGGATCCACTAAACCTCCGGTAAGAGAGGGGCCGCGGGTGTGCGGGAAATTGCTGTGAAGATACTGCGCTCGACGCAGGTTTCGTTTTTACTGGCCCGGCGCAACTTAAGCGCCGGCCAAGTTTGAGGAAGTATATCTGCCTAAGCTCTGTAATGGGTGCTGCCTCGTCTCACCAGTCAGTTTTGTGCACGCATGCAGGTACACCTTTCTCATGGCTTGCCATACAATCCACAAGGCCAGGGCATCATCGAGCGTGCTCATCGCACGCTCAAGGACTATTTACAAAAACAAAAAGGGGGAATCTTAACCACCCCTAAGGAGCGTTTATCCATGGCTCTCTTTACCCTCAATTTTTTGACCTTGGACGCTCGGGGGGCCTCTGCCACCGATCGACATGTAGGCGCTCCGATGGCCTCCAAAGGATTGGTCCGGTGGAAAGATGTATTAACGGGGCAATGGCGTGGCCCCGATCCCGTGCTGGTATGGGCACGAGGTTTGGTCTGTGTTTTTCCACAGGAACAAAATGCAGAGCCGGTGTGGGTTCCCGAACGTCTTGTGAGACTCAGTACAACCCAGACTCAGTCCATTGACTCATCATCGGTGGAAGTACAATGGAAAAATGAACTGAAACCTTTCACCTGAAGATAAGAGTGTATTTAAATTGCAGGAGATCCCCATTTTTTAGTCTTGCCATGCCGTGTAGTTAAAAGTTAATGGATGCAAGGACTGTGATTGTAATAGTTCTTTCAATTTGATTTTAATGTAGTTTTTAGATATGTTTGTAATCAGGTTAATTTGTCAAAGTATTGTCGTTTTAACTTTGAGTTTTGATCACCCTTTGTATATTTTGTTTTTGGTGCAAAAATGAGTGCAATAAGAATTGTATATGTGTAATTGTTATATTAATGTAAATCTGAATAGATCAACACATGTTAACTTTTCACAAATCTGCCACTAGAGACCATTGGTTTAAGGAAATGTGTGTGGTTATCAAGTTGACCAGGGGTGGATTGTGGTGGATTGACAATTGGTGGTCAACTTGTAAAACCCAGCTGAATTGAATCAGTGTGGTGCCTGGTGTGGAGGGCCCACCTGAGGACTGTTGCCAACAACATAAAAAGGAGAACTGGAGAGGAAGAGGTGGTGCTGTTGGTTCTCCTCGAGGAGCTTGTCATGCTGGCTTTCCTGATAGGAACTTGGCTGTTCTCATCGTCGGAGGAGCTCGGGACCTCACTGTTGCTGAGGATGGCTGTGGTGACTTTCGGGGGAGCTCTGGTTCTTACTCTGAGCGTCGCTTCCTGGCTCCGGGGTAGATCCCTCAATCTGCTGGCACAGATCCTTCATCCTGTGGGTGCAGACTTTCTAGCTTCCACCACTGACCTTTGGGCCTTCCCGATGCAGATCCATGAAATATACTTGCATGAGACATTGTTGTGGGCCCTAGGCCTTCAGTTGAATTCGTGGAGGCATTGCTATGGGCTCTAGGTCTTCAGCTGGACTCATGCAGGACACTGCTGTAGAATCCAGGCCCTCAGCTGGGTTCTTTGGGTCTTTAGTGTGTGGACAGATTTCCTGCACTCTTTTGTATAGCCGCCTTCTGCCTCTGGTGTTTGTGCCGCCTGCGGCGACGCTGCCGTAGGGATGTCGCCATGCTCGCTCAGGCCATTACAGCTGTGGATGCTGGTACATCTCCCCAAGTATGGCTGGCTGCCGTTCATTCGTAGCCTATGCAGGATGTAAGGCTAGCCGCACTGCACAGCAGTTGCCCTCGGGGTTGAGGGGACTGCTGGAATGCACGCTCATATGCATGTGGGTCTGCTCCAAAGCCCCACCCCTGTGAAAAGGGAGCATTGCCAATAGGGATGAAGTAGTATGAGCCTGGCCATCTCATGCTATGTTAATCCGCTTGGCGTTTGCACAACAGGGTACGGGCCTCTACATTCTCCTGCTGTTGTGCCATTTAAAATTAATTAATTAGGGGGAGATGTTGGGAGCCTTTTTCTTACTGCGCCACCAACATGGCACGGATAGCCTGCTTCCTATCAGCTGATCAGCCTATGTTCCGCATTTCTATGTTCCCTTATTAGGGAAGGTTTTGGGCAGCGGGCGGATCCCTGTGGTGGCGCCCAATGGGTGTGCTATTCGTGGCAGAGGGTGATTGGAGATGGATTCCTATATAGGAGAGTGCCCGGGGGAGAAGGGAGAGGAAGAAGCTGGAAGAAGCTAGCTTAGCTTGAGAACCGGCTTGGGTGCGACTTCATTCCCTGTACAGCGTTAATAAATTGTTAATAACAAGTTCCACTTTCGTGTGTTCCTTGCTGGCAAGGACGCGCAACACCTTAGTACCACATGACTTCCAGGAGCCAGAGGGACCTGAGCAGAGGCCCGAGACCATGAAGGATGCATTGTTCCCTGGCATCCCCCACAGAGACAGCCCTGGACCCTGCATTCCCATCAGCAGGGTCTGGGTGGTGATGGGGTCTTGCGCTCCTCTGCCTGGCTCTTACTTTGGCAAGGATGGCCGTCTGGGCTGTCTCACAATCATGACTGCGGGGTGGTATTTGCCACATCATTTCTTGTTTGTATAAAGACATTCTTGTCTCTGATCTTGTTCCCCTCCTGCCGAAGTATGTTGGTGCAGAAGTTGGGGTGCTTTGGTTGGGGGAGATACAGAACAACTCTCCATGTGACAGGTGTCTTCGTGTGAGGCGGGCATGTCTTTGAGGAGAGCTGGAGTGGGGAGCAGCCTGAGGGTCTCTGTTGGCCCCCTCGTCACCTCTTCACTGCCTGCTATACCTTGACCCACCTGCACCACTGCGTCCACAGGAGCCTTTCACCTCTCAGGGCTCCCTGTAGATGCCTGAGTATTTCAGAGTTTTCTAAAAGTTTCTGTTTCAGGTTCGTAGTGTCCACATCCCCTGCCTCTGTGGGTCTCACCTCACAGACACCCTCCCAGGTGGGTGCTGTCACCTTTACCTTGGAAGGCAGGTCACTAGGCACCAAGCAGGTCGCCCCAGCCTCCTAGCTAACCCTACAGGCTGGTAATTGTTCTCCACGTCCCCCTAGTATGGACATCGTACCTGGTTACCCCAGTGCCTCCCACCATCCCTCTTTTAAAAAGTAATCATTCATTAGTACAAGTAGTATTTTAGTAATATTATAAGATACCCCCAACCTGAACTGAGTCAGAGGAAGCCATACAATGAGCCCTGTGAACCAGCCTCCACTCCGATGTGGCCCGTCTTACTTAGCCCATGCCAGGAGACTGTCATGTCCCACCATGAGATGATCTGAAGCAAACCCAAGGCTTCATTTCATTTATCTCACCTATTTCAATATGTGCCCATAAAAGATATGATTCTTAAAAAAAAAAAAAAAAAAAGACCCAGCCATGAGCTCAGCAACACCCCCAGGAGGTGATACCTAATGTCCAGCTCCTCCCACTGTCCCTTGGAGTTACACAATATTTAAAAGCTTACCAGATTCTGGATCCAACTAAGGTCTTAAGCATTTGTTTCTGTGACATTAAAAATCTCCTTTAATCTATGGATTCCTTTTCATCTCTTTTCATCTCTTACCATACAGCAGTGAAGAAACTGGGTTGTCTGTGGGGTGTCCCACATTCCGGATTGTCCCCACTGGATCCTCTTAGACTGGTCCCCATGACCTGGAGGTGGCCTGCAGAACTGCCTTGTGAGTGGTGTTGAGTCTGGTGGCCTCTGTCTGTGATACTGCTGCTGCAGACAATCCATATCCACATCCATTAACTCATTGGAGGTTCCAAAATGGGGCTATCATTTTACTTTTCTTCACAAAGAGATATTATACTGCAAAGAAAAACTGCAAGATGCACCCAGCCTTCTCACTTAGCTACTTCAAATAGGTGCCCAGCAGTGGACTTTGATATGGTCTTCCATGTCCCTCTCCAAGCCTGAGCAAGTGCTAGGCCACATGTAGACATCCCACTTTGCTCTTTTCTTCACAAAATAAATTGTATCACATCCGATGCACTGATCTGTAGCTTGCTACATTCACTTAAAGTTATAAATTATGAACATTTTCCATGTCACTACATAGAGAGCTACTCATCTTTCATCCATAAACATTTCAGCATGTAGTTCTGAAAGATGAGGGCTCCTAAAAATATACAACCATTCTGCCACTGTCCCACTTTCCTGTAGGAAAGGACAATATTTTCTTAATATTAGGCATGTCCAACCAAGCTTCAGATTTCCTTCATTACATCATGTATTTTTTTTTACAGGATTTTGACTGAAATTATTTTCAAAATAAGGTCGACATATAATTGATAGTTCTCTCCCATCTTAGTTTACACCTCTGTCTCCCATACCCCTCCCTGTTTCTTTCCTGGGGGGTATTTGTGGCCCATAGCTCTCCAAAAGCCAGAGGCACAGTCTCCAGGACAGATGCAATGGAGTCCGAAACCAGACTTTGTGTTGAAACCAGAAGCCTCTTGTCCCCATCAGAGAGGTGACACTGGACACTGGGACAGGCTGCTGAAGTTCAGTGTCAATACCTTGAGGTGCCCTTCCCCTCTTCTCTCTGCTCCGTACTTGTCCACATTGTTAATCTGACAGGTAAAAAGCAATATCAGACAGGGTGGGGCAGCCATGTCTGAGACTCTCGAGGGCAGGCAGGCAGAGAGCTAGCATCCTGGCACAGTAGGGGAAGCCCAAACTGGGGGTGAAGTTGCTCACAGGCACTGGCCTCTCAGCTGGCTCACAGCCGAGCCTCTGGGGGCCCCACGGGATTTGCCTGCCTTCCACACCTGCAGCTCAGCTCGTGTGTACAAACACCCCATTACGCCTGATTACAAGCCATTAGTGCAATTAGGGCAGCCCCTCCACCTCCCGGGGCTCAGAGCAGCTGTGTTGGGGGCCTGGGGCAGAATAGCAAACAGCTTACTCCTGGGTGGGTGTGCGGGCGCTCAGCTCTGCAGGGCTCTGGGCGCCTGGTCTTCCTAGGCTGAGGTGCCCTTCAGACTGCCTGTCAGCATTTCCTGGGCTCCGGTGCATGGGGCAGAGGCAGGGTGGAGCCAGGGCCCAGACAGGGCTTACCTGGTGGGCAGATTCCTTCTCCTCTTGCCTCCCTCTGGGGAAAGCTGCCCTCTCCATCAGGCTTCTCTCCCTGCATGCTACAAATGTTTGGGGCTGGGGACTCATTTGATGGTGGCTATCCTGAATATGATAGGACATTAGCTCCATCCCTGGCCTCTACCCTCTAGATGCCAGCGACACCCTCCTCCCTGGGCGTGTCAACCAAAAATACTCCCAGACATTATCAAGCATCCCCTGGGGAAGCCTGGTCTCCCTGTGTCCTGCTCACTTGGGGCCGAGCCCTCCCTGGGAATTATCACATGCTCAGTCTTCTGTTGTATCTGCTTTGTTGCTCTCAATGCTGCAGTAGCTCCCTCCCTCCCTCACCCTCCCTCCTCTCTTTTATCCACCAGAGGAAGCCTTTCAATTCCAAACACTTAGTAACCTCTGCCCTGTCGCCCCCAGGGATGCCCAAGTCAGAGAGACCCCACATTGTCACTCCCTTGACCCTCCACGTAGAGCACGCAGCCCCAGCCTGCTGGACTCAAAGAGGCCATTTGAGGTACACGCTTGCCCAGGGGGAGAGAAAAGAGGCCGGGGCTGTTTGTTCTGGGACTAGGGAGCGATGTGTAGTGCTTTAGAGCTCGGCCAGGGGCGTCCTTTGCAAGCTGCCCCTGGCACCATGTGGATGGATCCTGCTTTATCACTCACAGCCCAGCTCCACTTTTGCTGTCTGCATTTTAATGACCATGTTTTACTAATTCTGAGACAATCACTTTTCCAGATTCCAACTTGTCTGAAGTTGGGGTGCACCTTGCGGTTGCTGGGGTCTCATAATTGCTGTGGTCCCAGAGGTAATCAGGAGAGAGCTGCTGTGGCCTGCTCATGTATAGATTTGAATTTGGTTGTGGCTGATGAGGGTTGATTGCAATGATGCACAGGATTCTTCACTCCTTTTCTCCCCACACTTTGCAACATGGTTTTTGTTGCTTCTCCCATACAAATGTGGAATCTGTTCCTAAGGGGACCAACTGTTATTGTTTATATCTAGATGTCCCCCAAAGCCTCGTTTCCTCATAGTGGGACTTTGTGGAGGTGATTGGATCATGGAAGTGTGATACTCATCAATGGAATGGCTCAGTGATGAGTTTATAGCTAAGTGTGATATTGGGAGGTGAAGCCTGGTCTGAGGAGGTGGGTCACTGGGGGTGTAGCTTAGAAGGGTTTATCTCCCTCCCTCCTCCCTTAAAATCTCTCTCTGCTTCCTGTCTGTATGTCATGAGCAACCCTCCTCTGCTATGCCCCTCTACCATGAGGGTCTGCCTTGGAGCCAGCTGAATATGGATTGAAACCTCTATAAAATGTGAATCAAAATAAACCTTTCTTCATTTAATTTGTGGTGTCAGGTATTGTGTCTCAGCTATGAGAAAGTAAATAAGACCCCAACCCTTTGGTTTTCCTGGAACTGAGGGCATTTTGGAGATATGGGACATTCAGGGCTAAAACTGGGAATATATGACTAAATCAAGGCAAGCTGGTTCTATTGTTCTCTATCCCTTGAGGTAGGGTTGGCTCTGTGATTCAGTGTTGCTGATGGAATGTGGCCAGTTGTGTGCTAGTAAACGGTTCCCTTCCCTACCCAAAGTCTTCAACCCCTGTTTTGTAGCGCTGAGTAATTCCTATCACAGCTGATTTCCAGCTACCAGTATGATGTCATGGAACTCAGAGTTGGGAAGAGGGGCAGTGGAAGTGACCTCGTATAGGTCACAGAGCTTAGTTTTAAGTGGTTTTGTGGGCTTCTGTTCTCAGGACCCTACAACCATCCTGTGGGCAGTCCCAGGCAAGCCCACTGGTAGATGAAAGTATGCAGATGGGGCCAAGTTGCATGGCCCCAGCCAAGACTGCTCCTAACTAGCCCACAGCTAGCCGAGACCTGCAGAGCTGCCCATGCAACCCATAGCCAGCCTCAGACCAGGAGGGTCTCAGCCCTGAAGGGACTGGAACACAGGCTGAGCCTTAGCTTCCTGAGCTCCTTGTTAATTTCTATTGTCTTAGGCAATTGCATGATTTTAATTATACTATTTCAAGCAATTTTTTGTTTTGTTGTTGTTTGTTATACAGCAATAGCTGATACATAGCTGTTCATATAGTTTCCCCTTCAGTTATGTGTATTGTTGATCTATTACATGGGTTGAGTCTGTTATCTGAGGTTTCTTCCAAGTTTCTACTCTCATTTGTCATGGAGTGGGGCTTGTCACACAGCAAAGCACAGACAAAGCACTAGGGTTTCTGTGTGTATTGGGAAAGCAAATGCTCATCTGTGAAGAAAAGGCCACAGTTCCTGTTTTCTTGGAAAGCAGCAACCAGTTGCTTTCTGTGCTCAGAGCGAGGACAAGTGCTCGGTTTGGGACGTGGATGTATACAAGGCCCAGCTGGCACAGATGATGCAGAGCGGTGGAAGGTAGGAGAAATCATCTAATACCTCCCAAGAAATGGAAGTATTTTCCAAACTGAAAGAGGCCAGTGTGACCCTTCATGAGGCATGCAAAACTGTCATGAGGCACCATGTCATGATTTAATTGGTGGTGTCTTTGTGCCACATGAAATCATGGCACCAGGATCAATGGTAGGTTCCACTTGGCAAAATAGAGTATCTTTTATATCTTTATATCTACACTACATCACCAACTCCAAGGTATGGCAGTGATAGTGGCTTTATTTTAATTAATTAATTTTTTTGGCACAGGGCCAAGAGCCTGGATGTGAGACAGAGCAGGTGCAATTAATCTCATTGGCCAGAATGTCAGATGAGCCACAACCTTAGCACTCATTGCTCTGGTCACAGGATATGAGGCAGAGGCTCCTTCTCTGTTTCATTTCTTGCTTGGTTTGTACTGAACAACCCTGAGACACAGCAGTTCAGGTGTCAATGGTACTAACCGGCAGATGAGGAAACAAAGGACTTGTCAGTTTTTCATGGGTGGCCTGGGTAGCCTCGAGGCCCCACACCTAGTTGGATGCTCTGCAGTCACCTCATTGAAGCAGGGGCTCATGTTTTTATCCTATCCCACATCCTGCAAAGTTGGCAGTCAAGCTGGGAACTTGGCTTCTGGGAGCCCACAGAAGGCAGGGCTGGCTCCCCAGCTTGGGAGCACACTTGCTGCTTGGTATGGGACCTGAGTACGTGCCTATGGGATGCATAACAGTCCCAGTCCCCAAGACCACTGCCCACTGCAGTGGTCTGTCTTGGCTCCACCTCACCCAGGTCTGGCAGGTATGATGCCCGTGGTCTGTGGGGACATTTTTCTCTGGGCTGAGGCTTCCCATCCTCCTAGCAGCAGCTAACAAGTTCATGTTGGTGGCAGGTGTTGGCTAGGGAGCTTGTAAATGGTTCAGCATCAGGTGGAAGTTTTCGTGGTCATTGTCATCCCCATCATCATTATGTGAACTACTGCCTGGGAAGGCGGAGAACCTGACCTGAGAAGGGGCTGCCCTTGAGTGCAGATCCTGCCATAGCTACTTAGTTTCCCTTAACCACAGGTAAGCATTAGGGCCTACTGATCCCCAATGCCTCAGTGCATTTCCACCTTAGCCCAAGTCCAAATGCCAACACCCGAGGAGCCGAGGTAAGGGCTGACCTTGAAATGGGCTGGAAGTAAACAGTGCTAATGGACGTTTATTTCTTTTCTTTTCCCCTTTTTTTTTTGTACCGGGAATTGAACCCACGTCTTCATGCTTACCAGGCAGGTGCTGTGCCGTTTAGCTACATCCCTGGCCCCTGTTTATTTCTCCATAGAGCTGACTCTCCTGACTGCTGGGGTCCACTGTGGGGACAGGACTGCCATTACAGACCAGTGGCAGAAAGGTATCTTCTTTTTTTTTTTTTTTTTTTTTTTGTGGGTACCGGGGGTTGAACTCAGGACCTTGAGCGCACCCGCAGGTGCCTGTGCCGCTGAGCGATATCACCGGCCCTTTTCTCGTATGTGGGTTCCGGGAGTCGAACTCAGGACCTTGTGCTTGCCAGGCAGGCGCTTATGCCGCTGAGCAATTTCACTGGCCCCAAGGTATCTTCTTTTAGTGCATTTCTGCAATTTCAATCTTGCTCAACTGTGAGGGACAGGCAGAGAGTTCAGCCCCCTCCCTGGGTCCTGGGAGAGCCGTGAAGGCACAATAAGCCATATGCACAGCCTTGATGTAACACCTCCCTCTGCAAGTGACTCTGAGGCCCTGAAACCTGGATGCGGGATCCCCTGCTGTGACCTGCAGGAAAAGGGCTGTGCCTGGCTATTCATGTCCCCTTGCTTTTCCCCATGCACACAATCTGCAGATGACCAGGTGTTAGGACTTACTGTTATAGCTAGAGATGGCTCAGTCTAGACCAGAGTCAGGGCTTAACGTATGCCAGGATCAGGGCTCTACCTGAGATTAGGGCTAAGTTCCTGGCCAGGGTCAGGGCACAGTATGGACCAGGATCAGGGCTCAGTGTGGACCAAGATCAGGATTCAGTATAACTTTCTGGGGGGTAGGGGCAGGATCAGGCATCAATCTGAGGCTGGAAGCCAGGGCATGTGTCCACCCTCAGGTTCAGTCTGGCCACTGTGTGGAGCCTGTTCCAGAGCCTGTGCTATTTTCATTTTCCCATAGTCCAGGCAGTACTGGGCAGGTGCGGCCTATGCAGCTTCCTGAGCATCAACCAGTGAGTGTGTGCAGAGCAGCTCTTCCTGGATGGTGGACCCCAGACCAGCTGGGCAATGAGAGGAGGGCTGCATTGAAGTGGACTCTGAGCCAGCTCAGGAAGGCCTGGCTTCCCACCTTTACATCCTGGCCTGGTCTAAGAGGGACCCTCCTCAGGAGGGCCCAGGCCCTGGGGGAGGGGAGGGAGCTGCAGAGTCTTTGGTTCCCCAGGCTCCTCCAAGGGGTCTCTCTGCACACACTTGCTCTTTCAGGGACTTGCTGGGAAGCAGGCCATGTGCTGCTTTATTGAAACCGTTCATCAAAGGGAAATGCAAAAAACAGGAGGTGCAGAAGGGAAGATGAGGATGTGGAGGACGAAGCTGTCTGGGTGTGGAGTGGGAATGTCTCCTTCAGGTCAAGTGGGGTAAGGTTGGAGGGTCTGCTTCTGCACATGATGGCCCTCCCTTGGTTTCCTTGTGGTTCTTAGATTGTGAAGGCCTGGGGCTGGACATTTCTGAACAGTGGCAGTGGTGAAGAGGCACAGAACTTACCAGATTTAAACTCTGCTTCCATGAATATTAACCCATTTCGTTTCCACCTCTGCCTGTGGGCAGGAACTACTGTTCTCTCTTACATATGTGGAAGTCAACTTGCAGAGAGGCTCAGCAGGTTGTCCAGTTTGAATCTAGCCATTCATAGAAGCCCCCATGTCAGCTGTCAGGCCCACCAGTGAGCATTGGTCCAGGCCTGGTTATGTCACAGGCCCTTATGTCTGCCCTTGTCACAGTCTTATGGGTAAGGACTATTATTATTTCCATCTTACAGATGAGGAAACCGAGGCCCAAGGCCACCTTGGGGGACACTAGGGAACAGCTCAGTCTCTCTGTGCTGTGTAACTTGGGACAACCAATGCTGACTCCTGGCTTTGGTGTGACTGTGAGCATCCTTTTGCACCCCACCCAGCTCAGTTCTTTGTCCTGAATTTATAGATTTTGTCCTCCAGGGTGTCTGGGCATCCACACCATGTGGCCTCATTTGTAGACACCAGCCAAGCCTCTCAGGTGCAGGTCATCACTGTGAGAGGGGACCCTGCTAAGTTCAGTGGGCTGTGGGGTCTGCAGTGCCTCCCACAGGCCCACACATGCCCAAGAGTACTGTGGTGGGTGCTGACTGCCCTGTGGGGATGAGGTTTGGGGGCCCTGAGAGCTGGCCGTTGGGGAAGGCTGGGCATCATGCCAAGGGTGCGGGGAGGAGGTGAGGGTGAGTGCAGGAGAGTAAAACTATATTCTTAGCACCCAGCAGTGTTTTGACAGCATCACCACCACCACCATCATCATCACAACATAGTAAGGGCAGGATGGCCACCCGAGAGTTGGGGTCCTCCAGGCAGGGGCTGAGTGCTATGCTTGGATGACCCCATCTTTCCTCCCTTGCACCTGAAAGGCAGAGGTCACTGTCACTGTCTGAGCATGCAGACAAAGACTCTGGATCTCAGGGAGGCCAGGCAGCCCTGCCTAAATCCAGCATCGGGACAGGCCAGGGCTTCCCAACAGGGACCTCTGCTGCCCACACCCACAGCACTCTCACAAATGGTCACAAACTATCTCCTGGACTTCAGCCAGTGTGTGACAACTGAACGAGGGGATGGAGTGGCAGTTGTCACTGTCACACCTCCCTTGTCAACCTTGGGTCTCTGGCTGTTCACAAGGCATAGCCTGCCTGGCCTGAGAAGAAGCAGAGGTTGTCCATGAGCCCTGCACAGCCCCACATGCTGCTGAGTGAGGGTGGGCTGGGGCCAGGAATCATCTGCCTCCTCGTCACCTCTGCTCCTTCCTGCTGGGCAGCACGGCTGCTGCCCCAAGGCTCCTCAGCAATGCAGGGGGCATCTGTCCATAGTGAAGTGTATACGGTGACCCATGGCCCTGATATCATCACATGTCAGACAACCTGAGTCCCCTGATATTGTAGAAGAGGGGTGGGGAGGCAGGTCCCAAGGAGCACCTTGGGGAATTGCCCATTTTATAGATCATTTCACAGAACCAGCTTTTGTTTCAATGACTTTTCTGTATTGTTTTTTGGTTTTCAACTGCACTGATTTCAGCTCTTTTGTTTTTTTCCCCCTTCTTCTGCTTGCTTGGGCTTATTTGCTCTTCTTTTTCTAGGATCTTGAGGCAGGAGTATAGATCAGTGCTTTGAGATCCTTCCTCTTTTCTAAGGTAAGCATTTAGTGCTAGAAGAATCTCTCTGACCACTGCTTTAACTGAGTCCCACATATTTTGATACATTACATTTTCATTTTTATTTGGTCAATGTATTTTTTTAAAAATTTCACTTGAGATTTCCTCTTTGACCCTTGAATTGTTTTCTGAATGTCTGGAAATTTTCCTGTTGCCTTTTTGTGATAGATTCCAGTTGGGCCCGTTGTGCTGGAGACAGCACTCCATGATGTCCTGCTTTTTAATTTGCTAAAGTTCACTTCACGGGCCAGGATGTGTTCTGTCTTGGTCCATGTTATGTGGGCCTCAGAAAGAATGCACCATCTGCTGTTGGACAGAGGGGTCTATCGATGCTGAGTTGCCTTACATCCTTGCTACACTCTTGTCTAGTTATTTTATTGCCAAGACAGGAGAGCTGACACCTCCAATGGTTAACTGGATTGGTCTGTTTCAACTTTCCATTCTCTGTTTTTACTTCTGCAATTTGTGACTCTGTTGTTTGCTACAGATACTTTTAGGATTGCTATTTTTTTTTTTGGTGGATTGACACCCTTATAAGTGTATTCTCTCTCTCTCTCATTTTCCCTTAAAGCCCCACTTCATCTGACATATGGTAAACAATCCTGCTTCTATGGGCGCGGTTTGTTCATCTTTTCCTTTGACTTTCCATTGGTCTGTATTGTTACATTGGAGTGAATCTATTGCAGGCAGCATCTGGCCAGCCCATGTGATTTACTCCTCTCTGCCATCCTGTCTTCCAACTGGTATATTTAGATAATTTACATTTAATGTAATTCTTAATATGTCAAGGCTGCCATTTTAGTTTTGTTTTCTGTTTATTCTGCTTTTTTCTTCTCCTCATCTTTTTTTCTTCCTTCTTATGGGTTACTTGAATGGCCCTTTAAAAAATAATTCCATTTTTGATCTATCTATCCTGTTTTTCAGCAGTGCCTCTCTGTATTTCAGTGGTTGCTGTAAGAATGATATTATATGTACACAACTTTTCACAGTCTATTGGTGTCTTTGTATTTTTCGAGAAAGGGAGACCACATACTTCCTTTTATGTTCCTTTATTTTCCCTGTTTATAATGTGTTTAAAACATCTTCTGTACCCAAATTTAGAGCCCTAATAGTGTTATAATATTTACCTGAAACATCCAAACTAATATAGGAAACTTACAAGGAGAAAGAAAATTTACTGCATTTGCTGCATTTAGCCACACTTGGTTTTTTTCTGTTGTTTTTCCTTCCTGTTGACGTTCCAAGATTCCAACTTTTACCATTTCCTTTCTGTTTAGAGAAACCTCACTAGCCATTCCTCACATGCAGGACTGCTGGTGACAAATTCTCCTAGTTTTCCTTCTCATGAGAATGTCTTGATTTCCGTTTCATTCCTGAAAGGAGCTCTTGCTGGATATACAATTCTGGCGTGACAGCTCTTTCCTTTCGGTACTTGAAAAATGTGGTGTCACTTCCTTCCGGCCCCCATGATTCCTGGTGAGAAATGCACTGTCATCCTGCTTGCTTTTTCCTGTAGATAAGGTCTTGCTCTTCTCTGGCTGCTTTCAAGATCTGTGTGTGTATGTGTGTGTGTGTGTATGTGTGTGTGTGTGGTCTTGTTCCTAGAAGATTTGTGGGTTTCGTTGGGATCATCTTATTTGGGGCTTATGCATATTCTTGAATATGTGTGTTTATGTCTTGCCTAATTTGGGAAGTCTTCAGCCATGAATTCTTCAAATACATTTTCAGGCCTCCCTCCCTCTTTCCCCTTCTTTCCAGGACTCTAAGGACGACAGTGTGGTCTTTCACTACAGTGTACAAGTCCTGAGGTCTGTCTCATTATCCAGCACCTCCCTTTCTGCTGGCCCACACTGGCTGAGCCCCCTTGAACCTTTAAGTGCAGACTATTCCCTCTGGCCTCCTTGTTCTGCTGGGGAGCCACTCACTGAATTTTTAAAATTTTGTGGTTGTAATTTATAGTTCTAAAATTCAATTTGGTAGTTCTTTCTATCTTCTTTTTTTGCTAGAACTTTCTGTTTCTCTGGGGATGCTTTCTGTTTTTTCATTGGTGGCAGGCATGTTCATGACTGCTCACTGACACTCTTTACGACAGCTACTTTAAACTCCTCTAGGTAATTCTCACATCCAGCATCTCAGGGTCAGCCCCTCTTGTCATTTACCACTCACTTTGAGATCTTTCTGGCTCTTGATGTGACTAGTGCTTCCTGATGGAACCTGGACATCTTGGGCATCATGTTCTGACACACTGGATCCTATGGAAGCTTCTGTTTTGGTGACTTCTGATGCTGTTCTGTGGGAGGGGGTGCCACCTTCCCAGCTGCCAGATGGGATGAATGTCTAGGTGCTCTGTTGGTGTCTGTTGTCACCATGTGGTGCTGATGACATTGTGTGGGACCTTGTTGCCCTGGTAGGAATGAAGATCATGGCTCCCCACTTTACTTTTCTGAGGCCACCTTGACAGGGAGGGGAAGAAAGAGGGCAGTGGCAGGGACATTCAGAGGGATAAGAAGGAAACAGATGAGCTGGCAATAAGGAATGTGGAAAGCAGAGATGCCAAGGGTGAAGTTTCTGGAGAGTGCAAGGTCAAGGTGTGGGGCAGAAAGAAGACTCCATGAAATGGAGAGAGAGCCAGCCTGCATGACTGGGACTCAGGGCCACATGCACCAGAAGCCAGAGCCTTCCTGTCTCCTGAGGGAAAAGAGGTGCTTGTCTGAGACAGGGCCCCAAAAGTTGGGCTTCTGTGAAGGGTCTGGCAGGTCTGGTCCTTCTTCTGCATGCCGGGCTGCTTCTCTACCTCCCACCCACTCCTCTGCCTCCCAGACCCTAGGACACTGGGATCCTCTGCTCTTCCTGGGGTCGGTATGGGGGACCATAGCAGGCTCTGTCTCTTCAATGGAGAGGGTTCTCAGAAAGAGTGGGTTACAGAACTGGGGCCTTTGGCAGCTCCTTGATCTTGGGCTTGGTCTCCAGAACTGTGAGCAGTGAGTCCCTGTTTTTCATGAGCAGACATTTTGTCACAGTGGCAGTGATGGCGGAGAGCCTAGGTCCCTTCATGTGGGGGCAGCTACAGTGGGCGCTGGTGGGGACACATGGATACCATCACCACCCTTGGGTGGCCTACTCACTTGCTGGGGCTTCGACAATGGCCTCATGCATGGAGATGCCAAGCCTGCCCTGCTTCTGGGCCCCAGAAACCCTAGACAAAAGTTAAAGGTCACAGTGGGACACTGAACTTGGCAAGGTTCTGGGAGTGTGGTCTTGTGTGGATCAGACCTTGGGGTGGTAATTCGGGCTTTATAAACTCACAGTGAGAAGTCAAACCCCCAGCATGTGGGCCTCTGTCTCAGCACTTGCCAGCTCTGCCTCCTGCAGGCAGACCACTACAGAGTGAGTCTGAGTGCGGCCAAAGGGGTGAGGAAGATGTGGGCTCAGGAAGGGACCCATAGGAGGGAGGCTGCCTTCATGGAGCCTGCAGTCTGTAGGGGAAACAGTTTGCATGATCATTTTCCAGTCCTCTGTTACCACCTGCTAGCACTTTGCACCCTCTCTAGTCACTTAGTTTACCTAACTTTGGTGTGTATGTGTGGGGGCATGTGTTTGCATATGAGCGTGTGTGCATGAGTATGAAGGCACATGTGTGTGCATGCACTGTCTGGCTCCCTTCTGAAAGTGTGGACCCCAGCACCGTTCCACTGAGGATGTTTTCCTTTCTGTCTGTTCCTTTCCTGGTCACAAAGTGAGCTCTCAGATTGTATCATCAAATTAATGAACTCTGAATAAAGAGGACATGGGACATGTGCATTCCATCACTACAAGCTGAAAATAGCCGATGGGCCTGTGTCCCTGCCTCCACCTGTGTGAAGGTTTTCTGCTTTGTGCTGCTTAGATCCAAGGGAGTGCAGGGACCAGTGAGGGTGACAGCCAGGCACAGGGGCAACACGCCCTGACTCCAGCTTCCTGGAAGGGCATTTTGGTCCTGTGGTGTGGACAATTTTAAGATATTTACACCCTTGGATACAGTAATTCCCTTCTATGGTGTATCATCACAAAATAATTGGACCAGATCCTGTGAATGTGTAAGGAAGTGTAGTGGACCCTGCTGGTTACAGGCCACTGTCTGCTGCAAAGCTGGAAATGAACAAAACGTCCATGGGCAGCAGGGCTGTTAAGTAGAGGACGCCAGGTCCAAAGCACAGATTCCCCGAAGCCAGCAAGGCAGTGTGGATTTGCGTTTATTGATGTAGAAAGATGCCTGTGGAGTATATTATTGCGCAGAAGGCAGACCACGGAGACTATGGGTTGTGCATCCCAGGTGAGGCCACTGTAAACCTCTCTCTTCCTCAACACTCTAGCTCTCCAGATCTGAATAAGAATAATGGGAAATACAAAGATTAAAAACCTATTTACTGCTGTGTTAAGGATGCCAGAGAACGAGATCATCAGTAATTTTCTTTTACTTCATCATTCCTTTAGGTATCATCTTAGTTTTTTATTTTATGTTTTTTACAGTCAATGCTTATTACTTTAATAACCATAAAAGTGTTATTTTTGTATTGAAATTGACACTTCTTTGCTCAGTGCTGAAGGTGGGGCCTTGTTGCTGGAACTCCCCTGGACTCACTGCAAGGAAGGAAATCTATTTATGGCATTGCCTGAGCCCTGTGAGGCTGGTGCTGAGTGGGGTGTGTTCATGTAGACACCGAACCACTCCAGTCTCTGCCTTTGTCTTTTTATTTCCTTTCTTAAAATTTTTTAAATTTTTAAAATTTTTAAAATTTTTATTTTTTTTTGTGGGTATCAGGGGTCGACCTCAGGATCTTGCACGCCAGCAGGCGCCTGTGCCGCTGAGCGATATCACCGGCCCCTTTTTCGTATGTGGGTTCCGGGAGTCGAACTCGGGCCCTCACGCTTGCCAGGCAGGCACTTATGCTGCTGAGCCATCTCACCGGCCTGTCTTTTTATTCCTTGATATCTGTTTTTGTGGTGCTGGAGATTAAACCCCGGGGCCTCATGCATGCTGGGTTTGTGCTCTGCTACTGAATATGGATTTGGGGGGACACTACTCATCTCACTACAAGGTCCCAGTAGTTTCAAGCACTAAAAAAGAATCCCCTTTCCCTTGATTACTTGAAAGAGTAGCTGTTCCTCTCTCTCTGGTCCCGTGTCTGTGGAGGTATTGTGTGGTGTCCTGCTTTGTCTGGGCCAGGCTGCCCTGACACCATAGCTCTAGACTGAGCAGGCAGCCCAGGCTTGTTCATAGTAGTAGTGTTGGTCCCTGCTGGCTTGTGCCCCTTTCTCATGGGGAAAGAGGCTAGGAAAAGTTTTAAGACTTGCAGTCCAAGGATGTTTTTGCAACAATCACAAAAGCTTGTCATCTGGAGCCACCAGACCCTCCCCAGGGCTTCTGGACTGTAGAGTGTCAGGCTTTGAGGACAACTGGGTGTCAGGTTTGGGCTTGCCACTGTTTCTGTCTCACTGTTTCTTATTTTCACTTAACACAAAGAATCTTTTTCTTCTAGAATAATTTTAGATTTACAGATATATTCCAAAGATGATAGAGAGAGTGACTGTGTACCTACCCTCAGTTTCTCCTGTGATTAACATTTGTGTCACTGTGGCACATCCTCCAGGACTGAGGAAGTGGCATTGGTACAGTGCTCTTAGCTAAGCTCTACACTCAGTTAACAGTCACTCAGTTTTCACCTGTTCTTTGTTTGTGTCTCAGGATGAGGCTCCTCTTGGCAGTGAGAATTTCTCAGATTTTCTTTGCTTTTGGTGGTCAGTCTTTTATGGAGTGTGAATATCTCAGTGTGTTTCCCAGGACTGGATGGGACCCACCTCTCTGAGAGCCCACCGAGCTAAGGTGCGTTCACCTCACAGCCTACTTCAGTGTGACCTGTCACTATCACTGTTAACTTTGGTAACCTAGCTGAGGTCATGTGTCAGGTTTCTCCATTGAACTTTTCTGTGTTGTATGCTTTAGGGAGAGGCACTATGCACAGCACCAGTTGAGAAATGGGAGTTACGCTCTATGTCGCAGAGGTAGAAGTATCCACATAAAGCATTTGGGACTTTTGACATGGATCACTTGCTCTATATACATATGTATGCTCTGCTTGTCTCTAACTATCTATCTATCTATATCTATCTATCTATCTATCTATCTATCTATCTATCTATCTATCTATCATCATCATCATCATCATCTATTGTCTATCATCTATCTATCTGTATCTGATCATATACTCTTTCCTTCTTGGAAGAATCTACATTTCTAATCAGAGAAAGGCCCTTTCTGTCCGGTAGGCAGCTTGGGAGGGCAAGCGGATGAGGCCATGGTTTAGATTAGCAAAGGTTAGGCTGTACTCGAGCTATGGAATCCTGGTGGTGGTGTCCACCCTGAAGATGTCATGCTACCTAGACCTGGTCAGAAAGCTCCTCTTGCCTTGCCTCAGGGCCTTTGTACCTGCTGGTCCCTACCCCAGGTCTTCCCACACTGCTACTTCTCTTCTTCTGTTCCCAGCAGGGCCTTCTGCAGAATCCTCCTACCCCTCTTGGCTCAGCACTCTGTCCACCTCCTTCTTAGGCCTTGTCCCAAACCCTAGGGCTTTGTACCTACCTCCCTCACTGCTACCCTGTGGGTCTGTGACTGGTGACTGGTGCTGCCTTTCCACGCAGTCCTGGTGCTGGTAGGGATGATCCGGGCTGCCAGCTGCAGAAACAGCCTCAGTGCAGAGACAAAAGGCTCACGTGTGTTCTCTGGGACTCTGGGTTTTGATTTCAGCCTCAGAACAGTAAGCAGCCTTAGTTGGATCACAGCTGGGCAGGCAGCTTTATTGTGCAAAGGGAAATTTGCTGAAGTTGCACTGGGGAGGGAAAGGGAATTCTTTGCTTTGGTTGAATATCCAGGGCCCCTCCCCTGATGCCCATGTAAGTGCTTCCAGACTCTGCTAGGCCCCCCTGCCTCTTTGTTCTACACACACTCTCCTTATCTCTCCAAAGGGACGCTGTGGGCTCCTGAGGCTAACTCTTCAGGGCAGCAGCTTTTGAGATAAGAGAACTTAAACTCACTTAAAGAGGGCCTCACATGGCACATCAGGCCCACTTCTCTGTTTTCTAGAAGGGGAAGTGGGATCAGTGTTGCCCTGGTCAAGCTGCCCAGTCTGTGGATCTCTGTTGTGACAGCTGGAATGGATGTAACCAGATGCCTTGCTCTTCCAGTCCTAGCTCTGTTCCTGGTGGGCAATGTGCCCTGGGTAAACCTCAGGATTGCTCTGAGCTGTCCCCTTCCCTAGAAAACAGGATGGCACCTGGGCCACATGGCCCTGGTGAACCTTAAACGAGGGTCACTGCTGGGCACAGAGATCACACAGAGGCAGCTGCTCCCAGACCCCCTCACAGGTATGAATCTGTGCCCCAGCCAGTCTTGTCTCCTGCCCCATGTGACATTTCTCACAGTGACCCACAAGGGCTTTCCCTTGGGAAGCACAGAGAGGGGGTTCCCAGCCAGTGTCCAGGGCTCTGTCTCTGGACAGCAGGCAGCAGGTGCCTGATCCCTGGCCATGCGGAGCAGTAGTAAAAGGTTCACATTTCTGCTTTAATTTGGTGGTGCATTTGGAGAATTCAGAAACACCTTCCTTCTAGGAAGCAAGAATAGAAAGAATTAGGTGAAGCCTCCTGTGCAGGCAGTAGCATCTGGCTCATCCCCATATCTGCCTTCTGCAGGTACAGGGCCTGTGTCACAGAAGGGCTCTGGGGTCCTGTGGAGTGTGGGACAGAGTACAGACTCCTGTAGGTGGGAACAGCCCCCATCGCTCAGGGTGACAAGGCTTCAGTGAGGTGCCTCCTTGCAGCCAGCCCCAAGGCTGGCACTTCTGGCACTGTCTGCGTCATTGGGAGTGAGTTACCGCTCAGGCTGGCCACTGAGATGGGATGGCAAGAGCTCTAATTACCAAATGTCCTGCATGATTAACTAGGAAATTAATAGGCCAAATACTCCCTTTCCACCTGGCGAGCATCTCGGAATCCCATAAACATGCTGAAATCCAAATGCCGAGGAATGGCTTGGCTCCATCCCCCATCCATCAACTCTTGGCAATTTATGGCCTTTCCAGAGAGCCTCTTCTGGTGCCAGGACCTCATTCAGCAAGGCAGAAACTGGGTCTCAGTGCGCACCTGCTCCCTCACCACCAACTCTCAACCCAGCCCTGGATACTGGGCCCAGGTCTTGGCCTCAGGAATGGAGTTGTGCAGGATGGGCTCAGTTCCCAGCCCTGCCTCCTCACGATGTTCCTACGTGTCACCTCCTATGCTTCTGTTTCCCTATTTGTGCAGTGGAGGTGAGGTTGTCCATTTGTGCCTCCTGAGGGCTAGAGCTAAGGATGGGTATGAACTTTTAGCAGTAGCTGCTTCCTACCTTGCCTGTATCCTCACCCACTGAGGGATTGGTGAGTCTGAGGCTTTGGCCCCCTGTCCAGGAGTGGGGCACTGCACCATAAAGTGTGGTTTCTCCTTGTTCTGAGTGTCCTCTGAACACTCCAGGCAGGCAGCAGTGGCTCCCCACTCTCTTCCCCTTTTGCTCACCCCTGCCAGGGATCAGGCCCTGCTTCACTGGCTCTGTCTCAGAGTGCAAGCTGCCTAATACTTGGGTGTGGACCCCCTGGTTCATTTGAGCCCTTTCCAGTCCAGCCTCGGTCTCCAGCTCTTCCTTGCCCTGTCACCAGGCAGATTTTGTCCTCTTGACTTTTATTTCAGCATAGGCTCTGCAAGGAGAGATGGAGGGGAGGAAGATGAGGGACAGGACATAGGCATCTCAGCAGCCATGCAGGACAAAGCCTGAGATGTGACAGGGCTGATCTGGAAGGGTGTGGATGATCAACCACCTACTCCTGGCCTCAAATCTTAAAGGCATAAATGGAGGCTCACAAGTCACAGGGCAGGCATCCTAGCCCTGCTACCCCTGCAGTGTTCCCCTTCATGAGGATGACGGGATGACAGCATACCACCCCCTGGCCTGCTGCACTCCTGAACTACATCTCCTGCCTCCCTGACTCCATTTCATGGGAGAGAGGACTAACAAAGGCACTTTGTTGCTCAGCCAGCCTGAGCCTGCAATCTACTGCTACTGCCCACTCCCTGGGCCACCATTTAAAGGTGTCAAATCTTGGTGGCTGGGTTTATTCACCTGCAGTGTGCAGTGAAGTGTGCTTCCCTGAAAGCAGCAGCAGGGGGACATCTTCAGCACCCTAAAACAGCATCTGGCAGATCCAGGGTTGGAGGAAGTCCCTCCTTGGGGGACAGTCAGCAGGGATAGGGGACAGTGGGGCAGTACCTGAGAGCAGCAGGGAAAGCCAGGTGAGCTGGGATCAGCCCTGGGACAGCACTTCTGGAAGGGGAGCTGCAGAGTCCTGCAGCAGTCATTCACCAAATGTGTCCCATGGGCAGTGACTTGGGTTATTTTGAGGTTATTTGCTGTTGGGATGACTTTTGAGCATTTTGAGGATTTAATTCATTTGTTCCTCTGGAAGTAAATGTGCAGCCCATGAGACTCATTCCACCGTGGTCAGGGAGGAGGGTGGAAGGCAGGATGGGTTGGATGGGGGCACTGGGACTGGGGGGATGGGCTCTGCAGGTGGGTCTGAAATGTGCAGGAGGCCCCTCCTCTGCCCTGCTCAGCCCGCCTCCACTCTCTCACCACCTTGCTAAATTCCATCGGGATTAGCGTTAAGTACAGTTTAAAAAAAATCAGGGCACAGAGAAATGAGAATTAAGTAGAATTTAATATTCATCATGCCTCAGGAGAGAAAAGATTTCCTAAGTTTAGAACTATTACAAGGAACCAGGAGAGAAAATATGGACAGACCTGACTGCATAAAAATGAAAATTGTGTGCCTGTCAAAATTAAACCACCAAACCAAAAGGCCAAACAAAAAAAAAAAAAAAAAAAAAAGGCCTGGAAAATATATTTGCAGCAAATATGACAGACAGAAGCTTAATTTCTTTATTAAATAAAGAGCTTATAAAACTTTCTCTGAAGAAGTGGAAATGCATATGATGTGAAACTCAGATGTTTTTAAGAGAGAAGAGGTTGTTAAAATAATGGGGAAAAGCCAGCCCTTCCACATGGAGGAAGCACCCTGCTGATAAGGTGAGCTTAGTGCAGGAGTGAGAGTGTGCTTTATTTATTTTTTCTTTGTATTTTCCTAGTTTTCTTTAAGGAGTATGCTTTACATTAAAAAAGTGGTACAAATCAATTAGTATTTTGTGATCCATTATTACTGTTATAAATATTAGTACTAGCCACTATTAATAATTGATTGCTATGCATGAGGTATTTTCTACTTATCGTCGTCCCACTTAATCCACACATTTAATCCTCCCTTACCACAGTAGGTACTTGTTATTATCCCAATTTTAAAGATAAGCAAACTAAAGGTAGAAGAAGTAAAGGACATGCCCAGGGTAAGAGCTGGTGAGTGGGAGAGTGGGGTTTGCTTATAAGACATCAGCCCTGAACTCCCAAGGATGGCCAAAGAATGCCCACAAAGCAGAGTCCTCTGTGGGACTCTGGCAGCCGGAGCTCCTGTCTCCCCTGGATCAGTGAACAGTGTGTGTGGGTGGCCCAAAGGAACCTATGTCTTTTGGGAAGGGCAGCTCTTCCCGTCCCCACTTCCTGGCCTCATCCCCCCCTTCCCTGAAAAACAAAAAAGCCAAAGGCACTGCTAGGAGCTTTGGCACTTGAGGAGAGACGGGCAGGAGTCACCATGTGCTTGTTCCCCACGTGCGCTAAATGCTTATTAGAAATATGAAAACAAGTGTTCTTAGGCTAATTGACTAAAAGTCCTTGAACTTGACACAAGTTGGAAAAAATAACAGAGAAAAGATGCAAAAACATTCAGAAACAGCTGAGCACGTCTTCCTGGAAGGCACGTGCTATGTTTGGTGAATTCTCATTATAATTACCTACTAAGGCAGAGGCGTCCTTAGCAGAGCTGTCTACCTTGTCCTTGAAAGGCTTCCAGTGGAGACAGTCAGGGATGAAAGGACCAGGAAGAAGGCTATTGTAGGAGCAGATGGCCCACTGCCCTGGGTGGCTAGGGTGAAAGCCCTCAGCCATGTCTGTGGGGGTTGCAAGAGGAGCCCAGGAAGCTGTCAGTGTGTGACAGGAGTTAGAGCACAGGGGCTGTGGCCCAGTGGGGAGGTGTCAGCCCTGCCCAGCAGCCAGGGAAGCCTACCCGAAGGAGGTGTGAGTGGCTCCTGGTTAAGGCTGCAAGGCTGAGATACAGATGTCTAAGGAGATGTGAAAGTAGTTTTTCTGCAGGGTTCAGGATGTCCACGGAGAAGCAGAGGGGCTGGAGAGGAGGGGAGGAGGGAGCACATTTCCAGGATTCAATACAATGGCTCCACTGTAGCCTTTGGCTTCTAGGAAACAGAAAGAGTGTCTGGGGGCTCCCAAAATAGTTTCCAAGAACCCCAGTGTCTCTGGGAAGCTGAAAAGAAAGACCCAGCAATTAACCAATGCAGAATCAGAGGAGGCACTGCTGCTGATATTAACAGAGGGAAGAAGCCTGGATTTCCTCATCTTTTTTTTTTTTTTTTTTTTTGTGGGTACCGGGGGTCGACCTCAGGACCTTGCACGCCAGCAGGCACCTGTGCAGCTGAGCAATATCACCGGTCCTTTTTGTTTATGTGGGTTCCGGGAGTCGAACTCGGGCCCTCGCACTTGCCTGGTGGGCGCTTACGCTGCTGAGCCATCTCACTGGCCCTCCTCATCTTTTTGAAGCACTCTTCTATGGAAGTTATTGGTGTTCCCATTCTATAGGTGAGGAAACTGAGGGTCAGAGTATACAGAGCCCCAAACCCCACACTTGTCCTGATCTGATCCCTTTGGCCTTAGATGTGTGGCTCCTGGCCTGGCCCTGAGGCCAGGTTTATATCACGCACTCGAAATTGCGAGGCCCAAGGAGAACAGGGGATAGGCACCTCCTCACTCAAGGCTCAGACCACAGGTCCCTAGTCTCTAACAAGCTGTGCTTGCTCCTTCCAAGGGTCTGACCTCAAGCATTTAGCACTGACAGACAATTTTGCTTGACCCTCTGGGGGCTGGGCCAGGCTTGGTTCTGGTTGTAGCCTAGTGCCTGCATGCAGTAGGTGCTTCATAAATGTGCCCTGAACAACCAGTCCCAGAGAGCAAGTACTCTTCAGCTGGGGAACTTTGGTGTGGAATGCCCTGACCCCAGGGGAAGTTAACTCAGGCCACTGTCTCTAGTTCCAAAAATGTCAGTCCAACTCAATTCCTCTTGTGTATCCCAAATCCTTCTGGTTCTCTCCCTTCACCTCCACCCAGACCTCCAACTCAACTCTTTGCAATTATTGCTTTGATTCCTCAATTCAAATCAAATCGAGCCAATTTAATGTATTTAAATTCCCTTCCAGTGGATTCTCTCTGTTCAATTTGATTTCATTTCTTTAATCTGATGAAATTCAATTCCTTCAATCCATTTCAAGTGTCCTCAATCCAGTTTTATGACTTTGACCCAATCCTGACCACTAATTCAACTTCAGTCAATTTTTCCCTTCTATCCATGCTGACTCACCTCCCTTGGGCCCCTAGCTCTGCCCAAGGTGTCCTCACTTCGAGGATGATCTCATACTGTCCTGGTGTCTTAAGCACCTGCACCCTGTGGGTCACAGCCCTCCCTGATTTGAGATGACCAAGAGGCCCAATTAGGAGGATGACCTGCGGAAGAGAGGATGCATACACATCCACTTGCTGTGGGGAGAACTGTCACATGCTTGCCACTTTACATTCTCAAGATGACCCCAAGAGAAAGTTATTTTTGTCTTGGTCATTCTCTCTGTTGTAAAGAAGGGTACTGAGGCACATCTCATCTCATCCCATCCCTCCACCTTTGTGGAACCTATTCAGGCCTTGAACCTGGGTCATTAATGGTGAAGCTTGAGCTTGGTATTTACTTGAAAAAATGATATCCTATTTAGTTGATGAATTTTCCCAATAGTGTCAAGCGATTGTTGTGTGCTAATCACTGTTCCAGGGAGTGAGGATGCAGTGATGAGGGAGGGAACAGTGATCATAGCCCAGTGCACCTAAGGCCCATAGTAGAAGGTGGCAGGTCATCTGAGCAAGGTGAGGGGTGCCCCTAGCCCAGGCTGGTCCTCTGGCTTGGGTGGGGTGGGGTCAGAAGATGCCTCCTGGTGAAAGCATACCTGCACGGAGCAAGCACTGGTGGGTGCCACTGGGTCCACCAGTCATGGCCTTCCTTAGTCATCAGGGGCTGACCCTCAACCAATATTAGGCACCTGCATGAACCTGAAGCTTCGTACTCCTGCCCATGGAACACAAAGTGACCTACGCCACCACTGCAGGCACAGACTTTGTTCTGAGCAGCTTTCACTGCTCTAGTTAGCAGCCTGCCTGCCTGCCTGCTTCTTGTTATACCCGTACCCACCTGGCTAGTAACATCAGACCAGCTCCCTTGGCTCCAGTCACTAAGGCAATGACTCCTTAGTCCTTTTGGACCTACTGACTTTAGCTGCTCTGGCTAAGCCTTCTAACCCCTGTGGTTGCCATCTCGCTTTTTCCTTCCTAGCTGAGTTTTGGCCTTCCAAAAGCAATAAGACTTTGACAGTTAGGCATATGTGCTAAGAAGATCATCCAAGAAATGGAAACAAGGGTTTAGAGGCAAACATTGGATAAAGAGAAGTGAAATTAGGGTAACACAAAGGCACTGAGGAGTTGGAGAGTATTGGGGACCTACTTTTCCTATAGAAGGCACATATTATGAGAAGAATTGGAAGATGGTTTATGACCTCCACTTCCATTTTCCATCCACCCAGTTATTTTTTGTTCTCTGTGCTTCAGACATACTTCTGAAGCTCTGCCCCACAGGAATTGGAACTTCAGCACCTTGTCTATGTGGACAGCGCCTCAAATACCTTTCTGCCTCCTCTCTCTACACATCACTTACCCCTGCTTCAGCCCCCAAGGGACCCACTTATTTGATGGCTAATCTGACCAAATGGGCTGCCAAATCCCTCCGAAAGGATGGGCAAACAGAACTGTACTTGTGTCTAAGTCTTAAGGTCACTATGCCCCCCCCTCACCTGTCACTCTAGTGGCCTTGAAGGGGTAATGAAGTAATGCTCATCAGGTGCTTGACAAAAAGCAAGCCTTCAGCACCAAGAGTTCTTTCCTCCTGAGCTAAGTCTAGCCTTAGTAGTAAGCCAGGGAGAGATATATTTGCATACCTGCCCAGATCTTTCTTGGCATAAAGACATACAAGAGTCCCTAAACCCTGTCTTCCATTTGAGAGCTCCTTTACTCCTGGGCCCCATTAGGGTTCATCCCTGTGTTTTGCCTACACATCTGCCCTGGGCTCTGTGCTCCCAAGGCCCCACCCCAACTTCCACTGAAACCCCCATAACACAGACAGTTGTGGTCCACTCTTGATGGAGCTTTAGAGGTGCCACTATCTTCCTGCAGAATGGCCTTAACCATTCTCCTGGTTTCCAGGAGCCCAACTTCCTGTCTTGAGCATTAGAAATTACAGTGTCTGACACCTGGGGTTGTTGCACAGGATGAAGCAAAGCCTGGTTCCATTTGAAAGCCCCTAAACCCTGAGTTCTAAAGTGATGACACTTGATTCAGGAATGGAGACTTCATGGTAAGTTTCCAGCAGTGTGATAAGACACTGGAGACAGAGGGTATTGATTTGCCTCCACCATCACCTTGTTTAGTGGCTATCTGATGTCCTTGACTGGGCTCCTCAGACAGTGAGAACCTATGTTACACAGGAAGCCAGGACAGAACCTCAGGTGGGAGCAATAGGTGTCTGCCCAGAGCTAACCAGGAGGCCTTGTGGCAGGGCTGCTTCTGCATTGTTGTGGTGAAAGAATTCCAGTGATGGTGTTAGACCCAAAGTTCCACCTCATTCTTGCCCTGGCCCTTGGATGTTGAGGCATCCTGTCCCACCCACTGGCTTTGCCTTGTGGGCCAAGGATCTGCAGTGGGTCACTGCCATCTGTGTGGGTTCTTCAAAATGGTGCTTCAGGGGTTATAATTTCCTTAGCCTGCATGATCTGTGACTCATAAGAAATCAGCACAAGGTGAATTCTTCCAGGGATGATTCATCACAATTGAGCTGATCTGGAAGACCATGCAAGAGCATGGCTTTTCCTCAAGGGAAATTCAGACCAGTAGGCAATTTCAAAACAAAGAAGGTTTCCAAAGAGCAAAGCTGGCCAAGAGTACCCCCTTCCCCTGACATGACTGTCTGGGCCTATAAGTCTGTACCCTTTGCTGAGAAGGCTGGGAACTTGTGGTAGGCCTTTGCTTACAGCTCAGCTGTTCACTGGGTCAGCATGCCTGTGAGCCAACAGCCCTTTTATCCTCTTTCTCCCTGGCAGGCAGGCTCCTCAGAAGAGGAGCTGGACTTCAGCACTTTGTCTCTATGGACAGCACCCCAGGCTCTAGGATGCACTGCCTTTTCACATACACAGGCATCCAATGGGCCATCCATCAGCAGCCACGTGCACCAGCCACCAAGCCAGGCTCTGCTTCATCCTGTGCAACAACCCCAAAGGTCAGACATTGTAATTTCCAATGCTCAAGATAGGAAGCTGGGCTCCTGGAAACCAGGAGAATGGTTAAGGCCATTCTGCAGAAGGATGGTGGCACCTCTAAGTTCCATCAAGAGTGGACCACAACTGTCTGTGTTATGGGGGTTTGAGGAGAAGTTAGGGTGGGGCCTTGGTAGCACAGAGCCAAGAGAAGATGTGTAGGCAAAACACAGAGATAAACTCTAAAGGGGCCCAGAAGCAGAGGAGCTCTCAAATGGTACAGAAGATGATTTGCCTGAAATCTTGGTACTGTGCTAAAAGGGATAAAGAATCCTGGAACCTCTCAGGGGCAGTACATGGATGAAAAGGAAGGTGTGAGATCCCCTTTGGAATCCCAGCTCTGTTACTGGTTAGAGCTACACTCTTCCGTCTTCCAGAACTTGTATCTTTCTTCTTGATCTAACTGTGGTGGTATGGGAGCTGCCAATCTTCACTTGGCCCTGCCCACTGTCTACAGCTGATTGGTACAGAGACTGCTGCCCAACTCAACATGGGCCAATCATAGTGCTTCCCTGGAATTTCCTGTTACTAAGGATGAGACTCTGGACCCTGGTTTGAACTTCAGGGTGAGCTGCAGTCCTCGTTTTCTTCCAGGTGGTGAGAGAAGGAGGTTGAACTCAGAGAGGAGAGTGTATTTCCAAGGGCTGTGCTTATGAGGTCCCACTACTGGTTGGGGACTAAATATTCTTCCTTGGAGGCCTCCCTTGTCACCCAGTTCCAGGCACTACACTGTTGTGCTCTATTGCACTGTTGTGTGCTGGACACTTGTCGCTTCCTGATAGTTCCTGTGGTTTTCTTATTGTTCCCTTGCATACTTGCTGGGACAGCACCTGGCCCTGAGTATACACTTAGTACTCACAGTCTAAGCAGATGAATACTGGCCTTCCTGGGGGCTGGTTGAATAGCTGTCCTTGGGTGCTGTGAGCCAATAAATCTTTTTGTCTCAGTTTGTGCATGCTGTGTTTCTAGCACTTGCAACAAGAAGCCTGAAAAAACAGGACATCTGTAGCTTTTGGACAGTCCATCTCCTCAGCCCCTGGGCATTTGGTTTTTTACCTGCAAAGGGAGAGGAAATGATAGAGCCTCTCAGGGATGGTGGGGACTAGATGTTTGCCTGCCTCTCACCCAGCTTGAGGAGCCCAGTGTGGACATTTAGGGCCCTGAGATCTGGGCCACCTCTCCCAAGCACAGAGAGGGAACAAGGATGATCACAGCCTCCCTTAGCATCTGTCTTTCCATGGATATGTAGATTCCATGAAGTCAGCCTTTGACCCCCACAGTGAGCTTCTCTAATAGTCCAAATAGATAACCTTCTTGCTCAAAGTGCATTGAGATCCTACAGAATGTCTGGCCACGTGTCCTGTGATGACTCTGGGAGGCTGAGCTCTTCTGCAGGTGATGCTGCTGAAGGTCAGGGAGGCCCTAAGGGCTTCACGAAATTGCTCAGCATGTTTGTGGTCTCGCTGGAGGGAAAATCTCTGTTGATCCAATTGCTTAGGTTGTGCTTGGGCCCTTCTGTAACTTCTCCGCAATGTTCATGAACCTCCACAATGTCACAGTGTGTCCCCTGAGATGCCATCTGGATATCAGAGAGGATGACAGGCCAGAGAGGTGAGTTTGCATGGTGGATGTCACACAGCAAATTGACAGAAGAAGGCAAGGAATAGGCTGGAGATCTGCTCCAAGTCTCAGCCCTCGCATTCATCTTTGTCTGGCCACCCTCAGGGAGATGTGTGCCACCCACAAGCTAGCTGGGGCAGAGTGAGTATTGAGGGGGGACAGCCTGCCTGTGCTGCTGGGCTGTGTGCCGGTGTATGCAGGAGTGACAGAGCTAATTTCCCAAACACCATCTGAACTGCATGCATGTTGATGAGGATGATGGTTTTTTAAACTTTAAATTAGAAATTACATTTTCCCTTGCCAAAATAAAGATGAGAAATCCAATGAATCTGGTTTGGAAAGGGGCTGGAACCAGGGAGAATGTGTCTGCCAGACTCTCTGTTGAACAAACAGACTGGAGCTTGGTGTATTCATGGAGGTCATTCCCAGGTCCTGGCTCCCAACTCTCTGCCCCTTGGCCTGTGGCTCATGCTGGCCACAGTCAGGCAGGTAGAGTTGGGCCACAGTGCTCGGTGTGGGTAAGAAGTTGGCTCTGTGGCCAGAGCTTCTGTGCCTTTCCCGGAGAACAGGGCTTGCTCCTCTTCTCCTTGGGGAATCGCTGTAGGATGTGAGGATGCAGCAGATACCGCTGACCCTGGAGGCTCCCAGGAGGCAGCCACTATCTCACTGTCACTTTCACCAGCACCTGTAGCTGGTGCAGGGGGTAGGGCAAGCTGGCTTTGTCCTCGGGGAAACACTGGCACATGGAGTTACAGAGGCAGGAACAAGGTCATGCAGGTGCAGAAGCCCTGCAGGGTGGAGGAAGTACACACCCTGCGGAAGCTGCTCTCTCAGGTATGGAGGGTCCATCTTCCATGGTGGCACTGGCTTTGGCTTCCACACAACTGCAATACTGAGTGTATTGCCAGAGTGGGTCCCAGCACCATTCTCCCATGGCATCACCCAAAGACCCTTTCCATATCATCGTTCCATTCTATACTTGGGGAAACTGAGGCCCAGCGACTAGACTGGAGGTGCTGAGGCAGTGAGGAGGTCTGGTGGGAAAGGGTACCCTTCCTGTGAAATCATCAGGGGGTTCTGGGTGGGCTGGCTGTAGTGGGTCAGGAGGCTGCACCAGGCCTTCCCCAGTGGGGCACAGCTCCTGAGAAAAAGCCTGAGGACCCCTCCCTGCCATGGAGTAAATCCTCCAGGGAAAGCTACTGTTTGCTCTGGCCATGTCTTCCTTCTTTAATCACAGCCTCCTGCTGGTAAGACTGGCTGTCAGGCCCCAGAACCCACCATGATACTCTCTATAGGTGTCCATGTCCGTCTGTTCTCTGCCACTTCTCTGGGCATGGTTTAATTTGCATTATCTGGACCCACTTCAGGCCTCTCTCATGGAAGCTTCCAGAGGGGAATGTGAAAGGGTAACTGGCCTATTCTTGGCAACCCCCAGCTCTGCCTTGGGAGGCCAGTCACAACATCCTTCCAGCCACACCTTGCCTGCTATAGTCTCTGTCTGGCTCCTTCCTCTAGCACCTCCTGCCCAAAGGAGCCCTAAGCTGCCCTGCCCTTCTGTGCTCACTTGCAGTCCTCCTCTGTGCCTTCTATGCCAGAGCTCCCACCTGTCCTCATTGCCTGCCCTGAGACCTAGGCCTGGTTGGTGCAGAGCAGAAGGTTTCGTGAATTGCCCAGAGTTCAAGAAGCAAGGCGGGCAGAAATCTTGGCTTTCAGGGATCTGGTTATGGTGGTGCCATCCCCCCTGCCTCCCACCACTGCCAACATGGCTACCCAGAGCTGTGGGAACCTCCCTCTGTGGGCTAAGCTCTGTGCTGTGCTCCAGACTTCGTGGGCCTCCTGGCTTCCTGGGAGAAGGTGAGAGGAGCCTGCTCTATCCAGCCCTTGGCTTCTCTCTGCAGATGGGAGTGGTCTTGCTGGCAAGCACAGGGAATACAGGAGTCATCCCCCACTGCTTCCCTTAACTGCTGGCAGGTCAGTCACACCGCAGATGGTGCAGAGGGATTTCACAAAAGGGACTGTTCACTTTACTCCTGGGTTGTGATTTTTATCTCTGCGCAGAAAGCTTTCCTGCCCATTGGTTTAGATATGTGCAGGTATCAGCATGGGCTTTGGTTATCAGCTCCAACAGAGTCACAAGCTCCCTATCTCCTGGCACTTGCAGCAGAGTGTTGTTTGGAAGTGAGGGTTATTTACAGAGGTGCAGAGAGGAATGCCCGATGCACAGAGGCAGCCCACAGAGTCTTAGCTAGCCATGAGTGTCCTCCTCCTGGACTCCCAGCTCTGTGTTCCTGCCCAGAGTAAGCTGTGGAGCCAAGGATGTGACCCAACCTTGGAGGGACAATTTCTGCTTCTGCCTGGCAATGTGCCTGACGAAGTCAGCCTGGAAGCCTCTACTTGGAGCCTTGTCCTCTCAGGTGGTGGTGACACTGTGGTCCCCACAGAGCTGAGTTCCATTTCCAGGTATTTGCCAGCTGGTTGTTAAACACAAGTGGCTTGGAGTTGTCTGGGAGTGTGGACACCATGGAAACTGCCCCGGTACAAGGCAGAACTTTCCTCTTCTTTCCTTGGTGGAGGCCAGCTGGCCAGCCCTGCTCTGCCGTTGTCCCTCTTGGTCCCCTAGTCACAGGCAGACAAGATTCTTGTCCAAGGCCACCATTACTTCTTCCCCAAGGGGCCCTACCTGACCTCATCCATGCTCTGGGTCCTGGAGCACCTCTCCTGGGAGCTCGGCTCTTCAGAGATCCCCATTGCCTCAGGGCCAAGTCCAGAGAATGTAGCCTGACTCTGGAGGTCTCTCCTATCTGGCTTCCTGTGCTCTTTGAGCCTCCACAGCCTCACCCCAGGCCTAGCAGGAAGCAGGCTCCCCTGTAGTCCCTCAGTGCCCTGGCACCTGGCAGGAGGCCTCTTTCCTGCTCCATCTCCTTCCCTGGGCTGTCCTAGGGTTTGGGCTAAATCTCTTCACCTGACATGGGCCTGGGAGGTAGGCCCTGTCCCAGCCCTTGCAGTCCTTCTGCAGCCATAAGCCATCTGCCCATCTGGCAGAGAGTGAGCCACCCTGGGGTATGGACCACTGCCTCCTTGCTGGCTTTGTGTGAAGGAACAAAGAGCTGGAGGGCAGATGACAAACTGTCTGGTGACGAGTAAGAAGAAAATGAAGTACTTCTGGCCAGGGCTATTTGTCTAGCTATCCAGGGACTTTGAGTCCCTACCCAAAGGTGAGGTTCAGGGAAAGCCACCCAGCTGGCAGGGCATCCAGCACAGTGGGCACCAGGGAGGGATGTCTGTTGGAGCCACTACACATTGAACTGGCTCTCAGTTGGCCCCAGGCCCTGAGCTCCTGGCCTGGCAAATACACTGCCCAGGAACTTCAGGGCTGGTAGAGAGACCCACAGAATACCTCACCAGATTTTTGCCCTCTGCCTAGCCCCCCAGAAAATAGCCACAAAAAGAAAATGACCTTTGGAATTGGGGCCCAGGCACTTGCATGCTGTGGGGCATTGACCAAGTGATATGGTTCTGTCAAGCTTCTTTCTCATCTCACCACAGGGCCAGTGAGGCCCAGCCTGTAGGAAGTGCAGGCCTGTAACATGACCAGGCATGCAAAGACTGTGGGACAGGGCAGAAGGCCAACATATATGGGGTTCCCAATCTGGGACTGCCTATCTGCACACTGGACACTCACCTGAGTGGCCGGGCTCCTTCCTAAGCCCTGCACAGCTGATGTCCCTCTGAGACCAGGGCCCCCTCCCACCAGGTCTCCTTGCATGGTAGAAAGGGAGGCAGGAGTCTTACCTGTCAGTGATGCACAAATGCCCTCATTCTGCCTGGGCTGGGAGCTGCTCCCAGTGGACAAGCCCTTCTTGCATGTTCTGTGCCAGTCTGCTGTCAGGACTGGGCAGGAAGGAGTTTTGCTGAGCCTGCAGGCTTGCTCCTGGGCTGCAAAAGCTCTGTGAGTGATGGAGGTTCAGGCCCAGCTTAGGGGAGTTTACAGAGGTTTAGCTGGGAAGCTGGGATCCAGAGCAGGTGAGAGAGGCTAGGTATCCTCTCTTACCTGCTCTGGAGGATACTGTCCATGTATCCAGGGAGAGCATTGACCTGGGGTGTTAGGCTCAGTTTAGCTGCACTGGAGGAGAAGTGGCCAGTACCTTGCATATCTCAGTTCTCGGACTCCATTTATACCCCATAAAACAGAAGACACTACCTCTCAGGATCCCCTGGCCATTGATGGCCCAAGAAAAGCAAAAGGGTAGCTGTAAGGAAGTGATGGCCCAATAGAGTTAGAGGCTGAGCCCTGACCCTGGCCACACATTGAGCTCTGACTGCGATCACAAGTGGAGCTCTGAGCCCAGTCATACTCTGAGCTCTGACCCCAGTTGCATGCTGGACCCTGACCCAGGTTGTACTCTAAGCCCTGACCTGGTCAGACACTGAGCCTTGGCTGAGCCCTGTTTCTGGTACCTCTGACCTGTTTCAGCAGGGAAGCTGGAGGCCTGGGCATGGTGTGAGCCTGGCTAAGGCAGCCCCTCTTCACCTCTGGGTCCCAGGTCTGAGCACACTGCAGGTGACAGCAGAAGATTCCATAGGAGACAGCAGTGGGAAGACAGGACTTGGTGATGCTCATCTCAGAGCCTTCTGCCCCCAGGCTCGTGACATGCTGAGCAGTGGGCACTGTGAGAATCATTAACCCACTTTACAGATGAGGAAACCGAGGCCCAGCAGATGGCTTCACTGGGAATGGGTTGGTCCTGGGGGACACAGCCTCCTCCAGCCACAGCCACCTCTCTTCTCACAACCTACTCAGGATCCCTGTACCTCCTGGTTCTCCCACCCCAATTGCCATGCCCATTAGCTCTGGCCAGCTGGTTTCTGATGGGCACAAAGGAAGGTGCCTCCTGTGTTAGAGGTCCTGCTACCTCAGAGGGCCCAGCATTCAACCTCTGCCATGACCTTGCACTGTGCCCATCCCGGACCATGATCTATATACAGAAAAGAAGTAAACCAGGAATTGCTTCTGTGCTGGGGCCTGCCTCTGTGTCTCTGCCCTCTGCGGAGCAGAAACTGAGTCCATCTCCATTGCCACCCACATCTTTTTCCAAACCTTTCAGATTTAGGCCCAAAGCAGAATGAAAATTGCTTGGATATCTGAAACAGAACCAAGCAGTCATTGTAGTAAAGAAATCAGGTCCCATCTTCCTTCTCCCGCCATTCAGACCCTCTAGAGTCCTGGGGGCCAAATGGGCAGAAATGAAGTTGAGGTTCTGGGTCTGTGCCGGCAAGACAGACAGTAAACTCCTATGGTGCCAGCATGCCAATCTCAACATACCCTCTGCTCTTCTCCCCATAAATATGCAGCCTTTAAAATTTAATAAAAAGCATAGCAATTATAAAAGCTATTTACCCAGTTACATCCATCACGGTCCATGGTGTGTTTATGCCTGAACACCTGATTTTGGCTTGTAAGTCACTTTTACACCCTCTTTAGGTGCTAACAACCCCCCCCATAAGCTGGAGGCCTTCTCAAGTGCAGGAGGCCACCTTCCCTAATCCAGGAAGTCCCATTGCCTCTAGGGAAGCTGGAATCCCAGGATTGGGCCTGGAGTCCCTAGCCTCTAACCTGTCTCCCTAGGCAGTGGACAGTGTATCCTCACCTCCTCCTGGAATCCTCCCCAAACTCTGCCCACCCCAGGCAGAAGGCTCCTCTGCCTTCCCAAACACCAGCAAAGAAAGCATTTGGCTGCTCATCCTCTGCAGCAGAGACATGGGGCCTGCCACACACAGACCTGTCTTAGTGGCCAGGGGTCCCTGGGGATCAGGTGCCTGTCTTCTTGTACTGCTAGAGTCCCTGTTGGAACAGATGACAAGAGAAGCAGGCGGCCTGTGGGTAAGGGTGAGGACACAGGCCTCGCACCTGGACCCTGTCACATATATGCCAGAGCATCCTGTTAATCAGAGTGGGACTCAGGGTCAAGAAGACATCATGCAAGTTTGGAGATAAGAGGACACAGTGGCTACAAGGTACAGGAGGAGGTGGAGGGGAGGAGAACAGTGTCCAGTTACATAATTGGCTCTTCCATCTGTCCTGACACCACCTGGCTGAGTGTTGGTCCCTGAACCTCTCTGAGCTTCAATTTCCTTAGCTATAGAAAGGGAGGATTGATGTGAGCTTGAGTGTGCCAGTGTGTGGCAGTGACATCACGGTCAGAGCTGGCACACCCTCTGTCCCCTGCTTTCATTCAGTGGCATTCACCCGTCAGGAAGTTTGGCTTGGAAGGTATGTGCAGACTTGGACCTGAGATCCAGCTGGGTGTGCGTCCCACCTATACCACTCGGTGTATGAGGCTGGACGGGTCACTTAGTGTTTTTGTGCTTCAGGTTTCTTACAATAACCCAAATGCCACAGTAACTACCTTACAGAGTTGGAGAGGTATTCTTGAATGTATATATGATAGTGGAGCTAAAGTAGTCACATTGGACCACAACAAAATGCTCATTAAATTGGGAGGGAAAAAGATCAGCAGAGTTTTGTCTATAGTTGCTGGATTCTAAATTCTTCTAAAATATGGGGTGTAGATATGGTGTGGGACATAGGCCCTGTTCTGCTCTGGCAGTGTGAGGTGGCAAGTGCTAGATGCTCTCTGTCCCTAGCAGGCCCATGATGAACCTCCTACAAGGGTCACCTTGGTGAGAGACACTGGGCTTAAGCTGGGTGGCAGGGTGCGTACTATGCAGTGGGGTCACAGTAGCTGGGCAAGCTGACTGTTAAGTAAGTGCCTACTGTGTACAAAGTGATTAGCTAAACAATGTGCACAGTTCCTTCTACTTAATCCTCCCAACTTCATGCTGGAGCTTTTTCAAAACTCTTCACACACATTTCCTATTTCACCATTTGTAACAGTGAATCTCGATGATAAATTACAGAGGCTCAAAACAGCAGTGGCCTCAGTAAGACAGAAACTTATTTCTCCCTCTCTAGAAGGCCTGGAGACAGGCAACCCAGGCCTGAGAAAGTGGTTCTGCTCCACTGAGATCTCAGGGACCAGGCTCCTTGGGTCCTCTTCCTCACTGAGCATGGCTTCTGGTCCCAAAGCCACTTCATGGAACAATAGGGGTGCTTCATCTCTGGCATCAGCATCCTAGGGCACAGGAAGGGAGAGGTGAGGTAGGAGTAGCAGCTGAATGCTCCATGGGGTCTCTTGAGCTGCCCTTGGTATTCTGATCACATATTATTAGCCAGCACTTTTGTCACGTAGTTCCATCTAGCTGCAAGGAAAGCTGGGATATGTAGTCTTTTTCTTCAGACTGTGTATCTCACTAAAGAGTGAATTCAAGAAAGGTGTGGTAGCACAGTCCTGTAATCCAAGCTACTCAGGAGGCTGAGGCAGAGGACCACATGTTCCAGCCTGGGTAACTTAATGAGACCTTGTCTCAAGGTGGGGAGGCTGGGTATAGCTCAGTGATAGAGTGGGTGCCTGGCATGTGCAAGGCCCTGGGTTCAATTCCCAGCCAACACACACACACACACACACACACTGAAAGTAAAAGGAAAGAGAAGAACAGGCATCATGGGAGAACCAATCACCTTGAATGTGCCAACATTTGACTGTTTGGCAGCTTATCTAGGAAAGTTATCCCTTAACTGAAAGCAGGATTTCTAGTCTCATAACAGCTCATATTTGGGGCTGGGTAGTTCTTTTTCTTGGGGTGGAGGTGTTCAGTCAACATGGGCACCATGGAATGTCAATGTCAAGCAGCATCCTTGGCTTCCACCTACCAGATGCCACCTACTAGATGCCAGCATTTTCCACTTGTGCTAATCGAAAATTGCAAAATTCCTGGGCAGCTGGGGTTTAGGTAAATTGTTTCCAAATAAGAGCCTCTGATGTAAAGCAAATACAAAAACAGGATCCCTGGAGCAGAAAGGCCTTTCAAGGAAATCAGTCAAAAACACAGGGGGACCTTTCCCATGCTTACCTGCCTTCCACCCTTTCCTGCTGGTATCCTTGGTACCTGCCTGCAGGCAGGAGGTCAGTAGTCAAAGTGCCCTCTCATGCTGTGGGCCGAAAGCAGGCAGTGGGCTTAGTTTGTCCCATGCACCATGTGGACCTGGACTGGATATTGTTAGGGTGTAAAATTAAACCCACAGCAGGAGCTGGACATTCAGAACCAAGTAGAATTTAATATCAAGATTTAAAAGGGGGGGGGCATCTTTAAATGAGAAACAATGGGTGAAATCACAAAAGAAATGATGACTGGTTGAATTATAGAAAACCCAGACACTTCTGTGTGCCAGCAAATGTGCAAAAAGCAACACGTGAAATGCAGCTACCACATGGAAAGAAAAATCTTCTGCAAACACAGTGTCCTAAGGGTTAATATCTTTAGGGTAAAACAAGTTTATGAAAAGTGCTAAGTAGCACACACACAAGCTCAAATAGATTACCAGCCAAAATACATGGCTTCCCAATCCACAGAAACCATAAATATAATTAGGAAGCAAACTTGGAAAAAGCATCTTCCCTCACTAGTAATAAAGGAAATGCACATTAAGACAAAGTACTGGTTCTTGTTAACATTGGGAGCGGACATTACAGCGTGACAATGTCCAATCTGTGCTTTTGGGCTGGAAACTGCATGCTCACGGCTGTGCTGGGCGTAGGCAGGGACCACCCCAGGAGCAGGCAATTGGTGACATGCATCACATTTGTACAGATGCTCCCTGAGACCCGCAAGTTAATTGCTAGGATGCTGTCCTGAGGAAATAATCCTAAATACAAAAATACATATTTGTAGCAAAATAATTAGAAACAACCTAAGTGTTTGAACATGGGGGAATGTTTAAGTAAACTGTGGTTTATCCACTTGAAAGAATATTACAACCATTAAAAAATAATGTTTGCTAAGAGTCTGTACAGAGAATGCTTGCAGGGAACAAAAAAACGTGATTTTAACAGGTAATATACAATAGCAAAAATGTGAAATAAAGAAATCACCATATTAAAAAAGGTTGTGAAAAAAATGCATTAAAAATAATGAAAGGACCTGCCTCTGAATTTTCATCAGGGCTGTTTTGTGTAGTGGGGCGTAGGAAAAGCTTTCTTTATTTTATATAGACTTTGTTATTTTCTGAATTTCCCTGCACCAGGATTGCTTTACTTTTTATAAGGCAAGACAGGCATATTTCGCAAAAGCCTGGCTAACTACAAAACAAATGGCTATGTGTGATGATTACTGCAAGAACCAGAACTACTCCTTGATTTGTAAGTTGTGAAAAATAAGTGACAGTGGAGGGGAAATCAAGCGAGCTGGCAGCATTCTGCCTTTCCTCTCCCCCAACACAGGGACTCCATCCTTGGAGTTGGGCAGGCCAGGAAGGTGAGAACATGCTTAATAAATCCATGCAGGCAAGAAGGTGTTGGCCTCCAGGGACAACACAGAGCAGGACACCCCAGTCACACTCACAGGCACGTGTAGAGTCGCATATGTGTGCTGTAAACTTGATGGATGCTTGTGTAAAAGGCACTTCCCCTGGTGCCAGCCTGGGAGAGGGGTAAGATTTTACATTAACAACACAGCAGCTGTCTTGGGCTTCAGATTCTAATTGTCACATCTGGATGGTCACTAGAAGTCCCCTTTGTGCCTCTGGTCCCAGCTTAATTATTAGTCATGTCTCAGTTTGGTTGAGGATTTGCAAGGTCACCTTGCCCCACCTGCTCTCTGAAGGGATTTTCACATGCCACATGGCAGCCCCAGCCTCAGACATGCCCCGATGCTCCACTCCCTGCTCAGAATCCGGAAACAACCAATGGTCTGCAGGCCTGTGACAAAACCAAAGTCCACTGAGAGCAAGCTGCAGGTCACTGAGAGGATTGGGGCTGCTTAGGCATGTGTTGTTTCCTGGACAATAGGACAGTCACTTGGAGGCCACAGGGATGCCATGGTTCATCAGATTGGCTGCGTGCATCAGGACACCACCCCTCTGCATATGTGGCCCGGGGCCTGCAGGAAGCTGGGCTCAGCTGAGGATCACAGGCAGGGGCAGGGTTGCTGCACCTGGCCTTCCCCACTGGCCAGAAGTGGCTCCATTTCCACTTCTACCACCACCAAATCCTGGCACACAGGGGTGCTGTGGGGCCAGCCACATGGGGATTTTTTGTCTGGGCTGGAAGCATTACACTTGTGACCAAGTTGAAGTTCATGAGGCAGGAATTGCTCCTGGATAACACCAGTAACCTTAAGGTTCCTATGGAAAGAACCAGATGAGGCCTGACATGGAGGTGATGGCAGTAGAGGTGGGAGGGGCCTCAAGCTTGGGAATGCAGGTACCTGTGGGGTTGGAAAGGTGGGAAATAGATGGTCCCCCAGAGCCTCTGAAGAAATCAGCCCTGTCTACACTTTCATTTTAGACTTCAGCTCTCCAGAGCCGTGAAGGAATAAAGGTGTGGTTGTTAATGCCACAACACAGCCGAATTTGTGGTTTTCTCGAGAGGGAGATAGGTAGGTAGGTAGGTAGATAGATGACAGATAATAGGCAATAGATAGTAGATGACTGATGAGTCAGATAGAGAGATAGATGTTAGATACAGATAAAATGTACTTGTACAAACACACATACATTTATATTTCTGTGACAGGCTGTAGTTCTAGGACAGTCACACGGAGTACTTACCACCCTCATGTCCTGTCTACCAAGAGAGGCCTTCACTTTGCATTGTCATGGGCTGGGGTCTGTGTTGCCTCTTCTTTTTTTTTTTTTTTTTTTTTTTAATTTTAAAGAGAAGAAAAAACAAAACAAATCAAAAAAAAAGAACAAATTTTCAAAACAACATAATATGAGGGTAACAATGGTCAATGCATTACGTATTATTATCTTTAAGTTAGTTATTCAGGATACCAGACATTAGCATTCAATTGTCCAAACATTATTGGCTCAAACCTTACTCTTCAATGAACTAAGTAAAACTGGTAGTGTATCTATCTTAACCATCTTATATACATATACAATTTTTTTCCCTTTCCCTTCTTTCTTTTCCCCATTCCAGTCTCTCTTTCTTATTGACCAGTTTCTTTTTGATTCACCGTGTCTATTGTACATTTTGGATCTTATTTACTCTTTCAGTTTCTCATACTAGAGAGACAATACGATGCTTACACATGTGCATCTGGTTTATTTCACTTATGAGTATTTTCTCAAGTTGCATCCATTTACCTATAAAAGTCTCCAGTTTATCCTTCTTTATGGCTGAATAGTACTCCATTGTATAAAAATACCACATCTTTCTTATCCATTCCTCAGTTGATGGGCATTTGGGTTGTTTCCAAGATCTGGCTATTACAAATTGTGCTGCTATAAACATGGGTGCACATATATCACTGTGGTACGATGTTTTTAATTCTTCTGGGAAGATGCCCAGAAGGGGAATAGCTGGGTCAAATGGGACCTCCAACCCTAGTTTTTTGAGGAATCTCCACACTGACTTCCACAGTGGCTGCACCAGTCGACACTCCCACCAACAGTGAAGAAGGGTTCCTTTTTCCCCACAGCCCCTCCAGCATTTGTTATTAGTTGATTTCTTTATAGTAGCCATTCTTTCTGGAGTGAGATGGTATCTCAGTGTTGTTTTAATTTGCATCTCTCGAATGACTAGTGATGTTGCACATTTTTTTGTATATTTATTTGCCATTAGTATTTCTTCATCTGAGAAATGTGTATTCATCTCAGATGCCCATTTTTGGAGTGGGTCTTTAAATTTGGGAGGTCTGATTTTTTTGAGTTCTTTATATGTTCTCGATAGTAATCCTTTGTCTGAGGAACAGCTGGCAAACATTTTTTCCCACATTGTGGGTTGTCTTTTCACTCTGTTGGTGGTTTCTCTTGCTGTGCAAAAGCTTTTTAATAAGATGAGATTCCAGTTATTGATTCTTTGGGATAGTTCCCGTGCGGTTGAGTTTTTATTCATAAAGTCTTTGCCTACACCAATGTCTTCAAGGGATTTACCTATCCTACCTTCCAGCAGATTTAATGTTTCTGTTTTAATATTTAGATCTCTGATCCATTTTGAATTTAGTTTAGTGCATGGTGAAAGATATGGGTCTAGTTTTAATCTTCGGCATGTGTAGAGCCAGTTTTTCCAGAACCATTTATTAAAGAGGGTATCTTTCTTCCACTGAATGTGTTTGGCACCTTTGTCAAAGATAAGGTGGCTTAGTATGTCTGGGGTTGTTTCAGCATCTTCTGATCTGTTCCATTGATCTTCAGGTCTGTTTTTTTGCCAGTACCACACTGTTTTTATCACAGTAGCTTTATAGTATAATTTCAAGTTGGGGATTGTGATGCCCCCTGCCTTGCCTTTGTTGCCCAGAATTGCCTTTGCTATTCTAGGTCTCTTCTGATTCCAAATGAATTTTAGGATTGTTTTCTCTAATTCTGTGAAAGTCCAGCACCTTTTCATGATAAAAACCCTACAGAAAATTGGAATAGAGGGTCTTTATCTCAACCTGGTAAAAGCTATCTATGACAAACCAACAGCCAATATTATACTAAATGGCCAAAAACTGAAAGCCTTCCCTCTAAAATCAGGAACAAGACAAGGATGTCCACTGTCCCCACTCTTATTCAACATAGTTCTGGAAACTTTAGCCAGAGCGATTAGACAAGAGAAAGAAATAAAGGGAATAATGATTGGAAAGGAAGAAGTTAAATTATCATTATTTGCAGATGACATGATACTCTACACAGAAGACCCCAAAAACTCCACTAAAAAATTGCTAGATTTAATAAGCAAATTCAGTAGTGTAGCTGGATACAAAGTCAATACTCAAAAGTCAATAGCCTTACTGTACACAAATAACAAACTTACTGAAAGAGAAATTAGGGAAACAATACCTTTCACAATAACATCCAAAAAAATGAAATACCTAGGAATCAACCTCACAAAGGATGTAAAAGACCTATACACTGAAAACTACAGTACTCTGAAAAAGGAGATTGAAGAGGATATCAGAAAATGGAAAGATATCCCTTGCTCCTGGATAGGAAGAACCAATATAGTGAAAATGGCCATACTTCCAAAATTGTTATACAGATTTAATGCAATTCCCTCTTCTTGAATTTGTGACCACAGGCCTGATCACAGTCTGAGAGACACCGTGTGAAATTGGAGTACGTCATGCAAGGTTATGGGACTTGGTCTGGTCCTCTGGGCTACTGCCCTTGAGACCTGGCCACCTAGAAAGCTGGTCAGTGCCAATGTCCAGTCATGAAAGGGCAGGTCTTCAGGGACTCCATCCCTAAAGACTGTCCCCACTGAGGTCCAGTGGAGCAGACCTGAGTTGTCACCAAGCCCTGCCCAAATTGCGGATATTTTAGCAAAATAGAAGTTTTTGTTTTTTCAAGCCACTAAATTTTTTTTTTTGTGTGGGTATCGGGAGTCGACCTCAGGACCTCATGCACCAGCACGAGCCAGCATGAGCCTGTGCCACTGAGTGATATTACCTGCCCATTTTTTGTATGTGGAATCTGGGAGTCGAACTTGGGCCCTTGTGCTTGCCAGGCAGGCACTTACGCTGCTGAGCCATCTCACCGGCCCATCAAACCATTAAATTTTATGGTAGTTGTCTACACAGCAATGGGCAACTTAAACAATTCTGCCGCTCTATTCACTGAGGGGGCCTGAGACCATGGCACCCCACACATAATGAGCACACCCAGAGATTGAGTGCAAAGACCCTTCTCCACCCAGGAGCCAGGTGTCCTGGGCAGGGGGCCACAGGATATACCGGAGCATATTGTGTAGGAAAGTATGGTGTGCTTACAGGTTTCGAGAACAGGTCAGTATAGAGGCTGGCCTGAAGGGATCTGTTACGTTTTGGGTCTAAAATGTCT
Source organism: Erethizon dorsatum (assembly GCA_028451465.1). Classification (NCBI taxonomy): domain Eukaryota; kingdom Metazoa; phylum Chordata; class Mammalia; order Rodentia; family Erethizontidae; genus Erethizon; species Erethizon dorsatum. Next base: position 68,180,923 of record CM051828.1, on the reverse strand, counting down.
TTCCAAGCCATATTGTGTTGAAAGCTAATGCAGTCATGTGCAGAAGTGGGCTTTGGGAAGTGATCGATCATGACAGTGCTAACCACTAATGAGTTCATAGAGGGATGGGTTATTAGGAGGTAGGGCCTAGTTGAAGGGAATGGGTCACAGGGGTGTGACCTTAGGGACTCTATCTGATCCCCCACCTCTTCTCTGGCATTTTCTTGCTTTCTATGCTTTCTGGCTGCAATGAGGTGGGCAGCTGTCCTCCACCATGCCCTTCTACCATAATGTTCCCGGTTTACCACAGCCTAAAACAACGGAGTCAGCCAACCACAGACTGAGACCTCTGAAACTGTGAGCCAAAATAAAACTTTCCTCCCCTAAGTTGACTTCAACACATATTTTGTCACAATTATGGAAAGCTGGCTGTTATGGTTTGTGTCTAGATGTCCCCCCTGAGCCTTATGTGGTCGTAGGGCTTTTTCGGAGGTGACTGAGTCTAGATTGTGTGATTGATTCATAGTACAATGCTGGGATTAAGGGTGCTGTGATTAAGGGTGGGTGATGGCTGGATCAGTCCACTGATTGGATTGGCACTGACCTAATCCCAGTAGGTATTATACAATATAAGGGACAGAAAGAGCGCTCTCTCTCTCTCTCTCTTTCTCTCTCTGTTGCTTTTGCTGGCTTCCACCACCATGAACTGTTACCACACTGCCTTGGAGTCAGCCAATTATAGACTTAAACCTGTACAAACTGTGAGCTAAATAAACCTTTCCCCCTTTAACTTTGGGTGTCGGGTATTTCATCTCAGCAAAGAGAAAAGTAGCTAAGACGCTGGCTGACAACATTAATGATGATTGTGATATGTTATCACATGCCAGAAGAACAGGCAGCCAGGAGTGTGCACAGATATACATCAAGGAGTGAGCAAGTAAAGGATGTGACAGGGAGCATCGTGTATACATCAAAGCACCCCACCCTGGCCCCCACTCCCCAAACACTTGCTCACTCATCAGGGGTGAAAGCAGTGTTGCATGGAGAGCCTGGAAGTCACCTGTCATCCAGAGATCCAGGGATGGGACAGAGAGTCACTGTAGCCTTGTGGCCTGGCAGAGAGGAGAGCACAGCCTGGCCACGTGGACTTCCGCTGAGCACAGGAGCTGGGTCTGCCACGAACATGCATCACAGGGAGCCAAGTTGAGAGGCCTTCTCCCAGTGACTGGCAGGTAACCTTCAAAAGTACCAAGGCTGTGAGAGCAAAGGAAGGCTAAGGATGTGCACTGAGGGAGAAGAAAGAGATGGTGAATGCGGATCTGGGATGGGACTCTCCTGTGGTATCACTGGGATAGCAGGTGGGGCTGTAACACAAGGATGGTGACAGCCATGCACTGGTGGGTGGGTTCTCCCAGTGAAGGTGTGGTCATCTGACAATTTGCTAGTATATAATTCAGGAAGAAAGTCACCAAGCAGCGCTCCAGAGCTTCCTGAGTTAGAAATGGCTACCACTCAACACCCCAGCCTGCAACTGAGAGGAGGGCTTCAGAGTGGCCACTTCAGAGTGTGTGTGGGTGGGGTGCTGTTGGAGGGGAGGAGGTGGGGGTGAGGGTACTGTGGGTCCTGAATGCCACGTCAGGGTCTGATGGCCTCCTGGGTGGATGTGTCCGGGCCTGGGGAAAGGCCGCAGATGCACCTGTCATCAGGTATGTCCCAGGTAGTCCTCCTGCCCTCTTTCCCCACATGCCATTCTACACCAAGCTGTGGATCTGTCTTTCCACCTCTGTCCTCTAGCCCCACTAGTATCACCTATATCATGATGTCACCAGGGTCTTCCTGGAAAAGTGGCTCTGTGAGGAGCAGTGGCTGACTGTCTCTCTGGAAGACTCTGCCTCTCTTATGGGACAGGTGAGAACACTGGCACACATGGGCAGTGTCCCTGAGATTTCTCATGCAAAGCATTCAGAAAAGGGGAGGACTTCCAGGCAAGGTGCTGCTATGAGCTGCTCCCACCCTCTCCTGCCTTCCTGCTCCATCCCCTCCAGCCTGATACTGAGCTTTCTTCCAGCTAAGGTGAGCCTTGCTTCTCTAGAAGCCAGGGCTGTGAGTGGCGGGGCTTGAGGAATGGGGAATCGAGGTGCGGGAGGTCTAGGTTTAGTGCGTAAGGCATGTTCTGAGACTCAGTTTCCCCAAAGGATCTGGTATAGGAGGAGAGAACAAGCTGAGTTAGTGAGTGACCCAGATTTATTTGCTGGGGTCCTATCTAGCCCAGGCATGCTGAGCCTGGATCCTTGGGTTTCACTAGAGTATGGTCCAGGGGAGGTGGCTGGGACACACATCCCCACTCCAGGGCTAAGGATAACTGAGGTGGCTTGCCTGCCTCAGAGTGTCTTGTCCCCAGTCCCATGGGTGTAGGGATACTGAGGCCCATCTTTCTGTAGGTCTTTCTGCGGTGCTAAGGGGATATTTCCTCTGTAGGGTTTTGGCAGCACACAGGCTGGAGATGGGGCTGGACTCTGTCTCTAACCCAGCACTCCGGTGGCCTTCGAATGCCAACAGTTGCCCTTTGGGCATCTGGGGAGGCCCAGAGGAGTCACAGGCAAGTGTGTGCAGGGCAACAGTTGGGTGGAGAAGACCCCAAGCTTTGGCATGAGGGGATCTGAGTCTAGGCTCTCACTCATCCTCCTCCTGCTGTAGAGACTCTGCAGGGAGCATCACACCCTGGCACCTCACCTCCTGCTCTGTGCATGTGCAGTGTGCAGTGTGCAGTGTGGGCACCTGGGCCGAGGGAGGAGGGGTCGTTGGTGTGACCTGCAATGTCATATGTTTTCCTGCTCTGCTAGGGACGGTAAGGGGTTGAGGGCTAAGCCTGACAGAATAGGGCCAGGCTGGAGAGTCAGAAAGGAGGAGTGTGAAAGACAGGAGAGAAAGAGAGACAGAGAGACAGAGAGACAGAGATCCAGGAGGTGAGAGAGCCAAGACCCTTTAGGGCTCCCTTCAGTGAACCCCTGCTCCAGGCTCCACTCCCTGCTCCAGGGACCATGCCTGAGAGCTTTCAGAAGTCCCGGTTCAGGGATCGGCCCAGGCGCAGGTGTCCCCTGGTTGGGGAGCAGACAGCAGCCCTGGATGAGTCTGGCACTTGCTCTCCTCTTGCCAACCCTGCCTCTCCCTCCAGGAAGGTCCAGGCAACAGGGGCAGCAGCCTGGACAATGCCAACCATTGGCCAGGCCTGAGTCCACCAATGACTCCATGGCCACCTGATGGGTTCCAAACCTCTATTCTTATCCCACAACACCACTCCCCATCACCATCTTTGTGAAAGGGCATGGGCAGAGGTGTCAGAAGTCCTGGGTGTGAGGTACACCTCTGCTCTGTGGCAACAATTGGGTGCCAGGAAGGAGCCTTGGGTTCCTGCTCTTCAAACAGGGCCGTGGTCCTGATACCGTGGCCAACCCTGGGGGCTATGTGGTTGGGATGGACCCCAGGGCTGGGAAGTCATGGGTCATGGGCCTTGTGAAAACACAAGTCGAGGACACAGTGCTTTCTTGCCATGGAAGTCCCCTCCACCCAGGGAACAGACAAGATGCCAGCAGCCAAGGAGCTGTTCTGGGGCAGGGAGCATCCTGCCCCTAAAAGCCACTGTTAACCTGGGCAGAAGATCCCATTTTCTCAAATGTCCTGCCCAGAGTACCTGCCTCCTTCTATCCCTCCAAGTGGGAGCCAGGTGCACAAGACCAGGCACAGCTTGGTTTGTGCCAACGGGGAGCCTCCTCTGACCTTGCTGTACTTGGAGAGTTCCCTCTGTCGTGTGATGGGGCTCTGGCCAGAGCTGAGGGCTGAAGATGGAGAGGGCACTTGGCCAGGGCCCCAGCTCTGGGACTGGAGGTGGAGGCGGTGCTACTGAGCCACAAGGCCATGGAGAGAGTGCCTGTGGCCAGAGCCCTAGTGTGGCACAGTGTGTGAACAGGGTCCTGGGACAATGGCAGGGCAGGTCAGCTGGTTCCACCTTGGGGCCTCCTCAGCATTTGGGAGCCAAGTGCCTGTTGATCCCTTCTGCTCCTCAACGAGAGAGGGCTCTGGGGCCAGGAGGCTCAGTGAGGCTTTGTACTGGACATGGCAGGCTGGTCACTATCACAGACATGAGGGCTGGCACTCAGTACAGTGATGGTCCCTCCCTGCCCGGCTACCCTCTCCCACATGATGATCAGGCAGGAGCCAGGCTCCAAACCTTGCCAGTGTTTGGTCTCTGCAATGGTCGTGCGCATCAGTGTGGGTAGGTACAGTCCCTAGCTGTCCCATTAAACACTGACCTGGATGTTTCCAGGAAAGTGTTTATAGATGTAGTGCAGGTCTACTCCACTGACTGCAAGCGAAGGAGAGAGTCTTTCCCTATCTGGTGGGCCTCACCCAATCAATGGAAGGCCACATGGACAGGACTGAGAGTGCCTGAGGAGGATAAAATGCTGCCTCTGCCTGCAGCATCTTTGCCTACCCCTGGACCCTGCCCGCTGCTCACTGTCCACTGCCCACTGCCCTTTCCCTGCTACCTGCCTGCCCCTGGCTGCTGCCTGCCTGTCTGACAGACTTGCCATAAGCACTCCCTGGCAATACAGAACCCACCTCTCGGTGTGTGCACGTAACCTGCCCTCTCATTTCTCTGGAGAGCATGGCTGCTGCAGCCTCTGGACACACAGCTCCATGCCATCCAGCTAGCCACCAGCTTGGAGGGTTCTGTGGGCCAGGACCAGCAGTGGCCACATTCTCAGCTCTGCATTCACGCATGAACCTGGCCAAATAGCCACACTGAGGGAGGGTGGCACATGACCAAGTTATACAGGAAGGAGAGTGTGTTCGCTGCAGTGCCAGGTGAAAATTATCACAGTTCATGCACATCTAGCTATTCTCGCATGGATCTGGGTCCCTGAACCTGAGGTCAGCAGGTCTCAGCTGGGTCTGCTTAGGTCTCGCAAGGCTGTGATGGAGACATCTGTGGGACTGTGGGACTTGCTTCCTGGGGTCAGAGAGCAGAGGGTCTCTACTGTTTGCTGCCTCTGGGCTTAGGGAGGGACCAGCTGGGCTGGTAGGATGACGACCCTCTGGCTCAAATCAAAGCAACACTGGTTGGGGCCTTCCCTGCTTCTGTGCTATCCTATGTCGCCTAGTCAGGAGGGTGATGTCCTGCACATCTGGAGGAAAGCCAGTGTGGAGGGCCTGCCTGGCTGCAGGGAGTTCTGCGTGCCGCAGAGTGCAGGTGTGCTGGACGGTGGCCCACGGAGAAGGCGGATGTGAACTGGCCAGGGCTGGAAGCCTTTCTTACCAGCTGTGCCTGCCAGGGCAGGTGGAGGATGCTGGAGATGTTTGGTTAACAGTTTGAAATAGAGAGCTGGTTCTTTCCTCACTGTTCCAGGAAGGGCGTACCTGAGGGGCTGTGGGAAGAAAGAAGAAATAGAGAGAAGAGAAGGGAGAGGGAGAGGGGGTGGTGGAGGGCTGTGCAGGGATGATGGAGCGGCCTCCTCCGGCATTGGCAGCAGAGTCACACACTGTAAAACAGCCTAATGGCTGTATCCTTCCTCATAAACCACTCTCCCCCTCCAACATCTCCCTTGCAATACCCAAAATGTAAGCACCTCCAAGCTTGTCAGAGCCTCTGAGTGCCTGGAGGTTCGTTATTGAGACCCCGGACAGTGGTGAACTCCTGGACCACAGAATGACCTCTTTCAGACCTGGCTGCTTCTTTCTCTCCCTGGCTGGAGATGTTGCCTGAGTCACTACCTGACCATTTGAGCCAGCCTTGGTGCCGCCTGCCAGAGCCCTAGGTGGGGAGAGAGTCAGGGAGCTGCCTGTGAGGCCCAAATGAGAGCCCCTTCCCCCTTTGGGCATGCATTCCCGCTTTCTCTTCGGACCAAGTTCTCCAAGGCTTGTGGAAGCCTCTGAGATCTGTCTTCGGCCTCCTAGCCTCTCAGTAGGTTGTCAAGGTGCTGTGGACAAGCACCTTGCCTGAACTCAGGGAGGCCTCCCATAAACTCCCTCCAGTACATGAATCCACTTCCTGCCAGGACAGCAGGAATATTGGGCACTGTGTTGTCTGAGGGGTACACGCCATGGGATCAGGCCTCCTTCTCAGGATGAGGAGGGCAGGGCTGCCTGGGCTACCTCTGCTGATGGGTGGGGACAGGTGGTCAGACAGATGTGTAGCCCAAGATGCTGGACTAGTGTTTGGGGGAGAATGGGCTCAGGGCAGTGCAGCCTCCCTGGAAAAATGATTCAGGTACCAGGGAAAGAGACCATGGGGGTAAACGGAACAATCAGCACTGGGTGACATTGTGTGGGCAGCAGGTACCACAGGTCTGCAAGAGCAGCCAGAGGGCATCATTGAGAGAAGTGCCTGGAACCTAGAACCCGGATATGCTCAGGGGTATGAGGCAGAGCCAGGACTCAGGCTGAGCACCTAGTACCAAGCCCAGGATTGGTGCCCATGCACAGTGCTGCCAGTTACTCTGGGTACAGGAGGAACTGTTCTCCCACATTCCCCCAAAGCACTCAGAACCCAAAGACCACCCTGCCCAGGTTGGGATCCCAGCCTGCACTTCTGGGCACACTTGTCCTCAGGCTGCCGTGCAGAGGGGCTGGTATTCCTGAGCACAAGGTTGATGTGAACAATTACCCAGGCAGGGAGAGACAGCTTCAGAAGTGCCCATAAATATGTGTATTTCCAAACAAACAGCAATTTTTGATGTAGTAACTCTGACAGCTGCAGTTTAAGGCTTGTTCTGAAGGATGCCATGTCCTACCTCTTCTGTGGTCCCTTAAGTAAAGTGTTCTTCCAAAGAAGGGCGTGAGGATGTGGTAGCTGAGCCCATGGGAGTCAAACTTGGGGCTTGGACTAGCTGGGATTAAAAAGCAAGGGAGCCAGAGGGCAGGGCCCAGGGCTAGCCAGGTGGGTTGGGCAGGTCTCAGGGAGCTTCTCAGAGGCTTTGATTCTTCATACCAGGCAGCTCTCCCACCCACCTTCTCCTGGGGCTCTGTACCATTCTTCCAAACTGCTCACAGTATGCTCCCTCCTCCTGGCTCCGAGCCTTTCCCTGACTCCCCTGGGCAGGACAAGAAGGTCCTCTGTGATCTCCCACCTCTGCTCCTCTAGGTGCTCCCCCAGCCCAGAGCTCCTGCCTGGCGTCGTCCTCTGGCCTTCTGTATGGTAAAGCACAAGAAGCTTGCCAGGGAGGGTCTGAACGCTTTTCCCAACTCCACAGCTCCATGTTCCTCACACCTGCATCACAGTGCCTAGGACCCTGGGTGCATCCTGGGCTTCCTCCACAAAGGGCTCCTGAGCCAGGACAGGCTTCTCCCCCCTCCCTTTTCATCACCTCTTTCCTGTCACTTGCCTTTCTCCCTCTTTCATCCTTTTCTCCCTCCCACTCTCCCTCCCTCCCCTTTTTCTTCTCCCTGCCCCCCTTGTATTGCCTGGCATGTCTTAGGAATTTCATAAATATTTGTTTGGAAGGGGAAGGAGGGGGATGCTTGGGATACTCTACAGTGCGGGCTTCCTGACAGACGGCACCCTGTAGGATTGGTACGGCTGGTCTTGGAGGTGCAGCACTTCTGCTCTGCCTCCCTCTGAGCCCTATTCTGCATCAGCCCTGGGTGACAAAGGAAAGAACACTGGCATTACCCACCTGCAAAGTGAGGGGGTGGCAGGCAGTCCCCAGGCCTCCCAGCCCCAAAAGCTCTTCTATTTATAACACAAGCCCCGAGTTGGCAATTGCTATTCAACTCAGGGGAGGCTGTGAAATAAAATTGTGTAACAGAATTTATTCTTCCCAGTCCACTTATTAAATCTCACCTTAGAACATGCTTTCCAAATCCAGGGACTTCTCAGCATCTCCATGGGGCAGGCTCACCAGGCATTGTCACATTCCTGGGTCCCTCAGGTCCCTAGAACAGTTTATCAGTCGGCATCTTAAACAGATTTGCTCATCTTTTGGGTAGCAGAGGAATGCTGGCTCCAAGCCCTAAGAAGGAGACTCAGTGGTCTCTGGGGCTTTGGGGGCAGGAGAGGAATGGACTAGAACTGGGCACTGGCACTGAAGTGACCTTTAGGGTGGGCCGGGGTGAGGGTTCGGCTGAGGTGTTCACACTGCCCAATCCACTGCCTCTCACTCACTGCCTATCAGTATGTACTGTGCCTTCACTTGGGAATTTCTGTCCTTTGTCCACCCAAGTGGTCAGCTTCTGACCCCCACCAGGTAGTTCAGGCCAGCTCTGTGTGCTCTCACTCGGCGATCCTGACCACCCCACTCTCCAGGATGCTATGGACTTTGCTTCCCTGAGGTTCAGTAGACTTTGGGGTCAGTGGATCTCAGAGGCTGCCTCTAAAGCCCAGAGCCTGGAGTAGGAGGCCATGTAAAGCAGGTAGGCAGGTTGCTCTCCCCGGGGTCCCCCCTCCTTCCCCATCAGAACCTGCTTCAGATGCATAGAAAAAGCCCCATGAGAGCTGAAGAGGTCTCAGTGAATGCCCTACCAACTCTAAGCTCTTCTCTCAAATGAGCCTCACGGAGCAGCACCACTGCTCCACAAACCCTCGTCTTTTGGGAGAGCATTCTCAGGATGTGAGCCTGTAACCCTGCCAAGGCACTAAGTGGCAGTTCCCTGATCAGGACCCCGCGTCAGTGCAGAGAGCTGTGCTCTTATTAGAATGTGGTTGGTTTCTTGCCTTGCATCCCAGAAACATCTGCCCCCGCCAGTGGTGAACAGGGCCCAATTCAGGGCTATGGGTGGGTGAGCTGCTTTGACACTCACTCTTCTGAATGTCCTTGCCCTGCTACAGTCCTCCTAGGCCCCTGGAGCAGAGCCAGCTTCGAATATAGATGAAGGAGGCTGCTAGCCACCCACACAGCCTGCGACAGGCAGTATTTTTAGAGCAACTTCTCCAATATTTCCTTGCAAGAGTTTGGGTTTATGGGGGACAAGGCCTTGCTCTGCATGCTCTGTCTCAGACGCAGCACCCGCCTACTACATCTCCGATGCAATGGGAGTTTAGCACCTCATTCTACAGATAGGTAAGCTGAGGTCCAGACGTTGCAAGTAGCAGAGTTAGGATGTAACTCAGGGAGTTCTGATCCCAAAGGCCCCACCCTTGGGCCTTGGAACAGAAGGCAGAGGAGATGGAGTGAAGCATGGAGAAACAGAGGGGGTGCCACCAAGGCTAAGGCTGTGGGGTTCCTTCTGCAGTCAAGATCTTCCAAGCAACACATTTGTCAGAATTATGACCCAATTAGGCAGCAATAACCATTGTCTATGATTGCCACGCACACAATCGCTGGTGATATCACTTAGCTATGAACAGCTGAGTGAGGAGGCAGGCTGGGGTTGAGGGGAGGGGTTGGTGTGGGCTTCCACTGATGCCCAGAAGCCTTCTCTTCTGATTCAGAAGTTCTGCTGGTCTCCGTTGGTGACTTGTTATGGGTGGGTTGGGATGACAAGACCAATCCAAAGTGTACTTTGACTCTGACCCTTCCCCTCTGATCCACTGGGCCATTGCAAGACACCTGCCTGGGTCTCCTTGTTATATTCTGGTCTTTCAGACATGTGATGGGAAGCAGCCAAGAGCATGTTTATACAACCAGGGTCAGGCCTGTCCCCTGCTGTGATAACCCAGATTCCACCCTCCCTTGTAATCTCTCCTGTCCCCTGCTCTGAGTTTTACTGCTTGGCTTTTGTGTTTGCTGTCCTCTCTGGAGGGTTGCCCTCCCCCAGCACATAGTACTGGCCAAGTCCAGCTCAGATCTTGGTGTCTTCTTAAGGTAAGGTGTCCCTGGACCTCTGCAGGTCAGGACCTGCCCATACTCTACCCTCATGGGTCACATCAGTTGCCACAGATCATCTCTGACTCACTCTCAAGTCACTTGTGAGGTTGGTAGATGAACACCCCCTGCTCATGCCCGGAGTCTGAGCTGCCTTCAGGTGAGGGTCCGCTGCCCACCCCTCCATGCAGAAACTGAGCCAGATCTTCCCCACTTCTACCTTATCCACAAACTTTTCCGCATTGTTGCCAATGTGCCTGTTGGTCTCCTTCCCAGTGGGATGCTGTGCTCTTGTTACACAATCATGGTGTGTGCTTGCCTACTCCTGTAAGGGGTTCCCAGAACCTGTTACCCCATGTGAACATCAAAACAGCTTCTGGGATGTCTGACTGGGTACCACCTTCCCTTTCCCAGGTGAGGAAATGAGGCCAAGATTGAGCAGAATGTGTAGTGGAGCCTGGTGAGGATGGGGTCTTGGGCCCCCCACCAGCCCTGCACCCCACTTCAGGCCTGTGGCCCCCTCTAAATTGGACTCTCCCTAGCAGACTTGATCCTCGAAGACAGGATCAGTGAAGTATGTATCCCATGGATGTAGTTGGGTAGAGGGAGAGAAGATTAATTAGCTCTCATTAGCCTGGGAGTCAATTCGAGGGCACTCAGTGAGAAGTCAGTACAGAAGATTGTTGACAAATTGGAGGAGATTCAGACCAAACAGTGCAGGCTCTGGAGGGACAGTGAGGTGGGTGAAGGACTGCTTGGGCTGAGACTTAGAGCCTAAGTGGGGCTCACGGAGGTCCTAATCACCAGCTATCTACCAGCACTGGCTTCTCAGCCAGTGCTCTGCTGGATGAGTCTTCAGTGTCCTGTTTTGCAGATGGACAGTGAGGCTCCTGGAGGCCACTGAGCCTGACCAAGTACACAGCTCCACTGATCAAGGCTGGGGCAATGGAGCCATAACCGGACTGCGCCTGCCTCCTCTACCCTGCATGGCTCAGGGCTCAGGGCTCAGGGCTGCCTCTGTAAGGGCCCTGGCCCTTGGCTCTGGGCGTCCTGGGCCTCCTGTGCCCTCCTCTCTGTCAGCCAGCGCTCACGGCAGGTTTTACCACAGGGAGGCCTGAGAAGACCACTGGGCCTTAGAAGGAAGTCCAGGTTGTGCCTGGACCTGCCATGCAGTTTGGGAACTGGGTAAGACCACATCTCCCAGGCCTCTCATGAGATTCTTGTAACATGACAGCCACCCTTGCAGAGCTTTGGGCCACTATTTCACTCTCTATAAACTGGAAGAATAGGAGAATAGTGATGACACCCTTTTAGGCTATTTATGAGGAACAAATGAACCTCATTGTGCATATTGCTTTGTCCAAAGCCTGGACTGTGCGGGGTGGACAGGGTTTCCCACATGACAGTGGGGGAGGGGAGGCATGGGCCAAAGTGGGGGAAGCCTGTGCAGGAAGTGGGTGGAATGGGCTGGGGGCTGGGTGGTAGCTGGGCTACATGGTGAGGTGCTCAGAGACCTCGAGCAGGGCCGGCACCTCCCAGCCCTGCGTGCTGGATCGGCAGGTGAGCGCCTCCGTCTCCTGGTGGCCTGCCAATTCCCTGGGGCTACGGGCCAGCCCTGCCCTGCAGAGCTGTCTGGCCTGGTGTGAAAATGAAGATTGATCATGGCGGAAAGGCAGCCCCAGCTCTGCAGAGCCAGCCGGGAGTTGCGGAAATACAGAGCTTCATTATTATTTTAAGTGTTACTCAGCTGCTTTATTGAATTCTCCAAGTCAGGAAAAATTCTGGTGAGATAAGAAGTTGACATTTTCAGAAGCAGCATCAAGAACTGTGCAGGCGGTGGGGACAGAGCGCAGTGCCTGCTTGGCATGAGAATGTCTCAGCCTACCACCCGCCACCCACGGCCACGGGCACACGTATGGCACGCTGACTCAGGCTGAAGGGAGCACAGCCAGTCTTGTGTACCGGCCGGGAGGCAGTTCTGGAGAAAGCCCAGTCACTGTCTACCCCTTCATGCATGCCTGCCTTTGTTGAGTGCCTACTATGTGCTGGCTGGGATACACTTCTTTTTGGTCTCAATGTAGTGATGGGGACATAACAAGATAGCACTATGGAGCAGTATGTAGGGGCAGCAGTAGAGCTACAGCAGAGCCCCCAGGTAGGGCATCAGCCTCCTCAAAACCCCCAGGCCCCCAGGCACAGCTCCTATCTGCCTTGCTGCCCTCCAAGGCCTCTGTCCTGGAGCAGAGCCTGGCAAGGAGGAGATGATCAACAAATACAGGAATGTGTAAAGAAGAAATGACAATTCTCCCTGATAGTCAGATGGAACTCCACTCTGGTCTCAAGATTTTCTAGTGGAGCTTGTCCTCAGGGGTGATAGGCTGGACACAGGTCCCTTGGGACGGCCCAGCCAGCCAGCATAGCAGGAGGCAGAGAAGGAGGCTGGGCTCTGCCCACCTCCACAGACCACAGCTTGAGCCTGGCCTCAGGTCAGAAACAAAATGGGTCCTAAACTAGTATTTCCTGGGAGTGAATGAGTGGCACGACTCTGACACAAGGATAGCAGAGGGGTATAGGTCTAAGATCCATGTCCTGGGTGCAGAGTGTCTTATGGGACATGGAGTGTCCCTAAACAAACTGAGATCCGGATCACTGTCCTGGATCTCACTGACAGGCACACATAGACATACAGGGGCATTCAGACATACATGAACACATATGGGCACTTGTACCAACACAGAAAAGTGCATGCAGACACACAGGCTATGCCCCTCCTGGTCACTCACTCCCCCGTACTACTGGCCCCTTGGCCTGTGTGCCCTGGCCTCCATGTGAGCACACAGCTAATGCCAGCTCCTTCTCAGAGGCAGGTGTCTGAGCAGAGAACCCATGCATGCACCAGGTGGAGGCTCAGAGGGTGGCCTGGCCCATCAGCCAGGGCAGCGGGTCCTGTGTAGATGGGGCTATAGGACCTGAGCTCTGGAGATGCACACTGGCTGCAGCTCGGCCTGTCAAGGGTACCCGAGAGGCAACAGAACAGCTACACGTCCTGCGTGGTAAGAGTGGCCGCAGGTGTGGACTTTCTTTTTTTTTTTGTGGGTACCAGGAGTCGACCTCAGGACCTCGCGCGCCAGCAGGCGCCCGTGCTACTGAGCGATATCACCGGCCCTTTTTTCGTATATGGGTACCGAACTCAGGGACTTGTGCTTGCCAGGTAGGTGCTTATGCCACTGAGTCATCTCACCAGCCCTGGACTTTCTTACAGAGTAACCCATTCACACACCTGCCTGGTGCTGACAACTCATCCCTGTGATGCCTTTGTTTAAGGACTAATTCATTCCTAGGACAGATAGGTATTGGGCATTGCTGTTTAGTGTATTTGTGAGGCATGGAGCTGAGACCATGACAGGGACTGTCCTTCTTCACAGCCCATCTCACAGGCCCCAGGCACGAGCTTCTGCCCACTGCCCTGTTCCACCTGGGCCTTGAGCCTGGCTTGACTCTTGTCCTAGAACCTGCCTCTCTCCTGCCCCTCCAGTCCCTGTGCAGGCACCTCCAGGCTGGGGTTCCTCTGTACCTTTTCCCACCACCCTTAAGGGCCTGTCCTGCACCAGGGCTGAGGGAAATGCCTTTCTGGATCGGCTGACCTCATCTTCCCTGGGGCTCTGGACTTCCCGTCTCTAGTCCCAGCCACTGAGGCCTCCCTGAGGTTTGACCTGCCCTAGGTTTCTCTCTGGCTGATGGGCATGCTGCCTTTCCCACTTGACTAGCACATGAGGGCAGGAACCATGGCTGCCTGCATTCCTGGTCCAGGATAAGCATTCATAGTGGAGTGAATATTGATTATGTACTGTTCATAATCAGGAGGTTATTGTCCTCATGATGGCTGGAAACACTGAAGCTCATAGAGGTCACAGAAACCAAGCCTACCTGAGCCCTAAGCAGGGCTCCTGATCATTGTGTATGGGTACTGGTATGAGTACTGGTAGACATGATCCTGTCCTTTCTTTTGTGAGTCCCTAGGTGACGATGGTGGCAAGCACTGGGGCAGGGAACTGTGGACATAGAAGGGTAGGCTGGGGTAGGAAGTGAGCCTTGGTGACCTTGGGGAGGCCTTGGCCTGGCAAGCATGGGAGGAGGAAGGAGGCTCAGTCAATCCAGGAAGCTGCATGGAGGGGTGGGCATGTGGGGCAAGAAGGGGAGGACCTCATGGGGAGTGAGATGATGGGGGTGGGATGATGTAGAGGCTGGGGTTCCTAGTGTCACTGCCACATTGTTCTCTTTGTGCTTCTGGGAGCCACACAGGACACTGAGCAAGGAGCAAGGAACACACATGTTATTTCAACCTCACAAACCCTGAGGACAGCTTGGTCCTGCTGTAGGATGAACTGGGGCTCAGCCGGGATAAGGAGAATGTGCAGCTTGCATCCAGCATGGACCAGAGGGCTATGTCCTAGGGAAGGCTATAAGTGGAGCAGCTATGAGACAAGATCTTCTGCCAGTGGTTCCAATAGTGGCCTAGGGCTTCCAGAGTCCTGAGACCTTTTCAGGGGACCCACAAGTTCTTGGGATCTCTCTTTACTGACCTCAACTACAGCTACTCCCAGCTGGGAGCTGCAATGGTGTGGCACTCAGCCATCCCTCCACTTTTCTTCTTTTGGTTTCAGAAAATACGGTAATTTTCATAAAAGTATGGTATCTATGTTAACATGTAATGGGTCTAGTTTTTAATGAATCAGTATTTTTAAACAAGCCACATTTCATTTCTAATGCTGTTCAACACTGTAGATAGAATGTGCTAAACAAATGCTTTCTGGGGTGCTCTGTGAGTCTGGGGTGTATGTGGGATCCAGAAGCCACAAAGGGGAGGAGCATGGGCCCAAACCCTATGGTGACCCTGGGGCTACTCCTCTGTTACCCTGAGCAGACCAATTACACTCTCCTGGCCTATGGGCATGGCTTTCTTTTATTTTTTTAAGGTGGTACTGGGACTGACCCAAAGCTTGCCCAGGCTTGCTGAGCACTCTACTGCTGAGCTATATCTCCTCTCTTGGAAGTGATTATTTTGCTGATCTCTGGTACTCACAGCAGAGGGGTCCTGAGGTGGGGGCAGAGGATGGCTGGGCAGGAGCAACTGCAGAGGAAGGAGAAGAAAGGCTATGCAGAGTTGGGGAGAAGGTGGGAGCCTGGGCATTGGAATCCACACCTACAGCAGGTCCTGACTATTCTGGTCCCCAGCACACCACAGCTCTCAATTGGGGGTGGAGGTGGGAAGGAGCTGCCTGACACCTGCTGGATTTGGTTTATGCCTCTGTAGAAATTTAAGAAGGGAAGTGCCATCCTCCCAGCGGGGCCAAAGACAGGAATGGGGAGGGACCCTTCTGCTGACGATGGCTCTAGAGATAATCTCTCCCGGATATTGACAGCACAGTCTGCAGGGACTTTAATATTGTGGCTCCATAGGAACACTGAGATGTCTGCCGTTGCTAAGTGGCTCCGCATCCACCAAGCCCAGGCGTGGGAGGAGCCGACTCAGCCATCCATCTGCCCTTCCTTACGCAGCTCACTGGCTCCTTCACTGACTCATTCATCCATTCCACCCTCTTTCTACGCACTCATCCGACGTCCATTCACTCACTCAGCCATCTGCCTGTCACTTCATCTTTGCATTCATGCATTTACCCACCTACTGGGCTACTTTGTCAAAAGGATTGACAAGCTTCTACTATGTGCTAGGCCATACCTCCAGTGACACACCGATGCTGTGATGTGTCCTCTGCCTGCAAGGAGCTGAAAAGTCCAGTAGGAAAATGCTGCTGCTGCTGCTGCTGGTGACCACAGTGACAGTGATGGTGATTGTGATGTGACAGTAAAGTTGCTGCTGCTGATGTTGAAGGTGGTGACAATGGTGATGCTGGTGATGATGATGGTAGTGATGGTGATGACAGTGATGACAGTGATGATGATGGTGGTGAAATGGTGAAGATGATGGTGACCGTTATGACAGTGATGATGGTGATAGGAGTGACAATGATGATGGTGGTTGGGTGATGATGATGAAGAATGTGGTAGTGATTGCGGTGACAGTGACCACAGTGATGGTGGTGATCGTAGTGGTGGTGATAGTGTTGATGGTGGCAAGGTGGTGACAGTGGTGATAGTGATGATGGTGAGGATGATTCTGATGCTGGTGGGGGTGACAATGGTGACAGTGATGATGGTGATGGGAGTGGCAAGGATGAGGTGGTAGTGATGACAATGGTGATGATAGTGGTAACAATGATGACAGTGGTGATGATGGTGACAATGGTGATGATGGTGGTCTCAATATGATAGTGATGTTGGTGATGATGATATTGCCAGACGTGGGGGTGAAAACAGTGATGATGGTAGTAGTGATGTTTCTCACAGTAATTAACAGGTCTGGCACATAACACCTGCCAGGCAGTCTTCTAATCTTCTGCATACATTAGCTCCCTTGGACCAGTCCGTGATGTAGGTCTAGCAAAGCCACCTTTTATAGTTGAGGAAACTGAAGTATGGAGAGGGCAAGTAATGCCCCCAAGGTCACAAGGACATTTGTTGTTAGAGAATCAGCCAGGTGTTGGTCACCATACAGTGCCGTGGTGATCATGAGGTGTTCTGGGCTCCAAGGTGCCTCTTGGAGGGAAGAGGTACCAGCTGTACCTGGGGTCTAGCTGGGGAGGCCTCCCAGAGGGGCAGCATTTAGCTGGGTCCTGAAGGAGGCAGAGAGAAGAATGCTATACCAGGAGGCAGGGAAGAAGGTGCAAGGGCAGAACGCATGCAAGTAGGGCTGCTGGGGAAGGAAGTGCTGAGCCCAGAGAGCCCAGGGAGCTTAGGGACTATGTGGTGAGACTTGAAAGGCAGGGCATTAATGTGCCAAGTCACTAGGACAGGGGCTGGGCAAACTGCCACTGGGCTTGGGTGTGACTGGTAGAGAGGGTGTTATCTGGTGCAAGGACCATGTCTAGGAAGTGCTGGTGTGTGGTCAGGAATCAGGGGACTGGAGGAGCTGCCTGTAGAGGGGCCAGCTCCACTGGCCAGCAGTGCAGGAGTCAAGTAAGAGCTGTGGTTGTGGCCAGCAATTGGCTGGGTTCACAGGGTCAGAGCCATGCCCCAGGAGGACTAGGGTCCATCTGGAAACTCCAGAGGGTATTTATGGTCTGTGGTCAGTGTGCAGACCCTCCAGGGATGGTGTGGAGACAATGGGTGGGAAGGGATAGTAGACCCTCTCAGATCTGCACTTCTGCTTGGCAGGCACTGCCACCTTGGTGGACTGGCCACACTGCTTACTCAGAGGTGCTCTTCAGTGGGAGCCAAGAGAATAGGGGTCAAATCTGGCTGACCTTGGATCAGCAGGAGCCCCCAGGGCTTGACATTTTTATCTCTGACAAAGGGCTGCCAAAGCCCCATCCATACTCCTCAGTGCCCTTGTCACACTATGTGAAGCTCTCTTTGGTGGGGACACCACCTAAGGTTTCCTGGGAGCAGCCCTACCACTTCCCCTGCTGACCTTGAACAGTCTCCTTTCCAGGCCTCAGTTTGCTTGTGTGTTACACAGGGGCTCATAACTGTGTACTCCATGGACTCCAGAACTTCCCAGGCCTGGGATTCCCTGGGAGGCCAACTGAGTTGGGGGCAAAGTCTTATTGTGGGGCTGAGGCATGAGGTTTTCCAATGCAGCCTTTACCGGGGACCTTGTGGGTGGCACTGGAGAGCCTGCTCTGAGGTGGGAGTCTCAAGTCCACCCTGGAGCTCCCACCACCAGACCTGGAGAAGAAAGCGAGAAGGTGCATTAAGAAATGATCTGTGGCTCCCCAAACAGAAGGGAATATTGACACGGTTATTTTTAGCATTATTAAAATAAGTCTGTTTTGTTCCTTTTCTTTGCTCCTCTCCCTGGCTCAATCTCCACTTCCAGATTGAATGTGTGTGTGTGTGTCCAGGCCCAGACGCCCAGGGAGCCGCTGCAGCGCAATCAAAATGTTAATGAGCCCCTGATTGTGTCTCTGGTTGTTTCGTTCCTCCATTCCTCTGCCTTCCCAAATGTCACTGGGCTCTGGCGGAGCCTTTGGGAGAAGCACCCATGTGCTGGAAAATGAGACCTCAGCTTAATGCACCATGGAAACAGTTCACGGGATGCTGGGAAAACATGGGGCTTGGCTTTGCCCTGATCCCTAGCTCTGGTCCTCATCCCTGCAACTTCCTCCTGTCAGAGGCTGGGCTGGAGCTGAGCTGAGAAACTACTGTCCATGGTGTTGGGACTGGCTGGCACAGACCAGGTCCCTGACTCTGGGAGGTCAGAACTAACATGGGAATGGACAGTCTTCCATCTAAGATCATCTAGGACAGAGGACGTGGGGCCCATGAGACAGCAGTCTGGCTGGGGGTCACTGTGCTCCCTTCTGCAGCTCTGTCACAGAGCATGCTATTGGGGCAGATAACAGCTGCTCTGACATGGGACAGGGAACCCCAAACTGTCATCTGCATAACCAGTTCACACATCATCCTGTTGCCTGTTCTGCCCAGGACTGAGTTTAGATGGGTCACTATGGTAAGCAAGAGTGGACACAGGCCAGTCATCATGGGCTCTGGGGCAGAGAGACAGGTAACCAAATCACGGACTCCTGTGAAATGCCAAGGATGCGCGGGGCACAGGAGACACGTGGTGCTGGGGGGATATTGATAGGGCATCCATATCTCGGGAACGCAATCTCAGACAATGGGAATAGCCCATGCAAAGGCCCCACAGTCATGCATGACCCTCTAAAACACTCAAGTGTGCTGGCATTGACATGGTTGGGGTACCTGGGCAAGACCGTGGAGGGGGCCTGAGGCTGTGCTGGCAGGGCTGGCAGCTGTGGCGCATGGCAGTGGTGGGCCAGGAGGAAGTGGAGGCAGCAGGCAGAAGATGCAGACATCTGGGGAGAGGCAGTCATGATGGTCGGGGTGAACAGTATGGTGGTAGACAGTGAGGACATCAACAGTTGGGAGGGACACTGAAGTATGCCGACCAACACAGCCATTGTCCTGGGTCAGGTGAGAAGGTGAGGAAGCCAGCTGGGCAGTGGCACAGCAAGTAGAGCCCAAACAAGTTCAGTACTACCACAGCCATGGGGGCTGCCCAGTGGGCTGAGGAAGGTGGGCTGGCAAGGGCCTGGGTAAGCTGGATTAGCTAAGCATAAGCATGTTAGCTGCATCTTGCTCTCCATCTCTTTCTGCATTTTCTCTTCTGTGTGGCATTGGCCACCACTTGGCACAGTATCTCATAGACACTTGTCTCGTTGGTCAGGTGTGATTCCATGAGGGAGGCACTGAGTCTTCCTGGTCATGACTGGTCCCCAGCACCCCGCTTCTACCCATAGCAGGGGCTCACAGAATAGGTGTTCCATGCCTGAGTGGAGCCTCAGCCACCCCTCTGGGCACCGATTTGACCACTTAGCAGAGAGGTACAATGCAGCCAAAACTTTCAGGACTCTCTCTTCCCTAGTGTCTCCCCATAGTCATGAGAGCCCTTAACCTGGCTGGCCCAGTAGCTCCAGTATGTGTAGGAGTGGGTGACAAGGGGCTGGGGTAATCTGTGAGGGTTTGTGACTTCCAGACACGAGGCAGGGGACTCTTGGGGCCACACTGTGGGGTCTCTCATGCACTTGACAAACCCACTCCCTCATCCAGCCTGCCCTCAGGGGTGACACTGGTCTTCAATCTGCCCTGGGTCAAGGGTCAGAAGACTGCAGGTCCTCTAGAAGCCCAGGAGGGTGGCGGGTGGGGACAGACTAGAGAAGGACTTCTGGAGGAGCTTTTGGTGAGAACAGAGGTTTCCTGCTGTTCCTGCACCTTCCATGGAATCCTGATCTTCTCAGAGTACTGCTCTGCCCCCTCCCAGAGAGGCTGGCTGTGACAGGGACATTGTTCTTGCATTAAAGCCTGTGCCCTGACACCTGCTCATCCGGCAGACCCAAGTGCTCCCTAGGGCAGCCAGGGCCAGCGATAGGGAGAGGAAAGAATCACACCCTGGGAAGGGCAACAGGGTCCCCGAGGGTAGATCTTTTGGATTTGGCACTTGGGAGCACAATGGGGTTCACATTCTGATGCTGGTGCCCACAGGCTACGTGCACTGGATGACCATTCAACCCCTCTGGGCCTCAGCATCCTCTGTGAGTGGGCAGGGATGTACTTGCTTCCAGGTGAGGCTCTGAGGCTTCAGTCAGTGTCAGTGTATAAGCTCCATATTTTATGCTCACTCTACCCTGCCCTCCCTCAGGGCACTGGCCAGGACTCTTGCCCAAACTGAAATCCACTCGGGTACTGGATAGGAAGGGAGCTCACAGGGCCAGATGTGGGGTTACTGCCAAGCATGGAAATGTCCACCCAGCTTTCCTCGTGACTGTGACCTCCCCACCCCCATCAGGATTCCCTGTAGCCCTGGGGAGCATGGCAGCCTCGCTTTGCCAGCATTGGGCCCTTAAAGCCTGACAAGGCAGCAGACCAGAAGGGATGTGTGTGAAACAGGAAGTCGAGTTGCCCTAAGGCCCCAGAGACCCACCCCTCTCCAGGCTGACAACCCACAATTTCTACCTCCAGCTCCACCTCCCAGAAGCTGAGGGAGACACTGTGCAGTCAGCCTTGGCTCCTCCCACCCCACCCTGCTAGGGTATTTGAGGGGTCCTTGGGCTGGTGCCCTGATTTGACAGCACAGCCTCCCTCTTCTGTGTCCAACACTGCAGCCCTTCAGCAGTCCCTTCATTCAGACTGTGCCTCAGCAAAATGCGTGGCTAGACTCCCACCTTCATGGGCTTCCAAGGTCCCACTCCAGGCCAAGCCTCTCTGTGCCACCCGGCCTCTTTGGAGCCTCCTCAGGACTCTGGCTTCTGCTCCCCCAACCCCAGTCCGCTGCCCAGTGCCAGGACCCCACGGCTTCTGATACTCAAACCTCCAGCTGTTTCCTGACATTCTCAGGGTAAATCAGTCACAGTGGCATTAAGTTGTATTAAGGCCTCAGCCCCCTGTTCTCTCACTCTGAGCCTGTG
Source organism: Erethizon dorsatum (assembly GCA_028451465.1). Taxonomy (NCBI): domain Eukaryota; kingdom Metazoa; phylum Chordata; class Mammalia; order Rodentia; family Erethizontidae; genus Erethizon; species Erethizon dorsatum. The sequence goes on along the minus strand of CM051828.1, from coordinate 68,160,096 downwards.
CTCTGGCCGCCAGTCTCCCCTTGGGCCTGGACACCCTTGCTGGGCCTCTGCCCTGCCCACGCACTGTCCTTTCCCAGTCCTGGCCCAAACATCGCCTTTCTAAGGCCCCTGCCTACCCCCCACATGTCCCCTGTACCCATGCTCCTGAGGACTCCCTCAGCTGTCTCTGTCTGCACAGCACCCTGAGGGTGGCCTACTCTTATTGGACCCTATGCATGTCCCAACGTAGCTCTGTGCCAGGCACATGGCATGTGGTCACTAGGTATCTGCTGAATGCCTGGACAAGTGAGCCATGGGCAGCAAGTGTCTGAGGCCACCTCCTCCCACGGTGACCTCCGCCCTCTGTGGATGACAGAAGCTGGACCCAGAGGCAAGATAGAAATCTTACAATTTATTCTTTGCTCTACTCAGACCAGCTAGAAACCAGAGGCTCAGAGAGGTTAAGACCCTGGCCTGAGGATGCACAGCAGGCAAGATGCAAAGACCAAGTGAGATCAGCTCCTAGGCACCAGAGCTGGGCCAGAGCCACAATAAGCCCTGGGGCTGGTCCCCATCACTCCTCCCTCTTTGGGGGGCCTTAGGCAGCTCATTCTCCTGTAGGCCTCTCTCTCCTCTTTGAAGAGAGGGAGGCATCAGGGCAGCCCCTCCCCATTTTCTAGGGCCAGCTGTGCGCTGCTCTAAAAAAGCACCTTCTCAGTGCATGCAGGTCCTTACCTGGGCCCAGACACCTGTCACTGCTGGAGGGTGGAGAAGGGCTCTGTCAGTGAGCGTTCACACTCTCACATCCTGTTGTCATTTCAACAAACACCCATTGAGTATCCACTGTGTGCAGCACTCCATGGCCAGGCCTGCTTTGCAGGAAGTGTGTATGATATTCTGTAGACCGGTAGTCCTCTCACCCCCGCCACAACTCTGCTCTGGGCACCCTAAGACCAGGCCTTGGTACTTAGTGGAGACCCTGGAAATGGCCCTTTAATTGCATAAAATGGGTAGGAAATATTCACAGTGTGCCTAGATGTTGCCATGGAGACCCCGCTCTCCCTGATGCCCCTCCTTCTCCTTGCAGCCTCCAGGGAATGAGGGGGGGGTCCTCCTTGAATAAGACTGGTAGCTCTGCAAGGGGCTCAGGGGTCTGCTGTCCCTGGAAGGACTTCCCTCACCCTTTGGGGACCCAAACCATCAAAAGAGAACCCTACCCAGTGCAGGAGCCTGGGGAAGGCATAGGGAGGCAGACTCCCTGAACCAGGGTCCCAGCATGACACAGGGACAGTCATGGGGGAGCCAAGCCTCCCAGCTCCCTTGGGGTCCAACCATGGCACAAAGAGGAAGCCAAAAGGTTTGGAGATACCTGGGAGATTGGAGAGCTAGCTGGGTCCTGCAGAGCCACAGATGGTGATGAGGTAGCCCAGAGAGCTGGCTGTCACCCCTAAAATAGCACCCTTCCTAGCGGGAAGCTGCTGGCTGGGGCCTGGATCCAGTGGTGGGAGAAGGCCCAGCTGCCCCAACCTCATACTGAGGAAGAAAACACCAACGCTTGGACATGTTGCTTCACCTGGGACTGGTCTGGGTCCTCAGCATCATCTCGTGATAGCTCGAGTGCGCGTGCGCGTGTCTGCACACACATGTCCTGTGTACAGATATGACTGTGCCTGTGACCCTGTTGCTTGGAAACACTGCTTGCTTGTAAAGCTGGGCTGCGCCTGACATGTCTCTGGAGCCTCCACTGGTGTCCTCCGCTGAAGATGTCCTCTGGGCCAGGCTTGTGCTGAGCAAGGGGGCTGCAGCTGAGAGTGAGGCAGATGGGTGCTTGCCTGCCCCCTGGGGACCGGGTCTGGGAGGACAGATTCTAAACTCCCCTGGCATAACACAAGTGTGACCTAATTACCATTGTCAGAGTGGGATCTCAGGAGCCATGTTCATCAGCCAGTCTTTGTGCATGGGCTGCAGGGTGCATGGGAAGCAGAGGCCGAGATACTGGAGGATATTATTGTGGCCTGAGCCCCTGACCCTTCACTGTCTACCCCTCACCACCTATGGGCCCAGGTTTCTTCCTTACAATCACAGACCCCAGTGAAATCAGTACACAGCTGATATCCCTACACTCCTTGCAGGGACGCCTTCCTTAGGCTTAGGGGAGCTGGTGAGGCTCAGGGCTTCAAGGCACTCACCACTGCTTCCTCCTGTGAGAGAGGAGGCTGTGGGTCCACCCTGGCCCATGACATTCTGCCCCGTGGTGTCCACACCAGCAGTCCCCACCCAGCCTTACCAGGGAGTGGAGGGGTGGTTTGGCCTTTCCCTTGGCCTTCTGGAACCCCGCCCCACCTGCCATTGTGAGAGATGGATGCTGAGGGAGGAAGCCCAAATCTCAGCAGAATGTTTCCCAGGCATTTTGTCACCCGCCAAGGCGCGAGCAGCAGAAGGGGATGTCCTGGGTTTGTTGCTCTGGGCATGTGCACACCTAACATGTGTCTGGAGTAAATCACAGCTCCTGTCTGGGCTTCAGTCTCCTCATCTGCACAGTGTGGGGCAGGCCATGTGGTGGCCCAAGCCCATAGGACTGGGACATCCGGGGAGCCCCACGTGCTGAGGCCAGCCTGTGCACTGCTGTCTTGCTTGAAACATCAGTGCAGAAATTAAAGCTCTCTGGCATGGTGTGTCACGTGGTGACTTATTAGATCCTCAGTGGTTTAATAAGGAGAGGGAGTGGGAGGGGCATGATGCCAGCCCACTGCCTTGAAGATGAGGCCCCTGATATTCACAGAGGTGTCTCAGCACAGAGAATCTTCTTGGAGGATGGTGGGCCTGTATCCTTGGGCTGGGCGGTGTGTCCCAGGAGAGGAAACAGCAAAGATGGTGACTGTGATGCACCTATATTGTCCAGTATGAATTGTTCACCAGGCTCTGGGGACAGCCGAGTGCTCAGAGTCTCCTACCCCCAGGGGAAGTGGGGCCACCCAATAGGCAGAGGGTATGGTCAGAGGGCTCTTGTTGCCCCACCTTCAGCCCCAAGGCTGGACTCACACCCATTGGTGCATGAACTTCTGGTCCCCAGCTTGGCCAGGCACAGCTGCAGACACCTTAGCACATCATCTAGCCAAGGATATTAGAAAGAGGTTATGGGAGAAAAATCTGTAAGAAGCTGTGTGGCCCTGGGCAGATTGCTTCACCTCTCTGTGCTTTAGTTTTCTTAACTGAAAAGTATTCTCCATTCCTAACCCTTCTTGCCAATTTGGCCCCTTTTGTGCCCTGCAGGGTCCCACGCAGTGTGTCCTTTAGTACAGCTTAGGGCCTCTTCCGTCCACCAAAGTCCTCCTGGCTTTTCTCCCTCATGGCAGGTCTGTTTCCTATGCAGTTTAGTGCAGTCCCAGAGGGCGGGTGGGGACTCAGGCTTATGCTCTGGAGAGTCACCATGGTGCGATAGCAGGGGTAGCGGCTGCTGGCTCAGGGAAGGAGGGGGCTGTGGAGCAGAGGGCAGAGTTGCTTACATTAACTTCCAGAGGCCGCGTCCTCCACAAGGGACGCTCCTAATTCAGCCGGAGTGCAGACAGATGACTTTTAATAAACCTGTGCGTTCAGCCCTGAATTGCTGCAACTGCAGAGGGAAGGGGTAGTGTCTATTCGCTGCCGCTGTCCCCATCCTCCAGGAGACAGCAGGTAGCCGTCTTGTTTGGAGGACAATTTGTTGCTTCGAGTTGTCTTTGAGTTTTTGGAAGCATAGGCCTGCACTCAGGGCAGGGGCTGTATCGAGAGTGGCTGGCCCCACACTCCCAGTAACAGATAGGAGAGAGGATGGAGGCCTTGGGCCTGGAGGCTGGGTCTGAGGCTGCCTGTTGGACTCAGTGAGCACCAAGCCAGTCCAGGCAGAGAATGTGCTCAGGACCCTGTGGCCTCCATCTCAGGGTTGGGAGCCAACTTGGGCTCCAAGCACAAGAACATGGACCCCTGGATGAGGACTTGGTGCCAGGTGCACCAAATCTTCTAAAGTGCCTGGGCCCTGCCTCAGTTTCCTTGACATCCCCCTGGGACTGAAGCCTTCGGCTGCTGGGCTGGGCCCCAACTCTGTCTTGGCTAGGCCTACTGTGAGTCCATCTACATGCTGAGGCCTCAGGCGAGTCGCCTTTCCCCTTGGCCTTAGTTTCCTGATCTGTAAGATGGGCCCTTCCTTGTGTTCCCAGCCTGACCTGCAGGATAGTTGTGGGACCCAGTGGTACCAAGAGTGTAGCAGTGCTGTGTTCACACACTGCCCATGAATGGCAGCAGAGTGGGTAGAACCCAGGTATGGATCCCTCCTATGCACCTCCTGATGGACCCACTGGCATCAGCGGTATTGCGAGGATCTTGGGGTGCCCCCCTCCCAGGCACCCATACCCTGGGGAATCACATAAGAACATTTCCCTCTCCAGATCAAGCATAAAGCAGTCCCCCTAGGGCACCTCCAGAGGCCCTCCCACTGATCAGAACCTCTGAGGCCCTCAGGACACAGCTGTTCCTTCCAGATGTGCGCCAGCTGGTGGTGGGTCCATCTGCTCACACTGCCTTGGAGTAGCCTCTTGGGAGTTCTTACTTATGTCCCTTCTCCATGAAGACATGGCAGGGCTGCATCCTCAGATGTAGGGAGTAGAGGGTCCACATCCCCTCTCTCTCTCCTGCCTGGATCCTCCTCTTCCTGCCCTTTCTCTCCAGGCTGTCCTGGCCTGGGTCCCTGCCTCCCCAGAGTCCCCCATCTCCTGGTGAGCCTGTCCTCTTCTGGCCCCACTGGTGGCTGGCCAGGTTCACCTGCCAGCCCCTGAGCTTGAGGGCTGGGTTTATTCTGCTGGGCTTTGCTGGCTGGGACCCATGTGTGTCCTGGTTCTTGATCCCACTCTGCCCCTGCCCTTGTTCACAAATGTCACCCACAGGACGACTGGATACGCCTCATCCTGGCTGGTCCTCAGCCCCTCTCAGACTTAGCCTGGCCAGGCTGGGTCATCGTGCCCCTGGTACCGGGCTTGCTCTTTCTGCTGTGTGTGTAAGCAGGGTGGGGGAAGGGGGAACCAAGAGCCCACACTGGCCTTCCTTATTTGCTCTGCTGAGAAGCCATTTAGAGGGACATATAGGACTGGTACCATTTGATGCTGGCCTTGAGAGACAAGCAGGAAAGCACCACTAGCAGGAGCATCCACTAGTGTTTGTGCATTGCATAGTGCAGGTGTGGGCGTCAGAGTGCCTTCTCCACCTGCCCTGCACCCTGTGGCCTCTCTCTGTCTGGTTTTCTTGTGGGAAAGTTGGGATGTCAGGAGATGAGCTCATGGATGCCAGGAGTGGAGGACAAAGTGAAGTTCAGAGACACCAGGCCTTGGAAGAGAGCGGTAAACACCAGCAACCACCATCAGTTTCCACATACACATTATCAGGTCCACTTCATAGCTTCAAAGACTGAGGCATTAAAAGGAGAAGTTGGTTTGCCCAGGACTTCGGAGTGTGTAGGGGGCCCAGGAGGACCTGGCAGCCAGAGGGGCAGACTCCTCATCCAGTGCTCAATCTTGGGTCCTTGGGCACTGGTGACTCCACAGGCTGATGAAAGGGGAGGGATGAACAGGGAAGCTGGGTGAGGGATGAGTCCTGATTACCAGAGAGAGCGGGGAATGGTCCCTCCTTGGGAACAGCCCCAATTTTCCCTGTCACTTGCCCTGGTCCTTCCCCTCCACCCCATCTTGCAGAACTCCACACTTCAACCAGTCCCAGCCTCCACCCCACTTCTCTGTCTCTCAGGGGATGGCCTTTCTGGCCCTGGGGTTGGCATACCCAGGTCCTATTCTAACTCTTCCAAAGATGGCAAATGACGGGAAAGAAGGCTCTGTGGCAGGTGGCTGGCATGATGTTCTGGGTGCAGAGGCTGATCCAGTGGAAGGTTGGGACTCATGGCCAAGGAGCCCAGTCCCAACAGTGCAGTTGGATGTACTGAGATGTGGCAGGGCCAGACTGCAGTGCTAGGGACATCATTTGTCCTTGATGCCTTGGCCTTTCCTGTCACCTGTCAAGTGCAGCAAGGTCATTGCACGTCTTCTGATCAGTTCTGCATGTGAGAGCTCTTACCCACCAAGGACAAAAGCACTGTGAGGGTTTGTGGCTTGCAGGCCACATAGTTAATTCAAAAGGGCCTTGGGGTACACACAGGCTATACCCTAATTTTACAGGCAGAGATGCTGGAGACCAGGGAGATGAATTCATTTGCCCCAAAGCACCCAGCATGACTGGCAGATGGGTGTGCCAGACCTCCCCCCGCAAGCAGAGCAGTGTGCTATGGAGGGTCACCGGAAGGCCTCCCCATCTCCCCTGGGAACTGCCTCAGGCCTCTCTCCTGGCCCCTCCGTGCGCAGTACTGTCTCTGGCTCACAGGGGGCGCTGGGGCCCCGTGGCTGGCTTTGCGCCTGCCCAAACCCTGAAAAATGCGACGTGATATGCAAACGCGCTGGGCTGTGTGTTTTTCCAATCAATAGAAGATGCTCAGTCCCTGAGATGTCACTACCAGAGTCTTCACACATCTGCATCGGAAGGATTCCAAATGCAAAGTCTTTTCCTGTTAGGGGAAAAAAATGTAAAAGGAGAAAGGGAGAATTTGCCTGACAGATTAGAAAATGTTCCACTTCCCAGCATTTGAACAAAGTATTTGTGCTTGTCCTGCCAATTACACAGGCTGTGAAAGGGGAGAGGGCCCTCTGGGCTGGTCCAGGGGAGGAGGCTGTGGATAGCTGCGGCTGGGTAGCGGGTGCCGCCAGGGGCTGGCAGGCAGTGGGTGCCAGCCCTGCCTCCCTTCACGTTTGACCTTGAGAGGACACACTTCTCCTGAACTCTGCTCCCCAGGTCTGGGAAACAGCTTCATGGTGTTTTCCTGATGAGATGCTGAGAAGGCCCACACGATTGGTCTTAGACATGTGCACCTACAAACACAACTGGTTAAGTTCGTAACATTCATTTAGAGTTTACAAAGTGCCTTGAAGTTCTTGACAGTCTGATTTCCTCATGGGCCTGGGGAAGTGAGGCATGAGCCCTACAGTGGATGGGGAGATGACAGAGGGAAGGGCTTAATGACCACTGGTTGCTAGCGGCATGCAGGGACTGAGTCCTGGTCCTGCTCAAAGACTGGCTCTGACCTGGAAGATCCTTTTGCCCATGAAAGCCTGTGCTGGGGCCTGGGCTGTCTGCAGAGGGCACTGGCTGGAGGGGGCCGAGTTCCACCTCAGGCCTCCAGGCCAGCTGAGGACATCTGTGGTGGACTAAACTTCTGCGGGCTCAAGGGAGTGCTCACTAGGATGGAAATCATGGAACACATATCTACTGAGTCGATGAACAGAATCACAGAAATGGGTGCTCACCACTGTCCACAAGGCAAGCTTCAGCTCCTGCGATGCAGAGTGGGCTTCTCCTGATGTGAAATCTTAGACACCAGCTTTCTAGCACTTTCAGTGCTCTGGTCCTCAGCCCAGGCGTCTCTTTGAGGGCTCTCCCTATTCAGCGGACAGCTCAGCCCCAGCCTGACTCAGGCTCGAGGTGCCCACCCTTCCTGCACCTTTCCCTGCTCCCCTCTACTCCAGCCACCACCACATCCCACCACCTTCCCTCCAGGACTTTATCTCCAGTGCCTACTTCTCTGTTTCCAGCTGCTTCTACTTCAAACTCTGCCCCCCATTGTCCTGGAGGGACAACAGCAAACCCTCCCTACTTGACTCCCTGCCCACTCTCTATCCTTCTGGTCCCTTTGCTGGTGATGGCCATGTCATCTTTTAAAAGAACAAAAGGACAAGTCAGATCTACCCTCCCTCACATTACTGCTAAATCTATATGGTGCCTCCAAACCCCAACCTCTACAGCCCATTTCATCTGCACCTCTCCGCCCCTGGTATCCTCTGCATCAGGATGGGGCACACACCCTACTGTGTTCTTCTCTGTGCCCTGAGTGTGGCAGCTCCTGGCATGTATCAGGTACTCATTAATGCTTGCTGGCTGATGACAGAGCTGGCCTCTGGACAGGTCTCCAGCTTGGTGTGTTGTATGGAGAAGGGTATGGAGAATGGAGGAGAAAGAGGAAGCACCCCATCCTGGGGACTGTGAAGATGGAGGATGAAGCAGTCCCCGAAGGGTCTAGTATCTGTCAAAGAGATCACCGAGTTCAGTACCAGAGGGCTCTTCCAGGATCAGGCTGCCCTGTAGGGCCCATCCCTGCTCTTCTAAGCAATGTCACTATGGGTCAAGCCACTTAGCTCCTTGGTGGGCCGCCCAGTCCTCACTGGTGAATGGTCCTGACACCCTGGCTGATGGGAGTGATGGAAGCCGTGCTACAGATGACTATGCACAGGATTGGCACTCAGCTTCTTTGGTCTATGCTTGAGAGACATTCTCAGGAGCCCTGGCAGGACAGGGGGGTGGCAGCCAGCAAGGCCAGGCTGTAGTGATGGCAGAGGGTACAGAGGGAGGGAAATGAGTTCCAGAGGTGCTCAGCTCTCTTGGAGAATGAGAGAGTACATGGGTCTTTGGGCACCCTGCCTTACTTTGGAGGATGGTGGGCCATGTGGCCTCAGCTGTCTTCAGCCCACCACACCAGGCAGCACCTGCTCTTTGTGGACTGGGTAGGGGACAAGGCAGGCTGGTGCAGGACAGGCCTCCAGCCCTGTCCCAGGACTTTGCTGCTTCCTAGCTGCTGCACCCTCCCATCCCCAGGGCCCAGGACCATCAAGTCTACCTGTACCTTCTGGTTCAGCAGGGCCCTGTCACTTCTGGGTAGCCAGTTCTTGCTTATTTGGGACATGATCTCTGTTTTGCATGTGATTAGGAAGAGCATGGCCTTCAGGAATGATAGAGTGATCCTCAGGTGCTTCCCTGGCCCCCACAAGGCTATTCTCTCAGGAACAGCCCCGCCCCCAAACACACTCGGTGTGACTTCCCTAGGGACTCTAGGCTTGAGGCCAACGACTGTATCAGACCTACCTGGATGATTCTTGACAATGAATTATTGTGTGGGAAGCCAGTTAATTCTGAGTCCATTCAAGGAAGACTGGACATTAATCCGATTTGGAGGCATCTTTATACTGAAAGCGAGTGACCAAGCCTCAGGAAGACTCAGTTTACTCATTTGTTTGAAGGGAAACAGGTGTCATTTTGTGGCCAAATGCACAGTGAGGTAGTTGCAGGGGTGCAGATGTCTTTACGACCTTATAATCTGTTGTCAGCCCCTGGGCCATTTCAGGGCTGTAGGCACCTGTGCTCCTGCTAGTGGAATGCCCCTGTGCCCTCACCTGGCACACCCCCTCCATTTCCCAGACCTTTGATGCCCCTCTCACTGCCTCCACTACTCCATCCACCTGGAAGCCAAGGCCCAGCTCAACCAGTTGAAGCCCAAGTGGGGGGGGGGACCCCAAGTGTAACTTTGAAGCAGCCCCTGTACTCTCCAGGCCCCTGCAGCATTACAGGTGAAGCTTGAAGCCCCCCACCCTCCTTCTCCTCTTCCTCCTAGTCCCACTCCTGTCCTCCCTTTCCTTCCTGTCCTCCTCCTCCAGCTCTGTACTGTTTCCTCGGGGAATGACTCACATATTTCCTCCCACCTGCACTGCAGCTTCCCAAACCTTCACTTGCAGGGTCATACTGTGCGCAGGTTCCAACCCTCAGAGGTGTTCAGGCTGTGGCAGGCAGTGGGCGGTGACCCTGTGGGGCAGCATCAACCCCCCTCCTGCAGCCCAAGACTGATGCCAAGGGAATCCAGACTGGCTAGATGTCTTGATCTCTGGGACAGTGGAGAGAATCTAGTTTTGCCTTCTGATGCTAACTCACTGCTTGACCTTGGGTGAGTTCCTTTCTTTCTGATCTCCCTTTTCTCTTGAGCAAGCTGCACTCAGCAGGAGCTGCGGAACATTGGGCCCTTGGCTCTGCACCTGCCACATGGAATGTACCCCAGTTTAGCCCCAGGGATGGACTAGAAAGGAGGGGCAAGGGTGTGTGGGCCAGCAGCCTCAGAAGTCAGCTAGAGTGTGCAGGCAGTCAGGCACCTGTGGAGCCAGACACGCTCCTCTGGGGCTCTGGCAGGTGTGGGGACAATATGTTTTAGGTACCAACCAGTTCCTCCTATTTCCCCTCCAGCCCTGGGATTCAGGAGAAATTAAATCCATACTGGAACATGTGACCCAGGCCTCATCCAATCATAGCATCACATTCCCATGACCATGTGAGATTGGTGGAGGGATGGGTACATGACCCAGGGAGAGCCAATGAGAGGTAGGGAGCTTTGATGGGCCTAAGGGGATGCTGGCTCCTTTCTCTAGAATCCTGGCTGCAAGGCCCCCTGCCCCCCACCATCTCAGTGCTCAGGCAAAGCAGGAACACAGTGTCTCATTTTCCCAACCAGGAAACCAAGGCAAATAGGGTTTCATTTTAGACACTGTTAGCTCAGCATCTGTGATGACACAGCTGCACTTTCTTTGCATATATTATCTCATTTAATTTGCACCATAATTTTCAGGGTAGGTATTATTACTCCATCTTGTAGGATGAGAAACTGAGGTTTGGGTCTGCCTGACCCAAGCCTCATGCCTGACCCCAGTTGTACTGTACACTTGAAGGTGCAGAGCTCAAAACCCCCAGCCTGGGTAGGGCCCCCAAAGCTAGCCATGGAACTCAACCTTAGCCGCTTGAGCTGGCAAGTTCTGGAGGTAGGAGGTGCCTCCCAGCCCCACTGTCCCTGCCTTAAGACCTCATTGCAGGGCTGAGTGGCATGCAGGAGCTGCCATAGTTCTAATCTCAGGCCAGAAATATGCTTGGGATGGGCCCAGAGTGCTTGCCATGGGATGGGGTTGAGATATTGTTCTCCAACCTGCAGGGTGCATTCCAACAGGGGTGGGTAGAGGAGCTGGGCTGTCTGTACTTTCTGCCTCTCCCTCCCCGGCAGCCCACAGACAGTAGGTGCTCAGTAAATATTTATTGAACAAAAAATAAGAGCATGAGCCAAAGTTGCAGATAGAAGGTCAGAGCCTTAGCCTTCATATCTCACCCTGCACAATCTGTAGGTCACTGACCCTGTTCTGTTTGCTGCAGCCACAGCTAGGATTTGGAGTTCCTGGAAGGAAGCTGCTTTTGTGGCACCCTGGTTTGTAGAGCTTCCATAGCCTAAGTCTGGGGCTCAGCAGCTTCTCTTCTTGAGCCAGGGCTGCATTAAACTTCTGCTGCCTGCAGGAGGGAGATCCACAAGTCCTGCTGTGAGTCTGCAATCTGCTCTGTCCCTATTCAGTGGGGGACAGTGGGGCAGCCTGCAAGAGGCAGGGGTAAAGGGCCCAGCATAGAGTAGTTGATATATATATTGGCTACAGAAGGGCAGACAGTGGATGGTGATAGCTCAGTCAGCCAGGCTTTGTGAGGATCAGGACTGGCTCTGGTCAAATGGAGGAGGATGTGGATGTGTTGAATAGAAGAAGCAGACCTCAAGGGCTGAGTAGGGCCCAGCTAATGGCATGGCCTTGCTGGGTGGGGGCGGCTGGGTGGACGAGGGAGGCTTGGAGGTGGTGGGTAGGCAGCAACAGTGATTCAGGGCTGGAGTTGATAGTCTTGGCTCCCACTAGAGAACCTGGCTTTCATTGTCTAGTTGATCTTGATCATCTTTGAGCACTAGGCACATAGTCCAGAGATGGGGCAAAGTGGGCATTAGCTCTGCACACTGGCTCCATGTCCTTGGTGGCTGGATGGGCAGTCCCTCCTGCCATGCCTTCTGTAGTGATGGTGGTGAGATGAAAGAAGACAGTAAGCATAAGTAGGCTTAGTAGCAGCCTTTTTGGCTGTGGGCCACCTTCCTTCAGACAGTGCACTGCCACTGAGTCATGGCGTCCCTGCCAGGAGAAGGGCAACGGAGCAGTCACAGACCCAGGTCCAGTTCAACCTTGGAGCTGCTGTTTGTCCTTTGCTGTGTCAAGGCCCAACCTCAGGCCTCAGGCTTCTCATCTGTCCACTCAGAGGGTGGACTGGGGGCATTCCCAGCCTGCCTGCTGGGGGACACAGAGCTGAGACAAGGCCCTTCCCAGGGACCATGGGCAGAGAGTCATAGCCCTGAGCCTTGTGTCACCAGCCCAGAGATGAGGCAGGCTGCAGTCGGAGAGATGGTGATGTCACCTCATGTCGGTTGGATTATATTCCTCATTCAACTCCAACTTCATTAAAAAGCTTATTGCTGATCCTCTTAAGGCGTTACCGGAGGGACAGCGATGGTGGGCTGCCCTCCCTGGGGAAGCGGATGAAGCAATTTGCATATTTATGAAGTTTTTTCCATTTTGCCCAGGCCCGTGTGCACCAAAGGATGTCATATCTCATTTTAAGCTGGGATCTGTGCTCTGGGAGTGACAGCTCAAGCTGTCAGGCAGCCTCCTAAATATCTGTAAGGAACAAATAGCACTGGACTGAGCTCTATCCCAAATCAGCGACGATGGGCCATACAACTCTGTGTGGATCACTTGGCCTCTCTGGGCCTCAGTTTCCCTGCGCCTGGAGTGAAGATGGACTACGTCTATGGCAGGCAGCTTCTGGTGTGATTCCAGTGATATCCTTCTTGGTATTCATGTCCTTGTGGGGATGGGTGGGTCCATAACTCACTTCTGATAAAAGTCCACCAAAGTAAAGGGATGGTGCCTCTGATACTTGGCGATAAAGAACCATGACTTGGTCTTGCTCACGTCCCTGTTATTCTGTGGATTGCTTGCTGTGATGAAGCTGGCTGGTGGTGACATCTGTGAGGGGGTAGCCAGTAAAGGATGGAAGCTGAAGTGCAGGAGTGAATGAGGAACCAAATCCTGCCCACAGCCACGTGAGGGCCTGGATGGAGCCTCCCTAGTGGAGCCTCAAGTGGTCATGGCCTGGACCATAGCCCAGACACACCAGTGCTGAGGACTCGCTGACCAAGCCCAGATGCTTCCCAGAGAGCCTGCGAGATAAGGAGAAACTGAAATTGAGTTGCACAGTTTGGGTAGCAGGTGACTAATGCACTGTCCATCTTGAAGGATTTCTGGGAATTGGCTGCATGCAGTGCTGTGTAAGGACACCAGATCAAGCTCACATTCAGTTGATGCTTCCAAGAGGTGCTGTCTTGCCCATCCTGGGCCAGGCTGTGTGTAGAGGGTGTGTCTGAGTCACCTTTTGTCTCTGGTCCTAGAGAGGGACCCATGTTACAAGGGTCAGGGAGCAATTGGTGTCACATGGCATGGGCCTCCAAGTGCAGAGCTCAGTGCTATTTGGGTGGCTTCCTAATAGAGTCCTGCTTGTGTGTCTAGGCCTGCTCTCAGCAGCTGACACATTCTGCTTGGGTTCTGCTCATCTCCCTGGCTCACCATCAGTTTTTCCCAAGGGCGATCACTTTCTCCTGGGCCCAGCATCACCCCGCTGTATCCTGCATCCTGCAGCTGGTAGAGTCTGGAACCTTGGTAGCTGGTCAGAAAATATTTGGGGTCAGAGTAAATGGGAAACTGGCCTAGGATTTTAGTCAAAACTGAGATGATTCACTATGAGGATGAGCTAAAGAGTTCCCTAGAAATACTCCCTTCTTTCCTATCCATGCCCAAATGACTTTCCTTTAAGTTTCTTTTGGGTAGAAGACCCCAAGCACCCACTGAAAAAGGAAGTGTGTGTGTGGACTTGTGCTCACTTACCCTGTCACTCCTGGCCATCTACAGTGTGCTGGAAAGCTGGTTTCCTGTTAAGTGACCTGATACAAAGGAAGCCTCTCAGCCATGGAAGGAAGAGCTTGGTGGCATTGGCAGAACCTGGGGAATGCCCCTGGGCTATTGGGAACTGGGGGAAGCAGGCCAGGCCCTGCTCCTCCTGCCAGCCCTCAAAGGACTGAGATGTTGGACATGAGTGGACAGCTTGAACAATGGGACCTGGGCTCCTTCTGAATCTGCAGGAGGCTGAGGTCCCTGAGGCAGGACTGTCTGGCTTTCACTCCCTCCGCAATGGTGAGGCTCCATGTCTGAGCTGTCCACACAGCAGCACAGGCTGAAGGTAGCAACAGAGCATTTGGCATGGGTTCGGGTGACGTAGGCTGATGTCAGTGTTACTCACTTCTGCTCTCTTTACGTTTCAACAGCCACTTGTGGCCCCCAGCCCCCGCTGGACTGTGCAGCTCCAGAATGTGGAGAGAGTGAGCAAATGGGGGCCTGCTCATTTTTCATGTCTGGAATCAGATCTTTCCAAGAACACTAAAAATAACCTTTATAAAAAATAATGCCAAGAAAAGCTGCATGTTGCTGGGCCGAGGTGCGGGAGGAGCTGCGAGAGGCCCTACCCATCAGAGATGGCGCCATCTGGCCATGAGGCTCTGCTGCGGGGGAAGGAAAATTCTTGACTCATCCCTATTTTTAACTGTGCTTGTCTTCAGATCTGAGAGACACCAAGGCAGAGAGCATCATGGTCACCCCTACCTCATCACTCTCCTCCACTGTGACTGCCCCAGCCCACAAATAGGCCTTCAAGGAGCTGCAGGGTCTGAGGCAGGGGACCCTCTGAATGCCCACAGGACCCCAGCAGAGCAGCCTCTCTGGGTGCCCAGCAGACATCACAGGGCCCAGGGTACCAGAGAGCATTGTGTTGCTATGTGTTCCATGTGGCCACCAGCTGCTCTATCCCCACAGCCAGCTCCCTTGTCACCACAGTACAAAGTAGGAGGTCACTGTGGCCCAAACCGAAGTACCTCTACCCAGCCATGAGTACCACCATGTCACTGCTACCACTGCTACATCCAGCTTGCTCCTCACCCATGTTACAAAGCCATGATCAGCACCTAGGTCCATGCAGTTCAGCACTGCTGCCAACTCAAATACCCAGTGCCAGATGCTGGGGCCATGCAGAGGGCAGATGGAGGTCCCACCTCAGGAACCCTGGAATCAGGTATGTTGCTGGGATCCCAGGTTTTACAGGCTAGCCAAGTGCCTGGGAGAAATGGTGCATCTGTGGAGTCTCGACAGTAGTGGCTTGGTGCCCCCATCCCACGTTACATGTTTCTGACCTCACCCTGGCCACAGGTGTCTGTTTTCATATCAGGGACCCATGCATTGTAAGGTGCAACTCTAAATGGTGCCCTGTGAAGTTGAAAACCCTGTCATCTCTCCACAAGCTGGAAGCATGGAGTTGAGGCTAGGCAGGCTGGCCCGTTGTCCTGGTGTGGCATCTGGGGACATGCCAAGAGACCTTTGGTCTGCACACAGTGTTCTCCACACTGTGCCTCCGGGCAGGCCATCATCCTTGCCATTCTCTGAGTGTCCCCTTATCTGGTTGGACTTGGCCAGGGCTGGGAGAGGGTATAAGAATTAAGTGTAAGACAGGATGTGTGGTTCCTGGGCACTGATGTGACATCACCAAGCTGCTTAAAGCAGTGTGGAGCTCTGACCTCATGGCCGTGGATCCCAGAAGAGGGGCCAGATATGGCTCTCAGGGCCTTGGACCAGCACTCTGGTCCGTGATCCCTGTCAGCCCCATCCTCACTCTGCCCATCTCACCACTAGCCTTGATTCCTGCAGACAGATCTCTCCAGCCCACGGGAGCAGGATGGGTTACGTTCACTTCCCTAGGGGTTACAGCATCTCTCTCCCACACGACACCCCAGGAGAGCCATCTGCTGCATGCTGAACCTTGTGGTTGGCTCAGGCTGCTCGGCTCAGGCTGCTCATCTCAGCCTGAGATGGGGCAGCAGTGCAGAGGTAATGACCCCAGGAGGGTGGTGCAGGGTCCACCTGTTTCTTCCCTAAAAGTTATGACGCCCTGGGCCCCACCAAGCTCAAGAACATACTCATCTCAGGCTAGGACAAAACCTCTACAGGGGCTCCCCAGAATCTGCTATGTCAGTAGAGATCAATAAGGCACCATGTACTTGTCCAGAAAACAAAGAGGCCTGGGCAGGCTGTCCTCAGGGTGGGGCATGGGCAGCTGTGGGCAGGTGGACAGGGATGTTCCTCAGAGGCCTCGATTATGGTGGGTGTGCAGAATGGATGGGACCAGAGAGAACAGGCCAGCAGTGGGGATGCCAAAGCCAGGGTAATGGTTAGTACTTCTGGGCAGCCACTGATTACTTTTCCCTGCCTCCCATGCTTGGGTCTCAGCAGGATACAGGGCAGCCTGCTGGATTCCCAGCCTCACTGGCCACCAGAGTCCAGGGAAGCCTTAAAAGAAACCAGAGAATAAGCCACACCTGAAGCCTGTGTCCTTCCTTCCTCTCCATGGGAGGGTAAATACTTCATAGCACTCTCCCAGCTGTGACCCTCAGAGCCTTAGTCACTCCAACCCATAGCAGCTCTCTCTCCGGTCTCCGGGTCTCCTCCTTGTAGACCATATTCCTAGTGGACCTCACTTTATTTCTTCTTTTTTATTTTTTTCAGTACTGGGGGTTGAGCCCAGGACCTTTGTTCTGAGCTACTTCTTCACTCTTATTTTTTATTTAGAGAAAGGTCTTGCTCAGTTGCTAATTTGCTCAGGCTAAGCTTGAACTTGTGATCCTCCTACATCCGTCTCCCAGAATACTAGGGTTATAGGTGTGTGCCACCATGCCTGGCTTGAATCCCATTCTTCAGGAGACTTTTACTCCAGGTAAAGGACTGGTGTGGATTGCTGGTATTTCCGATGTGGGCAGTGTCTGCGTAGTAGTGATTAGCCAGTGCTTGACACAGGCGGTATGGGAGGGGTTGGGGCTTTTGCTGGATTCTTCAAGCTTCTCAACTTCTGGACAAATCCAACAGGGAGTCTGGAAACTAGGAGTCAACCACAGTGTGAAGAGGAAGACAGACAGGGCCCATGGGATCTCCTGTGTGGGAAGAATCAAGGG
Organism: Erethizon dorsatum; assembly: GCA_028451465.1. Classification (NCBI taxonomy): domain Eukaryota; kingdom Metazoa; phylum Chordata; class Mammalia; order Rodentia; family Erethizontidae; genus Erethizon; species Erethizon dorsatum. The sequence continues at coordinate 68,143,280 of CM051828.1, read as the reverse complement.
TGCTCCAGGCTGGAGTGAGTGCTGGCACAGCATGGGGGAGGCCCTGGGTCCCATTGTCAGCACCAAAAAAAAAAAAAAAAAAAAAGCAACAAAAGCACTCGTGCCACACTCACATCCCACACTGCAGCCCACAGGATGCTCTGGTTCCCATCAGACCTCTTCTGTCCCAGCCCCTGACCAATATGTCAACCCCATTGATAAGGCACCTACAGGACACTGGGCACCACTTGTGGGCAGGAGAAAAGCATGCGGCCCTGTCTATAAGCACAAAGTTCTGGATGGAGCTGTTCTGGGGCCAAGTCCAGGCCCTCCTGCTGTGTGGCTCTGGGCATGTTACTACCCTATCCACGAGGCTCAGTCCCAGTGCCTGGGGGTAGTGGACAATCACAAGTGCCCTGTTAGGGTCTCCAGGATGATGTGCTGTGCATGTCCCTGGAACTCAGCAGACACTTAGTGGCCCTGTCCTGGCAGCAACCAAATGGTGTAGCAATTCATATAATTATTAGGTGTTTTACACACGTGCTTCAATTAATGTTCATAATAACCCCATGAGGACTAATCCCCACTTCACTGGGAGAAGGTCACTCAGAGTTTAGTGAGATGGCTAGAGGCCACTCAGCTCAATACAGAGTGTTTGGCATGTGCAGGAAGGTAACAGAATGTTTGCAGTGGCTACTGAATCCCAGACTGAGCAAATTAGTGAGAGGGCCTGGCCACACACTCCAGTCCTTCTGCCATGAATACAGAGCTGTTCATGTTCTAGGAGACACCTTGGGTGGCTGGGGTTCCCTGTGCCTGTGTCCTGACAGTGTCTGGCTGAAGGATGATAGCCTGGCTTTGAAGTTTCAGGGCCAGGTCAAGCTTGTATTCACTCCTACTTGACTACATGGACAGAAATTCTGTCTGCCTTGTCAGCTTCTGCTGTGGAAATGGTGGTGGGAAGAGGGGTACTTCACAGTTGGATGCACATCGTACTCTCAGCTCCTGTTACATAGAGGAGACAGGACACAGCAAGGGGCAGGTGCTTGCTTAGTTGTGGGGTTCGGAAGTGGAGGTGGTGCCTGCTGCACTGCTTGCTGGAACCTGCCTGTGTGCCAGCCAAGCCCAGTGTGTCCTGGGCCCCAAGGGGATGGGGTGAGCATTGTGCAGGAATGCTCACCCTAGAGTCAGTATCTGGATCAAAGTCAGGGTCCAGTGGGAAGGGGTGTCATCAGATTTCTGTTATTATAACAAATATCTGAGACAATCAGCTTACAAAGAGGGTAGGTTCATTGTGGCTGATGCTTTTAGAGGTTCTAGTCTATGACTGATGGGCACTCTTGCTTTGGGGCTGTGGTGAGGGAGCATGTCACAGGGACAGTGTGTGGCAGAGAAAAACTATGGACCTCATGGGCAGAAAACAAGAGAGCGTGAGGGGCTGGGATCCCACAGACCCCTTCGAGTGCATGGCCCAATGACCTAAAGACCTTCCCTTAGGTGCCACCACTTCCAGGCATTATCACGTCCCATTAGCATCACTTTAACACATGGGCTTTTGAGGGACACTTGTCCAAACTAGCAGACTAGACTAACACCAAACAGCTTCTGGAAGAGACCAGGATCAGCTGAGGGGATGGTGAGAGAACTGGGAGTACCTGAGATGATGCCTGTTACTGCCTGAGATCCTCAGTCTCCACTCAGCCCCTGGCCCAGGGGCTCAGGCAGTCAGGGGACAGGCTCAAGGTAGGTGTGTTTCCACAGAGGGAGGCCAAATACGCTCATCCTCAGAGTGCTCCCTCAGAACAGAGCTTGGGTCACCCCACATATCCTTCCCTCCCAAGCTGTTGGCAGATGGTGGGAGGCAAAGAGCTAAGGGGACACTGTATTAGACATTTTCTCAGTGCTGGGACAACATACCCAAAATCCACAATTTAGAGGAGAAGAGGTTTATTTGGCTTATGGTTTTCAAAGGATTCAGTTCATGGTCAGCCCACTCCAAGGGAGAAACAGCATGGCAGAGGGGTGTGGCAGAGAAAAGCTCCTCAACCCATGGCAGCCAGGAAGCAGAGAAGGAAGGGAGGGGCCAGGGACAGGAATACACCCTTCCAGGTTGAGTCCTTGAGGACCTATCCTCTCCAATCAGGCCCCACCTCTGAATGTGAGACATTTGGAGGATATTTTAAATCCATACTAAAACAGTGATTAATGGTGGAGACCCTGGCAAGGTGTTGCCTTCTCTAAGGGTCCCATGAGGTGACACTGGCGCTAAAAGGAGAGGTTGAGCTGTGACCTGCTGCAGCATGGTCAGGGGAAGGGGCTGCACAATACCCACAGGTCTGAGCCCTGTCTTCTTTGTCTTCTTGTTTCTGCCATGGTTCCTGGCCAGTCAGCCTCTCTCAGGGCTCCTCAGCTCCCTGGGCTGGGCTGCTCCTTGAGAGCTCCAGGAAAGCCTGGACCCTAGGTGGCCACACTGGTGGGGTGGCACGGGAGGCTGGTGGGAAATACCCTAAGCCTTCTCTACCAGATTCCTGGGCTGTTGACAACAGCCAGCTCCCTGGGCCGTTTGCTTCCAGGCAAGCACTCTCACTCTCCAGCACTGGCAAGGGGTGGGCTAATGACCCCAGGTCCTCGCAACAAAGCTCTTAGAAACTGGGCTCATGAGTAAGTCCTCTACCACCAGTCCCTGTGGCATAAACGCCGTGCTTTGATGCATAATTGCTGGTTTCCTGCCTGCTGACCATTCAAAGGAGGAGAGAGAAAGCCTCCTTCATTTTATCTGGGAAGGCGGCAAGCACGCACTCTGGCTCCCCTATGGTGGCAGCTTTTTCTGAGATCACAGCAACAGGCCAGCAATTAGACCCCAGCCTGGGAATCGATTGCAGTCACTAAAGAGTTTGCAAGGGCTGGCAATTGCACAGCTCAATTGCTGTAGAGGCCTCTGGGTCGGGTGACTGGGTCCATCATACCCAGAGGTGGTGTCTGCAGTTCAGGAGGGCAAGCAAGGCTGGCCTTGCCAGACAGAGAAGGCTTCTGCCAGGAGGCATCTTCAGGTGCCTGCAGACCCCACACTGGGGCTGATCCTTGTCCTGAAATCATCTCTACCCTCATATACTCCTCCTGTGGCTTCCAATGTTGCCTCTGCAGGTATAGCTTGGGCATAGCGCTTGCCTACCCTGAACAATGTCCTGTTATGACAAGAAACTGAAATGGTACACAAAAAACAAATGGTGCCTTTGTGTCATGGTCACAGATTTCTACTTTGGCCTGGATCCCTTGGCTCCCTTCTTGCTCCTGCCCTTCAGACCTCTGTCATCGCAGCCTCCCCTGTGTACCATCTGTCTTGGCCCTGCCCTTTCCCATCTCAGGAACATGGGCCCAGCCACCCAGTAGCTCTGGCTCCACTGTGGCCTTTGACAGTGTCCAATTGCCCTCCCCACACTGACCATCCTCAGCCTGCAGCTGTCCTATGAAGATGCAGAATACCTAAGTGGGTGCCGCTCATGTGTCACACTATGACTAGGGCACTCCCTGTGCCTGAGTGGGCCAGCTCCTCTAGGAGGCCCCTAAACTAGGTTTCTCATCCTTTGAGTAAAGTCTTCCAACATGCCCGTGATGGTATCCATTGCACCTGAATGCTACCAACTTGTGCTTAGACCCTGACTTCTGTATCTCTGCTTAGGTGCTAGCCCAGGTTGGTGGCCTGTACCCTCCTTTCTGGGCTCAGCTGCCTAGACCTTTTACCTTCATAACCTACTGCATGCCAGCCAGTTGGGTTCTGTAGGATCTGCCTGGGCCTCAGCACAGAGGCTCCTGCCACCCTTCGGGTCTCAGTAGGAAGACCACTGGCTCAGAAAGTTGACAGTCCTCATAGTCCACCCTGCCTGGGCCTGCAGATATCCCCACGCTGGTGCTTCCTTGTCACTCCCTGAATGTTACAGCTTCTTTGTTTCCTTCCCTGAGCATCTGTCTCTAGCTGGGCAGCACCCAGCACAGTGTAAGTCCTCACCCAGGAGCATGGGTGGATGTGTGGAGAGGTAGGATGCTGTGAGTGATCAGTGCTGTCTTCAGCCCCTTGGCCCCTGGCAGATCCTCTCCATTAAGGAAATGCTGCCTGGAATTCAGGAGCCACATCTTCCTTCTTGTTCCAGCAGACACTTTTCTCTGCAGCCAGTCGAGGCTGGTACAGTTCCAGGTTCCACCCTGGATGTCCACCCTGGTGTCCAGGCAGGAAGGCACAGGGGACCATTTGTATGACCCTCCTAGGACAATGGGCAAATGGCCAGAAGGGAACACATGGCGGGGGTGCCTGGGGCAGGTAAGGATGGGTCTCAGGTGAAAAAGTAGAAATGGGAGGCAGAATCACAGTCATGGTGGCTGAGAGGAGGGGGAACTCTCTCATGGTGACAGCTGGGGTCTAGGTTGCTTACTAGAGGGCAGCCAGTGAGGGCTAGGTTTGGGGGTCATCTTATCCGATATGCTAAGGAACAGGGCATACATAGGCAGCAGAGAGTGAAAATGAGGCTGATTCTGGAAGGGCCCTGAAAGTCTCCCTGATAGTCCCTGGTAGGAAAATGGCAAGCACTCATCCACACTTTGTCACATGTGAGGCCTCTTCTTGCTAGAGCCAGCCATGCTGTGTGCCAGGGACATAGTTATGACTAGGGCCCTGTTGTCCCCAAAAGGGAACTAGAGAGTGGATCTCTGTGCACAGTGGCCAAGTACACAGTGCTCAAGTATGCAATGGGTTAAAGAGGGGGAGACATCCAGTTGAGCTTCCCAGCTGCCATGCATACCTTAAAGGGGATTTCCAACAGGTGCAAATATAAGTGGCAGGAAGCAGGGTTGCTGCAGGAGGCTGGTGAGAAGGTGATGGGTGCAGAGGGTGGGAGTTGTCCTGGGCCTCATGTGAGGAATGCAGGGGATAAGACTGAAGCCACAAATATCCTGGGCTCAGGATGTAGAAATAAGCAACGGAGCTGAATCTCACAGGTAAATGGCACTAAAATCCCAGCAAGATAGTGGACTGGGCCAGCCTCCTGGCTTGAAGCCAGGCCACCTGCCCCACTGCACCCATTTGTAAAAGCCAGCAACAAAGAAAAACAGGAACTATGGGACCAAGTGGGGCCTGAGATGAGCCTCCGGGGTAGGGGTAATGTAAGTGGGAGGGGCAAAGGAGATCCCCCAGCCTGAGGGATGGCTCTCCATGGCCTCGTGTACCTGGTTTGTGGTCTGGATGGTCATGAGGGTCTGGGGGCAGAGATCCAGCAAAACAAGTAGAGTCAAAGGAGAGAGAAAGAGGAAAACAAAGCCAACACACACTGCCCCATTCCTCCCCGGACGTGCCAAGACCAAGGAGCACTACAGCTTAGGGAAAGGTTGCCACGGACAAAGGTGTCTGGGGCAGGTGAGGACACATCTGGGATAAGACAGTGGGGATAGGGAGGCAGAATAAGGGCTGTGGTGGCTGAGAGGTGGGGCCACTGGCTCACGGTGATAGCAAGTATCTATCTTGCTTGCTAGAGGGCAGCCAATGAGGGCCAGGTTTGGGTAGGAAGATGTGGCTCTGGGATACAATTTGGGGACTGCCTTTCTGCCTCACTCCTGATATCACTGTTAGCTGGAAGGACTTGAATGATATGGGAAAGTGGGGAAAATAACTGGCCATGTTGTTACCTTTCTCTAGTGGTGTGGCCTCCCTCAATAAGTAGTTAAAAAAAGTCAATAATGGGAATATGAATTCATTCCAGCTAAAATAAAGCTTGTAGAACAATCTGAAAAAGACTTTCAAACTACCCTAAGTTACTTAAAGAAATGAATAAAGGTATAATTCTTGTTAAGAAAGTATAGAAATTATGGGAGGAGAAACACAAAAAGAAACATGATTAAATGAATATGTGTAATTAAATAAAAGTCTTGGATATAAAGAAAAAGAAACAGTCATCAAACATGAAAGGAGTAGATGGTGAAAAATTCAGGGTACATAAAAGAGAGGAATGTTGAACTGGAGGGCCATGCTGAATAATTCACCCATAATAGATCAGAGAGAAACAAATATAAAAGCAGAAAAGCAATCCACAGAATAGGGAGAGAGAGGGAGAGAGAGGAAGAGACCCTTCCTTCCTCCAGACAAAGTGGTAAAAAGCAATTCTGAAGAGATAATGGCTAGGATTTTTCAAAAATAAAGACTCGCATTAGTCCTCAGAAAGGGATGTGTGGAGGCTTCCCTTTGAGTATTTAGGCAAGCACTGATCAGCCATGTCTGTGAGGAAACTGACAGGCTGGAGAAAGAAGCACTTAAAAGAATTAGATGAAAGAATGCCAGACATTCAGAGGGCTAGGAAGAGTGCCTGCTTTGCAAGGTAGACTGGAAAACCTCATGATTCTTAGGACACTGGGGAGCACACACAGAAAGGTCTCTTATCTCAAGCATAGGTGACAGTTAGCCATAGTTGAGGTCTGGTACTGCCCAATAAATGTTAACAGCAAGATATGAAAGTATTAAATGGTTTCCAAGTAACTTATCTGCATCCCAGATAAAGTTCAAAACTATAGGAACACAAAAGTATGAAACACTCAAAAAACAGTATTCACAATGTCTTGCATCTAATAAAAAATTACCAAGCATGAAAAGAAGCAAGACAAGACAGCCCATAATGAGGAGAAAAAATAATCAATTGAAAGAAATCTAGAACACGGATGTTAGAATTAGCGGACAGCTCACAAACACATGTATTCAAAAATTAAGGAGAGGGCCGGTGAGATGGCTCAGCAGCATAAGCGCCTGCCTGGCAAGTGCGAGGTCCTGAGTTCAACTCCTGGTACCCACATACGAAACAAGGGCCGGTGATATCACTCAGTGGCAGGAGCGCCTGCTGGCGTGCGAGGTCCTGATTTCGACCCCTGGTACCCACAAAAAAAAAAAAAAGGAGAAATAAAGCTAGTAAATATAAATTTTAATAAATGGAGCAAAAATTAAGTACAAGTTTAGAATTTATAAATGTGATTCAAGTCAAACTTCTTAACTTGAAAACTTTAACATGTGAGTATGAAAAGTATACTGGATGGGATTTGTCATTGCAGGAAAAGAAATTAGTAAGCTTGAATACACAGTGATAGAAGCCATCAAAAATAAACTGAGAGTTTAAAAAATATGAAAATAAATTCACCAAGCAACATCTAGTGGCCTAATACATGTGCAATTAAAGTTCACAAAAATGAGAGCAGTAAAAATTATTTTAAGGTATAATGACAAAAGAATTTCTAAATTAATGGAAACTGTATGCCCAGAATCCCAAGAAGTTCAACAAACCTCGAGTTCAAAAACAGGAAAAAAATCTACACCAAGATTGCTCAAAACCAGTGATGAGGAGAAATCTCAAGTGTAGCCCTATGATTGTGGGGCAGGAGGATGTTCTTCAAGGAAGGACAACACAGAGCAGCCCATCTTAGTGCAAATAATGTAGGTGAGGAGACAATGGAGCCAAATATTACATGCTACAAAAAAGCTGTCAACCTAGAATCCAGTACTCAGTGAGTATATCTTTCAAAAAGAAGGTGAAGTAAAAACTTTTTTCAGACCCATAAAAGCTGAAAGCATTTATCACTAGGAGATTTGTACTCAAAGTCCCTCAGGCAGAAGGTAAATGGATCATAGTGGAAATAGGAATCAGCTCACGAGACCAGAGTGTAGGGAGATGGGATACTAGGGCAAATACAGAAGACTTTTTTTCTTCTTACTTAAATACCTTGGAAGGAAAATTGAGTGCTAAATAAAATCACAGCCACAGTAAGAACACCAGCACACATAGACATGTGGGGTGTGTAGCATACTTAAAAGCGGACTGCATGACAACATCATTCCAAAGCTGGGAGGATGGAATGGAAGTGTGCTGCTGTAAGATTTCATTCTGTGCTTAAGAGATATGCCATCAATCACTGAAGGCAGACTGCAGGAGTTCAAGACATGTGCTAGAAACTTTAGAGAAGCCCTAAAATTACAAAACAAAAACCTAGAGGTAGTAAGTCAACAAAGGGTATCAAATAGAATCATTGAAATAATCAGTCAACACAAAAAGTGGATTTTTAGAGTAGTGACAGTATTCTGTCTGATATGGTAATGAAGTATACATGACGTAACACAATCGTCAAAAATCCATAGAACTGGGTAACACAAAGAGGGAGCCCTACTGCTATCTATGGCCTTTAGTTAATAAAAATATACTGATATCTGATACATTAATTTCATATTTCAATTTTAACAAATGATGCAAAGTGTTAATAATAGAAATGCTGGGGGTGTCTCTGAGAGGTCTTTGTACTTTCTGTTCAATTTTTTTTGTAAAACTACATTATTAATTTAAAAAAGACAGCTGGAATGGCTATATTAATATCAAAAATGAGATTTCAGAGCAAAGAATATCACCAGGAATAAAAATATCATTTCAGAACGATGTAGGGATCAGATCACTGAGAGGGCAAAAACCCTAAATGTTCACGCACCTAATGACAGAGCTTGGAATTACCGAAGAAAAGCAGACTGCCAGGAGAGGCAGGAGAGTATGCAGTCAGCCGGGGACCTCAGCCACCTCTCTCCAGAACAGACTGAATACGTGAATCACGAAGCGCTAAGTGCGAGGAAGATTGGGAATAATGCTGAATATTGACTTGATCTAATTAATATGTACAGAATAGTCCAGCACCCAGGAGAATATGCTTTATTTTTTGGGTATCTGAAACACATATCAATCTAGACGCTATTTGAGGTCATAAAGCAACTCACAGTAAATGTAAAATAATCAAGTTATATAAAACATGTCCTTTGACCACAATGGAAATAAAACGGAAATCAGGAACAGAATGACATCTGAGATATCTCTAGGTATTTGCAAATGAAATAAGACACTTGTAAAGTATACATGGGTCAAAGAGAAATTAGAAACCATTCTGAACCAAAATTAATGGGACGATGTATCATCAGAATTTGTGGCACTGTTACAGCAGAATACAGGGGAATTTATAGCCACAATTGCCTGTATTAGAAAATACAAAGTGCCTTCAGTTTTTACCTTAAGAATCTATAAACATGAGCAAATTAAACCCAAAGTGAGCAGAAGATATGAAATCACAGATAATAGAATGAAAATACATGGAGTTGAAAATATATGAACAATAGAGAAAAAACAATGAAATAAAAAGCTAGTTTTGGAGATGAATAAAATTTATAAATTTGTAACTACATTAATTAGTCTGATGACTAATTTTGAAAAGTCCCACATTGCCACTCTCAGGATTTAGAGAGGAGACCTCCATACACACAGATCCCATGGATATTAAAAGAATAATAAAGGAATAGCATGACTCTACTTTTGCCAATAAATTTGACAACTTTGGTGAAATGCACAAATTCTTTGAAAGACACAAGTTCATTTAAGAAGAAATATGTCTCCAGAATAACCCTACATCTATAGGAGAAATTGAGTTTGTAGTTTAAAAGACAAAACTAGTCTCAGGTGGCTTCACTGGTGAATTTTAAGAAGCATATAGGGAAGAAATAATATCAATTCTGTACAAATGCTTTCCAGAAAATGGAACAGGAGGGAACACTTCCCAACTCATTACTTGAGACCAGCATTACTCTCATACCAAAACCAAAGATATTCAAGAAAGTAAAACCATAAGCCAATATCTCTTATGTGTATAGATACATAAATTCCAAATATAATTGTATCAAATAAAATCTAATGAAATATAAAAAAGATAATATAGCATGATCATGTGGAGTTTATTCACCAAGAATGCAAGATTGATTTAACATTTGGAAAGTCAATCAACCTAGTTTAGTGTTTTACAAGCTAAAAGAAAAAATTATATTATCATCCCAACAGGCTCAGAGAAGAATTTGACAAAATCCAACATCCATATAGTGATAAAAACTATCAGCAAATAAGAGACAGGAAATTTCCTCAACCCGGTGAATGCTATCATTGAAATGCTTGCAATTAATGTCTTTCTCAGTGATAAAGGCTGAATGTGCTCTCCCTCAGCTCAGGAGTAATACAAGGGCATCCTTCTCATCATTTCCAATCTGTACTATATAGAAAGATGCAGTCAGCTCAACAGGCATGAAAAAGAAACAAAAGTCCTACAGATTGGAAAGAAAGAAAGAAATTTTTCCTTATTCATAGACTACATGATTATCTTCATAGAAAATCTGACAGGATCTGAAAAAATTTAAATCTATTAGAAGTAATAACTAAGCTTAGTGATGTTGTAGAATACAAGGTCAAGGTACAAAAACAATTGTATTTTTATGTACTAGCAAGAGACAATTGGAAAATTAATTTAAGATACCATTATAAAAACATCAAAATTATGAAATACTTAGGAACAAATGTGAAAAAACATACGAGATACCTGTATGTTGGAAAACTCCAAAACTGCTAAATGAAATAAGAAACATAAATAAATGGAGAGATAATTCTGTTTATGTTTCAGAAAACTCAATATTGTTATGGCATTAATTCCCTCCAAATTGATTTATAAATTCAATGAAAATTTTCTGTTTCCTTCTATCTATTGTTTTCAAGGCACTGGGGATGAAACCCAGGGCCTCTCACATGCCTGGCAAATGCTCTACCACTGAGCTATATCCCTAGCCTGAGGAGTTCCTTTTCAAATAAATTACTCAAGAGATTCTAACACTCATAGAGGAATATATAGGTCTGCGAGTAAGCAAAACAATTTTCAAAAACAAACAAAAAAACCCAAAATTGTATGACTAACACTACATGATTTTGACTTATTATAAAACTACAGTTACATGACAGTGTTGTATTGGCACAAAGACAGATATATCAATGGAACAGAATAGAAAACTTAAAAATAGACCTAAAAACATATGGACAAATGATTTTCAAAAAGGTGTGAAAGCAACTGAGTGTGGAAAGGACGATCTTTTCCACAAATGGTGCTGGAACAAAGAGACATTTCATCACACATCCCTCCCAAAACAGCAACTTCAATCTATTCCTTGTACAATATACAAAAATTGCCTTAAAATGGATCAAAGAGCTAAATATAAAACACAAAACTATAAAACTCCTAGGAGAAAACATAAAGGAAAAAATCTTTTGTAACCTTGAATTAGACCAGGCTTTCCTCATACAGAACTTGAAACATAATAAAAGAACAAATTAGACTTTAACAAGATTTTAAACATGTGTTTTGAAAGACACTGCTAATGGAGTGAAGATAGAAGCCATAGACTAGAAGAAAATATTTTCAAGTTATCTGTCTGACCAAGGACTTTAAATCACTGTATAGAAAAAAATCCTCAAAATTCAATAATAAGGAAATAATACTCCATGCAACAGGAACCCAGAAAAAAACAGGGGTAACTATTTGGTTTGCAGACAATGTGAAATTCAGACCAAAAATGATCAAAAGAGATAAAGAAGGTCACTACATACTTGTTAGAGGAAAAATTCAAGAGAAAGAGATAACAATCATAAATATATATGCACCAAATACGGGAGCACCCAACTATATAAGACAAGTATTAACAGACATGAAAAATCAAATAAGCAATAGCACAATTGTGACAGGGGACTTTAATACCCCATTGCCACAAAGAGATAGATCAACTAGACAAAAAATCAGCAAAAAAAAACAGAATTGAGTCAAACATGTGAATAAATGGACTTAGTAGACATTTACAGAGTATTCCACCCAACAACATCAGAATACACATTCTTCTCAGCTGCACATGGGGCATTCTCTAAAATAGACCATACACTAGGCCATAGAACATGCTTAAGTAAGTGCGAAGAAATTGAAGTGTCCCATGCATATTATCTGACCATAGTGCAATGAAACTGGAAATTAATGGTGAAAGAAACCACAAAAACTCCATAAACACATGGAAATTAAGTAACACCCTCCCGAACAACCAGTGTGTCACAGATGAAATTAAAGAAGAAGTTAAACAATATCTATGATCAAATGAAAATGCAAAAACAACTTACTGGAACCTGTGGTGTGCAATGAAAGCAGTCCTAAGAGGGAAATTTATACCGGTGAATTTCACATCAGGAAATATAATGAGCACAAATAAACAACCTAATGCTGCACCTCATGTTTCCAGAAAAAGAAGAGCAAGTGAAGCCCAAAGCCCACAGAAGGGAGGAAATTATAAAGATCAGAGCAGAAATTAATGCAATTGAGACTAAGAAAACAATACCAAGATTTGTTGAATCAAAGAGTTGGTTCTTTGAAAGAATAAACAAAATTGATAAACCCCTAGCCAACTTTATCAAAAAAAAAAAAAAAAAAAAAAAAAGGAAAGAAAAAACTCAAATTCATGCAATAAGGAATGAAAAGGGTGAAATCACTACAGATCCTGTGGAAATTCAGAAGATCATCAATACCTACTTCAAAAATCTACTCACATAGGATGGAAAACACAGAAGAAATGGACAGATTCCTAGAAACATATGAATTACCAAAGATGAATTAAGAAGATGTAAAACTTCTGAATAACCCAATATCAGTTAATGAAATTGAAAACATAGTTAAAAACTTACCAACAAAGAAAAGCCCAGGTCCTGATGGATTCATGGCTGAATTCTACAAGATATTTAGAGAAGATTTTATGCCAATACTCCTCAGTCTCTTTAATGAAATTGAAGAGGAAGGGCCGGTGAGATGGCTCAGCGGCTTAAGCGCCTGCCCGGCAAGCGCGAGGGCCCGAGTTCGACTCCCGGAACCCACATACAATAAAAGGGGCCGGTGATATTGCTCAGCGACATGGGCGCCTGCTGGCGCGCGAGGTCCTGAGGTCGACCCCCCGGTACCCACAAAAAAAAAAAAAAAAAAAAAAATTGAAGAGGAAGCAATTCTCCCTAACTCATTCCTGGAGCAAGTATTATCCTGATAACAAAACCAGAGAAAGACCCAACCAAGAAAGAGAACTACAGGCTAATCTCCCTAATGAACATAGATGTAAAAATCCTCAACAAGATACTAGCAAACAGAATGCAGCAAATCATCAAGAAGATTATACACCATGACCAAGTTGGATTCATCCCAGGAATGCAGGGATGGTTCAATATATGCAAATCAATAAACATAATACACCATATCAACAGAGCCAAAGACAAAAATCACACAATCATCTCAATAGATGCAGAAAAAGCTTTTGATAAAGTCCAACACTCATTCATGATAAAAACCCTACAGAAAATTGGAATAGATGGTCTCTACCTCAATCTGATAAAAGCCATCTATGACAAATCAACAGCCAACATCATACCAAACAGACAAAAACTGAAAGCATTCACTGTAAAATCAGGAACAAGACAAGGATGTCCATTATCACCACTCCTATTCAATATAGTTCTGGAAATATTAGCCAGCCAAATCAGAGAAGGTAGAGAAATAAAAGGAATAAGCATAGGAAAGGAAGAAGTTAAATTATCATTATTTACAGGTGACATGATACTCTACACAGAAGACCCCAAAAACTCCACCAAGAGACTACTAGATTTAATAAGCAAATTCAGCAGTGTAGCTGGATACAAAGTCAACACACAAAAATCAGTAACATTCCTGTACACAAACAACAAACTTACTGAGAGAGAAATTAAGGAAACCACACCCCTCACAACAGCATCCAAAAGAATGAAATACTTAGGAATCAATCCAACAAAGGAAGCAAAAGATCTCTATACTGAAAATTACAGTACTCTGAAAAAGGAGATAGAAGAGGATATCAGAAAATGGAAAGATATCATTTTCTCATGGATAGGAAGAACCAAGATTGTGAAAATGGCCATACTCCCAAAACTGTTATACAGATTTAATGCAATCCCAATCAAAATACCATTAACATACCTCACAGATCTAGAGAAAACATTCCTAAAATTCATTTGGAAACAGAAGAGACCCAGAATAGCAAAGGCAATCCTGGGCAACGAAGACAAGGCAGGAGGCATTACAATCCCTGACTTGAATTATACTACAAAGCTACTGTGATAAAATCAGCATGGTACTGGTAATAAAACAGACCTGAGGATCAGTGTAACAGATTAGAAGATGCAGACACAACTCCAAACACATTCAGCCACCTTATCTTTGAGAAAGGGGCCAAACATGTTCACTGGAAGAAAGATAGCCTCTTTAATAAATGGTGCTGGAAAAAGTGGCTTTCTACATGCCTAAGACTATAACTAGACACAAGCCTATCACCATGCACTAAACTAAAGTCAAAATGAATCGAAGATCTAAATATTATATAGAATCACTAAATTTACTGGAAGAGAAAGTAGGTAGAAATCTTGAAGACATAGGGGTAGGCAGAGAGTTCATGAACAAAACACAAACTGCACAGGAAGTACTTCAAAGAATCAACAACGGAGATCTCATCTTATTAAAAAGTTCTCACACATCAAAAGAAATCACCAACAGAGTGAAAAGACAACCAACAGAATGGAAAAAAATTTTAGCCAACTGTCCCTCAAAGGACTTCTAGAACATATAAAGAATTGAAAAAAAATCAGGCACCCCAAATTCAAAGACCCAGTCCAAAAATGGGCATCTGGGATGAATACACATTTCTCAGATGAAGAAATACAAATGGCAAATAAATATATAAAAAAATGTTTGGCATCATTGATCATTCGAGATATGCAAATTAAAACAACACTGAGATTCCATCTTATTCCAGAAAGAATGGCTATCATCAAGAAATCAACCAATAACACATGCTGGTGGGTCTGTAGGCAAAAAGGAATCCTTCTCTAGTGTTGGTGAGAGTGTAGACTGGTACAACCACTGTGGAAATCATTGTGGAGATTCCTCAAAAAACTAGGATTGGATGTACCATTTAACCCAGCTACTTCCCTTCTGCGTATTTTCCCAGAAGAATCAAAAACATAGTACCACGGTGATATATGTGCACCCATGTTTACTGTGGAACAATTTGTTATTGCTAAATCTTGGAAACAACCCAAATGCCAATCAGCCAAGGAATAGATATAAAAGATGTGGCCTTTTTATACAATGAAGTACTACTCAGCTGTAAAGAAGGATAAACTCAAGGCTTTTATAGGTAAATGGATGCAACTTGAGGCCATACACATAAGCGAAATAAATCAGACTCCCATGTGTAAACATCATATTGTCTCTCTAGTGTAAAAAACTGAAAGAGTAAATAAGATCCAAAACGTACAATAGATATTGTGAAAGTGAAAGGGGAAAAAACTGCTCAAAAGGAAAGAACTACTGGGATGGGGGAAAGGAGAAAAGAAAGAAGGGAAAAGAATATATATATATATATATATATATATATATATATATATATATATATACAAGATAGATAAGATAATTATACTACTAATCTGTATTAGTTCATTGAAAAGAATGGTTTGTGCTTACATTGTTTGATCAGTTTTTTATGCCTATATCTTGTAATCTGAGCAACTACTTTGAAGATAACAATACGCAATATATTAACCATTGTTAATCTCCTATTATCTTGTTTTGAAATTCTGCATCATCATTTTTATTGTTTTTTCTTTTTAAAATAAAATAAATAAATACAAAAGGGCTGAGAATGTAGCTCAGTGATAGAGTGACTGGGGTTCAATCTCCAGTGCTGCTGAAGGAAGAAAGAAGGAAAGAAAGAAAGAAAGAAAGAAAGAAAGAAAGAAAGAAAGAAAGAAAGAGAAAGAAAGAAAGAGAAAAGAAAAAAGGAAAAAGAAAGTTCCTCAGGACACAGAGAAATATGTATATGAACACTCACTATTGCACCTCATGCCAGCAAAACTAGGATGTCATTTACCCACCCATCTACAGCACAGTGGACCAGCCTGTGGCAGTGTTTAATGAAAGGCCTGGTGCTGTGCACCTGAGCTGGAACTTCACTCGTCAAGGTGGATAATCCGAGTGGAGGGATGTGGTGTGGTGTGCACTCCTCCCTGTGGTGTGTTGTGCACAGCAGCATACGCTTCCGCAAAGTTTAAAACCCTACGAAACAAAGAAACATCGGGTATCATTCACGGGAATATCAACATGTCATACAGGAGAAAAACGCAAGTGAATGATAAATACCCAATTGCTGGCAAAGGGTGACAGGAACAAGGAGGGTGGCATAGGCCTGTCCTTCCCTCCCCTCTGAATCTCAGTTGTGGCTCTATGAATGATGGGCTGTTAGCTGGTGAGACATGGCAGGGGCTTGCACAGGCGTGTGTCTGGCTGTCCAGTGAGGAGGGCATGGACAGGCTGCCTGCAGATACAGGAGGAGGTGAGAGACACATGGGCCAGAACCAACATGCTCAGTCATCCTAGCCAAGACCAATAGCTAGTGGGCCCCAGGCATCAACCTACCTACAACCCGTTCTCTCTGGTCATGTGCTGTGGTAGTTTGTGACTGCTGGCGATGAACCATTTGCAAGGCAAAAGCTCACTGATACATGTTCCTGGCTGTCACCGACACCATTGTGAAGGGTTCCTCCTGGCTGCTGCACCCCCACCTGCAGAAATTTCACTGTGCTCCACCAACATTCTGTCTGCAGGGCAGAGTCCTGGGTCTCACACCCTCCTGACATTTGGTGGCATCCTTCTTGCTAACAAATGCCATCGTATGGGTACAGAGTAGGTGTATTAGATTCCTGGTGAAGTCTGGCATGTCTTCCTGTGTTCCTTGGCCATTCAGGGGCTCCTGTTGCAGATGCCTCCCTATACCCTTTGCTGCTTTCCAGGGGCCTCAGTTTCTTGGCTCTACAGGGAGGAATCATGGGCTCCTGGGGGGCAGAAGGCAGCCAGTACCACACAGACGTTGTGCATAGAGCTGGACTCATACCCGGGATCTTGCCAGCTAGTCCCTGTCTTGCCTTCAACATGGGCTCGGGATGGATGAGTGGGTGGGTGGGTGGAGCACAATTCCTGGAAATGCCCACTTCCCTGGGACACACTCACTGGGACACCCTGGGACACCCACTGCCTGAGGACATGCCAGCTGTCCCACACCAACAGCACTGAGATGAGTCCGGGATCCTCCTTCTCCCAGGCCCGTAGATATGCATGTTCCTTCTGTGTATTTCTGCTGAGCTGTCACTTAGGGTATTACCTATTGTTGCAATATATTATTGCCATGGACACTGCATGTTAGATCTCAGTATCAGCAAAACAAGCAAAGGAAATGCATTTATTATTAACTTATGATGGATATAAGACTGACTGCTTTCCAGATACTGGCCTTGGGGGAAACGCAGGAGAAATGATTGCTACTCAAGGTCACTTTCCCTCCCTGGCCACCAGGAGGGGATGCTCAAGGCAGACCTGAAAATGATGAAAGGAGAAGATGGTGTTCCCACTTCATCGTCTGGTCCATCACCCAGCACACGGAGTTTGTTCCCTCATCTCACACCTAGGATCCGCCTGTGAGAGGATGATGATAACAATGCCTGCAGTGCTGCAGGCTCCCTGGGTGCTCAGTGAGTATCTTGCCTAGCACTCATCTTGTGCCATTTAATTTAATCTTTGCAACAGCCCAACACCAGTACTGCTATTATCTGCCTGAAACGGGGTCATTTAAATATATTATGTTCAGTCTTCTCATCCAAAACATGACAGAGTATGAGGCAGTGTGGGTGTGGATTGGCTCAGTCCACCCCGCATAGTGTACGTGTTTCAAGACATCATGTTGTGTGTGATAATGCATACAACTTTTGTCAATAAAAATAAATTTAAAAATATAAAAAATTGATATTTAGTTTCTTATGCACCTAAAACATTGCACTGAAATATCATCTCTTGGGCTGGGGTGTAGCTCAGTGCTAAAGCTCTTGCCTGACATGCATAGGACCCTGGGTTTGACTCTGAGTACCACAAAATAAGTAAATAAAATGAAATAAAAGAACAAGTAAAATGCTATTCCTCTTAGTCATTGAGCAATTCCTCTTGGCCATTTGCATTCATCTTGTAAGAATGCCAGCCTTGTGGGATCCTCGCTTTATATAAATTTTTAATATTTGTTCACCTTGAATAGTTTTTCAATACTTTATCCCTAAATTTGCCTTAAGATAGTATTTATTTGGGTTACTGAGTTCTTTGGCAACCCCTTAAGCTTTGCACTAGGCAAGAGGCCCAGTCACCTACCCTGGGGATAGCTCTCTCCAGTCCCACTGAGCTTGCACAGACCTGAGGGACAGTCCTGGCTGTGACCACTAGCAAGATAAGGCCTGGCAGAGGCCCTGGGTTCTGCCTCTGTCCCCCACCCCATCCTCTCTCAGTTAAGGCCCTTCTGCCTGGTCTCCTCACTCCTCTTCTCCCCCAGGGGCACATGCAGAACTGTGTTGTCCTTACAGAGGTTAATCACTGGCTTCTTGCTGAGCCCTCTGGCACCTGGGGCTGCCCAGAGGGGCCAAGGAATTTAGAAACTGAACCATCAGGCAAGCTTCTGAGGACTTGAGGCAAGAACTTCCCCCTCTTCAATGAACCATCACACAGGAAACATTCACTCAAAGTGGTGGGGGAAGCTGGGAGCAAAGCTGAGAAATTTGTCCCACCCCAGGGCACTCCGCCCCAACATAACCAGAAACTCCAAAGATTTTTAAAAACTACAGCTGCTTTTATGTACCAGGCTCTGGTTACCCACCCCATCTGGCTGCTCTATCACTCACGATGGGTGTCAGAGGGGCCTCGGTGCCAAACTCCCCCAGCTTCGAATGGGGCCTAGCACATGCGTGAGCACTGCTGCAGGGGTAGAGGTGTCACATGGCTGGTGCTGCCATGGCCTGTGCCTTTGAGTGTCCTGGCCCCTGCCCCTCCACCACAGAACACACTTGTCACATTGTACCATCAGAAACTGTCCCTCTCTCCCCGCTCTTTCCCTCCCTCCCTCCCTCTTTTGCTAGTTTATTCTTCCCTGTAACAGGCTTTACTACAAGCTGACTAGTGCGATAGACACGCTTGAATGTATCTAATCCTTGTCAAGAGACTTGGAGTTGAATTAGAGCAGATGAATTCACCAGGAGGCAGTGCAGGGGCTTTATTTGCATTTCTGAAATGGGAAACTGAGGTTCACAGCTGGTAGCCAGGGTGAGGGGGTCTTGAGTCCAAGTCCTGGCTCAGCCCAGGCCAGGTGCAGAGGCACTTGCTATGATCTTTGGAGACAAGTGCAGAAAGGAAGGAGTTAAGCTGCTGTGCTGTCTTCCCCAAAGCAATTAATCACAAAATTGGAGAGGTAGGCCAGACAATTATGTCCTAGACAAAGGGGACGAGAAGGTGGGGTAATGAATTCAGAGCCTCGCACTTTGAGATTAATAAGCGTTCGGCATTTGGATAGCATGCCGAGACTCCAAGCAGCTCTGCCATCAGGACATACCCCATCTGCCCCTCTGGGGAATTCCTGGGGCACAGGTCAATGTTACTGTGGTTACCCAGGCCATGGTCACAGCAAGTGCACAAGCTGCATCAGGATGGGCAGGCTCTGGGGACATCTGGCTCTTCTGAGCATGCTGGTAACGTCTCCAAGAGGGGTAGAGGCAGCAGCAGGCAAGGCTGGGGGTGTCTGTGGTCTACAGGGTCCAGGACAGACCCTGGCCCCAGCTGCAGCAGGCTGGTCAGCAGGAGAAGAAAACTGGGAGGTCACAGGGTCTGGGCTTGGCCTCTTACTGGCTGCTGACCCAACGGCAAATGGAGCTCTGTGGCCTCCTTGAACAAGGGGGGATAATATTGCTGAGTCGCTGGATAGCGTAGGGTCAAAAGAGAAAATGTAGGACAAAGCCTTAACCATTCTCCCTCCATCAGTGCCCCGCCTGGTCCTTTCCTTCTGGGCTTTCCTCTCCAGCCTCTCTGGAAGCTGCAGTCCACTGGGCCTATACCCGCAATTCACTCCCACTGGTGTGCCCTGAGGACAGCTCACCCCAGCCTGGGCTGCCCCACCACCCACCCAACATCTGTAGAGTCCACCCAAACCACAACCCACCCAAAGCAGGGGCCTCCCACACATGGCCATCTGAGCAGTATCCCATGCTCATTTGCCTCTCTGGCCTGACCTTCTCATCCACCACTGGGCCATCTTCATCCTCCCATCTCAGCCAGCAGTGCCAGCCTCCTCCTCTGGGGACCATTCAGCGATCCTGTCTTTCTTATCTGATTCAAGGTGAAGAGGGTTCCTACAGGAAAGTGGCCTAGGTTTGGAAGAAGCTATGTAAGTGTGACAGTCATTCAACATTATCCAACAGGGAACGTTTGGCTTGTTTCTTCTAGTCCTAGGGATATACAGCAGCCAGTCCAAACCCATATTCACCCCTGCTTCATGGATTGGGCCTTTCAGATGGGCAGAAGCAACTTAAAGGTTAGCAGACACATGTGGTGGCTCTTCAGGTGCAGTTGGATCTACTCCCAAGAGACCGAGGCCTTGAGTGTGATGGCTGGGGGTGGGCTTCTCCCTGGCCAGGGGCGAGACTGCTGGCCCAGCTGCTCTGTGGAGTGGGGCATCACAGGCTAACACCCCTTCAGGAGCATGAGGCAGGGACATAAATGTCCCCAAACAGAAACAGCCCCTCTTTCTGGTGGGGTTGGCTCAGTGTGGCCAGAGGCATCCCAGTGATCCTCTGTCCTGGCAGCCAGGCTCCTCCCTAGTTGCTGCAGGCACCTGGGAGGGTTGGGGTGGGCTTCTGGGATCACACAGCACTCAGGTCTCCCCACATGCTTGGGAGTTACATTCTGGGGACCTCTCTAGTCCCTCAGAGAACCCCAAGCTGCAACAAAGCCCAGATCGACACAATCAGACAATAGCGACACTAGGTGATATACAGCCAGATGCCCTCTAGGCATCACCAAGTCCTGTGATAAGCATTTGCAACTGTAGGAGGGAGACTTGTCCCCAAAGATGGTTCCCAAGACTGGCTCTCTTTCTCAACATCTCAGAGCCGTTGGCTTTCTGGAGAGAGTAGAGCTGTGGCCTGCAGGTGGCCCTGCCTCTGTCCTGCACAGCTTCTGCCCCTCTCTTGGTAGTTTTTTTCTGTTACTGCAGGGCAGGGATCCGAGTTCTTTAGGGAGAAGCCCCTATGATAGGATGCAAGGACACCCTGAGGGCTCACCCCATCCTGTCCTTGTGCCTTCTTTCTGGCAGTTCAGAGCTTCCCTCTAAGGAGCTGTGGCCATCTCTGGCCAATGAACTATGGGTCCAAGTGTCACCTGCTAAATCCAGGTCCAGCCTGGGGACAGTAAAGACCCACTGAGCCTTATGCCAGTGAGGGACAAAGGCAAGGTCATGCCCAACCTCAGTTTCTCTGTGTGAAGTAGGAGTGACAGTACTAACCTGAGGACCCTAGGAGACCCTCAGGGGAAGCCAGACTGTAGCCCCAGAAAGGCGAGGCTCCTGAACCCCTCTCCAAAGGATTTGCAAACAGAACCCATCCCTCAGCTATACCCAAGCCTACACTGCTGCTGCACAGGAAGGGCCTGGCTGTCCCCAGGGGCCAGTCCCCTCCTCCACCTTGTAGCATCTGAATGGTTTCCTAGTCCCCAACCAGGGAGAGGAAAGGCCAGCCACAGAAGGAGGGAGGCTTAGTCATGGGCTTGGAGCGCTTTTCTTGGAGCAGTCCCAATCTTCCCAGCCTCTCCAGGCCTTTGAGGAGCATCCTTGCTAGTGTCTTGAAGCTGCCTCCCTCCCCAGTTTGTGGGGCCAGTGGGAGGGGGCGAAATCACCGTTTCCTTCCCTACTCCTATCTCTGTGCGACAGACATGCGGGGAGATTTTCAATACTAAATGGAAAGCCTGGGACTTCTGGACTTCTGCAGGCAAATGCCTTTAATTCTTAATTCCCCCCCCTCCTCTTGCTGGCTGTGCTTTCTGTTTAATTAGGGAAAAGAGAAAATTGTGACATCAACTCAAGGGCATCACCTGCCTGATGTGGTAGAAGCCAGGATTTAATCTCAGGCCCAGCCAGCGCATCCCCCCACGGCACATCAACTCTCCTTCAGATTTGTACAGCTGCAGATAAGGAGAACTCCAGGGCAGAGCAGGGAGAGGCTGGCCTTCCAGAGCCAAATTGAAAGATGAAGGGAGCAGCCGAATGTCACTCCTATGCTGTGCGCTCAGCTCCTTCCATGACTGGGCAGAGGGACTGGACACAGGGTTGCTGGGACTACCCAGCACATGGCTCTGGAGAGGCTGGGGCTATGAGGCTTGTCTTCATGGTTCTAGGAGGCTGAGGTGGAGCAACAGGAAGAGGGCAGGAGCAGCTGAGTAACTGAGGAGATGGATAGGAAAATTTACCCATCCCTCCTTTCCTTTCTCCCTCTTTCTCTCCATCCTTCCCTCCTATTCATTCATTCCTCCTTCTGTGCATCCATACATCCAACTATCCACTCGTTCATTCCTTTATCCATGTATCTATCCATTTATCTCTCCATTTATCTCTCCATCCATGCATGCACCTACCACCCACCATTCATCTATCTATCTATCTATCTATCTATCTATCTATCTATCATCTATTCACCTATGCACCCATTCATTCCTCCATTCCTCCTTCCATCCATACATTCCTCCTTCCATGCATCTACCTATCCACCCATCCACCTATTCAGTCCTTTATCAGTGTATCTATGCATTTGTCCATCCATCCATCCACCCACCCACCCACCCATCCATCCGTCCATCCATCCATCTATCTATCCAACTAACTGACTGACACCTACTTCTTCTCTGTAGAACAGATTTCAAGTCCTATCTGAGCACAGACTCCATACCAAGCTGCATGGACCTTTCTCCTTGGAGACAGGCTGGAAAGCATGGCTGTGTGATCCCTGTGAGGTGCCCTGGTTCCTACTCCTCTGTGGCTCTGTGGTCTTGTTCCTCTCCCCTCATCTCTATAGTGAGGATTGGACTAGGGTGGAGAGGAGGAAAGGGTTTGTGCTTGGGGTAAATACGTAGTCCTGTCATGGTGACAAAAGTACCATGAGGGAGTGGGGACTTTTCATTGCTTTCAGTGATGTGCCCAGAAATGGCTCCTGAACTCACCATCATGGACTCCACTCTCTTCCCCTCACAGACAGCTCATCCCCCTTGTTGGGCCCAGAGGAGAGGGTCCAGAGGATTGTCAAAGTGGGTGGATACCTGGTGTGGTGGCCCCTCCTCTAAGTGCACATGGGGTGGTGAGGTGAGCCCACCTGCCTAGAGGACACAAGCAGGCACCATTCCTGCCTACACTGGGAGCTGGGAGCCTTGCTTCTGGTGCTCCTTGTCCAGTTGGATGAGATTCCAGCTCCTGTGGGAGATGCTTGGGCCCAGGGACATGAGGGCTGGGATGTGGGAATGAACCAGGAGAGTGGCTTTCAGGAGAGGGATTTTGTGAGCTGGGACTCATAGGACAAGTCACCTATGGGAATGAGATGGAAAGGCATCCAGATGGTTGGTACAGAGGGCAAGTGTTCAGTTTGGGAGCCATTTCTGGGTACCCAACAGACCTCAGACAGAAGCTGGAGGCCTGAGCTCTCAGCCGGCAGGGGCTGGGACTCAGCCCTCAAAGGGTGCTGCCCAGCCAGTGTTCCTGGCACAGTGAGGGGTTTGCCAAGTTTAAGATTCTTCCTGCCTCAGATCCAAGGTGGGGCTGGAGAGGGGACAGAACAGGGCAATGCCCATGACCCGGCCTCACTCTGCCTGCTCCAGCATGTCTTGCCCTCATTGGACCAAAGAGCATCTTCATCTGAAAAAAGAGCAGCAGGCATGTTCCTGCTCCAACACCTGTGTCCAGGGACACTCCCAGAACCACAGACTGGACTTGGAGTCACCAGGATGCCCATCCCTGCCACTGCCTGCATCACCACCAGGTCTCTGTATGCATCTCACTCTTTCTATCTGTGCCCCGTATGATGGATAGAGCTCTTGAAAGTGAGTGGCCAGAGGTGGGTGGAGGACATGTGTGAGAGAGGGAGATGAGGAGAGAAAGAAAGGGGAGAGACAGATAAGAATGAGGAAAGAGAAAGAGAGAGAGAGAGATAGGCAAACAGAGACACAGATATGGAGAGAGCCAATGTGTGTGAGAGAGGGAGAGAGAAAAAGAGAGGGGAGAGGCAGACAACAAGGAAAGGGAGAAGGAAAGAGAGAGGGAGAGAGAGAAGCAGAGGGATGGGGAGAAAGTGACTTTGTGGCTTGGCCTGGCCTGGGAGTGACACTATCCTTCTCTTTTGCTGCTTGTTTGTGGGAAATTAGGAGGGGTGGAATGAAGGCCCCCAACTCTGTTCATTGAGACTTTATTTATGATTAGCTAAGATGTGGCCTTGGCCTAGGTGCCCTTGATGGGTGGATGGAGAAAATGCAGTGCACACACAGTGGAATACTACTCAGCTGTAAAGAATGAACTGCTGTTGTTTGTAGTGAAACGGGATTAGAGGACACTGTGCTGAGTGAAAGGAGCCAGGCATGGAAGGATGGACTGTGTCCTCACTCATATGTGGAAGCAATCAACCCGAGGGGAGATCAGGGACTACTAGGGGCTGGGTTTAGGGGGAGCAGTGGCTGGATTTGACCAGTGCACGCTGTATGCATGTGTGGAAATGTCACACTGAACCCCGATAATATGTGCATTTAATACATGTTAACAAACATTTAAAAAAAGAAGAAACAAAAAAGACCTGGCAGCCCGTCTCACAGTCCCTCCTCTGGCCTGTGCAAGTACCTGTCTGCACCCTCCTGCCCAAGCCCCACCCTATTCCAGCCCCTGCAGGGCCAGCCTTTTTTCCTGCGCTGCCCACCTGTCTCTCTTTTGCCTCCCCTGTGCAGGTCGGTCTGGATGGCTTCTTTCTCTGAGCGGCTCTCTCACCATCCTCCTTCCCCTGGCCCCATCCCAGCTCTGACTTTCCCTCTTCTGGCAACGCTCACTTTGGTCCTTCCTGGCCCCAGCACACTCAGCCTTGCTCTCTGTCCCTAGCCTGGGACTCCAGCCCACTCTCTCAACAGGGAGGGCTGGGTGGGGCAGAGGCCACCCTCCCCTCAGGCCCTGTCCACTACCAGGAGTAGAGTAGGGTCACCCTTACCCCCTGTCCCCACAGGGGACAGCTCTGGTGATATCTGCAGAGAGATGGCTGAGGACTCCTGCGGCTGCAGGGCCTCTTTGTTAGCCTGTGTGAATCCTAATGTCTCATTTTCCTGATTTAAAACCAGCCTCTTCAAGTGCTAATTGTTGAAAGGAAAAAAATAAGAAAGGAAAAGGAAAATCAATTTGCGTGGGGAGGTGGAGTGTGCCTGCTGGAGTTCACTGCTCTTTGTAAGGAGAACCGTGAAATCTGCCCAGCGGCCTGAGGTTTGTGCTTATCAGCACCAGAGAGACACCCACTGCCTTCTCCTGAGACAGGGAGACCGGAGACTGCCCCTCCCGCTGGAATGGGGGAGGGGCCTCCTGGAGGGCGCAAGTGGTGGTCACCTTCCCTTTGGTCAGGTGCTCCCTAGAAGGGTCCAGGATGAGGAGGGGGTGCTTCCTGCTCAACACCCCCACACCCTTGTCCCTTCTCCCCAAGACTCAAAGGTGCCACGGCTCCTTGTTACAGAGGCGTAGAGAACTGACCTGTCCTGCAGGTTACTGATCCATGGTGCCCCATGACGGAAGATAGGACCTCTGACGATGGCCTCGCCAACTTTGTCCTGGACCCAGACTTCTATGTCAGGCTGAGCCTGAGAGAAGGGTCGGCTTCCCTGAGATAGTTCTCTTCCACGTGTGCACCCCAAGGCATTCTCTGCTGAGATCCCACATAGGAATTTGGGTCCTTAGACTCCTGTGGTGATATCTGTACCCCATGACTTTGCGCCCCTAAGCCCAGACAAGAACCCCACAGTCAAGAGACCTACAGGCTGGAGATAGGGTGGCCAGGCAAATAACAAGATGCCCTGTTGCGTTTGAATTTCTAATATATAACATGATTTATAGCATAAGTATGTTCCAAATATTGCATGGTCACACTTACATTTAAAAATATTCATTGTGTACGACATTGAAATTTAACTGACCTCTCTTTTCATCTGGTGAATCTGACCCCAGCGACATAAGGGAATCCTCCCATGGGTGGAGCCCTTGGCCACAGCCCTGGCACCACCACACTTCCTGTCCTTGGCTAGCTGGGCCCTTCGTCCTGGGACTAACTGGCCTTGGAGGAAAGGGAGGGGAATCTAGTTTGTGGCCTAGGCAGATAACTGAGTCTCAGCCAGCCTCCTCTACTGTGGGGGTAGTGACACCAGACAGTGCGGGGAGACGTGAGTGACACAGTGCCATGGTGATGTCAACATTTGATGCCATCTATGTGGGTAGGTGGGAGGCCAGGAAGGGGACAGCTGGGTGGAGGGGGGAATCATCACACTGAGGATTCACGCAAGAATCCTGATTCAGCCCCTGCTGCTCCTGGGGGCTGGAGCATGGGGATGAAAAGGTGAGGTCCTCTTGTTCATGGACTCCAGCTCAGAGGCAGCCCAGGCAGGAAGGGCCAGCATTGGAACATCTGTGCCCTGAGTGGTGTTGCTGGTGAAAACAGTCCATTAGCTCTCTGTACCTGGCTGGTGCTGACTCCTGCACTACCTGGGCTGCTCCCCTCCCTCAGACCTGGCTGGATTTTGCCAGCTTCTTGGAAACACTTCCTGATAAATTAGCAGTGCTTCAGGGCTACTTTGGAGACCCAACCAGCAAGGCATGACAAGGAAACAGCCTGCTGGGAGTGGTGGAGATGGTAGGGGAGTTTGGTCTTGCTCTCCTGTGAGCCTCAGCGAGGCTGTGCTGTGTGGCTGTGTGCAGTTAGGAAACAAAGCTCTGGAAGACTCCTCGGTCCTGGGCTGATAAGCTCATCACCCCAGAGATGTGACCAGGTTCCTCTTTTCTCTAGGTCTCACACATCTATGGGAAGGTTGTATTTAGACTCATACAGGTGCGTGCACCTGGTGGGCCCTGCAGGAAGGGAGAATGCTGAACCATGGCCTGATGTCCCAGGATCATAGGATTTTAGGTGCAGCAGAGGCTCCCCACATTGTGCACACCCAGTGGAAGAAGTGTCTCACTGGAAGGGAGTGGAGCCCCCTCTGGGAGTGCTCCCCACCCAAGCTAGGGGCCGGACCAGTGCTGTCATGGGAACCTGGCCAGTTGCAGCAGGGCAACTTTGCAGAAAACCCAGAATCAGAGCACAAGTCTGGCACAACTGGTAATCAGAAGGTGGGGGGAATGTCAGAGGCCAGCATTAAGTCATCAGAATAGCGGAGAATCAGCATCTATGTACCACAGGCTGGAGACAGCACACCCAGGAGGCAGGGAACAGAGCAGAGGCTTCCTCCTGTCCTCCCCATCCCCACCTGGAGCTTACAAACTCACCAGAGCAGTGAGTGATGAGTGTGAGTGAGGGACGATGAGCATGTGAATATGTTTATCCAGCAGCCTTGGGAATGAATGGCTGATGAATGTCATCTGTCTCACCAAGCTGGGGCAGGTAGTAAGGACAGAGGTTCTCAGGGAGAAGCCACTTGCTATTGCTAGCTGCAGAAAGGGCAATAGGTGTTTGGAGGCGCAGCCATGTCCCCAGAGACTGTAGCCACCTGGATTGCCAGTATCCCCTATTGCACGGCCCTGGGACTCAGGGGTAGCCACTGTGTGTGTGCAGGGGGAGTTCAGTGCACACACGCAGGGGTCAGTAGAGCATGGCAAGGGACCAGACAGCATGCGTGTGAATGTATGTGTGTGTCCATAGGACTGTACCCTGGCTTCCTCCTTCTGTTATGGTAGTACTCACTGAGCACCTACTGTATGCTGCCCAGGCCGTGAAAAGCAGGGACAGCCAGGGTTCTGGAAGCAAGGCCAGGCCCAGGTTGGCTGTATTCTGCTGGGCGGTGGTGGCGGTGGTGGTATTCTTTGCAAGGCAATGGAGGCTAGGGGTGCTGGACCACTCTGGGACCTATACCTTGCTGCTACGCTTTCTGGTGGGCACTCCCTAAATGCCAGGCAAGAAAGTTTGTGCAGCTGGGTAGCATGTTAGTGAAGTGGACACAGTCCTGCCCTCCTGGGGCTGACATTCCAGGAAGGAGAGATCAATAAGGAAAAACAAGACACAATTTCAAAAGCCAGTTTCGTGTCCTTCCTTGTATAGTCTTGTCTCCTTTCTCTCCTACTGTTTTTCTTTATGGTAGGGAGGGGCAGGAGTCCTGTCCACCTCTGGACGCCACGTGGACCCAGGGTGCCTAAAGCCTGGCCTCATGAGCACTAGCTGCTAAGGTCATGGAGAGTAACATGCAGGTTGTGGCATCTCTGACTGTCCTGCCATGTGGTAGATGCGGGCACCGCTTTTACCAAACGTGACGTAAACTGGCTAAAAAAGCTTGAAGATTGAAATGCTGGGAGAAGGTCCTCCCATTAGATATAAATTTTCTTGTGATCTCAGTGAACTTTTTCTATCCTTTATTTTCTATGCATCTTCCTTTGTTTTTTATGACTATAATTATAAGGCATAGACTCAGCATTTTCAATATTTCCTATTTTATCTTGCTAAGTCTTCTTAGGTATAATTTTTATTGATTAAACTTTTTATTATGTGAATTAATCCGACCTATGTAACATCCCCCATATTTGAGCATTTGTATTATTTCCATTCAGCACATAAAGGCTTATTTTTTGCCTTCACTTTGGGAGACTGTTGTCTCAGATGAGTAAATAAAAGGGAATTATTGTTTCAAGCATGTGTATGGAGATTTTAATACAAATTTCTTAATTGGTTGGAATGGAACATTGGTTTTTATTTTAGAGTTTATTTTACAATAAATAATTTGTCATTCTTATGAATCCCAAACAATCAATTTTCCTTTGTAGT
Source organism: Erethizon dorsatum (assembly GCA_028451465.1). Taxonomy (NCBI): domain Eukaryota; kingdom Metazoa; phylum Chordata; class Mammalia; order Rodentia; family Erethizontidae; genus Erethizon; species Erethizon dorsatum. Next base: position 68,114,457 of record CM051828.1, on the reverse strand, counting down.
GTCTTCTATTATTTCTAAACTTAAAGGTTCTTTTCCTCCCTACAAGTGGGATATTCAGTCATCTTTCCTAGTCTACTTTATCTTGTTTTTCTGGGCTTAGTTTTCTGTTGCCTGTGTTGCTGGGGCACGTTGGTGAGTGGAGGAGGTGTTGGCTGCACCCCAAAGTCCCATAGCTCTGAAGGCTCCCTGGAGTCCCTACTGCATTTCCCCGCCCTGTTTATTCTTCCTAGGAATCTCCTACCTCCTCCCTGTCCCCAGACTGTGAGTCCTTATCCCTGCCCTGCCCCATGCCCCAGGCAGTGACCTCTCCACTGGTGTCACAGAGTTGACTGGAGCACCTTTTTTCTGCCTCTCTCTGCCAGGTACATGAACCAGGTTCCTGCAACCTGTTCCTTGCACTCCACACTCTTCTTATGCCTGTGGCCAAGGTGTGTCGTCACCCACCACTCTCCACCCATCTGTCTAAGGGGCAGCTACCTGGACTCAGCTCTCCTTTACACCTCCAGAAACTTCAGAAAAATTCATCTCTCCTGGCTCACAGACCACGTTTAGGTGCTGCGTAGCACATGTGGCCTATGGCACCTTGTCTGGCAGGCAGCTGGGAACATTTCCAGTGGAGACACAGTCCCTATCATAAGCATGCTCACACCTTGTCAGTTCTGGCAGTGAACACTGCTGCCCTGGACCAGGACAGAGAGGATGGGAGTGTGGGTGATGGGGGACCTGTGCTAAACTCTTCAAGGAAGCTTGGGGTAAGGGGGTGGTTGGAGAGAGGGGTTACAGTATGTTTTAAGGAAAGAGCAGGCAGAACCTGATGGCTTGGATGTTGCAAAGGAGGGTGAGGCTGACCTTGAGGTTTTAGGCTGAAACAATAGCGGAGGACACAGGACCGACCTCTGACCTCTGGGTCAACTCAGTACTTCTGTTGCAGGGCTGTGAGCACTGTGACCCTCACTCAGCCAGGGTCTTGTCATCTGAAAATTGAGGGGTCATGCAGCAGATACTGGTGAGCCTTGACGCTGGGCCTGGCTGTACCCACAGAAAAACTGCAAACACACTTGAGCACAGGACTGCAGAGCTCCTGGGAGCAAGAAAAGGGCCAAGCAGGGCGAGCACACAGTGACTGGTATGAGAGTGACTGGATGTGTATGAGCGCATCTAAGTGTGCACCTGTGTGAGGATGTGTGTGAGGGAGAGGATGTGAGTGTGTGTGTGTGCGTGAGTATGAAAGAGAGCGTGTAAGTGTATCAGTATGTGAGCATGTGAATGTGCGTGTAAGATAAGAGGTGTAGGTGGATGTGAGATGAATGTGTGTGTGAGAGTGAGTGTGCATGTGAGACTAGGGATGTGTGTGCGTGTGTGTGAGTAGGCAGGGGTATTGCCCTATCTGGTGGCCATGTCTGGATTCTGTCCTATGGGAAGCTTTGGCTTCAAGGGACTCAGCTGTCATCCCTCAGCCCTGGTATTCCTACCACACCAGTAACCCTAACTCCAGGGCACACAGGAGCTGGCCAACTCCAAGTGTTGGCACTCGGACCAGCTGAGTGCCCCTGCTGAGCTCTGTGGAGCATTAGGAGCCGGCCCTGGAGCTGACAGGTGAGATCTCAGAAGGAAGGTGTGTCTCGGCATAAATATAAGCACAAGAATGGAGTACAAGGAACCTCCCATCTCCAGCAGTAGGACAACGGGCTACCTGGCAGGTGTGCCACTCAGGAAACCTGAGAAGAACGTCCTCTCTGCATTGACAGTATTGTAGGGGCTGTCCATCCCATATGCCCACAACCTAAACTTAGCAATGGGACCTTATTTGGAAGGTCTATGCAGATGAAATTAAAGATCTCAAGCTAAGATTAACTGGGTCTGTAAAGGGCTCTAACTCTGAAGACAATTACCTGCATAGGAGACACAGATTGAGAGGAGAAATAGCCCTGTGAAGATGGAGCAGAGGCTGGAGGGAGGCAAATGCCTGGAGCTATCAGGAGCTGGCAGAGGCAGGAAGGAGCCCCCCTTAGAGTGTCCCAAAGGAATGAGACACTGCCCAGCTGATTTCAGACTTCTGGCCTAGGGCCAGAAGAGGATAGATTTGCACTGTCCCAAGGCTCCAGTTAGCGGTTATTGCTGCTGGCAGCCCTGGAAACCAGCACAGCCATGCACCCGCAGGCTACATGTCCTGGGCCTTGGCCTGATGCCCCTCCCAGTTCTCTGGCTCCCAGAGCAAACATTTTCATCCTTCCTGATGATGTGGTGTTTTACCTCCATATCTCCAAATGGCATGCACACCTTGCTTCTCAATTTTTCAGGTTTGGGGTGTATCTATTGAATCCATTGTAGAGAAAAGGGACTGAGGGCTTTTGTCCCTGGCCCCTCTGACAGCCTGGCTGCTGCCTGCACTGCCCCCTCTCCAGTACAGTAACGATGCCATTTCTGCAAGATCGATATTGTAAACACACCTCAAAGCTGAGCCCTTAGTACATTATTTCTCTCCTGTCTCCTGCATCAACATGCTTTCCCCTAGAGTTAATAATGGTCTTATTTTTTTATTCGCTTAGTTTTCTGCACGCTTAACACTAATTCCATCTTAAATGCTCTCCTAGTCTTGTATCCACATCAGGACTGTTAAAGACATCAGCATCCTGCTAATTTTGTCCCTCTGAAGAAATTGCTTTCACCTGGCCTGGCTGTCTCGCGCCTGGTGCGGGTCTCTTCTCTACCCTCCAGCCTGTCCCAGGACTCCTGAATTCTCTCTTGTTTTTTCCTGCCTTACTTCTTCATCTGGCAGAGCAAATCCTCCTGTGCGGGTGTGTGGGAGCTGACCCTGAGTCTCTGTAAATTGGCTCATTCTGCCCTTGCTCTGAGCTGGCAGGTTGAGTGTGTGGGGTCTGGGAGGGCTTGCTTCCCCGTGAACGTTTAGTTATGGGTCCTCCTTTTCCAGCATCCTGCCTTGCCTTTGAGAACAATGACATTTCGATTCTTGATCTTCTGTATGAAGTGTGTTTGTTGTTGCTTTGTTTTCGGCTCTCTGGAAGCTGGTCAGATTTCCTCTTTGTTCCCTGTATTCTGAGTTGTTGTAATTATGACCCTTGCTGTGGGTCGAAGCTCATCCATGGGGCTATGTTCTCAGTGGCCCACTGAGTCTGGAGCTTGTGCCCAGATTAGGCAGCGTAGCCTGCCATCCAAGTACCACTGAGCAGGCAGCTTAAGTGGAACAATTTATGTCTCGCAGCTCTAAGGGCTGGAGTCTGAGATCTGGTTCCTCCCGAGGACTCTCTGCTTGTGGCTGTCTTCCCACATCCTCATGTGGTTGCCCCTCTGTGTGTGTCTGTATCTTGATTTCTTCTTACAAGGACCCTGGTCAGAATGGATCAGGGCCACACTAATGACCTCATTATACCTAATCTTTAAAGACCCTGTCTCCAAGCACAGTCACACTCTGAGATCCTGGAGGCCAGATTCAGCATAAGGATTTGGGGACACAGTTCAGCTCATGACAGGCCCTCCCTAGGGAGCACTTACTGAATTATTTCTTGTATGTTTCCTCCCTTCTCTTAGTTTGTTTTCTCTCTCTCTCCTTTAAATTTCTAAATTTTATTTTGAGGCAGGGCCTTGCTAAGTCGCCTGGGCTGGTCTTGAACTTATGGCTTTCCTGTCTCAGCCTCCTGAATAGCCACCACCCTCAGCTTCTTTCATTGAAATGTCAGCTTCTGGACTGACCCTCTATTTTCTTTGCATGCTTTCTCTGCCTTAGGTCCATCCTTCCCCACTTGTCACTCCTGTGATTTCAATTTCTGCTGTCTGTTTCCTGTCTCCCTGAGTGTTTTCTCCTGACGCTGGCCTTTCCGCACTTCCTACTCCTATCTCCCTGTTCCCGGAGCGTACTTGTCACTGTGGGGTGGTTCCACCCTCTGGTCTTACTCTGTTTCTTCGAGGATGCTGTCTTCTTTAGTCTCAGCACTCTGGGTCCACAGCAGATGATCTGGTCTGGGTGGGCTAGCCCTAGCTGGGTGCTCCATTTAGGGGAGTACTCAGAGTCTGAGCAAGATCTTGGGTGATGCCATTGGCCAAGTTGCTGGTCTCCTTTCCTAAGAAGACTTTTCCAGCCCCACATGGGGCTGGCTTCCTGGAGATTCTCACTGAAGCCCCGGCTCCAGGAGGGATGCTTCTCTGGAGAACAAGCTGTCATGTTGTTGGGGCACAGAAGCATGATTCCATGCCCAAGCCCTACCCTCAGAACCAGAAACACGGTCTGGGGGGTGCACCTGCTCCAGAACGGGACTTGGGGCAAACACTTGCCTATTTACAGCCCCTCATTTCCCCTTCAAGCATCTGAGCCTGCAGGCCATGATGGTCTCAATGACACTGCTGTCCCCATTGCTGGCCCAGAGTTCTGTTTTCCTGGTCTCCTAAGTCAGTTGCTGCTCAACCATCTGTGAAGCACCTTTAGAATTTTGTTCTTTGTACACATTCCCCAAAACCTAAAACTGTTCTGAAAAATAAAGCCTATTAAAATATGTATAATTATTCTAACAATGGCATCTGGAAATAGAATATTTACCCAGTGCTTTTCCATGTTTTATTCCTATTTTTCCCACACCCAGTAGGCAGCAGTTTCATCCCCTTATGACCAAAATGGGACTAGAGGGAGGGTGCCGGGCCAGGCCTGCCTGAGGGGTGGTGCTGACCCAGGAAGGCCTGTGGGTTTGGCCCTCACCCTCTGCCTGTGCAGGTCACACTGTCAGAGTGATGGACTGGGCACACTGCCCTGTCCCGCCAACCATTGATGGCTTTACAAGCCTTTTCTCCCTGGCACTTTTCTGTTGGGCCAGTTGGTTGGAACCAAGGCTGTCACAGCCATGAGCTTTGTACATTTAATTTCTCCAGGGAGAGAAGAGAGGAATGGTTCTTCCATCAGCTCAGCACACAATGGATGAGAGCTCATCTGAATCCCAGAGATTTGGAGGCAGAGGTCCCAGGAGAGGAAACAGCGGCTGACCCTCAATGATGGAGGGGCTTCACAGCTCAGCCTGTCCAAATACCCAACAGCTCCTGCAGGCAGCAAGACTGTCCCTCCGAGGGCTGCTCTGGGGCCGCTTCCCTCTGACCTGTGGCCCATCTTGCTCATCTTTCACCCAGCCCTGACCCATGGGCTCTCTACCACTGTAAAAGGACATGGACATCCTTTGGATCCTCCATGGTGCAAGCTTTTCACAGGCCAGGGCTGGATTCTTCCATGAGCTTCCTCCCTGTCTCCTGAAAGCTGGTCCTGACTTCCAGGCAGAGTATCACACATCCCAGCTCCAGGTCCCCTCTGTAGGGTGGTCCCCAAGAGCCATTGCTGTCTACTTGCTAGTCTGTCTTCACTTAGATGGAGAAATCCAAAGCACACTTGGCATCTTGCCATTCTTCACATTCCTGTCAAAAGATGTAGTGGGCATTTATGGCAGTACCTCTGCTGGGGCCAAACTGCCAAGAATTCACACACTATCTTGGGGGATGGGAGTCAGGTAAGCTGAGCTGCATTCTCCACTCAGGTCCCCCACCACAGTCAGGGTGTGCATACAGCTGGAGCTCAGTTGACTAGCTGGGGAAGGCACTGCCCAGTCTCCCTGGTTTCTGAGGGTTGTGAGACAGAAGCCCCTACTCTGTGCTGGCTGGTGGCCAGAGGCTGCCCTGGATTTCCTTGCCATAAGGGCTCTCCCAGAGAGGCCACTCGTCAAAGCCAGTAGTGGGAGAGCCTGTTGGCAAGATCAACCCATAACTGTGTACAACACAGTCTCCTTTAGTGAGGCCACAAGGGAACTGGGTATGCAACCCTGCCCTTAGGATGGTGATGGAGAGAAAAACACAGAACAAGTGAGGACAACTGCCTGGAGGATGTCTGGGCTGAGTTTGCTCCTGGACAGCCTGGGGTACAGAGACCAGAGGCCTGGCTCCAGCACCAGAGGCCGTGACAGATACGGCAGATACTGGGTAAGCTCTCAGCTCTGTCCTCTCCAGCCAGGCTGGAGGGGGACCATGGATGCAGTTGTGCTGCAGGGTGAGGGCTGCCCTGGACTGCACTGGCCAATGTGTTGAGCATAGATCCTGAGGAGCTGGAAGTGCATCAGGATTCTGCAGGGAGGCATGAGCCCAGGCAGGGGATGGAGTCACAGATACATTTTAAGGCTGACTCTGGCTGTGAATGAGCAGAGGGGGAAGGGGCTGAGCACATGCTGGGCCTGGTAAGAGGCTAGTGAGGGCCAAGGTGTGAGGACCCAGCTGCTGCCAGGGACTGGAGATGCACAGAAGGGCAGGGTAAAGTGGTCTATAGGCCATGGAGTGGGGAGATCTGTGTCTTGGCCATTTCCTTTAGCTTGATCCTATCAGAGAGGTCCCTTGGGACTTGGCATGGGGTGGCCCGCTAGACTAGGATTTGTGCATGGTGGATGCCAAAGTCTTCTAGATACAATCTCCACCTTTGCGTCCACAGGATTCCCTCTATGTCATCCTGAGAGACAGAGATGATCATCTCTAGAGGTGACCAGAGGAGGACCTCAGAGTGAGGACCCAGGCAAATGTCTCCACATGACTGAGCAGGGTCTCCCCACTGGAAATGGAAGGGTGCAAATCAGAGGAACTGGAGACACAGGGACCCTGCCCCAGTATTGAGGCAGGCAGACACCACTGCTTGTGCCTTCCTGGGAAGGAGAGGCATTCAGTGTCATTGTCTCTCCAGGGGCTGGGACACAGGAAGAGTCCAGTGGAGTACTGGTCTGTCTGGGTGCTGCTGCAGGGCAGTGCACGTGGCAGCACTGGAGGTGTGCAGCTGTACACAAGGCTCATCTTTCTGCTGAGAGAGACAATGATTCTCTTGTCCTGCCATGCCAAACTCTGTAGCAAGTACGAGCATCCATTTTGCTCCTGGACACCTTTGCGAACCGCAGTGTCTTATCTCTTTCTGGGCCTCTTCTTTTTCACTCCGTGTTAACTGCTGTATTTAATCTCTGGTAAATGATTGAGACGTAGACATGACAACTTGGCCTTCAATGGCATTTATTTTTTCTTCCTGGTCAAACGCTGACATATAAAACTCAATTTCATTTTGAAGAAATCCAAGCGAGTGCGTGTTTGTTTAGATCCCTTCCAAAGACAATGACTACTCAGGCCTCCATCCAGATCTGGAAGAAAGTTGGGCCAGCATCACTGGAGGTTGTCCTGCTTCCACCTGGGGGACTGAATTGGTGGGAGGGGAGGTCCTGGGTCCTGCAGACTCAGCCTCATCTACCTTTGTAGGCAGGACTGAGAGCCTTACAATCCACTGCATCCCCCATCTCTCCTCTCTGCTGGCACAGGCTTCCCTCTCTGAGATGGGGATGTCTGTCCTGTGGCCAATGCCCTGCACCACGGCCTGGCTGCTGCAGCTCCACTAGGACACAGGGTGGCACTGTGGATTTCAAGACTGGAACAGCCTTGCTCCCTCAGTGTTGGTTCCGTGGCCTGCTAATGTCATCTTTTGGGAGCTGAGGTCTCCAGTCTGCCAACTGGGATGGGAGTTACTGAAAATTCTGTAGCTATTGGAAGGTGTCACACAGAATGCTGGTGTTGTACCAGTTGCGGCAGCATCTGGAGTCTTTTCCTGATGCCCTGGCTGTCAGATAGCTGTATGCTGGCCTGAGACCAAATATCCTTCTTATTACAGGTGAGGCTCAGATGGTTTGTCAAGGTCACACAGTAGCAGGTGCAGGCTGGGAACACAACTGGGCACCTGATCCCACTCTTGGCATCCCAGCTCCAGGTCCTCCCTGACAGGGAGAGAGTAGGCTTCCAGGCTGCCCAGCTGGTCTCAGAATCACAGATGAATGGCTGGGGCACTCTTTTCAGAAAGTTGTCAGTTCAGATTAGGCTCCAAGGGTAATAGTACAGTTGATAGATGTCACTTAAAAATGAGAACAATGTGGGCATGTTCCAGGACATCCATTATGTTGAAAGACATGCAGAAGGTCCCTTCACAGGGTGGTCATGACATATCTGTCACACTCCTCTTCTATCCCACCAGAAGGAGAGGCCTGGGTCATGGAGTCACACAGCAGTACTGATGCAGGGTTTTGGCAGGGAAGGAAGGTTGCTGGGTCCTGGTGCCTCTGCTCAGGCTGGTAGGCAAAGGGAGCCCAAAATGCCTCTTCCCAGATCCTTCTCCACAGTGGTGGCTGAGCTGGTTGGGTGAGTGCATGGGAGGAGGGGCTAACTGAGGAAGACATGCTTCACTAGGACTGAGGACTCCAATCCTTGACTTCAGGGATACCCTGGCTCCACTGGCCACTGTTTTTTCCCAAACCATATCTGATGTCTGTCCTGTTCCGTGCACCTCCTGATCTGTGGGTTGATCCCCACTTTTGTTTCCCTAAAATAAATGTGAAACCCCAGGGTCCTGTTATTTGAGGCAGAGATATGTACAACTGTATAGAAAGAGATGCTATACTTACTCAGTGTTATGGTTTAGATCTAAAATCTAAATCTAAACGTCTCACATTCAAAGGTAGAGCCAGGTTAGAAGGGGTGCATTCCTGGGAATGTGATTTGGAAAGATGTATTTTTGTCATGAGCACTTTCTCTTCTCTTCCCTTCCCTTCCCTTCCCTTCACTTCTGTCCTCCTCCTCCTGTCTCTATCTCTGTCTCTCTGTCTCTGTCTTTGTCTCTGTCTCTGTGCCTCTCTCTCTCTCTCTCTCTTTCCCTTTCCTTTCTGGCTGCCATAAGATGAGTTTTCCTTCATCAGACATTTCCACCATGCATTTCTTCCTTGGGGGCTGCTGACTATGGACTAAATGCACTAGAATCTGTGAGACAATTATTGGGTATTTTGTCTCATCAATGGAAAAGTGACTAAGACAGATATTGGTACTGAGAATAAGGTTGTTATTGTGACTGTACCTGAACATGTGGTTTAGATGCCTGTGGAGGGGGAGGAGGAGGAGGAGGAGGAGGAGGTTGGAAGGTTTGAAGAAGCAGATCACAGAAGCCAAAGAATGTTGTGAGCAGTGTGTGACATGTGATACTGGTCAGAGAACAGAAGACCAGAATACTGATAGGAATGTGGACAGTAAAGACCAGGCTCAGTATGTTTCAGTTGGGAACAAGGACTCCGTTGGCAGTTGGATTATAGGCTATATGTGTTACACTCTGGCAGAAAAATTTTCTACATTTTACTCATGTCTTAAGACTTTGTGGGAGACTGAGATTAAGTGTGGCAGACTGATTAACCTGGTAAAGGAAATTTCCAGGCAGCCCAACATTCAGGCTGTGGCATGGATGCTTCTGACTGCTTTTATCCAGTTCTATAGTGAGAATCAGGAGGAAACAATTTGAAAAGTTTACAGTTTCACCAGAAAGGAAACATCTGAAAAGTTTGGGCAAAAGAGAACATGATTTCTGAAAACTTAAGTACAGTGGTATGTTGGTTCATGAATGCTTCTGTTTGTGAACAAAATTTGGCAAAATTTTGGTTTTTTTTGCAAACTCTGTATCAGGCGACAAACACAACTGTGGCCATCTTTCCTGTATGAACACAAACATGGCCATCTTTTCCAGAATTGTGGAATGAATTAAGTCTATAAACTGAGGTACTACTATATTAAAAAGAAGCCAAATCCTTTGTGCAGAGACAAGAAGAAAGATGCCCCAGAGAGCATCTCAGAAATCATCAAGATCTCAACCATTACAGACTCAAAGTTGCAAAACCATAGCTCTTTCATTTGAGAAGAGAGTTTCTGGGATATATGCTCATTCACAGCTGCCTAAGGAAGATGCTTTAGTTAATTTTTTTCATTGCTGAGACAAAATACTGGACACCCAAAGTTGAGGGAGGAAAGATTTATTTCAGCTTGCAGTTTGTCAAAGTTTCAGTCCATTTTTACTCTCATCTTACCACCATGTCCTGGATGCTGGACATGGAGCTGTGGTATTTAATGTCGGAGTCTCTGGCTTTCAGTCTTACTTTGGTCTGATTCCTTTCTATCCCCTTATTCCTCCCTTTTGGAATGAGAATGTTTACTCTGAGCATTGTATGTTGGAAATTTTTAATTTTCTTTTTGATCTTCACAGGGCTCACAGCTCAGAGTTTGCCTTTAGTGTCAGAGAAGGCTTTGGATTTGGACTCTTCAGCAAAGTTGGAACTATTAAGACTGTGGCAGCTCTTAGAGGTGAACTAAATACATTTTGCATAATGAGATGAACATGAGCCTTTTGGGGGCCAGCAGCAGAATGTTATCATTTAAATCTAAAATATTGCCCAAAAATCTCATGCTTAGTGTTGGGGGCTGTCCAGAAGGAATGGGTCACTTAAAGAATGACCTGGAAGGGTATATTCTTGTCCCTAACTCCTCCCTTCTCTCCCTGCTTCCTGATTGCCATGGGATGAGCAGCTTTCCTCCACAATGCCCTTCCACCATGTGTTTTTGCCTTAGAGCCAGTTGACTTTGGACTGAACCCACTGGCAACTGTGATCCAAAAATCTTCTCCTCCTTTAATTTGCAGGTGTTGGGTATTTTGTCCTGGTGACAGGAAACTGACCAAGAGATTCAGTCATTTAACAAACCTTTGTTGACTGATGGTAAGTATAACATGTTAGTGGAGCAAGAGACTTGACCTGTTATGAAGATCAGTGAAAGTTGTGGCGGGAGGGCTAGGCACTGTGGCTTCACTGAGGCTTAAGGTGTGACTCAGTCCAGGAACCAGAAGATCCATGCAGTGGGGATGTGGTGTCTGGGGCAAGAGAGACGGGAGATGAGGCTAGGATGGGTTGGATCCTCCACTCTTTGAGGTCTAGGTTATTGAAGCTATAGCCACAGAAGCTAGCAGTGCTTCCTGTAGTCTGGCCTCCTGTCCTTACCTCCCTGCAGGCTGCCTTTTCAGCACCTGCTGTTGGCAGGGCAGGTAGAGCCCAGGGTCAGAGGGAGATTGCATCTTCCTCTTCAACAGCAGAGGACAGTGGTGTGGCTGAACACTCTGTAGAGAAGGTATGCAGCTGTTCACGTTCTTGAGGAACCAGGCTGCTCACCCTGCTGCAGCAAGAATCCATCTCCAGCAGCATACTCAGTCATATCCGGGCAGGCACAGCCAATGGCAGGCTCAGGAACACATGCCTATGTCTTAATTGGGGAAGTTTATGGGACCATTGCAGCCCTCAAACCCTCACAGTGTGGGCAGAGAACTCAGCAAACACTTCCCCTGCCCCTGGAAAGTTTCTGAGATAGATTAGTGTTAGGGGTTACTGCAGGGTGCAATGTGAGTGGTCCACACCAGAAATTTTCCAGGGGACCCACTCTGAGACACTCATTGCTGGGAAGCCACCATCCTTCCTCAGGGGCAGAGAAGACATATTAGTGTCACATGGACACCAAAGATGGGCATCTTGTGGGAGCAGGGAGTGGTGGGATCTGTGGCAGGAGGATGTGTTCCCAGGGCACAGTGGTCCAGGGCTCTGGGGTCAAAGCCCTGGGTGTCAGGAGCACAGCTCAGCAATGAAGGGCCATCAACTTGGACAAAGGGCAGGTGTCTAGGCCACAGGAAGCCCCCAGAGTGTCTGCCCAATGCAGAAGGTGTCCTGGAAGTTTGTGTGTCTTACTGCTCATGTCAGCAGAGTGGAAGACACTTGTCAATAGAGGGTTGCCTGTCCACCAGGAGTAGTGTGTGCACTGGTGTCCTTTGCACCAAGAGGAGAGTGTGCACACAGGTGTGACCATGGCCTGACTATGAGTACAAACCTGGCAGGAGCAGTGAAGGCCTGACCCAAAGTGAAAGGATGGCCAGTGATTGGGAGGGTGGTGATGGAGGAGGGCAGCTGATTTCTACAGTCATGGGAATCTGATCTGTGTCAGGAGTTGTGTCAAGTCCTAGGGACATAGTGGCAATGACAATGTTTCTGCTAATAGTTGTGGTCATGCTGAATGACTCAGTGAGAATCCTCAGATGATGTTGATGTGAAAGTGGTTGTGGTGATGGTGATAGTGGGGGTGATGAAGGTGGTGATGGTGATGATGATGAGAATGATAGTGATGATGATGGTGAATGGTGATGAAGATGGTGGAGGTGGTGATGATGACAACGATGATGATGGTGGTGTGGATGCTGTTGATGGTAATATCAGGCCTGGTAACAGTAGGCATGGTGACAGTAGGCAGTACTGGTGGTGGTTATGATGGTGATGGAGGTGACTGTCATTGTTGCACATGTGTATCTAGTACTGAGAAATCTCTGGATGTCTATTAGCTCCTCAGTTTTTTCCATGGCAGCTCTTCACTGGAGGGGGTGTTCATTTCCTGAGAGGGAAGCTGCTTTGATTGCATCAGTAACAAGTGCTGCTTGGGGAGAGTAGAGTGGAAATTCTTATCTCTTAATGAGTTTTGGACTCTTCCTCCCCTTTCTGGTAATGACCCTCCCAGGTCTCTAGTGTTATCTGGGTCCTCTTCACATACTGCTAAATTTGCCTTAATGGGGCTGTTAGCCCAGGCCCAGGGAGGAATCTGTTCATCGGGATCCTCTTTGTAGCAGGTCAACATCCCTGAGCAGAAGGCAGGCGGAGAGTGAGGAGGTCCAGGAGACTTCTCAGTGGCACAAGCAAGGAGCTGGTCTGATGGTGGGGGTCAGCCATGTACCCTGGGATAGGTCTTGAGAGCACAGGCTGGAGGACCAAGCTGTAGGCATACCACATATGAAGGGCAGGATTTGAGAGGGTGGCTGCTTGAGACTGGGAGACCCAGGGCCATTAATCTGCTCCTGGATCTGGAGTTGAGGAAGGGAGAGGGAGAGTCTGCCAAAGTGGGGGCTCCACAAGGCTGGGAGCAGAGAGACTACCAAGTTGCACTCACCAGGTAACAGCATAGACCAGTCCTAGGTGATGGTCATGGCCCCTGGAGTTGCTGTCAGAACAAGGGCCACCCTGGTGAGAGCTGCCACAGAGTGAGCTGGCCCACTGTAACCACAGCCATCACAGCTGAGCCCCAGCAGTGCCAGTGGGTCACACTGACACATAGAAGGGCTCATAGTTCCCCTCCATTGTCCTCATCCCCACAAAGACAGGCACAGAAAGGTGGGAGGGTGAGGTTGGGGGCACTGACTGTTGTCACTTGATACCTTTGTGCCCATATGTAGGTTTCATTTCAACTGAGTATCCCTATTTTTAGAGGCTTAGGTGGCAGTGAGCCTGGCTTACCTCCTATTGGGCCATCCCTTTTCCTGCGAGGCTGCCTGGAGACCAGGAAATCTAGGGAAGGCAGTGCTTGTCTGGTCTGGCCGAGGACCCTGAGAACAGTGCTGTCCTTTGGTGTGGCTTGCCACATCCCTTCTTGCCATCAGCATCCTTCCTGTCCCCAGCTCTGGCTCAGGCTGCAAGATCACTACTCACACAGTGCCCAAGCCACTGAAGTTTGGAGCCAGAGCCTGGGCTTTTAATAGCATGAGCATTTGCATGGGGAAATTGAGGCAGGGCTGCCGACTGTGAGGGATTTGGACCTGAAACTGGCTGTGAGCTTCTGGCCAGTGACTAGTTAAAAGACAACCCTCCAATGATGGGAGGGGCCTGGATTCTGAGCATAAGGCCAATGTTTTAAACACATAAAGCACATGAACACAAAGCAGCAAGCTACCTACAGGAGGCACAGTGGAGGCTGCACACAAAAATGAGGAGTTACACTGAGGCAGAGCAGCCTCTGGGACCCTGCTCTCCCAGCTTCAGTTGCAGGACTCAGGCTGTAGTGCTACCCACTAAGGCCACTGAGGTGAGGATGCACCCCGTGACAGCTTGTGGTGGCAGGGATGATTCAAATGCAGCACATTTGTGACCTGTTGCTCACAGTCACATGCTAGCACCTTGAGAGGGGACTTCCTCTGTGTGATGTGAACCAAGCCTGGGTTCTTGTAACAAGGAAGCAGGTGGGGCTCTGCAGGGCAGGGCTGAGTCTGAGGAGAGAGGGGAGTGCAAGCTGACAGACATATGCAGTTACTATTATGACTTGCCTTCCACAGCAAGGTAATGTGAGATCCCTGTGGAATATCACAGAGGGCAAGGAGAAGGAGCTGGCTGAGCAAGCACAGTGGCCTGTGACCATGACCCAAGACCTTCACTGGTGCTGGGGGAATTAATGTGACACCAGCAGAGCATGGCCTACCTTCCCTGTGCGGTGTAGGTGGTCTGTCTCTTCCCTGTCCCTGACTGTGGCCCTTCAAGGGACCTTGTCCCATGAAGATGAATGGCAGGAGCTGACTTACCTGAGGGAGCAGTGGACATGGTGATCCCAGTGGGGCTGTAGTATGGCTGTAGTGGATGAATGGAGGGCATGCCCCAGAGCACTGACCAGCAGTCCCTGTCTCCTTCTCCATCCGAAGACTCCAAATGCCTGTGCGATCAGACACATTGCTTTTCTTGAGCCCCACTATTTCAGTGAAGTTGAAGGGAACAAGGCTGCAGCTTATAAGCCTCAGGCAAGTGTTTGATGCCCTCTAAGGAAGCCTGACAAAGGCGGCCTCCTGGGGCGGGCCTGGACGGTAGTCCCTCTGCACCCTATTCCTGCCACTCATTGCAGCACCTCTCCTTGTCCTGCTTCCGGCTTCACTGTTATTCCTTCAGCTGCACAGAAGGAAGTGATCATGGAACCTGTGGCCCATTAACAAGTCACTGGTGCCATGGGAGGGGACCTAGAGGCTATGGTGGGTCTGGGAGGTGCCATTGGCTGCAGTGGCTGCACAGAGATGGTCCTGAGGCCCAAAGGATGACAGAGCTGGTAGCCTGTGCACAGCTGTGGAGTGGGAGGCCTGGAGAGAGGGCAGAGGATGTGTGCTGGGTTTCAGCCACTGCCCCGGACTCACAGGAGCTGCCACATGCTTGGGAAGGGCCGTACAACAGTCTGTTCCTACAACAGGAAAGCAGCCACAGTCAGTGCAGTGGATGTGAGCCCTGGTGACTGGGCAGGCTGGGGAGCTCGAGGCTGGCATCTGTGCCTCACTGTCACCTTTCAGCACTGCCAGCACCACTGGGAGTCACCACTAAACATCAGCATCACCAAGATGGCCAGCTCAGTCTCGCTGTCATCACTGCAGCCCTCCTACCCCATGCTTCCCATCCATTCCTCCTCCCCTTCCAAGTTCTCCACCAGGCCCCCAGGTCTCTGACCCCACAGAGCTCTAATGCTGCCAGTTACAATAGTAACGCAAGGACACCCAGCTCTTCAGGGCTTGCAGTCCCCTGCAGCAGACTCTGCAGGGAAGAAACCAGTGAATTGGCCAATGGGCAACTTGGGCAAAGTGCTCCATGAATCACAATGAACCAGAATGTATACCTTGCAGAAGCTCTGACCTTGGCTGGGACATGAACAGCAAGATGTTATAGTTTATATCTGGATGTCCCCACAAAGCCTCACACACTCCTAGGTGGGGTTTTTGAAAGGTGATTGGATTATGGGGGCTTAGAGCTGACTTGCTATTAGGAGGTGGGGTCTGGTCTGAGGAGGTGGGTCACAGGGGCATGGCCCCGGAGGGTTTATCTTCCTTCTGCACTCCTGTCCTCATGCTCTCCACTTCCCCACTGCCCTGCCATGAGGAACTGCTCCTTTACCATGTCCCTGTGCCATGCCGCCCTGCCTTGGAGCCAGCAGACTTTGGACTGTAACCTCTACAAACTGTGAGCCAAAAGAAACCGTTACTCCTCAAGTTTTTGGTGTTGGGTATTTTGTCCCAGTGACAAAGAGGGTGAATAAGACAAGAGAGAACCTTGGGCACGAGCCTGCAGGGAGAGGTGACAGCAATGCAGGGACACTGAGGGGACAAAGCAAGAGGACAGTGTTGGCCTAGGATGTGGAAGAGGCCAGGGTGGAGGGGTCCAGGCCCACATGGGTGCTCCTATGTGTAATGGAGTGGATACCTCCTAGGGGCTTTGCCTAAAACTGAGAATATGGATGACACCAAAACCTAGAGAGCCAGAGAGAGTTTTGTCATGGAGCCTTGTGTCCAGCCACCTCTGTGTGGAAGCCCCTCCCGGAAGCAGCCTACTGTCATGAATTAGGGAGCACTTAGTCCATGTTTTATACCTTTGCTGTTCACAAGTACCATGAACAATATGTTCTATTGTTTTGTGTGTTTAAACATTTACGTAAATGGGATCATGCTGTAAGTAATGTTCTGTAATTCCTCTCTTTATTTAACACTTTATTTTGAAGATCTATTCACATTGACAGCATAGGTCTATGTAGATGTTTGTAAGTGCTGCTGTGCATCCCATCACATGGAAGTATTTCAGTGTATGAGTATCTGTTCATTTCTGATGTGCTTCTGGCTCATGCCCAGTGTTTTCTGTCACAAATAATGTTGCAACAAGACTGGCTGTTGTCTGGCTTATCCTGTACCATGTGCTGCTCTGATAATTTTATGCACATCTGCTCACATTATTCACACAAACATGCTTGAAAGGAAAGTGCCCACTTTGCAGCTTGGGAAACTAAGGCACAGAGAAGGGATACAGCCTGCCCAGGGCCACACACCCAGGAGATGTCTGAGAGGCCCACCCTGGTGCCAGGCCCTTGGCTATGATGCAAACCCCTCCATCTTATTTCTGTATGGAAGTGCCCAGGGAGGGAACCCACAGGGGCTGGGAACCAGGCTCTTAACCAACGTGATGCTGCTAGGTGCTCTCTAGGGTCTCCTCCCATGGCCCTACACCCACACTCCACATCTGCTCCAGGATATCAGACTGCTGGCTGGATTTGTGCCACCTAGACAGGTGTAGTGTGATAGTCTTTTAATACTGTGGGTGCATGTGTGTGTTACTGGCGATTGAACCCAGGGCCTTTGCACTGAGTTGTATCTCCAGCTCTTTTTTATTTTTTATTTTGAGACAGAGTCTCACTAAGTTTTCCAAAGTGGGCTTGACATTTCAGTCCTCCTGCCTCAGCCTCCTAGAGTGCTAGAATATAGGTATACACCACTGCACCCAGCTCTTGAATACTGGTATTACTGTCACATATTAGTGAACATGTTTGTCTTAGTCATTTTCTTGTTTCTGGGACACAGTGCCTCACACCCAAAGTTTAAAGGAAGAGAGGTTTATTTTGGCTCACATTTTTAGTCCATAGTTGGTTGGATCCGAGACAGGAAGGCATGGTGAAAAGACCTGGACAGAAGAAAACTGCTCAAGGCATAGGGAAGCAGAGAGATATCAAGAGAGGAGCTGGGGAGGGAGATAAATCCTTGCAGACCATGCCTCACTGACCCACCTCTTCTTACCAGACTCCACGTCCTAATAGCAAGTCAGCTATAAAGCCCCACAGTCCAATCACCTTGCAAAAGTCCCACCTATTGTGCATGAGGCTCTTGGGAAACATCTGATATAAACTGTAATAATGTTTTAACATCCACCTGTGATTTAGATTGCCTCTTTGGTGAACTGCCTGTTCACAGGCTTTGCCTGTTTCTCTACTGAGTTATCTGTGTCTTTACTGATTTGCTCGCACTCTTTATGTATTCTGGATATTGATCTGTTATTTATGGTATGTTGCAAAATCTGTCTCACTTTGTCACTTATCTTTTAATCATATGTATGGTCCTTTTTCACACAGAAGTTTTAAATTTTGATAGACTTCCATTGATTAAGTTTTCTTTATAAGGCTTCATTTTATCTTATTTTAAAACTTTACCCTGAAGTCATTTCCCTTTACCCTGAGTCATTAAATATTTTTCTATACTTTAATTGCTTCAAAGTTTTGTTTATCACACTTGGATCTTTAATAACATGCATTGATTGTTATCCAAGCTCTATTCACAGTTGGGGGTTAAACTGAACACAGTATGGGCCGTCACGCACACCCTCTTCTAATTCCTTGCCATTGCAGAAGACCCCTGGAGTTTTGTTCCTGAGGATGGCATGTTCTAAGCACCATGTAACCATTGCCCAGATTGTTGGAGAGCTTTTACTAAGTCAGGAAGTGTTCCCACAGCCTGAACACCAGAACCCTGAGCTTGACGTCCCTGAGAGGGTCTAGGGCCAAGGCCAGGGGCAAGACAGGCAGTCCTGTGTGAGGCCCATGATGAGCAGAAGAGAGGGCTGACAAGGGGCTCAAAGGGAAGCCAAAGATGCAGATTGCTGGGTGGGCATAGCAGAGGGCAGGCTGCATCTACGTAGGGAAGTGGGAGTCCTGTCAGGTTACACTCAGGGGAATGAGTGGACAGAGGGAAGGTGGCCAGTGGAGAAGCTTGAGCTGAGTATATATCCTGCCTCTGCTGCTCACAAACTCCAGAGTCACCAGCTGCTGGAGGCCTGTTTCCTTGTCTAGGATGTGGGCACGTAGCAGCTTCCCCACAGCATCCAGTGGGACCAAGGCATGAGTCAGGCAGAGAGTAAGCAGGCAGGAACCAGGTGTCTATGGCCTGGCTGTGGTGCCCAGCACTGCTGGCAGTGTTGTCAGGGTGGTGATAGTCGAACAGCTCTGTCCTGTCACACCCAGGCTGACTCAGCTGCCAGCATTCAGGCCAGGCTCAGAACATGGTTGGAGATAGGACACAATTTGGAGGAAGCTGGGTGGGCTTGGTTCCTGAGTATGTGAGCCTTGCCACCTTATATAGAGGCTTAGAAAGCCTCTGTCCATCCAGCTGAGCTCGGGCCAGCCATCCACATAGAGTACCCCAGCCCAGGCAAATTTGAATGTTACCCAAATACTGAATAATGACATTGTTAGTATAAGTTTACCCCAATTATTTCACAGAATGTCCTCATACTAAAAAAAAAAAAAATCATTGTTTATCTGGAATTCAAATTTGGCTTGGTGAGCTGTGTCATTTATTACCTATGGCAGCCCCATTTGGTGGCAGGTCTGGCTGGATCTGACAGGGCCTCAGGTCTGCCCATGAGAACTGAGGTTGGAAACAGCAGTGAGTGGGGAAATCAAGGCAGAACCTAGCTGAAGGGGAGGGTTTGGTGATGAGGTGGCAGCAGTGACTGACAGGCAAGGGTGTGCTGACTCTGTGGGCTGCAGGGTGTCCACTGATTGCCTGCCCACTCTCTCACTCTCAGGCCCTGGCAGCCATCCACTCCATTCCCTCAGCTGGGCAGATCAGAGGTGGGACTGGGCCCTTCCTGCAGTCTCACCCTCCCACAGTCACAATCAGGGTGACACCGTCTGTACAGAAAGCAGACTGATAGATGCTCAGTCCCCACCTACAGGATGGGAGCTCAGAGCAACGTTGGCCAGTGTGTGGGTGGCTTCCTGCAGGAAGTGATGCCGAGGCTGGGCAGATTCAGTGCTCACCAGGCAGAGGAACCTAGCGGGCAGAGCTGGGAGGTGTGAGGCTCAGGGGCTCCTCTTGCCCCTATCCTGTCACCTGCCACAGCCAGGAACAAGACTCTCCCCCCAGTTCTCACAGTAGCCACTCAAGATGTGTTGGAACAATGAAACAGCACAAATGATTTTTCTTATACTCCTGTGGGCAGGTGGCCTGAGGGTGAGGGACTAAGGAGGAGGCACAACTAGATTCTGGGTCAGTGGTGACAGTCATGACTTGCCTGCAGGACTCCCTACCTGGTTCTGGCTCTGGAGTGTCCAAAGAGCTTTCCAGGTGGTGGCTGCTCCTCTGCCTGTGCCAGCAGCAAGGCCCTCCCAGAACCTGGAAGAGAAGAGAGCAGAGGACAGAGAAGGAGGCACAGAGCCCCAGGCCTCCTCCTGTCCTTTTCTGTACTTGGCCTCCGAGGCTCAGGGGAGCTGGTGGAGGATGGGAATAATTATCCTGGGAAGAGCTTGTGGCAGGACTGGCACTGCCACATGTCTCGGAACACAGTGTGTGGCACAGTCTTACCAGAGTGAAAGGGCATTTTAGAGCTGGGGACATTCTTCCTCACTGTCTGCTGAGATGCCTTATCTTCCATGGCATCGTGAATGGAGTGTGGGGTGGGCAGAGAACAGAGTTAAGTTGGGGCTCATCACACCTGGCCCTCTTGTCTGTCTGCCTGTTTCGCAGTGTAAGACTGAAGTGCAGGGCAGAGGAAAGACTTGCCCAAGCAAGCAATGGGCAGCGTGTGGCTCGGAGACTAGACATCAGGCTGCAGGTCCAGCCCTGTCCTGTGACAAGACCAAGTCCTGACATCCCTACATCTGCCATGTAGGCTAGTCAAGGGATGTTTTTTGGTCACCTGTCCAGGGTCCTTGACCTTGGGGTAAATGAAGACACATATCTTACATCTCAGGGTGTATCTCAGCTGACCTATGAGGAGTCCAGCTTCCTGGCATCACAGTGATCCCTTCCCTGCACTTCATTGTCACTCTGCTCCACTCACTCCTGGACACACCAGGGGCCTGTTGGAGGAGGCCTGTTGAAGCCAGAAGCTCTCAGGGAGCCCTCTATTGCTCCTCCACTGCTCCCAGTCCTGGCTTCCTCCTGGGGTCATGGGCCATCTCCATCCCTCCCTGTGGAGGAGCCTCAGTCCTGGATCTGCATCAAGGGGTCTCCACAGGCTAGGAGAGCCTGCCCCAGGACAAGGCAGAGGTTGCCAGTGAAAGAGGCCACCTCCTATCCCTTTCTCCTCTCTCACTGAAGATTCCTGGCTCAGCCAAGATCTGACTGTGGCTGACTCAGCCCCAGCCAGTGGCAGGCATGGCTCATTTCGGTGTAGCACCCCTAGGAGGCTGACTCACAGGACGTGGCTTGCAGTAATGGGCCCCTAACAGGCAGTGGCCTGGGAAGAGAACAGCCTTTCATTCCTGAGCATGACGTGCACAGGCCTCCTGCCCAAGGAGCAGCTGTTTTGCATCAGTAGCAAAGTGGGGCTGCATGCTGCCTGTCTGCACAGCTGGGCACAGCTGGGCACATCTGTGGCCTGGCCTCCTCCAGGCAGGGCCAGCGCCTGCTGTAGTCTGGGGCAGGGCTCATTTCCAGGGTTCTCTGTGGATGGGGGCCAGGACCACAAGCCAGGAAGGCAGAGCAGCTGTAGCTAGGGACAAGGTGGCCTCCTCCCGGGCCCTCTCTCCACTGGGGCCAGGATTCTCTAGGCCTGGCCTTCTTTCCAGGAAGCATCAAAGGGATCATGGGATTTGGAGACCACTTTTCCAGAGCACTTGGTTTTGGGGGACAGAAAGCTGTCTTCACTGCAAAAGCTAGGGAGGGAGGTCCAGGTGTCCCCTGACATTATCATCTCTGTGGTTTACCTCTCCTTCATCCTCCCTCAGGACGCTGCTTGTTATCAGGCCAAGCATCCCAGGGCTTTCTCCCAAGCACTGACTGGCCCAAGGAGAAGTGGTTTTCTGTCTCTTGATCCATCAGGAAACGTCCCAGAAGTGAGTTAATGGTCAGCCTGGAAGGAATCACATAGCCCAGGGGAGAGGCACTATTGGTTGGCCAGGCTGGGTCTCTGGGTCACTCCTGGAGCTGGGAGTGGGGAGGGTGGGCATGGTGAGGTCCCAGACCTCTGCATGGCCAGGTGGGTGGAGGGTTCCCCAGGGAGGTGCTGAGCGCTGCTGTTGGCAGGGGATGCAAATGTGCAGGCCTCCTGAGCTCCTGCCCTGGCACTGAGCTCACCTTCTTGGGTCTCCAGGTCCTCCTTTGAAGAATGGAGTCCACAATGGACTCTCCTCACCATGCTGTTGCCAGAACAGGATGCAAATGTGTTCGCCATGCACTCTGTAAGCCGTCAAGTGAAACACTGAGGTGAGGCAGTAGAAGAACCACAGTAACCCCAGGTGTGCCTCAGGTGAGTCTAAAATTTAAAATCATGGTAATTTAGCAAAGATGGCACCTGGAATATAATCAGCAAGTGGATAATCACTCCCCCCATTTTCTTGGTTCACAGAAGCCGGGAGAGTAGGCTCAGGAATAAGCACTCTCCTTTCCCCTGGTGTAGATGAGACCGCAGTTCAGAGAAGTCCTGCGCCCTGCAGATCCCAGCCCTCATGCACTGCCTTCCAGTGAACACCTTCTCCATCAGGTGCACAGGGTTACAGTCATGCAGCCTTCTTTGGACATCAGCTTCAGAGGTTCACATAACAGGCACAAGCCATGTGGCGTTGCCTAAATTACCTGACCTCTCAGAGTATTAAGTTCCCCATCAGTATGGGGCTGATGACACAGCCAGCATCTCAGGACCCTTTGAGGCCTTTGGGGACAGTGTCAGCAAGAGCATTGGCAGATAACAGACCCAGAATCCGGTGGGGGTGCCCCAGACAGGGGATGCAGCTCATGGTCTAATCTGAGGAGGGCAGAAGGCAAGAGAGAACAAAGAGGAGGCCAGGGCAATGGCAGCCTTGCTCCAAAGTATCTCCAGGGAGGCTGCTGGTGGGGACCATCACAGGGAGAGGGAGCCACACGTGCAGTGGCCCAGAGGCCATGAAACCTGGTAAGTGGTGGGATGGTGGGGAGTCAGGAGCCACTGAATGTGGCTGAGGCATGAGGTCCAGAGGGCACAGGGGAGACACCCACAGATTCCTGCTACATAGTTGGGGGCCTTGAATGCAACTGGGGGCCAGGAGGGGTTAAGCCAGGAGCACAGCCAGCAGGTGTGTTGTGGAGAGCAGGGGTGGGGTGTGCCTTGAGACCAGGATTCTCGGTGATCCAGGATGGGGCCAGGGCTGGAGAAGGGCCCATGGGCATGGGGAAAAGACCCCTGGACATCTTCCCTCACATCTTCTCCTGACTGATGCCAAGTCCATACCCCTTCTGTTTCTGTAAATGCAGAGATTTTCAGGTTGAGCTGGGGTATGGCCTATCTGAAGGGTCAGCACAGAGGAAGGGGCACAGGAACCTGTAGGCCTACCTAGCATGGCCCTTGGGCTTGGTCTTCTCCAGCTGAGCCCTCTCAATGAAGCATCAGTGATTCCAGGCCCCTGTCTTGGCTGTGGCATGAGGAGTTGCCTTCCTGGAGTGACCACCAGGCAGGCTGGCCATCTCTCTAGACAGCCAAGGACAGGACAGGCTCCTTTCACTCTGCCCCATGCTCCTCAGCATCCAGAAAGCTGCTCAGGCCCTGATTCCAGCCTCAAAGTGTTGCTTTCTGGAAGAAGGCAGCCCTGGAGATGGTAGAACCTAGATGCTGGGGTTGGAGGATTCCCTGTCTGGTGATTACTGTGGCATCTCCTCCTGGAACTGGGGACAAGGAGCAATAGGGTCCTAATTCTGTTTGTTCCTCCCACCCAGACCCACTGCTGCCCCTACTGCTCCAGACTCCTGGATGCACAGCATGCCCTTGAGTGAGCCACGACATCTAGGTAGCCCACACCCCATTTCCTGCATCTATTGTTTTCAGAGCCCTGCTGAGTGCCTTGCTTGGGCCAGATCTGTCACCACTTCATGATGGTTTGGGGAGTGGTCAGAAGGCTCACTTCATACATGAAGAAATGGACTCAGAGAGGCAGGTGCTTGGAAACTCTTGGTTCACTGAGGGCATGTGGTAACTGCAGGCAGGTTTGGCCCCAGATGAGAATAGCAAACAGAGCCATGTTCTCCCTCTGTGCTACTTGGACCTCCAGGGCCATGACAGGCGTGTCACAGGCAGCACTGGGGCTGTGAAATGGTGGGGATGGATGAGACTTACTTGGGGTCCTGGGCTTCTGTGGTACCTACATTTCCTGGCTAAAGAATGTTTGAATGACGCAGGGTAGAGTTCCAGGAACCATCAGGAAGGCAGTTTGGGCCTGGGGGAGCATGCATGGAGCCCTGCCCTGGTCTGATACCATCAGCCACATAGGTGAACAGGGCCTTTGTCAAGTTGGGACCATCTGGACTAGGGCCTTGAAGTGGGATGGGCAGAATTTGGGACCACTAGGACCAACAATGCAGCCATTGGCTCCCTACACAGAGAGGCAGGGGTTCCAGGGGCTGCTGGCTCCAGGACTTGTGCACTGAGTGAAAGGGCTGGCTGCAGAGGCCTGGCTCCCTTTGACTCCCCCCGTGATTTGGTTTCTGTGGCTCACAGATGTTGAAATTCTGGGCTTTTAATAAGCTAAGATGCTGGGCTCCTAAGACAGTGTCAAAGATTAGTTTTACTTATTTTAGCCCAAGCTTAATCAGAATAAAATTTGAGATGACTTCTAAGAGTCTAAGCTTCTCAAAGGATGCATTCTTAAAATTCTAACTCCCTAAGCTGATTTGGGGAGAGATTGTATGATCCCATGCCCCTTAAACTGTGTGCTTCTTAGACTCCGTGCTTCTTAGAGTCACATTCTCTAATTCTGTGTCTTCGGCAGGGCCTGAGTGGAGGAGCTTGGCTCTAGCAGGCAGAGGCGACAATGCCCCGGCTGATGGGCTGCTGTTGTTAATCTTTCCTTTGAGGGGCTTTGATGAGCTCTGGAGGCAGACGCACAGCTTCTGAACACAGCTGCTTTAATCAGAGGGGAATTTTGCTGAGCACTGGTGATTTGAGGCTTGGGGAAGAAGCTAATGGCAGCTGCTCTTAGGGGGTGATCAGAATCTGGAGGAGAAGGAGCAGTGCTAATAAAGCAAGGTGTGAACACTGTAAGTAGACCAGCCCCTGGGCTAATTGGAAACTGGAGAGCCAGCTTTGCCCTCTGAGCCTCACATGTGCACAACACATTCCCTTCCTGTGAGGATCCCTGAGTCCCTCCCAGGGCACTCTCCTCTGATATCCTTCCCACAGGGCTAAGCCCTATGACCCACAATGACAGTCCTTCAGACTGGCAAAGCAGTCCCTATGGAAAGCCCTCAGCAGAGGGACAGTCCCTATGACAACATCCCCTCCCATCCAGCTATGACCTGGCCAGCTTTACGGAGACAAGTCTCTGTACTTCCCTGAGAAGAGCACTACACACAGGTTGGGGGGACTAAGGGGAGTAAAAAATGAAGGATCTGCCTCTTAGTGTAGCTGAACCCCCATTTCTCAAGTCTTGGGCTTGAACAGAAAGTGTCAGAGCTGGAGAGGTGGCCAAGCACCTAAGCCTTTCTCCACCACATGCAATCATTATTCATTCAGCATGCAGGCATTAATCATGCATGTTGGTTTAAGCAAGCAATCATTATTTCATGCCTATGATCATTCATGTGTGCATATACTCAATTCACTTATTAATTCATGCATGCATTCATTCATTCAACACCAGCACTGGGCCAGGGACTGGATCAGAACACTGAGTTAAGCCTGCCAGTGATTGACCTCATGATGCTCAGGTACACCCATGTCCCCAGGCTAGCTGTAGGTGAAGAGGAGGGGATGATTATTCTGCTAGCAGGAGCTGAGCCCCATGCAGCCCTGGCTGCAGAGAATTGACTGCAGATGCTGGCTGAGGCCAGGTGCTTGGGGCTTCTCTGCATCTTGCAGCACCACCATAACAAGAGCCTTTTCTCCAAGGGTCTCCTGGAGGGAGGGAAGTAGGTGATGGCTTCTCTGAACCTCCACCTGGGCCCATGCCCAAGCCCAGCATGACCTGGGAAGGATTCAAAGACTTTAGGCATGCCCTGGAAACTCCACAAGGTCAAGGCTTGTGTCAAGTTGGATTTATGCTGTAACCATCCAACATCTTCCCTGGCCACATCCTTCCTGGTACACTGCTGGTGATTGGGCTTTGGCCTTATTCACCCAGGGGACTATAGCCCTCAGCCTCCCTCTATCCACTCAGCCCTGAGGGGTTTCCTGTCTTGATGGTACCTAGTATGTGAAGTGGTTCACTTGTTGGCCCCATCCTGGGTTCTGTACCCTCAGGTCCTGCTGATCAGCCTCCTTGAGTCTGGTGTCCTGCCCCACAATCTGCCCACGTGCCCAGCCTGCTTGGTCACTATGTCCTCAGTTTCAGTCTCTCCTCACTTCTGTGGACACCCCAGCACCTAAGCTTCAGAGTCACTTTCCAGAGCTGTGTGGGCTATGTCCCAGTCTTCACATTCCACTGGAAAGGAAGGAATCCTGTTCTGCAGCCCTCCTTCCAAGCAGAGAAAGCAGGGATATTCTTCCTGTCACTATCTCCTCTCTGGTCCCTGCCCTTGGGAGGCTAAGCAAGAGAGGGCAAGGTACAGAAGGGCCAGTGGTCTACTCTGGACTGCAGTGGCATTGAGAATCTCTGGGTGCATGTGGGGAGTGGCAGTGGAGGCCATCTAGCTTTCCACCACCACAGGAGGCTGCCAGCCAACTTGCTCAGACCTCAGTCAGGCCAGTTTGCTGGAAGGACAATCCTTTCCAGCTTGGACAGCTTGGACATGTGGGAAGTGGAGAGTGGGGCACTAACCCTGACGCTGGTTCCCACTGGCCTTGAGAGAGACAAGGATCAGTCATACACATCCTGTGAGGTCATGGTGCAACAGGCAGGGTAGCACATCCTACAACTCATAAGCAGGTGACAGCTCTGTCCTTGGATGAAATCAGTCCTGCCCAGAAGGTCATAGCCAGTCCTCTGAGTGTCACACTGTGAAAGGGAAAAATGGAACATGAGCAGAGGTGGGAAATGTCCAAATACCTGGTCCTGTCTGGAAAGGTCTGGGTATGGGGGTGTTGGCAAGAGGAGTTGGCTTCACTCTGCCCACTCACAAGTCTGAGAGGGCCCAGGCTTCAGTCATCATTCCCTCTCTCACCCATGGCTTGACAAAGAGGAGTCAGTGACTCAGTTGAGCTTGAGCTCTGATCTTCATGGACCTGGAAGTCCCAACTCCTGCTGGAGCAGCCCCAGAGGGGAGGACCCTACCTCCGGATGTGCAGCCCTGCAATTGGGCAGATTCCCTACACGCTGGTGGGACCTCACTCTGCAGGGGAGGCTGCCTGTTGTGGAGCAAAAGAGGCCTTCAGTGTCTGAAGGGGGCCATTGGTGCACTCGGCCCTCCCCCCCACTCTTGTCCCTTCCAGGTGACATGTCTTTGGAGCAGAGATTTTGGATGGCTCCTGCTCCAAGAAGTGGCCACTTAAGATGCACCCTTGGCTCCCAGGCTCTCCAATTCCTTCTGCCAGGCCAAGCAGAGATGGAAGAGCAGGTGTTTCCAACTAAATAAGGCCTTTCAATCTCTCCCTGGGCTGCAACTAGGTGTGGGACTCAGCAAGCTCGTTCAGTGGCTATGAACTCTGCCGCTCCACCTTGCTCAGCACAGAATTTCCCAGGTGGGCAGACTGGCTGTGTGTGCTGAGGCTGCAGAATCCTGTTTTTGGGTGGGCCTGGCCCTGCTCCCTTCCTGCAGCTCTGTGTGCCAGGAAATTGCCCACCTTGGTCAGACCCCTAGGTGGACTTGGGCCAGCCTTGCCATCTAGGTCATCCCCAAAAGCCTGAGATGCAAACAAATGTGGTGCGAATATTCTGGCTCGCACACTCAGGGGGCAGGTGTTTTATGGCTGCATCTGGCCTGGGAAGTGGGCTCTAGAGGAGGGGAGGCCCGAGTGCTGTGGTGGGAGCAGCCTGGCATATTTACGGTCCTTGCAGGCTCACTTTCCCAGCTCAGCTGTCAGTCCTGTCAGAATTAGCACTTTCCAGAGTGGGAGGTGGAGGAGAGGGAGCGTGGAGCAGAGGGCTTCCAGCTGTTGAACTCGAGGGAGGCATGGGCTACAGAGTTCTTGATGTACACAAAGAAGGTCACCAGGACATTGGTGCTGTGCCTAGAACTTAGCTGGCACACAGGTCCCAGGTACTGGAATAAGGGGAAGCATATGGAAGGGGACAGTGCAGGACAGACACTCCATCACAGAGGCATTCACTTGTCCTGCATCTTCGAATCCACGTCTGTACTGTGACAATTGTGACATCGCTGTGTGGATGGTACTGCTTCCTTTTCACAGGAGGAGCACTGAGGGTTCAGAACATCCGCCTCCCTGAGGCTACCTGTCCTGGGCACCACAGAGCCAGGTGTGAGTGAGGTCATCCCTGGGCCAGGTGGGGCCTGTGGAAGGTACACACACATGGGCCACCATGGGATGGAGGTTACTGCCCTACCGTCCCTCTGTCCACTGTTCCATGACCTGCAAACAGAGGCCCTTCAGCCTCACTCCCATCCGTTCACTCTTTCAGTCAATCATCCATTTACTGAAGGCTTTCTGATCTTAACTGTGTCCAGCACTGTGGTGGGCAGAGAGTGTGAGAGAAGAGGAATCACATCAATCCCAGCCCTCAGTGGCAGAGGGAGAGAGCCAAGCATGGCCTCTGTAGGAGAAGTCTCTTGAAGGGCACAGTGGAAATTGGCAGGACAGGCTGAAGGAGCCTTCTCGGATAAGCAGCACTGCCATGGGCCCCTTGGATTGTGTTTTAGCTCAACAGCTTTTCAAGGAAGGGAAGAGTGTTCCTGATAGGAGCAGCATGTGCCATGGCCTTGGAGCTGGGGCACAGAAGCTGTTAGGGGTGCTGAGTAGCTCAGAGTTCTGAAGGCTGGAGGGTGAGGCGAGCAGGAGCCTTGGAAGTGAGCTGGAAGGTGGCAGAGATGGAGGAGGACCTTGCATGCAGTGCTTCCAGAATTTGCAGAAGGTTGATTCACCCTCAACACGGGGAACATATGGTCAGGTCAGCTGTGGGATTTAGCATCACATCTGGAGAGCCCTGGGAGGAAGCGGACAGGATATTTGGTGTTAGTGCGATAGTTCAGGAGACCATCAGTGGCCTGATTAGCAAGTGTGAGAAACAAGGATTGGCTTCTAAGGACACCTGGGCAGAATTATGGACTTGAAGGCCAGGACTTCTGTATCCCTTTCCAGAACAAGGCTGCTATGCAAAGGGATGGACAAGGAGAGAGGAGACCCCAGCTGCGGCTATGGCTTTCTCTGTGGCTCGAGGGTTCTGGAGGGGGAGAGGGAAGGAGGGGTGAGCAGCCCATCACCTCCAGTGCCGAGCTGGAAATGTGAGAGGGATTGGTGAGGTGAGCTGGGAGGTGGGACTATTTGTTTGAGGCTGGCTTCGAACATCAAATGAGGATGTTGGATTCTACTCTTGAATTTTACTCTACTAATGGGGACACAACTAAGCACAGGTTAGGTGGCAGGGAGAAGCCTGCGCAAGGTTAACTGGTATGCTACAGCCACGGATATGCTCATCTATCCATGGAGGCTGGACATCTATCCAGGTAAGAAGTGAGAAGACCAGAGGGAGGGCCATGGAGCAGCTGCAGCAGACCTTTCCAGAATTCAGCCTAGGAGCATGGGGCACAGTCCTTGGGAGCAGGCTCTTTAAGTGCCTGGGAGGCGGAGGGGTGGGGTGCCCAGGCCATGCCCAGCTTAAAGCAGCTGTGGCTGCTACTACTTTCCAAGCTCCTCCAAGGATGCAGGCTAGAGGCTAGGGAAAGGTCCCTGAGACCAGAGCCAGAACCTGGCCAGCCAACAGGGGACTGGGTTGGCAGAATGTTGGGGTCAGAGGTTAGATGTCAATGGCTTGGTGGCCACAAAGACTGGGTAAATGTAGCAACAGTGCCCAGAAGTCTACATACCTCAGTTCCACTCAGTATCCTGTGTGGCCCACACAGAACACAGGCTACCAAGAGCCTGCCACGTGTCTCAGAACCTGCAGCTCAGCAGTGGTGGCCATCACTGGATCAGATCTTCATGTATTATCCCTGCAACCTGCCGGCCACATCAGGCCAGAGGAAACTCCTGTTGCCCTGGTGGTCATCTGTGTGGGGAAGCCCCGGGAAGCTCAGCGAGGTCTGACTGCCTGCCTGTCCATGTCGCCTGCCTTGGCTCCCCCCTGCTCATTGCCCAGCCTCCATGCAGAGTCCTAAGGCCATCACAGTCACTGTCACATGTGTCAACTCCCAGACAGACACACTGAAGTGCAAGGCTCCAGGCAAAGGCTCTCAGAGATCACTTCTGCCCTATAGCATCACGGCACCAAGAAAGGGAAGGTGGACCCTGGGAGGCCTTGCCCCCTGCCTGTGACCATGAGTGCCCCTCAGGATAAGGCAATAGTGACCAGCTTCTCAAGATATGCTCCTTGTCAGCCCCCATAAGTTCTCCAGAGGGACTGCAAAGGGGCCCAGCCAAAGTGCTGTTAGCACTGAAAATGCTGGGAGCATATGTTGTGCTATTTCTGTTTTTCAATAAAATCAACATTAAAAATTTTAACAAAGCATCAGGCACCACTGAGAGCAATTAGCATCACATCACGGACCAAATGGCGACTTCGCGGAGGCAGGTGGCAGCAGCTGCCTTATGTTGTGAGCCCTGACCCTCCTCTGTGACTCATGTACCCCACTAACAGGGACTCCTCTGTGTGGGGACCGGCCAGTGTGGAATTTCCCACTGTAGAGCCAGCTATAGTCATCTTCTGATCTTTCCTCCTAAAAAACAACATTTTGTGGCAGGCTCAGTATGTGACCAGGATTCAGAACAAAGCTTATGACCAAATATAACTCTGTGACCAGGGATTGGGTCTCAGTCTGCGGCCAGGGCTCAACTATAGCTAGGAATCAGGGGCAAGCCTGACCAGAGATCAGGTCCCACTCTATGACCAAGGATCAGAGTTTTGTTTGCTATGAGGATCAAGGCTCAGTCTGTATCAGGATTAAGGCTCAGAACGTGAAACCTAGCTCAGGGCTTTATGTGGCCCTAGAGGCAAGGCTCAGTGTGTGACCAGGGCTTAGTGTATAAATGATTAGGGCTCAGTCAGTGATCAGGACCAGGGCTCAGCCTGTACCCTCTTCTACCTTATCTCCAACCTCTCTTTTAACCCCTTTGTAATCCCTAAGCTCACTACACCGTACTTTTCTAACTCAGTCTTCTAGTTCTCAAGTGTCAGGTCTTCAGAGAGACTTACCCTGTCCACTCCCAGGCACTCTCTTTATTTCCTTCTGGACACACATCGTAATCTGATTACAGGAATTCCTTCAAAAAATATGGGCAAAAAGCAGAAGAGAAGGATCCAAACTTGGGAAGTGGAGTTGGCAGGAAGCAGCTGGGTAAAATGGCTCTGGGCCCATTTTTCTGCTTCTTTCTGGCCCCAGGCCTAGACCAGGACTGGGTCTGTGGTGTTCAGGGCCAGATGGGTCCTCAGTGGACCTCCCACCAGGACCAGCACCTCCCCTGTGGCCATTTCACTTCCAGCCAGTTCTCTGGGTGCTGCTGGGTGCCAGCCCTGCTGGTCATGCAGCTCAGCAAGGGAGTTAAACAAGCTACAAAAGGAGTTTTACCTTTTGTTTCTATTTTTTTTAAGTGTGAAATATTTTCAACATGCAGAGAAGTACAAAACATAATGTATTTGACATTTATATAAACACTACTCCAAATAAACAGGTGTTAGCAGTTAACCACATTATCTTCCATTTCTCAGTGGGGAGTGGGCCATCCCCCACTCCACCGCACAGGAGAAGGCTGCTCCAAGTCAGAGTTCCTGCATGAGCAAAGAAGGCTATTCTGTGAATTTTTTTAATTGCACAAATGGGATTATCCTGCATATATCCTTTTGTTACTTGTTCTTTTCTTTTTTTCCTCAACCATATGTTTTAGAGACTTGTCTTTGCTGATATAAATATGTAGACCTAATTCGCTTGCTTTAACTAGAGTATTCCATTGTAGGAAAACTGATGCTTACCCATTTCCCCAACCAGAGACCTTCATTTTGATGACATTTTTGTTGTTACAAATAATACCCAGTGAATAATCTTGAAGACAAGAGTATGGGCAGGGATGGTTGAGAGGACTTGCCTGCAAGGGAAATTGCAGGTCGTTTAGAGATCATGAGTAATTCCAACTTCTGCAGGAATTGCCAAATTGCTTTCCAAAATCCTTCTGACAGTTTGCCCTCCTACTAGCGATGTGTGAGAATTCCCGGCTCTCCACATTCTGGCGCCATTTGGTGGTATCGGTCTTGCCACACATGTAACTGATGGATGTGGAATGGAGACCCATGGGGGGTTATTTTGCTTTCTCTGACTGCCCACGTGGATGAGCACCTTCTCCTTGGGGCAGCTTGGGTTTCCTCACTGTGATCTGCTGTCCCTCATCCATTCCTCTACTGGGTTATTTAGCTTTTCCTGATTGCTGTGTTTATTGTCTTGTCTCTACCACGATGTGGTAAAAACATTCTCTTGTGCTTTTTTTAAACATTTTACAGTTTTGCGTTTCACATTTAGGTTTTTCATCCATCTGGAAATTATTTTTGTGTTTGCAATGAGGTAGACATCTAATTTTATCTTTTGAATCATTTATTCTTTACTGTTAGTGACACAAGCTGAGGCAAAGGTTTTGAATATGACTTCATGCACTGGGGTTTTGGGGGCTCTGTGAGCCCTAGAAATCTTGAGAATCATAGGCAATATTGTGTATATGTGAACTTTTCTGCAAAGAGTGCATATACCTCATCTGATTCTTCAAAATGTCTGTGACTAAAAATAATTTTAAAAGCCATTTCTTCATGTCTGAGGCCACTACAGTAGGCAGCTGAGGGCAGGAGGTAAGGCTTCATGAACCTGTCCCCTCTGAGGCTCATCCTTCTGCCATTTTCTACTTTGGATCTGTTCTCTTGGGGACTCTCTTGGGGTCTGAGCACTTTTGTGGGGCCTCCTCTTGTTTGGCAGGAGGCTCCCCTCACCCCATTCTGCTCTGGGATGAGGAAGGAAGTGAGGCACACAATGATCTCGGAGAGTCAGCATGAGTGGGTGAGAGCTTTGTCCTTCATATAGGCAGCTGACTTCCAAGATCATCCCTATGACATTGGAGGGATCTAGGCTGGGTCTGGAGGGATAGCCCTAGCCCTAGTATGGTGGCTCTGAACTCTGTGCCTGCCCTCTAGAGAAGACTATGTCCAAGGCAGACCACAGAGTGGAATAATGCAAAGCTTTACATCCAAAACTGGCTCACCCAGGCTGATACTGGGCAGGTTGGCACACTGTGGCTGTACACAAAGGGTCTGATGTTGGCTGGCTCACTTCCAAGAGGGGTGGAGCTGGCAGATTCTGGATTATGATCTCTGAGTGGAGTGGGTGGGAGGAGGGAGAGAGGAGGCCCTTACTTGTGCCTTTGGCCACTGCCCTTGGTGTAAATACCACCCCTAAGCTGATATCAAGGTTCTGGCATGATGTCAGAGGATGGGTTGAGAACAGAGGCTGGCAGGATGGTCTGGTGAGCCAGTGTGCACTGGCCCCTGCTCATGGGGTGGGTGATTCCAGGTCCATCCAGAGAGCCTTCCCAGCCAGCATGCAGTGTGTTAGAGCTTGACCCTGCTTTCTAGTCACCAGCAGTGACCCTGGATTTGGTTGGCTGGAGCTCAGGCAAATGCAAAACTACAAAGCCTATCACTTAGCATTTTAGAAAGAATTTCTCCCTATGTTTTGATTATTTTAGTTAACTCTGCTTCTCCAGCAAGCCTAGAGTTTCTGCACTATTTGGTGGCTTCTGATGACAGTGAACACAGGTGGATTCCTTTCATAAGGCTCCTTCCTGGTTCCCTCCCTGTGTGGCTCCTCCCTGGGCACTTGCACATGGCTCCCTGTGCCCAAAGCCCCTATCACCCCTCTTGCCCACCTGAAGTCAGCTGAAGTCCCCTGTTCTGCAAAGCTCCCTGAGGCTTCCCTAACCAGGGGGCCTGTCCCATTTTGACCCACAGGGCCAGGTACAGCCAGCCCACTCGCCCATTTCCCTTACTGTCTGCTTACTTGCACAGTCTAACCTCCTCCTCCTCTTGCTCACCTCTGACCTCCCTCTCTAACAGTGAAACACCTTCTCCTACCACTTGCCATCCACTTAGCAACTGTCCAATTCCAGGACAAGACACTGTTGCTTCACAGCTGTCTGGCCATTGCCCTCAGGAAGCCATGATTGGCTGAGCACCAATTTCCTCTATCTTCGTTCTTCCAGGCTCCGCCCACTTCCAAGTTGGCTTAGGTCAATTCCAAACCCTGTCCCCTGTGAGGTCCTTTTGCACATTTGTAACATAGTTACATTATGTTGACACACTTTCTCTTCCATCCCGAGATCCTTGGACACCTAAATATTTCTAAATGTGTGTAAATGCGGTGCTCTCTCAGTGCTGGGAAGTTCTGTGGGTTCTGACAAATACCACTCCATTCCAGATGAGACCACAGTCCAGTTTGCACCGCAACTGTAGAGACCCTAAGTAGAGCACTCATCTGTCCCACACCTGGATTTCTGGCCTGTGGAAACTGAGACATAATAAATCTGTCCTGGCTTTTTTGGAGGGGAGAGTGTGTTACTAGGGATTGAACCCAGGGCCTCCACACTGAGTTATATCTCCAGCCCTTTTTTTAATCTTATTTTATGTTATTTTATTTTATTTTTATTTGGAGACAGGTCTCACTAAATCACTAAGTTGCCCAGCTGGGCTTGAACTTGCAAGACTCCTGCCTCAGCCTCCCAGAGCACTGGGATCATAGGTGTGCACCACTGTGCCCAGCTAGTCTGTGCTGTTTTAATCCACTGTGTTTGTGGTTGCTTGTCCTACTGCAGTAGACAATCAATGCGGGCAGTCTCATGTCCTCCAGCTGCCTGTACTCTCAGGGACTGTCACTCAGCCACTGAGTATGTCCACAGTACTTCTGTTTCAATGGGGGAAAAGAGGATTAAAGTTTAACCAAATGTGAGAGTTCTGAGAAACTCCAGTAATCTTCCATAGCATCCACATGTGTATGAAAAGTTACATGTCCCAAGCCACCCATCACCTGATTCTGTGAACAGTGGGAAGTGATTAGACAGGTCTGAGAAGAGTCTCTGTTGCCAATTCCACTGCTCAGAGGAAGCCAAGAGCGGGAATGTAGGTTCTTGCAGTAAAAAATTTTATATGTATATTAAACTTAGTGTTTCTCTTTTGCCCTCAACAAGCTGTTATTAAATCAATGGAGTATCTTACAATCTGGCCAATAGAAGAGTCAAAACAATATATTTGCAGCAATATAAAAATACATCAGATTTGTCTGCAAAGTGTAATGCAGCAAATCTTTTACCATCCCTGAGTCTCAAAGTTACCCCAGACTGTACCAGTGTACTCTGTCCTCCTCGCATCCCTGCTCTGGACCCCTTGGAGAGTCTGACCCAGGCTGTAGGTGGAAATGGCAGGTTTCGTTAGCATCTCAGCATGGAGGGCCCTCCGGGAAGTACTCTCAGCTAGATGGCCACAAATCTCTGTGTCCCACTCTGACCCCATTTCCTGGGTCCCTTCCCTCTATAAGGACAAGAATATGTCATTAGCAAACCCCAGCCATAACAGATAGAAACATCAAGTTCCCTGAGACCAGTGCAGCTCTGCAGCAGCTTGCTCCTTTCCTTAACCTGGCTGGAGGCAGGGCTGTTTTTTCTCTGAAGGTCAGTTGGCAGCTCACGGCCTGGCTGCCTTGCCCAAGAGCGTGCATGAAGGCAGATGTTTAAGGCATCTTTCTCCCAAATAGGGTGGCAGCCAGGGTGCTGAGAGTATGGCAACAGGAATGCCAATGAAAGGGGTGTGGTGCAGCTGCCTGCCACTGTGTGCAGCTGGCTTTTACCGACTAGCACCACACGGCAGGCCATGTGGACCGAGGGATGGAAAGGGAGCATTTCCACACACAGGCTCACTCTGCCTTGGCACCACCTTTCTTGCGGGTCTGGACTCCTGCTGTCCCAGGCCTGTGCCTGGGGCTGGCAAGATTCTGCATGATGCCTATATCCAGGTGGATAGGAGTCCTGGGACTGGCAGAAGAAAGGATCACACATCAGGCAGCCTAAATATCGGAGACCACCTATCTCACAGGCTCTGGAGGCTGAAAGTCTGAGTTCAAGGTGTTATTAAGGTGTCACAGGCTGGTTCCTTCCAAGGGCTGTGAGGTAGGACCTGCCCCTGGCTCTCCCCTTGGCTTGTAGACATGTCTTCACGTGCCTGTGTGCATGTCTGTCCCCAGAGTTCTCCTTTTCTGGAGGACACCATTCATCAGTAATCGGCCCCCACCAAATGATATCATCTTAAATTAACTAAGTATATCTGCAATGACCCTATTTTAAAATAAGTTCACATTTGGAGGTACTCAGGTTAAAATTTTATAATATGAGCTTTGGGGGAGACACATTCAACCAACAGCACAGGACAGAAGACAAAGGCATTCGGAGTAGCGGAGCTGCTGGAGTCAGCTGAGATGCAGGCAGGAGGAGAGGTAGGAGGTTAGGCCCTAGTGAGCAGCTCAGTCTTCCCTGTTCCAGAGCCCAGGCCCACCAAAACGTCCTCCGTAAAGCCATCAAAGGCACGCGGCCCTTCTCAGCCCAGGGGACCCTCTTCTGTAGACCCTTCTTTAGGGCATGAGAAGCATGGGCAAAGGGGATGGTGACAAGGGGGGCATTGCCCTCATAGCTGCAGGGCTACAGGTCTCAGAACCACAGGGTGGGCTCCTGCAGAGGGCCCCATGAGTCCCTAGGTCTCTATGAGGTTATCCCTCTGAATTCTCATTTTGTCATCTGAGAAACCCCTGCCCCCATGTCCCCTCTCCAGCCTCAGAAAGCAGGAAGCTGCTGGAGCATCCAGATGTGCAGAGCATGTCTCAGGCTCCCTCTGTGCTCAGCTCCCAGCTGGGCCCTTGTCTAATTCTCTTGATTCAGGAGCACTGCCTTAGCTGCATGGTATTTTCCAACAAGTCATTATCTGTTGCCTGTGGTTCCAGGGCCTAGAAGGCGGAGTGTGTTTGTGTGTCTTGGGGAGGAAGGGTGGGGAGGGGAGAGGATGGGAATTTGTTTACAATTAGCCAATGCTCCATCTAGGCCTCTCCTGATGAGATGATTAGATGCCAGAGGAGGAGAGTTTAGTGGTCTATAGCTATTAATCTCCTGACATGACCTCCTCTGTCAGCAGGTCTCTGACGCTGACACATGGGCTTTCCAGAGGGTGCACAGCCTGGGACCATGAACACAGCAGCTGCTGCCTGGCATCATCACCATTATCAACTCTGCCATCACCACTGACGTGATAGTCCCCATCCGCACTCTGAAATGCTTCATCATAAATGAGAGTGCATGATATGTA
Source organism: Erethizon dorsatum (assembly GCA_028451465.1). NCBI lineage: Eukaryota > Metazoa > Chordata > Mammalia > Rodentia > Erethizontidae > Erethizon > Erethizon dorsatum. Next base: position 68,077,626 of record CM051828.1, on the reverse strand, counting down.
CCCACCTTGGGAATTCTGGGAAATTGTGGGGAGCCACACAAGGGGCCTTTTATATAAAAACCCCCTAGCCTTCTAGGGTGATGACTGGAGAGTAAGTGCTTTGGTGGGGACAGAAATAAGGGAACCAGCAGGGTCCCTATGGCTGGAACTGCACAGGGAAAAGCCCAGGGTTGTGGAGGACAGGGGTACCATATTCAGGGGCCCAGGGGCTCTAAGGTGGGCAGAGTGGGATGAGGTCAGCATAGCTGGGGATGAGGAGGGCAGCTCTGTGGGCAGAGCCTGGTGTCAGGAATCACTCACCCACCACTGGGGTCTGGCAGCAGAGCTGACCTGGGAGGCCTGGTCCAGACTTGTTTCCCATGCCCAGACCAAGGGCACCATGGGGCTTCAAGGTTGAAGAGGGCAGAAAACCTGGGGACTTCAGGAGGACTCAGGGTGGGCTGGCAGAGCAAAAGGATGAAACTATGCCTTCCGTGCTTACATCATTCTGTCCCATGCCCACTATGCTCCGGGAGGGCAGTGCTCCCAGTGCCTTCCTGGGTGCACCACATTGGGGAGCAAGGATGGTGTTCAGCACGTTGAGGCAGAGACGGGCTGCTGCCAACTACAGTCAGCTGCCCGTGGAGACTGGACCCCCTCACCCAGGGTTCAGCTTGGCTGTGGGGAGCTCTGCTTCAGGACAAGGGCAATGTTTCATTCCTTCCTGTCCCCAGGTGTCAGAGCAAGGAGCCCCGCAGTGCTGGATGAGGTGCAAGGGGTCTTCCATATGCAGCAGGGTCTCAGGAAATGAGAGCAGAGTCAAGACAGTTCCAAGCTCTGGGGACAACATCTGCAGGAGAGGAGATGGCTCTTCTGGGGAAAACCTGCCATGGGCGGTCAGTGTGGAGGGGATGGAGGGCAGGAGTGAGAGGGCTTTCACAACCCACATGGAGTTCTCCCCTAGGAGTGAGGGCCACAGGGTGGAGACAGGCATGGTGGAGGGGACAGCCCTGGGAAGGGATGCCAAGGCACCCAGCAGAGTCCAGGGCGGAGCAGGGACCTCAGTCGGTAAACGAGACAGGAAAGGGAAGGAGGTCCTGGGAGGGAAGTCTTCGAGCTGCAGAGACTGAGATGACAGCACAGGGTGGGCAGAGGGTCTGAGGAAGGCGGGGAAACAAGCTGGCTCATGATGATGGAGATGACAGGGACAGAGAGCCAGAGGCCAGGGATGGTGCAGCAGTGGCACCTCCCACCACCAGGCACAAATGGATTCCTGTAAATAGATTTGCCCACAGCGTTGTGAGGGGAATATGGAAATGGCTTTTGTGAATGATGCTGCTGGCCTCCCTGGAACCTCACAGTGCGCTCTCCCAGCCTTTGTCAGAGTGAATCTGAGTTGTATCTGCGAAGAGGTGAGGCAGGCATTCTGATATCCATTCTGAAAGTGACAAATGTGCCTTCTGGTGCCTCAGAAAACTTGTCATCAGGGACGCTTCCATTCTCCTTGAGTCCTGAATTCAGTCTATTTATTCTCAGATCATTTACTTGAGGGTGGATGTGGTCATTTTGTGGGTCTTCTTGTCTCCATTTTGAGATCCACTTTAGAAAGCTCATCCTTTCTCTGGGCCTTGAAAGCCCTTTGTGGCCATGGCTCAGACTCACCTGCCTCTGACCCAGCCCTCTCCCAAAGAGCTACCAACCACAGCACCTCCTTGATGAGATGTTCTGTAGCCTGTCCAGCTGTGTGGGTATTTAATACACATCATGCAGAACGGGCCCATTATTTTGGTAAATGGTGCAACACAAAAGTTCTCCAGGACTGACATTCCAAGGACTTGTCTCTGTGCTGGCCCCTCTGTACACCTTGCTTCAGTGGCCAGAACTTCAATTTTCCCACAGAGCCCTGGCCTCTTCTCGCAGGAGTAGAGGATCCCCACAACTCTTTCTAAGACCCCACCATGGGAGAGTTACTGATAGAGAACACAAGAGGTAGGCATGAGCCATTCCTAAAGATGGCCAAAACTGATGGGTGGAAGAGAGGAGAGAGGGCAGGAAGAGCAGTGAGGACCAGGCACAAATGGGAAGAAGCCCAGTATGTGAGAATGTTGATTTTGCTTCCCAGAAATGGAGAGTACTTAGGAAGGTGGGATAACATGTGGGGTTAGACTTGGAGGAGTGAGGCTTAAGAAGGCATGGGAGTGCTGGGGTCTAACATGGCAAATCATAAGGGTGTTCAGTCTGTTCTCATGCTAAGTGGACCAGCTGGTAACAGACAAGTCTTTTTTTTACTGCCCAGTGCACTATGTCTGGCCACAGAAGCCACAAGTTGGTGTGGATGGTGGATCCAGAGCATGACCTGGATGTGTAGTACAAGTGCAGCTGGCAGCGTTATTGGGCCTCCAAGTGAAGGGTGGGTGTGGAGGAAGGCTGGTTTGTGTACATCGTTTCTGTGATATTAGCTGGTAAATAATGCATGAATCTGGATAGCATTTGGCAGAGACAGTTCTTTTGGTGCAAAATGTTGCAGCCAACAGAGTTCAATAAAATAATGAAGAGCATCCCAGAGGAGCAGAACTCATCTTCCCAGTGATTCCAATTCTGCCCAGATCAAGTGCTCCAGGAAAAAAGAAAAATTACACCTCAAGGTAAAAGGGGAAATAAAACAGAAAGAAAGCCTGCCACAGCCCTGAGCAAGCTGTCTCGGTAGCGCTTGCCAAGCCACGTCCATCCCCTTGACACTCCACATCTGTGAGAGGGAGATGGACGGGAACCTTCTTCCTGAGCAACTGTGGAGATCGGATGAGTGGGTCTGCAGGGCCAAGTTGTATGCACAGTGTGTTGCCAGAATTCCTTTAAAGTCTGAGCAAGGGGGCTGGTGAGATGGCTCAGCGGCTTAAGCGCCTGCCCGGCAAGCGCGAGGGCCCGAGTTCGACTCCCGGAACCCACATATGAAAAAGGGGCCGGTGATATCGCTCAGTGGCATGGGCGCCTGCTGGCGCGCGAGGTCCTGAGGTCGACCCCCCGGTACCCACAAAAAAAAAAACAAAAAAAAAAACATAAAGTCTGAGCAAGGGAGCAGGGCCACCCTTGGATGTAAACTTTAGGCCTGAGACTTTCTTTGCTTTTTTGTAGGATGTTCATCCCACCAGATCCCAGTTGCCTCAGGGTGAGCTGGGGAGGAGGCTCTTTCCTCTGACTTGTGGGGGGGGATGCCATGGTGGACACTCAGCTTGGAACCACTTCCCAGTGTTTGGACCACTCCCCTATGAATCCCTGTGAACCTGAGGGCAGACACTGCTTTCCAAAAACAAAGCTAATGCAACTTCAGCACTACCTTTCCATTCTGTCCTGGATGAGGGATGCGAGGTTGTAACCCCAGAGGCACCATGGCAGGGGAAGAGAGACTCTTCCTCAGGGAGCCACACCGGGTAGCCTTGGTGGGCTGCAGTGTCAAGTGAGGATCCCAGCTGTGGGAGACAGGGCCACAGCGTCCTTCACAGGTGTGGCAGGAAATGAGACCCTGGCCTCCTGCCTATTTTGTGATCTTCCTAAAGATTCACAAGTGGCCTCATATATGCTCAGGAAACTCCTTCAGTGCAGGAGCAGTCATGTTATATGGGCCAGACTGTGGCTGCCACCAGGGTCCCCACAACCTCCACCCTGGGACTTTCCTCCAAGACTGTGGCCCAGGCCCAGCAGCTCTGGGGACGACCCAGGGAGTCTGCAGGTCCTGGCCGTGAGGTGGCTAGAGAGGTGCGAGGATTTGCCATTGGAGCTGGGGTTCACTGTGCCTGTCATCACAAATGTTATGATGGCATTTATTTTGCCCACATTTTCTGAGCTCCTGGACCTAGTTTTGTGTCTTTCATTAATTTGGGAAATCCTCAGTCATTATTACTTCAAATATTTCTCCTGCTCTGTCCTTTTTCTTCTCCTTCTGGTGGCCCAGTGATGCATCAGTTACATCTTTGATAGTGTTCCAGTGTTCTATTCTGGTTTGTTTTCTTCTGTTTACTCCTTGATTTTGGTTTGGAAAGGTTCTGCGGAGGCAACCCCAAGCTCACCATTCCCTTCCCGCTGTGTGCAGTCTGCTAGTGAACCTGGCCAGGCATTTTTTGTTTCTGTTACCTCTAGCATTTTCTTATCATTCTTTTTTAGCATCCCATTTCTCAGCTTCTATTACTCATCTTTCTTGCATGTGGTCTACTTTTTCCATTAGGGCCCTCAGTGTATTAATCGTAGTTGTTTTAAATTCCCAGCCTGATCATCTAACATCTGTGTTATATTTGAGTCTGGATCTGATGCTGGTTTTGTCTCTTCAGACTGCATTTTTAAAAAATAGGTTTCTGGAAGGCTTTGGAACTTTTGTTGAAAACCTAGAATATTGTTTTGGATAACAAAAAGTGAAGTCAACAGGCCTTCAGTATGAGGATTTATGTTAGTTTGGCCAGAGCTGGGCTGTGTTTAGTGTTTGCCTTGATTACCAGTGCTGGAGGCTGGGTGGATGCTGTCTTACATTCTTAGCCTCTCTTGTCAAATCTCACAAGAAAAAATATTCAATCAACAAATACTGAGGTCAAGAAGTACTCTTTGCCTGGCGAGTTCAGTGAGATGAGCAAGTTGTGTCCTTGCTCCATACAAAGGACTCACAGCCAAATAGAAAAGATGACTTATGCTCCCCTTACAGTCTATAAGGTGCATTGTGAGAGCTAGATGTGAAAATAAGAGAGGAGTGGAGGAAGCAGGCACAAACTTAACAGTAAGGTGATCCTCTACTGGGGCATTGAAGCCTGTGTAGGAGTGTTCAAGAAGAAAGGGGAAGAATGCCTTAACAGCATTATATTTAACATGGCTAAACTTGAAAGGAAATGGATGTGAATCATGAGAAGTGGTATGAGAGGAGGGTAGTGGCATTAAAGGTAGATCCTCTCTCCATGTTACCTGCAGTGCACCTGTCCCTTGGTGACTTTTCTTATCCAGCAAACTTGGTTTACAGATGGAACTGGGGCACAGTCATGGCTTCAGCTCTGGACTGAAACCTGAGTTTCCTTTTCCTTAGACTGCTCATCTCCACATACTTAGGGAGTAGGTGCTATGCGCTGGCTACTTGCTGGGTGCACACAGACTGGAAAGCTGCATCTGTCTGACCCCTATCGCACCCCTGTGGCCTGGTGCAGAGAATATGCTGAATGTGCACCTGCAAAGTCACAGGATGGACTTGACTGAATTTGATTGAATTGAAACAAATCAAGGCTGATGGTCCAGAAGAGGGCACAGGCAACCCATGTCACTTGGGGAGGGGAGGACCCTGGGTGTGGGAGTGGGGAGTCCACAGGAGAGCAGCCTCCATGCCTGGGCTGCAAGAGTCCTCCAGCCTCACCCTTGAGGTCCTGCTTATGCATTCCTTTACCTTCCTTTCTGGCAAATATTCTTCTAGGGAGAAGAAATAAATGCTACTTAAGATCTTGTTGCAGGGAGGAATCCAATTCCAAGGCTCCTTTTATATATAAGTAAACTGAGCCTCAGAGGGGAATATGACAAGCAACTGGCCCTAGAGCTGGGCCTCAGGCATGAAGTTCATGCTGAGACTTCCAGGGATCTATCAGCAGGTGTGGGGTCCATCTGACTCCACATTTTAAGACTCTTGCATGTGGAGAGTCAGGGGCATCACCTCCACCTCTGCCCTAGGCTTGGCCTTAATGAAGACTTTATTCCTTAGCCTTCTAATTCCATCCTCCCACACAGAAATAATAATCTTCACCTGTCAATCTGGATGTATTGTCCTCAGTGGTAAATAAATCTTCTTTGAAAAGTGTGGGATTATTTGCACGAAAACAACCCTAAGGATGGTATTTGTGCAGATCAGCTTGGGGAAGATGAGAGAGAAGAAAGGAAGGTATCCAGAGTCATGGGCTCTGCCCAGAAGGGACTCACCAAATGCACAGTGGGGCAGGGTGGGCCTGGAGAGCGGAACCAACCTGTTGTCCAGCTGTCTCAGGCCATTGTTCCAGAGCTTCCTCCATCCCATGAGGATGCTGGCCTCCCTCCTCCGGGACTGTCCTCATTCTCCCTGGAATCTTCCCCAATAATTGCTTCCCTCAGCAATCATATCAATATTTGTCAAGTCCTAAGGGGCTCAGAACGTATGCGAGGGATTAAATCAATTTAGCCGGGATTGGAGCACCGCCCTGCATTTTGAGCGACTTCACTATGTCCGTATGTATCTAGGCGCTTGCTCCCATTACCAATTCATGAAGTGTCTTCTGGAATTAGTAAATCCCTTTCATTTACTTATGTAGGAGAAAATGTTTAATAGCTGCCACATGAAATTTGCAAATTGTGCTCCATCTGAGGCTGATTAATAAAACGCCATGGAAAATACATCAGTCATTTCGGGATTTAAATTAGTACTGCATTCTACTTGAATCATCCTCTTTTGCAAAACTGATATGGCCTTGCAGCTCCCTCCCTGCTCTTTCTCCTTCATCCCTATTTTTTTCTTCCAATCTCTGTAGTTCAGTTGCTCTTTGGAGGAAGCCAAGAGGCAGAACGATGAGGTTGCTGGTGGAGGCTGCTTATCTCTCACAGTAGACTCGTGGCAGGCTGGGGACATTGGGGACTCATTTATCTCCAGGTCTGTGGGTTGCCAGCACACAGTAGGTAAATGAGAATTGAAAGGATATATCACAAAATTGTGGGGGTTCATGAAGATGGGGTGTGGAGTGCTGCCCTTTTATGGCTGTTATAGGCTCAAAGTAGCTAAAATTTGCCAGCAGTTGCAGCATGCCCAGCACTACATTACGTGACTTGTGTGAATCTCAGCTGAGGAGGAGGGATAACTTTTATTTTCCATTACTCAGGTGGAGGAAGCTGAGCCTTGGGATCCTAAGCAACAGTTCCAGCAATAGAACCAGCAGTCCATGGGGGGGCAGGAACGTGACTTCATGCCTCTCTGATCATGCCTTATCTGGTGCATCCACCATGCCTTATCCAGCACCCCTGTTTTACAGGTGGAGGAACTGGGGCACAGTCATGGCTTCACTCATAGCCATGCATTGGCCCAGAGCTCTGGACTGAAATCTGAGTTTCCTGTTCCTTAGACCATTCATTGCCACATACTTAGTGGGTATTTGCTATGTTCCAGGTGTGTGCTGGGTGTGCAGAGGTAAACATGAGGGCAGGGTCCTTGCCTTCAACATATAGTCTAGCATCTAAAAGAGCCATTAAATAAGAAATTCTATGGAGGTGTATATCAGTCTAGGAGAAACTCAGGTTTCTCTTCACAGGAACATCTTGTTTCAGAGCACAGCTACTTGAAATGTTAGCTAGAAGAAAACAAACCCGTCCAGGTCCTTTGTTCTTGCCCTGCTACATTATCTCTCCAAGTCTCTCAGTAGCATCATCCATGAAATGGTGGTAACACAGGCCCTGCCCACCACAAAGAGGATTTTGTGAGGGTCATATCTGGAGGAAGGACATGTGAAAGACATTTGGAAGGGTCAAACCTCATGCATATGCAGTGCGACCATCCTACCCAACTGTACACACGCAAGTGGTTGTTGTAGGAAGTACTTGGGAGCAGGAGTGCTGTGGATCAGTAGCACAAACTCGCACCCTGGGTACAGCCCACTCTTTCAGCTGGTAGCACACCCGGAGCCCTAATTGTTAACAGATTTTGCATTATCCCCCAAATTACACACCCATTAGCAGCTGAGTCTAGTCATGATGAAGGTGTTAAGGCGTGACATTCCTAAAGTGACAGGAATTAGAATTGGGTCCCAGAGGAAGTGGGTGTTGGTTTCATGAGCTAGTGGGGACTTAGGTCCCGTTTTTTGTCCCCCACTCTTAGCCAAGTGTTTCTTTTAGAGTCTCCTCAAAATAAGAGGTGACTTTCACTGACTTTCTGTTTGGTAAGAATCATAGATTGTGAGGGAAAATCTAAAGGCATCTCAAAAGGAGTCTGGAAGTCCTCAAGGAAAGCATCCTAATGAGCCAGAGATGAAGTGTGATGCTGCACCCCTCCCTGCTTCAGGCTCACCCTGAACCACTGAGCTGCTGCTTGCACAGCCAACCTTCAGTATCCAGTGGGGATAAGTCCCAGGACCCCTGCAAATACTAAAACCTGTGGAAGCTCAAGTCCTTTATGTAAAAGGGCAAACAGTATTTAAATATACCCTATGCACATCCTCCTGTACATTTTAATTCATCTCTGTATTACTTATATTACCTAATACAATGCAAATGCTATGTAAATAGTTGTATTGTTTAGGGAATTGCTATAAGAGAAAAAGCCTGTATATGTTTAGTAAAGATGCATTTAAAAAATAGTCTCAGTCTATGTTTGGTTGAATCTGTGGATGGGGAACCTGTGGATTTGGAATGTGACTACAATTGTTTCTGCATGGGGGATTTCCATGACTTCCTAAGTTAGATCTGGCCTCCCTGTGTTACCACCTGCTCAGTCTTCCCCTTTCACATGGTGCTCTCTGTAAAGAAACAAGCTGTGGCTTGTTTGTTCATCTCAGTAGTCTCCACTCCTGGCACTATGTGCAGATCTCAGCAAGTGTTTAATAAAGGTGTGCTGAACTATTAGATGAGTCTTGTCTATAATAAGCTAAGATCTAAACTCATCACAAGCATTGATTATGCTCATGGAAAGAATAAGCAATAGGAAAAGTGTCCCAGGGAGTCCCATCCCAACTGAGAGACACAGGGCAGAGGACTGAGTGACCAGATCCACCATGGGAGGTTGCAGTCTCATTCTGAGCTAAACACCAGCCCCAGGACCAGAGCACTGGTGTGGGTTAGAGCATTCACATAGCTAATAGTTCCCATCAGCATTTGGATCTTCTCTTACTGGCCCCACAGATTCCAGATTCCTCAGGCATTCCAGAGACACCTCATTAAGGATCAGGACCCTCTGTCATAATTTTATCTTTGTAAACTATCTTTCCTAGTCCCAGGCTCTCATTTCACAAGCATTCTCTGTAAACACTTGCATCTCAGTACTGTCAGGGTAAACAGAGATGAATCAGTTGGAGTCCCTGCCCTAGAGGTGCTCACAGCTTAGTTTGGAAGAAAGTCATGTGCCTAAAATAATTAGAGTATAGTGTGATAAATGTGATAATTGAGGTAGAAACAAAAGCTGTGTGGAAGCACAGAGTAGAAAGTTGAACTCTACCCATTAGCTTGGTAAGAATTTCAAAGAGGGGGGCATGTAGGCAACAAATTTTGGTTAAGAGACAGTCTCCTCATCACTCACCCAAGGCAGAGGCCCAGGCAGGAGGGGGAGAGCCCGCCAGGAAGAAAAACTCCAAGCATAGGGGGGATTTCTGTGGCACATGAGCTAATTTCCTTCTGTAGAAACTGGGATTCTGAGATGGAATGTCAGGTGCTGGTGCTGGAGAGGCAGGTTGGGGTCAGACTTTGAAGGGCTTTGAACATCTTATTAGGATTTTTCTACTTTATCCGGTGGGCCATGGGGAGCCCTTAAAGGGCTTTAAACCAGAGGAGTGACATGATGGAATCTGTGTTTTAGAAAGAGACCTCTGGTGGCAGGATTCCATTATTAATGCAAAACTCCACATTGTGAAAGCTTAGGAGTGATGTCTTAAACCAGCTTTCCCTCCAGTCCCACTGCCATCACCTGTTACCTTCTGAGCAGAAGCATCATGTACAAGACCTGAATTCTGATTCTGGCTCTGCTCTGGAGTCTCTGATTGACCTTGGATGAGAAATGTGGGACTCACATTTCTTATCTGTACAGTCAATGCTGGTTTTTCCATCTCACAGTGCCATTGTCAGGGTCTGACAGCAGGAAGGATGTGAAGAGCATTTTCCATTGTAATTGGCTTAATAGATATAAGGAGTTATCATTTTTATTTTGTAAAAATGCAGCCCTCTGTCAAAACAGACAAATGTGTATTTGAACAGGGCATAACATGTTGGAGCCAGCCTGAGATTTCCACCAGTTTCCCTCAATGTACAGAGCAACCAAAATTTGGAGAACATTCCCAATGATCTCTCACAGTACTCTTGCCTGACGCCTCCTCCTGTGACATAAATCCATTGCAGTGGGAAAGGCCTCAAATCAGGTACTCCAGTGGGGCATGCTGGTCTACCCGCAGGGTGCTGTCCACAGTGCTGACAGAGGCCCAGAACTAGGCAGGAGCACCAGAGTAGGTCTCTGTCCAGCATACTGAACCTCTTATTGTGTTCTCCCTACATATTCAAGGAGAATTTGCTGAGCCCAAGTGGCAGGAACGCTCCATTTCTGAGCACATTAACTAGAGAAAGCATTACAGTCATCTGTCACTCCAAACTTGCTTTCCCCCAGTAGATTTACAACTCATAAATGCAGCCATCAGAGGCAAGTGAACAAAGCCAAGGCCCCAGTGCACTTCAGCATTAACCATGAGTGAGTAGGAGGGCTTCAAGCATCTTGTATCTTAATTCCAATCCATTTATGAAGTTGCTTTCCCAGTGAATCATCTTTCAGACCTGCCCCCACTCTCACATTCTGTGCTCCCATTGCAGCTCACACAAAGGAAGGAAATGAGCACTGTTTCAATGGCTGCAGCTGCTGCCCAGAATCTTTACAAGCCAGTGCACAAGGAGGAGGGAGGGGCACTGGCTTTGGCTCTGACTGTGTTATGGTAAGGCTTTAGATTTCAGTGGATCCAGAACTGAATGGTCAACATAATTTCTTTCAATCACTAAGATTCTTCAGCTTTATAGTCCACATCCCTTTGCAGAGCTCCAGCTACCTCCCAAACTGCTCTTGAACACTGATCACAATAGGGGACATATCTATGTTCTGAAAATATTTCTTGTTCCAACTCCTTCTCACTAAAACTTTGCTTCCCTGTGTTCTGCATCTTTAGGGCATTTCTATCCTGAGATTTCTATCCCAAAAGTATGCCTGGGGTGAATTCCAGGTTTGCAGATCAGTAGTTTTGATGTTGAGCAAGTTGCTTAAACTTTCTGTATCTTAACTTTTTTTGGTAAGATGGAGATGTTGATACCCACATCCTTGGATACAGATGCAATATCTCTGGGGCTTACAGTGGGTGTTCAGTATATATCTCTCTTTGCCCTCCCTTCCAAGTCAATAAGTTAATGACATAATCTCTGATAACACATTAATTTCAGCAATATATATTTGCATGTTCCCCTGCTCCTTTGACATCTTTTTTTCCTCTATAAGAATTGATCTTTTTAAAGTAAATTCCTGGACATCGATGACCCTTTCAACTCCCAGAAATAACATAACATGGGGAAATCATTGTTCTGCCTAGGCACAGAACCATGAACTGGCACATAGAACCTTGAAAATAGTTTGTTTTCTTCTGCCTAGTGATTTCTCCCAGGCTGAGAGAGTGCTTTTTTCCCCCAACATTAAAGAGGATGTGAGGCTGAGAAAAGCCACATTGTCTAGCAGGAATGGGACTAAATTGACCAATTTATAAGCTTGGGATGTTGTGTGGGCTAGAGTTTCTGTCCATTAAAGATGTCAAACAGTAATAACGTGAGGCCTCCTGCACCTGGCCAGCAGTAATCATTGCAAGACTTCGAGGACATGAGGAAACAGATAGTTTGGTTCTCTGCCTGGCAATGGAGAAATTGAAAGATCTCTTAACGTGGCTCAGCTGGCAAAGCCTCCTAAATCAAAACCTGCAATAATTCTAGGTTTGACCTTGACCAATTCACTTCTTTTGCTTGGACAATACTGTCTTAACTGTCTCCACTCCCAAATGACCCACTAATTTCCAGATTTCATCTTGATAAAGTCCCATTTCTGCCTGATACTTGTCTTCCCATCACCCATGCCAACTTCTCCCTTTCACAGCAAGGCCACTGACAGAATTTAGGACAGAATAATCTCTCACCTGGACTGATGAAAGTTTCCCAGATGGTTTCCATCTGTCCTGGCTCTGTCGCCTCTAATTTATACTCCACACTATAGCCTGGGCTCTTATAAAATCCAAGTCTGGACACATCCTTTCACTGCTTAAAATCTCTCAGTGAGTCCTTGTTTCCTAAGAATCAGTCTTTTAGCTCTTTATCCTGACATTCAAGGACCTTCCCAATTCACCCTAATCCTCTTCTATATCACCAGCTTATTTCCACTCTTTCCCTTGTGTTCCACTTTCCAGGGACCTTGCTGCTTGTCTTTTTGCACACTGACTTTCCGACCCTGTCTCAACATACTCCACTCCCTCTTTGCCCAGTGTTGTTTCAAGCTCATCTTTTTAAATCAGGCTGAATCTCTACCTTCTCTTTAAAGTCTTTCCAGACATGCCTGGTTTCTCTAGACAACTGTTCCTGACAATAAATATGGTCCCAAAAACTCTCATGTAAGGAGCAAACCCTCCAGCAATCACAATGAGCTTGTGCCTTGTCTCACCCTGACTCACATGCCCAGTACCTAGGGGTCTTGTATCTGGAACTACTATGGCTGTTGACAGGTAGAAAGTCACTTCCTGCTACCACCAGCATGATGGAGAAATCCACTCCTGGGCATCAAGCTGCTGTTAGCATATGCTGCTCAGGATGGCCAACTACATTCAGCATTTACCAGACTCTGGCACAGCTGTGATCATTGACTGAGCCTGCTGCTTCTGCTGTGAACAAATTATCCTCTCACCTGGAGGATTCCCATGCCTCCTCACCTGTCTGTCTGCCTTCTACCTGTGGACCCTTGATCCTCTGCAATGCTGGGAAATCAGTTTTCTAAAATCCAGACCTGACCATGAGCATACTCACTGGCTTATGCACACAGACACTGTAGAGAGGGCTGCCAAATCCTGAAATCAGTGTCCTTTCTGACCTAGTCCCAGCTCCTCACAGCCAATCTTGAGTCTCTCCATTCCCAGCCCAAACCCCACAGTCCAGCACACCCCTTGTCTTGCATGGTAAGGCTAACAGACCACATGCTTCACTTCTGTGCCCAGGCAGGGCTTTTTAAGAAAGATCTGGAGGATTCCTGCTCATCCTTAAAACCAGCTTAAATTTTATTTCATTTTTAATGATTTTCTCTAAACTGATCCTTCTTCTTATTAAAATATCTGTGCACAGTTTTACAAATTTTTTAATGCAAATGGACACCTCTTGCTCAAATCCCCCCTGCTCCCAGCTCTTGGTAGAGGGAATAGATTTCACTTCTTACATTTCCAGGAGGAAGATTCTTCTCCAAACACTCCTGCCCTTCCCACCACCCCAAGAAGGTAAAACAAAGTACCCAACTGGTGGCAACAGCCACTGGTCCATCTGCCCAATAGATTGAATCACTCCATTAGGGGTAATAGTGATAAGGAGGGTAAAGGATTTGACCTTATGCCCTTCCTCCTCTTGAGCCAGTGGGGCAGGTGGCCTGGGAACAGTTTTGGGAGCTCACCCTGATATACTGCTCCCAAATCCAGGGGAAGGAGGCAGTGCAGTGAAACCATGTTGACTCTCACCCCAAGCAACCCCCTCCAATGCATACTTTATTAGCAATGAAAGTGATTTTCTCTGTGCTGACTCCTGTGTTATATTCTCAAGTGGTTAGAACTTGACTGAGGAAAAGACTTGCGGCTTACTGGCCTCCTCAACTCTTTACCACTTCCACTTTCCAAGAGCGCTCTCCTCACTTGTAGCTGTTTCTTCTAGCACTTAACTCCATATTTCTGCTATTTCTAGATCTTTCCCGTGAGATGGAGTGTGTTAGACTGCAGGAATAGAGCGGGAGGATGCAGCTGTCTTGACTCTTACACTCCAAGATACTGTCCCTTCTCATCCTCCCTGCATGGCCCATCAACATTTGAGGTCAGTGCTCAGGGTCAACATTCAAGATCTGCATTCAAGATCAGCATTTAAGATCAGTATTTGAGATCTGCATTGTTGTGACTTGGTGGCTGAGTCAGGTGTGCTCTGATTTCCTTTCCATTCAGATGGCCTTTTGTTTTTCCTGGTGTTAATAATCACCAAATTATTTAATTTGTGTATGTGCCCACACTGATCCAGCTGGATGTTCTGGCAGAGACGAGTTCCTCCCTGTGCATTTGAACTGAGTTGGCTGATCCACGAGTGTGTTCTTCCTGGGAGCTGGCCCTCTCCGGCCCTCACTCATCCCTGTTCTGTGGGAGGGATTATGCTCCTGACATCTTAGGAGGTTTCTATTGCTCTCACACCGGGGGACTCTGCCTCCCTCTTTCATCATTCTTGCTTCATTTTTGAGGAACATGTTTTGTAAGAGCTTCCTGGGAATGGGTGCAAAGAAAAAAGAAATTGACCTTGAAGTAAGACTTTATCTGTTATCAAAATGACTTATGTTTGTCTGGGTCTATAATCGTCTTTTAAAATTCATTTTTCTGCAAAATATTTGGACGCTCTCTGTCTTCTAGCTTCTAGTGCTATTTTTGAGAAAGCTGGTGTCATTATTGTCTGATCATTTGTTTTTCTCATTTTCTATCTCCCCGAAAGTCTTCAAGTTCTTTTCCTTATCCCAGATATCCTGCAATATCACACTAATGTGGGCTTACTTAGCTGGGAGCCAATTTTCTTGAATTATTTCTTAGCTAACTTTCTCTTACCTCCATTTCCTATTCTGCTTTTTTTTTTTTTTTTTTTTTTCTGGAAGTGTCATTATTTGGGCATTAGACCTCCTGAGCTGGCCACTAACTTTACTATCATTTCTTACTTTTTATCTCTTTGTTATTTTGTTCTACAATATCTTTAAATATTGTATTCAATTTAAAACTTTTGTTCTCTAATTTTTAATTTGTAAGAGCACTTTACCCAGCAAAATGCTCCTTTTCCAGCCTCCTGGTACTGTGATGAAGGTGGTGCACTATTATTTTGCTGGACATGTGAACTTGGCATTGTTTCTGCTGTCACCCTTTCCTCTGCGCCTTACTGTTTTTGGCTTGTTCGGTTCACCGTGACTTATTCCTTTTGGACTGTCTCAATCTCTCTTTCACAGAAGTTCTCCTTGAAGCTGAGCAGCCTTGCAAGTCTTCTCATTTTTGTGAGTCAATCACAAAGACTTAACAGGACACTGTGTGTTTCTGCCTGAGGAGACCTGACGTGCTGTGACAAGGAGGCACAATGACTTTCGTAGGGGATCCCTAATGTTCTGTGTCTGTGGGTCTTAGCTCCACAGCAGTGGGTACCCTAAGAGAGCACCCCTCTATCTGCCTTGGGGGACAAGCCTGGCTCCCCAAGCTAAGGGCTATTGTGGAGCAGCCTGAGGCACACAGATGGGCCCCTGCTCCAGGGAGATCCTCAGCCCTCTGTGTTTTCTAGAGTCCAGTCAAGACCCCGGGTCTTCAACATCCCCACAAGACAAACCTCAAGTCTTCTGTAGCACAAGGGAGGTGTTGTTGCCTGGACACTGAGGAGCAAGGAGAGGGAAGAGTGCTGCCTAGCTTCTCAAATGGTGTTCCCTTTCTCAGCTCCCTCCCTCAGCTCTGTCCTCCCATTTCCCTTGTAATTCTCTCAGGCCTCCGATTCTCACATCCTCACAGGGTCCTAAGGAGAGGTCTGTTAGCTTTCCCTTCCTATTGGCACACTCTTGAGTTCTTGTCTCTGGTTGCTTAATTCAGTCCTCCTGTCCCTCTTTGTCTACTAGGTCACTGTGCCAATGTCTGACTGTTCTGCTTCTGACAATCTTGTGCCTGGCATGGTCCATCCTTCCCTCCTTTCCTTCTGTTTTTTAAGGGCTCTATGAGAAAGCTGAGGTGAACTAAGTGGGTCCAAACCACCAAGCTTAGCCAAAGTCCCTTGATCACATCCCACAGCCCCTTTGGGATCTGACACATGGTCATTGTTTACCAAGATATGTCTGTCCCACACCTCCCCAATTAAATCAAGAGTTCCTTCAGGGCCAGGTTCTTTCCATTTCTTTGTTTCCCCCAGCACTTGGCAAGATGTCATTAACATTTGTTAAATTGAATTGAGCCCTAAATTACATCTTGCAAGCCCTTTCACTGTAAAGCCTGCAGCCACATAAGACAGACAAATGCAATTCCACTGTCTGTCCACTGGTCCCTGGGCCCATGTCAAAGCACAATTTCTGCCTTTCAGGGACAATGAGCTATAGAACAATGATCATGAAACCTGGATTTCCCTCCTGGCCTGGTTTATAAGGCCTGAATCTCAGTTTTCCTGCCTGAAAAGTGGGTACAATGCCTGCTGTGAATTGTCTTTGAGGATTACAGAACATGTACATAAGAGGTCTTGGTACAACAAGAAGCACAGTGAGTGTCATTTCTTTTCTTATTATCCCCATTCTGCAAGAAACAAAAGTCCCAGAAGTGCCAGGTATCTCTGCAAAAGGTACAACAGGAACAACCAGGGCTGTGGGTCCTGCCCCACTTTACTTGCTTTCCTGGGCTCTCTGCAGAAAGGCTGGCCTCTCAAGAGCCAGCTCACTTGAAACGAAAGCTGAGCTAACACCTTCCTCTCAAGTAATTTCCTGGGAAATAGTTAATAGCTGCTGGAGAGGGGGAAAAGTTCAATCTTAAGGACTATCCCTATTTATGGCTTTATGGCTGTAGTGATCACAAGCTTTCCTTTAATCTTCCCTATTACAGACCCATCTTCAGAGGCTCCGTGCACATAATGCCAGTGTCTCCCCAGAAATGGTCCCAATGCTCGTTTGCAAGCTCGTTAACTTATATTTTCCTCATTAAGAAGAGGGGAGGGAAGTACGTATTCAAGCTGAGTGGGCCAAGGAGAAATTGAGTCACGCTGGGGCCATAGAGGGCTTGACCTTCCTATGGAGGAAGCCAGGAAAATAATGATGATGATAGCAAAAACAACAATAACAATAATAATAATAATGATAATAAGAGTAATGTTAATATTGCCCCTTGGAGCTTCTAACATTATCTGCTATGGTTTAGACCTAGAATGTCCTCAGAAGCTCACGTGTTTAGAGGTAGGGCTTTTGGAAGGTTATTGGATAAGGGGCACTATACTCATCAGTGGACTGATCCATGGATGAGTTCATAGCTAAATGTGCTGATAGCAGGCGGGGTCTGGTTGGAAGAGGTGGGTCCCTGGGGTTGTGACCTGGAAGGGTGTATTGTTCTCCCCAGCTCCTCCTTTCTCTGTCTGCCTCCTGGCTGCCATGATATGAGCAGCTTTCCTCCACCAGATCCTTCCATCATGTGGCTTCTGCCTTGGAGCCAGTTGGCCATGGACTGAAAACATGAGTCAAAATAAACCTTTCTTCCTTTAAGTTGTGGGTGTCAGGTATTGTGTCCCTCTGACAGGAAAGTGACTAAGACATCATCTCACTGTCACATACTCAATGCTCTTTGGGTTTGATTGCCCTGTCATATCAGAGGCCAGGTAGGGGTCTCACCTACTCAGGTACATAATAGACTGAGTGGCTAGTAAATAACAGTGTTTATTCCTTCCAGTTCTGGAGGCTGGAGTCTGACTCAGGCTGGTTGACCACAGGCCTTGGCACCTCCCAAAGGTCCACCTCCTAGCACCATCACCTTGGGGGCTGAGATTTCAATGCATAGTTTTGGAGGCGCACAAACATCCAGTCTATACGGAGAGGGAGCAATGGGAACAGCTAAACTCGGAGTCCAAACATCTGGGCCGCAGGAGTCTGAAGGTGAATATCACAAGGGCCAGTGCTCTGACTTTGGTGTCCAGGTCATGGGGAAGCATCGGTGGCCAGTCTAAGCATCTTTAGTCCCACATTCCCTATAGTTCCTCTTGTTGTGCTGGTCCTAAAAGGACAGGTCATAGGGCAACTAGCCAATATGACTGCAGGTGCACCAATCACTTCTCTACCTTCTCTGATGTTGTCCCCATGGCCAGCCTCATGGGAAGGCAATGAACAGCTGTAGCCAAGTGCTGTGAGGGATTGATCATTGAGATGAACTCAGGAGGAAGCCCAGAAATGCAGGCACTGAGGCTGAAATGAGGAATGAAGGGTTCATATCATCCATTGACCTGCCAAGGAGGGGCTGGCAGAGTCAGGCTGTGTATCCACCGTGCCATTTCCTTTCCATGGGCCTTCTTCCCATCACCCTGCCATTAGGTTAGGTGTCACAGGTCAGAGTCCAGGCCAGAGAGCATGTACAGAAATGACATAAGATGCTACTGGGTGTGGTTGAACATATCTGTCATAATGATGCAGTCCACAGTGGCTTGGGAGCCCAAGCCCAGTGGAAGAGCTAAAGATGGAATCACTCCCCACACTGGTCAAAGACAGAGGCGATGATCTATTTGTGTGTGCACCTTGGAGGTGTGTTTATTACTGCAGCATAGTGCAGCCTGTCCTGACCACTGCACAGGGGCGTGCATGGAGCAGCCCATTTATCAGAGAGCTATGGACATCCTCTGCCCAACCCTCTTCCTGTCTGCTTGATCACCTGACACCTCCTCCTTTAGGTCGCCCCTCAAGGCCACGTCTTCCCAGAGCTCCTCCAGGACAGAGGCCCTGCCTCTCCACACTGTTACATCATCAGGTTGGTAGCAGCTCTTCCTTCATTTCCCAGATGCCTTTCAAGTGCAACTGTGCAGTGACTCATTTAAATATTGTCCCTTTACCTGGCTCTGTCATGAGAAGTTCACTTAGTGATGTCAGGGGCTCTGGTTTCCCTCAATGCTCCTGATGCCCAACATGGTGCCTGGAAATACTCAAACAGTCCAACTTCACAGCCAGGTCTCAGATGAGAATCACATAGGATATTATTCATTATTAATATTTTAAATACATATTTGTATGCTTCTTAGGCTCATCATTAATAAATTGCATGCATTTGTTCATAGGTTGAGGAAATTTTGTTATTTTTATAAGGTTATCTGAATCACAGGCTTTCAGACAAGAAGACACACCTGGTTGAGGTGCACTGTTGGGTGACTTCTACACCGTGTGGCCGCCACAGTCATGGTGAGAGCGCACGGGTCAGCCCACAGGGCTCCCTTTGTTCCAGCTCATGCTGCCCACCCCAGCCCCTGAAGTACACATTTGCTTCCTGCCACTGAGGATCTGTGTTTTCAGACTTGTATCAATGTAACCCTACTGTATGCACTCTTTACCATATGCATTCATCAGATTTCCATAGTATGAATACTCTACAGTTTGTTTATCCACTCACCATTTTCCATTTTAACAACAGCTTTATTGAGATATAATTCACATACCATAAAATTCACTCATTTAAAATGTACAAATTCAGCAGCTGTACTCTATTTACGGAATTCTACAACCAACCCCACTAGTCAATTTTAGACAATTTTCATGACTCCCTAAGAAACCCTGTACCTATTAACAGGCATCCTCCCCCCCAACCCTACCCCCAGGAATCATTAATCTGCTTTCTAACTCCAAGGATTAACCCATTATGGAGATCTTTATATAAATGGAGTTACACATTATGTAGTCTCCTTTGACTAGCTCATTTCACTTAGCATAGTGTTTTTGTCCTCCATCCATGATGTAGCATGTGTCAATACTTCATTCCTTTCTATGGATGAATAATATTCCATCATATGGATTTATCACATTCTGTTTATCCATTAACCAGTTTATGGGGATTTGAGTTTTCCCTACTTTTTTGGCTTTTATGAATAGTGCTACTAGGAATATTGTGTATAAATTTTCATGCAAATATGTTTTGCTTTCGACAACTCTCTTGAGTACCTATCTAGGACTGGGAGTGCAGGGTCAAATGGTGACCCTATTTAACTTTATAAGGGACTGCTAAACTTGCTGTAAAAGGGACTGCTGACCTTGCTTTTCAAGGTGTCTGTATCACTTCGCATTTCCACCAGCAGTGTGTGTGGGGCCCAGTTTACCCATGTGCAGCATTTATCACTGTCCTTTCGTTTGTGGATGGCCATCCTGATGGGTGCGAAGGGCATCTCCAGTTCTGATTTATGCTTCCCTGATGACTCATGACAAGATATCTTTTTATGGGCTTATTGGTCATTTGTAGGTCATCTTAGGATAAACATCTAGTCAAATAATTTGTCCACTTTTAAATTGGTTTATTTATCATTCCTGTTGATTTGTAAGAATTTTTATATATTCTGGATACTAGATCCCATCAGATACGTGATTTACAAAAAAATTCTCACATCCTCTGGGTTTTTATTACTTGTTTGATAGTGTCCTTTGAAGCACAAAAGCTAAGATTTGGTGAGTCCAGTTTAGCCAATATTTTCTTCACTGCTTGTGCTTATCTACTCCCCTCTTAACGGGTGTTTGGGTTGTTTCTGCCTTGGGACTATTATGGAAAAAGCTGCTACAAATATTAAGGTCTGAATTTTTTTTCACATGAATAGCTGTGTTCTTTTATGTTTGTCAAATATCCGGGATTAATAATACTCTATTGTTTAGTAAGTGCATGTGTAACTTTTATGAAACTGCCAAATTTCCCCCATAGTTGTAGCTTTTTACTCTCTCACCCCTAACCGATGAGAGTCCCAGATACTCCTCATCCTCCTCAATACTTCACAAACTCAGTCTCTAAATTTAACCATTCTACTGAGAGATCACAACGTGCTTTCTCATTGTGGTTTCCATTTGCATTTTCCTGATGCTTAGTAAAGCTGAACTTCTCTTCATGTGCTTATTGGCCATTTGTATGTCTTCTTTTTTTTTTATATGTAGATACTGGGAGTCGAACTCAGGACCTCGCGCTTGCCAGGCAGGCGCTTATACCACTGAGATATATCACCGGCCCCATTTGTATGTCTTTTAATTTTTTTCCCTCGAAGTGTCTGTTCAGATTTTTTGGGTTATTTCTTATTCCTCTACTTATCTTCTTACATTTAAAAGCTTTAGATACCCTGATTGCAAGACCCTTGCCAGATGTTGTAGCCAAGGTTCCCAAGGGAAATAATACAGGACACATAACTTACAGGATTATTTTATAGTAGTCACCCAAAGAGTCAAATACAAAAAGAGTGCAGGAAATCTGTCCACACACTAAAGACCCAAAGAATCCAGCTGAGGGCGTGGATTTCACAGCAATGTCCTGTGTGAGTCCAGCTGAAGACCTAGAGCCCATGGCAATGCCCCCATGAGTCCAACTGGAGGCCCAGAGCCCACAACAATGTCTCACGCAAGTCTATTTCACGGATCTGCACTGGGAAGGCTTAAAGGTCAGTGGTAGAAGCGAAAAAGTCTATGCCAGTGGGATGAAGGATCTGTGCCAGCAGGCTGAGGGATCTGTACTGGAGCCAGGAAGCGATGCTC
The DNA here is from genome assembly GCA_028451465.1 of Erethizon dorsatum. Taxonomy (NCBI): domain Eukaryota; kingdom Metazoa; phylum Chordata; class Mammalia; order Rodentia; family Erethizontidae; genus Erethizon; species Erethizon dorsatum. The sequence continues at coordinate 68,056,436 of CM051828.1, read as the reverse complement.
AGAGTAAGGACCAGAGCTCCCCTCAAAAGTACCACAGCCATCCTCAGTAACAATGAGGTCCCAAGCTCCTCCAACGATGAGAACAGCCAAGTCCCTATCAGGAAAGCCAGCGTGACAAGCTCCTCAAGGAGAAACAACAGCCCCACCTCTTCCTCTCCAGTTCTCCTTTTTATGTTGTTGGCAACAGCCCTCAGGTGGGCCCTCCACACCCAGCGCCACGCTGATTCAGTTCAGCTGGGTGTTACAAGTTGACCACCAGTTGTCAATCCACCACACCAGATATGTGTACTATAAATATTTCCTCCTAATTTGTTTCTAACCTTTTTATTTTCTTAGCAGTATCTTTAAAAGTATGTAAGGCTTTAGTTTTTGCACAAGTTGAAGTCCGATTTGGTGATTGTTTCTTTTATAGTTTGTGCCTACATAGACCCTACTGAATAAATCTTTGCTTCTACCAAGATGGTAAAGATTTTATTCTATATTTTTCTCTAGAAATTTTAAGTTTTAGGTTTTACATTTAGGTTTATGATATATTTCAAATAAATTTTCATCAATGGCCTAAAGTTGGGGTCAAAGATTTATTTTTTCCGTATATATCCAATTGTTCCAACACTGTCTGCTGGAAGGTTATTTTTTTCCATCGAATTGCCTTGGCATCTTTGTAAAAATTGACTGAACTCAATGGAATATGTGAGTCTACTTTTAGATTCTCCATGTTGTCCAATCTAAACATCCTTTGTTACAGGAATGCTACATTCCTTTGATTAGTTTTGATTCAAATTAAGTGGCGAATGTCTCCAACTTTCTTCTTCTTACTTTGAGTAGTCAAAGTTCATTGAGTTCCTATGTAAATTGTAAAATCAGTGTTGTCCTTTCCATAAAGGAATTTTAGACTAGCCCTGCGTTGACCATGCAGCTCAATGCTGGGAAAGCAGGGGACTTGGCAATGTTGGGCATTCAGCTCCTCAGCCCTTCATCATACCTGTCCATCTGCTCATATGACCTGTGACTTCCCAAGGAGTACTTAGCTATCTTCAGTGTGTATGTCTGGAACATATTCTGTTAATTCCTATGTATGTGACGGCTTGCAAGCTACTTTTTTTTTTTTTTTTGTGGGTACCGGGGGGTCGACCTCAGGACCAGCAGGACCAGCAGGCGCCCGTGCCGCTGAGCGATATCACCAGCCCCTTTTTTGTATGTGGGTTCCGGGAGTCGAACTCGGGCCCACGCGCTTGCAAGGCAGGCGCTTAAACCGCTGAGCCATCTCACCGGCCCTACTTTTATGAGTATATATTTTTTTATTTTTGTTTTAGTTTTTTTTAATATGCAGGTAACAGGAGTCATATGAGTATATGTTTTTATTTTTTATATTGAACAACTGCTTTCTTTCTTTTTTAAAATGTTTTTATTAGTGTATATTTGTGGTATACAATGACTATATTCATGGTGGAGTATTTGTACATATATAATACATCTTGATCCCTTTTACTTCCCTTCCCCCTCCTCCCTTGTTTTCCTCCCTATTCCAATATTCCTTTAATTTTAAAAATTTTTAATTATTTATAATGAGATGAAAACAATTGATTATTGAATAGTTACTCTGTATTCTGTGATTTTGCTAAAGTCATTAATTAGCTCTATAAGATTTTTAGTGAATTCTTTTGGACCTTTTCTGTTTGCAATTATGCTATTTGCAAGTAAAGGCAGTTTTATTTCTTATTTCCCAGTCCTTATGCTTACCATCCTGGCCTCCCTTCCTCTTTCTTGCCTTAGTACACCGGCAGGACCTCTTGGGGGATCCTGATTGGCAGAGGTGTCCCAGGTGTTCTCCACCAGCTCTGAGAGACCACGAGGGCTGCAGGTCTTTCCCACACACACACTTTGTCAGATCCAGGGAATTTGCTTCTCTTTCTAGTCTCTTGAGATTTTTTTTTTGAAAGAAATAAAATAAACTTTATTTGTAGATCACTTAGGTACATAATAGGAAGTCTAAAGGACTCTACTAGAATTGATAAATGAATTTAGAAGGATTTTGGATATGAGTTCAATAAACAAAAAGTATTTCATCTTATATTCTATGAAGAAAAAACTGAAAACTGAAATAAAATATGGTATATATGTTAGCATAAAAACACCAAATAATAGAAATTAATAATTTTAAGAAATGTTTAAGATTTTTACAATGAAATTTATCAAATATTAGTAGAAATGAAAGATATCTAAGTAAGTGAATAGTTATAAAGGTTTATGTATTTGAGGATTTTATTTTTTGTGTGTTTGTTTTTCTTTTTTAAATTAAATTTTTTTTTTATTTTATGAAAAAGGGTAAATCAAAATTTCATAACAAAATAATAGAGTAACAATAGTTAATACATTACATGTTGTTATCGTTAAAGTAGTTGCTCAGTGTACAAGATACGGGCATAAAAATTTCTCCAATTGATATTGTTAGGGTCGGGACGCCCGCCGCGTGAAAGAAGACTCCAAGAAGCTTTCTCTCATGCAAAAGGCAAAGGGCTTTTATTATCCAAGCATGCGTGGGGCTCACTGAACACGCAGGAACAGTGGGCCCCGAGGCCTGCCTGTGCAGGGCTTATATGTCTATAGAACAAAGGGAGGAGGGGTCTCAGCAAGCGCGGTTACAGAAGCAGATAGCATTGGTTAGTTTAAACAGACTTTTACATTTATTGGGGAAGATGTCTACACGGGGGGTCTAAAGGCTGGGAGGTAATGACCACTACCTAATATGGGCTGCGGATGGTCCGGTATAGCGCATCCTGTAACTCTTGCAAATTCCTTAGCTCAGGGTCAGTCCTTATCGGGTAGCCCAGTTCCTGGGTCTGAAGTCAGCTTGTTCTGTTTTATCTATCTGGGGCTGCTTTTTGTAACAGCTCAATTCTCAGAACACAGGAAGGAGGGGAACATCATGATTTGTACATTCCCAGGAGGAAAAATTTCTCTCACATTCCCCCCTTTTTATTTTTGTAAATCTCTATTCTTAGAGATCAGCATGTCTATTTTGAGGATCTTTTAATAAAGTATATTGTTGTCTGATGAGCATCAGCTTTACATTTTCAATCTGGTTTTGTAACAAGTTTACTATTTTATTTAGTATGCATGGCCCTATGGTTATTATCAAGATGAATATGATTAAGGGTCCTGTTAGGGCCGATAACAAGGTGGTGAACCAGGGAGACTGGCTGAACCAGGACTCAAATAAGCCTTGTTGAGTTTCTCGCTCTCTCTGTCTTTTTTGTAGACGTTCTCTTAACCTAGCCATAGATTTTTTAACCACTCTTGAATGATCTGCATAAAAGCAGCATTCTTCTTTTAAGGCTGTACATAGACCCCCTTCTTTCATGAATAACAGATCTAATCCTCGTCTATTTTGTAGTACTACTTCTGACAGAGATGTTAAGGAGGTTTGGAGGGCTGCTACAGACCTTTCTATTTCTTTGAAATCTTGGTCAATGGCAGTTTGTAATTTGCTCATGTAATGTGAGCTTTGAATTAGTGCTGCCGTCCCTGTTCCTACCCCAGTAGCAACTCCCAATCCAGCAAGGACAGCCACAGTCAAGGATATTGGTTCTCGTTGATACCTGGTTTTGTGTTCTATCATATCTTCAAATGATTTACTCTGGTGGTATATTATCCGAGGAAATATTTTTACCATGACACAATAGTGAGCTGAATTATTAAATACCTGAGTAGAGACACAGGGGGTGATCCCAGTGTTACATGCCCAATGGGTTCCTTGGGGTGGAATTAAGTATGTCGTTGAGGTGGGGATGTTATGAACATATAAACACAAAGTCCTTTTGATGTCATTTGGGGGGTTCCCTATACAGACTCCTTTTCCAGTAACCTCAGGAAGAGTGAGTTTATGGTTGGTATTCCAATCACAAGTAGTACTGGTAGTGACATTGTAGGTATTATTTACAGCAATACCTTCATAGTAAGGTGGAGAGGCCGAAAGGCAGAGCCAGCAAGACTGAGTCAGGTCACCTTGAGTATAGTTTAGGACAGAATAGGCTCCCAGAATTAGGTTGTATAATCTCGAAACAATAGGCAAAGATGTCTTAGTGGTCGAAAAGAGTGAGGAGGGAGCTTGGGTTGATTGAGTCATAATCACATTGTTGAGTGTTTGTAGTTTATCTAGGGGTCGAGGCGTAGGTTTGGGTTGAGCCCCTGGGTTGATAATAGGGTTAGGCCCTACGCCAATTATCTGGTTAGGTATTTTTTCTTTTTTTATAAGTATTAAACTACCTATAGTGTCTCTTTCCCAAAACCTAACGCCCCATGTTCGACCTACCGTCCAGCCAGGGTCAGTAGGAGTGATAACTTTGAAAGCTAGATGGCATGTAGTTCGGCTAGAGCTCCAATAAGGGTAGGTCGTTGGAGGAGATTGACAACCAGTAGGACTCCATTTTCATTGGAGTTTTGTGTCAGGGGAGTCAGGCTTCCAACCTGTAGCTAGTGTCTCACAGCCCCAGTAAGCACAATAATATTGTCCTGGCTTATTGCAATAACCTTTGCCGGGGTTAGAGGCGGGACACATATAAATGTGAAGTTTCCAACAATAATGGTGTTCATCATAAGGGGAAGAGAGAAAACCACAAGGGTGGATCCTAAAATCAGGCGACCCAGATCCCTCCCAGGCTAGTAAAATTTTGCCATCTTCCCATCGAGACATTGTCCATCTCCAGGGTTGATGTGGGTTATCAGTTCCCTGGGACGGGAGAATCCCCATCATCCCCACCCATAGCCACACGACGAACTCGTAACCTGAGGGGGTTATCAGTCTTTTCCAGTTTCCAGTGAGACTCTGGCGACGGAGATGCCGGCTTGAGGTGAGATGTATGGATCCAAGACGTGATGCCATCAACCTTAACTGCTGTGGGGGTAGTTAGAAGTACCTGGTAGGGTCCTTTCCAGCGAGGTTCTAGAGTTTGTATCTGATGGCGACGAACATAGACAAAATCTCCTACGTTGTACCGATGGGGTGTGAGTCCGTCGCTTGGCTGGTAGGCCGAGGAGAGTTGACGCCACAGGATCTTTTGAATCTGGTCCAGAGCCTGGAGTCTATCAATTAAGAAAGTATGAGGTAAATGGGCGCCCTTAGGTAGAGGGTTAAGGTCTCGGATTGGGGGAGGAGTTCCATACATAATCTCAAAAGGAGTCAAGTTAGGTGGCTGGGAGAAGGGGGTGTTTCTAGCCCTAAACAAGGCATAAGGTAGGAGCATAGTCCAATCTTTAGAGCCAGTCTCTTTGACTAATTTTGTTAAGGTCTCCTTAATTGTTCTATTCATTCTTTCTACCTGTCCTGAGCTCTGGGGTCTATAAGCACAATGAAGTTTCCAATCAATCCCCAATATCTTGGCCAATCCCTGACTTATTTGAGCCACGAATGCCGGTCCATTGTCAGACCCGATTACCTTTGGCAGGCCAAAACGAGGAAAGATTTCTTTCATCAATTTTTTTGTTACCGTTTGTGCAGTTTCCTTCTTGGTAGGGAAAGCTTCGGTCCATCCTGAAAAGGTGTCTACAAAGACTAATAAATACTTAAGTCCATATTTGGCAGGTTTTACTTCAGTAAAGTTTACTTCCCAAAATTGTCCCGGTCTGGTTCTTCGTAATCTTTTTCCCTTGGTGGTTTTTGTAGGAAAGGCATTGACAATTTGGCAAGTTTTGCAATCTGAGGCGACCTGTTCTGCCAGTGTTTTAATTTGGGAGGGAGACAGTTGATTCTCCGTTGGTAAATTTCTGGCTAATAAGCACAGTTTTTTTGTCCCCAGATGGGTTAACTTATGAGCTTGTTGGAAGTAGGTTAAAAGTTCAGTTTTTTCTATCTTGGGAGATTGGGGAGGCTCGTCTGGATGTGTTTCAGGTGGAGCATTGACCTCCAGGAGCAAAGTAGTAGGGGCACTTAAGGCTGCCTGTTTTGCAGTCTTATCTGCATGATTGTTTCCCAGTATTACGGGACTGGTGCCCTTTTGGTGGCTGTTGCAGTGTACTATAGCTAACTTTTGTGGCAACATAATAGCTGTTAAGAGTCTTAGAATCTCTGTCTTATTTTTAACTTCTTTGCCCGCAGAGGTTAAAAGTCCCCTCTGTTGATAAATAGCTCCATGAATATGTGCCGTAGCGAAAGCATATCGGCTATCAGTATAAATAGTGGCCCTTTTTCCCCGTGCCAACTCTAAAGCCTTCGTAAGGGCAATTAATTCTGCTCTCTGTGCAGATGTACCTTCTCTTAGTCCTGCTGACCAAATAACTTGAGTCCCATCTGTAACCGCGGCCCCCGCGTGTCTCTTACCTTCTAGTAAGAAACTGCTACCGTCAGTGAACCAGGTTACTTCTGCATCAGGAAGTGGCTGGTCTGTCAGGTCTCGGCGAATTCCAATTTCTTCCGCCAGGATTTCTTGACAAGTATGTAAGATTGGCTCTGATGTCTCTTCAGGTAGCAGAGTGGCCGGGTTGAGGGTGGTTGGAAGTCCAAATGTGATTCTATCCTTATTTAGCAGCAGGCTTTGGTAGTGGGTAATTCTGGCATTAGAGAGCCACCTATCTGGAGGCTGACGAATAACACTCTCCAGCGTGTGTGGGGCTACTATAGTCAACTTTTGTCCCAAAGTCAGTTTATCTGCATCCTTAGTTAGGATGGCTGCTGCAGCGATAGCCTTTAAACAGTGAGGCCATCCATTAGCCACTGGATCTAATTTTTTTGACAAGTAGGCCACAGGGCGCTTCCATGGGCCAAAGGCCTGAGTTAGTACCCCGCGAGCTATCCCCCGTTTTTCCTCAATATAGAGGGTGAAGGGTTTTTCTACATTGGGGAGAGCCAGTGCAGGGGCAGACAGAAGGGCCTTTTTAATATCGTCAAAGGCTCGTTGTTGATCTGCGCCCCAGATGAAAGAGGTATCCCCCTTTAGAAGAGGATATAGGGGAGCGGCTAGGGAGGCAAAATCTGGGATCCACAAACGACAAAACCCAGCAGTCCCCAAAAATTCCCGCAGTTGTTTTTTACTCGTGGGTGGGGGAATTTGAGTGACTGTTTTCTTTCTGGCTTCAGTGAGCCACCGCTTTCCATCCTTGAGAGTGTATCCTAGGAAGACAACCTCTTTTTGGCAAATTTGGGCCTTTTTAGCAGAGGCTCGATATCCCAACCTAGCTAACTCTTGTAACAATTTTCGAGTCCCATACATACAGTCTGGTTCAGAATCCGCGGCCAGCAATAGATCGTCGACGTACTGGAGCAGGGTCACGGCAGGATGTTGGACTCAGAAAGTTGCCAGGTCCTTATGGAGAGCCTCATCAAAGATAGTGGGGGAGTTCTTAAATCCTTGGGGGAGCCGTGTCCAAGTCAATTGTCCTGACATCCCAGTGTCAGGGTCTGTCCATTCAAAGGCAAACAGAGGTTGACTATCTTTATGTAGAGACAAACAAAAGAAAGCATCTTTTAGGTCTAGGACTGTATACCAAGTCTTGTTGGGACCCAGGGTACTAAGCAAATTGTATGGATTAGGCACCGTAGGGTGTATGTCTTCCACCCTGTTGTTTACCTCTCTTAGGTCTTGCACGGGTCTGTAATCTTCTGTTCCCGGCTTTTTGACCGGTAACAAAGGCGTATTCCAAGCCGAACGACATGGTATGAGCACCCCCAATTTGAGAAACTTTTGTATATGTTTTTTTATCCCTTTGTGAGCCTCTTTGTTAATATAATATTGTTTGATGTGGACCGGCGAGGCAGAGGCCTTTAGAGAAATTACCACGGGGGGCTGTAGTGTGGCCAGCCCCAATCCAGCAGTCTCAGCCCAGGAACCAGGAAACTCTGTTAACCAATCTTGGGGTATGGTTTGTGCCATAGGCTGACTATAAAGTTGGTATTCATCCTCAGCTGCTAGCGTGAGCATGGTCACCATAGGTTGACTCACCAAGGGGTTAAGAAATGTCACTTGGGGTCCCTGAGGCTCAAACGTTATTCTGGCTCTCAATTTGGTTAATAAATCTCTTCCCATGAGGGGTGCCGGACATTCTGGAATTACCAGAAAGGAGTGTTGAACTTTTCCTTTACCCAAATCCATAGTTCTTTTGGTAGTCCATGCCCTAAATTTGCTCCCATTAGCCCCTTGAACTAGAGACCTTTTAGAGGAGAGAGGTCCTAATGGGGCTTGGAGAGCGGAAAAGACAGCTCCCGTATCTACTTCAAAATCAATTGGGGTCCCCTCCACATTAAAGGTTACCCTGAGCTCGGGGAGGGGATTCGAGCCCCGTCCCCTCTAGTCTTCTTCTTCTAAGGCTAGTACATTAGGCTGTTGATGTTGTTGGGTCTCCAAAGCCTGTCTTTGTCTTTTTTTTTTTTTTTCCTTTTTTTAAGCTTGAGACATTGTCTCATGTGATGTCCTTGTTCCTTGCAATATGCACATTGGTTGGGGTCTAGAGGTGGACGACGTGGCTTATCCTCATCTATCCCTCCCTGAATTTCCTTTACAACTGTGGCCAAGATCTTTGTTAATTTCTTATTTCTCTTCTTATCCCTAATCAGTTCTTCTTTCTTTCTTTCTCTTTCTTTTCTCTGTTCCCTTTCTTCCTCTGTCTCCCTTTTATAATACACTTTATCTGCTTCCTTCATTAAATCCCTTAGGGTTAAATCTTGTAACCCATCAAGCCGTTGGAGCTTGCGTCTAATGTCTGGGGCCGACTGTCCTATAAAGGCCATGGCAACTGATGCCCGTTGCCCTTCATCCTGAGGGTCAAAGGGCGTGTATCTACGGTACGCTTCCATCAGCCTTTCTAGAAACATTGAGGGTGACTCAGTAGGCCCTTGAAGAATTTCCCTTACCTTAGCCAAATTCGTAGGCCGTCTAGCGGCCGCCCGGAGACCCGCCACTAGAGTCTGGCGATAGATGGTCAGATGCTCCCTACCTGCCAGAGTATTGGGGTCCCAATTAGGGCGGCGCAGTGGGAAGAAGTCATCGATGAGATTAGGGAGCTGGGTAGGTCTTCCATTCTGTCCCGGTACTAGCTTTCTGGCCTCTAGGAGAATTTGATCCTTTTTTTCGGTAGTGAACAAGGTTCCCAGTAACTGCTGGCAATCGTCCCAGGTAGGCTGGTGGGAAAACATAAGAGACTCCACCAACCCAGTTAACCTAGAGGGGTCCTCAGAGAAAGGGGGGTTATTATTTTTCCAGTTATATAAATCGGAGGAGGAAAAGGGCCAGTACTGGAGTGCTGGCATCTCCCCTCCTTCCCCATCTTCCAGCATGGGTCCATGTGGTCTGAGGGGGAGAGTAACTGCTACTCCGTCTTGAGGGCCCAGGGCTCGTCGGCTCCGGGTGCCCTGGGCCGGTCCAGAGCCCGCAACCTCGACCAAAGGGTCCTGTGGAGGCAATTCAGAAGCCGGGGACAAAGAAGGCGAGGTAGGAGGAGAAACTAGAGGAGAAGCAGCGGCCGCGGCTGGAGCAGAGAGTGAAGGAGGGTAAGGGGGGGGGCGGTGCAGCAGAGTCCAAGAGAATCAGATCGGCCTGTGACTCGGGTAAAACTGGAGGAGGAAGGGGAGGGTAGAGATTAGGTATCACAGGCTGAGCTTTTGCAGGTAAAAGAGTAACAGATTCGGATAAGGCCGGAGGTAAAAAACATTCTTACCCACTTGGGGGGGTTTTCACATAAGTCTTGCCATACCATGATGTAAGGTTGTTGGTCGGGGTGTCCCTGCTGTCCGGGACGGAAGACTATAGCTTTAACTGCCTGAACGAGGGGAAGATGGAAAGTTCCCTCCGGAGGCCAGCCCACTTGAAAGGAGGGCCACTCCGACGAACAGAAAGTCTGCCATTTACCCTTTTTAATAACCAAAGAAAGATTATGAGCTCTCTCTTTCACCTCTGACCAATGGTCCAGTGTGAAAGAGAGGGGTGTGGATTCCGTTTGTCCCATGGTGGATGCTGTGGAACCAAAGAGGTTAGTGGCGCCAAACAAACACAGACAGACAACCAGTACAATCAAGACAATAGACAAATGCCGGCGTACCCGACTTCCCCAGAAGAGGAAGTAAACTGAATCTGATGGGCGGCGAATGGTGACCGCACCAAAGACAAAAGAAAAATCCTGAATCGGTGAATCCACCGCTGACCGGTCCGTCAGACCGAAAGTATCCTGGGGCGTCCCCCAAGGAAAGTGGCCTGTGACTTAAATAAGCCACGCGGATCAAGAAGCTCACGCTCCTTGAGACCAACCACACTGAGTTCCAAGAAGCTAGGATCCAAGCACAACAAAGATCATAAGAACAAAGAACAAGAAATGAAAACGGCCGTACTCACCCAGAGAGGCAGCTGTTGGGGTCGCCTTCCAGCGCAGGGGGCAATCCCCGATCTCGCTGGGGCCTCCAAAATGTTAGGGTCGGGACGCCCGCCGCGTGAAAGAAGACTCCAAGAAGCTTTCTCTCATGCAAAAGGCAAAGGGCTTTTATTATCCAAGCATGCGTGGGGCTCACTGAACACGCAGGAACAGTGGGCCCCGAGGCCTGCCTGTGCAGGGCTTATATGTCTATAGAACAAAGGGAGGAGGGGTCTCAGCAAGCGCGGTTACAGAAGCAGATAGCATTGGTTAGTTTAAACAGACTTTTACATTTATTGGGGAAGATGTCTACACGGGGGGTCTAAAGGCTGGGAGGTAATGACCACTACCTAATATGGGCTGCGGATGGTCCGGTATAGCGCATCCTGTAACTCTTGCAAATTCCTTAGCTCAGGGTCAGTCCTTATCGGGTAGCCCAGTTCCTGGGTCTGAAGTCAGCTTGTTCTGTTTTATCTATCTGGGGCTGCTTTTTGTAACAGCTCAATTCTCAGAACACAGGAAGGAGGGGAACATCATGATTTGTACATTCCCAGGAGGAAAAATTTCTCTCACAATATTAGCACAAACCTTCCTTTTTAATGAACTAAGAGACACTAATAGTATAACTGACTTGCGTTTTTCCCTTTTCCCTACTGTCCTTTCCCCTTTCACCCATCCTAGCTCCTTTTTCCCTTTGAACAATTTCTTCCCATTTCACGATATCTATTGTACATTTTAGACCTTATTTACTCTTTCAGTTTCTCACACCAGGGAGACAATACAATGTTTACACATATGAGTCTGATTTATTTCACTTATGAGTATGGTCTCAAGTTCAACTGTTCAGTTTTGTCAACTGCTTTTTTTGAATCTACTGTATTTTCTCTTTTATTCTTACAATGTGGTAAACTACATAGATTTTCGTATGTTAATGCTCAGATTCCTGGAATAAGCCCCATTTGGTCATTGTATATTACCCCTTGTTTGTGTTGTGATTTTATATATTAATGTTTTCTTAAGGATTTCTGCATCTAGGTTCACGAGGGAATTTGTTTGCTCATTTCTTCTTGTAATGTCAGGGATGGGCAGGGTCTCCTCTCCTGTTTTCTGAATGGGTCCGCACTGGATGAGTGTTATTCGTTCCTCCAAGGTTTGCTAGAATTTCCAAGAGAAGTCATTTGAGCCTGGGGTTTCTACTGGGAGGTTTTCCATCAAAAAGACACTTTCTTTCATAAATTTAGAACGATTCAGATCATTTAATCTTTCTTGTATCAGTTTTGGTGATTTTTGTCATTCAAGGTATTGTCCAGCTCCCTTAGATTGTCAGGATTATTGGCTTATGGTTGTTCTTGGCATCCCCTGATCCTTTCAGTGCTATACCATTTGCGGCAATGTTTCCTCTTTGTTCTCCATGTTGACCATTTCCAGCTCTTCTCTTTCTTAAATAGTCTAGCTACATGTTTTATAATGTTAGATCCTTTCAAAGAAATCATTTTTGTTTGTTCTTTTGTCATTCTATTTTCCCTTTCATTCAATTTGGTTTCTGTTTGTTGTATTATTCCCTTTGCTTACTTCAGATTTATCTAGTTCTTTTCTCCTTGTTTCTTAGTATGGAAGCTTAGGTTATTGATATGAAATGTTTCTTCTTCACTAAAATAAATATTTAATACAATGAATTTATCTCTGAGAACTAATTTAGTTGTCTCACAAATTTTGTTATTTGCTTAATTTAATTTTTATTCTATTCAGAGCACTTTTTCAGTTCTATTGTGATTTCTCCTTTAAAAGTGTAATTTAAATTCAAAATATTTGGAACTTGTCCAAAATTAGAAATACTTGTTAATGTATTTCTAATTTAATTCTGTGTGTCAAGAGAACATACTCTATATGATTTCATTAAAAAAATCGTTGTCTTATTTTATGACCATATATATGATGACTTTTGCTGACAGCTTCTTGTGGCCTTCAAGAGGAAGTCCATTCTACCCTGGTGGGTAGGGTCTTCTATGAGTGCTAATTGGGTCAAGTTGGGTCATATTGGTTGGCAGCATTCTTTAAACTTTCTATTTCTGCCCTAACTTTCAGTCTATTTGTTCTATCAATTAATGAGTGTGGGTGTCGAAATCTTTATGTATATTTGAGGATTATTCCACCTTTCTTTTAGGTTCTATAGTGTTATTTGGTGCCTGCACATTGGAGATTACTGTGTCATCTTGAGGAATCTATCCCTGTATTATCTTGCTGTGCTCTTTTTTTCCCTGATAATATTGCTTTCCTGAAGTCTACTTTTCTGATATTAATATGGCCACTACAGCTTTCTTTTGATTAGATTCTGTATGACATAGATATTTCCATTCCTAATTATATGTGACTTTATATTTAAAATGGGTTTCTTAGAAGTAATAGTCAAATCTTACTTTTTCCCCATTCTGAAAACTTCTGTCCTTTAATTGGAATATTATTATCTTTTGTGTTTAATGTAGTTATCTCTATACTTAGATTTAAATCTATTATTTTGCTATTCGTTTCATGTTTGTTCTATCTACTCTTTGTTCTTCTCTCGTTTCTTGCCTCCTTTATGTTGGGTATATTTTTAGGATTTAGAATTTTATCTCTAGCATTAGCTTATTAGTTCTCTGTGTTTTTCCCCCTGTGTTTGATCTAGTGCTTGCAATTTATGTGTTTAATTTATCAAAATCTTCTTTCAAATAACATTATACCAATTAACATCTAATGTAGAAACCTGACAAATTTTATTTCCTCAGGTTCCCCTTTGAGCTACTATTGTCCTACATTTACTTCTCTGTATGTTATGACCTCACATTGCATTACTTTCACTTAAATATTGAATTGTCTTTTAAACAAATTTAAAAATTAGAAAAGATAACCATTTCCAATTTCTAACTTCTAGCACACCTCTTTCTGTGCAGACTGAAGTTTCCATCTAGGCTGCTTCTTCTGCCTGCAGGATTCCCCGCAGCAGTTCTGAGGTGTCAATCTCCTGGCACCGTAGCTACTCAGCTTTTGTCTACAGAGTTTCATGATGACTTTGTTTTTGAAGGATACTTTTACTGCATATAGAATTCTAGGCTAACATGTTTTTTTTTCCCTTTTTCACACTTGAAAGATATCATTCTGTTGTTTTCTAGCTTGCATAAATTATGGCACAAATTAATGATTATTCTTACCTTTGCTCCAGCCTTTTTCTCTAGTTGACTTAAGTTTTCTTTTATAGTGTGTCTTGGTGGGTGGCTATGGAAAAGATGACGGTGATGGTGGTGGTGGTGGTGGTGGTGATATTGGTGATGGTGATGGTGGTGGTGATAGTAATGATAGTGATGGTGGTGGTAGTGGTGGTGGTGATGATGGTGATGGTGGTGGTGGCGATGGTGGTGGTAGTGGTGGTGGTGGTGATAGTGATGATGGTGATGGTGGTGATAGTGATGGTGGTGGTGGTGGTGATAGTAATGATGGTGATGGTGGTGGTAGTGGTGGTGGTGATGATGGTGATGGTGGTGGTAGTGGTGGTGGTGGTGATAGTGATAATGGTGATGGTGGTGGTGATAGTGATGATGGTGATGGTGGTGGCAGTGGTGGTGGTGATGATGGTGATGGTGGTGGTGGTGGTGATGTTGGTGATGGTGCTGTTGGTGGTAGTGGTGGTGCTGATAGTGATGATGGTGATGGTGGTGGTAGTGGTGGTGGTGACGGTGATAGCTAGTGGTAATGGTGACGGTGCTGTATGTGTGTAAGTTTATTCTGCTTAGGGTTGTTTTTTTTTTTTTGTGGGTACCAGGGGTCGACCTCAGGACCTCGCGCGCCAACAGGCACCCGGGCCGCTGAGCGATATCAGCGGCCCTTTTTTCGTATGTGGGTTCCGGGAGTCGAACTCAGGCCCTTGCGCTTGCCAGGCAGGCGCTTACACTGCTGAGCCATCTCACCAGCCCCCGTGCTTAGGGTTTAATAAGATGCTTGGATTTGTGATATTTTTTAAAAGTAAAATATGCAACAAATTTTTACCATTATTTCTTCAAATATGTTTTCTGTGTTTCTCGCCACCCTACCTTATGTTTTAGAATTGCAATTACCAGATGTCAGGCCACTTGAGATTACCCTACAAGTCATCGAAGCTCTATTTACATATTTAATATTTTTTCATCTTCTAATTAAATTTAAATAGATTGCTGTGTCTTCAGGTTTACTGGTCTTTTTTCTTTCTGTCTAATCTGCTGTTAATTCTGCCTGGGGAGAATTTTGTGTCACACCTTAGTTGTATTCTTCTATAGAGGTTCCAGTTGGTTTTTTTCTTATTCTCCATTTCTTTACTCATTATTTCCCATATTTTGCTTTACAACTGTGAACATATAAATCATGTTATATAATATCTTATAATACCTTGCCTTAAAATACCATTTTTCTGCTAAGCTTATTTCAAGGAATTGAATTCCCATCTAGATATAGATCAAAATTTCCTATTTCTTTTGGCTTTTTGAGACAGGATCTCACTATGTAGTCCAGTCTGGCCTTAAACTTGTGGTATTCTTCCTGCCTCAGCCTCCCAAGCACTGGGATTATAGACATGTGCCACCATGCCTGGCTAAAATTTCCCGTTTCTTTGAACAGTTATTTTTTAAAAGCTTGAGTTAAGGCACTTTGAATTTTATTTTCATAAGTGCTAGATTTTGTTATGTTCCTTTAAAGAGTTTTGGACTTTCTCTGGCAGCCTGTTATGTTACCTGTGGATTATTTTGATCTTTTTAGTTCTTGTTTTTTGACTCTTTGGATCAAAACTCACCTTTAATTTAGAACTATTTAAGCCCACTTCTACAGCCCAGATCATTCTGTGTCCTTCCTAAGTGTCCCATGATTTCAACGAAGTCTTTCCACTGTGACAGAACTCAAACTCTGTGTGAGCACTGGGCTTGGTTTAACTTACACCTCTCTGTACTACACCTGCCTGAACTGATATTTAGCCAAACTCCGGAAAACCCCATGCAATTTCTAGAATTTTTTCTTGCTGCATAGCTTCCTTCTCTATGTAACGCTGCCCTACAAACCCATTTCAGCTTGGCCTTGTTGAAATCTGATCTCCATCTACTCAATTTAGCAATGTTGCCAGGTTCTGTTGGGGTCTCCCTTCTTGTGCTGCATCCAGAGTTGTTTCCAGGTAGAAATCCTGGATGATTATAATTGTCCTCTCCTCTGTCTCTTCCCTCTGAGGTCAAAGTTCTGCACTGCCCAACCTTCAATATCTATAGAGAGTTCTTTCTTGTAATTGTGTTGTCTTCTAGTTTAGTTTTTAATGACAGGAGGGTAGTTCTAGACGTTGGTTTTCCCTCACGACTGGAAGTGCAAAGGGGACTCTGGTTCTTGTATTAGTCACTTTCCTGTCAGTCACTGGGACAAAATACCTGACACCCACAACATAAAGGAGGAGAGGTTTATTTTGGCTCATAGTTTTTGGAGGACTCAGTCCGTGGTTTGCTAGCTCCAAGGCAGAAATGGCATGTGGAAGGCCATGGTAGAGGCCGTGGTAGAGGGCTTCTGGACTTTGTGTCCACCCAGCTACTGTTCTGATGGGATCAGCCATACTGCACTTGGTGCCTGAGTGGGTTGGCTGTTATACAAGTGTGTGCCTCGAGATGAGGTTTGCTAGTCATGTGCAATTGCTTGAAAATTGCCTGAGTTCACTGAACCATGAGCTGTTGGATGCTGGAAATAAGTGTTTATATGTGAACCAACCAGAAAACAGTCACATCACCCTCAGGGCCCCAAGCATAGCATTCCCCTACTTGTGGCTTTCCTGCAGCAGGGTGTTCAAGGTGACCCTTTTGGCTGCACTCCTTGACCTTGCCACACTCTCTGGGCCAGAGGATGTCTTTCTGTACAGAGCACTTTGTGCTGTCACATCTATAGCACCTGCCCAAATCCCACCCCTCCTTTAAGGTCTATTTCAGTTCTTTGCTATATGAATTTCTGATCCCTGCTCTTCAGCTAACATCATATTCCTCTTTATTATCCTCAAAAAATTGCTTTAAATCGGTTCTCATTAGATTTGACTTCCAAGCACTTGCTAAGTCCCTACTATGTGGTCTGAGCATGTAGGCACACTCTTATCCAACGGAGCTTCACATTTCCACAAAAACTCTGAGAAGCAGCTTATATTCCAGGCATTTGGCAAATAAAGATAAAAGACTCCAAAGGCCAAGCGACTTGTCTCATTGAAATAGCTTTGATACTTATCATTTTCTTCCTGATTTATGGTTCTTTGAACAAATGTCTATAGGGAGACAATTCTTAGTCTATGCGACCTTGGGCAATTCTTCAGGTTCAATGAGCTTCAAGTTTCTCTTCTGAAAACACAGCCAGTTTTACACATATCAGTGTGTCACTGTGAGAACAGAAAGGCTACTGGGTGTCAGAAGGCTGCAGCTGCTCCAGAACACAGTAGTTCACCTCCTAAGTATCTGTTTTCTTCCTGCCTACCTTCCATATTCACTCCAAGTCCCTCAGCACAGAGGTTACAAGATGAAGCCTTAATGGTTCTCTATCCTGCAAAATCCAGAACTGGCCTGAGCCACAAGAAGAGCCAGATGGCTCCATGTTGGATTCAAGAGGCAGTGCCAGAGCCACTCACAGCTACTTATGCCCATGATCCCTCCCTGGACACAGGTTTACAGGTGCTGCACCGCAGCCGAAAACCCTTTCTGACCAGGGCTTGCTCCATGCCCTGGACAAATGTATTATGTAAGTGGCAGGCTGTTTATGGTGGCATTGTCATTTCAGGGATGACCCAATGAAAGGTCAGAATGTGGGTCATGAAGCCAGGGCACTGAGCTGAGTCTGCCTATTTCTCACCAGATCTTCCCTTGTGCTCCTGGTGGAATGGCTGTCAGCCATGCAGCCGATGGGACATACACCCAGGAGGGTACTAGGGCAGCCTCACATTTACATTTACTTAATGCCTGTCAGGTGCTACTTCTATTTTGTACCCAGGTGAGGGAGGTGTTACCAGTACAGTGCCTGTTTTTTGCTCAAGGAGATAAGTTTGGTGCAGCTGGGAAAGCACGCATTCACGTGACAGTGTAAACCAGCGCTGGGTGACCCCACCTGGAGAATGATGAAGTGGGTACCTCTAGCACCCCTATTTCTAGCTGTGTGACTTTGAGCTGTTCTCTAAACTTCCATGCCTTGTCTTCCCATCAATCATATATTGCTTCTTAAAGTTCCTACATCATGAGGTGATGGTGAAATGCAGACAGGCTCTTAAAGTGTGTTGCTTCCCTTGACGTGCACACTCAGGTACCCCATACATGTCAGCCAGGCGGGGCTGAGCAGTCAATGGGAGCAGAGGCACCACCTGAGTTGTGAGATTGGAAAAATGGAACAAAATCGCTTTCTTCTTACTCAGTTGCATGGACTCTGACACCCTTTGCCTTTTCTACCTGATGGAGTACGGGGTCTTCTGCAGCACTGCCCCAGATGGGGACTTGAACTCAGGCAGGGCGGAAGAGGCTGCTCCAAAGGAGCATAGCAAATGGGTGCCATGCTTTCTGCCCAGCCTCTACCTGGACCATGAAAAGCTGACCTCCTATGAGAAGGTAGGCCAGCAAGTCACAGGAGACATCCACTGTCCTGCTCAATGGTGCCTGAGCCACTGGGCCGTGCACCACCCCCTGCCCCACAAAGCTGCTTCTTGGGTCCCAACTGGCATCACTGGGTTGGCCGTTCTCCCATGTAGGGGTGTCCAGCACACTGCAGGATGCACAGTGAGACAAATGACTAGGTCTTAGGCAGTTTAAACCTGCACAGGCATCCTCCCACAGTTTTGGTCAGGAAGGAACAGGGGCTTGGCTCTGCTGAAACCCCCTCCCAGGCAGCAATTAGGCTGTAGCTGGACTGTGTTCTCATCCCAACAGTTGGCGGGGGCAGGACCCAGGCCCATATTTACTCAGGATCTTTTAGTGCACCCCTGCAATTGTGGATTTGGCTTTTTGCTGGCCGCTATTTTGGGCCACTTCAAATTCCTAAGGGCTACTGCAGTGTTTAGATCATGGTGACTGTTTCTTGTCCCAGTCTGGCCCCACATGGCTGGTAAGTAGCAGTGGAAGGAATTTTATATAACATCACATAGGTACAGGAGGGTGTCCATCACCTTTGCCCTATTGTTGGTCAAAAGCAAGTCACTGCTTCCACCCACACTCACAGAGAGGGCAGTGCACAAAGGCACAGACACCAGGTGTGGAGATCAGGGTCAGCCAGGACTCTGTGCCATCCCTAATGGGGGCAGTAACCCTGCCGAAAAACAACCAGAGGTGGTCTCATTGGGAGACTCATGTTACAACCCCATGTGTCTGAGCCTCTCCCTCCTCTGTTTGTCCTGCAGGAATTCTCTGGCAGCCTCTGAGAGAAATTACCTCTATCTTCCTGCCTTGGCCAGTGCTGCCGGGCCTCCTTTGCCCTGCTCTGAAAGCAAGGCCACATCCCAGTGCCCAGAAGTGGAGGTGGGGAAAGGACTGCCTGGTGGGACATGGAACTCTAGGCCACTCACTGTACCAGGGGAGCTGGGAAGACACTGCTTCGTGTGGAACCTGGCCTTTCTTCTTTTTTTTCTTTTTTTTGTGGGTACCGGGGGGGTCGACCTCAGGACCTCGCGCGCCAACAGGCACCCGTGCCACTGAGCGATATCACCGGCCCCTTTTTCATATGTGGGTTCCGGGAGTCGAACTTGGGCCCTCGCGCTTGCAAGGCAGGCGCTTATGCTGCTGAGCCATCTCACCGGCCCTGGCCTTTCTTCTTAAGCCAGAACTTCCTTGAAGGAATGGCCTCACCATCTTTGGGAAATCATTTAACCAACTGTGATAATAATTGCTAACATTTATCCAGCGCTCCTTATGTACCCGGTACTGTAAGATGTGCTTTGCATATATAATTGCATTTTAATCCTCACAACAATGACTAAGAGATTTAAATAAATTTTGGGGAGGCAGAAAGCAGAGAGGTGTGAGCTGACCTATAAAAACAGGAAGATGCTGCAGCCCAGATCCTGGCAGGAGACAGCAATGAGATTCCGCCCCCTAGAATCCCAGGAGGCGCAGGGGCGGGGAGCCCTGGGGCTCAGAGCCAGGTGGAACAGGAGGCCTCTGCTGGGACAACCCTGCCACGCAGTCCTCCATCCGCCCCCACCATGGGATCCTGATGCATGCACATTCTGAGGCTTTCCACAAAAGCCATGGGACCCACCCTTCAGGAAGCCAGAAAGACACCCTTTCCATCTCCCACTGGGAGCCCAAACCCATCACTCTGCAGAGAACAGGGCAATCAATGGCCACATCTCTTCACAACTCCAAGAAGCCCAAAGTCAGTATTGTGACCCAGTAGAGAGACTGAGCCCAAAGCAAGGCCTGCCAGGCCACAACAGAGCAAGCACAGACCAGTGTCTTCATCTTCATTTTTTTTTTTATGTGGGTGCTGGGAATTGAACTTGGGACCTCACGCTTGCCAGGCAGGCGCTTGTGCCACTGAGCTATATCACCAGCCCTATCTTCATAGTTTTATGTGACTAGACAACCAGGGACCGCAGGGCATGTGGGGGACACAAGTAGCATGAAAGATGGAGACAAATGCCCTGAGAAAACCTAAGGCCAGAGGAAATGGCAAAGTGAGTAAAAAGTCCTCTAAAAATACTCCAATTAACATGCTCAGAGACAGCTGGGAGGATATTACAGCCATAAAGTAAGAACCAGCATGCGCAGAGAGGGGACAAGCAGACACCGAAATAAGCACTTGGTTTCTAAAGGATAGCTCTACCCTTGTAGAAATACAGGAGGATGGGAAATGGGGTTTAGTAAATCTAAGGACACAGAGCAAAATGACAGAGATGGGAATTATAAGCAAATAGATTGGGGACATGGAGACAGTTTCCAGGAGGCCAACATCCAGAAACAAAAGCAGGGGAGAAGGACGGGAGGAAATGATCACGTAAATAATGCAAGAGCATTTCTGAGGCTGAAGAAAAACACAACTCTTAAAACTGAGAAGGCTTATACAAGTGCCAAGCAAGAGGGATAACAAAAGACTCACAGCAAGGCAGATTACCATAAAGTTGCATAACATCTAAAATTGAAAATAACAACAGTTCTAAGAGAGGGAAAAAAAGTCATCTGCAAAGAAACAAAGAAAAAACTAACATCTCCCCTCCTCTTGGCAATTGCCAGGAAAGCTCTACCTGGGCTCCTCCTTCTGACGGGTCCTATGCACAGCGGAAATCATGATCTTGCACGAAAGTGAAATAAAAACATCTTCATGCACACTAAGTCAATCTTCCATGTGACTTCTCTTAAGAAGTGACTTGAGGATATGCTCCAGGAAAATGAGGGAGTAAATGAAATAAATAAATAAATAAAAAAGAAAAAAGAAGACATAGTCTAAGTTATACAGGCAGGGGAGGGGTAGTCCTAGAGAGTGCACGCAGAGGCCTCTCTTGCAGGAACAGGAGCTAGAAGCTCCGGGGCAGAGGGGAGCTGATGTAATGTGGCACTATCTGAGCATTGAAAAAATGCGGGTTATGATAAACAAGATGAAACAGAGGTGTATGAATCCACACCATACAAAACAGGTATAAGTGAAAGTTGGAGAACTCAGAGAGGCAAGCCAATAAGACAGAGCCAGAGAAGGAAATCCTGAGGGAGCTGGGCTTTTTTGAAGCAGCCTCTGGGAGGCATGGCCTCCACTTCCTCTCCTCCATGTTCATGAAGTCATGATCATAAACTCCTGGTCTTTTGGCTTTCAACTTCCAAGGATAACCCATGAGCAAATCCTAGGACCCTTAATCTTGATGGCAGAAGATAGTGTACATGTGAACACCCTGATCATGTAAAGCAAGATGATGTGGGCAAAATGTGAGCAAGAAACAGGAGGAAAGTGAAGAAAAGAAGAGGGAAGCACTATTGCCTTTCCTGGGTATGGAGTGCCAGAGGCGATAGAGTGAGAAAGAAAGGGGCTAAAGCTACAGACCTAATGAGTGAAAGTAAGATCGTGCCAACATGGGTATCAAATATGGGGAGAGGACAGGAGAGGGGGAAAATGGTGCACTGAACCATCCTCTTGTTTCTATTGAATAAATTAAATAATAAATTATATATTAATTTTAATAAAGACAATGAATATTGTCTAAAGGTAGCCAGTAAGAAATTGATATTTCTATTTTCTAATTAGGGATGTAAATAATAGAAGAAATAAAAGCATAAAACCCTGAGGAGTTATTTCCTCCAGAAGTGGAACTGGACTGAAGGTGAGAAAGTTTCGGGAGGGAATGAGACTGGCGCTCTAAAGTATTTCCATTATATACGATTTGATTAATTCAAAGAGGTCTATCTAAGTGACGGTAATAGCAAGAGGAGAATCCATGAACTGACCATTCAGTTTGACAGCTGGGACATCTCTATTAGTGACAGCCAGCGAGCATGGGAAGGGTTGCCCACAGTTGAGCATAAGGAAGGGGATGTGTTCCCACTGGGAATGGGTATGGAGAACTGGGCTCTCTGGGGCCAGCTGGTCCTCACCATTCTGGAGCCTTGGGTCCTTTCTGGGTCTCTTCCTGTGGGTGACAGGGTAGAGAGGGAACACAGGATGGTGAGGAATTTCTAGGGGATGGGCTGCAGATCACACCTCCTATATCTACCCCTCGTAAGCCACCCTCAGCTAGCAATTCATCTATTCTGCCCGGCGGCTGGGAAGTGTGGCCAGGTTTGTGTGTGTGACATGATGAGCCACAGCACCTCTGCTACAACTCACTGTCCCTCTGCACCCCATCCTCTGGCCTTCCCCAGCACAATCACTCTAGGATTGCGGCCCTTCCTTTTATTTTATAATGCTATCTAACTTGTGTTCGAGTGCCTAAGTGGGATCCTATTCAGCTCTTCTTGTTTTTGAGTTTGTAGAAATAGGATCATGTGATATCACATTCTTCTGAAATTTGCTTTTTTTTTTTTCAGTATCATGTCATTATACCTTGGATGTAGAATATATGTCCCTGGGTGTGATGCTATTGAATGCAGACATGAAGCTGGGATTTGCAGTCGCCTTAAGGCATGAGGGGGGGAATCAAAGACAGCAGCCAATGATCTGGCTTTCAAAAGATGAACCCATGAGTCCTTGGGCACCTTTCTTTCTTTTTTTCCTCTTTTCTTTTCTTCTTTTCTCTTCTCTTCTCTTCTTTCTCTTCTCTCTTCTTCTTCTCCTCCTCCTTCTTTTCTTTCTCCTCCTCCTCCTCCGCCTCCTCTTCCTCCTTCTTCTTCTCCTGTTTTTGTACTGGAGATAGAATCCAGGGCTTTCACACTTCCCTACCCCCTTTTTAATTAAAAAAGTTTTTTTTGAGATAGGGTCTCAAAAAGTTGATAAATTTCCAAGGCTATGCTCAAACTTGTGATCCTCCTGCATCAGCCTCTCAGAGTGGTGGGGTCACAGGCATCTGCCACACCAGTTTAACTCTGGAACAAGCCTCTCTCCTAACATGTGAGACAGAACCATGTTCTCACCAGTGTCAGATGCCTTCTGTTACCTGCAATCAACACCCATATTCTGAAGCCACTGTATTTGGTAAGCAGTGTAAGGCCGACTGACCACATAGACAGAGATGCATGTGTGTAATTTAGTAAGGAAAAGGATCAGAAAACAGAGTGTGCTGTAAAATGCCACCTAGTCCACAGGTCAATGTGGGTTTACTGTCATAGCCAACTCTCCCCCAAATCTCAGTGTGGGCACATCAAAGTTTATGCTCACTGACATGAATAGTTCAGTGTAGTGACAAACCTAAGTTTCTCTGTCTGTGGCTTCAGCCACTGGAGGACCTCTGGGTCCTCTTCTCTCCTTGCAATGAGAGGATGGTAGCAGAGTGATAGATCTGTGGGCTGGAAGTGTGCTACCACTCTCATTCACCTGGCTAAAGGGCACAGCACCATTAAAGAAAAAGGGACACAAGAACATTTGTTAAAGCACCATGAGGAGGAAAGTGTTCAGGATCGCAGGGTAAGGGGACAGCAACCACAGGATCTCACAATGGGAGAGAGGTCGGTGCAGCTCAGGGCACAGCCTGGGAGCATGGGGATTCACAGCCAAGGAGCGCATGGGCTCAGCTGGTGGAGGATGACCCAGACGAGCTATCTGTGGTGAGGGGAGATTCTGGCTAAGCCAACCTACCAGGTTTCTCACTGGTGGCAGCCCAGGCACTCAGATATCACCTGGAGTGGTGGGAGTGGGGGGCTGGTCAGGGACTGAGGGTGGTCAGATATTGAGGGTCAGGGTTCCGACTCAGTAGCAATCTCACTAGCCCTGGATTTCATGAGGAAGAGCAGAGATGGGCCCACAAAAAGCCTCAGGACTCTGACAACAGCTTGGCCAACAAGAACATTTGTCACCATACACAGGAGGTTGTATCCCAGGAAGTGGTGGGAGTTGGGGTGGTGAGCGCCTCTGCAACAACTGCTGCACATGAATGCAGAAACGTTTGTCCCAAGTAACCCCCCGCAGCTGCCTGTTGAGGCCGGGGTGAGCCTGGGACATTTCCTCTGCTTTCTCTTGGGCACTGTGGCTTCCTTTGAATGAATATATATTTTAGAATCAAAACATGGAGAATCAGAAGGATCTGGCTGGGGGAGGGGAACAGCATTTGTCACGCTCTCTGTGGAGTCAGACTGAGCCTTCCTGTACTTCCATTAACCAAGCCTATGCCCATGCTGCTGTCACCATCACCTCACTCTGAAGACACAGAGCAGAGGCCCTGATAGTGAGGAGACTCTCTTCCAGGTACAGACAAGGCCAATCCTACCCTGGCCGGAAATCCCACTGTGTGTCCTGCAGCACTCTAGAGCCTGCAGTGTAGACCAGAGAGGGAGACCTAAGCCAAGGACTCAGGATTATTTGAAAAGAACCAGAACATGCACATTTCAGGTTTATATTCAGAGTTTTCTAGGAACTCTTGTAGTAGAGTTATGGGGATAATTCTCCAGTCTAAAAATGTCAGCTACCTGGTATGGCGGGTGAATTATGTGCCCTCAAATTCACGTGTTGAAGTCCTAGTCCCCAGTACCTCTCAGTGTGACCGTATTTGGAGATAGGGTCTTTCAAAAGTGGCAGGTCATGAGTATGGGCCCTGACCAATCTGATCAGTGTCCTTATAAGAAAAGGAGATCAGGATACAGACACACCCAGAGGAGTAACCATGAGAGGACAGGGAGGATGGAACTGTCCACATGCGGAGGGGCGCAGCCCCAAGAGGAACCAGCCTATGACACCGTGATCGCAGACTTCCAGCCTTCAGAGGTGCGGGATGGAAATTTCTGAGGTCTAACCCACAGACCTGTGGCCTGGAGAAGCACAGATCACAGGCACCACGGCATCGCATTGCGGGAATTAAAACTCTGGGAAGCTGGCGAAGGGAGTGGGAAGGAAAGCGCATTTTAATGAATGTGTGTTCTGATCTTGTAGTGTTGTCTTTGGAATTTTATCTTGAAAATGAAATTTAAAACACATGTAGGAGGTTTAATGAATTGGAAATGCCTGCCTCATGGCTGTTCCAAAGGGGGAAAAAACAACTAAACTAAAATTAGATGGGTAAGTGTTTGTACAATTTGGGAAACATTATAAAGATAGATATTATACTCAGAACCCCCCAAAGTTAGCCAGAGTAGAAATGGACTCACCCACCATTGCCACCATAGAAGGCAAATGTCTCATGGTAGTTTGTGTCTGCCTGGAACACCCAAGGAAAACTCATCAGAAATCACAAGCTACCCATGGATGTGACTGCATCATTAATATTCATGTTCCATCTCTCTAATTTAATGATCACTAAAACACAACCAGAACCAAATAATAAACTGGGGAAATATTTTATGACATATGTTTGGACAATAGGGTAGTGACTAAGGACATGACAATCTTATCATGAATAAACAATAGAAGTAGGCTGTGCACAGGCGGCCATGGTCATGAACCAGAAAGTCACACAAGGATGTGTACCAATAGTCTGCCCACAGACAGAAAACTGCTCACATCCATTAATCACAGAACACCTGCAAATATGAGCAAGAAGATACACGCTTCCACCCAACAGCATGCAAGTATGGAAACATAACCTTACCCAATCTGCGCCAGCCTGCCTGACAGGGACAGGCAGTGTGTGGCTCTCCTGGCAGCATGCTCACTGCTGCATGCAGGATACCTTGGGGGAGGTGGTCTTGGGGTGGAGATAGGGCTGTGTGTGGGATGTGTGTCCAAAGGCATGTTTCAGTGACACTCATTTATCCCTCACTCCTTCTGTGCACTGTGATGGGCAGAAATCAGAGGAAATGAGGTAGAGCCGACCAGTCCCTCCCCAGGGTACATAGAGAATTGCAGCCCAGTGGGGAGTGAGGGCAGGTCCCTTAAGAGAGATATGGCTATCAGCAGAGGGTAGAGAGTGTCTGGGCAGAGAGTTACACCCAGGGAAGATGTGGAGGGAGGCCTCAGGCCTGACCCATGCAGGGATTGATTATTCATCCTGAGAGTGATAGGAGGTTGCTGAAGGAGGAAAAGGGTGATTGTGTCCCCTCCCTCAATGCCTGGTGGAGAATGGACACAGGAGACTTTGGGGCTAAGGGCAGGATGGGAGGTAGCCGGTCCTGAGTAGCACAGGGACAGAGGGTAGACAAGGTGATCACGGCACAGTGGAGTGCTGGGAGCCCTCTGTGGTTAGACCAGCAAATACTCAGGGCTATGGCTAAGGAGAAGTGAAAAGATCCGCCACCGCGTGCGTGTGACTTCAACATGTATGAGGGGAGAAGAGTGCGGGGGAGGGGAAAGAAGACAGTGCACCCCAAAGGTAACTGTGTTTGTCTCTGCACTGTGCAATTATGGGCAATTTTTTCCCTTCCATTGTTTGTTTCTCAAGTGTTCTGCCTTGAACAAATATTGACTTAGTAATTTTAAAAAAGTTTTACAAAGAAGATAAAAGCACCTCACAAAGGCTCCTTGTTTCTCCCTTGCCAGGTGGACGCACCCAGCAGTCTGGGCCTCCCCAGAGGTGGATAGGCTTCACTCACCTGCCTGGCACACAGTAAGCAAATGCCTGGCCTCTGTCCTGGCTTGTCTGCTGTCCTGAAATGCCACCTGGGAGTGGGTACCTCAGTGTCCCCAGAGGGGCTGCTGCTGCTGCTCCTGCTCTGCCTGCCTTGGAGGTTTCTCCTGTCCCCCTCAAATCCCCTAGAGTACACCAAAGCTGGGGAGGTGCATCTGTGTCTGCAGGTACAATGTGGGTGATGACACAGTGTCCCACACAAGGCCACCAGCAGGGAGGGAAGCCGGCCATGGAGCCCAGGAGCTCCAGTGTGGCACTTGGCCCAAGGGTGTAGGGTGTGGCTAGAGGTGACGACTGTGTGACAGCTGACAAGAAAGACCAGGAAGCCTGTGCTTCACCCCCACATTTTGGAGTGAGTTTGGGAGACGCATTTTCAGGGAGTGGAGCTCATGTACGTGAGTATACACACACATGCTTGCAGAACCTGGCACAGACTCACACGCAGCCCCCCCTCACACACTCAGTCTTGCAGCTGTTTATACCTGCACGCAGAGCCCAACACCCCACTGCCACACAGCCTTCCAATACACACATCCAGCTGCACATACAAATACATGTTAGCCTTGCATGCACAGATACTCATACCCCAGAGGAAAAGTGGGCAGTGAGGCTGGGGCCTGAGGACACTGGGGGAGCCAACAGGTCCCACCCTTCGGGCCCCTCTGGTGCTGGTGGTTTGAAACTGCTCTCTCCCAGAGGGTTCACTGTGTCCCCACAGGGTCCTCACACCTGCTTCTCGGGGGACCTGGGGTACTCAGGGGTGAAGAAGCCACTGCCTTCCCTGTGCACAGCACAACCCACACAGGAGGACCTTTGAGGCTTGGGAGCCAAAGAAGATGACGAGGGTAATGCACACCCCAGTGCTCATGGCAGGAAGTATCTGGCAATCTGGACACAGGGTCTTTCCTGGCAGAGTGGAGGTTGAGGGGCACTCCCTGCACCAAGAGCTGTGGCCCTGGCCCCTAGGTGTGGGAGACATCAGGAGGAAGGAGGTGGAATATGGTCTCTGGGAAACATCCCACCCAGGTGAGGAGGGGAAGTGGCACCCGAAGAATATCCAAGGCCAGGTGGCTCTGGCCATGTCCACTGGCCCCTCTGGGGCTCTGCTCACAGCAGAACATGTTTTTGGTGAACAGGGTCAGCCTGCCACCCCAAAGAGACAGGGCCTTCTGGGGAGATGATCAGTCCCTGCCTCCTTATTTACTGGCCGTGTGAGTATGGGCAAATTACTCAACCTTTCTGTGCCCCAGTTTCCTCATCAGTAAACCAGGGCCTAAGTCAGGGGCTGTTGAGAACTGAGTTAAAAAACACTGGTGGATGTGCAGATCATCATCAGACATGTAAGCACCTCCTGGGGAGGACCAGCAGGGGCCTGGGCAGCTCTGGAGGAAGAGAAGCAGCCAGAGCCTGGGAGTCCATCAGGAAAGCCAGGTGGGACACTTTCAATAACATGAGAAGAAACAGATAGAGGGATGCAGAGGACAGCTCCTGCGGCCTGTTACCATCACCATATGCCACGCTGAGTGAAGAGAGTGGCCAAGAAGAAAGAGACAGGCTGCTCCTTGCCTCCTGCACACTGCCTGTGGGCTTGCTGCATGAGAAAAGCAAGTCAAGGAATCAAGTCTTGTAAGAGGAGGCTCAGGAAGTGGGGTAGCCAGGCCCCTCATGCAGGAGGGGCATCCCATGTATAACTTTCTCATCCCATGTATAACTTTGTGTATCTACAGATGGTGCCACCAACTCAAGACAGAAGTGTTTCCTTTCTCAAATGGACATTAAGAGATTTTTAAAAACCTTGGCTAGAGTTTGAGATCAGGGCCTGGGTGGACAAATTGGCCTTTGATGCAAGGTCACGGTGCAGGTGGGGAGGCTCTGTAGACCACCTTTGGCCAGCCCATTCTCCCAGGAAGAGGAGCAAGTGCTGGCTGCAGGTATCTGATGGGAGCCTCTGAACTGTTTTTATGCTAGGACTCACACCAACCACTTTCGATGGGTTGGAGTGCAAAGGTGACTGGAATGGCAAGGAGGAGGGACAATGATCATCCTTAAATAAGAAAGTTACACTAGACAATAGTGAGGGCTGAGGTAGACAAACCAGGGACAGGAAGAAGGGATGGGAGATCTGGTGGTTTCTACATTTTGTGGGAGCTCCAGGGGCAGAACAGGTGTGCAACTGGGGAAGGAGACAAGATGAGGCTTAATGATGATGGTCTTAGGGAGAAGGGGTTATCATGGGACAGTGGGGGAGCAAGGGAATGTCTGTCTCGGCCTTGGACCCAGAGCATCGGGTAGCTGCTGCCCTTGTGGGGTACAGGGCTATGCTGATGACAATCCCACATGGTCATTCTGCAGGAAAAGGGCTCAAAACACCATGCCCAGGAGCAGGCAATGGGTAAATCCTTCAGACCCCCTAAAGGTGCTTTATGCAGGCTGGAGATACAAGCAGCTTTCTGTTTAAGGAAGATCCTTGCTCCTTCTGTGGGTGGGAGGACGGGTCACACAGTGAGCCTTGTGGGGGCTGCTGAGCGCTCTGGCATGGAGGACAGAGGGGGTTCTGTGCCAAGGGTCATGTCCCTGACTGGCAGGTTGATGAAACCCAGAAGGGCTGTGTGCAGTTCAGAGAGGACAAATCCACAAAAGAGGTAGACTTGCCTAATAATAGGTACAGAAAATATTTAACAGCAAAAGAGACAATAAAACATGTAATTAGCAACTGTGTGGCATGGCCGCCAGGGATTACAGCGGAAGGCACTCACGTGCAGCCAGAGTGGCAGGCAGCTCTGGAACGGGCTCTGAGAGGGCAGCTGTGGCTGACAGGGGACCTGGGGAACCAGGCTCTGGATGTGGCTCCTGGCCCCAGTTTCTGCCCATGAGCCATGGGACTCAGTGTGCCATGTTCTTCATCCACCAAATGGGGCTGTTGGTAGTGTGTGCCACAGAGGACTATTGTGAAGACCAGATGAGGTGGGATGGTAAGCGTTCAGCGAGCATTTGGCCCAAGGGCTTAATCGACTCTGTTGTCATTATTAATATCACCTCCTCATCATTGGCATCTTTCCCATCATCACCATCGGCACTCTCTTCCCACTGTCCCATCGGCTGCATTATTCTCACCGCATCAATGCCATAACTGTCATCATTATGATCACCCGCATTATTATCACCATTATTCTCACACCATCAGCACCACTGATACCACCTCTGGGCCATCATAACCATCATGCTTGTTACCGCCATCACATTTATCATCACCACCATCATCACTATCATCTTTCAATTACTGCTGTGTTTTAAGACGGACATCAGGAGACCCCCGTAGTCTTAGGAGCAGCTGCACAGAGCCATGATACATCTTAGACCATCCCGTGGTGAGGAGAAGGAATTAGAGGAGCCACACGGCTTGTCTGATGCCACAGACCACCAGTGTGGTAGCAGCAGATGTCAAAAGGTGGCTCCCAGCCCCTGTACCTGCCATGCCCACTTATTACGACTCCTGAAATTTGCATCTCTATTTCTTCCTAAGCAGATAAAGAAGGAAACAAGCAAGTTCTGCGAAGTTACTCTCCATTTGTTACTTACACACACATGGGTGCTGACTGCAAGCACGCTGGGCACATAAGGGAAGGACCCTGTGCTGTGGGCTCTCAGGGCAGCAAGGGACACAGACAGGGCCCAGGCACTCCCATCATTTGTTCAGATGCACATGGAAACAGAGCTTTCATGTGGTAGAAGGGGCAGAAGAGTAGTACTGTAACCATCATCCTGAGGGCAGAGGGTCACAGAAAGCTGTGCAAGGGAGAGGTTCTGAATCTCTGACACTGGGTCAGCTAAAGGACTGAGGGGAGCCATCTAGAGGAGGTGGCCCTCACATTGATCAGAGGGATGCTAGAGAGTTTTGCAGGGCCATTCCAGAGGTTTCAACCAGAACAAGATATTGGCGGGAGGTGGGAAGGAGACCAGTTTAGCTTTAGCCTCCAAGCTAAAAGGTGGGCAGGTTACATCAGGGGCAGACCCTACCCCATAGGGGACCTTGCTGCACTTAGGACACCCTAGGTTTTCAGGGAAGATGCCATCACCTGAGAGCAAGATAGCCCTACCTGCCTCCCATCCACCTGCACCAGGGCTACTTAACCTTCTCTGTGACCTTCTCTGAAGCTCTGTAGTTGTTTGGGTTTAGAGTTGCACCCACCTATCTCCTCTGCCAGCCTGCCTATTGTCACCATCCCCTAGTCCAGCCCTCCCTCTCTCTGCTGTGGGGACTTCAGCCCTTTCCCTCTCCCTACACTGAGCAGGGGCTACAGCATTGAGTCAAATTACTCAGTGCTGCCCTCTGTAAGTCCTCTCTGCACATTTGCTGTCTACAGCTGCATGTCTTGGAATTTTGACACTTACTGAATGCATACTATCTGACAGGGACTTTATGGGAGCTTTAGGAGATATTGATTCGTTGACTCCTGAGACAATGCCCCCCATGGAGAAAGATCACCTGTCGTTGTGGAAATTCAGGCTCAAGTTAAGTAGCTTATCCAGTCCCCAACATGGGGTAGCAGGTGAGTGTGGGAGGCACTCTCGAGAGTGGAGACACAGTATTCTTACAGTGAGCCTGCTACCTCTCACTGGGAGGAGCCAATGACAAAAGGACCTGTACCGTACTGGGTAAAGCCCGGAGAAGAGTCTTGCCATTTGGGATATTTGATCAAGAGCACATGCACTGTGTTTATGTAGGCCACTTCTGGGCTCTGCATGACATCACTGGGGCCTTTGAGAAGTAGGGAGCACAGAGTCAGCCCAGGGAGTATGGAGTTCCAGCCAGGGTCAAGTTGCCTTCTGAGGTCCATTGGCTGTTTGGCCTTGGGTCAGTGCTTGGCTTCGGGGTCTCTGTGTCCCTCCTTGCACAGAGCCAGGTGGAGCATGTGCTCAGTGTATGCTGTGACTGTTTACCATAAGGCACTGCCTCTGTGGGGCCCTTTGCCTTTGTCCTTGACACCACAGAGAAGACCAGAACCTGTGTCCCCAGAGCCTGGTGACCTGAAGGCAGCCTGCCTGGTCCAGCCTCTGATCTCCACTGACCCCTACTGGGAGAGCCACCAGGCCACAGAAGAGCAGAGAGCCCCTGCAACAAGGCAGGGTGCCTTCCAGCCCCTCCTTCCCCTGCCCCTGGGCCCCACCCTGCCACACTGCCTCCCCCTGCACCTATTACTCTGTGATTAGATATACATCTTTGGTTCCTATCAAGGAGCTTGTGAACTGGGCCATTATGTGGAGGAAAATGTGTTTTTCGATGATCACCAGGGAGAGGAGCCGCTGCCAGCGCGGGAGTAGAATCAATTTGTGCCCGGGAAGGCCCAGCCATCCGTCTCCGTTTGCGAGTAATTTAGGCCTCTGAGCCGACAGAGCAGATAGAATTGTGGCCACACTGGACTGGCGTCCATGGCCCAGCTGAGGAATGCTGTGGCCATTATCTCCAGGCAGCTGCCTGTGGTGAGGGTGGGGGTGGGGGTGGAGGGAGGATGGTGGGAGGGAGGAACACAGGTCTGGCAGGAAGAGCTATGACTCCCACAGATGTGGACCAGGCGGTGGGTTACATGTCCCTATGATGACCTCCATGTGGCTCTGAACTGAGGGGTTTGGTTTTGTGTAGCAGTCACAGGACAGGAGGGGTGGCCCTGGGATGGAGTTTGCACACATTGCTCTAGAGCCGAGCTTTCTTTCCACTGGCCCAGGCTGGCTTCTCTGCCATCAGTCACCCTGCTGAGTGACTCAGGACTGAAATAGCAGTAACGCCATGGAGAAGGGGGGTGTGGGGGCCCTAAGGGCACAACAACTCATACCCTTACACCTCCTGGAGCTTCGTGCACATCCATCTCCTGACCCCACACCCAGAGGTGAGAGATAGGTGAGGCCTCAGGGTCCAGTGTGCTCCAGCAGGGCCAGTTTGGCCATTGTCATCTATTCTGGGTGTTCTCGCACTTCAGCCTGACAAGGCCACCAGGAGGAGGCCCAAGGGACGTCTTATGGAAGAGGGACCCTGCTCTTCAGACCAGTGCCTAGACCCTGGTGTTGACGGACCCTCTGGAATCTGTCACAGAGGGCTGCCTGAGTATAGAGAACCAGGCTTTAGTTTGGGGTCTGCGGGCTGCACGAAAGAGCTAGGGACAGACTTAATCCCAGTGAAGAGGCAGGAAGCTCTGCTCAATCACTGTTGCTGAGGTGTCCCTGCCACATCCTGCTGCTGACCCTCAGGGGGCCTGGCTGTGGGTATCCTGTGGGATGATAGCAACAGGATACCAGGGCAATCAATGAAACTGCAGAAGGGCTGATAGGCTGTGTCTCCCCTGCAGCATCAGCCCCTTAGCGGGTCTACCCGTGGCCCATGCCTGCTTCCCAGGCAGGAGCAAGGCCTCTAGAGAGTAGCCAGCAGGCATTCGAGGTCATATCAGCAAACAGTGTGGCAGGGCTGGAGGCAGGGCTGCCTCCTCAGGGTCTGTCCTGCTCCCCCCACAGCACACCCCCAACAGACAGTGGCCGTGGGTGGGCCTGGGGACTCTTTGGGATACTATGAGTCCCGTGCATGTCCAGAATTGCCCCCCTACGAGGCCAACCCTGAGATGAACTTCCAGCTACAGGCACTGTCACTGAGACCCAGGAGGGACTAGGCAGCATGCACACGCATGTTCACACCTGAAAACAGGCTTCTGCTGAGTCATGACGCCACCTTCCTGCCTTTTCTTGCACTGTTAGTGAAGACAGAAATTTACTTTTAACAGCCTTCCATATCTAACCATGAAAATATTAGCCTGTTAAAGTATCTTTCTTAGAGGGGGAAAAATGTCCATAGAGAAAATCTCAGGTCTGCTAAAGAATACAAATAACTCCTGGCTGGTGTTAATTAAGCCTTTGGCACTTGGGCTTGACTGAAAGGAGGAGCTGTATGCCCCAGGCCTGGGTATCAGGGCTGATGGCCCATCCTGAGCTGGGGACACCACTATTCCTGTCCCTTTGCCCCTTCCCGCTGAGATCTCATGTCTCCTCTGCCTTGGGGGCAGCACCACTGCCTAGAGGGACACTCCACTGTCCAGCACTCCTCTGTGCTGCATCCACCCTCACACCCACTGGGGTCCCATCTTGCCAGCCCCATCACTGCCCAGGCTGGCTCTCACTTTCTTCCTGTGTGGCCCCCTGAGGAGTCCCCACCTACTCTTGGTGGGCTCTGTCCTCACCCAGATCTTATCTTGGACCTATGCCTCCCTGGGAGCCCCTGGCCATAAGGAGTGGTGGTCAGGAGACTGACCATGAGAGGCTAAGCTGCCCACCCACAGTAATCCAAGGCCACATTGATCTAGAGAAAAGAAACTCCCAACCTGCTAGATGTCTGGTACGAGTTTGTGTTCTCTAAAAGCGAAGAATGAATTTCAGGAACAACAGAGGTTAAAAGCAGAATATATTTATTGGGGGAAAGAAAGCTTCTGATGGAGAGAGACAGAAGGGGTCCCGAGTGGGTGGCCAAGGATCCTGCCTTTTCTAGGGATTTTTATAGAGAAAATCCACGAGGTGAGGCGGGTCCAAGGTGGGGAAAAAATGGGGAATCACAAGGTGGGACAAAACTATGGTCAACCAATAAGATTACAAGTATAATTGCTCAGGTAAAATTGATTAAATCAGGATCAAATTGGGAAGCAAATAATGTAGCAAGCGAGCATGAATACAGAACATGGGCTTTTCCTATAGGGGGTTGGGTCAGTGGCTCTACCTGGCTTCCTCAAGCTGATGGATACCTACTTAGAATATCAGTCCCTGATGTTTATCCTTAGGAAGTATGTGAGTGCGTTCATTTTATCTTTTGTCTTGAGGTCTGGCCCACAGCGGAGGTGCCTGTCTCCCCTACAGTTGCAAGGTGTCTCGTCTTCTGCACTGGCTCCTTCAAGGGCCTACCTTTATCTGACTGCCTATAATATTTTTATCTAACTTAGCTGCCTATAACAACATCACTCAGCTCACCATGCAGGGAAGATGTGTTGCAGAGGTAATGGCCCACCCACGGCCAGGCAGCTCGTGGGGACCAGGTGGCAGCTGGCGACAAGTAGCCAAGGTCAGGTGAGTTGGGGCCTTGAGCTCCAGGGACCCAGAGGCCAATTCCTGCAGACCAGGGAGGGGTATGTGTGTGTGTGTGTGTGTGTGTGTGTGTGTGTGTATGGGGGGTTGTATCCTTCAGGGTCTGGACAGACAAATGTAGGCCGTGTTAGCCTGCAAGAGAGAGAGTCACAGCCACAGAGATGCCTTCACTGCTTTCATAAACTCTTTATTTTAATGAGCTTTGGATTCATAGGTTCGTTGGTGGGGACTTCTCAGCACACTGGGGTCCTGCTGTAGCATCTCATTCAGTGTGGTGCACAGTCAGCTCAGGGAGCTTGACTGAGATGCAATGTGTGACTAATACCCACACCTTGTTCAGATTCCCTCAGCTTCCTAATCTTCCTATTCCAGAACCCACTCTGATACCACATCATGTTTAGTCACCTTTTCTATTATCTTCTCTCCATGTAAACCAGGCATATAGTGAAATCTTAGATGTGAGGCTCTCTGGTCATTCATAGGGTGTTGTGCCCCATTAGGTGGAGCCTCCCACTCCCCAGACATTCCTTTATACTGCACACCAAGGAACCACACAGTATATGTCCTTTGTGTCTGGCTTTTCCACTCTGCATTACACTATGTTCATTCCTAAGACACAGCCGTGGGAGTTGCAGGTAGTAAAATGATTTCATTGAGAACTGCTTCAAGTTAGCCAGGCATGGTAGTGCGTGCCTGTAATCTTAGTCTGGAAGGCTGAGGCAAGAGGACCCCAAATTTGAACTCAGCCTGGGCAATTTATCAACTAGGCTAAATTTTGAGTCACCCTATCTCAAAAAATAATGTTTTAAAAGGGTTGGGATATAGCTCAATGGTACAGAGAATAAAATAAGGACTGCTTTATTTATTTATTTATTTTTTTGTGGGTACCGGGGATCGACTCAGGACCTCGTGCGCCAGCAGGCGCCCGTGCCACTGAGCGATATTACCAGCCCTTTTCTGGTATGTGGGTTCCGGGAGTCCAACTCGGGCCCTCGCGCTTGCCAGGCAGGCGCTTATGCCACTGAGCCATCTCACCAGCTCCCTGCTTCTGTACCCTATTCACATCAACATGCCTAATATTCCACCCAAGACTTCTCTGGATGCACTGGGATTCTGCCCTTCAGACCCTTCCCTACTGGCCGCTCTGTGCGCCCCCTCTG
Source organism: Erethizon dorsatum (assembly GCA_028451465.1). Classification (NCBI taxonomy): domain Eukaryota; kingdom Metazoa; phylum Chordata; class Mammalia; order Rodentia; family Erethizontidae; genus Erethizon; species Erethizon dorsatum. Next base: position 68,020,715 of record CM051828.1, on the reverse strand, counting down.
TCTGCATATGCCCATAAGTGGTGGGTATTACTGATCTGAAGAGTTTAACTTCTCCATGCTGGCATCATAGTATACTTGACAGTCTGCTCTCTACTCTCCACCCCAGTGTAGCCTGAGCTCAGCTGTCCTACTGCCATGGCTCTGGTCCATTCTTCCACCTCCTTCACAGGTCTAACTGGAGCACATGTCCCGTTGATCAGCCTGTCCTCTGCTGACCAAGGTCAGGCTGCTGTCACACACTCTTAGAAACATACAGCCCCAGAGACGTGTGTGAGCTTCCATGGGGTTTACCTGCATGCGCGCTTGCTGGATTTCCATCTGCACCATCAACACTGCAGCAGTTTTTCATAAAATGCCTGAGATTCACATTACCTGCATCCAGTCACATTGGCACTGGCTGGATGCACTGATCTTGCCAGTTTGCTGAAAATGAAACCAGGTCTCCTGCTGTAGTTTCTATTTCTTAGGTTACGTTGAATACTTTATTGACCATTCATGCATCTTTTTTTCTGTAATGTCACTATTCATGTATGTTTATATATTTTTCTTTGGAGTATTTTGTCTTTTCCTTAAAGGTATGTGGGCTTCATTGTATATTATGGATAATAATACCATCCTGATTATGTGCATTAAAAGTGTTTCCTGCCAGAACATGTTTTATCACTTTACATCTGTACATAGTTTTTCCATTCTGTTTCTGTGAATTGGTCCACTTCATCTGAGCTTGTGAATTTGTTGGCATAAAGTTTTTCATTTTATTTCCTCTTTTGCATTCTAATGTGCTTATTTCTCTACTCTCTCTTTTCTTCATTCAACTTGTCAGAGGTCAGTCTAATCACACACATGCATGCACACACAAAACTAATAGCAAAACTTTGATTTGGCTACTGTGTTTTCTATTTTTAAATGTCTACTGTTATCTTGATTATTCTCTTCCTTCTGTTCTACATATTTCTTTGTTTTGCCATTTTACTCTTTAGCTTCTTGAGCTAAAAATTTAACCATTTTTATTTTCTATTGCTTGCTGAATGCACTTACCACTGAATATTAGTATATTTTTATCACTCACTTCTAAATGTTTTTAAACTCTCCATTTGTGATTTTTTAAAAGCATATAATAGTTTTATCAAATTTTGGAAGTTTAGAGCCATTGTTTCTTCAAGTATTTATTTATGTTTGATATTATCCCACATATCCCCGGGGCTGTGTTCATTTTTCTCTAGTCTCTTCCTCTCTGTTCTCCAGATTGGATAATTTCTATTGATCTATCCTGGAGTTCACTTAGTCTTCTGCCATCTCCAGTCTTCTCTAAAGCCCATTTGGTGAATTTTTCATTTCACCCATTGTAACTTCCATTTGAAGAATTTCCATTGGATTATTGTACTACTATTTGTAAAGCCAAGATATGGAATCAACAAATGTGTCCATTGATGGATGAATAGATAAAGAAAATGTGGACTATATATGCGCTAAAATAGTACTCAGCCATAGAAAAGAGTACAATCTTGTCATTTGCAGCAACCTCGATGAGTCTGGAGGACACTGTGTGAAGCGAAGTAGGTCACGCACAGAAAGTCAAATATTGCATGTACCCACTCATATGTAGAAGCTAAGTAAGTTGATCTCATAGGAGAAGGAAGTAGAATAGAGGCCACTAGAGGCAGGAAAAGGGAGAGGTGGGGGATAGAGAGGGTAAGTAATGAACACCAAGATGTAGATCAGTAGGAGGAATGTGTTCTAGTGATCTAGAGATCTAATGATCTGAGAGTGACTGTAGTTAATAGTAATTTTTGTATATTTCAAAATAGGCAGAAGCGAGGATTTTGAATGTTCCCAACATAAAGAAATATAAATGTTTGAAGTGATGGAAATGCTAATTACCTTGATTTGATCATTATATATGCTATACATCAAAATATCACACTGTATTCTCAAATATGTGCAGTTATGATGTGTGGATTACAATTCTTTTTATTGTTACCATTTCTCTACTGACATTGTCTTGCTGATAACTCATAAGATTATATTTGCTTTAATTTGTTGACAATACCTTCCTGAATAAATTTATAATTAAAGTTTTTATCTATCAAGTCTAGCATCTGGGCCATCTCAGGCTTGGCTTCCATGGATCATCTCATGTTTTGGGGTCACCAATCACATTTTTCTCTTCCTGTTTCGTCAAGTGATTTTTGATTGGATTCTAGCCTCTGTGGATGGTGTGGCAAAGACAGTGGATTCTGTTTTCTTTCTCTGATGGAAGCTGATTTTCATCTGGCAGACAGTTCAGTTACAAGCTGCTCCCCATGAACCCGTGAGGGCTTCGTCAGTGTGGATCTCAGAAAGCTAAGGTGCCTCATGTACCCCTACCTTGGGGGATGCACTGCCACCCTGCTCCCCCGGGTTGTTGCCAGGGAATTAATAACAAGCTTTGTTGGCATGTGTCTGGGATGGATTTACTTTCAGGCTTGGTCTTACTCTTGAGCCACAGCATGTCTGGTTTACTTTCTTAGCATAGCTCCCAGTTTTCTGATTCCCTGCCCCACTGATTCCAGGTGTTTTAGATGCCCAAAGACCAATTCCTTCCTAGTGAACTGAGAGGGGCACTGTACTCTGTCTAGACCCAGTTCTCTGTGTCCTGGCTGGGAAGTTGGCCCCCAAGCAGATTGCCAGACAGCCATGGTGTCATCTTAGAGTTTCTCTCCCCTCAAGTCTGGTACATGTTGGTGGTGAGGGGTAAATACATATGACCAGTTCCAGCATGGTCAGAGGGAGAGGTCCCTCAAACCCATAAGGTTTTTAAGACTGCACTTATTCATTTTCTTATTATCATTGAAGTGCAATATATCTAAAGTAAAATCTAAAGTAACATCTGCCCAGTTGGATGAGATTTGACAATTGTAATACAGGACATTGGTAGCACCCCAAATTTCCCTCACACAATTTGGCACTCACTTATCCCCCACTCTCAGAAGCAACTACTACCATGCTTTCTATCATCATATATTAGTTGAAACTATTCTAGAATTTCATGTGAATGGAGCCATCTGATGTCTACCTCTTTTATGTTTGATCTTTTCTTTCAAAATGTTGGAGGATTCATTATTGTTGAAAATATCATTTCTTTTTATAGCTGAAGAGCATAGCATTGTATGAATGTAACACACATTTGCTTATTCTCTGGTTAATGGTCATAGTAAGATAATTTGTTAGATCACAAAAAAATAACAAGAGAAGCAGGGCAGAAGAAGTTGGAACTAAACTAACATGATAGAATAGATGTGGAAGAGGTATGGTGTTCCCAAAGTAATGCAGAGATCAGATCCTGGTAGGCAGGTCAGTGTGGTGGTGAGGACCACAGTGAAGACTGAGGATGTGTGGAAAGTAATGAAGATTTGAGCATTGTGACTTTGGTTGTCAGCAGAGTGGACCTGCCATTCTAAGATGCCCACTGACCTTGGCTATTCTCCTGCCTTCTGGGGACAAGCTGCCTGGTATCTGAGCTTGAGCACCTGTAAGACAGGATGGGAAGGGGAGAACAGGGAAAGCTGCTTGGCTCCCACTTATCCAATGAACATGATGCTCAAGGGAACAAATCAATAAAACTCCTGTCACTTCTGCTTGGGGCTGAGCAGGAGCCGAAATATTGATCTCAGGATCAGACACCTTATTCAAGGCAAGAGTGAGGCATCTTCTCTGGCAGAGAGGAAATGAGGTTTGCATTGAACTTGGCTGGAGGACACCCATGCTATTGTCTCTGAACCTCAATAAGCCTGCAGAGCTGATGTGAAAAGAGGGAAGGAGCCTTCCTGGGGGACTGTGTCCCAGTCCCTGCTGGCCTAAAGGCTGGAGAAATGTGGGATGTGGAGGGTCTGTGCTGCCCCCATCACCCCTCGCAAATATGCACCCCTCCACCAAAGCCTGTGTCGATGCCCCTGAAGACACTTCACTGGAGAGATGCCTTCCAAGTTCAAAGATGTGCTATGCTGCTTCCTGGCTGACCCAGGACTAGATGGAGTCTATAGACAGAGGAGGCACTGGCCTGAGGACAGAGGCTCTGTCAGTCTGCATGAGCCTTTGTCAGCTCTTTCCCCTGCTCTGGGGAAGTGATCAGCGGGGTTGGCAACTTGGGATCCCTGGCTCTCCTCCCATGTCCTCTCATGTCCATTGACCTTTGTGCCTTGACTCCTGCCCCTAAGCAGCTTGTATCATGGTTGAGAGCCAGCCTCAAATTTCTGAGAAATGCTGATTTGAATCATTTTCTAGTTGGGATCCTCAGCAAACCACTTAACCTACTCAGAGCCTTGGTTTCCCTAGGTGGCTATCAGACAAAACTGGCCCCTGAACTGGCCTTCAGGCTGGAGGGGCTGTGTGTTCCACAGGAGCACTGAGCCTGGACTATGAATACTACTGACTTCCTTCTTGGGGGACACTTGTATCCTAGCCCAGCACCATAACTCATCCACTATGAGATCTGGACAGTTATAAAACAAGAAGCCCTAATTATAAAATCGTAAGAGCCATTCATTCCTCTCAGTGTGTGTTCATCTCAGGAGCCAGTTGCTTATGGTTTAAGAATCCCCTCCAGGCTCAGTATGTGCAGCTAGGCTGAGTAGCCAGATCTGCTTTAAGTATCCCATGCCCCTCTAGAGGGACATGTGGGTTGTAGTGACCTGGGCAGAGCTGGAAAAGGCCAACGGGACCAAGAAACCTTTGGGAAAGGGAGGAGCATGTGCGGAGTTGCCCCACAAAAGGAACCAGAGAAAGATGTTTGGGTGCAGAAACAGATGATGGATCTAGAAGAAAGAACACAAGTCCCAAACCAGGCTCCTGTGCACCAATACTAACTTTCTAATGGGAGATGTTATCTTAAATTATCGAGGCCTGTGTGAACTATTCAAAATTTTGGTTTGGATGATCAGCAATGAATTTGGAGAAAAACATTAAGCTAAATGTACATCTCATGTCTGAAAATAAATTCCAGATGAATTTTAAAAACTAAAATTAGTACTTGGAATAAAACATGAAAATATTAAAAGAAAATATAGGGTAATAGTCTTAAAATTTTGGAATCCAGGAAATCCTCTAAGGAAGGCATGAAACCCATAAGAAACAGGCAAATATTGACATCTTTGGAGTCATAAAAAAGAAAAAAATTTATATGTGATCAAAAAACACCAAAAACAAGATTTAAAATGATAGCAACAATCTAGATAGTGCATTTTGCTGAAATTTAAATAGAGTGGATCAATTCCCATTAATATATGAAGAACACCCATGCATAAACAATGAAAAGGGATATCACACAAAGGTGTGGTCAACTCAGGGCAGAAGAACCCAGACTCTCAATATGAACCTAGAGATGCTCTATAGCATCGTTACAGGGAGATGTAGATTAAATCAATGGTGATATTTGGTTTGTTAACCAATAGTGAGGGAAACATAAAATATTGATCCTACCAGGTGCCCTTGACGGTGTGCACACAAGAGGGGCCCTGTACTCTGTCAGTGAGACACAGATTTGTGAAGCCTCATGGAAGGCAGTGTGACAGAGCCTATTAAGATGGGACTGGTCAGTTGCACCTGTAATGAAGACGTGCACATGCCGGTGCATCATGCACACAGAGGTGGCAGCTATGGCCACTGTGGCACGATCAGTGAAAACAAGAGAGCATCAGAGGGCTCCTCATAGAGGGGCATGACTGGACCCACGTCCCAGAGCAGTGGGCAGTCAACATAAGGAAGGAAGCGGTCCTGTCTCCACTCATAGGGAGACATGTATCAGCTACTTTTCCCAATACCTGCAGGGAAATCGTGTGTACATTAGCACAGTGGGCTGCAGAAAGGTACCCATGGAACCAGGGCTTTCTTCAGGTGGGGAGAACAGCTGCAGAACATGTCCAATGGGAACATTTTCCCTTTCTCCTCTGTCTCCTCCCACTCAATTTCAACATTTTTCAGTTAAGAATACGACATCCATTCCTTGTCTAGCAGAAAGCCAAAAGGAAAGCAAATCTCATGGGAAAGAGTGCCATGAGATTCCTGGCCTGGGGCTGGAATCCCAGGGACTCCATACACACTGGCTGCACCCCAGGCATGGCTGGAGGCTGGTAACCCCAGGAAGGACTGGTTGCCTGCTGCAACCCACACGGGGCTGCCTTTGCCAGAGCTGGTTGTGCATTTTCATCTGACCCAGGCTGGTGCTGGAGGTGGCTTGCGGCTACTGGAGGATGCTCTCCAGACTCAGCAATGTCCCCATCGAAGCTATGCTCAGAACAGAACTGTGGACTCTAACACTAAGATGACCTCCGTATTTGTGCCCTAAGGCTGCTGTGACACATTACTGCAGACTCTGCAGCTTGAAAATGCCCAGAAATTTATTATCTCACAGATCGGGGGTCCATATGTCAGAAAGTAAGGTGTCAGTAGACCGCCCTCCCTCTAGATGTTCTAGGGGAGGGCTTTTCCTGCTTCCTCCAGCTTTTGGGGCTCCAGGCACTTGTGGCTGCATTGCCTTCATCTTGGCCTTCTGGTCACATGGCCCTTTCTCTTTCTTTGCATAAGCTCCCTCTGCCTCCTTATAAGGACATTTGCCACTGGATTGGACCACCAGGTAATCAAAGACAACATTCTCACCTCAAGAGCCTAGACTTGATCACATCTGCCAAGATGCTTCTCCAAATAAGGTCACATCCATAGGCTCCAGAGTCAGTTTGCGACCAGAATTGTGAAAAGAAAAGTTCATGAACTGAGGTATCATTGCAATTCAGATTGGCTCAGGAGAAGAAACAACATATATGTGTGACTCACAGTAGAAAGGTCCTGGGGGGCTTCACTTCAGGGCTGCCAGCCTCTCTGCATTTCTCAGCTCTGCCTTTGGCTTCTCTCTCCAGCTTTGCAGGTGAGTCAGGTCTCCAGGGATGCCTGCAGCGTGCCTCAAAGTCCTTTGCAGCACAGGTGGCTGCAGCATCACAGCCCATAGGTGAAGTGCAGCAGGAAAGAGCAGAGTCTGCTCCAAGAACTGCTAAAATGCTGACTTTCTCACTGATGGAAATAGCCTGGGTCACAGCTCGAACCAGAGCAAAGAGGGCAGCCTGAGAAGTGCAGGCCTGTGATTAGCTAGGCCTGTGCCATTTGATTTGGAGTGTTGGGACCACACATGGCACGTTGGCAGCACAGGGAAGGATTCTCCAGGTAGGCTGTGTGGGGTGTGGGGGTTATAGAAAGACAAGGGGTAAAGGCCTCCATGTCCCTGTGAGGACTCATCTCTTCAGGCAGCACTGCCACCTGTGGTCATGGAGTGGCCCTGCACAGCTGTTCATGGGGCCTGGCTTAGGTCTCAGAAAGGTTTTCCAGGCAAATGCTGGCTGTCCTCCCAGGGATTTCAAATGGAGGCCTTGTATGAAATTAGTCTGAGGGACTGGGCTGTAGCTCAGTGGTAGAGCACCTGCCTAGCAAATACGAAGCCTTGGGTCTGATCCCTCCAAAAGATAAGAAGCCTGTGTCACCTGGATGTGAGTCCTGAAGACCTGGAGACCATTCACTGCGGGAGGATGCATCCAGGATTGGTGATTAACAACTCCTCAATAAGAGGGCTGGGGAAGAAGCTGTCCACAGTGTACATTGGAAGTAGGGGGCTGTGTGGCCAACGGTGATGATTTCCAGGCAGCATCTACTGTGGTCATGCTTTATTCTTAACCTCCTGCATTTAGAGCCCACTGGGCCAGGCAGAGAGAAGTCCAGGGAGTGAGCTGGCAGCCTAGAGCATGCTTTCTGATCTTGGGTAATGTGCAGAGTTCAGCACTGCCAAGCTGACATCTTTCATTAACACTGCAATACATTTTTAATACATTCCATTTTTCTTTAATTCAGATTATATTGGGTCTAGTAGACTCTCCCTTCATTATTGAGTTGTGCATCGTTAAGCAGTTTAACTGTCTCCTGCAGAGCGTGGTGGCCTCATTAACTCTTCCAGAGACCCTCACTGGGAATCAACGCTTACACTTTGGTTTAAAGGCACAGAGATGTGAAATTGCCCCTTGCAGACCACACACCATGTGCTAGATTACATAACTTTGACATCTCGCTTCCTTCTCTGACACGCCGTCAGCCTCCTGTAGAAACAGGGCTGGGAGACAGTGACTGACGATTCATGTTGTATCACCTGCCTGCTCTGGTCCAGGGTCCCCCCGCTTACCTAATAGGGGGCCAGTGGCCTGCATAGGTCTGACCCCAGATCCTGCATTCCAAATCAGAGGGTCGCAGTGGACTTTTCACTGGGACCCAACCCTGAGATGATCGTTGCTGGGGACACAGAAGAAAGGGTCTTTCTATTTCTAGACACATCAGAAATACTTGAGGGAAACCCTTGACTTAGAGCAGAGTGGACCCCATATGCTAAGTGTGGTGAGACCAGGTAAGCCCGGGCTTCTTGGAGGAGGATAACTTGCCCATATGCTCTTCTGTCAGCCTCATTCAGCCACTCTGAAACAGTGCTCATTAACTGTATCTTTTCTTTCTAGTGTTTCCTTTGAACAAAGGAAGGAATAAGTAAGTGAATGAACAAAAGAAATGAAGAGAGGGAGGAAGGAAATGGAGCCTCCATCATACACATCCCTGCCCTGGGAATCTGGGGAGACATAGGAAGAGAAACAGGACCTATACCTTCCCAGACTGGGGAGCCACGTCCTAGCCAGCCCTGAGGCAAGCTGCCTGCTGGTCCTTCTTTTCCCTTCAGAGCTTGGGGAATGCAGGGCAGGAGTTGCTGGTTGTTTGGAGAATTTCTGCCCCAAGACACCAACAGCTACCTTTGAGCCCTGTGATTAAATACCCAGAGGCTCCTCCTTACCTCCAGGATGAAGCTGCAATCTTCTCCCAGAATATGCAGGCCAGCCTCCTTGAGGCTGAGCACTCCCTTCTCCGGTCAGTTCTGTTGTGAGTATCTGCCTGCTTACCTTGCCTGGAGCCTGCCTAGTCCTGTGGGCAAATGCCTCCTTAGGCAGCCCCCATGTTCCCTGCTCCCCATGCCCTGTCACTGTCTGAAGCAAGTACACTTTGTAGTCCCTTTGCCAGGTAACACTTCTCAAGGTGTGGACTACATTAGCTTCAGCTCTGACTCCCCAGCCTATTATGCCTGGCACAGGGTGGGTGCTGGGGAAGAGCCCCTGACAGAAGTGGGAACAAATGCAAGGTGAGCTGCTTCCCAAGATGAGATGCAGCCCCACCTCACAGTTGCTGCCCTAAAGGAAGGGCACAGCCCCGCCGTCTGCAGCCCATAATCTAGTTAAGGGTAAACAACTTTATGCACGAAAATGACTTGAGAACATTGATGGACCCATGCGCACCAGTGCAGATGAATGCTATGCACCCAAGGTTGAAATTAGGGGAAAAATGCATTAATCTGGTGGCTGAAATTAAATCATAGCCACATTCAAATTAAGTCCCTCATTCACATTGTTTCTTGTCACGCTGCGGGACCTGCTGCCACTGATGGGTCTAGATTTCCCCTTGCCTGCACTAGGATGCGCTGACAAATACAAAGGGACTGCCCATCTCCCCAAGAGGCACTGTGGAGAGTACACAGAGCATGCACCTCAGGAGTGATCCAGCTGCAGAAAAGAGAAAAATCTGAGGACGTTTGTGTGGGACAGGCACAGCCCATTATGTCTGTTTTCAGGGCTTTCAGTGATTCCTACTCCCAAAGGATCCCCCTAATTGTTAGCTGCTCTGAAGATCTCTCTGTGTCCTTGAAGCTCTCCTGCCCATGCCCCAGTTCCTGTCCAGCCAAGTGGTCCATCTGTGGTGTGGCAGTAAAAGCCTTCCCTGCCCATTCCCTGGCTATCAGTGACACTGAGCTCTGCAGGGACCCAGATCTGGCTCCTTCAGCTCGGTGATTTTGCTTGTCTGTCGCTAAGCCTCAGCTCAAGCAGTGTGCACTTCAGCAATCCCACTCTCATCTGCTCTGATGCCTCTAATGATCTGTTCCCTGTCCATTGCTCCCTGTTGGAAGAGAACCACTCAGAGGCCACGCCCATCTACATGCCTCAGGTGTCAACGCAGAAGCAAGTTTAGACCCCATATTCCCAGGTCCAGACACCACTCTCTGTGTTTCCTGGTCCTTCTGGACACCTTGAGCAGTGTTGTGGTTGGGATCCTGGCTAGAGATCCTCTTGCTGTCTGCATGACATTGGCCATCCATTCACTCTGTGCTCAGAGTATCCTTCTTAGAAAGAGACAAATGACCAGGCTGTTCCCTAGGGGTATTGTGAGAGCTGAGTGAAGAGAGAGGACATGTTTCTACAGTAACCGATGGGAGCTTGCTTATTGATCACACATCGACAGAGGGCATGTAACCTTCCAGAGCTGGTTGTACCACAGGGACCTGGGATTTCAACCACTGTGGGAACTACTGGGACTGCAACTGTGGTAGCTACTGATACTACTGGTCTTACAACCCCTGCTACTATCACTATTATTATTACCACTGTTATTACCACCATTATTACCACTATGACTACCCCTGTTACTATTGCTGTTGCTACCGCTGCTGCTACCACTATTACCAGTGCTACTGCTATCCCTACCCTTGGTACTATTACTAGTAATATTATATTACTGGTAGTGGTAGTAATAGTACTCTGAAGAGAAGGAGTGCTAGGAGTAGTAACAGTAATAACAACTATTAGTAGTGCTAGTATTGTTAGTAGTGATATAGTGGTATCATGAATAACAACTATGGTGGTTCTGCTGGTACGGTAGTGTGGCTATAATGTCCCTAGTGAAGAAAAGCTGAGATTTTAATGGCTTAGTTGTGAGCCTACTGTGCCACACTGGATGAAATAGTGAAGGGGGCTGAGGGGTCCCTGGTTTATGTAGGATTTGGCCAAGGAGGGAGAAGAATCTAGGGGCAATATGATGACCTGAGCTCAGGTAGGGAAATCTCCCTCCCATTTCAAACATAAAATGCTGAGTAAAATGGAATCCTTTCCCCTAGTTATAAGTAGTTGGCAACACTTAAACAGATGTCTTAAAAACAGATTTCTTAAATAGATGTCTTAAAAAGATGTGTTATCTATGAAAGAGAGAAGGTGATTTGAAAGATTAATTGGGAAGGTCTAACATAGAATAATATACATTCAGAAGGAGACAGTGAATGGAGACAGGAGATATTCATGGAGATCATGGCTAAGAATATTCTAGAACAAAGAAAGATGTAAATTTTCAGCCAAAAGAATTTTGTTCCAAGCAGGATAAATGTTAAAAAAAAAATCAACTGCCGAACACATATCTTAATGAAACTGCAGAGTGTCACTGAGTGGACCTTAAGAGCTAAGAGAGAAGAGGCAAAGGCACATTTCTGCTTAGACACAGGGATCTGGGAGACTGTAAAGAAATAAAATCATACTGTCAAGGAAAATGACGTTTAACCTAGAATTCTGTACCCAGCCAGATTGTCACTCAAGTAGGACACAAAGAAGATTTCTCATTACACAAGGAATGGGAGGGATTACCACCTCCAGCCCTCACTAAAAGACAACAAATAAATGATGTAATTCAGCAAGGAGAAAAAATGCAGGGGGGGAATAAAATTTAGGAAACAAAAGCATGTGCAGACTGAGAAAATACACTTGTAGACACAATTCACTATTTAAAAATTTTTCTTTTTATTTAGTAAAAAATAAAACAAATTTTCATAACCAAATAATAAAAGAAAAACAAAAGTTATCACGCTGTGTATTATCTTCAAAGTAATTACTCAATACAAGACATAAACTAAAAAAATTCTTATGAAAAGAAACAAATACTATTATCTATTTAAAAAGTCCACAAACATCCTATGCCTTACAAAAAGTTGAAATGCAGCAGATAAAACAGCTAGTGATGTGCAGGTGTGTTCAATCACTCATGACATGTGGGCAGCTCCAGTCATGTCAGCATGTCATGATCAGTCATGTCAGCATGACACGATCAGCAGAAAGCTGGAAATTCTGATTCTATTTTTTTCAGAAATGCTTATAACCACGTGTGTTATAATTTTAAGTAACCAGTGAAGAGTTTGAAATATAATTCATCTCTTCAAAACCTGCTTAAAGGTATCCATGTAACAGAAACCAAGAGAGAAATAGCTGCACTGAATGTGTGTCCCCTGAATCGCATGATGAAACCCTGATCCCTAACATGATGATGGTAGGCAGGGCTATGGCTGGTGATTAGGTCATAGGGGTGGAGGCATCAGGATGAAATTAGCACGCTTATCAGAAAAGACAAGTCAAAGTTTGCTTCCTCTATCTGCTGTCTGCCATGTGAGGACATAAGAAAGTGGCTACCTACAAACCACCCTCACCGAGCACTGAAATCTCCTGGAACCTTGACTTTGGGCTTGCCAACTGCTAGAATTATGAGAGACAAAAATTTGTCATGCAAGCCACCCAGTCTGTGGTATTCATAATGGCAGCTTGAACAGACTAAGACAGAATGCGATGAACAAAAAACTAAAGAAAAACAAAGGATAGCAAGATAGAGATAAGGCAATGGATACAAGTTCAATGAAACAGTCATGACTTGAAATATATGCATATGTATTAAAACAGATTACAGAATGTGAATATAAATGGAATTTAGTATAGATGTAGATAGAAAGGTTAATATAAAAGCATAGATTGTTAATCATAATAGAACTATTATAGCAATACTAATGTCAAGTTAAACAATTTAGGAACAGTGGTGGTTGGCCTGGAGAAGAAGGCCCACAGGAGTAAGGAAAAGACTTAGAAATCCGATTATGTTATGACTCAGCACTTCACTAGAGGCTGCGATCTGTATGATAAGAACAGAAAAACACAGACAACAGGAAGAGCTAAAATTTTGGTTATTTGCAAATTGCATAATGGTCTACTTAGAAAATCCAGGAAAATATGAACAAATTATTAGAGCTGAAAGACAAGTTGGCAGAATTCCTGGGTACAGTGATCAATGTATGAAAATGGAGCAGTCAAATATGGAATTATCACTTAAAAATCAATGGTGTTCCCAGGTCCATCAAACAGCAAATAAGAAATGCAATAGAGAAAAGTTTCCACTCACATCAGCAACACAAATTATACATTACCTAGAAATAAATGTAATAACAGACACACAGTAATTTCTCTGAAGAAAATCCAAAATTATAAAATTTATTAATGACTATAATAAAAGGGCTGAATAAATGGAGAAATTTTCATGGATGAGTAGACTTAATATCATAATTGTGACAGTGCTCCCCCAGACTAATTAATGAATGGTATCTCCATCAAAGCTCAACAGTATTTTTTAGTGAAAAGTGACATATCCTCTCCAAAGTTTATATGGGAGAGTAAAAGAAGGGAGAATAATTTTGAAGAAAATAAGTCTAAGGAGGAGACTTGCATCCTAGAAGTCAAGAAGTATCATGAAGACAGAGAAAATGTACTGAGCCATGTTGGTATAGGAATTAAAAATTGATCAAGGACAGGAAACAAACAAACAAACAAACAAACCACAAAAGAGCCCTGTGGCAGGATGATGTGGGTGGGAATCTGCTGAGCTGTAGAACTGGGTTCAGAGAAGGCTGAATGGATGACTTAATGGATGGGAACTTTCCATCAGAAAGAAAATTAATTCAATTTTCTCCCTCACCCTATTCACTATAATGAATTCTACATGATTAAAGATCAAAAATTTGAAGATTTTAAAGCAGGCTAACAAGTGAAAAATTTTAGCATTCCTTGCAAAGAAAAAATTCCATAAACACAAAAGAAATGCAACCACAGGAAAGGAACAATTTGCAGTCCAGATACCAAAGTAGTAACGTTCATAATACATGAATAATTTTTACCAATCAATAAGAAAAAAAAATAATACAACAGGAATAAAAGAGAGAAAAATATGAAGCTCAGCCCACCAGAAGGGATTCCCCAGTGGTCAATCCGAGGGAAAAAAAGCATAAACTCTCCAGCCATGAGAGAAATCTAAGTTAAGTAGTAGATACCACTTCACAGAAGCAAAACCAACAGCCCTACGGCTTCCATGAGATGCTGGGCAGGAGGCAGATGGAGGCACAGTGGAATCCGACAGGATGTTTCATCGTCGTGAACAGCACCAAGTGCCAGGATGTGGAGATTCCACGCTCTCCTTCCCACTAGCAACAGCAAGCCCCTCTCATCCCCTGTACTTCATAACACCCCACACTATTCTGAAGTGAGAACCATGGGCAATATAACCTCACCATTCTAAAAAAATTCAGCATAAATTCTATCTAGAATACAAAGCAGAAATAAAAGGAGAGTAATCTACAACAAAACAAATTGTAATTCAGTATATGACTGCCCAGGCTCAGCTACACAGAAATCACGATGTAGGAATCTAGATGTCAAGTGTTTGCCATAGATATAGATAGAGATAGAGATGATAGAGATAGAGATAGAGATAGAATTAGAGATAGAGATACAGATAGAGATGAGAGAGAGAGATAGAGATAGAGAGAGAGAGAGAGAGAGAGAGAGAGAGAGATGGCAAGTTTTTTGCAATATTTAGCGGAATATTGCCTATACTTTCCTTCCCACGTAACAGTGGAAAGTGTGTGCTTGTGTGTGCACATGTGTGTGTAATTACTGAAAGTTGTTGGCAGCTGTGATTGCTAACAGAGATACATAGAAGTGGTGCTGGCTGGTGAGATGGCTCAGCGGCATAAGCGCCTGCCTGGCAAGTGCGAGGTCCTGAGTTCGACTCCTGGTACCCACATATGATAAAAGGGCCGGTGATATCGCTCAGTGGCACGGGTGCCTACTGGCACGTGAGGTCCTGAGGTCGACCCCCGGTTCCCACAAAAAAAAAAAAAAAAAGAAGAAATGGTGCCTATAACAGAGGATTCTGTGTGGAGCTATTTTTAGGGTGATGTTTACATACAATATCACAAGCCTCGTGAATTGCCATGGTGGTATTGCTCAAATCCCATGAGTGGCATTCCCATTAGTGACATGATTACCTGGACAGTGAACAACTTTCGATAAAGTTCTGAACAAAACACAGTTCAATCTAACTCTGTTTATAAATTCAGCATATATGTTTAGTTTACATTAAGTCTAGGTCCATGAAAAATATTATATATATATCTATATATCTCTCTCTATATATATATATATATCTTCTCTCTCTCTCTCTATATATATATATATATACCTTCTCTCTCTCTCTCTCTCTCTATATATATATATCTTGGTCCATTTTGCATTTCTATAACAAAATATTTGACACTGAGTACTTTATAAAGAAAAGATTTATTTGGCTAATGATTCTGATTGCTGGAAAGTCCAAAGAGCACAACACTTGTTGCCCTGGCTTTACCAAGACATGGCAGAGAAGTTGAAGAGAAATGGCTGGGTGCAGAAGGGGCCAAGCATATGGAGTGGTTTTGCTTTATCACAACCCGCTCTTCTGAGGACTAATCCAGTCCCATAAGACATGACTCATTCCTGTGAGACAGCATTAATCTATTCATGATGGTGGATCTGCCATGAGCCAACCAGTTTCAGTTTAAGAGGTCACGCCTCTTAAAAGTCTCACCATCCTGGATCACCACACTGGGGATCAGGCTTCTAGCATAAGAACATTTGGAGGACAAAATTACATCCAAACCATAGCAACATGCTAAAGTGGGTAAAGATACTTAACTACATGAATGCTCAGATGGGATTTCTGAACCTTGAGATACCAGGTGCTTCTTCTTGTGACCCTGACCAACACATCATGGGCTTCCTGGAACCTCTTCCCTCTAATCCCTAAATGCCAATAGTGTGAGTTACCAAAAATAAGCACTGATAATGATAGTGACACCCAATCTGTACCAGTGCCCTGGGGAACCCTCAGGCATGTGCACAGGGAGCTCTACACAAGGTTGTTTAGAGTAGTGATTGTGATAGTGAACATTTGAAAAATAACCCAGTGTAATGTAATATCTAAAGTGGCTAAAATAAGGAAATGTGGGCACTTTTGTGTCTGGTAATGGTGGGCTTGCTGATTATGATAAATTTTCCTGCTGAACCTGCAGGAAATATCAAAAAACCTCTTAAAAGCATTGAACAATGGAGCAGAAGAGAGTCTAAAACTGACCCACACAAATCCAGTCAAGTGACTTTTCGTATGATACAATAGCAATTGCTTTTGCAAAGGAGAAAGGACAGTCTTCAATAAATGGTGCTGAAACAATTGGATATCTGTATGTAAATGTTGAATGTTGTCCCATACTTTCCATGTTACAAAGAAATGAACCCAAAGTGGATCACAGGCCTGAACATATAATGTGAAAGATTGATGCTTTTGAAAAAAGCATAAAAGAAAATCTTTGTGACCTTGAGTTAAGCCAGTTTGGCCCATGAGCCAAATCCATTCTAAGGCCTATTTCTGAAAGGCCCCTGAGCTGAGCTAAGAATGGCTTTGCATGTTTAGAATTTAAAAGATACAACATACACTACTCAGGAAGAGAGAGAGAGAGAGAGTGAGAGAGAGAGAGAGAGAGAGAATACCACCGAGTATTGGCAAGAACACAGAACAACTGGAAGTCTCAGATATTGCTTATAGGAACACAAAATGATACAGCAGCAAATTTCATAAGAGCTCAAACATGCATTCCCCATGTGGCTCAGCAAAAACCACCCCTAAGTTTTTCCCCAAGAGAAATGAAAACCTATATTCACACCAAAACCTCCACATGAATGTTGCAATCACCAACATCTGGACACCACTCAAATATTCTCCACCAGAGGAAAGAGGAAAGAACTGTGATCCAACCATAATATGGAACACTTAACGATGCAGAGGAGCAAGCTGCTGATGTCCACCAAGGCAAGGCCTTGGGCAGAGTGGAGAACCAGAGCCTGGATGCTACATTCTCCTGAAAGTATGACATTTAGAAAAAGCAAAACCAAAGGACGGAGAAGAAATCAGTGCTTATCTGGAGTTGGGGATGGAGGTAGGGATTGATTGTAAAGAAGCAAGACCAGGGAATGGGGTGGGCAATGGAACTGTTCCATATACTCATTGTGATGGTGGATATGTAATTCTGGAGATCTGTCAAAATTTGGTTTAATTATATGCAACAGCAAGTGAACATTATTATATATAAAATAAAAATAAATTTAAGTAAATAACAATGTAGGTGTTCAGATACTTTGTCAACTCTTCTGAGAAGAATGTAGAATCTTAAAGGAATCTGGAAGAGAAGGGTGCAAAAAGAACCATCTGAGGATGTTCACTATAGGGTTGTTTATGGTAAAGGTTGGAAATGATCCAAATATCTGAAATCTGTTTGGATAAATGAAATCTGGTACAGGTAGAGGATATTAATGAACTTTGTATGTAATGAATGATATGAACAAATTTCAACAGCATATTTGAGGGAATAAAGCAAGTTGTAGGAAACATAGCAGAAGAGCATATAGTAATTACTGTTTCTTATAAGTCTTTCTTTACAAATTCCTCCTAAATCAAGGAAAAACCACCAATGCCAACACCACGTATTATTCACTGATACACAGGTCATAGTGCAAATAAAAAGACAAGTACTAGAAGTTCATCATCCACAGGTAGGAGAGTAATTTTTCTCTGGGACCCAGGAAAATAAAGAAAACTTTATCAGTTAATTTCCTTTATATTGATGAACCTGCAATAAAAAGGACAAAACATTAGCTTGTATGGGTTGAGGCAGGTGTTTATGTTTAATTCACTGCAAAACTAATTTTGAAAAGCACAATACCAGTTGGTCTCTGATCCCCTTCTTATGGACAGAGCTGACATTCCCTGCCTGTCAGCTGTGATCTCACCCTTCCAGCTTGCTCTGTGGCTCTGGGCTGGGACATGGCAAACCATATCCCCAGTCTCCCATGCTTCTGATTGCTCTTCACTTTGTCAGTGGAAGACAGAAAGGTAGAGGTAGGAGAAGGTGACTCGTGTTACATTCCTGGTCCCATCAGCAACACTCATCATTTACTGAGTTGTTGATGTCAGCCTCCCACCTCCCCATCCACAAGGGGCCCTCAGAGCCAGGGTCTGAATCCCACTCCCCATTGGGTTCTGTGCATAGGTTCCCTGGGACACCCCAAAGCTAGTCCCGTAGGGTACTGCTCTGAGGTCCAGCTGACCTCACCTTTATTAACCACACCTGTATTAACCCACTTTACTGTTGCTGGGACACAATACTTGACACCCAAAATTTAAAGGAGGAGAGGTTTATTTGGCTCATGGTGTCAGGGAATTCAGTGCTCCAAGGCAGAATCATCACGGCAGAAGGACATGGTAGAGCAAAGATGCTAAGTTCATGACAGCCGGGAAGCAGAACAGGGGAAACTGTGTGAAAGAGGATTGGCCAGGGACCAGATCTAGTCCCCAAGGTCACACCTCCACTCAGACACATGCAAAAGTGTGCCCCACCCATCCCCTGGGCAGTTCATAAGCCAATCATGTTGACACAATCAAGCTTGAATGTCACACCACCAGCTCCCAAGAAAGAAGCTGATTCCTACAGAAATTCTAGTCTGGATCACCCCTCTGTACCTGGCCTCCCTATACTAGATAAAACATGCCCAGGCTTAGCTTCCCTGTGACTTCTGGGCTGGATTCTGGCTGACTTCTGTCCTGTACCTCCTTCTGGTGACTCTGACCCACCACACCCCACAGCTTTGCTCAATCTGCACTCCTGACCTCAGTGAGCTTAGCACTTTCCGTGCCAACTCAGAAGCAGCTCCTGTCTCCTGGCCCATTGCTCCACAGGGCCACATGCTTCAATGTCTATAAAATCAGTTTAACAAAACACACTTATCTTGGCACAGCAACATAGCATGGTGGGTAGGGGCACAAGGAGAAAAATGACAGTTCTTGCTTTCTAGGAATGTAAAATCCATCTTGAAGACACCATGAAAAACAGCAGACATAAGGACCTACACCATCATGTGCAGGAAATGAAAGACATCTTATCTAACTGAAGCACACAAGGGCCTTTCTTCTGTCTTCTCTGATGGAAGACATGAGGGGATTTTTTTCTGAGCCTTTTTAGCTGAGGCCATAGTATGGGGAAGGATAGGAGGGTGAAGGAGGGCCAGGTCAACTGTGGGTCTGCATGGGAAGGACCCAGACCTGACCCAACAGGACTCATCTGGAGAACCCCACACAACATGAGCAGCCTCAAGAACATGGATTATGGGTGAAGAGGACAAGAGTCTTGCTGTGCGGCTCATGCCCTGGGACTGAGTAAAGGAAAAGAAGTAATTAGCACACATGTCAGAAAAGAAGAAATGAAACTACCTATTTGCAGGTAAAACAGTATTGTACATAAAAAATTTCAAGGAATCTACCATACACATGTATACACAGTTCTAGAAGTAGTGTGTTCATCAAGGTTACAGGATATAAAATTAACATGCAGAAATCAATTGTACCTCTAAATACTTTCAATGAATATTTGGAAACCTAAGTTGGAAATAGTATTTATACGTGCTCCAAAATAAATTGATATAAGTCTAACAAAATATGTTCAGGACTTGCACACTGAAAAACACAACACTAGTGAAAGAAATCAAAGAATCTCTAAGTCAGTAGAGAAACATACCATGTTCATAGATTAGAAGATGCAACATGATGTCTATGTTTTGCAAATTAATACACAGACTTAATGAAATTTCTGTCAAAATTCCAGTGTGATTTTTTTATAGATATAGACAAGGTTATTCTGAAATTTAGATGAAAAGGCAAATAAACTACAGTAGATAAAATAATTTTGAAAGACAAGTATAAAACAGGAGAGAATTGCTACCTGATTTCAAGGTTTATTACATAGCTACAGTAAAACTGTGCAGGACAGGTTGGGGGGAGAGCCATATAGATGCACTGAATAGAGCAAAGAACATAGATATAGGCTCTCACAAATATAACCAAAAGTAATTCAGTGTAGGAAATTGGGCATCTAAAGGCCAAAAAAGGAAAAGAAAAGAATTTCAATATAAACGTTACACCTTATATTTTTAAAATCTCAAAATGGACAAATTGTAAAATTTTAGAACTTTGAAAAGATAACACAGGAGAAAATCTTTGGAACGTATGGCTTAATGCTTAATTCTTGGATCTGACATCAAAAGCGTGATCTATAGAAGAAAAAAAGTGATAAATTGGACCTCAGTAAAATTAAAAGATTTTGTTATGTGAAAGATTCTGTTAAGAGGATAAAAAGGCAAGCCATAACCGAGTTTGTGTTTGCAAACCACATAGCTAATAAAGGACTCATAGCTAGAAAATATAAAGAGCTTTCAGTATTCCACATTGAAAAAACAACAACAAAAAAAATCAATTAGAAAATGGGCAAAAGACTGAGAAGCCATCGTTGAAGAGGATATACATATGAAAAATAAGCTTATGAAGAGATGCTTGTCTTCACTAGCTGTAGGAAAATAAGAAGTATATATATATATATATATATATATATATATAAACCATATATATATATAATGCTGGTAAAGATGCAGAGAAACAAAAGATTTCTGGTAAAAAGGTAAAGTGGAGCAGATATTTTAGAATATAACTTGGCAGTTCATTTAGAAAACTAATCAAATACCCTGTGACCCAGTAATTACACTCTTGGGCATTTATCCCAGAGAAATGAGAACTTATATCCATGTATTTCCTTGTACAGTAGTGGGTTATTTATAGAAGCTTTGTCTCTAATAGACAAAAAATAGAAGCAGCCAAAATGACCTTCCCTAAGTTAAGGGTCAAACAACCCTGTCCACTCATACCTTGAGATAATACCAATGGATAAAAAGAAACAAGACATAAATACACACCATGACTAGGATGGCTCCCAATGGTGTAGCAAGTGAAAGCAAGCCACCCTCAAAATGTCGCCTTTTGTGTGGATTCATGAATACAACGTTCTTGACACAACAAAATTACAGCCATGGAAAACAGGTTAGTGATAGCGCAGAGGAGGGATAGGATGTGACTGTGAAGGGTAACACATGGGCTCTGTGATAAGGAGCAGTTCTATGTCCCCACTGCAGTGGAGGTAGGTGTATCTACACACATTATCACACATCAAAGAGCTCAACAAACCTTAATTCAAATTCCTGGCCTTGACATCACCTACACATCTCTATTATACTGTGTGTATAATTATGTAAAATGTGACCACTGAGCACCGCGGGAAAGACACAGGGGACTCTCTACACTATCTTTGCAACTTCTCAGGAATCTACGATGATTTCAAAATAAACAACTTAAGAAATGTAAACTATAGGGAAAATTAAAAGACAGGTAAGAAGAGTCTTACATTCCACCCATGGTGTGATAGTCTTCTTTCTTCTCCTCCCCAGCACAAAAAGTACTGAGCCTGAATTTTAGGACCTTGTGGGGGTCTTAATTTTTACAACCAGGATATGGGGAGGAACCTTGGACCCAGAACCCAAAGTTCCAGGGTTTGCTCACAACTAAGCACTTTCACCCTCTGGCTTCTGGCTCCTGTTGCTGCATGAGATGAAGATGATCAGGTTGGATGAAGACTGCCAGATGCTTTGCAAGCTGGAAACGTGGGATATCCTGAGTCCGGTCCTGTCCCCACCAGACTCCGCAGCCCCTACAGTTGAGGGCCATTCTGAGCTTTACTGGATCCAGCAGGAAATGTGAGGACTGGCACCTGGATTTAAGACAGAAGGGGCAAGTTAAGGATGTCCCTTCTCTTTCGGGGGCTGCAGGGCCCCCACAGCAAGGAGGTGAGACAGCCTACCTCTGTCCCCAGGCCCTGGAAATGGCAGATACATAAGAGGGAGTCTGGTGACAATCACAGCCTTTTGGAGAGCTGGGAGGTGAGCAGGACAGCTGGAGGCCTCCTGCTGAGAGGTTTCGTAATTATAATCAAAATCAAAGAAACCCCCCGTCCGGTGGTGGCTTCAAATAGGTCTATTTTTAAATCATCTAATGCTAGGATTGTCAGATGGAGATCGCGATAAAACAGGGGTGTGTATGTGGACTTGTGTGTGTGCACTGTGTGTGTGTGTGTGCACTCACATGTATGCTTTTACTTTTTCTATGGAGATTCCTGGCATTCTCCCAGAGCCAAGCTAGGCTAGAGCTCCTTTAACAGTGGAGCCACCTGTGACTGTCACAGAAGTACAATTTTAGGTGCAGCCCTTGACATTTTCCCTGGAGGCAGAGTGAACCACTCTGCCACCTCCCAGCCTCAGGGTGACTGAGTGTGTTCAGGGTGATACACTCTCTCCCCAGGAGCAAAGTCCTGGAGCTCTGGAAGTCTTGCATGGTTTAGAGGATCAAGAAGTCATGTCCAGAAGGCATAGGATATATCAAGAAGGCCCCAGAGCTGCCCTGGAAGTATGTCGCTGGCCATGGGGCTCCTCCAGGGCTCCAGCTAGGCCAAGCCCCAGAGCATCCAGTGGACAGCAGGAGGAGCCTGAGTTTCCTCCTCTGTGACCTGAGCAAACCCTGGTAGATTCACAGGATTGTGAGTGCCAGTCACCAACCTCTGACCCTCTTCTCCCCAGAGCCACCCCCAGGCTGCCATCTGCCCAAGATGGCTCAGATCACAGACCCCTCACCTGTGGACATACTGGTGGTTCTGAAAGGCACCATGGATAGCACCCTGCCCTTTCTTGGATCCCTTGCCCTGACCCAAGCCCCAGGCCTCTGTCCTATGTTCCAGCCTTTTGTATTCAGACCCCTTAATGTGAATTCAGGTCCCCCCATTCCTCCCCAGCCACCTAACTCATGTCCCAGCCAATGATGCAGGGAGCCCCTGTCCTTCAGGGGACCCAGCTGGCAGTGAGATAAGCAGAGGTGATGGTGCCAGGCACCAGGCAAAAAGGTCAAAGATCCTCCAGATGGTGGGACCTGTGAGGTCCCACAGGGTAGAAAGTAAACCTGATCCCACCCCCAACCATCAACTGCCTTCTCTTTTCTCACTCTGCAGTGAGGCCCGGTCTTCCCTGACCTTCTGCTGCCTGTGAGGAATGTCTGAGCTACCCTTCCGAAAGAGAATGTGCAGATTCAAGGCCTGAGAAGCTCTGACAGGCTCCCTGCTGAGACCCATCAATTGTCCCAGTATGATTTCTTAATCATCTCGCAAGTAATTAGTCGGAATCCTCATTAGCACAGGGAGCTTTGTAAAGTTTGAGGGAAGAGGCAGCTACACCGGGCGAAATTCAGATCGGGTGATTTTTAATCACAGAGGAACCTGCCGGGGACAGATGCCCCGTCAATTCTGCCACCTGCTTTTTCACTTTTTCACCACTTCTTGGAAATGAAAAGCAAGATGCTTGTCACTCACCTTTGTGCTCATTCTGGGAGACAGTAAAGGACAAAGTCACACAGAGCTGTGGATGGGACAGTGCTGGGTGACAGCCAGCAGCCGAGCAGCCTGGCTGTCCAAGGGACCTGGATGGTAACAGGGTAGAGTCATGGGGAGAGGACTTCTTGGCCCCCTCAGGCTGCTATCACTCAAAACTGCAGGTTGGGGGCTCAGAGACAACAGACATTTCTGTACCCAGTTCCACCAGCTGGAAGTCTCAAGTCAGGGCAGATTCAGTGTCTGATGAAGAGCCCTGCCTGGCTTATAGAGGGAGGGACCTGCCCCTGTCCTGAGGCTCCACCAATGCAACCTCGTCACTTCTCAAAAGCTCCGCCCTCCAGGACCATGTGGGAATGAGGACTTGTGAATTTCTCAGCACACACGCATCCTGTTCACATGCAGTATGGTGTGGACAGAGGATCTTAGGGCCAGGAGGGACAGTGTCCATTCCAATCATAAGCTGAGAGTGAGTATGTGAGTATGAGAGCATTCAGAATGTGTGTGCGTGTGCATGTGCGTACGTGTGTGTGTGTGTCGTGTCCCTTGGCGTGAGGCCATTGATGTCAAACATAGTCCAGGGATGTGGTGACAGCAGGAACAAGCAGGGAGCAGGGAAATCTGCACCTCTGCGTGGGTGCTCACCATGCACACTAACAAAGTGAAGACCTCAGCTGCTCTGCTGATGAGAAAGCTTTTCCACTCCCCCTACCCACCATTTCTCCAGGACCATTATTAAAACTAGTTTTGCAACAACATAAGCAGATATCCCACCTGGCTTGAGTCTGGGCTTGTTCCTGAAACTCTGGTTGAGTGTGAGCTGCTACTGTAGTTCCAGCAGTCCATCCACACTCCTCAGGTCAGGTATGGTGTTTTCATGGTGCTGGGATGACACAGGAGGTCAAACAAGTGTCTGGGGCTGGCTTCTCACTGTAGGCAGCAGGCAGGAATTTTCCCCAGGGATCTGGGACAGAAAGCACCACAGCCAGCTGCCTTCCCTGTCTACAGGAGCAGTGGATGCCCCCTCTCCTCTGTCTCCAGCTGTTAAGAACCAAGGTCTCCCACATGACTAAAGAGGGGAAAGTCTCCAAGAGTGGGTGACAGGACTCCTCCATCCTGGTGCAGCAGCCCTGGATCTTCCTCCCAGGCTCTTGCCTCCTGGGTGTCTCAGCATAGCTTTCTGCTTCTACCCTACCAGGCCCCACATGCTCCTGGCCTGAATGCCATGAAAGGCCTGGCCCACCCATGTGGTAGAGCTTCCAGTAGATATGGGGTTTTGTGAATGGGAATAGGATGCAGGATGAAACTAGACTTCCAGCCCCTCTGGTGTCCTTACCAAATGGGCAGCACCAGTAGCCACATGTACCTGTGGTCACCAAACTGGACAGTACAACTCAGAACACATGGTGCCCAGAATCCTGTCAGGGCCTGCTCTGCAGCAGGTCTGGCCAGAAGGAAGAATGTTCCAGGTCACACCAATGGTCACAGTGCCTCAACTCCACCCTTGTAGGACACAGGCAGCCACAGGCAAAGGCCACCGGCAACACAGAAGAGCTCTAGGAAAACTTGGTGCTCAAGAGCAAGCGCCAGTCTAAATGGGCTCCAGGGCTGATGTGGGCCACTGTCTGCTTAGGACTGAAGTTGCTCACATGTGTGACAAAGTGGGAACAGAAATCAGTGAAAGAAACAACCTCTGAGTTAACATTCACCATCCGGGGTCCCTCAGGTGATTAAAACCCAGCAGACTCTGAAAACTTTCTCCTCCACACTCTCTCTTGTAATTTTGGGGATGTTCTCCAGCAAAGTAAAGGTGTAAGCCAAGACAGGGCAGCCATAGGGAGCAGGAAGAGTGCCTGGCCAGG
Source organism: Erethizon dorsatum (assembly GCA_028451465.1). Lineage (NCBI taxonomy): Eukaryota > Metazoa > Chordata > Mammalia > Rodentia > Erethizontidae > Erethizon > Erethizon dorsatum. The sequence goes on along the minus strand of CM051828.1, from coordinate 67,995,503 downwards.
AAGGGAGGTGGGGACAGTGACCATGTGTGGACATCCAAGCAGGGGCTGGATGGGCCGAGGCAAGGGCTCCAGAAGGAGTGTCTCTGGGGAATAAGAGTCCTCTCACAAACGAAGATTTTGAAAGAAATAATGAAGGTGTGAGAAAGGTCATGGTGACAAAAAGAAACTCCAAGAAGCATACCACACTGGTTTTAAAATCTGAGAACAAACCTAGAGGCAGAGAGTAGGACTGGATTATAGTCACAACCAAACACAAATGCACCTCCTTTAATCCTAACAGAAAGGGGAGGATGAGGGTTAATATCTTCATTTTGTAAAGTGGAGAGTTAGTGGGAGCCCCTGTACTTGGGAAAGACATAGAGAGGCAGCGTTCAGGGAAGGCTACGGGAATTGGATGTAACTTCACCGGTGTTAAGTGATGATGCGTGAACCAAAGGCTCATCTCTTATCATGGGAGTCAATTGGTGATGCAGGGCACAGCAAACAGAGATTATAAATGGTGCTATAGGAATTAAATTTGAAATATAAAAATAATTACTGGAAGATTCAATTAACAGGGTTAAAAAGGGTTGACTCAGTAAGGAAGGGGCTTGGAAATGGTAAAGGATAGCTATTTTTATCTTGAATTAATCTCTCTCATTGTTACCTATTTTGCAAGTGCAAGCATTATACTTATTCAATTATGCACACTTAACAAAGTGCAGCAAGTCTGAGGCAGGTGGGGCAGAGGCAGAGATGTGTTCATGGGCGGCCCTTGGTTCACAGTGAGGACAACCAATGACTGTATGACCTCGTTTGTCCTGGTCAGCCTCAGCTCAACCTGCTTTGCTGGTGTCTTTGTCAGTTGCTCTCAGATGTCCAGTATGGACAAAAAAGCATATGGTTGTTCCATAGAGGTCCACGTGGATGTGGGGGCAGCCTTCCAGTACCAAGTCCCACTCCAACTTTGGGCTGGGCTTTACTGGGCAGAGAGGAGGATGTTCCCTGATGCTGGGGCCTGGTGCACAAGCCAGGTCTCAGAGGATCAGAGCAAGTCCCTCCCTGGGCCACAGGGTCAGGGCAGGCTTCAGCATGCGACCCCATTTAGACAAATGGGACCCGGGGAAGGTTCCCTCCCTCTTAGGAAAGATCCATTGGAGCCAAACCACCTGTATTGATGTGGAGCCATGAGTTGGAGAACCACAGCCAGGCAAGGTCTAATGGACAATAGAATCACCGGGCACTCTGGGAGGGGAGAAGCACCAGCAGGGAAGGCAGGCAGAGCAGCATGGTAGGTGGCAGACACCAAAGGTGGCCTGGGATCAGCATAAAATAACTGGTGGTTTCTGTACAAGCTGAGTTGGAGGTGGAGAGAACAGGTCACTACTTTAATGTTGATTAATCCTCACTGTATAGAAGACCCTTGGAAAGTGAGTAACACATATCATTTAATCCTCCCAGCCCCTTACACTCAGAAACCCAGCTTTTTTTTTTTTTTTTTTTTCTGTGGGTACCAGGGGGTCGACCTCAGGACCTCGCGCGCCAGCAGGCGCCCGTGCCGCTGAGCGATATCACCGGCCCCGTTTTCCTATGTGGGTTCCGGGAGTCGAACTCGGGCCCTCGCGCTTGCCAAGCAGGCGCTTAAGCCGCTGAGCCATCTCACCGGCCCCAGAAACCCAGCTTTTGAGTAAAGTGAGGTATATAGCAGTTCAGTGACCTGGCCCAAGGCGAAAGGGTGGTGATATGTGGAGTGGAAGCTCCTCTTTCATGGGTGGTCTCTGGTCCACCCCCTCCCCACAGATCTAATCTCAGTCTTTCTCCACCCACTGGGCCCTGGAGGCCACCAGGAACCACAACTTTTGGACTCCCTGCCCCAGCTTCCGGGTGGCACTGACCCTGGAAGATGAGAGTCGGAGAGGAGCGACCTGGGGTAAATGTGTCTCAGCCTGTGTGGTTCTAGTGCATTCTGATGCCTCCTGTCCTGGTTGAGAATGGCTCCCTGCAGTGTGGATTTTGTTGTTTCCTTCATAGAGGGCACTCACTTGTCAACTGTCCCTGCCATGAATCCTGCATGAATGCCATCTGTTTCCTGGTGGGACCCTGGTCTGCAGCAGAGCTTGGGAGGTATAAATTCGAGAGCCATCAGCGTAAATAAGGTCATTAACACTGCAGGTGCAGAGGAGATTTCCTGAGGGAGACTGTGAAGGGGGACGAGGGCCTCCCACCAAGCCTCCATGGATGCCCACACAGACAATGATTGGAGCAAGCTGAGGAGGGTAAGCAAGATAGAGGACAGAGAAGGTGGGAGAGGTGGGAGGGGGAAGGAGACCGAGGGACAAGAGTGTGCTAGGCAAAGAGGGGCACATAGCGCTGACACACCAGGCTGATATTCATCCACACTTTGAGACAGAATGCAGGTGGAAGGGAGGGAGGGGCTGGGAGAGAAAGAGTGCTGGGTTCTTCTGCTCTCAGACATCCCCCACTGCTCCACTCTGTTCAAGCCAAGGGTGCCCAGGTCTCCACACCCACCTGCTTGTGGTCTTGAGGGTTGGCAGGAGGCTGGGCCGGAGAAAGTTGGGTTGGAGGAAGTGGACCATGGCTTGTCCCTTGAAAGTAGCCACAGCAAGGCATCTTTCCTACCCGGTGCTTCCCCAGAAATGGTCTGGAAGAGTGTGGAGCTGCTCAGGGAGTGCTGGGGACAGGCAGGATGCAGAGGGGTCAGAGAAAGGGGTCCTGGGAATGAGAAGCAGGGTCTGGAGTGGGGATGTGAGACATCTGTAAAGAAGCAAAATTGGGAATGCACTCATGGTCTGTGAAACTCAGTGTGTCAGGGATGACAGGCCAGGCAAAGGGCCACTGAGTGCCAGGAGACAGAGAACTAGAAAGGGCAGGTCTGTAGGGTACCAAAACCGACAGAAGATAGAGCCAGAGCTCTGGGGGTGGAGGAGGGACCAGAGGCCTCAGCAGGGAGCCTTGTGGTGTCTCCTCTTCAGCCCCATTAATACAGGTGTCCTGTCTGTGGCTTGGGCAGGGTGCTACAGTCAGCCTGCCAGCTGCCAGTCCTACTGCCCTGCTGAAAACTTCTCAGGGCCAGCAGCTTTGCCACACTGACCCTTCATTCTCAACGTCTCTTCTCTTGAAGAGAGAACAAGCCATGTCCAGCCCAAAGCCACTCTTTAGGGTTTGGGGCAGGGCTGGGCAGGACAGGGGCTGCTGGTGTGCTGAGGCAGGAAGCTCAGGTATGATAAGGCATGAAGGAAAAGGCTAAGAGGTGGATGGGCTCCCAAGTCAACACATCAGCGGAAATAAGGGGCTCCTGAAAGCACTGTTGACCTCCAGCTAATGTGTTATCAGATACCCCAGACCCCTCACTCCTCACTGGCCCATCCAGTCCCAGTGCTTCAGACACAGGTCACGTCCAACACACCATCAGTTCTCCCACCATGTGGCTCTGGGCTCCCTTGGTCCCGGCTGTGGGGACTTCGTGGAATCTCCAGAATCTGCAGCATCTCAGGACCCCAGAACACTAGCACTGGAATGGGGATTTGAGAGTCCTTTCCTACTGGGTCAGTGGTGTCTCCTGGGAGTGCCTTGGACCATCCTGTCACACATAGTGGGTCTGCTGTCCATGCAGATGCAGGCTATCCTCGGCCTTCTCAGAACTTGTCCTGTTCCACATAAAATACAGGGACTGTTGCTGTGATGGCCAGGATCCCCAAGGATGAGACCTGGTCATCTCCACTGGTCCCCAAATACAGAGGACTGAAGACTTCAAGGGTCCTTGGTCCTCCAAGTAGGAGCCTCTGTCATAGCTCCCTAGAACAGGTGCATGGTGGCCAGCACCCTCAGTGGAGTTCATATGGCACATCTCTAGCAAGAGTGAGAGGTGGCCCCAAGAGCATCATGCTTACTTGGTCCTGCAAGCCAGGTACCCACTGATGCATTATCCCTACCCAGGACATGAGGGGGCCTCAAAGGGAGGGCTCTATGCTTTCCCAGTGTTTTGTATCTTTTCTTCCTGAGAACTAGACCCGTATAACTTGGCTAATTGAGGTGACAAGAACAGGTCCCCCCCCCACAAGTTGACTCTAATCCTTTTTTCAAGTGTTTGGGGACCAATACTACATGACAACTACTGGTGCCTAATATCTTAGATGTGGGCTCTTTGATCTGCAATTGTTCTGCAAGACCCTCTGCCTTGGCACAGGAACCACCCCATGGCCACCTCCCTCTGGCCTCAGAGAGCAATTCCTGAGTCTGTTTAGGTAAAGATGCTGTGGAGCTCTGTAGGGTCATCACAGCACCAAGAACCTGGGTGCAGAGACAAATGGATTGAAATCATGGGTTTTGGCAGATAAGAAGCCTGAAAACCCCAAGCAGAGAAGTGCCCACCTTGGGGTGCCCCACCTCTGCCCAAACACATGCAGCCCCTCTGCCTCCACCTAAGGCATTGGAAGGCAGCTCACAACCCACTAGCTGTGAGAACAAGCCTTGTAGAGCCTTCAGTGACAGGCCGGAGGGCCTTTATGGGCTGTTACAATGATAGAGTGACTGCATTACAGGCCTTTGTAGTGTGTCTGAAACATAACTGGGGCTTAGTAAATGATGCTGTTGTTATTCCAACAAATGTTGAATGGGATGTGAGAAGCAGGAGGCTCTGCCTTGGAGGCAGAGGTTAAAGGCAAGCGCATCCCCACAGCAGAAGAAACAAGACACAGAGCCATGGACAATTGCCGCAGTGGAGTTAGGAGCCATCTTTTGGGGGGTTGTGCTTGGGGACTGCCCTAGGTGTGAGGTTGCTGAGAGTTCTGTGAAGTGGGAGAAAATGTGAAACCCAAACCCAAAGGGGAAAATGAGGCAGAGAAAGCAGGAGGACAGTGCATGGGAGAATGGTTCAGGTTTCTGGCAGGTGCAGCTCACAGAGGCTGGGGAGGGGACAAGCCCAGGCTGCCCATAGACCTCCAGACCTGCCTTCACCCCCAGACACTATCATCCTGTGGCTGCTGTGATCAGAGCTGCCTATGGAGACAAGATTCAGACCCAAGGGGCCTGCTAGAAAGGGTGAAAGGGTGGTGCTCAGGATGTTGACACAGTAGGGGATGGTGGCAGGGCAGTGGTGGGGACCAGAGGGAAGCAATTCCTGGAGGGGAGACACCTGCATAGTGGTTGTCAGGTTGGGAACTCAGAGCAGGCACTGGGTTGCAGGTGGGGTGGGGACAGATGTCGCATGGTGCAGTCAGGGTATACTGAGGCTTCTGGGAAGCCCTGACTGTTCCAGGCTGAGACACAAAGAGAAGATGTGGGCTGATGAGGATCTGGGAGTCACCAGCCCAGAGGCATGGTAGAACTGTGGACACAACCATGTTGCCTGTAGGATGACAGTGCTGGAGATCAGCAGAAGGCTGGAGCCTGCAAGGAGCTGGAGCTAGACAGCAAGGTTGGTGGGAACAGAAACCTGTGGTATCTCTTAGATATGTGGAGAGCTCCAAGAAGCCAAATGCTGCCAGGGAGGATATGGGGCTGAGGAGAATCTACTGAGCTCAGCAGGAAGTCGCCAGGTCCGGTCTCAGGAGTTTTCATGGAGCTCTCCTGTAAGAGGCAAGATTATGTGGATCCTGGAGTGAATGGTTGCTGAAGGAATCCAGTGGAAAGAGATCAGTGCTGCAAAGAAGCTTGGTTGTGCAGGGGCTGAAGAGACAGGGCTGGGATCTAGTGTGTGCACGTGTGTTTAAGATGGGAGAGACCTGGATGTGTTGTGTGCAGATATCAAAAATATCAAGAAAACACTAGATTTTATATAAAGCAGAAAAGAAATGGATTCCTTCATATTTGAGGCAGAGTCAGGAACACATAAAATGACAACATGATGCTTACGTGTAAGAAATACAGTGACCTTTGTTTGCAGCAAAATGGTAAAGCTGGTGACTAGTTGAAGTGTTTCACACACACAGGCATGCATGCCACTGACAAATACATGGACATAAATTAAAAATCTTCTTGATGGCATCCATGATCAGGCCAGCTGGTAGGAATTTCAGCACAAAAAACAGAAAAAGGTGGGGTCAGCCTGCAAGCGGGGTGACATTTTCCTGGGTGATCTTGCTTTACCTGGGTGACATTTTCCAACTGGGCGACCTTGGGCTCAGCTCTCAAGGTCTCTGTAAACAGAAAGATACCAGGGTCCACCCAGTGTGTGTGTGGGGGGAGGTCTGGTAGGAGCTTCCCCAATATACTACCCTCCACAGGCTACACATTCAGCATGAGGGTAAATCAGATGCCAACCATGCCCACTCTGGCATAGTACAAGGAAAATCAACCAAGTCAGATTAAGCACAAGCAGAAAAGGATTTGAACACATGCCCACATGTCAGTGAGTCTAGATCTGCATTTACTCTGCCTGACTGGTCTGAAAAGCTGCCAGGCAACAACTCAATTTAAGGGCCTGACAAGGTCCCCAAGATCCTGACAGAAAAAGTAAATCCCCATCTGCCCCATGAGTCAAATAAATAACAATAATAACGAGAATAGAAAAATATTTAGAACTTGATGGAAATGAAAGCTCTACCAGGGGAAGCTTGTGGGATAGAACTAAAACAATCTCAGGAGAAAAATCATGGCCTTAACTGCTCACATGAGGATAAAAGAGACGCTGAAAATTGATGACTAAAGTGTCCATCATTAGAAGCTGGCAGGTGGGGGGGAGCAGCAATATAATCCCCATGTAGAATAATAGAATGATGAAATTAATAATGAAGATAAGATACATTAATGAAATAGGAAAGAAACAGATAACAGGGGGCCATCAATGTTCAGAGCTGATCTTTTGGAAAACATTCGTAAAAATGGTAAATCTTCAATGAGGTTCATTGTGAACAGAGACGAGGCACAAGTGAGCAATAAGGACAATGGAGACAGAGCAGAACTGCAGGTACAGAATGTGGCAAGGCAGTGGGGCAGTGAACCATGACAGGGGAAAAGGGGTGTCTCATCTGACACCAGCCTGAAAAGCGGACACACACGGGAATATGGAACAGACCCCGGAATGGCGCTTTCAGCATTGTGCACAGAAGCTCCAAATCTGCAAAGCCTCAAAGTTCATCAGGGTGAAAGGAATCAGTCTCTGGTGGTGAATCCAACCCAGGGACAGTGCAATGACATCACCTCAGAGAACCCACCCAGAGAACCCACCCAAGAACCCTCATAGCTGATTCCACATGTATAAAACTCAAAATTGGGTGAGATTCAGCAACACACGGCTTATAGATAGATACAGAGAAGATAGAACTATAAAGGTAAAGCAAGGAAAAGGAAAACTGGGACCAGGGCAGTGGCTACCTGTGGGAGAGATGGGGATGGTGAGGACCCCATGAGGCTAGCGTTCCATTTTCTACCCTCCTGTGTCTGCATAGGTGCTACCTTCCCCACGATTATGTGAATGTATGTGCCTGTCTCTTACATGATCTGGGCATATCCTGTGTTTATAATTGCTATCTTAATTAATAGCATTGTCTTGAACATTCCAGAAAAAAAAGCTCCTGGCAAAGGGCTGCCACTGAAACCAGGAGAATGTGCTAGAGCGCTGGCATCTGCAGCCAAGGCAAGGTGCCTGGGCATTCTGCAAATCAGGAGCACAGAACCGGGAGAGGAAGATGAGCCAGGAGGAAAAGACAATAGACATTGACAAGGGGAGGCAAGCAGAGGTTGCTGGAAAACCAGAAATGCAAGCACAGCTTTCAACCTGCATGGGATGGCAAGACGGGATATGCAGAAAATCAAATCAGTGACAACCTTGAGACGCTTCCTCCCAATTTAAGGGAAAATTATAAATACCTGAATCTTAAGTGAGAAGAGCTTTTGCTAGGGTGGACAGAGAAGAGAAATCCCAGCTTTGAAGGTACAGAAATGTTTCTAGGGAAGGAGTCAGGTAGCTTGGAACAGGAGCGATTACCGAAAGCAGAGTTGAAGGAAATGTCTCTAGACAGAGAAGGAACAGAGCAGGAATGTCAAAGAACTGTCCTTCCCCAAACACAATCAGAGGGGCTGCTGTGGGGCTGGCAGTTATTGTTCTATTTATGTGATTTCAGGAATGAATATGTCATCTTTAAGAATTCTGCCAGGGAAAAGAATCATACTACAAAGGAACAAAGATAGCCTGGGCCTCCAATTTCTCGTCTGCAGTAATAAATGCAGCAAGACCTGGAGCTGGGTCTGCAGCTTTCCCAGGAAAATCTAGTTTTTGGTTTAAGAAAGGTTTCCAAGGGAGATGAATTAAGAGTAATAACCTAAAGATAAGTTTGAGTAGATGTTCTGGGTGGAAAGAACATGTTGGAAACCTCCAAAGTGTGAACTGGCCTAGAGATCCTGAGTGTGTGGGTGGGGATTTAAGTTCTTTGGTGTGTTCGTGAGTGTCTGGGGACAGGGTGGAGATGAGTGGACTGCTCAGATGTGTCAGGGGAGGAAGGTGCCATCAGAGAAAAGCAGGAGAGAAGAATCACTGAGTCCCAGGAGAAGGGTGAGGCCCAGGGCTGGGCCCAGCAGGTGCCTAAGGGACATAGTGTGAGAAATGAGACTGGATATCCAGTGCCTACAGAGTGTCCTTGGTAAGGTGAAGAGGCAGGGCCTCAGAAGTGGGAGGGCAGGTGGATAAGCTGAGGTGATGCTTCAGCCAATTGCTTGGATTTGTTGCAGGCCCCACCACCAAGAACCAGCCACTCTCACCCTGTGCAGCCACACAGTGATGCACATGGTCCTGCAGGAAGCCCACATTCTTGTTACCTCAAGACATGGGCCAAAGCCCTAGTAGAACCCCAGCCCAGGCAAGCTAGGCTGGACAACTGAGTGACAAGGACTGCTCAGTACCTCTGAGCCAGCACCAGGCCAATAAGAACATATAGGTGGTATCAGTTTAAGTACTAACAGAGAAGGATTCACTAAAGAAAATGAGTTTATTGAGGAGGTGAGCAGGGATTAATAAAGCCAGGGTATGCATGCTATACCAAATGAGGGACTATAGGCACAGCCAGGGTGCCAGGACAGCAGAGGTCCTTAGAGGCAGATGGGGTGGACTGTGAAATTGTTCTGAAACCATTATCCCTGGCACAAAGATTCATAATGGGGGCAACTGTCCAAGGGAAAGTGGCTGTCCTTGGAGAGGTGGCCTTTGGGCAAGGTTGTGGCTTGGTAGACACTCTTGGAATAGTTCCTGTTATCAGGCAAATTCCTTCCTTCAAATTCCTTCCTACTCTATTTTATGAGGGTTTGATGTAGATGACTCAATTTCAATTCTGATACCTGCACAGCTTCATCCCCTCCTGTTGTTCCCAGGCCCAGCTTTGCAGGTAGACTGTGACAAGAGCTTTCCTGTGGTCACTGATGTGGCTCCAGTGTGGCTTTATTTGCCTTCTCAGGACCAGGATGGGGAGCCACACCCACACCGACAGGTAGACAGGTGGCCGGATGAGCACTGTCCTTCCTGGCCCAGCCTCACCCCAATCTTGTGATTCATGATCACCTGCTCTGGAATCAGGCCTAGCCTCCCTGACCCACGGAGTTGGGGGAAAGAGGCCTGGGGATCCCTCCCCTGTGGCTCACAGTGGCAGGCAGCGTAGCAGCAAGGCACCAGGGACTTGAATGCTTTCTCCCTTCCTCTCCCTCTCCCCTCTCTTGTGGGGACTGTCTGAGCTATGATCTGTGTAGCTTGGAATATAGTGACATCTTCATTGGTAGATGAAGGCCTCACTCACAGCTATGCCCTGGTCTGCTTTACTCCCGCAACCCCAGCCACCTGGAGCCCACAGGTGGGGTGGTGCTTCTCTGTGAAACCAGGGAGGGCCCCTAGGAGGAGGGAGGGTCCCTATGCCAAATGAATAGTATTTCTGAAATGCAGTTTGTCTCTCACACCGATTTGGGGATGGAGTGGCTCCATGGAAACCAGAAACACCCCAGGATTAGGATGTGTGTCTCTGTTAGACAGAGAGGAGGTGCTCATCTTGGGCAAGAACTTGGAGGGAATCCATGAAGATGGAATCAAATGCTGTCCACCCACTACAGCCACCTATTACAATGTGTTGCCAGCCTCCCCTGAGCAAGCCAACAGCCAGGCTTAGGGAGTGCACAGAGAGTCCGCAGCAGTGCCCGAGAGGAGGAGCAAGTGGGTGGGGCTGAGCCCTGTGGCACAGAGGACCCAGTCTAGGCAGCCCCACAGCAGACAGGGAGGTGCTGAGTCTCAGAGGGTCCCTGGCCAGCAAGCATCATGGAGTGACCCAGTTGGCACACAGTCAGCAGGGGCTCATGACTGCACCACAGCTGGGGACATGGCTTGTGAGCCACTCATGGAGAGGACCAGGTGCAGGGAGGGTCTATGCCCCCAGAGATTTTGCAGCCAGGGAAAGGCAGAGAGTAAAGAAGACAGTAAAGAGACAGGGGCTGTATGCAGTGGCAATAATGGGGAGCACCTAGTTCCCACAGCCCAGCCAATGTGAAGTTTGGGGTGGGGTGTGGGGAGGGGACACAGCAAGACAGCAAGTACCTGGGGATGCAGGGTGAAGCAGGGAGTGTCCGTCAGGCCTAGAGCCGAGACTCAGAATGTGGAGAGGGCTCTGGCTCTGTTCCCAAGAGGGGCCCCAGTACACATAGGGGAACGGAGAAGGTGGGGTGGGGAGGCAGAGGCGGATCATACAGAGCATGCAAGGCAGAGCAAGCTCACAAAGTTGGATTTGGCCAGAGCAGGGTGGTCTGGCTGGATGAGAGGATATTGTACAGCAGGTAGGGGAGGAAGCGGGGCTGGCAAGAAGGTGGAGAGGAGGGTGGGCAGGATCAGATGACGAGAAGTGTCACAGTCTAGAGAATTTGCTGTTGGATGTTGGGGTGAGAGAAGGACAGCAGGGGAGGCATTAGGGGAGGGTGGTACAGAGGGCACAGGGATGAAGCCAGCCCCTGGCCAGGGTCTAGAGGTCAGCTGGAGGTGCTGACTGTGGTGCATCAGATAGAGGTAGGGGATGCACGACAGCTGGGCCCCTCGCCCTTGATCACCCAGAGGAATCCTGAGCACCATCCCTGCCAGAACTGGGGTTAACTAAGGGGCAAGAATCCCTCTGTCCTCCCCCAGGCTAGTGGAGTCTTGATCCCAAACCCACAGATCCTCCTCAGAAGACCAGAGCAGCACATGTCCCCAGCCAGGGGCCACCTGTGGGCAGTTTAATGAGCACATTGCCGGCACACTGTTTCATCCCAGCTCTGCACGTCCTGGAGCTTGTGTGGGTAGTGTCACAGAAACACAGGAGACACTTTGGCTTTTCCCTCCCAGTGCGACAGCAATACTCTGCTGCCCAGCCCAGGAGTGTCCTACACCCCCAGGAGTGACACCTCTCTCCGAAGCCAGGGACTTGCCTGAGCCATGTAACCTATCAGATCAGTATCTCCCTGAGATATACCCTTGGCTTCCTATTAGACTATGGGCTTTCCCACACCAGAACTGCCCCTGAGCAGGGTTGGTTGTCTGCCCTTGGACAGAGCTTCAGGCACAAGGGAAGCCAGTGGGGCTACCTCATTCCAACCACCAGCCCTCCTCTTTCCATCGTCCTGTGGCTCTCACCTGGCCCCTGAGTCTCCCTCCAGCCTCCTATGTCTCCCACTTGCCTTTGACAGCTTCTACATGCTCCTGTGGCTCCCACTTACACCTCACAGCTCTCCCCAGTCTCCCCTAGCTCCCACCTTCCTCCCATGGCTCCCACCTTCCTTCCATGGCTCCCACCTTCCTCCCATGGCTCCTACCTTCCTCCCATGGCTCCTACCTTCCTCCCATGGCTCCCTCCAGCCTCTTGTGGCTCCCATCTGCCTCTGTTGGCTCCCACCTGCATCCTGTGGCTCTCACCTGCATCCCATGACTCCCTCTAGCTGCCTGTGCCTCCACGCCTTTTGGGTGATTTCCCAGCTTTCCTCTGCAGATTGGCAGTGGCAGACAGACCTCAAAGGTGGAATTGGGGTCAGGCAGAAGATGCTGTGCTCATGGACCACCCAGCTGGCGCTCAGTTCATCACCAATTACTGTGTCTGCCTGGCTGGGTTTTTCCACCACCATGTGTTGTCAACACTCCCAACCTTTCCCAGGGACCAGAGGTCACAACTGAACCAATTAATTTGGACTAGCCCATTCCACACTTGATAACTTCCCGGCACAGAGCGCCTGTTGGTGTCAGCCTCTGTCTGCACTAGAGGCTGATGGATTGGCAATATTTTGTTGTGTTTTTTTTTTTTATTTTTCTGCCTGCCCTCTGCAGGGGTTGAAGTTGGGAGGGGAGCAACGGTTTTCCCTGGGGGAATAATTAGAGCTCTTTGGTTCTGAGCCAGACTTAACAAGGCTAATGGTCTGGGTGAGCCAAATCTCTGTGAGCTGGATTGGCAGAGGGTGGAGGAAGCCAGCCATGGCTGCCCGCTGGCCACAGGGAGGCCCCATGGGTCAGCACACCCTGCAGGAGTCCAAGCCCAGAGCCACAGAGGCCCGCTGGTGGCCAGTGTGAGAGCCAAGGACTGCAGCTCTTGTCCCTCTGTGAGTCATTGTTTGCAGGTGGCAACAAGGGCAATGATGAACATTTACATATTTTAAAGGTCAGGATGAAGACTGAGTGTGGAATAATCACCAGCTCTCTGCTGATCCATGAGACAGGCCAAGGAGATAGGCAGAGGTGGCCATCGGTCACTTGCAAGCTCATTTGAGAGTCTTTCACTGAGGGCCAGCCCTGCACCAGGGCAGAGCCCAAAGGGAACCCTAGCTCCCTCTGCAGCAGCCCAGCCCAGAAAGCCCTGCACTGCTATCATAGCCTCGGCCACTGCTCCCCTTTCCTGGACTCTCTCAGCAATGGATAGGGCGCAAGTCACCAGGTGGTTTAGAAAACTGGACATCCACACTCATAAAACAGGGCTTTTGATTAGATATAATGCAATAAAATACAACAAAATACCACACATGGCATTGTAACATTCTAGTACATAAAAACTGTGGTATTACTCTCAGATTTTATTTATACCAGGACCGATTGCCCTGAGGTACAGAATTGAATAATGCCAGAGTACTGTTAAAGATTTTAAAAATTATTTTTGCTTATTTCAGCATATGGACCTTAGGCTCAAGACTTTCCCAAATTTCTTCTTCCCATTCAGGGTGATTAATTTATTTAAATTTTTATTTAATTCCTTTATACAAATCCACACCTCCGCAGGTTTTTGCACAAATGTGAGCATGTGCCTACATTTGGTGCAGTCTTTTTTCTTTTTGCCTCCTTTATGTGGCTCCCCCAGCACTGCCTTCCCTTCTTAACCCCAGCCGGATGCGTCTTACTGCTCTAAATGGTGATTTATGCTGCGCTGATACGCAGAGGCTCTGCAGTTACACTGGCTTCCACATGCCCAGCCTCATTTGATGCTCCTGAGGATCCTGCTGGAAGGCAGAGCAGGACCTGCATGCACACTGCACAGAAGGCAAGGGGGCTCAGTGAGGGAAAATTGTTCCCCTGAGTCCCCCCAGCCATTCCCGGGAAGACTGGTAGAGTTCAGAGCTGCAGAGCCATGCTCACCAAAAGCAGAGCAATGCCTAGAATGATGCTTAGCACCTTACAGAGGCTTTTGGCCAACGTCCATGTGACTTAGGGCAACTTCTCTAATGCCTACATGCCCCACTGTGAACCAACTCATGATTGTGCAGATGTGGGGGAGGGCTTGTAGCATTTGGAAGACATCCTGGGGTGAGAAGCCCCATAAATCTTGTTACTTGCTCTCCTGGCTTGTCTGCACTGGGAGGACAGGATAGAGCTACTGGCCTTCTTGTGACCCATAGCAAAGTGTCCTGCACTTGAAAGGGACTTAAATACCATTTAATTAAAAGCTGGAGGCCAGGAAGAATGACTTGGTTGGTTAGACCATTATTAAAAGTTTTGCATCTGCTACAGCCCTCTCTTTCTCTTACTGTCTTGTCTATTCAATTGTCTATTCATTTGTTGGAATGTTACACCCTTGTTAGTGAGTTCAGGCTCCTCACAGGAAGATAAGAAAGAGAGCTGAAATACAGCTCTGTGGTAGTGGTGTCCTCACCCACCCTGTGGCACAGGCCCCCATGGCTCGACCAAGCAGAGGCCCTCTCAGCAGGACCTGCAGTGTAGATGTAGCAGGGGCTTTGACTGAGGTGAGAGTGGAGTTTTATACCTGGTAGCAGATGGGACCACCAGGGGGTCTCTTAGACACTTCTTGGGAGGACTGTAGTGACATCAGCCCTGTAGCTTCCCATACCCCACACTCCTGCTGCCCTTCATACTTCACCTGCCTGGCCTCAGGACCAAGCTGGCCACCGGGTTGGCACTGACCTACCACAGGCAGGGCTAGGCTCTGATCACCTCACCACACAAGCCCCGTGATGCCTGGGCAGGAAGCCAGACAAAGACAGGGAAGGCAGAATGGACATACCTCAAAGATGAACAGTTGCCTGTCACTGCCTAACAAACACCCTGACACCCAGGGCTGGGCCCACCTGGTCTTACTCATGTGGCGCAGTCATGAGTAGTCCAGGATGGCATTGCTCCAGGTGGGCAGTTGGCACTGGCCCTTGGCTGGGCTTCTTGTCCTCATGGGGCATGGCAGAAACCCAGAGGCCAGAGCAAGGCTACCAGACCTCAAGACGTCTGGGTTGGGACATCCCACAAGGTCACTCAGCCAAACTGTGTGGGTCAATGCCAGCCCAGATCCAAGGGCTGAAGAAATAGAGCCTGCCTGCTGATGAGGATTGGGGTCATAGCTCTGCCACAAGGCAAGGGTAAGAAGGAAATACTGGGGCCATCTTGACCAAAAATCTCCCAGATGGTCTATACCTTTGTTCTGAAAAATGTCCACAGGAGCAGATAGCAAAGAGCATCCTTTGGGGTTTGTTGGAAATGCAGACTCCGAGGCTCCACTGAGATCTGCTGACCTGGAGTCTTCACTGTAACATGCTCTGATGATTCCTGGGTTCATCAAGGACTGAGAGGTGCTGGATTCTAGAGGCTCTGTCTGCAATCTATGTCCCTACCCTGCACTGCACCTGCTGCAGAACAGGACTCCTCTTTTTGGAGGTGAGGGAGTGGAGCCTCAACCGCCATGCAGAGCAAGCAGACAAGTGTCCCTTGAAGCCACCACATAGTAGCATGGGTTAGGCATGAGCACACTGCTGGCCCCATCTTGGGCAGACATGACTGGTGATCTGAGCTGCCCACCACACCGTACTCTCTGAACCAATGCCTGGCTGGAAGCAGTGTATCATGGTATGCATGGTGCAGGTGCTGCCCTAACACCACCCTGAGGTTCCTTAGCTTTCTTTAAGGAGGCACGGTGCCTTTCTGGCCCAGACCAGAGAAACTCCAGAGAGAATTCAGACAGGCCATGCATATGGATCCTGAGTCTCCCTTCTCCCCTGATGTGGCCTGAATTAAACCTATGCCCTCACTGGCAGTCAAGTGAGAATGGGGTCTTGACCACACTGAGGGTGGAGACCATGGCCATGTGCAGACCCTCAGAGGCCTCATTCTCTCAAAGGGAGGTTTTGCTGGAAACATTCTGGAGACTAGA
Source organism: Erethizon dorsatum (assembly GCA_028451465.1). NCBI lineage: Eukaryota > Metazoa > Chordata > Mammalia > Rodentia > Erethizontidae > Erethizon > Erethizon dorsatum. The sequence goes on along the minus strand of CM051828.1, from coordinate 67,979,937 downwards.
CCATTTGGAGCATTCTTCAGGAGCCATGAGACCATCCACAGTGACCACAGGAGTCTGCCTTCTTGACCCAGCCCTGCTGATCTACTCATACAGGAGCCTGCCTGCCAATGGGAGCCATGTCTGGACTTAGCACATGGGACGTGGACCTCAGGCCAGCAGCTGACAACAATCACATGGTGATCTCTGTCTAAGCAGTAGCCAGCTACAGCTGCCCCTTCCTGCTTGCTGGTCCCTGCAGCCAACATTTAGGCCTGACTGGAGTTAGTTGGGTCGTGGCTCAGGGTTTGAAGGAGTGGAAGCCCCTTTGCTGGAAGGGTCCTCAGACCAAGGAAAATCCCTAGACATGGGGCTCAGGAGGGTCAGACACTGCTGCCACACTTCTTTTTTTTTTTTTTTTTTTTTTTGTGGGTACTGGGTGTCGACCTCAGGACTTCACACACCAGCAGGTGCCCGTGCCGCTGAGTGATATCACCGGCCCTTTTTTCATATGTGGGATTCGGGAGTCGAACTCGGGCCCTTGCGCTTGCCAGGCAGGCGCATACACTGCTGAGCCATCTCACCGGCCCGCCTGCCACATTTTTTGATGCTCAAGTGGACTCCAGAAGAATCTACCCTGCCACATTGCAGGGGTCTGAAGCAGACATGTATATAATGTTTAGATTCTGTCTGTGGAAACCTGAAGCCCAGAGCCAATAAACGATGGAGCAAAGGTTATTTTAAACTCTGCAGTTAAAATCCACACAATGATATATTGGTCTGATCATTCCTTTTATGAAATTACCTCTGAAATATTACGTTTTCATTCTGGGAAATTCATTCCTGCTCTGTTCTCCCCTGAGCTTTATAATTTCCTCTGCAGACTGCCATGTACTTGTCCAGGGTTCTGGAAGTTTCTCTGGGGCCCTGACCTGAGATGATAGGGTAGGGTAGGGGTGAGGGTTGGCGGCTGGGCTCACAGTTGAGGACACACACCTTGCTCAGAGGTATAGCCAATCCCCTGTGTGCTCTTCTTCCAGTGTGTTTGCAAATCTTGAGGCCCCAAACCTGTGCTCATCAGTGCATCCCACATGTCAGAGTCTCTCCCCAGAGGCAGCTCAGGATCATGATGAAAACCACCCCAGGGCTTTTTGTGAGCTGCACGGGGAGTCGGTGGTGGGAAAGTTACAGATGCTCTGTGTGTCACCACAGAGCGTCTAATTAGAGCTGGGCCAACAGCCCCAAAAAGAGAGTGAGGAGGCTGGGGATGGGCAGGAAAGACCCTGTGTAGTTCTACTGGGTTTAGCCCTGAGCCATGAAAGTAACAGCTCTGAGTGGACCAGCTGTAGTCCACAGATTTGCTCTGATTTCGCAGGCCAGTTTAGCCCTTCCTCTGCAGGAACCTGCCCGCCCCAATCCCCTGGTACCCCCTGGGGGTCAGAGTTCCTGGTCACTATGGCCAGCTCCCTCCACAGTGATGGGACAGGGTAGAAGCCCAAAGGGTGAGATGCACCACCTGCCAGGTGCCCTGACAGCTGGGAGTAAAAAGAGGTAGGGACAATGTGGGAAGTCAACGGCATCCCATGCCAGAGGCCCCAGGACAGTCAAAGCCTTCTACAGTGTTGCCAAAGTTGTCCATCTTCATGGAGAGCAAATCCATGGCAGTGGTCATGAAGGCTTGGTGAGCCTCAGTGCCCTGCTGTTCTCTGAGCACCTGCTGGGGTGGGAGCTGCTCCATTCGGGTGCTCCTACTTATCTGCCTGACTCCATGACAATCCTGCATGTCCACGTGTTCTGAGTAAGGGCTCAGCCGGGGCCTGCAGGGAGAGAAGATGGTGGACAATCAGCACAGAAGATACTTGGGGTTCTCCTGAGCTTTCTGCCTCCCAGAGGTCCAATGTGCCAGGTTTCAGACACAGACCAGCATCGCCATGGAAAGTGAGGGAAGGGATGAGGAAGTCCTGCCTCCATGGGTCCTCCTTTGGGTCGGATCATGACCTGAGAGGCCAGCAGAACAGGGCCTGGTCCCCAAAAGCACCATTTGGCTCCAGAACACCCACATTTCCTCCTGCTCCCAGACTTTAAAATGCTTCTCCTTTCTACCCCCTGATCAGTGGGGTGGAGGAGTGCAGTTTCCTATGCACTGCAGGATACTCAGCAACATTCCTGACTCCCACCCACTCGGAGCCTGTGCCACCCCCAACCACGGGTCTCCAGCCCCTGCCCAGGGTCCCTGGAGCAAAACTATCGCACTGAGAACCCAACTGACCCCAGTATTTACCACCTTAACAAATGTTCTCTGAGTTCCTGGGTGTGTGCTGTGATAGTTGCCATCACAAACACCTGGCCTCACTGCAACACCTGTGAGGGCTGTCACTTCCACTAGGTCCTGTCACTCTCCCTGCAGCCTGGGAGGTGGGAGGTGCTGTCATTCTCAATTCACAGGCACAGAAGTTGGTGCAGGGAGAAATTTTAGCATGCTGCCAACTTTAACCATTCGGTTCCATGGACTTCCCTGCAGATGTCAGCCTCACTGGAACTGAGAAGGGTCCCGAACCTTGTTGGAGCCCTGGTGCCAAGTGACGGCCTCGGAGCTGCCTATGATCAGAAGATGTGGAGCCCAGGCCACTCCCCTCCCCCTGCACCCAGTGGATGCTCCGATATTACACGACACTCCTAAGAGCGCTGTGCTTCTTAGAGAGTCGACAGTCTCTTGTGGCAGTGTACAAGGGGAAGGAAAATCCATTCCAGTTAATTGTAGGTTCTGCAGAACTAGAGTTAGAGTGCATCACTACTGAAACCAGCTTATTATCGATCAGAAACGTGACAGGCCCGCATCCCAGTCAGCATCTGCACCAGTGCCTTTGTCACGCAATGGGTGACATCTCTGCATTGTTTTTCAGCTGGTAATTCCTTAAAGACAGAGACAATAGTCATTTAATATCGTTTGCTCAAATGAACAGTTCCCCGAGCAAATAATAATAATAAAAAAATGTCCCCAAGAAGCCAATTAGATGCTGCAGCTTGTACCAAGCGAAGGCCTTTTTAATAGACGCCCTTTTTACAAGCACAGCTGTGTCACCCAGATGAAAAATCAGGCCCCCCTTTCGCCGCTGATATGTAAATAAATGCAGGCGATTGCATATGTAATAGCTCTCCTCCATCAACAGGGCTTAGAAACCTGATAGGAATACTTCAGATAAAGGGGCAATTTACGCAAGAGATTTTTCTAAAGAGCATGAGGGATGGTGGAAGGAGGAGGAAAAAACGGGGAGCTTCTGGGGTCACGAATGATGTGATCAGTCCTGGAGGGAGAAGTTGGTTTCTCATGGGGAAGAAAACCCGGTCTGCCAACTTCTTTTCACAAGGATATAGGAGTGGCTGCACCAGCCACAGCGATTCTCAATTTGTGGTGCATATACCCCTTTAGGATCCTGCAGCCTCTGTCACCTTCTCCCCACAAGGGTGCAAGTATGCAGTGTTTTCCATACAAGTCCAGGAGGGCTCAGGGACACCTGAAGTCAGCTGTGGGCCCTGTGTCAAGACCAAGAGAGACTTCCAAGGCAGAGGTGCTCCACCAAGGTGCTCTGTCCCCAGGAATATGTGGCAATGTCTGGAGGCAATTGTGATTGTCACAACTGGGGCAGAAGAGCTATGGCATCTCATGGGTGGAGGCCAGGAAAGTTGCTCAGCACCCCACAATGGACAGGATGGCCCTGCTTACAAAGAACAGTCTAGTGCTGAGACTGGAACATTGATGTGGGTGAGCTGTCCAGAATGGACCCCCAGGAATCCCCCAACCACCTTGCACTGACAGATGAGGAAACTGATGCCCAGAGCAGGGACGGGTTTTGCCAGCACTCAGTCTTGTTGGTGGAGACAGCCCTGATCTGAGCAATGCACCCAGTTGACCCCTGCCCATTGCCCAAAAGAGCCTCACCAGCCACCTTTGGCAAATGTTTATGGAGTCCACAGGTGAGTTGTGCCTTGGCCCCTGAGGCCTAAACCACTTTGACCATGAAGGGCACGGGACAAAGTGCTAGTCTCAGAGCCTCCACCAAGGCCATAGCGGGTTCGGCCCATGTCACCTGGAATAGAGAAAGAACAAGCCCTCCTAGTCTGACCATGGGCCCAGCCACAGCCAGGGCCACAGCTCGAATGGAATCCACTGTGGCCACCTAGAGCAGGAAGACTCCACAGGGAAAGGGGTCTCCTGGGACTAGAGGGAGAGGTGGGGTCAGCAGGAGAAGGTGTGGTACAGGTAGAAGGTAGAGGCCTAGGGATGACCACAAGAGGCCTGGGGTGATGGTGAGAAAGAGGAGGTACAGTAGGTATGCCTGCCTGGCTGGGCAGCTAGGAGGCAGAAGCTGCTGCAGAGAGAGCTGACCAGAGGGGTCAGGGTGGACCAGGGCAGCCCTGGGTGGGATGCTCTGTGGTAGCACAACTCTGTGCTGATGGAGAGGTCAGAAGGCCCTGCTGAGAAGCACCTGCCCACCCGTCCACAGCCAGGTCTTATCAGCAGGGAGCCCACACTGGAGGTGGGTGCTGGCTGCTGGAGGCCCACATCCTACCTGGGCCTGGTGCTCTGTGTCCAACTTTTCCATCCAAACAGCCAGGTGGAATTCCTCCCAGATACTCCCTCAGGCAAGGTCCTGGGTCCCCACTCTGCCCAGACTCCTTCCCCATCCTCTCCCACCCTCCAGCCTCCTCAGACCTGGAGAGGCATCAGGGTCTCCTCTCACTCCAGAGCCTAACCTAGCAACCTCCCCCAGGGGGCCTCTAGCTGCTACAGTAGGCAACTCCTCACCTCAGGCCCAAGCTTTAAGGCTTCCAAAGCCCATTCTAGCGCAGCCCCTCAGCTGTCAGCTGTGCCCTCAGTGCCCCTCTGTGGTTTTTATTTTGTGGCAAAAGTCACTGTACTCTTCAGAATTCCAGGAACACAAGACTCTGTGAAGAAATAAGCACGTTTCCTCCCCTGCTCAGCCCATCAAGGTCACCCACAGTGATAAGACGTACATAGCCTGTCACCTTATTTTCTTTAATCTTCTACAAACATAGGAATATAAATATACATAAATATATATGATTTTGCAGTTTTTTTTAACCAAAATGGAATCCCACTGCCTCTGTCCCCTGGGACTCCTACCTCGTGTAATAATCAGCCGAGGCCGTCATTCCAGTCAGCACACCCTGCTTCTCCTCATTCATTTTAATAGTGGTATAACAGCACAGCCGCTTGGCTCATAGGTCTTTACCACCTCCGGGAGGGAGCAACTTCAGGAAGGGCCAGCCTCACTACTCATGTGCATGCATCACGTGCGTGTGCATACTGGGCACATGGTGCACCCACAGCCCATGTGCACACACACTCACATACATGCACACACTGTAAGTCCTAGGGTCAGATGAGAGGATAGTGACCTTTGGGGTGCTGAGTCCCCTCCCCACCTGAGCCCATTTCTCTTCACCCACAATGCCATCATCCTGTGCCCAGCAGGGCACTCTGAACACACAGAGGACACTTGGTGAAAGAGAGACTCGGACTCTGGCCAGGCCAGGTGCTGAGCCTGATGCGGGAACACTGAACATTAGCTCTTCTATGAACCCTGGCCCTGTGTTATATGATTAGCACTACCATAAGAAAATGTTAAAAACTGGAGGTAGACCTCGTCTTCCTGGCGCGTCCTCATGGGGCCCTTCCATGAGTGTCTCCTCCTGACCTCCTACTGCTCAGGGACACCCTAGTGACTTCATCTGATCTTAATTACCTTGCAAAGGTCTTGTCCCCCAGCCACATTCTGAGGTCCTAGGTAGGGCTTCACCTTATGACTTTGGGGACAGGGTTCAGCTCTGTCCCTGCTTGGACAGATGGGTGGCCCTTGGGCCTAGAGGCTTGGCTGGAGAGATGGAGCCTCACTGTGGTGGGACACAGAGCAAGCCAGAATCAAGGGCAGGGCTTCCCAGCCTTGTTAGCCATGACCAGGGCCTGAGGATCGTGGAGTTCATGGGAAATTGTTTGCTAAGCAATGGGATGTTGGCAGGCTGGCCTTCTTTCTCTCCCTTTTTCTCTTTGCCAAGCCCTCCTGCGATGCTTTCCTCTTATCTTCCTAATGGTAAAATGAGCGGTAAGCCTGGAAGGTAGAAAGGGAGACCTGTGACTCCCAGGATGGTCCTTGATGTCCCTTTCCACTTCCCAGAACCCAGGTGCCTCCCTGGGTGAGACCCGTGTACCCCAGCCTGACCTGTAGTACCACCTCCTGCAGCCTCTGCAGCTGTCATATGCCACCCAGCTTCTCCCATTCACTCCTCCCTGACAGCTGACAGGCTGTATCCTCAGATCCCATTGTACCTGTCAATTGATCCCAGGGTGTCACCAGGGCAAGCAAAATCTAAAGGGCCTGCCTGGTAGTAATGGGAGACATCATGGCACCAGTGTGCCCACATGCCAGGCTCTAAGACTGTTCCTGAGGTTGCTCTTCCATCCTGCATGGTCTGAGTTTCCAAACAACACCCCAGAGGCTTCTGGCCTTTCTCAGCTAGGTCAGATCCCCACATGGCTTCCAAAAGGTGGGGAGAGGGAGATGAGCCACACATAGGAACGTGTTGGGTTGATAGGAAGCTGGCAAGCCATCTTCTCTAACCTGTTCGTTATGTCATCAGGGAAACCAAGGCACAGTGCGATGACCCTTAGCTTGTCCTGCTTCCCTTAGGACCCTGAGTCCCAGTTTCTCCTTTATATGTGTAAGTCATTCCACCCACACCCACCCCATGCTGGTCCCTCCATGCCTGCTGCCAACATGCTGGTCCCTCCATGCCTGCTGCCTCCTTTTCCCTAAGGAAAGCCCCCATGCCAACAGAGTGCTTGCTCTGTTCTTTTTTTTTTTTTTTGTGGGTACCGGGGGTTGAACTCAGGACCTCACGCGCCAGCAGGCACCCATGCCACTGAGCGATATCACCGGCCCTTTTTTTGTATGTGGGTACCGGGAGTCGAACTCAGGACCTCATGCTTGCCAGGCAGGCACTTATGCCACTGAGCTATCTCACCAGCCCGCTTGCTCTGTTCTTGAAGGCAGAAGCTTTCCCCTTCTCCTGCCCACACTGATCCTAGGAACAAGAACAGCAGAGGTGGGCAGATAACTGGCCACAGCAAGTGTCTCACTGGATGCTCCTCCCCTTTTTCAGGTGCTGCTACTGCAGGACTGGACCCTGGTCAAGTGGGATATGCCCAGGAGGAGGATCCAGCACTGGTTTCTCTCTGCTCAAACGCATGGAAGCTAAAAGTCCCAGAGAGCTAGGTGTGGGAATTAAGCCTTTGGGATACAGAGGAGAGAGCAAGAGGCCCATGGACAGGTCCAGGGCAAACTAGAAGAGGCAGGAGGTGGGCTGTGCAGACCTGAGTGGTTACTGGGTATGTGGAGGAAGGTCCAGGACTGAGAAGGGAGCAGACATATAAGGGGCAGGACTGAGGCTTCATCCAAGGTTGGAAGGAGCTGCTCTGCCTGAGAGTGTCCAGAATCCCCTCCCCTGAGTCTGGTGAAGTGCACCTCACCTCTATTAGTTACTTACCTGTCACTGGGACAAAATAGCAAACGCCTGCAATTTAAAGGACAAGAGGATTATTTGGCTCACAGTTTCAGTGGGTTCAGTCCATGGTCAGCTGGTCCAACCCAGAAACTGCATGGTAGAGGGCCTGGTAGAGGAAAACCGCTCACCCCATGGCATCCAGGAAGCATAGAGAGAAGGGAGGAGCAGAGGACAAGAATGCATCCTTCCTGATTACTCCTCCAGTGATGCAACTACTAATTGCACATTCAGCTATAAATTATCAGTGGACTAATCCACTGATGAGTATAGTGCTCCCATGATCCAATTATCTTCTAAATGTCCTACCTCTGAACACATGAGACTTTGGGCGGATGTTCTAGATCCAAACCATAATGTCACCCTTGACCTACTCAGCCCCTACAGAATGTGGGCTCTCCTGGCCATGAACAACAGACACCTCCCTCAACCCAATGACTTGGAGAGGCCTGGATGGGCTCCTGGTGAGAAGAGTCTGGAGGTACTGGGTCTGGAACCAGATGCTGGACCAGGGTCCCCAGAACACTGCCCTCAGGTGTGCCTGTGCTGGGGCACTTTGTAGTTCCCCACTTGGCCACCAACAGGTCTCCTCACCAAGCTCCCAGCTGCTCTCATCCCAAAGAAACTCTGGCTGGTGAATGGCCACTCCCTAAGCAGTCCAGACTGTACTCAGCCAGGGCCAGCTCTGTTAGAATCCTTCAGAGAGGCAGGCCACAGTCTCAAGCAGGAGACAAAAGCAGCAGAGTCACCTGCACCCTGGACTGTCCATGAGACATGGCCTGCACTGGCAGCTCAGCTGCCTTCTGCACAAAGTTGATCCTAATGGAAGTAAGGATAAGATAACACTGAGCCAAGGTCTCTGCTTCTACTGAACATCTCTTTGTCTCTAAGGGCTGAATGCTTACTGGTTACCACCACCATAGTGCCAGCCTCTTCTCTTTGGAGGATCCATGGGAAGCTTTGACCACACAGTGGGCAGGTTGGAGGCTGCCTTCTACCCAGGCCTCTTCTCTGCTCCTGTGAATTCTACTTCTCCCAACTGAGCGCCTGGTGGGCACAGGTGTGGCACTGTGCCAGTCTGTGCTTCTCCTGTGGGCTCACCTGGAGGCTTCTGTCAGATTCACCCTTCTCCCCTGCCCACTCCAAACACATCCTGCTTTCCAATGAGATGGGAGCCTGGGACAAGGACACAGAGCTGTCTGTGACCAGGTGGTGTTTCTGAACTCTGACAGGGACTCTTACAGGCATCAACTCACTCATCACCCCCCATGTCCTGTGAGGCAGCCACTGCTTAGCTCTCTCCAGCTCAGAAACAGGGAAACTGAGGGACCGCACACTTCAGGGAAAAGCCAAGGTCACAGAGCTTGCAAATTGCCTAGTGAATCTATGAAGTGATGTCTGCCCGACTGTGATGGTGTGCCATCCAGGGTGTGGACAACATGCAAGGGGATGAGTGAGGCTGTGCAACTGGGCTTACTGTGGGGAATGTAGCCCTAGCCCTGGATCCAATTGGAAGGGAGGGGAGGTCTCAGGCCACCAGGGAATGTGGCATGTGATCATTTTTGAGAAATAATCTCTGTTAATACTCATCATAGCTACCAGATTGATCCTGCAGCCTCTGCCACACAGGTGGCGCAACCCCCTAAGATGGCCCCTAAGATTAGCCATGTGGCATGGCAGGATTCTGAGGGCAGGGCTGCACAGAAAATCAGAGAGGGCTTCCTGGAAGAGGCACCCCAGCTAAGGGGGTGAGCAGGAGTAGAGAGACCTGGGCACAACAGTCCTCCCCACATGCCACGAGAGCTGGTTCCAGGCTGAGCACCAGGGATCTGCCTTGGTGAGGAAAGGTGGGACATGTACTCTTAGGCATCATTTGGAGGAGGCCTTCAGTGGGGTCCCTGAGCCACAGGTCTAGGGAAGTCTGGGCCTTAGCCTCCTCCTGCACATTCCCCTACATGGTGGGAGGAAGACCTGTGTGTGTGTGTGTAACTGGAGCCTCTGTGTAGCCACCTGAGCAGAAGAGGGGTCAGGGGCAAATCCAGAGAGAGTGTGGATGGATCTCTGCCACTTGTCCCTGGTGCTGGTGCAGAGAAGACAGGTTGCTCTCCAGGGAGGTGGCCAGGGGGAGGCAGTGGAGGAGCCAGGTGCTCTGGGCTATAGGGCATACATCAGGGTCTCCCTCTCTCCCCTGCCCTATCACCCAGCCTCCCTCCCACCAAGGGGCAGTGCACACACTGCAGACTTGCCATGAAGCATGCTGGAAGCACAGGCTTCCAGAGGCCTAGAAGACCTTTTGGAAGGGTGTCCTGGGGCCAACACAGTGCTCCCTGCCCTCCTGTGCATGTATGCACACACACACACACACACACACACACTCCAGATGCACTCACCTCCCCAGAGCCCAGGGTCTTCCTACTGCCTGGCTCCTTCTGACCTAGACACCCAGATCTCAGCCCCTCTCACTCCCAACCCACCTTCCAGCCTCCGGACAGGGATGCTTCCCTGTGCTTCTGCCCAAGAGGCATGGAACACAAATGCAGCAACCATGGCCGCAGGAGCTCAGGCATGGTGGAGATCTGTGGGGGTGGGAGGATGGTGTGAGTCTGGAGAGTCCTGGAAGGGAGCCTGGGTTCTCTTTCTCTTCATGTCCTCTATCCTCTTATAAACAATATGCTTTCACAGCAAGGCAGATGCCTGCTTGCCGGAGCTGCTCAGGCTGCTCCTAGATGAGAACCGATGACTGATACCATCACTCCATCCTGCTGCCCCATGCCCAGCCCCACCAGGTCTGATGCTGCCCTTGGCAACCCTGGAAGATCATCACAGCAGATGGCATGGGGGAGCCCTGAGCAGCCTGCAGGAGCCTAGACCGGCCTGAAACCATCTGTCCTACTTCAAGCATCCTGTGCATCAGCCATGGGCCCATACTTTTAGCCACATCAGCATTTTGCAAAATGCCAGCTCCAACCAGGACCCTGTGGGCTGCTGTGGGTGCCAGCTATCTGATTTGACACATTCTGGCCAGTGTGAGCACACAGGAACTTCATTTGCATGCAGAAGGATGCACACAGTATCCACTACACCAAACTTCTTCCCTAGTCACCAAATCAGGACAGGCTCAGGACACATGGCCACCTCCGTTCCACATCTAGCCTCTGCTGGAACTCATGCAGGGACTGGGATACACCCCTTCTCTGAGCAGCACCCCTCCCTCAGCACCTTGACTTTCCAGAGCCATCTTTCTACTGAGCTGTATTCCTCCTGCCATGCTGTCAAAGTGGGGGACAGCTTGGGAATTGTCTAAGAGGAAGCACTGGAACATGGGCATGGCCATGAAACTCTTTAACCAAGGAAGGCTGGCCTTGCCAGAGCCTCACACGGGGACCTGCCAAGATCATGAAAGCAACTGTGTAGTTCCCTGCTGTATCAGCCAGACTCTGATGTTATAGGAGCCAAATTAAAACACACACACACACATAGAATGGGATGAAAAAAGAAAGAAAGGGAAAGGGAAAAATGGAAGCTTTGGCTCAAATAATGGCTGGAAAGTCAAGGGGTCTCTGCCTCAGGCATGGACCAGGAGCTCACACCTGGTTTCATTCCTTCTCTGACTTCGTTCTCCATGTTAGTTCTGTTTTTAGGATCTGTGTGTGGAAAGGCATTCCTAGCAAGCAGATCTAGGCTCATATCTTGAGCAATGAGACTCAGACGTTTGAGTACTGACCTAACGCACAGGAGCAGAGGACATGCCCCATTCCTGAAGCAGCAACAGGGTTGAAGACAAGATTGGTCTGGCCCAAAGCCAAATGGCCACTTGTAGGTGCTGGCTATGAGTAAACAAAATGGCAGATTCCAACCTGTGGGGCTCTTGGCAGAGGAAAGGGGATGGGGCAAGGTGCCAACAACCCAGTCTGAGTGAAAGCTCTTTGCCCAAAGCCATGCCAGGCAGAGGAGGCAGAAGGCCAAAGTCTACACCCATGAAGCTATCACCTGTAATGTGTCAGATGTCACCATGCAGACTGGGTATCACGTTGACTTTCAAACCGAAAACAGTAATGAGTGTTGAACTGATAGCTGCATGTATACAGCATCCATGCCCTGACAGGCAGGGCCTGCTGCTCTGGGGAACTCAGACATGCTCTGAACCTGGCAAACTAGAGTCAACATGGTAGAATTGATCAACTGGATCCAGGGTTGGCCCACTAAGGTTCTACAGGAGTCACAAGAGACAAAGGCATTGCCTGGAGCTGGGGCTGGGCTCATCTGCCCTTGGAGAGTGGGCAGAGCCTGCTACTGGGCCAAGCACAGACAACAGTCCAGTAGGTGGTAACCCCAGAAGTCAGGCAGGCAGTGGCCTGGTGAGGTACACTGGCCCCTCTACAGCAAGTCTCAGGGCTGGGCTGGCTGGTGACAAGTAGGCTCGGCTCAGAGAGCAAAGTGAGGAAACTGAGGCAGAACTCTCCTTGAGAAATGAATTGGCAGGCTCAGGGTTCAGGGACCCAAAGATGGTGGGTGATAAGCCTGGATGTTCCATGAGCCCTGCCACTCCAGCCCCCTCCTCTGGCCTGCAGGGCATAGGCTGGGCCCAGGAGAAGGCCCCGAGACCCTTGCTGGCTGCCATGCAGCACAATGCTGCAGACAGTGGGGCTGTGGGCAGGAAGGAGGCACCCCCGAAACCCCCTGGAAAGCCCCTTCCCAGGGTGCAACCACCTTGGAAATCCCTCAGGTCCCTGAGTCTATCCACCTCTGGTGGCATTCATTGCTGAGACCAGGCCCACATCCCTGTGTGTGCAACTAGCTGGTCCTCTACCAGGCCACAGCCCTCTCCCCTGAGCTGGGACTCTGTGATGGGAAACCAGTGGGGACCAGTCTTGTCCCGTCTAATAACACTGCAGAGAACACACTCATGATGCCAGTGCAAGCCAGGCCCAGCCTAGGACTCAGCATGGTTCCTTGGGCAACCCCAGAGACAGATGTCTCTGCCCTGCAAATGTCCACGTCATCCTAAAGGCTGTTTCTGGAGGGTCTCCTGCACATATCTAGCCACTAGAGACATTAAGCACATTTACCCCTGACTGACCATTGGTGCCTCTGTGGGTGGCCTCTTTTCTCCTGGTGCTTCCCCTGTGTGCTGGGTGTCCCACTTTCTGCTCCTTGGTGGTCATGACATGCTTGGCTGTCCTGCTATAGATCCTTCCTGAGTCTCCCACATTGCAGGTCTGGCCACCTGGTCTCTGGTGTCCTCCCCTGGAGAGGAAAATTTCACTTTGACTGACGATCCTTTAGTTACTTCTCGCCGCGGGACCTCAGTGCGGTCTTGATTAGAAAGTCCTTCCCCTTATCTCAAGGTCACTATGATATTTTCTTGCACTTAAAAAATCATCTTTATTGTTTCATCGTTCTCATTTATGTGCTGAATCCATCTGGAGTTAGTTTAGTTAATATGGTGTGAAGGGGGAAACAATTTCATTTTTCTCCACATACTGCCCAAATTTTCCAACTCTATTTAGTAAATGATCTACCCTTCCCCCGCATACAGGTTATCTTGTACCTGATTCTCACACACAGTTTCTTTCTTCAAGCCCCCTCCACTCCTGGGGTTCTGCCTTCTTTCCCAGGCCCACACTTCCAAGTCTGGTGGCTTTACATTCTGTTTTGGAGCCCAGTAAATGAGCTTTCTCCAATGCCCCAAATTTTGCTCATCTTTTTCAAAATGTTCCAAGCTATTCATAGAGTTTATTTTTCTATACATAAATTAGAATCTGTTTTTCAAGTTCTAAAAATTCCTATTGAGAGTTTGATTAGATAATGTATTGAATTCATAAGGTAACTTCAGAGCAATTGCCGTATTTCCAACTTTCTACATCATTCTTGAACATGTTGTACTGGTCAGCAACTGCTGAAAAAACTGTGCCTAACAAGCAACCCCAAAGCCTACTAGTTGACAATAGCAAGCATTTAAGGTCTTGCTAACATGGTTGCCCCTGGACCTCTGGGCTTGGCTGGGCTTGGCAACAGGAGGGTTTGGGGCTGTTTCCTGTGTCCTCCTTAGGCTAGTGAACTGGCCTGTGGCCTAGTATATTGGCATCAAAAAGAGGAAGGAGAAAGCTAGAGCGCATGGCTGACTTAGGTCATGTTTCCAATGATCACCTCTACCCACTTGGCAATGACCAAAGGCCATCAAATAGAACAGGAGGAGGAAGTAACTGGGCTGAAGCCCTAGGGTCTGCAAGGCCCCTGGCAGAGGACAGGCTACTAAGTCCCTTCAGAGGGGGTTTGAGGCTAAAAGCAGATATCCAGCATCCCACAGAGGTAAACCTTATTTACTCGGATCACTTTTCATGTTGTTGGCTAGCCTCAGATGCTTCTCATGGGTGTCCTTTGCAAAGTGACTTGAGGCTGACTCATCTGCTGCTGCACCCTCCCCTCAGAAGACACCCGCATGGGAGTGGCTGCTGGCTCTGAGATGTTCCTGGCAGCCACTTCATCCATGTGAGGGAAACAAGACCAGGGCCCACAGCATTCAACCTCACACAACTGTTTTTAGGAACTCAATACGAGTAGATTAGCATTTGGACCCTGGCTGGGGCTGAGCCATGGTGTTGGCAACAGCAGTGCCAGCACAGGCTCCGTGGGAATATGCTGTATTTCCCAGCACACACCGTGTGATCTGTGGGCTCTACCCTCCCTGCACATCAAGGGGTTGACCTGAAGGCCCCCAAAGGCCCTTACCAAGCCCAAGACCAGGTGCCGTGGATTCATAATTTATGAAGACACCCAGAGCCAAAAAGAGAATCTGCTCCAGGGGGAGAAGTGATAGCATCAGGGAACTTGGCTGTAACTGCTGGGAGGTGTGTGTGTGTTGTGGGGGGAGGCAGGGACACTCACTATGTCCCAGGGTTTACAGGAAGCAGTGGGGCACAGGGAACAGCCACGGCCTTTGTAGCTGGAAATGTCAAAATGAGGAGCCAAGGCCTGAAAACAGGGCACAGACCTTGCTAACATAGTTGTCCCCAGGTCTCTGGGCTTGGCTGGGCTTGGTAGCAGGAGAGTTCCATCCAAAGGGCTCCTCCAACCACTGCTTCTCAGCAATGCAAGGGCTCAGTCTGGGGCTCTGAGGTGCCGACTGGCCACCGGGCGTAAGCATGCTGCAGATGACCAGCCTGGCAGTGCAAGCCTGCACCAATGCAGTGGGTGGTGAAGTGTGTCTTCTCTGACCTTCCTCCTTCACAACATTAGAGAGGCTGCCTCCCCGACTCGCCTTCTTTCCTAGGATGTGTTCCCCCAGACCCACAGCAGGGCCCTCTGTGGAAGCAGCCTGAGGTTGTGTCCCCACACTAGACATTAACTTCCACAGCCTCGTGTGCCTTGGGGCTCTTGGTCTGTGCATCAGAGGGAAGCTCAGGAGCTCCAGAAGAAGGGCAGGGGAGTAGGAAAGGTGAAGGGGTGAAACCTGTTAAGGATTCCATTGGGGTACATTGGGTCTTTCCTTTCTGCGGGGGATAGAAGGACCAAGGGAACACTGACCATTCCTGAAGAAGCTAAGTGTTATTTCTGAGTTGTAAGAAGCAGCTCCACAGTAAGGAGGAAAGGAGGGAGAGAGGAAGGGAAGGAGCCCCTCCACAAGGCCTACAGGCAGCATCCCACCCCTTCCCCACGTTCTGGGCTTCATTTCCATTCAACTTACCTGAAGTAAGTATAAGCCAAGCAGATAGCCTGCCCAGGCCGCCCTGCACTGAAGAGCCCAGGTCCACTCCTAGGAGTTCAGCTCTTCTTTGGCTCTGCTCCCAGGAGGGAGAAGTGGGCTGGAGAAGTCCCTGGGCCAAGTCTCTGGGCTGGAGCCCACAGAGGAGGACAAGGAGACAGGGTTTTCCAGTGTTGTGGTGCCCAGGCTGCCACCCCATCACCTTCACTTGCTGGTGAGGACTGAGGGAGGGAGAAAGGCTTCCAGGAACACAGCCAAACAGGATGGTGAACAGTGAGCAAGAAGAAGCAGGACAATGTGCCTGGGGAAGCCATGGCCCAGGCAGGAGTCTGAAACTCAGGCATGCAGAATGTGCTCCCATCTGAAGGAAGCAAGCAGTGTGGCTCAGGTCCACGTTACAGGGGTGAATGCACCATCTGAGGACCTCCGCAGCCTGACACTCTCCATCTCACAGCTTGGCCCAGTTCACCTGCAGCAGTTCTAGGGTGCTGCTCAGCATCTCCAGCTCGGGGGTCCAGGAGGATGGAGGGGGAAGACTTTCTCCCCAGGCTCACTGAGTCCATGGAGAATGGTTTCCTGGATGGAAAGAGGGGAGTGTGAGCCAAGCCCAGGACAGAGGGGATTTAACTTTCCTCCATAGCTCCTTGGAAGCTGCTTGCCACCTCTCCCAGGGGGGCCCTAAGGAGGTCATCTTTCTCCTGAAGGTCTTCAGAGCTTCTCTTCCTTGTAGCTAGGAAGAATGGAGCTGTCAATGGGATGGATGACGGGAGCAATGGGGGCTGGGATATACACAAAGCTGGGGAGCAAGAAGAGAGAGAAGAGGACCAGAGCTTCTATTGAGCTGCTAATGACAAAAATTCATCAGGATGGTACTAGTTTGTAACATGCTAACCCTGCTACTAAGAACTGTGTAGGCAACATGTCCTCTCACACTCTTAGCAACTTGACAAAGCACACATTAAAATCATCCTCATTTTCTCCATGAAGAAACAAGCTTAAGAGTGAATCTTGAGTTAAGATCTTACCACCAGCACTAATGGGCCAACATTGTACAGAAGACAGAGGTATGGACCTCCCTTTGGGTGGTTTATCTGAGCACACCAAGGTGCACATGGTGGTGACAAATATATCTTCATTGGCTCCATGGTTACTTACGTTTCCTCCACATTTTTACGGAGACTCATTTAGACAGAGGAAAACACAGAGACTCTCAGGGATTATGAACCTCTAAAGAGCCACACATTCACAAGTTTCTCACTCTCTGCTGCCGTGCCTTATCTCATGCAGATCCTCTTCTTGGAAGGCCCTTCCTGTCCTTATCTACCTGGACGATCCTGCTGCCTCTCACCACCTGAATGCACCATGGGCCACCCCATGCCTCCTCCTTACCTGGATTCACAATCACTGCTTGGGAGAGTCTTCCCCTACATCTCAGCAGTCCCACTGTCAAAGGACCTGCCTTTCATGTTTCCATGGCAACCACATTCATCCCTGCAAGAGGACTCAGCATCCTTCTTTTGCTGTTCCCCATCTCCACACAGTGGAGGTACCCATGGAACATTGCTCCCTTGTTCTTGCCCATGAGTGAGGTTGTGCTTTATCCATGCTTGGCCTTCTGCCCAATGAGGATAAGCTCAGCTTCTGACTTCAAGAAAGGTACCATCCCATGAAAACTGCCTGCTATGGGCTTCAGAGGAGGGGAGATCAGGGTGCCTTAGAGAATGGAGGAAAACCTGGCTTAAGAGTTAAAGAGTATTAAATGGCAGAACTGGAATTCAGACCCGAGACTGTTTCACTTTCAAGATAACACCTAGTGGCCATGGAAGGCTCTAGAAGGCCAGATTCATCATATGATGTTAAGGACACTTGCATCTCTATGAGCATGTTCACTCACCTTGATCGTGATGTTATGACGTGAAAACTTGCTGGTCCCCAAACCGTCCCTTGGAACTTCTGTACAGGGACACCAAAATTTAGAGAAAATGTTAAAGATACATGGGGGCTTTCTTATCTTCCCATGGCTAATAGCACTGGCCATGATAAAACTCAAATAATATTTACTTAAGAATTTAAACATTTGTGTTGTCCACACACCAAAGCACTAGAAAATTATTCCTCATTTTGCCTGGAATTTGTACAAGCAGCCAGGACATATAGGAACAAAGATGATTTTTTTACTGAAATAATCCAAGTAATTGCTTCAGCTTTTGGTTTTTACATAAAATTGTGTTTTCTGGACCCCCAGAGTGTACTCAGACCAAATTAGCTTGTGTGAATTTGACAATTCAGAGAAAACCAGCAAACAGAACATGTGGTCTATTAGGGGAAAAGCCAATTACATAAAATGGATGCTCTCTGCCTACAGGACACCTTGCACTGGACCAGCCTTCCCACAACTAACAGCCATCTGAGCTGGACAAAATGTAAGAAGGGCCACTGATGGGGCACAGGAAGGTGATAGAGACACCTGAGGTTCGAATGCTGTGTCCAGAAGCAAAGGAGACACAGGGTGGGGAAGGGGAGCCAAGGCATCTTTGGGACTTTCCCTCTGGGGGCATCTGTAGCTCACTGTGTAGGCAGAGATACCAAGTTGAGAGCTATATCTCAGGACTGAAAAGATCGAAGAGGGATCTGGGGCTACCCAGGTCATCAGGACTTGAGGGTCATGAAAAAGAAGAAAAGAGAATTTCAGAGAAGTGAGCCCACCATATGCCCAGCTTTCTCTTGAAGAATTTGCCAAATCCTAAGCTTCATGGGGTTATAAGAGGCTTAGAAACTAGACAAAAAGCAGCTGTTCAGGCCCCACAAAAGGCATTAGCAGTAGGTAGGACTTGGGAGACAGAAAACTGAGTGACAATGGCCTGGTGAGGTCCTCATGCCCTCAGTTTCGGGCCTTAGTGGAACAATGGACCAAAAGTGATGACGATAGGGACAGACTGGTCCTGACAGAGGCCAGACCAGCCTCAGGGCATCTCATTTCCTGCTTGGGCCAACAACACTGTTAAGGTTTAGTTCTAAAATGTCCCCCCAAAGTCTCATGTGTTCAGAGGTGGGAATATTTGGTGATTTGATCATGAAGGTGCTATACTTATCAGTGGATTCATCCATTGATGAGTTCATAGCTGAATGTGCTATTAGGAGGTAGGGGCTGGTAGGAGGAAGGTCAATGGAACATGACCTGGAAGGGTGTGTTCTTGTCCCTGGCTCTGTTCTTCTCTCTGTTCTCTGGAAGCCATGATATGAGCAGCTTTGCTCTATCATACACATCCCCCATGCCATTTCTGTCTTGAAGCCAGCCAACCATGCACTAAACCTATGAGAACCATGAGCCCAAATAAACCTCTTCTCCTTTAAATTGTGATTTTTGAGTATTTTGTCCTAGTGATGGGAAAGTGACTAACATAATCACCTTCCTCCACTCCACCTGCTCAGCAGAAAGAGACAGCCTTCTCAGTAGCCCAGTGATATCTGTCCATGTCAAACAGTGAAAACATTCCAGCATGAAATGCTGTGGAAGGAAAAACAAGGTAATAGAAATAGGTCTGTTGGAGATCTAGATTTTCCAGACACAGACTTTAAAATAACTTCCACAAATTCAGGAAAAGGCACTGAGTTCAGAATTCTATCAGAAAACTCATAAGAACAGCAACTGAAAACCACAATAACTGAGAGAAAGAACCATGTAGAACAACAGGGACAGCTAGGGGACATGGCCACAGTGTGAAGATGGAGACTTTAACACAAAGAAGGATGACCTGATAACAAGTGACCAGCTCCCAAGGCACAGAGAACACTAAGAATACAAGGACAAATGAGGGGGGTGAGGTGGGGATAGTCTCCTTCCTGACCTGAGACTCCTGAGGAGGGAAGACTTTGGGAAGAGGGGACCCTGTTCTTCAAAGCAGACCTCAATAGAGAAAGTATGTGGCCACCACTTGGTGGAGAAGGTTGTTGAGGTATCACAACCAGGGCTGCCAAGCTGGCGAGTGCCTGTCAGGTTGGCAGTGACTCCCAAGGAAGCATCCCACTGAAAGTCTTGAATTCAATGATCTGAGGTGGAGGCAGGGTGACTCAGAAAGGGAAAGGAGAAGCAAGGGAAGGGATGCGTATGTGGGTAATAATACTGAAAACTGGCAGGCTTCACATATATGTAAAATAAAAATACATGAGAACTTCACAGCTTCCCAGAATAGGAAGTGGCTTATATTAGACCAACCTTCCTGCCAAAAGCAATTATAAACTCTGGGGAAAATATTAAAACAACTGTTGGAAGGCACAGGAGCGTGACTAAAGCAGGCAGAAGCTGGAGGAGACGCAGCCCCTGAGCTAAGAGATTTAATGTGGGCAAGTTCTGCACCCATCTGGCCTCTCTCCTGGGGGAATCCTCAGTTCCCAGGCCTTGGCACATGAGAGCACAGAACGCAGTGGGCTTGTGGGCTGGACAGTCAGAAATCAGCATGGAGGACTGCCAGGGAGGCTGGGCAATGACAAGAAAGTCCTGTATGGAGGAAGTCACTTGGGCTTTTCCCCTCAAATCCTTAGCTGACTCCTGGATTGCACACACAGGGCAAGTCCCTAAGGAGAATCACCACAGGGTATCTGGAGGGCTAATGGGACTGAGAAGAGAATCCAGAAGCTGCCTAGTGTGGGAAAAACACAATCCAAGTCTCATATACAGCTCCTTGGTGGCATAGTGGGTAGAATTTGGCACTTGCAGAGTTCAAGTCTCTCCATATTTAAGGGCCTTGATAAATACCAAAAAGGAGTTTAGGATTAAGAACCACATCCTAAAACTAAATCGACACCCTGAAGGGAAGGGTAAATTTGAATAGATTCCCCTAAAATAGCCTATAGAACTACAGGGGCAAGATGACATGCTAGTCATTAGTTGCTTCCAGAACTAAACTCAACACCACTGGGAGAAGATAACAGATTCAGAGACTCAGCAATTTGGTGTTCATAATATCCACCATAAAGGAAAAAAAATACCACACATGGATGAGGTAGGAATTTCTCACCCCAAATCAAAGACAAAAAATTGTTAATAAAAAAGTTAAATATGATGTAGATGCTGGAATGAGAGGAAAAAAACTTGACAATATCAATAATAATTATGTTAAGGTATCAATAGGGAAAGATGTACATAGGGAGTGAAGTGGTGGGAAATTTTGGGAGAACATGGAAGTTCTAAAAGTGAGTAGAAAAATTTGTTCACTACAAAGGTAAACTTGAAAATGGAGCATAAGAGTTTGAACACAGATGAATATAAGACTGGAAAAAGTAAATAAACAGAGCCTCATTGACCTATGGAGCAATATTAAGCAATCTAACACATATATAACTAAAATCCAGGAAAGAGAAAAGAGAATGGGGAAGATATTTGTATTTAAATACTTATTAGCTGAAATTTTCTAAAATGATTAAAGCATCAATGTCTCAATCCAAGAAATGCAATAAAATAAAGGGAAATAAATGCAAAGAAAAACACAACTAAGCATATCATAGTCAAATTGCTAAACATCATAGTTAGGGAGAAAATCTAAGAGGCAGAGGGGGGAAAAAAGGGAATGCTATAGACAGAAGGCAAAGACAAAAATAGCGGCTGATTTCTCGCCAGGAACAATGAGACCAGAAGACAATGGAATGCCATTATCTTTCAGTTTCAACATAGAATTCTATAACTAGCAAAATGCCTTCAAATATGAGCATCTAATAAAGATATTTTCATTAAAATGAAAGCACAGAATTCACTGTCATTATTCTCACCCTGGAACAGAAGATAAAAATTCTATCAGCCAAAGAAAAAAAAGGGGAGATCTTGGAAAAGGCAAAGATGTGGGTAAATAAGTGACTTTTCCCTTAAATTCTTGAAAAGTCAGTTGACAAATAGAAAGCAAAAAAGACAGAATCAGACTGTTAGTCTTGACAACTCCGAAAGAACCAGTAGCTCAGGCAATGAAAGCCTACAGCTGTTCCCATGGCACAAAGAGATAACAATCAGAAATTATGCACCTCCTCCTGACTGGCCAAACACCAAATACAATCTTCACAAAGGGATTAAGACTTGGTCTGACCTGCTCTCCGGCTTCTGTGCCAATTTGCAGAAAAGTATGAAGGACTGAGGCGTATATGGAAAATGCTATCAGCAAAATCCAGACTGTGGAATCCTGTGAGTCAAAGGAGCCAAGGTTCCCTGCAGAGAGTGGCAAGGAAAAGGAAGAAAAAGAAGGGGTATTTATAGGAGGAAAGAAACTGAAAAGATGTGTCAAATTTTAAAATATTGGGTAAGACTAAACTACAATGTCCAGGAATTCACATTCGAATGATAGAACTGTGCTTCAGGATGTGGTGTAACTATGAATGTCAGGGTGATGCTCACTTCTGGGAGTGTGGGGACCAATAAGGTGAGGCTCTGGGCAGGCATCCTGGGAGGGGGGATGACCAAGCCCTGTTTCCAGAACTGGTGTTTGCCTAGGAATAATTTGTAAATCACGCATTTTCTGTGATTTCCTATATCTGTGTTTTATTCTATAATAAGAATGTTTTAAAAGTAAATGGACAGGGTCGGTGAGATGGCTCAGCGGCGCAAGCGCCTGCCTGGCAAGCGCGAGGGCCCGAGTTCGACTCCCAGATCCCACATACGAAAAAAGGGCCAGTGATATCGCTCAGCGGCACAGGCGCCTGCTGGCGCGTGAGGTCCTGAGGTTGACCCCCGGTACCCACAAAAAAAAAAAAAAAAAAGTAAATGTACAGTATAAAGTAAAAATAATGACACTGTAGTATGGAGTTGATGATCCCTGTACAGGAGTAAGGTGACAGTGGTTACATGTGGGAGAAGATTATTCAAGCAGCCCACAGCAGACAGACGACAGAAGGACTTCTAAGGATTAAAGAGGAGACTTCCAGGGCTCCTTGGTGGGATGCTGGGAAGCTTCAGACCTTAAAGCCCTCAGGGCACTAGGATGCAGCAGGGACTCACCCTGGTAGCAGAAACAATTCTCCTATACTCACAGTGTCCCCAACCCAGCCCAGTGAGACTTCAGGGGACTGAAAGGACCCCCTGTCTCTAGGTACCTTGAGTGGATCCCAGAGCAAAACTCAAGAATACTTACAGAAACCCAAAACTGTCCAGCACCCAATAAGACAAAAGTCATGTTTGTTATCCAATTAAACTTACAGTAGAGGCAAGGAGATATGGCCAAGTGGATGAGGAAAAAGCATCTGATAGAGGGAAACACAGCAATGACAAGGATGAGAGCAGTGACAGACAAGGGCCCTGCACCACTCCTACAGCTGCATTCCATCTGTTCCAGGGACAGAAGAAAGGCTGCATACGTGAAGCAATGACACAGATATGGAAGGACCTAGATCAAACTTCTACAGTTGGAAACTGCTCTGAAGGCAGGAAATAAGAGAAAAAACAACAAAAAATGGTAGAACAGATAGAAAACAAGCATCAAAAGATAACACTAAGCCAAATGTTATTAATAATTACTTTAAATGTTCTCCACATCTCAAAAAGACAGAGATTTTCAAATTGGAAGAAAAAAATATTCAATTATATGCAGCCTACAAAAAGCCCACTCTAACTGCAAAGACACAAATATGATAAAAGTAAAATGATGAAAGAATGGTTTTCTATGCTAACATGTCTTAAAAGAAAGTTGCCCTTGTTCCATTAGTATCAAAGTAGATCTCAGAGCAAAGAATGTTACCAGGAATTTTAAAAGATAATTTCACAAATGATAAAGGAAGAGAATATGCCAGTCCTAAATGTTTATGCATGTAACAACAGAGATTCTCAATGCATGAAGCAAAAACTGATGGAAACAAAAAAGAAAACAGGCAAATCCACAGAACAGTGGGGTTTAAACATTGATCTTTCAATAGTCAATAGAATAGATAGAAGCAGTAAGGCCATAGAGGATGCGAGAAATAGTATGAATGAATTTGAACTGATTGACACTCATGATTAATACATTACATTCTTTTCAAGTGTTTGTGGAACACCTTCTGAGACAGACAATCCCCTGGGCCATCAAAACAAGGTCTTGACACACTCAAAAGGATTCAAGTCATATGTTGTGCTTTCAATGTATCTCCTGTAAAAGTCAGATGGTGCCAATGGATGTAATTAAGAGATAGAGTTTAAAGAGGTGATAAGAGTCTAGCATGGTGGCATATGTTTGTAATCCTAGCACTCTGGGAGGCTGGGGCAAGAGAATTGCAAGTTTGAGCTCAGTCTGGGCAACTTAGAGACTTAAGGAGACCTTGTCTCAAATTTTTTAAAAAAAAATTTTTAAAGGCTGGAGATATAGCTCAATGCAAAGGCCCTGTGTTTAATCGCCAGTGCCACATGCACACACAAAACAGAGGTGATGAGGCTATGAGGATGCTTCCCCTGTGACTGGCATAAAGGAGGCTTCACATAGAACTTGGCCTACTGGCCCATCAGCCTCTGCAATGTGAGGCCACAGGGTTCCTCCCCAGACACAAAATCACCCAGTATCTTGGTCTAAGACTTCCCAGAATCCAGAACTATGAGAAAATAGATTTTTGTTTATTATAAAATTACTCAGTCTCAGGTATTTTATTATAGCAGCACAAATGGACAAAAACATCATACAAAGTATGTTCAGTAACCATAATGGACTGAAATTAGAAATCAATAGCAATAAAATTCCTGGAAAGTTTCCAAATGTTTGAAAACTAAATAACATGCTTGTAAATAACCTATGCATCCAAAAAGAGATCCAACAAAAAATTAGAAGAGTATTTTGAACTGAATGAAAATGAAAGTAAAGCATATCTTAATTTGTGAGATGTCACTAAAATAGTAGATAGGAGAAATTTGGATCACTAAAGGCCAATATTAGAAAGAAGAGAGGTCTCAAATCAAAGTTCTCTGCTTTCACATTAAAGAGCCAATAAAAGGAGAGAAAATTAACTTGAAATTAAGCAGACACAGGGAAACAAAGATAAGAGAGATCAATGGGATGGAGAACAGAAAAACAATGGAGACCAATGGAGCCAGAAAATGTTGTTTTTTGAGGTCATTTAAACCTATAGTACAACTGATCAGAAAAAAAGAAAACATAAATTATAAAAATCACAAATGAGAAATACTATATCCCTACCAGCTATATAGATATCAACAGAATATTGAGGAAATCTTATGAACTTTATTCCTACGAGTCAGACAACATAAGACCCACAAAGTTACTTAAATGCATAAATAAAAACAGTTCTATCAAGGGGAAATAGCTAAGTGGGATAGCCCCTTACCAGTTTTTAAAAGATAAATTTGTACTAAAAAGTTATCCACAAATTTTTCCATAATATTTGGAAATATTTCATAATATTTGATGAAGTATAGAAAGATGATTTTTTTCTTTTTTTCCCATTTTTATTTTTAATTGGCATAAGAAATAGTACCAAGTATCAACAAATGGGTTCCTATCAAATTAAAAATCTTCTGGGGCTTTCACCTCTGATGCCCTCTACCACCTCACAATAGCCGTCTATCCTCTTTCTTTTCCATCTTTTTCCAAATAAACCATCTTTTGTTATACTAAACTTTTGTTTTGTTTTGTTTTGTTTTGTTTTTTATCCTTTACTGGCGCCAGGTTTAGGATAACTGGAAGCTGCAGTGGGATGGCATGACATGGCCTGGCAAGCTGTCCACTCCTGGACATAACATGGTGCTGAAGAAAGGTAACTATTGACATTGGTCTGCCTTCTGATGGAGATGACAGTCTATTCCTTCCAGTTACAAGCTGTGAATTTGAACTCTGGCCAAAGCTGTTGTTAAGAAGCTGACAAATGTTGAGTACGTAGTGAGAAATTATCACTCATTTGTCTAAAAACAAAAAGACAAAGAACAGCAACTAAACACACAGATTAAATATCTTTATTTTATTTATTTATTTATTTATTTATTTTTTATATGGGTACCGGGAGTTGACCTCAGGACCTCGTCCTTGCAAGCAGGCGCTTGCGGTGCTGAGCGATATCACCGGCCCATTTTTTCCTTTATGTGGGTACTGGGAGTTGAACTCAGGAGCTCGCGTTTGCCAGGCAGGTGCTTATGCTGCTGAGCTATCTCACCGGCCCCCTAAATGTCTTTATTTTAAAAAATAAAAAAATAAAAATGTTCTGCACAGCAAAGGAAACAACCAACAAAGGGAAGAAACAATCTATAGAATGTGAAAGAAATTTGCCAGCTTTTCCTTAGAGGACTAATATCTAGAATATACAGAGATTAAAAAATTAGACCCCCAAAATAAAAGACCCAATTAAAAATGGGCAATTGAAATGGATCTTTTCAATAAATCATGTTGGCTTAATCAGATATCTACATTAGAAAAAAATGAATTCACCCTTACCTCACATCACTTAAAAGCAGTTTAAAAGCCACATCAAAAACCCAGTTCCATATAAATTTTTGACTTAAATGTCAAAAGTAAAACAGTGAAACTTCTAGAAGGCAAAAGGGCACTTTCTCCATGACCGGAGGGTAGTCACTAACCAGGAAGGAAAAGATTTATCCATTGGCTTTTATTAGAGGTAACAATGTATGTCAATCAAAAGACTCAGATCCAGAAAATATTTTAAAGAAAACTTCTCTAAGCCAACAGGAAAAACACAACCTATTTTTTTTTTAAGAAATGGCAGATAGCTTGAAGAGGCTCCTCACAGGGATAAGGTTAAGCTGGGCAATGGCGTGTGCTCAGTCACATCGGTCATCAGGAAAACGTGCTAAAATCATAGGACAGGGGAAAGCCTGGAATGACCACATTGCTGAGCTGGAATGACACCAAAAAGCACAGCCAGGAGCCGTGAGGGCTCCTGAATCTACCCCGAAGAGCCATCAGCCAGGGCTTGCTGGGGTGAGCCACCACATTTCAGGACTCCTTCCCGCCCCTCAGTGACATACGTGTGCCCAACAGAAGTGTCATATGCATGAAGGTTTACAGCACTTGTTTGTAATAACCAAAAAATCAGATTCAATTATGCACCCACCCACAGTAGAATGGGTGAACAAATCTTCATATAGTTACATGGAGTAATACAGTCACACATTAAAGAATGACTTGCGAATGTAATGTTGAGAGAAGAAAGCCAGACTCATGAGTCTATTTGTCTGAGGTCCTAGACAGGCCAAGCTGAGCTCTGAAGGTAGGAGTCAGGCAGAAGATGAGGCCTTGGGTGGGGGTTAGGGGCAGGGTACAAGGAAGACCTCTGGGACGTTGGTAATGTTCAACCTCACTGGTTGGTGATCAGCTGGCTGAATTCACTGTGACATCTTAATAACCTGCTCATTATGACTGATGCATTTTTCTGGATGTGTCTTCTATTTAAATAAAATAACAAATCATCATATAAAATAGCTCAACAGGCCTCAAACAGTGTGGCACTGATGCCACATGAAGGGCCACACATCACAGTAGAGTTCAGAGTTCAAACCCTGGACCCGCAATTGCCCAGCCCCAACCCAGAGAAGACATTTAAGTTTCCTCAACTTCAGAGGCCCCAACTTCTTGCCCCATGATGGAGTTGTTGCAGGTTTAATAGATATCCTAATTATTGCAGCCAATTCAACATCTGTTACATAGCAATCATGTTTAAAAACATTAGCCAAGTTGGGTATCACTTGAGAGTGTGTGGGCAATGGATTCAGATTGCCTGGGTTGGAATTCAAACTCTGCCCTTGGAACTACCTGACCTTGAGAAGTTATTTAACATTTTAGTCTATTCATCTAAACCATAGACCGAATGATGTGATAATTAAATCAGTTAAGCACATAGAACATTAGTTAGGCACACATAACTACTATAATTATGATATGACACTGGAACTGGAAAGTCTGGGAGGACCATGAGATAAGATGAAATCTTAGGTGGTCACCTAAGGGTGGGTGAAATTTGGGGAATCTCAATTCAAGTGAATTACGGCTTTGTCCTTGGTTCCCTCCCTTTTCTCTCTCCCCATTTCCTAAATGTGATCCCCTGCCAGGATATTCAAACATTCACGTAGTCCAGCCCCAATTGCCCCCTCCCCATTTTTCAAGGAGGAAACTGCCACTCAGGGTCTAAGATGGACAGGGTGGGGCACTCTTGCTGTGCTCCACAAGCACAGGGATGCCCTGCACACATGATCCTGCCCTTCCAGAAGTTGCTGCCCCAAGATGCCTGTGGCTCCCTTTCGGTGTGAAGGGTGTGAAGGGCACATAGGCAGCTGCTCCCCCCATTGGTAGGTGCAGCACCCAGCCCTGACAGTGCTCAGGTGGGCTGGGTATTCTGCATACAGGTGAAAAGAGAAATTCCAGGGCATCTGGAGGATGCGTCTCCTTTAGCTAAGAACACTGATCACCACCAGCTTCCCCCACAAACTCCCCTCCTGCTCAGCTTTCAGCAACTACACAGGAGCTAATGGGCCCTTACAGCTTTTAAATCCCACACCCTAATTGTAGTTCAAAGAACCACGTGCAGATTTAAGCATTTTTCTTTTACCACCACATTTCCTGATCTTTATGAAGAACTAATTAAAACCTTTTTTTTCCCTGTTGTTGCTTGTCTGACAGTTTTGCCAATTTGCAGTCTGACATGAAGAGCTAATTAGACGAGGAGGCTGTCAGCAAATCCCACTGACTGGGGTGCTGGGTTCCAGGCATGCAGGGGTGTGCCGAGAAATGCGGTACATCAAAACGAAATCAACTCTCCTATGAAGATCCAGTAAACATCTATAGTGCTTGTCCTTGGCCCTGCAAGGTATAAGGCCTGGACAGAGAACTTGGCCGACAAAGTTGGTCGGCACATAGCAGGAACATGAACAAGTGCATGTGAGTGTGATAGCGATCACCCCAACCAACTGTGCAGCTGTCCAAGTGGACAAATTGAGACACAGTGAAATCAGGGAACTCTAACTCATGCCTCAGCAGCCCTGCAATGTGGTATCACTGTCCTCATTACATGGACAAGAGCCCAAAGCTTAGGGAGGCAAGTGAGTGCAAAGACCTCACAACCACCGAGAAGAGAGACAGGATTTGATTCCATGGCCAAACTGAAGCCCGTCTCTATCCACTGTGTAAAAGTGAGCAAATTCCAGACCGGAAAATGCAGGGTGGGCACAAACCTCAATGGCAGGGGTCCCAGCCATAGTTCTTTTCTCTTCCAAGACATCGTTCTATCTCTATCTCTAGGTGAGACAAATGCATGCACATGTGCATTCAAATAAATAGATACATAGACACAGACACAAATAGACTACATACATAAACACGCACATACATACACCAGGCACACAGATTATTATTGTCAGATAGTGGGGATGGTCCTTAGATGCTAGAGGAGGCTTCATCTAAAAAGGAGTCCCCAAGAACTGTGACTGATCAGGACTGCAGACCAGAGCACACAGGTACCAGGTGGAAACACCGATGGAGTGAGACTTTGGTGACACACGCCTCTGTGGAGGAGCCCTGTTTGTAAGTTCCTCCACTTGTCTGAGTTGGTGCAGATCCAACTTGGAATTCAATGCACAAGACGCATATCAGGGGAAACACAAAGAGTCAAAGGAAGTGAAGGTGGGGAGAGAATTGAGGCCTTTGGAGAAGGAAGGGAAGAGGGTGCTGATGCCATGATTCACAGGTGGCAGTGGACCCTGAAGGGCAGCTCCTGGGCACATTGGTTCTTATGCTTCCTGCAGTAGGAGATCTGAGCGGCACATTTTTGCAGCCACCATCTCCTCTGAAAAAGTCTTGCTGACCACCATGGGACATGCATTACTACACCAAAGACAAGTAACTCCACTGTGTGGGTTTTCAGTGCTATTTAAAATGGAAAGAGATGGAAAGCACTGTGAAAATGTGTTGTTTTGAGGAGAGTTTGAGACAGTGCATAAACTTTCCAGGATGCTATGATTCACACAGAATGTGAGCTACCCCAAGACTCTTCCAGACAGGCCACATAGTCCGTCCACATTTCGTCTCAGTTGACCTCACAAAAACCACGTCAGTGTCAGCAGAAGGGGACAGGGGAAACAGTATGTCCTATAGGTGGTGGTGAAGTCCATGCAAGTGGAAAAGGGCATGTGGGCAGAGTTGGGTTCAAAGCCTGGGGTCAGCCTCTGCCTCTTACTTGCCATGCACACTTGGACACATTTCAAGCTTCCCTGAGCCCCAAGTCACACTGGATAAATGGCAACTGCAGTACTGCCTTCCAGGGCAGCGTGAGAGAGCTATGAGGTGGCCTTGGAAACTGACTAGCACTAACTTCTTCCCTCCTCCAGTGCCCCCTCTTCTAGACCCCACCTTCCTGTACAGATGGAGTCCAACATATTAGATAATGCTTGTGATTTAATGGGTGATAAAATAGCAATTAAACATAGAGGCTGATGTAGGCAAACACCAACGATAAAATCATGTGTTGAACACCTCTGAGCACACAAGTGTGATCTTGGCTGGAAGTAGAGCCGCATTCAGCACCACAGATAGCACACAGGGCCCGACCAGAGCCAAGGGTCTCGGTGGAAGGAAACCATTACCACACTTTATTTATCTGTTTCTTGGGGCCACTCAATACCTTGCTGGTGTCCCTTGCATCATCAAATTTCTCCAGTTCACTGAATCATAAAATTCTGCAGTAAATATCTTTCATGTATACAAAATGTGTGTGTATGTATGTGTCCATTTATGTATGAATCCATATGAGTAAATGAAATAAACATAAATATCTTTCATATATATGCATCTATCTGTATCTGTGTATGTGTGCATATGTAGGTGTGTATATGTGCTAATTGTGTACAGGAATATTACACATATAAACTGACCCTAGTTCCTTTAGAGTGACCATCCTTAATTAGCTTTCCATTTGTAGTATGTTCCTTCAACATTTGTTCCTTCAACAAACTGTCACTCCCAATCCACTTGGTCTCCTTCCACTGCACCTCTATGGCCAGAGTGTGTTCCCACCATCAACCACAGCAGAGCTGGGCAGTGGCTTCTTGTTGCCGGAGACAATGGTCTCCTCTCACATCTCACCTTACTCCACCTGTGACCAGTGTTTGGTTGCATGAACTTCCCACCCCTCTGAAGCACTTTGCTACCTGGCCTGAGGACACCACGGGTTGCTGGCTGTCCTGTCCTGCAGTTACTCCTCTTCAGTGGGACTCTCTGGGAACTCCTGGTCATACCAGTTATTTTCTCTAAATTAGTTTCCTGAATGAAGTAAATGTCCAGCCTGAACTTTTTTCTAACCTCCAGAGTCATAGATCCAAATGTTTAGGCAAAACTACACCTAGATGTGCAGGTATCTAAGCACCCCAAACCCAGCACAGCCAAAACCCAGCAATTCCTCCATCTCCCACTTGGCTGCTTGCTTACATCTGCCCCATCTCGGCAAAGGACAAGCCTCTACTGAAATGTTCTTGACGCTTCTCCTCACATCATACAAATTATATCCAGTTCAGAAGAAAAGCCTTTTACTTCAGTCTTCAAAATATATCACAGTGTCCAGCCACTTCCCATTACTGCCCTGCTGGCACTTTGTCTCATCCACTGCTGCGTCACCTGCTGTCTGTGCTGTCCATGCTCACACTTCCTGCCCACCCTGTCTCTGTCTATCTCTGTCTCTGTCTCTCCCTCTCTCTCTGTTTCTCTCTCTCTCTAGGTCTCTCTCTCTCTCTCTCTAGGTCTCTCTCTCTTGGTGTCTCTGTCTCTCTCTCTTTCTGCATTTCTCTGTGTCTCTCTCCCTGTGTCGGTGTCCCCTGTCCCCTTCCTCCTCCCCACCTCTCCGGTCTGTGGTCAGTGTCCAGGATGATCCAGGGTGTTTGTGCCCTCCCCTCTGCTGTCACCTACCAATAGCCCCACTTCATTCAGAATAAAGCTTGAGTCCTTACAACAGCCTGGAAAGCCATCTGAAGTCCACACACACACATACTGTCCCCAGCATTATGTACCATCAGCCCTGCTGCCTCCCTAGTCATATGTCCACCCTGGACTCTCCCTTGATGTTCCCTTTCCAGGCACCTCATGTCCCCTACCTTTCAGCTCTCAGCTCATGGGTCATCCCATCAGACACCTACTGGGCCACTGTGTAGAATGCAGTACCTTTTGCTATCATTCTCTTTGCTGTATAGCGCTTGTCCGAACTTGACAAATTATTTACTGCCTGCTTCTCACACAGGATGCCAGCTCCCTGAGAGCAAAGATGCTCCATCTTGTTCATTCATCTAAAAACAGCCTTGCTCCAAAACACTTGCTGATAGAAAGAAAAAGAACAAGAGAGGGGTAGGAGTCGCAGACAGTGGTGGTGTAGGTCACCCCAGCACTTGCCAACCAGTACCTAGAAATTAGTCTCAGGTCCTAAGTCCTGTCCACACAACACACAAAGTAGCCCTCAGGAATGACTGACTCCCTGAGCGTTACTGAAGACAGGAGTGAAGGAATGCCTGACAGAAGCAGGGCTAGCCCAGGTCCTTCCAAGAGCACACATCCATGCGCTCACAGCCCAGGCTGGATGAACATACAATGGATCCATGGGCCCCAATCCACAGGCCACCAGGTAGACTGCAGGGATGTGGCCACCTCTGACAGGTGGGACTTAGACAGGAAGGAGAAGAGAGCGTCTGACTTCAAACCTCCCCCATACAGTCAGTCTTGGCCTTCCAGATCAGTGTAGGGTCTATGGGACTAAGGTGGCCTGGGGCTAGGCCCAGGTGAGATCTCCCCACTTGCTTTCCTGTGCAGATGGCAGTGGGGTGGGGCACCACACTCTTCCTGAGATTCCTGAAAGTCCCTTTTAGGAACAGGAGCAAGCACGGGGCCCTTGTCTCTGCATGCCCATTTGTGCCAATAGGGTGTCATTTGCTGAAGTAATTGCAGGAGAAGCTGCCTTCCTTAGACAGGAAATTGTGATTTCTGCCAGCCATTAAGTGCCCAGAGAGCTTTAATTTAATTATCAGCTGAACAATAGCTTGACGGGTGTACCAGGTTTATCAGTATATATATATATATATATGTATATGTATATATATATATATATATATATATATATATATATATGCATACGTATTCGTTCTAAGTGGTTGTAAATAATGAATAAACCAATAAATGGACACATCATAATTTAGACCTTGAGACACTGTCAGATACTTATCACCAAGTGTGATTGTATTGGAAATGGATGAATGGGGAGCAGATTTGTGGCAGCGGCTTACAGTCTCCCAATCTGGAGTCTTCACCAGGAGCTTCTCTGAGCCCCGCCACGAAACGCACTTCGTCACCATTAATTGTGTGCGGGATATTTATGAGTTCAGTTGGCTGTTAACAACTTGGCCCTGCAGCAATTAATATTTGTATTTGCAGCACCCAGTGCTGATAATGGACAGCTAACAGGTTTGGTTAATTGGTTCGCCGCCCCCACCCTCTTACTGTATCTTTCCTGACCAGTGAAGGCATCTTTCCCAGGGAATCCTATAATGGGCTCTTCATGTGTTGGTAATTTTAATTACCTTTTTATTGCTATGCAAATCTCTCTTCCTTTAATCTGCCAGTTAAAAGGAGGAGTGCTGCTACTGCGCAACTGTGACTAGCAAGAGCGGAGACAGGGTGAGGGAGGGTGCAGCTGCGCAGGCGTGGGCCAGCAGCATAGGTGTGCAGGAAATGTGGCAAGCTCGAGTCACCTGGAGAAGGCCATCGGTTGGTGATTGTTCAGAGGCAGCCACTGGGGAGGCCAGCTTCTTGAGGAGCACGGGGATAGGCAGAGCAGGGCACTGGCCTCTTGGGGAGCAAGGGCACTGAAGTGACAATCTGCCCACATTGGTTCATTCAGGTCTCCAGAGATGGCATCCAGGAGAGCAAACAGGCTGGGAGAAGCAATGAGACACAGTGCAGCCAGGTCATAGTCAGGGCCTTTGTACTGTGTAAGGCAGGAGCCATGAAACAACTCTCGCATGCCCCTGCTGCCTCTGGCCCCTGCTCTAAGAGGAAGGGCCTCTTTAGGCCCTTCAGCACTTCTCAGGACACAGGACAGAACAGAGGAGGGAAGGGCCACCTCTCTCTTTACTCCCTTTCCTCCCCAACCTGGGGTATCTCTGTGCCATACCAAGGGTGTTTCAGTATCCTTCAGGCCAGGACCCTGTCTGCATAGCCCAGGTAGAGTGCCAAACCCCAGCCTGAGCCAGGCGGGACTGTGGCGAGGAATCGGTGGTCTTGTCAGATTTCCCTCTCATTCTGGCCAAGGTCACAGCCCCATCTCTTCAGTGATTTTGAAACATTCCTGAATTGCTAATGTGACAGTGCTTCCCAGCCACTCAGCACAGCAGGGAGAGGTGGTTCTGGCACCCAGGGGTCACTTTATGTAGGACTGCAAGGGAGACAGAGCTCCATGAAGCCCCCAGGACACCAGGGAGCAGGAGCTGTCTACTTCGCTGTGGCTATTCTGGGAAGGTCTCAGGCTTGCAGAGAATTGGTGGGATTTTAGGGAGGGTGTTGAGGATAAGATAAGATAAGCAGAAGGCTCCACTTGGCCAGGTGGGAAGGGCCTGGCTCAAGGCTGGAGCTGCACAGCCCAGCTCTGACATGTGTCCCTGCTCGTGAGCCTGCAAGGTATGAAACCCAGAAGCTGCATCCCTCCCTGCACTGTTCCTATTCAAGGAGGTCACACCAAGTGACAGGTTAATGTGTGAGAGCACCATTGTTCAATGACTGATGACAAGATTATTTTAATGTATATTAAGAAATATAGCATTTACATCAAACTTACAACTCATGAACCTCACAGATGTTCACGCATACCAGGCCTAGCCTGCACTTGCTTTTGGTGGCTGACCCAGTTGAGGGGCTCTCTGACCTTGTCCAAGGTAGAGGGCTCCTTGCAGTGGCCACTGTCCCCCATCAGGGAGGCAGCTATGCCCCCATACCCTGAGAAGTCCTACCTGTTTCTCCTTCTGCACCCACATGCAGTAGGGTATATTTACGCAGACACTTGATTTAAAGAAAACTTGTGAGAAAATCTAAATAAATATAAGGTGATACAGAAGACCTCAGTGAGATGAGATTAATTAGTTTAAGAAGTGCAGACTTGAATGGGAGAAAGCCAGAGGCAGGAATTCGGGCACATGTGTGGGCGTGTGCCTGGCTGTGCTCCTTGCCCTGGGTCATCAGGCCCAGGGACGTGGCCCACCAGTGTGCAGAGGGAAGATGTGCTGAGAGGTGCACACACGCTGTCTCATCTCATAAATCAATTATCTCATACAACTGGATAAACTGTGAGGAAACATTCAATAACTCCCCTTAAATGTTCCATCCGGGCCCCTCAACGGCTCATTAGGTTATATGAGGTGTGGGTAATTACCCGGAGACAGTGTGCTCACTCCCTGCACTGCCTAATTTCCTCTCCTCAGTTCTCAGCTTCCTTACAGCAAGAAAGATGCACAGGCCATGGCCACATGTGGATCCATGTGTATGCAAGTGCAAGCACACTAGTGCACGTGGGTATGGGCAACCT
The DNA here is from genome assembly GCA_028451465.1 of Erethizon dorsatum. Lineage (NCBI taxonomy): Eukaryota > Metazoa > Chordata > Mammalia > Rodentia > Erethizontidae > Erethizon > Erethizon dorsatum. The sequence continues at coordinate 67,945,166 of CM051828.1, read as the reverse complement.
TACCTGTACCCAGGTCTTCATGTCCTATTCAAGCTAACAAAGGGAACTCAGCTGGATCAGGCCCTGCCCACAGGAACCCCCTGTCTTACAGGGCCCCAGTTCATTTTCCTTTCTGCAGCCAGGATGAAGGAGCAGCTGCTGGTGCCTCTACTACAGGCAGGAGGGTGGGACCGGGGAATACGGCCCAGGAGTCCTACATGATGGTGAGCACTCATGGGTTGTCAAGAGGCTAAACGAGCCAGTCCTCCTGGAGCAGAGTCTGTGTGGTTATGGGTGGCCACTGTCACCACTGCAGTCATGGCCAGCACTGCTGGGGGTGCTATCACCATCCCCACTGTGTCTCTTCCAGAGCAGGCTGGTCTCTGAGACACGGTGGCTGAGATAATGGTCACAGCTCTCCCTGTCCACTTGCTCACTTAGCCATCCAGGGTTGATGGGAGCCACATCCACACTTACAGCGGCAGATCCTGCTACACACCCTAGACTCCCAGGTCCAGTGCCCTGTGCCTGAGTCACTGGTGTTTCAAAACTAACCTTGAATAAATAAAGACAGGAGAGGAGAAAGCTTGGTGCTTTCATTTACATGGGATAAAGAGGGGAGCTCAGGACACCCAGGTAGGTTGCCCAGTGTGGCAGCATGCCAGGCCTTCAAGGTGAGTGCCAGTCCCAGGCTGATCAGCCCCATTAAAGCTCTGACCCTTCCATGTGGCCCTGCTCTTCTCACCTGCTACCTGGGGCCTCCTATCTTCTTCAGGATCCCCAAGAATTCTGGGGCTCCTTCTCCAAGCCTGGGGTGCATGTTGATGCAAAATAAAACAGATAGAACTTCTCAGGGCATAGGGGACATAACTGCCTCGCTGATGGAGGAGGCAGGCTGCTGCAAGCTCTAGCCCTCAGGGATGGGACCTGAGGGTCCCTCAACTCGACTAGCCAAGAACAAATGTGGGACAAGAGTGGCACAGTGTGGACATCTGTGAGGTTCACAAGGATGGAGGGAGCTAGGAGTGACCAGTGGGGTCTCATGCACTTGAGCTAAAGGCCAACAGACCATGGGTGAACATGGTGGGGCCCATGAACATGGACACACACACAAACACACACACGACACAGACGAAGACTGGTGGGGTGCCTTGGGAAAGGACCTTCCACAGTGGCCTCTGGAGAGGAGGAAACAGGATTTCTCTCAACCATGATGTCTATTCATCTCACTCTGGCTCCCCTACTGCCCAAGGAAGAGGGTCTGTGCCACAGGAAGGACTGAGCAGGTTGGTCAGAGTGAGGCAGACCCTCTCTGAGACGTGTGTGGTCTTCATTGTGTTGCCTGAGCTATGAAGCCTCCATTTCTCACCAACAGTTCAGAGAGTAACTTTGGGCTGTAGCTACTTTCACCAAAACAAGGAACCAGGAGAGATAGACGCAGGGCTAGGGAGATTCTAAACTAAGAGATAAGAGACTCATTGTTGTCACAGCTCACTGGGAGAACTGTCAGTGTGGTTGCTGCTCACCTGGGCATCTCCAAGGAGGTTCTTCCCCAAGAGCTGGGGACGCTGAGAGGAAAGAGCAGCAGGAGACAGACAGCCTCCAGCTGATACTACTGAGCCTGGACAGAGGACAAAGGTGCCCAGGGCAGGGTCCTCTGAAAGTGAAGATGACAATCTGGCCTGAGGTGAGGGTCACAGGAGCCAAGTGACAACAGGAGACCTTTAAAGAAGCATAAGGACTGCAAAAATCCAGGCCTCAACTCCTGGCTAATGGTGGGTACAGTCAAAGCCTTAGATGGTGAGGGGTGGGAGTAGGGAGGAGGATGGGGCTGTCCTGGTTTGAAGATCGTGCAATCTCAGAATCCCAGCCTTGTGACACTAGCTAGCAGAGCAGCTATTTCTGGAACTCCCTTAGGAGGGGACAGTTACCTGCTCCTAGTTGTCATGTTGTCAGACACTCTGATGGCAGGAGGTCTCCTAGTGGCTCAAACAGTCTGAAGTTGGCTCTCAGAAGTGACACTCATTGTCACTAGCTCTGTTTCCTGGGAATTCCTTGGACATAATCCTGGGCCCTGAATCTTGGCAGCCCCAGAATAATCACTCTGAGGGACAGAGCCAAGTCTCTACTAAACTGGGCCACAACAGCTGATAGAGGCACTTGAGGGCCAGGTCCTTGCACCTGGTGTAAGAGGACAGATGGGTGGGGGTCAAGATGAAGTCATACTGGCTAGGATGGCCCTAATCTAATGGCTGGCATCCTTCTAAGAAAAAGGGAAGGGACAGAAATATGGGGGAAGACTTCACAGGGACTGGGTCTGAGCCTGGAGTGATACACCTATAGCCCAAGGACTGCCTTTCACACCTGATCTGAGAAAGGGCCTAGAAAAGACCTTCCAGAGCCTCCAGGAGGATCCACCCTGCCCTCACCTTTGATTTCCAGCATTGAGAGAGAGTCAGTAAATCCCTGTCATTAGGCCAGCCATCTGTCACCCATGAGGCCCTGCAAGAGGCAAGAGGGCAAAGCAGAGCTTGCGACTCCCTCTACCTCCAATGTCAGGTGAAGCGTCCAAGCATCTTTGAGCTGAAGGAATGGTTGGGATTGAGAGGAATCATTCTAACGACTCAAATCTGACCTGGCCCAAGGCTGGCAGCACACACCTGCTGTATTTGGGGGCGGTATCTGCACAGTGGGGAGCCTGCCATGGGGAAGGGCAGGCTCAGGCCCCTGGCTGGGCACAGGCTCCCAGTGCTCCTGACTCAGAGGAGGAGGGGGCCTGAGTGAGCCAGGACAGGAACATTGAAGCGCTACGGCTTCCAGATGCTCTAGGGCTCCAGGAGAAGGCAGCCTGTCTTCTGTCACCCAGCCAAGGTGCCACAGGCCTGGGCCAAGGTCACTCGAAGGACCAGGCAGGATCAGTTTTGTTGTCACATGGATCCTCTCCCAGACCCACCTAAAGACGGATGCACAGGGAGGTGGTCTTAGCTTCCCCACCCATGGCTTAGGACCCTACTGAGCTTGTCCAGAAGGGTCCAGGGCAAGTGCCCTTCCGGGAATGTCTCTCCCCTGGGCCCTCCCACCACTGTCTCTGCCTTCAACATGTCCCTGTGTCTGCCAGCTGGCTGTGGTAATTAGTGGTTGTCTTCCTTGGGCAGCCAACAGTCTCAGTCACTTCCCAGGAAGCTCCCGCATCCTTTCATCATCAGCCACCCATTCACAAAGCCAAAATATCAGCCAGTGGTGAGACAAAGAACGTCAAAGGGCAGCTCCCTGCTCCAGCTCTGGGCTCACAGCTGAAAGACACTTTAAGAGACCATCTGGTCAACCCATCTCCCTAGGCTCAGACCGGTTTCTACAGAACTGAGTCTTGCAGTGGAGGAGGGCATTGGAGCACCTAGGGCAGACTCTGGCCAGTTGTTTGGACCCCAGTAAGGCAAAATTGAATACTCCTAGGGTTTGGGGAGCTCACTCCCTTGTAAGGGAACCATTTCACTTCGAACCATCTCCTCTGAACTGCTTTATGCCACCATGACCTCAGCCCAGTGGTCCTGCTCCTATCCTGGCATTTGTGACAACACAAGGAAGATTTACTCCACTTTCCCATCAACCCCTCTGGAAAATGCTGACATTACTTTGGAAGCATGTGTGTAAGTGTCTGTCCCCCAATCCGTGGGCACCTTTGCTCATGTGCAAGCAGCTGAGTCCAGGTGTACCTTATAACTGGGGTGTCTACAATACCGTCGGGAGTCTGCTTTTCTTTATAGAACTAGCTAAAAAATAGTGCATTTTAAAATCTGCAGTGTCTGAGAGTTGATGAAATGCAGCCTGTGAATTTATTGGACTGTTGTCCCAGAGATTGAGGACGTACTGAAAGTCACATAGCTAAGAAGTCAGAGCTCCTTGAGCTCCAACCCTGAGCCTGCAAAGCCTGTGCACCCTCATGGGCTCCCTGTGGGCTGCCGGGCTATCCCCAGATGGGTGTAGGATGCTGTACCACCCTCAGTCCTCAGCCCCAGGTTCCCTGGAAGCAATGTCCAACCAGGAGAGAGTCTAAGGTTCTCCTATGGGTCCTGATGTGCCTCTGTGATTTACTTCTGGGGAATAATTGAGTTTTGAGAGTCCCTTTCCACAGGCCCACCTGGTTGTCACTATACTCTCTCCTGGTCCCACCTGCAGAGTTAAAGGTGGTGGTTGAGCACCTGGTGACTCCCATAAAGCACCTTCTGGGTCACATTTCCTGTCACCTTATAGCACCACTCAGAGGACAGCATCAGGGCAGGACTACCATTCCTGTCTGTCACAGAAGAGAGGCCGAGGCACCAGTGATGGCAAGGGCCTCCTCCTGCAGAGCTCTTGCACTGACCACTTCACAATGCTGGCATTTGTGACATCTGTTTACAGTAAGCCACTGTCTTTCTCAGCAGGTGCTGTCAGGAGTCCTGCCTGACACCTCTAGTGGCTGAGGAAGGACTTGAAGCAGAGCACCCATGAAGGCATCTATGGAAAGCAGGAGGGGGCATCACATGCCTCTCTTTGCTGATGGTACCAAGGCCTAGAGAGCTCCAGGACACACTCAAGGTCATATCTTTTTTATAGTCTGCAGGCAGAGAAGGAAACAAAGTGGTTCTGGATGTGAGGAGCTAGTCCCCAAACCCAAGCCTGAGTACACTCTTTACTTGTGGGGTAGAGGTTGCCTTGACTGCTTCATGTTCCATGAGCTCATGATGCTCATGGCCGTGAGTGCCTCACCCTAACTCAGCACATGCAGAAGAGACAGAGGGGCTGTAATCCCACTGACCTTGGCTTAATCCCACATTGAGCAAGTCGTGAGAACATTCTGAGCCAGTGCCCACACATAGCATCAATGTGTGAGGGTCCAGTGGGCTTCAACAAGTCACAGAACCCTTGCTTAGCATAATCATCAGGTCATAGCACATGATAACCAGAAGCCACTCCCGTGCCTTTTGGCAGCAAGGCAACTGGCACAATGCTGACACAGCCTCCGTTCAGGATGTCTGTTCCATGCACTTCATAGTCCCAAAGTCCTCCCAGCTCAGGGCCTCAGAGCCCACAGAAACCCTCTGGTCTGCCCCACCCTGACCCCAACCACTGCCTCTTAGTCTCACCTGGTCCACACCTCCCAAAGCCATCAAGCAAAAGCCACAGGTTTCTGTTCCCATCTAGACTTTGCTTCCTCCCATGGTCTGTGCTTCTGCCCATTCCTGGTCTGCATGGGAACACATCTCCTTCATCTGTAAGAGTTTCCCTCACTGTTATTCTGTCCCTGATAGAATGGGCTGTAAACAGATGAAAATAGGGCCCCTTTATGACCCAAGGGGCTGCAGGGCACAGGAAAAGGCCTGGGAGACCCGGCTCTACATACCGAGGGAGACAGCGGAGGCAACTTTTGCCTAGTAGCCAGCTAGCCTCACACCCAGAGAAACAGGTATATTTGTTAGCAATGAACGTAGGACTCAGTGGTGTCAACACAGGATGCCAAAACCTAGAAATAAAACCATCTCTCTCATGTCTTGAGACCTACAGTTGACAACAGGTTTGCACTAGGGTAGATGGGGCCTAGCAACAAGCTGACTGACAGCATACAGAGCGCTGGCTGCCCTGAAGAGCCCCTTTCCTCCATCACTTCTGGGACCACAGCTGTGGAGGTCAGTAGATGAATGGAAATGTGGGATCCTCATCCCTCCTTGCAAGGTGGGCCGTTAAACAAGGCTCTAAGCAGGGATGCTGTCCAAGGACCAGAGTGCTGGGGGTTTCTGGCAGCAACAGGCTGCTTAGGAAGTGCTCCTTGAGAGGGTGGGGCAGGTCTGATGTAGCCCCAAGAGAACTCAAAGCCCACCTGATCATAGCACAGTGCATACAGTGAAGTCTGCAGTGCACACAGAAGAGGTCCAAGAGGATTCTTCTGGGGCCCTGAATGGAGGCAGCCTGGGCTGAAAGGAGGGGGTTGGGGAGCAGGAAAGGGAGGGATCATGAGAATCACTGGAGGGGTTTGCACTAGGCACCAGGATAAGGGACTAGAACCTCTGAGAGCCATTTCAGACCTAAGTGTCAGGAAATCTCCCCTCCAGTAATGCAGAATGAGGTGATTGAGGTGGACAGAGTGTTTGTTGAGGAAACACTCTGTGTTGTATACCTGTTGGCTGTGTCCTGGGACACAGGCACCACACACAGGGGGCTGTCACCTCAGCATCTTCCTTTTCCCTTGTGGAATGACCCCCAGGAGCAGAGACAAAGGAGGGGGTAGGCTTTGCATAGTGGGCTGAGAGACCAGGCCAGGCAAGGAAGAATCTGTCCAAAGGAACACCATGCCAGGGGCTTCCCATTCTTGACCTCAAGTTCCATGCCAGGCTTCAAGGGGCTCTCAGCCCATTTGACATCCAAGAGGCCGAGAAGGCTAAAGTCCTGGTTTTTGCATCCAGGCCTTTGTCCAGGAGCAGGGGGGTCCTTGGCCAGTGTCCACAGGTGAGGTCACATGTGCTGAGACCTCAGGATCCTCCTCTCCCCCAACAAGGTCCCTACCCTACCACCGGTCTCCTCAGGTGCCCTCTGAGCACTGTCCTCTCCTGCACCTGCATGCCTCAGCTCCAGCCTTTCTCCGCAGGACTCAGGCCAGGCTTCTGCCCCCAGGATAGTAAAATAGGGTCAGCCAGTGTTTGCAAAGTTAATGTCGTTACAGTGGACAGCTCCTGCTATGGTGGCTCAGGGTATGGGAATGAGTGTGCCCGTTCATTGGGCTTAACTCACAAGGCTGCCCCAGCACCCAGGAAGCCTGGGGTTGGAAGCACAGACCTGATCACTCTGTCTACAACTCAGCCCATGAGCCACACAGGCTGGTACAGAGGGGGCTAAGCAATCCCCGATTTGGGTTCTGTGTGTTTTATGGTGCCTTCACATCAGACACAGAAGAGATGCTCTCCAAGGTCTGCCGGCCTTACAGAAGGGGCACTCACGCAAGAGTTCACTCTTCAAACAGCCAGCATTTCCTTTTGCCAGATGCCTTCTGCTCTAGACCACCCCCTCCCATATTACCATCAGATACTGGCCAGCCCAGAGCCCACCAAAATTACTCAAATGGGCAGATTGTAGGTCTGTACCTGCCTCGCCTTCCCTTTGCATGTTGGTGCCCACACTTGGCCTGATCCTCTGTCCCATGACCAGCCCCCTAGTGGCAATGGTGGGTCAGGTATCCTGTTTCCCTGTCTCTGCCAAGTGATTTCCTCCTCCATGGCAGTCATTCCATGGTGATGTGTCCTACTACCCCTGATTTTAAACAAACCCCTGACACATCTTAAAGGCCTCCCAACTCTGGCCAGATGCTCCCTAGGACACCTGCTGCCCAGGTCACAAAGGAGGAACACGCATGCCACAGAGGGACAGAGGGTCCAGTCAAGGTCTCAGGCTGTCAGTACCAGCCCCTCTCTGAGCCCCTTTCCAGTGCAGAAGTCAGAAGCACAGTGTCACCTTCCAGCACCTGCAGCTGAGACTCAGGCTCATGGCCCTGGCTCAGCCAAGCAGACTCATATCCTGGGATATGCAAATCAAGAGCAGTTGTCTCCTCGCTCTTCACTCCATTGGTTGCTTCCTTTACTGCACAGCTTTTTAAATTTGGTATGGTCCCATTTGTTTATTCTTGGTGTTATTTCTTGGGCAATTGGGGTTCTGTTCAGAAAGCCCTCAGTTATGCCTGTGTCTTAAAGAGTTTTACCTATTTTATCTTCCTGCAGACTCAGTGTTTCTGTTTTCGATCCATTTTAATTTGATTGTAAACATAGGTCTAGATTCATTCTTTTGCATGCGGATATCCAGTTTTCCCAAAACCATTTATTAAAGGGACTATCTTTTCTCTTGCATATGTTTTTGGGCCCTTTGTCAAAGATTAGATGGCTGAAAGTGCCTGCGGTAGTTTTTGTATCCTCTACTCTATTTCACTGATGTACATATCTGTTTTTGTCCCAGTACTGTGCTGCTTTTATCACTGTAGCTTTGCAATATAACTTGATATCCAGGACTATGTTGCCTCCTGCTTTGCTCTTATTGCCCAGGATTGCTTTTGCTATTCTGGGTCTCTTCTGGCTCCATACAAGTTTTAGGATTGTTTTTTCTAGTTCTGTAAAGAAAGTTGTTGCTATTTTGATTGGGATTGCATTAAGTCTATTACCATTTTGTAGGAGGATCCAGGGAATGCAGGTGACAAGGCTCATTCCAGACGGTGCCATGCTCCTAGCCCAGTGTCTTACCCCCTCAGAATCTCCCAGCTTGAAGGGAGCCAAACACGATTTTTGGCTGGCCATGTGGAGGCAGCAGTTAAAGCCCAGGCTCCCACAGTGTGCAAAACCTTCTGGCTCCTCCTTTGTGATTTTCAAGCTAAAAATAAAGTCCCCGGGGACCCCAGTTGCTGCCATTGTGCCTGCTATTGAAACGTGATGAGCGCCTGATCAAAATTATTATGCATTGTTGACAGGGAGGCAACCCAGCACTTATCTCCCAGCGACTTTAAAATAGTGCCTCTTCTTTTTGTGCCAGGGCAAAGCAATAATTTAGATAATTGGACTTTGAAATGAGTTGGAGGCGAGTCGCTGTGGCTTAGGGTCTGTGATACTTGGTCTTTGTATGAAAAGAATGGAGACAGACGGAGAATGCTGCCTCACACAAAGAACTGGGTAGGATGCGTCTCTCAATGTGAGGCTGTCGCTGTGAAGTACCTGACTGCTGGAATGCAGTGTTGTCCCCTGAGCATTACGGGGCCACCTGCCTGGGTGGTTTTGGAGCTGCAGGGCCTCCTTTCTGCCCCAGGGTGGAGGGTATGTGAGGGCAGCTGTCTGCATGGGCAGATGATGGTGGACTCCTGGAAGGACACTTCCTTCCCCGTTCTGAGGGCCAGATGGGTGACAGGGATGAGCCTCCTGGCTTTGAGAGCAGCTCTCTTTCCCTCACCCTTGTGCTCTTTTGGCCAAGTCTCCTTCCTCACAGGAAGTCAGTGAAAACCAGGAATATGTTTATGTCCATCTCTCTCTTCCTACCCCATATAAGTCACAAACAAGAGCCTCAGAATACGAAGTATCTTGGTGCTGCCCTGTCCACCTACACTGCCTTACCACCCTGTCCCCTCACCAGGATGAAGCAGTCTCCCTGACTCTTGGCTGCCCTCCTGGGGCTCCTTCCTGATGCCCCTCTAAATGCACACTCATTTTCTCTCTACCAAGTCCAGAGTAACCTTCCTGAAACACTAATGAAGAGAAGCCACTCCTCCCTCCTGTCTCACAGAGACTTGCCCATCCTCCAAGAATGCAAGGCCAGGCCTCACCAAGACCTCCTTCACCTGCCCAATCACCTAGCCTCCTCAGCCACCCCTGCCCCTTTGGCTATGAAGAGAGGGGACTTTTGTACTGTCCCAACATCTTTGACTGATGTGCCCTCAGGCTCTTGGCAAGGTCACCAGATGAAACAGAGGATACCTGGTTAAATGTGCATTTCCTATAAGTGACAAATAGAGTTTGAGCATGAGTCTGTCCCAGATGGAGACATTCTAAGGGCCATAGTTAAGACCCTCTGCAAGACTCTAGGTCTATGAATGCTTTTCCTGCCCATGTTCCTTCTTCTTCTAGTCCATGCTTCTGTTCTGGATGTCCCAACTCACCAAATGCTGTCCTCACTACAGCTCCATGTTGGCCTCTGATGTCCCTTCACATGGAACAAGTCCCAGATGGAATACCTGACCTGCTCACCTTTCCCGGATGCTCCTCCACCCATGAGGTCATGCCTGGAAGCCCTAGGATCTCCAAGAGGATCAGGAAGCCATTGTAGGAAGGGGCCAGAGCCAAGGCCCAGAGCAGAGGTAGTGGTTAATCTGGTGCCTCCCTAGTATGGCTTATGGAAGGGATGATAGAGAGGATGGAAGCAGCTGAGGTCCCTGGGCTAGCACAGGACCCACCCTGCTGTCTCCCAACAATCCACTCAGCAAACACCCTCACTTCCAGGCTCAGGCCAGAAACCCTGCACCTAGGGGAGCATGGACTTAGTAACTGTTTCCTGCTATCTCTCCCCACCTTGGGATTCTCCACTTCCTGCTCCTCTCCATCTGCCTGTTTCTGTACCTGAGGCTCCTTTACCCTCTGGCCCACCCCACCTGAGTCACACTTCACCTGTAGTTGGTCCAGGATGGCCTGGGACTAGAGATTGAAACTCTGGAACATGCTGAGGTGAGTTATACCTAATCCCACCATGCAGCCCCAAATAGGAGTGAGCCTCACCTGCTCAAGGCAGCAGTCTCATCCTGTGGCTATCAGTTTGCTATTTCCCTGGTCTTCCTCTCTACCCCCTCATTGCACCCCAGAGTCACCACCAAGCAAAGCAGCAGCCCTGGATCCTGGTCTCAGGGTCATCTAGGGCAACCCCAGACATACATCCATAAACCTTGTCTGTCCTCATCCTGCACATCCGGCTTCCCACAGTCCCAGCCCTGTTTCCCGTATTCCTGTCTGCCCACTCTCCTATCTCCACTGTCTCCACACTGCTCGGGTCACATGTGCCCCCTACCTGTGGCAACAGCCCTTCAGCCTTTCCACATTCATCCTTCATCCCTCTGTGCTTTCTCTCTACAGCCAGAATCTTTTGGAAATACAAACCATCCATGACTTCCTCTGCCTAGATTTACATCTGGGATCCTCATAGATACCGTCAGGGCCAGCTCTGGCTTTTTCTCCAGCCAAGCACCCTTCTTTCTGGGACATTTGCACAAGCTGCTCTTTGGCCCTGGACCAACACTCCTCCAAGGTAGAGCTGACTGATAAGCCCTAAGGTCTCCTCTTAACCATGTCCACCCCAAGTGGTGTCTCCAACAATCCCACCTAACATTCTCTCCCTCATCTACCTACCTTCATCCACACAGCTTGGCCATAGCACTGACTCCAGTGTATCACTGGTTCTTAGGCCAGGACACATGTACACATATGCTTGTCTATGGTGAGGGAGCCCCAGGGTATGAGCTTTGTGAGGACAGACTCCTATGGATCTGTAACCTCTGTGTCCCAGGTACTTGACCCATTTTGGCTGTTGGTCTTTCAGAGTATGGATCCAAGGCAGAGAGTGAGCAGCTTCTTTCTGGATCAGACCAGGCCACAGATGTCAGATCAGTGAGCCTGAGCTCCAGTTCTGTTGGCTGTGGCACAGAGGCCCCAGAGTATGTGCAGAGGAAGCCCTGAGATAGGAGTCAGAAGTCAAAAGTTCCTGTCCCTTCTGGAGCCTCAGTGTCACCAGCTGTATGGTGGGAAGTGAGGATCTCAAAAGGACCATTGGAAAGTCTTCCTGATGGTACCAAGTGATGTCCCCAGCTGAGGGCTGAAGGAGTCATTTTTAGCCTTTTTAAAAATAGATATTCTCTTTAAGAAGAGTTTGGATTCACAGCAGACTTAAGCACAAAGTCCAAAGACTGCTCTTTTGTCCCCTGATCTCCCCTTTCATCACCACCCCCCACCAAGGCTGCACTGGTTAAAACTGAAGCCATCTCCATCATCAGTCACCAAGATCCCCAGCCTGTGTCAGGGCTCACTCATGGTGTTGAAATTTCTGTGGCTAGGACATGTGTGCAGTGGCATGTGACCACCATTACAATGTCACATGGAACCCTGATAATCCTGTGCCTCATCTGTTCATCCCTCTCCCCACAGCCCCTGACAACCACTGAGCTTTTCCCACCTCTGCTGTCTCAGCAGCTCCAGACATCACAGAGCTGGAACCCTTTCAGTCTCTTCTGATTAGTCAGATGCCTTCCACTACATTGAGCAGTGGCAGGGTCTCACAAGACCAAGAGGGCTGGGGCTGGGCCTACATCACACCCTGCCTCACCTCCCACTGCAGAATTTGACCTCCAACTGTTGGCTCAACCTTTGCTGTCCTGGAAGTCGGCATCAAGCCCATTCTGGGGCTCTGTCTGGCAGGATGTGAGCTGGGTTGTCCACCTGTTCAGTCCTGCTGGGTCTCTGCTGACAGTCCACTGGGCTGGGACAAAAGGCCAGTTCTATCTGCAGGCCCTGCGAGAGCCTTCAGAACCTCAGCTTGGAAGGGCCCCTGCCCCTCTGCACAGGGCCACCTGTCTGAGCTGCTGCGTGAAGTGGCATGTATCTCCAACCCAATACCCACCCCAGTTCCATGATACATTCATGGGACCTATGCTCGGCCAACCTCAGTCTCCCACGGCCATGTGGCTAAATCCCTCTTCCTTTTCTGCTAAATGTCTCCATGGAAAAACAGAATGATCAAAAACATTTCATTTAATTCTCAAAAGATTCTCAGCTAAGTGTGGTGGCACATACCTCTAATCCCAGCACTCCGCAGGCTGAGGCAGGAGAATTGCTGTGAGTTTGAGGCCAGCCTGGGCCACATAGTGAGTTAAGGCCAGCCTGGAATAGCAAAACCCTGTCTTAAAACAAACAAACAAACAAACAAAGCTCAAAAAATTCTCATGAGGGATGTATTTGCTGATAGGAAAATCTGTAAATTGAAAACCAGAAGATAAGTTACCTGTCCAAGATTTCACAGCTCTAAATTACAGAGCAGAGATTCAGATTTTGGGAGTTCAGCTGCAAAACCCTCATCCCAACCACATATAGGCTGGAATTTAAACCACCTCTATCACTTTCTGTTTCCAGTGTGGCTCTGGGAACACTAGCTGGACATCCTGAATTCATTGTGTTGACGGTACATCATAGGTCACAATAACATGGGAAGGGGCACAGGATTAAACTAGTTACTTTATAAAAACATCTGGTACACAGTAATCAATCCACCCACCTATCCATCTATCCATCTACCCACCCACTCTTTGACTCACCCACCAATCCACCCATTCATCCATCTATCCACCCACCCATCCATCCAACCACCCATCTATCCATCCCTTCATCCACCCATCTTCTGTCTGTCAGGCATCCACCCTCCCACTCACCCACCTATTCTTTTCTCCTTCCTTCATCCCTTCACCAATACTAATGGGCCAAAGCTAGACTATTTTGTGCTAAAGACAGACAAAGTTAGTGGCAGAACCAAGATTCAAAGCCAAGTCATCTGATTACAACCCTGCCTATTTCCCTGAACTGAGACACAGAGAGGACTGTGGTACAATGACACGAGGCTGCCAGGTCCTGGGGCCAGGGTGGATATTTGTTGTCAGTGACAAGGGGTTGGCCTTACTGTGTGTCACTGGTTCCCAGGTCCCCTTGCTTTCTGCCCTTCTTGCCTCCCTCTTGGCTGGATGGAGCCACATAGCTAAAGATGGGCCATGAGGGCTGTGACAGGCACAGACCAGAACATCAACATGCTGGTGCAAGACACTCCTCACCCTCCGTCAGTTGGAGCAAGGAAGGTGTTGAGGTGTTGCCATGTGGTTAGACCTGTAGCAAGCAAAGTGCCTTGCTGACATTTGAGGGTATAAGAAGGAGACATGGCACTGCTGTTACACAGCATAGCTCAGCCTGTCTTGGTGGACATGGTGACTCCAGCCCTGCAGGGAGTGTCTTAAGGCCTTCCTTACCTCTGTAGTTATCTCCAAAGGGCTACAGGAACAAATTCTCACAACCTCATGGTCTGGAGCAACAGCAATTCTTTCCCTCATGGTTCTGGAAGCCAGAAGTTTGCAGTTGATTCCATATGCCAGCCCTAAGGGAAGGTTTGTTCTGGCCTCCCAGCTTCCAGTGGCTGCTGGCCATTGCCTGGGCACTTGTAGGCGTGTGGTAGGCCCCAGCATCCCAATTTATGCTCCTGTCTTCCCATGGCCCTTTCTCCCTCTGTCTCTTTTCATCCCCACCTCTAGGACTGGTCCTAATCCACCATGACCTCATCGTAACTCATTACATCTCAAAGCTGCTCTTTCCACGTATGTTCACATTCTGAGCAACAGGTAGACATGAGATTTGAGGGCATGATGTTCGACTGAGTAACACCCCCAGGCTTAGCTCAGGCATATGAACACATCAAGAAGATTTGCTCCTGCCAGGCCCTGCACAGGTGCTGGCCAAGAAGACAGGGATGGAGAATGCCACAGCAGCCAGCATGCTGGAGACAAAGCACTTGGAGGAGCTCAGTCTGATAGCAGAGGCAAAGAAGTCTCGGACAATCTCAGCATAGTGTAGAGGATGTGCAGGCTGAGTGACCCTGAGTCCCAGCTGCCATGCCCTGTGTCTCTCTTGCCTCCTGCAGCAGGTCAGGACTGGCACCAGGTGGGGGCTCCAGGACTGCTGCTGGGAACTATCACCCACTTACTCAAGGCACCTGCATCTCTTGCCATACTCACCATTCACAGAGACCATCTGGGAGTGATAATGGGCCAGGTTTGCATGGTGGTTGCCCAGCTGGCAAGGCTAGCAATTTGCTCAGCAGCAATGGCTCAGGCCCCTGGCTCCTGTGTAACCTGTGGCTCTCACCCACCAGACCATCTATCTTGCCCAAGTCCCTGTGCACACATCAGCCCTGCTCACAACTTACAGTTCTCACTGGCTCCCAACCCAAGAGCTCCTGCTCGGCCAGGGCAGTGAGTGCTGTCCCTTTCTCCAACACCCATCTATTCACACTGTCTGCTTAGCTCCTCCTGGACATGGCCATGATCCTCCCCTCTTGGGGCTATCATCTCCCAGTGGAGGAGCTCAGCCATTCTTCCTAAGCTTTTGATTAATGCAGCTGACCAGGGAGCCATTCTGGGACCCATAGTTTAGGGGGATTTGGACACGTGGGATTGAGAAGACTGACCAGTGCTGAGAGGTCAATGACAGACATCTGACAGGTGAGGAAAGGTCAAGGGGAGAGGAAGATGCTCCTCTAGGCAGAGGCTGCTGGGGCTGAGGGAGGAGAAAGGGCTACGATCACCTTTGTGGTAGTCACTGCTGGCCACTTTTATAATAGAATACACTGTTCTGTCACAATGTGGTAACAATTAACCTCAGTGTACATGGTATTCCCACAGGGAAAGCAGGAGGCCAATCCTCAGGAGTCCAGGGGGAAAGCCAGGACTAAGGGGGAACATTACAGAGTTCAGAGTGTAGTGTCCATGGGCCATCAGGAAGGCATTCAAGAAGAGCCCAGATACTAGACATGCCAGTCATACTGCCATGCACTACACAGGACTTGGTTTTGTGGATTTTTCCCTATAAGCTCCTAACTACTGAGATAATTTTCAGGGTTTATTCTCAGTCCATGAAGCTAAGGATGTCATCGGTCAATCAATTAGGTGGGGAAAAAAGTCTGAGATGTCCACTGGGTCCCTGGGGAAACTCTCACACCCTGGCTGCAAAGCTGCTCCCCTCCCTAGGAATGTCACAGGAGGAGATCCCTGATGTCCTATGAGCAGCCCTTTGAAGCTCGATGCTCCCAGGAGCTGCATGAGCACTGAGTCCCCATGTCTGACACCCTTCTCATTTCCCAGGTGGCTCGGAATGGAAGGATGAGGAGGGAGAGCTGCTTGGCCTTCAGGCCCAAACTGCACATCCTGAAGGTGGCAGTAGGAGGTGGAGGCCAGAAGCCATGGGAGCCAGAAGAGCCCACAGGAGTGTGACCACAGCTTCAGTTCCAACTTGGCCCTGGCCTCACTGTGGAAGCCAAGAAAACAAATTAACCTCTCTGAGCCTATTTCCTAACCTGTAAATTGGTGATAATAACAGGAACCCGTCCCAGAATGAGGATTACATGAGACGCTCATTTGGGCAAGGGACTGGCTCAACATGGAAACCATTGTTATGCTGAAGATGCCTGACAAATGGGCCTAACATGCACCTCCTCTGCTTCTGAGCACTCCATGGCTCCCCCATGCCACGGTACTTCCTATAAGCCCCTCAGCCTGGGACTCAGGCCCTTATGGGTGGGCCTGTCTGGCTGTCACACAGCTCCCCCTACAGCCTGGGGCACACCGAGGCCTGGGGCACACCGAGGCCTAGGCACACCAGCTTTGCCATCTCTACCCCCAGTGCCTGTTGAGCTCGGCCTTCAGCATTGCTCAGGCCCCTCCTACTGGCTCCTCCACACAGCATGGCAAGAGCTGCCAGTGCCGGATGATCAGTGTCCTGTGGATGCTAAAGCAAATGACCACACACTCAGGGGCATAGAACAGCAAAGACATATTCTCTTGGCTCTAGAAGCCACAATCTGATGTCAAGGTGTCACAAGGCCATGCTCCTTCCTAAGGCTCCAAGGGCCACTCCTTCCAGCAGCTCTTTCAGTAGCTCCAGTGGCTCACCTCTACCTCAGCCTATGGCTGGATCCCTCCATCCATGACTCTATCTTTACATGGTCTTCTCTCCTCTTGCATCTCCTACAATGATGCTGGTCACTAGATTTAGGGCCCACCTGGATAATCCAAGATGACCTCCTCATCTCTGGACCCTCAGTTCAATTATGCCTGTAAAGACCTTTTGTCTACATAAGGGCACATTGGGAGGTGCAGGAGTTAGGATGGGGGCACACATGCTTGGGAGCCCCCTGTCACTCCCAAACCTGCATCTTTGTGCCTGGCTTTGTCCCAGTCATGTATCTATTCAAAAGTGCCAGGGAAGATATGCTGTGGAGCCATCCTCCCAGGACTGATAGCGTTGTCACATGGCACACAACCCAGGGTCAGGCTTAGCACCAGCTTTAGCACCAGCCTCTAGAAGGTTCCTCTGTAGGATGAATTTCACTTGCCCACCCTGCAACTAGCTGCACACTTTTTCTTATCATCTGCCTACCCTCTCTTGCCCTGTTACTTACCTCTCTGCCTGCCCCTCCTGGGTCCCACCTAAATAAGCTCCCTGTGCTTGAACCCTCTCCACGAAGCCTGTTCCAGGGAGCCCTAAGTGGGCCCTCTCTTGCAGCTCTCAGGTCCTCTTAGTTTTTACTGCTTGTGCAACTGTTTCACCCACTCTCCTAGAATGGGTCACCCAGGTACACATATGGCCCATATGTGTAGTCTCATTACCCGTCATTCATTGGGAATATTGAGAAACAGGGAGAGAAGAATGGACTGGGAGAGATGGAAATGTACACAGGGAGCGGTTCAGGAGGGACCAAGTAGGAGAGACCCAGTTCATGTACCCCCTTGTCTGGTGGCTGCAGTGTTTTGGATGTTACTGGTACCAACTGTGTCCCAGTAGGTTACAGACAAAAGCACTGCTCCCAAGATGCATGGAGGGGGACACAGAAGTCAACCACAGCTGCTCCCCAAGGTCCCCAGCTCATCCTGAAGCTCCTGTGTATCCAGCTCCTCCCACATGGACTCCCTTGTAACAGCCCCTGCACCCCAGCCTGGTGCTGACCTCCTGGCTGGACCCGCTGGCTCAAGTGGGCATGGAGGCCCTGGGTGTGCTGTGGTTCCCACAGGTGGCCTCACTGTAACTGTGAGGGCATCACAGGCCATGGGGCTGCAGGAGGGGCTGAGCAGGAGTTAAAGTGAGGTAACTCTCAGACAAAGCTGCATTACTCTCTCTAGGGAGTGAACATGGAGGATGCAGGTACCTCTGGCTCTCTGAATACCTCTGAGCCCCCAGTTGTAGGATCATGGGCAGCCTGACTGTTTTCATTGCGCATCCTACAGGTGCCACACTCTCCTGTCCCCCTACCACCTCCTGGGGTCACCTTCCCACGACAAGCAGCAAGCTCTGACTTCAGGCTTCGGCATGGACACAGGACAGCTATTGTCACAGCTGCCTTGTTCAGGGCCACAGCTGCATTGATGGAGGCCCTGACCTGGCCTCAGGCACAGATGTTCAGACAGCCGAGAGGCGAGAAGGCCACACTGTTCCCAGCCCCGAGGGCCTTAACATACAGGGCTGAGCAGGCCAGGGAGCTTTGGGCATAGGCTGTTCCAGAGCAAAGATGCAGGTCCTAGGACAGTAGATGAGCCTGTTGGTCATCCCAAGGCCCACAGGCTATGAGCACCCAGAAAACTGGCTGCCTTTACACTACAAGTGGCAGAATCAGGGGGTCTACATTTAAATAGCAAGTGTGCTGGCTGGGCGGAGACCTCCCCCAAGGCTGGTGTTCCAGACCTAGGCCAGGTCAAAAGAAGAGGCTCAGCCCTGGGTCACCTTATGGGCACCAGCAGACAGTAAGCCTGGGCTCCCAGTGGCTGGACTATGCAATGGGAACATGAGACAGGATGTCCCGCTCTTTTGACCCAAGTCAGAGACTTCTAAGGGTGAAATGAGGCAGTCCTCCCTATCCCACCCTACCCCCAGCCTAAGGAAAACTAGAGGAGAAGCTTTATACTGGGGGCAAGGCCTATAGAAGTGGGCAGGGCTGCAGGAAGTAGGAAGACCAAGCTGTAGGAAGGGGTGGGACTTTGTTCAGGACCTGGCCTCCTCCCCTGAGGCTGACCAGCCAGGGGCCATTGGTTTTCTTCAACAGGACTGGAGCAATCCTGGGGGAGCCCAGTGTCCTCTCTCTTGGTCCCCTCTGAGCCCTTCATCCCAGGTGAAGAGTGTGCCACCATGTGCCATAGAGTGTATTGTGTACCCAGCTGAGATCTGAACGAGGCCTTCTGACGTCTGCTTACCCTTCTTCCTGCCTTGTCAAGTCAGTGCTACCTGCAACCCTAGTGGCCAGAAACTGGAGCAGGAGATGGCTTTGGGAGAAAGGCCAATGTGTGGTAGCTCAGGAAGGGGGCTGGAGCCACCCAGGGCCCAAGGGAGATGCTGGCCTGGTCCAGATTCTGCCACATGTGCTTCTCACTAATCCCAAAGTCGTTAAGTTCTCCTAAGTGGTCGGACAGCAAATTACCCTCAGAATGTCCTCCAGAGGCAATGACAGTGATACAAAAGCAATTTCAACTCCCTGGCCTCACCCTTCAGGGGCTTTGGTACAGCCAGCTGCTCCCTCTGCCCCTCTCCCACTAAAGAGGAGACTTGCTTGGGCCTGGGCCAAGCTAGATAGGAGCATTCAGTGAGAAAATGTGGCCTGTGGATGCTGCTCATGGCCATGGCTTTGTAGTGGAGGGGATAAGCCAGCCAATGGGCTTGGCCCACTGTGATGTCAGGGACACTGGCAACACTGACCCGTGACCCTCCAGAGTGCAAAGAGCAGTGGAAGGAGGCTATGGGTGAAGGAAGGTATGTAGCAGCTGGAGCTCTCAAGTCCAGGGCCACATGCACCCCACAGGAACCCTAGAATTTTCTTGGGCTTTTGTACCAAGGAGGGGACCCAGGACCTTCTCAGGCAAAATGCTACTCACTCATTTCCCCCACATCACCTCACTACATCTCTAGACCCTTTGACCTTGGTGTTGTCCCAGCTATGAGCGACCGGGGTTGACCAGAGTTAAGGGACTAGTCAAGGGTCACATGCACATCCAGGGTAGGCCTGGGTGTGAGGCAGGTGTGTCTTACCCTTTGGCATGCTTTCTCCTGCCTCAGCAGGCCTGTATGCATGCCTGAGAGCAAAGTGGTTAAGGGGAATTTATGCCGCCTGCCTCTCATAAAGAACTTTGTCCAACAGCATGCATGATCCTCGAGATTACGCTTTGGCAAAAGATAGGGTGACAGCCTTCAAATGGAGTTTCTTATTATATCCCTCTATAAAGCTGGGGACATAACATTAAATCACAGCCTTGGGAAGGAGGCATTTTGGAGCCAGGAAGATATACAGCGAGCACATCTCATTCTGGTGGTTTAACCTAACCCTGGGACCACATCATTAACACCGTGTTTAATGTCCTGGATCTGGGGATGTAAAAACAATCCATGCTATGCTTTAAAATATTTACTAAGAGATAAGGGCCTTCATACTATTGTTTCATAAGTGTGTATTTATTTTATGTGGAAATAAAAGGAAAGGTTTTTTTCCAGATTCTCCTCACCACCCCCGCCCTCCCCACAGCACAGATATGTGTGCAATTGCACACTTCATCTCAGCACCAGATGTTGGGTGCTGGGTGCACTGCTGCCAGAACACAAATCATTCATTTGCCCATGTGTTCATCCATTCTATAAATATTTGTTGAACACCTAGTGGGTGTTGGCAATGCCTCTGGATGACAGATAATGGTCAGGAGGATGTGTACCAAAGCAATGGCTGCTTGTCATGAGAGAGGTGGTCACCAGCTTTCTCTGCAGACTTTGAATTGTGTCTTAGTCAACTTTTGGTTGCTGTGACAAAATACCTAACGTATATCACTTAAAGAAAGAGAGGTTTATTTGGTTTAGTTTCAGAGGGAGCATTCTGTAGTCAGCTGACTCCAAGGCAGAAACATCTAGGATATGGTGGAGGAAAGCTTCTCACCTATGGTGGCCAAGAAGCAGAGAACAGGAAGAGTCAAAGAGAGAGAATGGGCCAAGGACAAGAATACAGCCTTCCAGGCCACGCCCCCAAGGACCTACTTCCTCCAACCATCCCCGACCTTAGAATAGCATGTGCGGCCATGAACTCGTCAATGGGTGAATCCACTGATGAGTATAGCACCCCTGTGATCGAATCACCTTCCAAAAGTCCCACTTCTGAACACATGAGACTTTGGGGGAACATTTTCTAAGCAAACTGTAACAAATTGTTGTATAGTGAGAATGTATTTATGAGTTATTTGTACAGTGAAGAATTAGTGAAGCTGTAAAGAGAAGTGAGGAGCAAAGATGGAAGATTCCAGCGAAACTTACCAACCACCCAGGGCTGAGTGCTTTCATGGCACAGTATCTGGCCCTGCTGGTGCCACAGACCTGAAGTCCCAGAGTCTGACTTTCCAAGAGGAGATAGTAGGGTGTAGAAATGCCAAGGACACTCCAAGGTCACAGATTATGTGGGTAACAGAGCACCTCCCAGTGAGTCCCTAGGCCTCTGAAGTCAATACTGCACTCTTTCCTTTATGTCAGGCATATTGATATTTAAAGGAACTAAAACATGTTGCCAACAATGGCAAGTATCCCGGTCATGGCCCAAGTGACCCATGTGGGTCAGGGTATGTTAGAGAGGCAGCTCTGCTGAGCCTCACTGTGGTTGCACCTCCTGGGCCCTGTCCATGCATTCTCTATGACAACGACTCTCGCCCATGGTTGGGACCTGCCTCGCCATTGTCATATGCCCGTGAGACAGGAACTCCAGTGGAACCTGCACTCTGGGAGTGCAACAGCTTCTCCAGAGCAACAGGATCTTGGCTGTATGGGAGGAGAAACGGTACACACCTTGGGGGTCAAGGGTCACAACCCTGCTTCAGCAGAAGCCAGCTAGGAACAGACTGCACGTGGTAGACACTGCAAGCTCATCCACACCCCCAGGGTTGTCACCATTTCTCTCACACTGAGAGACACTCTCACCCCTACACTTGTCATCTGCATCTCTGCCAGAGGCCCACCTTCAGGCTGTAGTGCCTTTCCACTGCTGGAAGGGACAGGATGTCACCTCTCTGTGCCTAGGGGCAACCCTTTACCTGTGGTCTCAAGGTTACAGGGTCATCAATACTTAACTCCCTTCTCCATGACCTGGACAGTTGGAAGTGAGACATACACAGCCCCTGGGGACCCCAGGACACTGATCTTGAGGACCCAAGGCTGAGTCAGCCTCCCTACCACACCCCTGCTACTCCTTCTCCTCCAGCTCACTGCCCCTCCTCAGTCACATAAACCCTCCTCTTGAGACCTGCTTCCAAGCAACTCAACCCAGATCCCCAGAGTCTGTGCATAACAGCTCATTTACACATGTATATCATTATGTACTGTACATGGTAGAACACACCCCCAGTAGAATTTTTAAAGGAAGGAAAGGAAAGGAAAAATTAAGTAGTTCTAGTGCTTTCTTCCTGCTCTCACTTGGTCATTATGTTTGTCACTTTTCTGTCAGTAGGACAAAGTACCTGATACCTACAACTTACAGGAAGAGAATTTTATTTCTGTTCATAGTTTCAAAGGATTCAGTCCATGGTTGGCTGGCTCCAAGGCAGAAACAGCATGATAAAAGGGTCTGGTGGAGAAAAGCTTTTCAATCCATGACCTCTAGGAAGCAGAGAGAGAAGAAGGAGCCATGGTGAGAGATACACTCTTCCAGGACATGCCCACAGTGACCCACATCTTGCAACCAAACCCCACCTATAACAGCACTTTCAGCTATGAACTCATGAGTGGATTAAGGATTAACCACCCCCACAATCCAATCACTTCTCAAAAGCACCACCTCTGAGCACATGAGACTTTTGGAGAACATTTTAGATCTCAACTTTAACAATCATTCTGGGATATAGGCATCTCTTTTTGGAGACCATTTTCCTAGCACTACTTTGGGGAGCCATGAAGAACTGTTGGCCTGGAAGAGCTGTGGTTGGGCAGATGGGGGTATAGAGCCATGTCTAATGGGGAGCAGAGCAAACATGCCATGGCCATCCAGGGTACAAGGAGCTGCAGGCAGTATTGTGTCTACAGCTTCCCACTGGCAAGAAAGTACAAGGATGTGTGTGCATCATGTCAGAGGGTCGGGACTACAGATCTGCCTGCAAGGCTGTCAAAATGAACAGAGCCCACATAGCACAACTGGGCCTACAGCCTGCCCGGGCTGCAGGCTTGTCCCCCTCCCCTCTAGCTCATATACTGGGCACTGTACACAGTGGGAGGGGCCACCCCCAAACAGGAGCTCAGCGGAGAGCTGAATGATGAGTACTTGCTATTTTACTGACACTTTTTAGTCTTATACAAGGGTGTTTGCTTGTTTCTTGTCAAAGAAAAATACACAGCACTGGGAGCAAAGCAATGATCCCTTTGCCATAGCGCATGCTGCTCCTGGTCCTTGCAAGGTGGGGTCAGTGCACAGCTGCCTAATACAGAAAAGGGCCCTTGGTGCCCTCAGCCATGGAACTCCTTGCCCTTTGTGGAGCTGGAGACCCTCAGTGCTCTGTGCCCCTGCAAGATGCCTCAGTGGAGGGGGATGTCAACAGGGCCCAAGGCAAGGGTGAGTGGACAGCATCACCTCAAGCTTCTAGCTCAAGGGGCAGAATGTTCCCTCCCTCCTAATCCCCTTAGGCTCTTTCCCTGTCCTGTTGGATTTTGCTGTAGAATTCCAATAGCTACCACCCACGCACATGCCAGACACTCACCCACCACAGGCAACCATCACACCCACCACACATACCAGATCCACACACCAGGTGCACACCCACACCATCACACACACACACACACACACACACACACACACACACACTCATCAAGCAAACACACCCAGTTTAGGTCCACTAACCGTGGGATTGGTGCCTTTATTAGGAAGCTTCTCAGCAATGGCACAAGCCCCTCACTCTGACCCCACCTCATTTCTGTATGTTCTAAGAAACTCTTCACTTCTTCTCATCAAACAAAACTTCCTCTTTACCTAAAGAATGAGGATTTGGAGTTTATCAATTCATCCATTCAACCTCTGTTGAACATGCCCTTGGTGGTACCCCAGGGTCTCCTGGTGCTAGTCTGGATGTGTGTTACCACTAAGATTCTTGTGCTGAAAGCCAATCTCCAAGGTGACACTTTTAAGAGGTGGGGGAGGTGAGGAGGCCATGAGGGTGGGGCCCTCATGAAGGGGATGAAAATCCTTGTAAAAGAAGTCCCAGAGCCCCTGTGCACCCCACCATGTGAGGACACTGCAAGGATCACTGTGAGCTGGGAAACCACTTGGGCAGGTGCCACACCTGCCAACTTTGATCTTGGGTGTCCAGCACCCAGAACAGTGAGAAGTCACTGTTTCTCATAAGCCCTGGTGTAAGGGTGAAGTGGGGACTGAGACCTTGGTACCTGGATAGAAGTGAAGCCTCCTCCCAGGTTAGTAGTACATCTGGGAGGACACACAAGCAAACAGAACACAAAATGACATGATGGCTCCTATGAATGGGGACATCCAAGCTTGTCCACCTACCTCATGGTGAGCCACATAGTCACAAGTGTTCCAAGACACAAAATCAGAGGACCACAGAATGTCCAATCCAAGAAGGCCTGGAGCAGCCATTACAATGTTCTCATGTGACAATGTTCTCATGTCACAAGGCAGCATGTGACTAGGGTCTGGGCAGAGCATGATCAAGGACCTGAGCTCGGTCTGGAGCTGTTATCTAAGCTCTCTGTGTGGCCAGGGATGAAGCCTCAGTCTCTAACCATGAGAAGGACCAGGCCTCAGCCCATGAAGAAGATCACAGCTCACTCTGCGTCCAGGGTCAGGTCCATGTGTGGCCATGGTCCGGGCTCAGTATTTGCTTAGGATGAGGGCTCAGTCTGTGATTAGGGTCCGCTGTCAGTCTGTGACACGGATTTGGGATTGGGGCCCCATGTGTAGCCATGGTCAGAGCTCAGCACATGCTTGGAATGGGGGCTGTGTCTCCAAACTGCCTTGGTGCCACAGCCTCTGGCAGCCCACTGAGAGCAGCCTGCTCATCTTGCTGCAGGTGCAGGCTGAACTGGCCCTGGCCTGTGTACTTTTTCCTGTGGAAACGCCCTTTGGCTCTGGTCCTGATGATATTTAAAACTCCTATACTGTCTGAGGGATTTCACTGAGAGCAGCAGTTCAGAGCCAGGATGGTGCAGAGAAGATGAAGGTTGTCAGCTGGACAATTCCTTTGCACTCTAATCAGGGTGCCTGCACACTCAGATTTGCAAAAGCTGATTATAGGAGCATTTCCAGGAAGCAGTGCATGGGTCCAGCCCCAAAGGGGACCCTCTCTTTTAGGGTGGATTAATTGTTTCCATCCCAGATGGTTACAAAGCCCAGTTCATTATCTCCTCCAACCCCAAAACGCTCCTCCTCCCTCTTCTATTTTACTTCACTAAGGACACCAAACTCAAAACTCATGCCATGCTGAGCAGCTACCTACTCTTTCTTTGCCTCATGTCTGCCTGCCATGGCCCTCAGGAGCCAAAACCTAGCCCTGTGTCCCATCCTTCTCTATGCCAGCCTGCCTACCACACATGTTCTGAGTCCGGCCTCTGGTCTCCTGTGGACCCTCTGACCCCTAAGAGGAGGACATTGGCCAGAGTGTCATGTGGCCAAAAGTTGGCTACATGATCACAGCATGGCAAGGTCGTTCCCTGGTCACCTCCTTATCTACTGACAAGTTGGGGCCAATGGTACCACAATCTCTTTCAACTCTGACATTCATGCTTTGGCACTAACCCTCCAAGATACACAAGAGCCTGCCCAGGATCACAGTGGCCCTGAACAAGGCTACTACAGTCTGCTCCAGCTTCCTTCTGTGGTCTGGGGACATGCAGGCCTCCCTCCCACACCCACCCTGGGTCTCACCTGCCTCACCATCCCCTGGGGGGACTTCCAACAGCCTTGCTGACCTTGTCCTATAAGCTGGCCCCATGTCCCTGAGGGTGAGGGGGCAGCTATGACAATTCAGTGACCACCATGACCTCTTAACTCAATCCTGAGGATTGCAGCAATTCCTTCCCAAGCTAGGTGGAAGGGGTTGTTCCCTTTGACTCAGGGCAACACTTCATGCTGGCCCTCCTGCAATGGGCCATGAAGCCTGGTCCCACGAGAATTCTAGAATCTGTGGTCAGAAGCACAGCCTCCTCTCTGTATTAATCAGCTTGGGCTGTTGTAACGGGGACCACAGACAGAGCAGCTGAGACATTTATCTCATGGCTCTGGAGGCTGGAAACCCAAAATCAAGGTGTGGCAGGGCTAATGTCTTGAGGGGGCTCTGCCCTGGGGTTCAGGCGGCTGCCTCCTTACTGCCTCACCTCTTGGGGCCTCTCCTCGTATGGGCAGGCAGAG
Organism: Erethizon dorsatum; assembly: GCA_028451465.1. Classification (NCBI taxonomy): domain Eukaryota; kingdom Metazoa; phylum Chordata; class Mammalia; order Rodentia; family Erethizontidae; genus Erethizon; species Erethizon dorsatum. The sequence goes on along the minus strand of CM051828.1, from coordinate 67,919,477 downwards.
AGGAACTTTGCAAAGGACACAAATCCTATCAGATCAAAGCCCCATCCTATGACCTCATGTAACTTATTTACTTCCTTAGAAGCCCTATCTCCAATACAGACACACTGCGGGTGAGGACCTCAACATAGGAATTTAGGGGAACAGAAACATTCAGTCCGTAACCCTCTCCAGTCCTGTCTACTCTGTGGCCAGAGGTGGAGCAACCTCTCTGAGGTTGCAGGGTAAGTGTGGGCCCCAACCCAATTCCCCACGTTTCCCCAGGAGTGTTCCTGTCTAAACTTGTGCTGCAAAGCACTCACCAAACAGATCTGAGGGGCAATCGCACCCCTCACACTCGCAGATGCTGCTTAAGTGTGTGCTTACTGCCTCGTGCTCAAACCACTCTCACCACATCCTCGGAGACATTCAGGGAGGAGGCTGTCAAAATGCAGTGCTCTGAGCCCATAAAGCCACCCCCCATGGTGGCAGCGTGGAGTCTGCAGCTTGGGCTAATTGGCTTCTTCTCTGATCTGGGCTCTGTGCATCAAGGAGCAGGCGGGAGCTTGGATACACAGGGCGAGGCCCTGGTCTGAGGTGGGCTGGGTGGGCTGCGTCCTGGGCAGCTGAGAAAGTCCCTGACATGCTCCAACACTCCTGTAGCTTGAAGTATCCCTTACAGCCACACTCCACTCTCAGTCCTCCCCTCACCCTTTCTGCCCCAGGGGCCGAGGCCATAGCTAGGTTGCTGAGGGACACACTCTGCACTGGCACACAGCAGCCTGGATGTGTAGGAGAGGGAGGCAGCCTGTGAGGACAGAACCTGACCGCTGACATTTCCTGTGGACAATTCGGAGACCCCTGCCACACTGCTCCTGCCATGGCCAGCTTGGTGACACCTCGTTCTGTGAACACACATCCCTCCCTGCTGCTACACTTTCCCCAGTCCCTGATTGGGACCTTGGGCTTCTGGGATCACTGGTCAAAATAAGCTACTTTGCCACAAATCTTTGTCCCAGGCTCCACTTTGGGGGACACCTGTTGTAGTCAGACTTCAAGGTGGCCCTCAGGAAGTCCTGTCTCCTACAACTCACCACATAGCACTCTGAGGGGCGCTGCCTCTGGACTTGCTACTAACCAGAACCTGCACAGGCAATGAGATGTCACTTTGTGATTGGTGGTTTCAATCTCTCTGTATAATCCCTCTCCTGCTGGCTCTGAAGAAGCAAGTAGCCCCTTGAGGAGGCCGGATGGCGGGAAAGGGAGGGGCGCCTTTGCCAGCATACGCAGAAGTGAAACCCACAGCTGAACAGCCTTTAAACAAGTCCCCCAGTGACCCAGTGAGCCTGGGCAGGGCCTTTCCCAGACGCCTCTGTTAAGCCCCAGCCCCACTCAGCAACACCCCAACTACAATGAGTGACTGAGCAGAGGACCCAGCTCAGCTCACCCCTCCTGCCCCATGGACACTGAGAGGATCAGTGGCTGTTTCCTCCTACTGTGTCTGGGGGCATTTGTTATGCAGCTATAGGTAACTGAGACAGGATCCCCACACAACCCAAGAGCGACTGATCAGGGGTCCTGCATTTTCAGTGTCACAGACCTGCTGAGCCCTGTGAAGCCAGCCAGACTCCTGCTGGCCTCTCCCCATTGCTGCTCCAAGGTTGCCCCTGCACCTCCACTCTGCCTTATTTCTTCTGGAGAGAAAGCCCAGACTTGGACCTTTCCTCAGACTTGCCAGCCCTTTGGGGACATGGCACCCCCAGCAAGGCCTGCAGCTGTCTCTGGCTATCTATCCAGAAGCTGCCCTTCCTGCTGAGGCCAGGTATTCAGGGCAGTGAGTTCTGGCCCAGGGTTTTTCACCTCTTCCCTCCTCTTGGTTCATGTAGGCTGATGTTCCTCTTGGAGAGTGCTGAAAGCCAAGGTGATCATCAAGCCACACTCAAATGTCTGACCAGGTTCTTCTCTGGGTCAGGCACATCATCTCAGCAAAGTAGGGCCGTTGCTCAGATCCCTCCCTCATGGCAGCCCACACAGGCCACCTTGGTTCCTGTAATCCAGAATGCCAAGGGGAAGTGACCCCAGCTCCAGCATGGCTTTAAGCAAAAAGAAAAGTTGAGATTGCTAGGTCCATGGTTACCTAAACTGGCATTTGCTGGTGGGTCCAGAGCTAAAGTATCGAACAACAGGCATCTACCCAAGGCTGCATGGCCAAGTCCTCAGGGGTGGCTTCTGAGGTGACTATACCGGGCATGGGCCATTGTGTGTGTGTGTGTGTGTGTGTGTGTGTGTGCGTGCGCATAGAGACTTGCATGAGCAGATGGGTATGTGTGTGTGCGTGTGGGTGCACACATACATGTGCATTTGTCTGTGTGTGAACGTGTACTTGTGTGTGCACATGCCATTGTGCATGTCTGTGAAGCAAGTAAAATGGGCTTTCCACAGCACCAGGCTCAGCCACAGCTCCTTTGCTCCCTCCATAGCACGCAATCAGGCTTCTGCTACCTCCTGCATCTGAGTAAGCCCAAAAGGCTGTATCCAAGTGTCCTTTCTGCCTGAGCATCAAACAGGAACTCACACACATGGGTGTGTGCACAAGATGCACATGCTTGCACACACCCAGTACATACAGGACACACACACTTAAAAACACATGCATGACACATGCAGGACCCACACCTATCTATCCACTCATCCACTTCTTTATTTGCCTTCCTCCTACACCTCACCCTCACAGCTATGGGCACCTCAGCCCAGTGCCCCCAACAGAGTACTCCCTGTGGGCACCCCGCTGCTCCCAGGTGCCTTTCTCAGAGCATCCCTGTCCCCCTCACAAGGCTCTCTGGCTGTAAACCCTGGAGTCCTGAGTCATCCTTGGTGCTTCTTGTCCCTGAGCCCACTGTATCCTGACGCACTTGCCCACAGTGTAAATTCTGCCCTCTTGGTGAGGTGGGACCAGCTGGGATGTGAGCTATAAGTCATGCCAGGACCCCAGAAGAGGCCCTGTCCCTCACTGTGGAGACAGAGGGGAGGGGCTGAGAGAAGGGGAGCCATGGGGCTCAGGTGCAGATGGCTAGCCCAGACAGAACCGAAAGCTGAGACAGAGCCAGTGGCCAGGATTGCTGGGTGGCTGGGACAGTCCCAACCCAACAGTGGCTGATCAGGGATCCTGCATTCCTAGTGCTCAGATTTCAGGGGTGAGGTGGGAACAGGGATGGGGGTCCTCAATAAAAGAATGACTGAGATCTTCAGGAGGGACCTGTGCATTGAAGACAGGAACAGGTGTTATAGTGACTCTGTTATGATTCAGATCTAAAATGTTCCCCCAAATTCTCACATGTGTGGAAGGTGATTGGATCATAGGAGCAGGGGCACTGTACATTGATGAGTTCAGTAGCTGAATGTGCTGTTAGAAGGTGGGGCCTAGTTAGAGGTGAGTCACTGAAGGTGTGACCTGGAAGGTTGTATTCTTGTCCCTGGCTCCTTCTTTTTTTCTCTCTCTGTTCCTGGCCACCATGGGATAGGCAGCTCTCCTCTTCCATGCCTTTCTGCCATGCCATTTCTGCCTTGGAGCCAGTCAACTATGAACTAAACCGTGAACCAAAACAAACCTCTCCTCCTTTAAGTTGTGGGAGTTGGGTATTGTGTCCCAGCAACAGGAAAGTAACCAAGACAGACCTAGAGCAGAGATGCCTTGGATGGGAAGTCTTTGAGAAGGGCTACCTAAGCCACACCATGAGGAATGCAGAGTGGCTCTACAGAGGTTCAGGTGAGGAAAACCTAGCAGGCAAGACCAGCATGCTGTATAGGGTATCTTGGGAGATGGGACAGAGTCCAGATCATGGGAGTCCTGAAGGCCAATGGGGGTCCTGAATGCCAACTGAGGTCCTGGACAAGTATTCCAAGGCCCCCACAAAGGTAGAGGGGTCACTTACAGGCATGCTGAGCACCCCAAAGATGCAGGAAGCAGATGCACTACCCTTTTCAGGACTCTATCCCTCTGAGGCCACCTCTTCCTGTTCCTCTCTTGAGACAGAATCTGGGCTTCTGCCAAACAGACACCATCCCGACCTCTGCTCAGTGTCTGGTCACCTCAGATCACCATGCCCACCACCCACTTTTCCATGTCCCACCTGATCAGCCTCAGTTATCCATATGGCCTCACTCAAGCCCAAATCTCCACCCACAAGATGGACACGCATCCTGCCACCCACATGCTCCTGGACTACATGCCAGACGGTTCCAGCTGATTTTTCTGGCCATCGATGCAAGTAAGACCCAATGTGCCTCATTCTGAAGGTCAGCTCTGCTGTGGGAAAAGCACATATGTCCAGCATCAACAATGCCATCTCCAGAATTCCCAGTGCTTGGTTCCCTCCACCCTCCATCAGGGCCTCCTGAGCAGGAAAATGACCTGCAGCCCCCACCCCAGACATGAAAATGAGAGTCACCACATCCACACCTGGCTGGGTATTACTAGGGTTGCCACTCAGGGCTAATGATCCCGGAGAAAGCAAAGCAAGATGCAGGTGTCTCCATGGTGGCCTTTTCACCCAGATTCCAGGAAGAGCCCATCATCTCCTGCTGTCCCCTACCCAATGGATCAACAGTAGGTCCAGGGTGCCAACTCACTGTCCCCAGCTCCACTTTGCTATGAAGAACTGAGGAACAATGTAGGAGAAACACCTGTCCATATGAGCTTCTGGTGGCTGTCAGAGGCCCGCAAATGACAATTATTCTCTCACCCTCCATCCTGAGAAGGTTCAGGCTCTGGGGAGGGCCAGAGCTGGAACTGACAAGAGTGACGGATGGAGGCCTCGTGGCCACATTGCTACCTGCTCAAACACCTCCTGGCCACAGAGATGACAGGATCAAGGCCAAAGTCCTTGGCCACCCTATCAGGCTCCTGGAAACTGTGCCAAGTACACAGTCAGCTGTCTGTCTCAGGCGGGCATCACCTGCTCTAGGTGGTGGGGCAGTGCGCATGGTGCACACAGAGGCTCTGTTGGGGGCTGTTCAGGATCAGGTACCACCAAGGCCTCAGAGACTGAGGCAATATCCACCAAGAGCTCTGCACATCACACAACTGGTGTCCTGGTGCATAACCTGCTTGGAAATGCTCTTTGTCACTGACTCAGGATCCACGTGAGCTGCCAAGAGGCCCCTGGCATCCTCATCACAAAACAAGTGCATAGTTCACAGTTACTGGGGGACCAACTCAGGCCATTGGACACCTGCTTATCCAGTGTCTGGCTGTCAGAACTGAGACAGGTTTGCTGTTGACTTGGGGCCTGGGCCATGACATATCAGTGGCCAAGAACTCCGAAGACAGGTAGCTGTGGATGGAGAAGGGGTGCCCCATGGGGTCTCCCCAGGGCTTTTTTTATTATTCAGGCCTCAGCTGCAGTGTTTCTAAGACCTGGAGCTAAGCACCTCCCCCACCCCAGCCAGCTCCCCATTCTGCTGTCACACTGGCCGTACATCACCGACAGCTCCCTGAAGCCACATTGTGTGTTGTCTGCCTATAACTCTGTCTATCCGTCTGCCAAGACATGAAGCCCTGAGGGCCAATGTCCTGTCTGCCTGGACCACTGCTCACCTTAGAATAAAGCACAAGCTCAGTCAAGGAACAGGATAGAAGTTGGACCTTCAGCTGGGACCGGACATGGTGGGCATTTGCTACTGACCCAGTGACGGAGCCAGAGATGAGGCCTCCTCCCTCGTCTCAGGATGGATAAGGGTCCAGGAAAACAAAGACTGCTGATGGAGGGAGCCAGCCTTCTCCCTGTGGCCAGGGGAGGCTGGAGGAGAGGCCAGACATGTCCTAGAGCCCACCTATGTCTGCCGTCTTCCCACACCAGACCCATGTCTGACATCTCATTTGAAACTTGACAGAGACTTGCATCCCACTGGGAATGGCAAAGTCCAAGGTGGCCAGACAGGAAGCCAGACATAGATGTGAAGCAATGAATGGAGGTAGGGCTGCAGCCTCAAGACCGTCCTGGAGGCTGCAGGGCAACTTTGGGTAGCACATTTACGGTGCTTCCTACCAGGAGGGGGCAGCAGGTGGGGCTAAGGCCTGGGGCCAGCCGTACAGTCTGAGAATACCATCCCAAACCACTTGTGGCTGTCAGCATGTGTGTCCCAGTGACACCCTACTGAATACATAGCATAGTGACCTGATCAATCATTAATAACCAGAATACTGATTTGCAAAAAACACCTCAGCTTCTCATACACAGCCTGACTGGAGCCTTATCTGCTCCTTCACTGATCAGGCAGGACTATTATGTCCTTAGAGTCAAAGCAGGAAGCCAAAGCTTAAGGAGCTCAGGCCACCATCTTAGACTTGGCCAAGGAGATCCCATGCATCACATCATTTACCTTCTGATCCAGAAACTTGTTTCCCTGTCACCAACTGGCTGAGGGTTCTTGTGCTCAATTTAGATGGAAATAAAAATAGATGAAGTGTAGTGTTTACAGCTTTGAGCTTTGAATGCCAAGGATTCGCTGCTCTTAGCATTAGTGGCCCTCTTCACCACCAGCAGCTACCAGCAGATCTCAGGAACTCTTCCAACTACCAGAGATAGTGGCTCCTGAGAATTTTCTTTTGCTCTCCATCATTCTCTGGCCACCTTGGGCATTACCAGCCCTGGCTGTTGGCTCCTTTCAGCACCAGCAGCTTTTGGAGTTACCACCTCTCAGTGTACCAGCTCAGCATGCTCCATTCAAGACAGAAATCACGAATAGGCAAAATACGCCATCCAGAAAAAGTTTTATCAGGACTTGCACTGCAGCATAAGAGGGAACAGTACATGGAGTGGCCAGCCAAAGGTATGGGAAATTTGCTTATATAGGAAAAAAAAGGTGCACTTGCATACGCTCAGTGTCCTGCCAGTTAATCACAGAGTTTCTATTTAGTTTCAGGTAAGGAAGGCTCCTTCATGAAACAGGTTGAAGATGGCTATAGGAAATAGAATCATCTAGAGAGTCTGTGGGGTGATATTATCTGGGATATACTTGTGACCAAAGTTTGCCACAGCCAAAGCAAACATCTCCTGGAGCATCTGATGTGGCTAGTCATATGGTGCCTGGGGCAGCTGTGGCCATCAAAGATGGAAGAAAGAGAAAATAAATTTAAAAGTATCTCTTGGGGAGTGCCAGGCCCTTGTGTCCTTTCTCACATGCACAAAATAATCAGGAAAATTGGTCCAAGTCCTCCACCAGATTCCACATGGAAGGTCTTAGGACAAGCATGGACCCTGGCAGTGAGAGCCTGGACCCCAGGTTCTTTCTGGACAAATGGGATACAAACTCAGCAAGTGCAAAACACCAAGTCTGCTCTCCCTCCCAAACTGGCTGCCCAAGGCTACCTCTCTCAGTGGACAGCAACACCCTTCCTGAGGCTCAGCTTGACCATGGGATCATCTGATCCCAGACCCCTTTCTTTCTCCCTTTCCCCACATCCGCATCTCTCCAGAAACCCTGTCAGTTCTGCTTTAAAACAGAAAATCATGCCTTAACTATTATAACTATTGTGACTATTGTGCTGCAGTAAACATAGAACTGCAGATAGCTCTTTGATATATGGATTTTATTTCCTTTGTATAAATACCCAGTAGTGGGATTGCCAGCTTAGTGTCTATCAGCAAATGAATGGATAATGAGAATGTGGTGTGTAGACACAAAGGGATACTATACACAATGGAATACTATTCAGCCATTTAAAAAAACAAAAATCCTGTCACTTGTAGCAATGTAGATTAAACTGGAGGACATTATGTTAAGTGAAATAATCCAAGAACAGGAATATTACATGACATTACATGATCTCACCGTACGTGAAAACTAAAAGTGTTGATCTCAGAAATGAAGTGTAAAATAGTGGTTGCCAGCAGCTGGGGAGGAGTGTGGGGGGAGGACGTAGAGAGGTTGGTCACTAGATACAAACCAAGGGGCAGAGTGGACTTTGCTGTTCTGTGGCATGGTGAGATGGCTATCGTTAACAACAATGCATATTTCAAAACAGCTAGAAGAGAGGATTTTGAATGTTTCACCACAAGGAAATGATAGATGTTAGAGGTAGTAAATATACTAATTACATTGATCTGATTGTGTATATATGTATCAAAACATCACAATGCACCTTATAAATTTGTTCACTTATTATGTGACAGTTAAAATAAAATAAAATTTAGGAAAGAAGAAAAACTCTGGGTGCCTTTTCACCATTCTGTTGTGTCTCTCTCCTGGATGTCCAAGGGTGCCTCCTCCCCTGGTACCCTGGCCCTGTCTGCTCCCCATGATGTCCCACAGTATTGCAGTCAGGAGAACCCAGCTGCCCACCTCAGAGCCTCCCTTACTGGGGGAAATACCCTCCTGCTCCGTTGGTCACCCTTTTCCCAAGCCATTGCAACCTCTTTCAGGTATGGGATGCCATGTTGTGAAGGCATCCCAGGAGAATGGTGAGAAGAGCCTCACTACTGCCCATTTCTCCGCCCAGGGGCAACTTTTCAACAGGGTCCCAAAAGAGCCAGAAAGTTCCTGAGCCAGAGCCAGCTATCTAGTATAGGCAGTGCCCAGGACAGCAGGAGCTCTGGGGAGAGGAGAGGGAGGATGAAGTCCCTGTGCCTCCCTGCTGAGCCAGAATGCACACACGGGATGCACACACAGGCTTGCTATAGGGGTCTGCATGACCTGAGAGCAAGATGGACTCAGGAAGGTCACTCAGTGTTGGTCGTGCAAGAGGACAGGTGGCCAGAGACTGGCCCTTATTAACACTTCCTGTGTTCAAATGGGACCCCAGGAAGCCCACTGCAAGAGTGAGAATGGCTCCAGAGGGGTGATGTCAGGATAGAAAGTCTATGGAGGCAGCCAATGGGCCAAGGCACAGCTCTTGCTTCAATGCAGGAAGCGAACAGTAAGCAGCTTGCTGGCACAGGGTTGGGGGTGGCTAGGTTTGCCAAGGAAGACAAAGAGCATTCTGCTGGTGGGTCTGATGACCATAGGTCTGCTCTCACTCTCCTTGGTATCTAAATCCTCCTCCTGGGAGGCTGGGCTCCATGGCTTATCATAGACACACACCCAGGCACTCCACTGGCCCTAATTCAGGAGTGGACAGAGAGGCCTCCTATGCCAAGCACCCTTGGTGCTGTTCAAGCAGGACCTTACCTCTGCCCAGAAGCCCAGGACAGGGAAGCATCTCTGACACACATCCTTAACAGAGGCAGAAAGTGAAGCTCACAGAAAGGATGTGTACAATGTGAGTGGCAGGTGCACTATGCTTTAGGACATGGAAATACCACCAGGGTCCTTCTCACCAACTCCAGTGGTACAGGCACCATCTCTCCTTTGAGGCTTGGCAGAGATTTACACAATAAGGATTGAAACACTGTGAGGCTTCAGTGGAGAAACCGAGGACCAGGCAAGGGACATGCTGTTATGGCTTGTATCTAGATGTTCCCCCAAAGCCTCATGCACTCATGGGTGGGGCTTTTCAGAGGTGGCTGGATCTAGGGTGTGTTAATATGAATTAAGGGTGTGTGATATCTGGATTAGTCCCCTAATTGAATTAGCATAGTTCTGGGTGTGGCTGAATGAATTTACTGAAGAGGGAACCCCACCCTGGGTGTGGGTGGCAATAATGAATAGGCTTGTAGCCTGGATGGAATATAAAGGGACAGAAAGAAGGTAGACTTGCAGCTTTCTCTCTGCTCTGCCATGGACTGTTTCTCCTCTGCCATGCCACTCTGCCTTGGAACCAGCTGATTATGGACTGAAACCTCTACACACTGTGAGCTAAAATAAACTTTTCTTCCTTTAACTTGTGGGTGTCAGGTATTTTGTCCTAGCAATGAGAAAAATACACATGCCCAGGAGGAAACAATCAGAGAAATTTCTAGAACCCACCAGCCTTGTTTTAGCCCAGGGTGCCTGTCAATACTCTCATCTCCCTCCCGGAGCCCACTGTGTTAATAATACACACACACACACACACACGAAATGGGAAGCTCAGACCCTATAGTCTATCTTAATATATAGTAAAGTCAAGGCTACAAAATTTTCCAGAGGGAGAATTTAGATAAAGTTATAAGGAGACATCTAGTAACATGCCCTGTTTTATAACCGGTCCTGGTATTCCTGTCTCTTCTCTCTACAATATCTGCTGAGCAGGTACTAAGAATCCCGTTCTATTAAGAGAGAACTGTGACAAATGTAGAACCACTGGTCAATAGAATACATGATCAAGGGGGTAGGCATCAGAGAGTCTGTGGAGGTGGACAGATGCCTTGCTCCAAGAATGTGAGAGTCTGGGCCAGACCACCACAGACCATCTGTGCACACCACGATTTCACTCAGCTTCTCAACAGGAAGGGGAAAAAAGGGGCAAGGTTTACATTCGTACTTGAAACAACCAAAAAATAAACAAAATACATAAAATAAAGGCTTTCAAGACATTGGACATCAGACAATAAAGAGATGGGAAACAAATAAGCTTAGCCTTACAGTTGCCACAATTTGATGCCTTGACATAGTTTTCAGGTCCTGGTGGAGAAGAGGAAACCAACACAGAGTGCTGTGGACTCTGAGTCGAAGACATGGTTCTGAGAGTCAGGAGTTACAGATGGTCAGAGCTCACAGTACAGAGTGCTGGACAGGAGGCACAGGCCCAGAGAAGGAACACAGAGATCTGCAGAGATGCACAGACCAATGCAGACAAGTGAGGACACTCCCCAACGTCAGGAAAAAACCACTTAAGCAGGCCACAGGGAACAGTAACCAGTACTCACTCGGGGCGAGGGGAGAGTCTGTTTTGCCAGCCTGCCTGGAAAACCCTCACATCCCCAGGTGCAGCTAAAGCCTGGACTTGCCATGGTTGTGCAGAATAATTCACCCTAAACGGAACATTGCTCTGGTCCCACCTATCAAAACTTCAAAGCAAGACTCAAAATGATCAAGCTATTTTCTAAAACAAAGCCCAAGCAGATTTATAGGAATACAAAAACAACTACCATCCAACAAGATAAAAATTCACAATGTCTAGCATCCAATCAAAAATTACCAGGCAAAAAAAGAAGCAGAAAAACAATGCACAATTAGGAGAAAAAAACAAAAACAATAGAAAAAACATACTCAGAACTGACACAGATGTTATAATTAGTAGAGAGGGACAGTAAACCAGTTACTATAACTATATTCTTTTTTCAAAGTCACATTTCTTTTTTTAAATTAATTAATTTTATTGGTATATTTTAGATGTACATGATGATCACATTCTTCATAGGGAATTTGTACCTGTACATGATATATCTTGCTTCTTCTTTTTTCCCATTCCCCTCCCCTCCATTTAACCCCTCTTCCCCTCTTTATTTACAAAAGCTTTGTTTCCATTTTTTCTCCTTTTCTTTCTTTTTCTTTTCCTTTCCTTCCTTTCCCTCTTCCCCCTCCCTAGTTCCCCTTCCCATTTGAACATTTTCTTCTTATTTAATGATATCTATTATACACTTTGTCCTTATTTACACTTTCAGTTTTTCACACCAGAGAAACCATGTGATATTTGAACACATATGTTCAATTTATTTCACTTAAGAGTACAGTCTCCAGGTGCATCCATTTACCTAGAAAAGTTTCAAGTTTATCCTTCTTTATGGCACAGATGTGCTCCATTGTACAAAACAACCACATCTTCTTTATCCATTCATTGGTTGATGGGCATCTGGGCTGTTTCCAAGATTTAGCTATTACAAACTGTGCTGCTATAAACATGGGTGCACATGTATCACTGTGGTATGATGCTTTTAATTCTATCAGGAAGATACCAAGAAGGGGAGTAGCTGGGTCAAAGGGAACTTCTAGTTTTAGTTTTTTGAGTAATCTCCATATTGATTTCCAGAGTGGTTGCACCAGTCTATATGCCTACCACAGTGGAAAAGGGTTCCTTTTTCACCACAGCCCCTTCAGCATTTGTTATTGGTTGATTTTGATTATAGCTATTCTTTCTGGAGTGAGATGGAATCTCAGTGTTGTTTTAATCTGCATCTTTCAAATGATTAGTGATGTTGAACATTTTTTCATATATTTATTTGTCATTTGTACTTCATCTGAGAAGTGTCTATTCATTTCAGATGCCCATTTTTTGGATTGGGTCTTTAAATTTAGGAGGTCTGATTTTTTTTAGTTCTTTATATATTCTAGATATTAGTCCTTTGTCTGAGGAATAGCTAGCAAAAATTCTTCCCACTGTGGGTTGTCTCTTTACTCTGTGTAACTGTATTCTATATGCCCAAAAAGTTAAAGTAAAGCTTGAACATGCTGAATAGAAAATAAAGTGAAAAATAGAAAGAAGACCAAAATAAAACTTACAAACCTGAAAACTACAATGTCTGAGATTTAAGAAAATAATGGGATTAATGACAGATTAGACATTGCAAAAGAAACGATTAATAAACTTGGTGACATGGCAATAGGAACTATCCAAAGTGGAACACAGAAAACATTTTTATTATAGCATTGGCAAGTTGGGGGACAATAACAAGCAGCCTAATGTATCTGAAGTGCTTAAAGGAGAAGAGGACGAGAAAGACAGAAAAGAAATTTTGCAGAAATAATGGCTACATTTTGCCAAATGTGATGGAAACTATAAGCCCAGAGATGCAAGAAGTTCATAAAACTTCAAGCAAAAGAAACATGAATAAAACTACAGCAAAGCAGTAGGTGTGCTATAATCCCAGCACTCTGGGAAGCTGAGACAGGAAGATCTTGAGTTCAAGCCCAGCCTAAGCAACTTAGAAACTTAGTGAGATCTCATCTCAAAATGAAAAAATAAAAGAAAGGCTGGGCATGTAGCTCAGTATGAAGGCCCTGAGAACAATCTCCACTACTGCAAAAACAAGAAAAAGAAAAACACCAACACCAAGACACATCATAATTGAATTTCTCAAAATCAGTGATTGAGAGAAATTCTTTTTGTTAAAGACATTTCACATAGAGGAACAAAGATAAGGATGGCAATAGATTTCTCATAGAAAACGATGCAATACAAGGTTGTAGAGTAGCACATTCGAAGAACTAAAGACAGAGAAAACCCGGCAATCTAAAATCTATACCTAGCCAAAATATCTTGCAAAAAGCAAAGATGAAACAAAGACTTTTCAGCCATACAGGATGAAAAAGTCATAACCTGCTGACTCACATGAAAAGAAACACTAATAAAAGTCTTGGGGCGGAAGGCAATGATGACAGGCAAAGTGAGCATTTTCAAAGGAACAAAGAACACCAACGCAGTATGTCAACCAGCTGTCCATCATCTTACCTTCACATACTGAGAGAATCGACTTATAAAGAGACAAGGTTTACTTCAGCTCACTACTTTATAAGCTTTGGTCCACAGTCATTTGGCTCTGCTGCTTTTGGCCCATGGCAGATCATCATGTTAGGCAGTATATGGTGAAGAAAAACCTCATTCACCTCATGGCTGGGATTGAAAGACAGAGGAAGAGTTAGGGATCTCCATATTCCCTTGGAGGGCAGGAAGACCGCCCAACAGGCCCCATCTCTCCAAGGCTCCACCACATCTCCATAGCAGCAAACTAGGGAGCAAGCTTCAACACACGTACTTTTGAAAGACACTCAACATCCAAACTACAGCAAAAGGTAACTACAGGAGTAAACACAGAGTTCTTTTCTTATGAAAATCACTGTAGAAGACTCTTTGGCCTGGCAGGGTGCCGCACGACTCAGCCTTCAACCAGCATCAGGGTTTAGCCTAGGGCCAGTTTTTGGTGGTCAGTGTAAGGTCAAGATAGAGGTCAGTCACACAGTAACTATTACAAAGAATCAACAACTGGGATCTCATCTTATTAAAAAGTTTTTGCACAGCAAGAGAGATCACCAACAGAGTGCAGAGACAACCCACAACGTGGGAAAAAATGTTTTCCAGCTGTTCCTCAGACAAAGGATTACGATTGAGAACATACAAAGAACTCAAAAAAATCAGACCTCCCAAATTTAAAGACCCAATCCATAAATGGGCATCTGAGATGAATACACATTTCTCAGATGAAGAAATACAAATGGCAAATAAACACACAAAAAAATGTGCAACATCACTAGTCATTTGAGAGATGCAAATTAAAACAACACTGAGATACCATCTCACCCCAGAAAGAATGGCTATTATCAAGAAATCAACTAATAACAAATGCTGGAGGGGCTGTGGGGAAAAAGGAACCCTTCTTCACTGTTGGTGGGAGTGCCGACTGGTGCAGCCACTGTGGAAATCAATGTCGAGATTCCTCAAAAAACTAGGATTGGAGGTCCCATTTGACCCAGCTATTCCCCTGCTGGGTATCTTCCCAGAAGAATTAAAAACATCGTACCACAGCGATATATGTGCACCCATGTTTATAGCAGCACAATTTGTAATAGCCAGATCTTGGAAACAACCCAAATGCCCATCAACTGAGGAATGGATAAAAAAGATGTGGTATTGTTATACAATGGAGTACTACTCAGCCATAAAGAAGGATAAACTGGAGACTTTTATAGGTAAATGGGTGCAACTTGAGAAAATACTCATAAGTGAAATTAACTGGACACACATGTGCAAACATCGTATTGTCTCCCTAGTGTGAGAAACTGAAAGAGTAAATAATATCCAAAATGTACAATAGATATGATGAATCAGAAAGAAACTGGTCAAAAGGAAAGAGAGTCTGGGATGGGAGAATGGGGAAAAGAAAGAAGGGAAAAGAAAAAAAATTATATTTATATATAAGATGGTTAAGATAGATACACTACTAATTTTGCTTAGTTCATTGAAGAGAAAGGTTTATGCCAGTAATGTTTGGACAACTGAATGCTGATATCTTGTACCCTGAGTAACTAACATAATGTATTAACCATTTTTACCCTCCTATTATGTTGTTTTGAAATTTTGTTCTTTTTTTGTTTTGTTTTGTTCTGTTTTCTTCTCTTTAAAAAAAAAAGATAGAGGTCAGTGAGTGCTATCATTGAGAATTGTCTGGTGCATGAGGCTCTAGGCCTGCCATAATCAAACACCACAGGTTGTGTGGCTTGAACAACAGACATGTGTTTTTCATGGTCCTGGAGGCTGGCTTCTGAGACCGAGGTACACTCAGAACTTGTTCTTCCTGAGGCCTCTCTCCTTGCTGTGTAGACATTGCCTTCTGCCTTCATCCTCATGTAGTCATCTCTCTATGTACGTATCCTGTTATCTTCTTATAAGGACACCAGTCAGATTAGGCCCACTATAGTGACCTCAATTTAACTTAATTCCCTATTTAAATGTAGTCACAGGCTGAGTACTGAGGACTAGCACTTCAATGTGTGAATTTTATGGGAACTCAATTCAGCCCTTGACAGAGGTGATCAATGCCAACAGCAGCAAGCTCCGAATGAACTTGGGCTGCTCTCAGCTTTGGGGGATGGGGAAGGGAGAGCCCTTCCAGCATGCATGGGCTGGCCATGGGGAGGAACAGGAACTGCTGGCACCTAAGTGGTCTCCAGGGCTCTCTGCTCACTCTGCAAGAGGTGGTCAAATTACCCCTGGGACCTTGACTCTGCTGCTCAGCGACAAAGTTCCACTTGCACGCAGGTAAAGAAGCCGAGGAAGCCGACAAATGACCTGGGAGCGCCTGAGGCTGCCCCAGGGGAGTCCTGGTGCCTCCAGCCTGCTGCAGTCCACTCCGCTTTGTCAAAGGTTGTAAATGTTTACTGGCTCTGCTTCTCACCAGAGGCTGGTCCTCTGTGACCAGACCCAGGATTAAATGCCACTTGGGGTTTATTTACTCAGCTCTGACAACCAAGGAAATCAATGTTGCAACTGAACTTCTGGAAGCGTCTTTTATTAATGCTTTTAATGTCTGACTTTAACCACTGGGGCTTTATATGAAGGCATGCTGTTGTCTGCTGGTGTGTATGCATGCTTGGGTGTACAGAGGCACAGGCAGCCCCAGAGCCTGTCTGAGTTTGCATGTATGTATGCATTTATCACCTGCTTGTATGCAAGACACCTGTAGAGAGATGCGACCACTGTTACATATGAACAAATATCCTTGTGTGTGCCTGGATAATGTCCATGTGTGAGTGTGTGTGGCCGCACTTGTGCATACAGGTGTGTGTGTGTTCTAGGGAACATATACATGCTTGTGTGTGTCCAGACTTGTGTGTGCCAGTGTGTGTGAGTGCACAGTGTGCCTATTGCATATGGACCCATCAGTGTGAAAAAATCACAGCTACAAACTCATCTCTCGAATCTGGAGGCAGAGAGAGAAAGCGATTTGCATCACTAAGCCATGAATGTGACCCTCATCTCAGTGGGCATTGAATACCACAGGACTCCTTAAAAATCCATCAGGCTGGGCCAGTGAGATGGCTCAGCAGCATAAGCGCCTGCCTGGCAAGCGCGAGGGCCTGAGTTCGACTCCCGGAACCCACATACGAAAAAAGGGCCGGTGATATCACTCAGCGGCACGGGTGCCTGCTGGTACCCACACACACACAAAAAAATCCATCAGGCTGAGTTCCCAGGCCTGCAGATTTGCAATAAGCCTGCGAATGTCCTACTGGCAAGTGACATTTCTCATCCCGGCTTCCCTGCCTGGTCTTTCTCCAGAGTGACATTCATCAGTGAGGTCCAGGAGGGAGAACAGGCACAGGATACCCCAGGCCTCACCTCCTAAGCCAGACTAGCCTGAGGTTCCTCATGATGAGGCAGCCCATCCCCCATGAGTGGTCAAGGCCCTCTGTACACCCACCCAGAAGACCACACTACAGTCCAATGTTCTGTGAACAGTGCTTCTTGAGTTAAGGACTGCGCTGGTTGAGTCCATACTTCCCTGCACAAATCCTGGCAGGGAACTTAGTCTTGGACTCCCCATAACTTCCCTGGGGCAACACCTGAGGCAAGAAATGTTAGGAGCCTTTTCAAGGTCATGTTCTCTTTCCTGAGGATAAATATTCGTAGTTTGCAGGGATGAGTCCAGATCAGGTCCACCCTGTCCCTGACTTTGGGAAAGCCACTTGCTCTTCTTGCACCTCAGTATCTTCATTAAAATTTTTGCCTGTCTCCCTGGGTGCTGCAGGAGTTACTGTGATAACAGCCATGAGGGTGTTTTGTTAGTGAAGAGGACTTGTTACACTGTGAAAACTAATGCAGTAATACTCGCAACACCATGACATGTTTCTAATAATTTGATCAGGGTCCAGCACCAGTCAGAGCCATTTTTGCCTCAGTTTCCCTGCCCTGAGGAGCATAGTGTCTAACTTGCAGGAAATTCTAAATCTCTCTGAGATGAGAATAGCAAAGCCTGGACCCGGTGGAAGTTTGCTGAGTGGATCCTCATCCCCGGACTCAGCTCCCGCCCAGTATCCATCAGCTGGGCCACCCTGAGGAAACACCATGTGTGGTTTAACAACAGGCTCCTTCAGATCTGGAGGCTGCAAGTCTGGCATCAGGGTGGGCCAGGCCAGTTCCTGCCACCTCCTGGCTTGAAGACTCCTTGGGGCCCCTCCAGTGCTACAGGGAAGTAGCTGAGGAAGACTTTCTCCCCATGGGATCAGAGCCCTGTCCTTGGGACCTCATTTAACCTGTGACCTCCTAACTACCACTCCACAAGCACAGCCACAGTAAGGCTTCACCTCTGACTTCGGAGACACAACTTGGTGTCCAATGCCCCTTCCAAAATGGCATCCACCACATGACTGTGACCAAGCAACCCTCAGGCAGTGACTGAACTGCAGATAACAGAGGTGGCGCCACTCCTGGAACCAAAGAGGAGGGCTTACTAGGCTTTTTATATTAAAAGTTGCTACCAAGACCTGTCCATTGGTCACCCTAAATCCTTGCTCCTTCCAGGTGGTAGGGACTTCTCTGAAACCATGCTTGGCATTGTGTGTCACAGCCCTCACCTGTAGGGCCCCTGCCGTCTCCAGGTAGGACCTCAGGAACTAGGATCACCTCTTACTGGTGTTTTAATTCTTCAGACCCCTGGTAAGTTGCTCTTGCAGACTGGACACTCCTGGGCGGCTGGAATGAACAGGGAAGCCAGATAGCAGCAAAGGACACTTTCCCTTCCACTGCCCACTCTGTTCTTTAGGAGCCTCATCAGGACCAGGTGAAGTCCAGGTTGGGTGTGGGCTCCCCAGAGCTCTTCTGTTGTATAGCCTATGATGAGCAGTCAGCTGTAGGCGAGGCTCCCCGGACATCCACAAGCTGCTCGTTCTCTAGAGGAGACATAGAGCACACACTTTTTCACACCAGGCCAGGAGCCCCCCCCAAAGACATGTGTGTCCATCTCCTTTTGCCAGTGGCCATCAAGTGGAGTGGTAACCACCTGGAGATAAATCTGGTCACAAGGATCAGGACTGTCTGTCCACAAGAGCTGCAACTCAAGACCCCTCTAGGGTCAGAGTGAGCCTGAAGGACAGTGGGGAACACATCAAGGTCCTTGACCACCCATGGAACTCTCCATATGTCCCTACTGCTGCAGGAAGGGCCAGCTTGCCTGTTGCCACCCCTAATCTGGAAGGAAAGTGGGGGTGAGTGGGGGCTGCAGCTGTGCCTAGGCAGAGTGTGGTCTCGAAGGGGCTGGAGCAGCAGCCTTCCTCCATCTGGCCTCCCTGGTTGTCCCTGTCCTCAGTGGCTTGACCTTGGACACCACAGAAGAGAGGCCTGCCTCCATCCATGATGCCCTGTGGCAGACTCAGGCCCATGTTCTCTGTCCGTGCTGTGGCCCAGGCTGAAGACACCCTTGGCTCTGTCAGGAGACTTTTCCCTAGGGACTGAAAGGACATTCAGTCCAGATGGGCTGGGGTAGTGGCAGTAGAGTCTACCCCAGTGTCATCTTCTCTGAGCCTGCCTGGGCTCTCTGCCTGGCCTGGACCCTCCCCAGTAGAGGTATGAGTTTCCTGCATGGCAATCTGCATGTCAGAACAAGGGCTGGACAATAGTTAGAGCCATAACAATGTATTTTATTCAGGGAGAATCGCAATAGGGAAAGGAGTCCTCAGCAGAGAACTGGGCTCATCTCCAACCCACCATGGGCAGGTGGAACTGATAGCCAAGGAGCAGGTGGGGTCAGTGGATGGATGATGGGTAAGAGGTCCATCAGAGTGGAGGTTCTGCCTAAAACATATTCACAGGATTCTGCTTGGAGGCAGGCCAGGGTGACCAGACATCACTTGGGGATGGGAGGACAGGAACCTGGTCAGATATCAGGGTGATCAGATGTCAGGAGGCCAGGGTACTTGCTAATGACTCAGCACAAATCTTGCTAAAGCTAGATTGTTGAAGACACACTCAAGATCAGGCCTGCTCATCTCAGAGGATCTGTGCCATTTGGTCAGGAAGTGGCTCATCACCCGGTAGCAGGCACCAGCAGCTGGGTCCTCACCCTGGAGGCTGGCAAGCTATTCTTCTGTAAGGGTGGGCCTCTGTTTTCAGTGAATCCAGCTGAAATTCTGCATTTCCCTCCATGTGAATGAGCACAAGCAACAGGGCCCTTGTTCCTGTGATTTTGCCAATAGTAGATAGCACAGAGTTCTTGCAGTGTCACAAAGCATGGCATGACCACGTCCCAGCTAGATCGGCACTGGTAATGACAGTTAATGCCGTTACATCAAACATTTGCTTTTCTTGGCCTTTGATAGCTGCCTTTCCATGTAATTGGTTTTATGCAATTGCACAATTAAAACTACTAAAAGCCTACCCTAAGAGAGGACCATGGGCTTCATTGGATGTCAAGGGTGCCTGCTTTAAAGAAAGGGAGGTTAATATGCAAAGGAATCACTCGACAACCACCTAGAAATAAACACACAAACAATAATAGACAACAAAAAACTGAAGTCATCAGAAGGGGCAGATCCAACTTTCACATGGGCATGACAAATGTTTGTCAGGCAATCAGAGAAACATACTGGACAATAAGGAGACAAATTAATGGAAGTCATGGGAAGAAACCTTAGGACTGGAAGTATAATGGCTGAAGCAAATGCAAGGGATGGGGTAGAGAGCAGACTGCTAGCCAGGTGGGAAAGCAGATGACAGGCAGCATGGAGCTCTAGGGGAAAGAACAAAGGGGACACTCGGAGCCAAGAGAGATGATAGGTGAGAGTAGATGGCCCCATGGCTTTAGGACAGAACCATAGGACAGGAGGTCGCATCCAAGGAGCACATGGCAGACTCCCCAGGATTAAAGGAGACCAGAGACCTCAGATTGAGGTGGCAGATCAAACTATATGGGTTCAAGTAAAATGTAGGAAAAATCCAAGACCAATATTCCCAAAAGCTTCCAAGGAGAGGAAGCCAATGACCAGAAAGGAATGAGAGTAAGACACCAGACTCCTCGATAGCAGCATGATGTACAAGACAGCACAGTCCTGTTTTAAATTATCAAATGAAAGAAAATTGAACCTTGAATTTCACACTCTGCAAAGTCATCACTTAAATATGATGATGTCAGGAAAATACTCACATCCAAGACAGATGATTTCTATAAAGAAACAGGAATGTCAACCACAGGAAAGAAAGGAGCTAAGGGGGCTGTGAGCACTAAGCAAGGATGATTGGACATTTTGGAAATTTTTTATTATTATCTTTTGAAATGAAATAAAAAGAATCCATATCTAAAGAAAAGAAGATGAAGAAACAAATCTACAATAAGCCAGAGGGAAAGTTCTAGAAAATCTCAGCCTCACTAGTCAGGTGGGTAGGGGACAAAGATCCCCCAGCACAGTGGGGTCATGTCCTTCGGGCCAGAGACAGGTATGCAGGGAGCCGCAGAGCATACCTCAGGAGAATGTGACCTGGCCTGGTACACAGGCGAAGACAGGGGACAGCAGAGAAAAGCAGAGAATCAAAACAATGAATAAGGCAGCAGCATTAGTCCTAAGATAACAGCAACTGTGATCATGTAAGTGGGTGAAATTTTTCAATAAAATTTGTCAGTTTGGAGAATCTCTCAACTTGCATTAAATGAAGACAGCAACTCACCAATCAGTTGTCTACTGAAGACTCATAGAAACTAAAGGTTGTGGGACTGAAGAGAACATACCCTACAAAGACATTCACTCTCATACACATCCAAAGGAACTCGGGAAGCAAACTTAGTACCCCACAAAAGAGAACTCAGGAGAAACAGTTTTCCAGTGACAAAGCCTGCCTAGTCACCAGGTGCACAAGGTTGGCTGCCCCATCCGCAGTCTCTGTCCAGTAACCCATCATTAAGTGGGACTGGCACATCATAGGTCCTCAGGGTGCACAGTGGAGGGTAGTGCCAGCCCTGCCAGGTGTCTGCGGTGTACTTGGGAGTGGTGATTCAGCCCCATGAGACTTATCGGAAGCTGCGGGACTTCTTGGCCCCTCCTTGAGGCCATGTGGGTTCCCTTTCTGGGACAGGGATATGTCCCCCACTCTGCTGCTAGAGTCTAGCTCAGACCCCAGCTCTCTCAGCCTTAATACGATCTGACATCAGCCACTTAGCCACTCTGGGCCCCAGCCCCTCAACAAGATATTGGTAGGACTGCTGGCAGGCCACAACAATTGCCAAAGAAAGGGTCCTGAGGAGGAGAGGTCAAAGTGTGAGCCATAGCACTCAGCGTGGGGACAGTTGAGGGCAGATGAGTGTGACCAACCAGCGTGGAACAGGGGTTGTACTATTTCATACTGAGCCTGAACTGTTCCATATCTACAGCCCTCCAGCCCCCAGAGACAATCGCAGACCATCTTTCCATCACCAGGCAGGTACCCATGACCATTGGATCATCAGACCCCTGATGTCACAGGAGGAACCCAGCCTGCTGTCAGGGCAGGGGCCAGGAGGGTCTTGGGTTATGGAGTTTACTCTAGGCCCAGGCTCACCTCACTTCCCATAAAGCTCTGGAGTAACTAGAAAGAAAGGGGTGGAAAGTGTCTCGTCCCTGCGCAGACAAGGACTTCCTGGGCCTCGGAGATGGGAGAACAAAGCAACCATCTGATAGCACAAAATTACATTCCTATGTGTCAGAGCTGCATAACCAAAACCACTCCACAAAGGGGAGTCAGGAAGTGTTTGCAGCAATCACAAAGCTAACTGCTTATTATATAAGTAGCTCAAACTGATAAGAAAAATACTCAGCCACATGCTGAAAAATGAGCAAAATACATGAAAAGACACTGCACAAAATACGAATCACAAATGCCAAACAAACACATGGAGATAAATCATTTACCCTCCAAGTAACAAGGGAATTAAACATCACAGCAGTGCCAAGCTGCCCTCGGCCTATCAGGCTGGCTGAGGTTAATCACCTGCCAGTGCTGGGGAGGCTGAGCCAGCCTGAGAAGCAGCCTCCTGATTTATGCCAAAGCATTCAGGACAGTGGGGCACAGTTGGATCCAAAGACTGCAGAAGGCAATGCTCCAAAACCCCCGAGGAGCACTGGAGCAAATTCACCTATGGGGCATGCACAACAGTGAATCCAGGAGCACAGGGAAACGTCTGCACAGGCCACACAGAGAGAGACCTGTGTCATTGTTCCAGTGACCATTGCCATGGGCTTAGAGATAGGGAGGGCAGCAAGGTGAGCTATTGGGGTCAGAGGCCATGTCTACAACAGCACTTTCTAAAACCCTGAGAGGTGGGTGTCCACAGACAGAAGAGCAGTGAACAAGCCGTGGTCCATCCACACAGTGGGACGTTGCACAGCCTTAGCAGGGAAGGAGATCCTGAAACCTGCTGTAACCCGAAGACATGGAGGTAGGCACAAGAGGACATGGATCAGGATACCTGTGCACAAGGTCCCTGCAGTCCTTTCATTCACAGACACAAAACACAAGAGACTGGACAGGGCCCAGGGGGTGGGGCCGAATGGGAGAGAGTTTCACTTTGGGAAGCTGTAATGGTTCTGGAGATGGATGCTGGAGCTGGCTGAACCATAAGGATACCTGTGCCACTGACTATGCTTTTAAAATAAATGTTACAGTATGTAAATGTTACAGTATGTACATTTTACCTCAACTATAAATAAATGCATACATAAGCATGAATAACAACCTTGAATACAGAGGTAGCCAGCAGTGTAGCACTGGACACACACCCCATGAAGATGTGTGGAGATGCTGAGAGTGAACGGCCAGCATCTCTGCAAATAGTGGCTTTCCATTCCCACTGCTCTTCCTACAAATTCCTACAGTGATTTGCAGTAAGGAAGGAGGAGGGAGGTGGCTGCTTGTTATGCACGTTCTGGGGATTCCTGTAGCCACGGAGCGAAGCTGAATGGGAAGGTGCATGGTGAATCTGTTATCACTGCCTGGCCTTCTGCTCACTTCCTATTGCCTCTCCCCATCTATCTGTACAAGTCACAGAAACACCCTGTCCATCCCTTCCTGTGCTCAATTCCCTCTGAAGGGCTTGTTAAAATGCGTGCTCCAGTACCACCTCTCATCCACAGGCCCTAGGTGGGGAACCAGACTCTGCATTTGAACACCTTCAGGTGCCTTGGGGCCACTGGCCTGGCACATGCCCTGCACCCCAGCCCTGCATCCCTGCATAGCTTTCTGCACAGACCCCATCCCTAGTGGTTACGTGGACAACCATTCAAGAGTACCTCAGGCAGTCCCTCCCTACAGCCCACTGGGCACCTCATCTACCAGACCTTCCCTGATCTCCCAGAAACTAGGAGACTGAGATTGCACCCTCCATGCCATCTCATGTGGGAAGAGAGAGTGTGAGGACACAGTGCACAGGACACCACAGGCTCCAGGTCACTGTGGAGTCCTGAGTCTCAGTTTCTGTAAAATGAGGTCAACTCAGCAGGCTCACATTGAAGCCAAGATCCAATGCAGGAGCAGCTCAGCTCAGAGCTCTGCCCTGTTTCCCCTCCCTCCACCTACCATGTGCCATTTCTCCTTCCTGCCCCCTCTACAGAGCAAGCACCAAGGGTCCCCAAAGGAGAATTCTGGGGATGGCCGCAGCCCAGACAGCCTGCTTGCCCCAGGTGTCATGAGCACCTGGTGTCACTCCTTTGATGCACCCACCAGCGGACCAGGAGCTGGCCTGATCCAGAAGCACTGGTGGCTGTGGGCAGGCTGTGGAAGGACGCCATAGCTTTGGCTGGACAGAGCAAGGTATGACCGATCCAGTGGCAGGACCACTACCCCCCCCATCAATGATGAGCAACTGAGGTACAAGCAGGGCATAGTGAAGTCATCTAGGACCCCACAGCTGCCCAGGGAGCCAGGAGTGGACCCAGGAACCTGATGCCATAGCTCAGTCATGCCCACCCGAGCAGGGCCAGTCTCACCAAGAAAAAGCACGTGCAACAGAAGCCAGCCTGCAGCACTGCAGTTGGAGTGGGGGGCAGAGCAAGCAGAGTGGCTCTCTATACCTTTTCTGTGGTTCCAGCAGGATCCACTCAATCATCCTAAGGGCCACAGTAAGGTTTGTGACCCAGGATATTTGCTTTACTACTTCTGGTGCCAACAACAGTTGGAGGGCCTGGCCATGCAGGTCTCTTCCTGATGTTTCCTCAAAATAGGAAAAAAGGAATTGCATGCAGGAGCAGAATGAAAGGTCAGCTGGGCCACCATCACCAAGGCTGCAGTGCAGCCGAGCAGGAGGGGGGACAGGACAGAGCTGGGCCACTGTAGTCAGGGCCGTGGAAAGTCAGCACCGCCACTCTTGATACTGGCAAAGAGGGGGACTAAGTACAAGACAGTTGTGGTAGATGAGGGGTCCCCTAGAAAGAAATGGGTGCCACTGGGTCAGAAAGCTGGCTCCCCAAGCCTCCATCCTACCACCTTGCCACCTGCCACTACCCCAGACTTGCCTCTCAGTCAAAGGGAATACTGGAACTGTTCCCAGCTCACAGTCCCCAGGAGAGCCAGTGTAGGCCTTGTCAGCATAGGGTCCTGTGACCTGGTCTTGTGACCCTGGCTTTATGACCCTGACTTCCTCTGTGAACTTGAGCAGGCCCTGCCCTTGGCCTGAGACCCTCCTGGTTCCCAGCCCAGATCCAGGGGTTTCTGCACATCTGCAGCTCTGATTTCAGTCCATATAAACCCCACTGCCTCTTCCTTCAAGTTTTCCTCCTCCTTAGTCAATGCATGTGCTAAGGACACTGCCCAGTGAGCACTGATTGTTTCCTGTCACCCTGTGATGCCCTCTGTCCTGCCAGAACATCAAGGCAAGTCCTGTCCTTGTCCCCATTTATACTTGAAGAAATAGAAGCCCAGAGAAGCCAGGCATGATGCTCTAGCTCCCACAGAAGGTGGTAAGCTGTGACCACACATTTCTGCAGCCCTTACCACAAGGATAGCACGTGCACAACCCGGGCCCTTTCCCTATGCTTCTCCATCCCCATTTCTTGGTCTTCGTGGGTCAGCTACTACCTGTACAGGTCCTTTGTGCAAGCCAGAGACAAGGCAGCCCCTGGCCTGGACATTTCCACACAGCATTTCTTTCCACATTTCTTTCTCTATGTTCAAATCTTGCTCCCGGGAAAGGGCTCTCATCAGCTTTACCAGCTTTCCTGGGCTCACAACAGGCTTAAGACAGTCCCGCCTTGGCCTGTGCCTACCCTCCAGGCAGAACAAGGCCTGTGAGTAAAGGGAGGCCATGAGAGGTGAGAAAGCAACCAGCAGAGTCCCAAGCCATGACTCTGTAGTCTCCGGGCTGTGTCTGTCCACAGGCTCTACAGTGCGGTGAACCCTGAAGGACGGGCAGGACGAGGTAGAGAGGGCTGGCCAGAGAATGGCCCAGTCTGGAAACACACACACAACCAGCTGTGGGCGAGGACTGGGGGGACACTGTGGCTTCCGCTGAACAGGGCAGGGCGTGACCAGTGCGGTGGCAGCTCACTGCTCCCACACAGCTTTATAGGGCTTCATGTCCTCCTTGCTCTAGAAACCCAGACACTGAACACCCCTCGCCCCTTACCCGTCAATTAACAACTATGGATTAGGCTGCACTGGCGCCAGCTCTGGCCCCTAAGAGTCCCCTCTGTGGCAGTAACTGCAGGGGTCTGGTGCGTCTCAATGTGGCACTCAGCACACAATGGCCCTCCTGGCCATTAACCTGCCACCAGGGCCAGAGGTCCTCTTGACAAGAGGTGACACATGCTTTGTCTGCAGCAGCTCTGGCTTTGGTGGCTGCAGGGGAGGAGGGCTGGTGAGGAGAGCACATGCAATTACTAGGAGTGTCACAGAACATGGAGAAATCTGCCAGCAGACTTGGGGCAAAAATGCCACTTAATTCTGCTGCATTTGGCTGAGACATGTCCCATCAAAATGTCTTAAGTCACTTCGCCGAACAAATGAAACGTCCCTTCGTGCCTCAGGAAACAAGGCTTTCTTTTCCCGGGTCCAGGCTGGCCGGGAGGTGTTCTTAACACCCACAGGGAGCACGCCACCCTGGGGTTCAGGGAACCCACACACAAAGCTTCTGTCAACCCTGGGATGGCAGGAGAGTGGATGGAAAACCACCCTTCACACATGGCCCTTGCCCAGTGCTGGCCAGCTCAGTGTCTGGCAGCTGATCCTTGCAAAGCCCCAAAGAGGCTACTGCAAGGACCTAAGCTCTGTCTACCTGAGTTCCCAAGACTGCCAGTGTCTCCAAAGAGATCTCCCTGGGGACAGGAAGTAGCTCCCAACCCTAAGCCAACTGCAGCTCCCCTGAAAAAGTAGGTGGATGGCCATCTCTGCACCTGCCAGCCCTTACTCCCAAGCTCCATCCCATTCTCCACCTCACCAGGCAACTTGATGAGCAAGGCAGAGGCTGAGGCAGGAATCCAGATTGTGGGTACACTGTTCATGTCACGGTTGCCCCTTTGGCCTGCAGTTTCCTTACTACTGGGCTAAGATTAGTCTAGAATGTACGTTCCAGGTTCTGACCCTGAACCCAATAGCATTCACAGCTTCAGCTTCAGGATGCAGGAGCAAGGCCAGAGGATGGAGGAAAGGCAGGGGGAAAAGCAGGCAGAAACAAAGTGTCCTCAACAGGGTGCTGGAGAGGGCTGAGCCTGACAGGCACGAGCACGAGGCTCCGGTCAAGTTCAAAGCCCACTGCCCACTGTCAGACTTTGGTTGTGCAGTGCACAGTAGCTCTGGCTCCACAGCGGGGCAGGGTCAATATGCACAGGTCTCACCACTCCCCTGGGGCCACCAAAGCAGTGGTCACTCCAGATGCTCCATTTCCCTGACCCTAATGCCCAGCCCCCAGCCCCAATACCATGAGCCTGGGCAAGACTAGCACTAGGCACGCACCAAACCACTCCAGACAGCAGTGGTGAGAACAGGCAGTGACTGTGAGGCTGATGGTGAAGACGGCTCCATGCCAGGCACAGGAAGCCCTTGGACAGAGCCACCCCTGCTTCGCAACCCATGGACAGCGTGCCCACCCTAGGCCTCTGTGAGGTCCCTTGGGAAGGTAGCTCCCTGTAGGTAAGATGTCCGCCAAGCTGTCACCTCCATTTATGATTCTGTCTGTGGCCCCCAGTGCACACAGACCCACCCAGCATGAACAGGGTGCACTCTTCCTCTTCCCTCAACTTCTATCAGTCAAGTGCACAGGAAGGCAACAAAATGGAGAATCATTATCAAGTTTTATAGGGGGTTTTTCTTTTTATTAAAAAATCACTTATTTGGAGTACAAACTGTGCTTTTCTCCAGCCCTTACATTTTACGGGGGATGGAAATGGCTCTGCTCTGTGATCTATAGTCTCCCACATGCTCCAGACACAAGCTGTCCTCAAGGAGGCTCGAGGCACGGCAATGAGCCGGCCCATCAGGCACACGGTGTTGCAGCTCTTTATGGCCACATTGGAGGATGTGCCTGGCTGGGGGATGGAGGGGCCCCCCCGGGAGAGGGGCAGGACAAGGTGCAGAGCTGGAGGAAGAGAGGCATGGATGGTAAAATAGCTTTCCCCCAAATTCATGTCCATTTCCACTGGAAACTCAAATGGGCTTGATTTAGAAATAAGGTCCTCACAGATGTCATCAAAGGGAAGCAATCCAGGGATTACATTATGTCCTAAATCCAATGGCTGGGGTCTTTATGGGAAGAGGGAGGTCACAGAGATGGAGGGAAGTGGCCACATGACAATGGAGAAGAAAGTGGAGTGATGTGGCCACAAGGCAAGGAACACCTGGAGCCACCAGAAACCAGAGGGGCAAGGAAATCCCCACCCCATCCCAAGAGCCTACAGAGGGAGCATGGTCCTGCAACACCTTAACTTTGGGCATCTGACCTCCAGAACTGTGAAATGATAAACTTCTGTTGTTTCAAGCCACCCAGCTACCAGGGCCCCAGGAGACAAACGCAGGGCACCAATAAAGCAGTCACAAATGGATCTGGGTGCAAAAGAAGACCCTGAGGGTTGGAAGCTGGTGAGGCCCCACCCGGAGTCCCTGGCTCAGGGCCTGCCTGCTGCCTCTCCTCTCCCACCAATCAGTCATCTCTTTGGGTGTAGGGGGACCCTGTGTTCACAGACAGCACAGCAGGTGCTGCCAGTTCCAGCCATAAGACAATGGCCACCTCAAGTGCCTGTGTACTTGCTGACCCTATTCTGGTGGGCACAGCTTTAGAAGCCTGACCAGCCTGTCCCAGCCATGTCCCTTCTTGGTTGAACTGACAGGCCACTTACACCCAGAGGGGCCTAATCAGGACCCCAACTTCCTACAAGGTCCCTGCTGCTAGTGGTCTCCACATCTGGGGCCCCACTGAACTCCTCACATGTTGATACCCTGTCTTGGTAGGCAGACTCCAGGGTGGCCCATGGGCCTCACATCGTCCTGTATAATCCCCTCCCCTCCAGTGTCAGGGCCTGTGACTTGCTTGCCTAGAAATTTCTTTAAATGAAATTTTTATTTTTAGGTAATTGCAGATCCACACTCAGCTGGGAGAGAGAATACGGAGCAATCCCATACGCCCTATAGCCAGGTTGACCCACTGGTGCCTTCTTATAAAACTGTCCTGCACTGTCACAGCAGGGCTCACACAGGACATCAAGATGCAGGACACTCCACTACCACTCAGACCTTCACGTGCCCTGTCTCAGCCTCACGAAGTTCTCTTCTGCCCCACCCCTCCTTAGCCCCAGGAACTGCCGATCTATTTTCTTCATTTCTCTAATTGTGTTATTTCCAAAAGGTTGCACAAATGGAGTTAACCAGGGGCTCAGAGTAGATCCCTGGAGACCCACCCTGTGTGTGTGTGTGTGTGTGTGTGTGTGTGTGTGTGTGTGTGTGTGTGTGTGTGTGTGTTACTGTGTGCTAGCACCCCACCCTCAGGTTGCCAAGGTCTGACCACTCACCACTGCAGACGTTTGGGCTGCTTCCAGGTTTGGGCTCCTACAGCTAAAGCTGCTATAAACATTCTTGGGCAGGTTTGTGTGTGAACGGGAGTTGTCTTTTCTCCGGGACATATGCCCAGGAGTGTGACTGGTGGGTGGTGTGGTAGTTGAAAGTTTTGTTTTTAAAGAAATTGCCAAACCCTTTTCCAAAATGTCTGCATCATTTCATATCCCCTCCAGGATTGTATGAGTAAGCTGGTGTCCCTGTATCCTCCCCAGCTTTTTGTCTCAGGTGTTTATGTTAGCCATTTCAATAGGTGTAGAGTGGCATCTCACTGTGGTTTTGGTATGCATTTCCATAATGGGTAATCTTGTTGAACAGCTTTTTATGTGTTTATTTGCCATCTGTATATCTCATTGCAGGAAACATCTCCATACTGTGTTGGTACTCTGTTTGTTACTGTTTGGTTTGAGCTATTTCTATAGTCTAGAAACAGATTCACTGTTGGACAATCCCATTTTCAAAACTCCTCCTGCTGAGCACTTTGACTTTATCTTTTCAACATGAACTCTAATTCATTAATATTTTCCCTTTATAGATTGTGTTCCTAGCGTCAAGTCTAGGAACTCTGCCTAGTCCAGGATCTGAAGATTTCTCTCCTGCTTTTTCCTAACAATTATATAGTTTTATGTTTTTCATTTACATCCATGATCCATGTCAATTTAATTTTTGTTTAAGGTATGACCTTTTGCGTGAGGTGCACATTTTTGTCTATGGATATGTACTTGTTCCAGCAGTCCTTGTTGAAAAATGTATCCTTCTTCCACTGAACTGCTTTTATACCATTGCCAAAAATCAGTTGAGTGTATTTGTGAAAGTCCGTGTCTGAGTTCTCCACTGTGTTCCATTGGTCCCTGTCTCTATCTCTCTGCCAACTCCACTAGTCTTGATTACTGTAGCTATATAATAGATCTTGAAGTTGAGCAGACTCCACTTTGTTCTCCTTTTTCAAAATTGCTGAGCTATGGCAGCTCCTTTGTCTTTCCATACAAACTTTAGAATAATCTTGTCTATATAGCTTTTAAAATTTACTGAGATTCTAACATGAGTTGTGTTAAATTTGTATAATTGGTGAGAGGTAATTGACTTCTTTACTATGTTGTCTTCCAATCCATGGACATGGTATGTCTGTTTGTTTAGATTTTCTTTGTTTTCCCTTTCATCAACATTGTGCTATTTTCAGCCTACAAATCTGACATGTAAATATGTATATATATGTGTATATATATTATAATTCATAATATAGCTATATATATATATATATTGCAGTTTTAATTTTTATTAGTAGTACATAATTACATTCCTTGTGAGAAGTTGGTAGATTTCTATAGTCTAGAAACAGATTCATTGTTGGACAATCCCATTTTCAAAACTCTTCTTCTGCTGAGCACTTTATCTTTTCAACATAAACTTTGAAAAACAAAGATTTTCAATTCAATGAACTCTAATTCATCAATATTTTCCCTTTATAGCTTCTGTTCCCAGTGTCAAGTCTAGGAACTCTGCCTAGTCCAAGATCTGAAGATCTCTCAAATCTCAAATCTTTTTCATCCCATTCCCCTCTCTTCCCCTCCCTCCTCTCTCCCTCCATCTCTTGATCCTTTTCCCACAGGAAAAAAGATCTAGCCCCCTGCTTCCTATTATCTATCTTTATTTTGCCCTTTATTTATATTTTGGGTTTCTAATCTAAGATAAACCAGGTATTTAAATAATTGTAAATGGTATTGTGTTTTAAATATTTGTCTATATGTTCACAGCTAGTATATAGAAATGCAATTCATTTCATGTCCTAAACCTTTCTGAATTCATTAGTTCTATGTAGGAATTTTTTGTAGATTCTTTAAAATTTTATATATAGCAATTATGTCATCTGCAAATAGGATAATTTTAGTTCTTCTATTCATATTTATATGACTGAATTTATTTCCCTTTCTTGCATTATTGCACTGGCTAAAATTTCTAGCACTATATTGAATAAAATATACATGAACAGACATTCTTACTTTGTTCCCAACCATAGGTGAAAACAATATTCCATTTTTTACCATTAGGTTGATGGTTTTACCATTAATTTGAGATTTTTTTATTATGAATAAATATTGAATTTTGTCAAATGACTTCTGTATCTATTTATATGCTTTAGTTTTTCTTCCTTAGCACGTTCATATAGTGACTACATTGCTGGATTTTTAAATACTGAACCAGTTGTGCATCTATGCAATAAAACTCTCTAGGTTATGGTTTACAATTCTTTTTATATATTACTGAATTTGGCTTATTTATATTTTAAGGAATTTTGAATCTATATTCACTAGGAATATTGGTCTGTAATTTTTTTTTTTTTTTTTTTTTTGTGGGTACCAGGGGTCGACCTCAGGACCTCACGCGCCAACAGGCGCCCGTGCCGCTGAGCGATATCACCGGCCCCTTTTTCGTATGTGGGTTCCGGGAGTCGAACTCGGGCCCTCGCGCTTGCCAGGCAGGCGCTTATGCCGCTGAGCCATCTCACCAGCCCTGTAATTTTCTTTTTTGTATTATATATGTGGTTTTGGTAATTCTAGTTTCATAAAATGAATTAGTAAGTGTTCCCTCCTGCACTATATTCTAGAAGACACTGTATAATATTGATATTGGTCCCACAGTAAACATTTGGTATAATTTTCCTGTGAAACCATCTGTGCTGTATATTTCTTTTGGGGGAATTTTTCAATTATGAATTCAATTTCCCTATTTATCATGGGGCTATTAAAATTATTTACTTTGTGTAGGATGAGCTGTGGTAGTTTGTATTTTCAAGGAATTTGTCCATTTCATCTAAGTTGTAAATGTATGTGGGTCAAGTTGTTCCTAGCATTCCCTTATTAACTTTTCAGTGTCTGCAGGGTATCTTGTTTTATTTCTGATATTGGAAATTTGTGTCTTCTCTTTTTTCTTTGTCATTCTTTTGAGTTTTGTCAATTTTAGTGGTCTT
The DNA here is from genome assembly GCA_028451465.1 of Erethizon dorsatum. NCBI lineage: Eukaryota > Metazoa > Chordata > Mammalia > Rodentia > Erethizontidae > Erethizon > Erethizon dorsatum. The sequence goes on along the minus strand of CM051828.1, from coordinate 67,887,183 downwards.
TTCAAAGAACAAGCTCTTTGTTTCATCAAATTTATCTATTGTTTTTCTGTTTTCAATTTCACTGATTTTTATTCACTGATCTTTATTGTTTTCTTGCTTTGCTTGCTTTAGGTTTATTTTGCTCTTCTTTTTCTCTGTTTCTGAGCTGGAAGCTTAGATTATTAATTTAAAATCTTTTCTAATGTATGTGGTTAGTGTTTTAAATATCCATTTTAGTGCTGCTTTTGTTATGTCTCACAAGTTTCAATATGTTATATTTTCATCTACTTCTACTTTTAAAAAACTTTTTGTTGAGACTTCCTCTTTGACAAAATGCATTTTTTAAGTGTGTTGTTTAGTTTCCCAGATTTAGAGATTTCCCTATTATCTTTCAGTTACAATTCTAGTTTAATTCCATTATAGGTAGAAATAATTTTTCATATGATTTTGACTCCTTTAATTTTGTTGAAGTTTGTTATATGGCATAGGATATGGTCTACCTAAATATATGTTTATAGGCACTTAAATAGAATGTGAGTTCAGCTGTTTGGCAGAGTGTTCCATATAGTAATTAGAACCTGCTGGTTGATGGTGTTGGTAAGTTCTGTATCCTTACTGATTTTATGTCTAATTATTATATCATTTTTGAAGAAAAATATTGAAATCTCCAACTATAATTGTGGTTTTGTTGGTTCCTCCTTTCAACTCTACAAGTTTTTGCATATTTTTTAGCTCTGTTGTTTGGCTCATATACATTTAGAATTGCTATGTCTTCTTCCTGAATTGACCCTTTTATCATACTTTAATGTCCTTCCCTGTCCTTGGTGAATTTCTTTGCTAGGAAGTCTGCCTCATCTGATAGTCATATGGCCAATCTGCTTTCTTTTGATCAGTATCTGCATGATATATCATGTTCCATCTGCTTTAACATATCCATATATATATATATGTGTATATATATATATATATATATATACACATATATATATATAGTATTTGAAGTCAATTTCTTGTTGACACCTAAGAGGCAGGGTTCCTGTTACTGCTGAGAAGGGAAGAGATATCCAGCCTCTCAAGGTCTTCCCTGTTCACACAATGAGGATAGCATAGCTACTTCTGGATGATGGTAGTCATACTGACTTTCCTCAGATCACACCAGTGAGGAAAGTGGGAAATTCCATGTTACTATTGTGGGTGTGTGGAAGCCCAGTCTTGGCACTGTAAGTGAGGCCCTAACAGCCACTGAAGGTCATAGTACATCTCCTTATTTAGCCTCTGACACCACTGGGTAAAGATGTTGGAAGCCTTGTCACAGCCTCCCTGGGGCTGAGGTCCAGGCTTCCTACTCAGCCTTTGCTGATGAGGTGGAGGGTGGGGCTACAGTTGTCCTTGGCATGTGGCTTGAGCAGGACAATCATTATCTAGTTTTCTGCCCTGCAACACTGCCATTTCCTTGCTGATTGGGCCAAAGACAGCAGGCTTCTGCTGCACTTATTCTTTCTGGGCCTCTTGGTGCTTCTAGTTGCCAACTCTGCACCTCCAAGTCAGGGGCAACTGTGGCAGAGAGACAACCCGGAGAACCCACCACCGTGTACTTCCTCAGGTCCTGAGGCCACTGCCACCTTCCTTCTTCCCTTCACCTTTCAGAGGGTCCTTAGATTTGTTTTATGTATGATGCCCAGGGTTGTTAGTTGTACGTAGTGGGAGTAATAGGGGAAACATAAACTTATTTCATTTTCCCTGAAGCAGAATCCATTTGCTTTGGCCAATAGAATATAGTACAGGGGATGACTCCTCTAACCCACCATTTCGTGTCATGAGTCTCCATCATGACCAATAGCACACAGCACAGAGGATGACATCACCCATGATCTCATCATGTCATGTAGCAGGATCCCTTTAGGTACTCTCCTTGCTGACCTAAAGTGTGGCCAGGTGGGGACCCACATGATGAGAAACTGTGAGTGGTTTCTAGTTAATGGCAGAAGGAAGCTGCAGCCATTGGTCCCACAAGCACAGAGAAGTGGCTTTTACTAGCCACCGATGGAAGTTTGGGGAGTGATTCTTCCCATTGAGCCTCCATGTGAGAACAGTCCCCTAGACCCTTGCTTTGCAGCCTGTGACCACAAGACCCACCCACCCTACGCTGGACCCCTGAATGAACAGCAGTGTCCCCAGCACTGGTCCCAGTGTAATGGTGTTAGGAGGGACCCTTGGGAGGTGATTAGGTCATGGGATGGAGTCCTCAGATTGGCACTGATGCCTGCGCCATAAGGAAAAGTCAGAGAGACATCTGGTTCTCTTTTTGCCTGATGAGAACCCAGAGGAAGACAGCATTTATCAACCACAGATCAGCCTTTTGAGAACTGCCCCCCACAGACCCTGAGATTGTACATCCATCCAGTGGCAAGACAGAGAGAAACGGTGCCTACTGGGTACAAGCTACTCAGCCTGTGGGATTTTGATACAGTGGCCAAGCTAAGGCACACAGTAACAGTGACACTATGAGAGCGTGTTATTCCAACACACTGCACTCACAGGAACTTGCCATGCACCAATAGATAACCAACATAAGACGCATACATGGAGTCCCCAGATCTGCATTCCTTCTTCAGCCTCTGTGCACCAGGGGATGTCCCTTCCCAGCTTCTATCCCTTGCTGCCTGTATCAAACCCTCTCTAGTGCTGGCTGGGCTCAGGCCGACATTGAACCTCTGGGTGACCTGAGCTCACAGACAACAGGGATGTGGGCTCAGCCACCACAGCCTCCTCTGGGGGCCTGTGTGTAGAGGGTGTTCGGGCCCTGCCGGCAATGAAGTGGTGATCAGAGGAGCCTGTGGCTCAGTGGAGAGGCCCACTACCTCCTCCATGGCCCTGTGGCCATGCTGACAGATGGGTGTTTCAGGGGGGCCAACTTCCAGCATTAACCCGTGGACACAGATGTTGAGGGACAAGAGGAAGAGACAGGAGGCCTGGAAGATGGGGACCTGATATGCAGAGGCAGAGGCTAGTGGACAGCTCAGCCTACCCTGCACCCTCCCCACTACTACCATGAGGCTCCTACAGGCCCTGTTCTTTTCCTTGTGGTACCACCAGCCATCAACCCTAATCTGGATACTGGGTCCTGACACCGCTGGTGTAAGGACTGATGACAACAGCCTGGTCCTGCCTCCTGGCATTGGAATCCTGCTCCTTCCCCTCCACAGTCAGCCATAGGACACACAGAAGCCATCAGCTCCTACTGACACAGCTCTTCCACTGCCCAGACAATGTCTCTGTCTCCCCCCGCCCCACCCATACTCCCCTCACCCTACTATGCCCCCCGGCATCAAAGCCCATCTGCCTACACTCCACTCAGCCAGAAGCTCCTCGGAAGGCTGACTGATCAGAGCCTTGCCTCCTGTCAAGGACCACCATGACTCCCCAGTGCCTCAGAGTAAAGTCCACACTCCATGACCAGGTCCCTGATGGTTTCTCCACTCTCATAGCCACCCCCTCCCTTGGGACCCAGATGTCCCTGAGCTCAAGGTGCTTCCCGCTTCTCTGATCTGGTCTTTGAAACCTGCTGCCTGATGCTTTGCAGGGCAGCCCTTAGAGCCCCATCTCTGGCTTTCCTACTGCCAACCCAAGCTAGGAGGCTTCTCTTCAGCAGAGCACAGCTGTCCCTGTAAGCCACGTCCCCTTGCCTGACTGTTTGCTTTGAGATCCTGAGCGTGGGATGGAGAGAAGGGAGATAAAGGAACTTGAACTTGACAATTAGATGGGGGGAGGGAAGAGGAAAGTCAGCATCCAGTGCAGACAGAGCTTCTGTCTGGAAGATGGAAAGTTCTGGAGACAGGTGGTGGGGGTGGCTGCCCAGCAAAGTGAATGTACTGAATGTCGTTAGATTGTATGCTTAAAATTGTTTAAGGTGACAAGTTTTACATTATGTGTATTTTACCACAGTAAAAAGTAAAGAATAATTATAGTGAAATAAAACCATACAAGGACAAAGAAAAGACTTTAAAATGTGTAGTACAGCACTATACTCATTAATTCTATTTATAGAAATCTATCTTGAAAAAAAAAATAACCCTTCAGATTAGGTGAATGTGTGATGATGATCATGGAGACAATATTTATACCAGAGACGATGTAGAAATAATCTATTTGTTCAACAGGGGAAATGGCTAAGTACATTTATTCTGAAATATTTGTAACTCTTTAGAGTGATATTTATGAAAATAGTATAAATCAAAATTTTCTTCTGATATAATAATCTGTGAGAAAAATAGAAACCAAATTTTAAATACAATGACTTTAAAAAATATCTTTATGCTCAGAACATCAAATAGTAAAAACACTTGAGGTTATTAACAGTTTGCACTTGGAAGGTTTCTTTTTTATTTATGACGTTTCTTTAATTATGAGTGCATAATACTGCGATAATAAATGTATTATTTTAAAGACAGTTTATAGACTTATTTTAAATGTTTAAAAAGAAGGAGGGGGAGGAAGAGGAAGAGGAGGGGAAGCCTGCTGAATTGCCCACTTTCCAAGAGGGGGTGTCCTGGAGCTGCATGGCCTCCAGGAGTGATCCTGTGAGGACACAGGGAGAAGACTCCATCTACCCACCAATGAGAGGGAGGCCTTTAAGAGGAACCAGCCCTGCATGCACCTTGATCTTGAACTCCAGCCTCCAGGACTGTGAGACAAATGTCTGCTGTCCCAGCTGCCAGTCCATGGCCCAAGTTGACCCACACCCCTGACTCATATGGGGATACAGGTGGGGAGCTCTTCTCCCTTACTGACCTATAGACCTCACAGCCTTCTGCAGCCTTCCTCCTTCTATCTCCTCCTGCAATCCTGTCCCTACTCAATCCCCAGCCCAGAGCTAGGCTCACAGTCTATGCTGTTTGCATGATCTGTTGAAGTCCCCTGGGTCCTTGGTTTCCCTGTGGGGTCGCCGGACACGGAGGCCTGGGTCGGATAGAAGGTTGCGAGTGCACCTCTGACATGAGGTAGAGGCTGCAACTCCTTCAGCACAGGAGCCTGGGATGGAGCTACATGGAGGAGGTCAAGGCAATGCTCAGGCAAATGAAGATAGCAGTGTAGATAGAATGCCAGATGTGTGCCACCCCATAAGCACTTTGCCCATGAAATTGAGTCCCGCCTACCACTGTCTCTTCTACAGATAAGGAAGCTACAGAGGACATAATTTGGCCAGTTTGTACAAGAAGAAATGGCCAAATATAATGTGGCCAAAAACAAGCTAATCACCGTAATAACATGCTATAAGCTATTTTGGTAAAATGAGTCTATGCTGTCACCACATGCGGAGAGTCCAGTGTGTAGGAATCACTCTTGCGTTTCTAGTTAAGTGACAAGCTTGCTTTCCCACTGTGTACTATGTGTCCCATGTCCCCTGTACTCTTGCCCCCCAGGTTTCTTGGCACTTCCTTCCCACACAGCATGTTAGTGGGGAAGTGGAGCCTCTTGACTAGATGAAAGATACTAAATGTTAAACAATGATCTTGTTTAATGGCCCTTTTCATAATGAAAAGCTTCTTGATGTGGGTCTGGGCCATGATTGTTTGGCTGTGAGCCCAAAACACAGACAACAAAAGCAGAATGACAGGTGGAACAACATCAGTCCAAAAGGCTTCTGCAAAGCAGGGGAACAATCAACAAGAAAAAACACAACCTACTGGTTAGGAGAAAATATATGTAAACCATATGTCTGATGAGGTGTTAATATCCAAAATATGTAAGAAACCTCTGCAAGTCAATGACAAATAACCTAAAGAAAAATGAGCAAAAGACCTAGTGTCTTAGTTACTTTTCTCAAAATACCCAACACCAGCAAGTTAAAAGAGGAGAGGTTTATTTCAGCTCACAGTTTGTAAAGGTTTCAGTCCATAGTCAGCGGGCTCCAAGGCAGGGTGGCATGGCATAGGAGAAACACTTCATGGCATGGCAGGCAAAAGACAGTGAGCAGCAAGCAGCAGCAGCAAGCCTCCCACTTATTTCATCCAGGCTACAAGCCCTTTGGGTGGTGCCACCCACACCCAAGGTGGACCTTCCCATTATCTGCATTCATGACTATGCTAAACCAGTCAGTGGACTAATTTACTTATCACATACTTTTGGTCCATATTCACACACCCTAGATCCAGCCACCCCTCAGAAGCCCCACCTATAAATGCATGAGGCTTTGGGGGGACATCTAGATACAAGCTAAAGCACCCAGGTAGGCATATCTCCAAATAAGACAGACAAATGGCTCACAGGTCCATAAAAAGTTTCTCAACATAATAAATCATCAGGGAACACCAATTGAACTCACACTGAGATCCCACCTCACATCTCTTAGGATGGCTATCACCAAAAGGCAAAAAATAACAAATGGTGGAAAGGATATGGAGACAAGGGAACTCTTGTACACTGTTGGTAGAAATGTAAGTTTGTGTAACCATCCTGGAGAACAGTATGAAGGTTCCTCAAAAATTAAAAATAGGGCCGGTGAGATGGCTCAGCGGCATAAGTGCCTGCCTTGCAAGCGCGAGGGCCCGAGTTCGACTCCCGGATCCCACATACGAAAAAGGGGCCGGTGATATCGCTCAGCGGCACGGGTGCCTTTTGGCGCGCGAGGTCCTGAGGTCGACCCCCCAGTACCCACAAAAAAAAAAAATTAAAAATAGAACTCCCATATGACCCAGTGATCTGACTCTTGGTATAGCCAAAGGAAGTGAAATCAGTATCTAGGAGACATATCCACATTCCCAGGTTTACTGCAGCACTAGCCACAAATAATCAGGATACAGAATCATTCTATGTGTCCATCAACTGATGGATGTCCACAGAATACTGTTCAACCATAAAAGGATGAATCCTTTCATGTGCTTCAACTTGGATAGACCTGGAGAATATTATGCAAAGTGAAATAAGATAGGTACAGAAAGATGAATCCTACATGATCTCACTTATACGATGACTCTGAAGTAGTCAAACTCTTAGAAGCAGAGTGGGGTGGTGTTCGCCAGGGTGGAGAGGGGAGATGTTGGTCAAAGGGAACCAAGTCTCAGTGGTGCAAGTTCATAGAGTCATAGAGGTCAGCTGTGTGGCACAGCACACAGTACTACGGTGAATACTTAAAATTTACTAAGAGGGTGGATCTTATTGAGTATTCTTATCAGAAGAAGGAGGAGGAGAAGAAGAAGAGGAAGGATAGGAAGAAGAGGAGGATCAAGAAGAGAAGGGGAAGGGGAAGAAGAGGAAGAGGGGGAATGGGGAGTGGAGAGGAGGAGGAAGAGGGTGAAGTGGTAGGGGAAGGGAGAGGAAGGAAGGAGAGGAAGAGGAAGAAGGGGAAGAAGAGGAAGAAAAGTAGGAGGAGGAGAAAGGAGGAGGAAGAGGAGGAGAAGAAGAGAGGAAGCTTTGGGACATGATAGATACGTCTTGGCATACATTGTGGAAATGGTTTCACAGCTGTGTATCTGCAAATCATCAAGCTGAATATATTAAATATGCCCATCTTTTAGTATCTCAATCATACTGCAGTAAAGTGGCTCTTAAAAAGAAGTGCAGAACCACATACACCAAACTGCAAACGACAGCTACCCCCGGAGAGCAGTGCTCTGCACCTATGCATTGATTGAGCTTTATAATGGGCACATGTATTAATTTTATTTTTAAAAAAAGGTGCATTCCATTAAAACTCATTTTCATTGGGGTTAAAGTGCAGTTTTATTGCCTTTGCTCATTTCTGTGGTGTGAAAAGTCCCACCATGGCAGATTTCAAGTGAATATTGTGAATAAAGCCACCTTCAAAATTCCAAGAAATTGCCCCTGGGCCTGGATGACCCAGGCCAGCAGCCCTTTCACACATTTCTTTCCTCCATGGCCAGCAGTCAGTAGGAGGTCAAGGGCTGCAGAGCTGCTATTCTGAACCCTAGCTGTCACCCTGAGAGGTGTTCAGATGGTGCCAGCCCCCAGGGGCAGAAGTGGAGAGAGTAGATGCAGTGCACCACCAGGGAAGACCATAGGTCCCTCGTCTACACACAGGAAGACTCAAAACCACCCCAGATGTAAACTTCCCCCATGTCGCTCTTAGTTCCAATCAGGTTTCAGTGGGGCTTTTCCACTAACATCAGTGAACTAGATAGGGATGAGGAAGGGCAGCAGAGACCAGGACAGCCAAAAAGTACAGCAGAGATGGGCTTGGCCTGCCATAAGCCAGTACTCAGATGACAGCAACAAGTTGTGCCCTGAGTACTCAGATGGGAAGCTGACCAGCAGGCAGGAGGCAGCCTGGGGACCGGTCCTTTTGCCTGTGGGATCTTGGGAAGGTCCAAGGAGGATCTGGTGCCTGAGGAGCACGTTAGCCACATTTTGGAAGAAGCTGTGAGGACCATTCCTTGTAAGTAATAACGTCTGATCCTTCCCGCTGCATACACACACAAACCCTAGGTGCAATGAATCTCCACACATGAAGAACAAAGCATTAAGAAGATAGTGTTAAATTTCATAAATTTAACATAAATTAAATTTCATAAATTTCAGATAAGACAGGATTAATCAAACAGATAGATCTAAAAACCTCATGGCCTTCAAAAGAGTCATTTAGATTATATTAAAATTAAAACATCTTATACAATAAAACTTCACAAAAGAAAACTATGAACCATCAGCCAGGAATAGATGTGTGGGATGCCTGTGGGTGACCAAGGATTGGCAAAGACAGTGCAGGTAGAAGTCAACCAGGCTGTGAGCAAAAGCAAGTGGACAGAAGTTAACAGCGAGTCACACAAGGAACACGAATGGCCAGGACATACGCTTTTAAATGTTCAGCCTCGTACATCAGCCTGGGAAAGGCAGTGAATATGACATCGCCTGCCTTTTAACACCCATGACCTAAGCCAGTCTATAGGGTGGCAACACCAACAGTTAGTGAAGATTTCCAAGAAATAGGGACTCCTAGGCATGTAAGGCTGGGTGAACCAGCGCACCCATGTCAGGGGGCCATCAGAGGGGAAGGGGTGGAAGATTCATAGCCTTCTCTACCTAAGTTAATTCTACCATGGGCTAAATGCCTAGAGAGTCACTGAGATGGTGCATAATGACATACAGACATTTACAACCTAAATGTATAGAAATGGTGCCCAATTCAGCACAGTGTAACTTTCAGTTTTTTCACTTAGTGCAAAAGTCACATGCATGCAGTAGACATTGTACAAGTGTCTTCAGTTGCACTGCTGTGGCTGCCTCAATGTCCTGAATCAATTCAAAATATATTTTATAGTCATTTTGACTTTAGGGAAGAGCCAAAAGTCTCATGGTGCCAAATTTGGTGAGTAAGATGGACAAAGACACGCCATAATGTTTTATGAACCTGCCTTTTCACTGGATTGCAGTTGGCAGCAGAAGTGACCATATTTCTTTTTTTAATCATATCAATATAGACACTTACAAAAGAGGACTTCCTGAACAGCTTCAGAAAGTGGCAAGACTGGTGGGATAAATGTTTGGATAGAGAGGAAATATTTTGAGGTGGATTAATGCCAATGTGCCTTTTACCATATTTTTTTTTTTTTTGTGGGTACCGGGGGGTCGACCTCAGGACCTCGTACGCCAACAGGCACCCGTGCCACTGAGCGATATCACCGGCCCCTTTTTCGTATGTGGGATCCGGGAGTCGAACTCGGGCCCTCGCGCTTGCAAGGCAGGCGCTTACACCGCTGAGCCATCTTACCGGCCCTCTTTTACCATATTTTTAAAAATTTAAACATTCACTGTGTGTTTCAATCACACTTCATATGTGGAATTTTGAACTCTGGTCTTTTCTTGGGCCATCAACATACTGTACACTGCTCCATTCTGATGCTGAGCAGTGGCAGGAGCTACAACTCCCGGGTAGCCCCATGATCATGACTAACAGCAGAGACTCTACAGCTCGCTGTGTTGCTAAGCTGGGTGTGCAATAGGGAAAATAGACTAAATACATTTTTGGCTTAGAGAATTTTCAACTTACAATTGGTTTATCAGGATGTAGCCCCATTGTAAGTCCAGGAGCATTTGTATTAGCAAGAAGTAAGAACAACCAAAACAGCCACCGAGAGGGGGACGAGTCCTGACAAGTAACCCTACGTGTTCTCACTGTGGCAAACTGGCATTGTCATGGCCTAGAATATGACAGAGCTGCCACTCTACATGAAATACAGCTAAATACTGCACTTAGAAAAATCTAGAAGTATAATGCTGAAGGAAAAATTAGAATACAGTATGATACTGTATTTAAAATTTAAGATATTTTGAACTTGTAAATAATATTACATAGAAATAGTACATGTAATTATATACAACCTGCGTCATTTACATTACATTAAGTTAAAGGTACCTAGAGGTATGCACAGCACCTGCACAGCAAGGGCAGGAAGGAGCAAGTAGGGGACCCTGGAGGGAGTTCTGCTACATTTATAATACTTTAGCTCTTTAAAAACAAGTTTGAAATAATGTCGTAAAATGTTCCCATTTATGAAGGTTTGGTGGCAGTAACATGTACCCTTCTCTTGACTTTATTCTCCATGGTTTTCTGTATTTTAGCCCATACCTCAACTCTGCCTTAGGAGTAAAATTATAGATGATTGGGCTGATGATGTAAATATGGAGAAGGAAGACACACAGAGGCTGTAGTCAAATTCTGGGGTCTAGCAGTGCTGGGGTAGAGCAGCTTCAGGGGCCTGGGCAGATTGGGTCACTGTCCCCAGCTGGTTACCCTCCATTTGCTCTGAAGAGCTGGGATTCACACTGGACTTGGCCTGTAGAGTCACTGGCCAATGAAAGGTGGTGCCTGGGTATAAGGAAATTCTTTAGATGTGTTTTCACAATTCACTGTGGCCTCTTGGGCTTCTGCCAGTGGCTGTGGAAGATTATGTCCTGGGCACATGCCTCTCTAGAAAAGGGCCACGCAGGGAGCTGATCACCACGTGCAGCCTGGGACAAAGCCCGCCAATCCCAGTCACAGCAAGCAGAGCACAGACTGTGAGAAGCCCATGCCCCATGCTTGAAACATGGGGCTCTGGGGGTGTTATGAAACACTGAGGTACCCATAGCTGACAAAAACAGGTGAGGAGGGATGCATGAGCAGGGACCTTGGAGAAGAAGGAAGAAACCCAGTGGCAAGGGAGAAATGCATCCTTGGAAAAGGTCAATCCTATGAGGCTCTCAAGAATTGTCTCAAACAACTTCACCAATTAAAACACCTCCCCACAGTTCCTGCTACAGTTGGGGGTCAGGAAATAGGAAAGGGACCAGGGCATTGCAGGGGGTTGGCACTCAGGTCGGTGCTCTGGTGCTGAGACAGGAGGCACAGTCCTGGCCACCAAGGAAATGTAGGATGCTTCAGGATAGAGACCACAAGGAACAAAGACCTGTGGGCTCCATGGTCTGGGTGCAGTTTTTCAACTGCCTTTGAGCCGTGGAAACTTGCACATTTTATTTCACATAACCATATTTTTATACCTTAACAATTCCTCAGCCCTGTGGCTAAGCTCTCTGAGTACTTCTACAGTTCAAACATTCCTTTTTTGCTTGCCATTTTTGGGTCTAAAATAAACATGTGCCCTGAAGATAAAAGGAAGAAATCCAAAGCCATGTCTAATTATATATTAATAGCACAAAAATGCAGAAGCTGAGGGCATGTTAAGAAAAAATAAGTGCAAAGAAAAATACCATTAGAGGGTGTGGGTGTGAAAATACCATTAGAGGCTGTTTTAGGGTCTTGACTGCAACTCCTGGAGGCAGCCACTTTCCAGGACTTAGTTTCCCTACCTGTACAAGGTGGGAGGGAGGGCAGAGCTAGGGGTGGCTCTTTCAACTCTGCCATCTTTCAATTCCCTGATCTTAGACCCTGAGTACCATGAGCTCCCAGCAAGGCAATGCCCTTCCTCCTGACTGCAGGCCTCTCATTGGTCCCCTACACCCTTTGCAGTAGACGCCTAGGTTTTTCTTTATCCCAAGGTCACTGTGCTTGCCTTGGATCCCCTCCCCACAGGCCTTCCCTAGTTGCTCCTGCCCCATTCCCTCTCACCAGCCTCCTGTGCATGGTCAGCAAGGCCCTCTGGGATATGTCAGCCCTGCAGACTGAAGCCAGAGTCCTGCCCTGCTCCATGGACTCTGACCTCTGAACTCCTAGGTCAGGAATCTCTCTCTCTCCTCTAAAGCGTTGGCAACTGAAAGATAGTTTCAGTGTCACTGTGATGGTAAATGGGAATGATGCATGTGGAAAACATGGCACCCAGGACAATAACGGACGAGTGCCATTATTCATCCAAGACAGTGATGGACAAGGACACCACCACAGTATAAAATAGGCAAAATGTGGCTTTTGAGTTATCAGACAGAAGGGAACAAAGGATAGTGATACATAAGAGACAGAGTGAGCCAGGCACACACTGTCACTGCTCGCCTGCTGCCTGAGTGAGTTCCTAGGCTGTGGAGGAGGAACACAGGCAGAGCTGGTGAAGTCTCTTGGTTGGGGAGAGAGTCGAGGGGAAAAGGGGTTCATAGCACAGGAAAAGTTGTGGAGAGAGACAAAGACAGAAAGAGAGACAGAGAGAGCGAGACAGAGACAGAGAGAGAATGAACTCCAGGGATCAGAGCAAATATAGCTGTGTGTGAATTTGAGGAAAATTACCAGGTTCAGAGTTAAGTGCCACCCAAGAGGGCCAGAGGGAAGGGGGCCAGGGCCAGGAGTGACTCGAAGTAGAGATGTGCCTCTCAGTTGGCCAGGATGGGGTTGGGGGTACTCCTGATTCACAGTAAATCATAAACTTGATAAACTGATATGTTAAAAACTTCTGCTCTGCCAAAGACACTTCTAAGAAAGTGAAAAGACAACTCAAATGGAGAGAAAACATCTGCAAATCATATCTTCATGAAAGGACTAGTATCCAAAATATAGAAAGAATTCATAAAACTTGACCATAAAGAGACAAAGTCCAATATAACAAAGAAAAGCCCAGGTCCTGATGGATACATAGCTGAATTCTACAAAAAATTTAGAGAAGATCTAACACCAATACTCCTTAAACTCTTTAATGAAATAGAAAGGGAAGCAATTCCAAATTCATTCCTGGAAGCAAGCATTACCCTGTTTACCAAAGCCAGAGAAGGAGCCTGTCAAAAAAGAGAACTACAGGCCAATTTCCGTAGTGAACATAGATGTGAAAATCCTCAAACAGAATGCAACAAATCATCAAGAAGATTATACACCATGACCAAGTAAGATTTATTCCATGTATACAAGGTTGGTTCAACATACACAAATCAATAAATGTAATACACCATATCAACAAAGCAAAGGACAAAAATAACATGATCATCTCGATAGATGCAGAAAAAGCATTTGACAAAGTCTAACACTCATGCATGATAAAAACCCTACAGAAAATTAGAATGGATGGTCTTTATCTCAATCTGATAAAATCCATTTATGACAAATCAACAGCCAACATCTTACTAAATGGTCAAAAACTGAAAGCTTTCATTCTAAAATCAGGAACAAGACAAGGATGACCACTATCACCACTCCTATTTAATATAGTTCTGAAAACACTAGCCAGAGCAATTAGATAAGAGAGAGAAATAAAAGGAATAAGGATAGGAAAGGAAGAAGTTGAATTATTGTTATTTGCAGATGACATGATACTCTACATAGAAGACCCCCAAAATTCCACCAAAAGAATTCTAGATGTAATAACCAAATTCAGTAGCATATCTGGATACAAAGTCAACACTCAAAAATCAATAGCATTCCTGTACACAAACAACAAACTCACTGAGAGAGAAATTAGGGAAACCACACCCTTCACAATAGCATCCAAAAAAAATGAAATACTTAGGAATCAATCTAATGAAGGAAGTAAATGATCTATACACTGAAAATTACAGTTCTCTAAAAAAGGAGATTGAAGAGGATATTAGAAAATGGAAAGATATCTCTTGCTCATGGATAGGAAAAACCAACATAGTGAAAATGGCCATACTCCCAAAATTGTTATACAGGTTAAATGCAATCCCAATCAAAATACCATTAGTATACCTCACAGAACTAGAAAGCACATTCTTAAAATTCATTTGGAAACAGAAGAGACCTAGAATAACAAAAGCAATTCTGAGCAACAAAGGCAAGGCTGGAGACATCACAATCAACATCACTGGTCATTTGAGAGATGAAAATTAAAAAACACTGAGATTCCATCTCACTCCAGAAAGAATGACTATCATAAAGAAATCAGCCAATAACAAATCTTGGCAGGGCTGTGGGGAAAAGGAACACTTCTCCACTGTTGGTGGGAGTGTAGACTGGTACAGCCACTGTGGAAACCAGTATGGAAATTCCTCAGAAAGCTGGGATTAGAAGTCCCATTTGACCCAGCTATTCCCCTTCTGGGAATCTTCCCAGAAGAATTAAAAACATCATACCATAGCAATATATGTGCATCCATGTTTATAGCAGCACAATTCATAACAGCTCAATCTTGGAAACAACCCAAATGCCCATCAATTGAGGAATGGATAAAAAAGATGTGGTATTTTTATACAATGGAATATTACTCAGCCATTAAAAGGATAAACTCGAGACTTATATAGGTAAATGGATACAACTAGAGACCATACTCATAAGTGAAATAAATCAGACTCACACATGTAAGTATTGTATTGTCTCCCTGGTATGAGGAACTGAAAGAGTAAATAAGGTCCAAAATGCACAATAGATATTGTGAAATGGGAAGATATTGTTCAAAAGGAAAAAGGAACTAGGATGGGGGAAATGGGAAAGAAAGGAAGGGAAAAGGAAAAACACAAAATACAAGATAGTCATACTACTAGTTACTCTTAGTTCATTGAAAAGAAAGGCTTCTGCTAATATCATTTTGAAAATTTTTAAAACTCATATCTTATACTCTGATTAACTACTTTGAAGATAACAATACTCAATGTATTAGCTATTGTTATTCTATTTTTTGTTATGAAATTTTGTTTTACTTTTTTCCCATAAAATTAAAAATAATCATGTTAAAAAAAAAAAAAGTCCATTGTAAAGACTGGGCAAAAGTAACCAGCATTTCACCAAAGAAGACATACAGATTGCAAAGAAGGTTATGAAAAGATGCTTGGCACCGTTAGTCACTATGAAAATGCAAATTAAGAACAACACAGTGACATACCTAATAGAATGGCTAAAATAGAAAGTACTGGGCAATCCCAAATGCAGGCGAGCATGCGGAGCAGAGCTCCGGTTCATGGCTGGTCTTCCTGTAAGCGGAGCACTTGTTTTGGAAGACACTTACTACTAAGGTTACACGTGCACCTACATGAGAACAAGCAACCCTACTCTAGATTCCAGGTATTTACCAAATGAGTATGGGAATGTGTGCAAGATCTTCATTCATGACCACTCCAGAAAAAAACAAATGAGGCACCCTTCACCAGTGGCATGGTACCAAACTGCAGGGTGCCCATGCAATGCAATATTGTTGGGCACCACAGGGGTAGTGCAGGTGGAAAATGGTGATCTGAAGTGAGTTTGCTAAGGGAAAACAGTCAGACCCCAAAGGCTATGTACATGTGGTTGCTTTGATGTGGCCTTCTACAAAAGCCAGAGCTAGAAGTAAAGAGCAGACCTGTGGCCAATGGGAACTGGGGGAGGAGAGGGGCTTCGAAAGCAGCCCCCAGGCCACTACAGGCAGATGATGGCATTGCTCTGTGAGCCCATGACAGTGCCTATGTGACTGTGTTTGGCAAGCCTGTAGAAATGTACATCACAGCATGAACTTGACGATATTTACATTTGAAAAACATCAGCCAGGGTATCAGGAGCCCCAGGATGGAATGCTGTATGTGACAGAGGACTCTAACAAGATTATAAATGCATGACAAGAGCTTGCTGAGAAGAGCAGGTAGAAAAGAGTGCCAGCCTGTGTCACCTGGGAACACAGTGATTGACTGGCTCCTGCGAGGCTCACAGTGAGGGAACTGTCCATAAATACTGTTCTCCAGGAGGTCTCTCGCTTCTCACAGGGACAGGGCCTAGCAGCTCTAAAACAAGATGTGTCCTAGAGTCAAACATACACATAAATAAAGGTGATAATGGGAGCCAGATTTTCACCACTAGGGACCAAAGTTACTGATAAGCAAGAAGATGGCAGCACAGATCTGCAGGGCTGTTTCAGCCCAAAGTGGTGGTATAGACCCATATTTATTGTTATCTATACACAGATGGTATGATACAGAGCTAAATATAGAAATGTGCAGGTGTGTGGGTGTGTAATACCCAGATGGCCCACTGAGAGGCCCCAGAAACAGGGATATTCCACTGCAACAAGCACCCAGCACCAGATCTTGGTTTCTAAAAACCATTATCAATCTCTCCAGAGAACCAATGACTCTAGGGCAGGAGCAGTGGAAATATAGGCTGCACATGGACCACGTTCTAGGGCCAGAGAGTGAGCAAGTGCCAGATAGATAGCTTGATGGACAGGAAGAGGTGAGCCATGTCAAGTGGGCCCTGAACGGGTTCAGCCTGGGAGAGCTCCAAGTAGCCAAGACTAGAACAATTTGAGCAACAGAATATGTAATTAACATAGTATTGGATGAAAATTTAAAGTACTAAATAACCATCCAATCCATATTGACATAAATAAGTGATTAAATAAATAATTAAGTGCAGAAGAATTCCATATAACAGACACAGAAGGAATGAGATCATGGAAAATCACACTGCAATCCAAGCAGGAAATTGCTTCTGAGGGCCACTAGAGAATGTGGAATTAGGAGCCCAACTTTCGGAAGGAAAGTCTTTGCACAGACTCAAAGTACTTCTCCCCACATATCCTTGAGTTACTGTGGTTCTAATAATGGTTGGAAACAATGTCCCCCAGGCCTCCAGGCCCAACCCGCTGCCCCAAGAGCACCCAGACCTTAGAAGTGTCAAAGGTGACACAGCCACAAGAAACAAGCAGGGGGAGGCCAAGGAAAAGGACACCCAGGTGCCCTGTGGCACCTTGGAGCAGACTGAAGACAGGCATGACACGTGTGGGAAGGCTGATACTTAGCTTCGGTCTGAATCCATCTCTAGTTTCAGCAGTGTCGATGTATGCAAAATGGTCACAGAGGGACAGGTTAGCAAAGTCCTGCCTGTGCCTGTTAGCAGGGTCATGCTCAAGCCTGTAAGACCCACACAGCCTCAGCTCACTTGTCATCTGCAAATGTCCTCCCACACCAGGACACTATGCACATTTCAGGTGTCAGCTTTCCCACCCTCCCCTTTCTTCACCCTCTGGTAGAGGGGGCTGCTCCCAAGGGCAGCAAGAAGGCAGCCAAGGCAACTGCCCACCGAGTCCTAGCACCCTCCTTGACAACATCTGGGCCCCTCACAGCTGAGGCCAGCCCTGGACAGAGAGTGTCTGCACTAGAGCGACAGGGGCACAGCAAGTGAGACTGGCAGGCATGGGACCCTGGACCCCAGCACTCACTGAGTATGGACAGCAGCCCACAGGGCCCCCGTGATGCAGGACAGGACCTGCCTGTTCCTGAGGGCCCGTGTGAGCTGCAGATGCTGTCGCGACTGACTCTTGGCTGGGCACCAAGCCACAGCTCCTTCCTTAGCACTGAGGAGCCAACGTGGACCAGAAACCCACAGATCTCCGGATCCAGAACCCCAAGATGAACCACCCTCAGGTGACATATGGGAGCCACGATGGCCTTATGTCTCAGTGCAGCAGCGGAGTATCAGTCTGTCAGTCTCTGTGGAGCCTTGTCAAGGATCCTGCCAGGTAAAGCAAAGCTGCCATTCTACCCCCATGGTGAGAGGCAGCCAGGTCCTACAGCAGCGGCAGGGACTATGCAGGCTTGGCTTTGCCCCAGGTTCCCACCTGCAACTATTCTCCCTCCTACCACAGGCACCACAGGAGGCATCTTAAACCCACCTGAAAGAAGAGGAGACTAAGACCTAGGGTGCCTTAATCTGGGGGACACAGATGTTATCTCCACTCCTCATCAGTTTCCTCATAGTGAATCTCTGAAAGGTGTCAGTCCAGACAGGTCAAACAAGCCATGCATAAGCATCCCTGTGGATTGCCAAGCAAGGTCTTGAGAAGTCCTGCAACCAGCAGTTGCACTCAGCTTTGCTTCAGCAGCCTTCCAGCCTGCCAGCCTACCAGCTGGTTTTAGTGACATCACTGGCATCACAGGGACCTGAGCTGGCCAACCCTGCTCTGACACTCACTATCCAGTTACTGAGCTGAGAACCACCTGTTAATGCTCCATGAGATCAGAGCTACAGGTTCCTTCCTGAACCGCACTTTGCTTTTTTGAAGCTAAGAGTCCTTGGAGCCATCCATGACCTTGAAACTCCCAGGTGAGCAGACGCATCAGCCCAAGGCTTCCTTTGCTCCCCAATATCCTTCTTTTCTGAAAGTGCATCTCCATCTAGTGACATCTTGGCCTCCCTTACCCACTTGTGCCTCTGGCTACTCCTTCGGATGTGTGTGTATGTGTGTATGCCAACACATGTATGTGATCTATTTTTGATAGCAAAGCACAAAGGGATGCAAAATGCAAAGTGGACATCCTTCCCGCCCTGGGCCTCCAAATTCTGTCCCTGAAGAAATCCTTCAACCCCTATTCCAGGACCTTGTGTTTCCTGGGACATCTGTCACTCTAGAGAACAGCTTTCTTTTTGGCTTTGCCACCTCTGTGGATTGTTTCCCTGTTGACTAACACCTAGGACTTCTGATTTCAGCTCAAAGATGCCAACAGTGGGGAAGCACACCACTGCCATTCTTCATGAAGAACAAAGCTGGACACTGCAAATCAGTGACCTGGATTGAACCTACCAGAGAGCAGATGCCATGTACCCCGAGGCCTGGGGAAAGGCAGGTGACTGCAGGAGAAGCAAGACCCAAGAATGCTTCCCTAGGTAGGTGAGGACACTGGACTAAATTTTCTAGTAAGTTGTAAAAGACCAAGTGTGGGCTGCCATGAGAGAGTAAGCCTGGGGGCTGCAGGAGTAGGAGGGAAGTTTGCTCCTTCTTGTAGAATTTCCCCACAAACTCTATCAAGTACTTTGGGATTTTTTTTCTGAAAATCCTCCCCATGATCTTGCAGGAGAGGGCAACAGCAGCCATCACTGAAAATCTACTCAAATTCATCTCTCCTGACTCTCTACAGGGAAAAAAGCCTTAGGAGAAATGGCCACAAAAATGGCACATTGCAGTTGGGAGAAGAATCAAAGCAAATCCCCAGTCCTGTAAGGTACAGGAGCACATGCCACACACTGAGGCCAGAACTGAGCCAGAGGAAGAGCAAGAGCTCTGTGAGGACCTCACCTCAAGCCCCAGACAGAGAACTAATGAGAGTGCCCGAGAGGTTCTCCCCTGCCTCCACCACCAGGTGAATGGCATTCAGTAAATAAGAATGGGATAAATCTGGGACCCATGAACAAATCAGGTTCTCTCATGGTGCATTGTGGGAAGCAGAGATTGAGACAACCCTGGGAAACCAGCTGTGCCCTGAAACAGGGGGTATCACTCATGGAAAAACTGGAAGACTAGGGTACATGAAGCTAGCAGAGCCAACAAAAACTCACAGCCAGTCCAGTTCCTGATCAGATTAACATAGTCCATCATGCCAGAAGCCTAAGGTGTGCTCATCTCCAAGCACAGAAAACATTCATGTTTGTATCCACTGCCCTAAACAATATGTCCAGCTTCCAACAAAAATAGTGATACATAATCCACGCCTAAAGGACCCAGAAATAGTCAGGACCAGACTCAGATATGACACAGATGTTGTAACTCAGGTATGTAAGATAACTATGACTCACATGCTCAAAGTTCTAATGAAAAAAGTATTCACAACCTGCAAAATCAGATGGGTGATTTCAGCACACAGAAGAAAATTCTAACCTAAACGCTAGAAATAGAAAACATAGCTACACACATGAAGAATGCCTTCGATGGACTTATTGGTAAATTTGACACCACCAAGAAAAGAACAGTGGACATGAAAATATAGCATAGAAATCACTCAAACTGAAAAACAGAAAAAGAGGGGAATGGAGAGGAAGAAACAGGACATAGCATCCATGAGCTCTGGGACAATGGAAAAGGACCTAACATGTGCATAATTGGAATTCCATAAGGGGAAGAAAAAAGGTGACAAAGAAATATTTGCAGAAAGGGTGGCCAATAATTATTTTTTCATTAATAAAAGACAATAAACCACAGAGTCAACAAGCTCAGAAGCTGGATAAACTACCCACTTGTCCCTCCTCATCACCAACACCCATATACTAAAATTTCTGAATACCAAAACATCTAAATACAATGGTACCTCAGTTCATGAACACTTTTGTTTGCAAACAGTTTGATTCACAAACAGAATTCTTTGGCAAAATGTTGTTTCTGTTTGTGAACTCTGCATCAGGTGACCAACATGACTGTAGCCATCTTTCCTGCACAGACAGGAACATGGCCTTCTTTTCCAGAAGCATGGAACAAATTAAGTTCGTGAACTGAGGTACCACTGTACCAAAAAAAAAAAAAAAAAAAAACAACAACTTGGAACTTGCCCAAGGGGAAAAACATATTCTCTATAGAGGAACAGAGATAAGAATTACAGTAGACTTCTCTCCAGAAACTGTGCAGAAACTGTGTGTGAGGAGACAATGGAGTGGTATCTTAGAAGCAATGAAAAGAAGAAAGAGAAACTGCAAGCCTCAAATCTTCAGCACAAACATCAAAGAAAGAATCAGCCTTTAATGTAAGAAATGAAGAAATCTGCACCCTGCCTGGATATTTGATAATATTAAGGAAATACTGTTAATTTTTCATGTGTATCTCACTAATTTTCTAGAATTTTTAAGCAGTCAATATCTTTTAGATACATATTAAAATTTTATGGAAGGCATTATTTGATTTGTGGGATAGAGTAGGTGGTATAGATAAAAGAAGATAGGCCCAGAGTTGATCGCTGTTAACACTGCGGGATGATTTATACGGAGGTTCACTATTTACACGTCCTAATTTCAAACAGCTTTGAAATTTTGGATAATAAAAATGAATAGAGTTTGTGAAAAACAAAAATGGAGAGATTAAACTTTCTCACAAACAAAACCCAAGGAAATTTATTGCTAACAGATCTGTCTCCAAGAAATATGAGAAATTCTTTGGGCAGAAAGAGTAGAGATATCTCAGGGGACGTAGATAACAGAAGAAACAAAAGACACTGGAAATGAAATTAACGAAAGTAAAATAAAGTTCATTTTTCCTTGGTTTTAATTGATGCAAAATAGAGGTAAGCAAGCTTTTCACTCAAGTGGCAGATAGCAGAGGTATTTTAGGTCTTGCGGGCGAGATGACATCATAGTCACCCACTCCACACTCAGCTCCACCGTCACAGCACAAACAGGCATGGCAATAAAGCTTTATTTGCTAATACAGACTGCTGGCTGTAGTTTGCTGACCCCTTCTCTAAAAGATAAAACTACCTAAGAAAAATGCTAACAATGGTTTATGTGTTTACATATTTTAAAAATAAAATACATGGCATCAGCAGCACAAAATGTGGGAAAGAGTAATGGGAATACACCGTCACCTGATCTTTATGCTGCCTATGGAGTCCTGTGATGTTTGCAAGGTAGGCTCAGATCATTTTATGATGTATGTTGTAAATTTTAGGGCAAACACTAGTAGTTTTTAAAGAAATATTAATAAGCCAAGCATGACACTTGCCTGCAATCCCAGTACCTTGTGAGTCTGAGGCAGGAGAATCACAAATTTGAGCCCAGCCTGGGCAATTTAGAGACTTAGCGAGACCCTGTCTCCAAATAAAAAATAAAAAACAGGGTGAAGATGTAGTTCTGTGTGAAAGCCCTGGACTCAATCTCTAATCTCTAATCTCTAATCTCTAATCTCCAGACCGGAACCAGGACTGGAACCAGGATGGAAGGGGAGGGGAGGGGAGGAGAGGGTAGGAGGGAAGAGGAGAGGAGATACCAAGGTTGGAATATAAGTAAATTAGGAGGTAAAAAGGAATCACAAAAATATTCAGTTAAACCCATAAAGTCAAAAGAGAGGGGGGAAACAAAATGGAAGTAGAACAAAGAGGAAAAAGCTAGTAAGATGGCAGATTTTAATCCAACTATCTCATAGTCACTTTAACTGTGCATAGTCTAAACCTGGAGTTAAAACACAAAGAGTGTCAGGTCAGATTTTAAAAAGCAAGAACCAGTTATGTTCTGCCTATAAAATATAAAGATCTAAGTCAGTTAACAGAAGAAGAGTGAAGGCAGACACCAGGCTAGCACTCATTAAAAGGAAGCTTAAGGAGCTAATTAGCATCAAAGCAGAGTAGGGAACAAGGAACCAGCGACAGAGGGATGTTACCTGTTGACAGAGCGGTCCAGGCACAGGTGCACATGCCTCGCAGCAAAGCTTAAATATAGGCAGCTGAAGCAGTGGGAACTGAGGGAAAAACCCACAGTTCAGCTGGAGATGTCAACACTCCTCTGCCTATAATTGATAGAACAAGTAGACAGAAAATCAGTGAAAATGTATGAGACGAAACGATGCCATCAACAGACCAGACCTAATAGACATTGATATAGAACACTCCATCAGCTCTGCAGGACGCACGTTCTTCTCAGGGCACAGAACACTTGCCAAGACAGACAGTGGGCTGAGCCATAAAACACACCTTGACAGATTGAAATGAAGAGACATCATAAAGAAAATTTTCTCAGATCATAATGAAATTAAACCAGAAATCAAAGCGCATGGGTACATGGCCGAGGGTCATGTGAGCCAGCAGGCTGGGCACTGGGGGTGCAGAGCAGGAAAGGGCTCCTACAGAACTGACAGCTGGACACATGAGCTTCAGGGTGAACAGACACTTGGTGTATATTTGGATGTGGGAATTGAGGCAAGGATGACCAGTAGCATGTGTGGACCAATGGGAGATGCAGGCCCACAAAGCCAGGTTACAGCCCAATAACAAACCATCCTCAGCAGAAATGGGTATGCCCAGGCCAAGCCCAGGAGGCAGAGGCCACAGCCAGGTGCATAACAGGAAACCCTGGGCCTCATGGCTCCACCACTGATGCACCTGCTCCTGGTTTGCTCAAACCTGTGGTCACCTAAAGACTCCCATTGGCTCAACTGAAAGAGGAGGAAACTGGGTGGGTAGCTTGGTGCGTGGATACAAGCCACACCACAGCCTTCTCGGGATGACCTTGAAAAATGGTGGCAAGGTAAGGTCCCCCAGTGGGGAGAGCACTGGGCAGTACAACTGTCCCTCTACTTTGTGAGGAAAAAGTGGCCTGATACTCGAGATGCACAGACACTTGGGTAGGGAAGCATTCTAGTTGGCTGGTCAGGAGCCTGAAAGAGAAAAGACTGGAGAGCTGAAGACCAGGAGGTCTGGGCAGAGGCATGGGGGGGGCAGGATGGATGTGGGCATGAATCTGATGATGTTTGTACCACATGTCCACATCCAGCAGCGTGTGTCCACCATGGAGATAGTCTGAACAACCAAATGGACTTAAAGGAGTGGCAAGTGTTGCTAACCAGCTCTATGACTGGCCACCCAGCTAACTTGGGCAAGTGAATGAAATGACCAGGGGAAGAGGTGGAGGCTCAGCAGTGTAGCCTCTCCTTGCTGGCAACATAGGCCAGAGTAGAGCTGGCACTGCGGCCCTTCCTCAAGGAAACGAACTGCAGTCAAGTGACCACATTGGATCCTCCATCCCAGGAAAGCCAATGGTTCAATCTCCCAGGCAGAGTTTCTAGAAGGGGGTTTGTCTTTCCCACACCCTACCTCTGCTGTAGCGCAGCCTAAGGGTCCTGAGGTTTGCCCCTCAGCCCCAGCTCAGACCGCTCCTTCCATCAGATCAGACCAAGAAACCACTTGACAGCAAAGGAGGTGGGGTGGCCCACGGCCATAGGTTCCTTCAGCCACATCACGTGCACACAACAAAGAACCCCCAGCCAATGCAGCAAGGTGGCTGCCTGGGCGATGACTTATCCTCAGGATGGGGGACAGCATGGAGTAGGGTACTGCCCCAGGTACAGCACGTGCACTGAATCAGACTCCTGTGCGCATGAGCATTGAGTAGAATGAGACCTAGGATCCAGGTGGGAGTGGGATAGCTGCTCCCCACAGGACCCTAAAGGATTTGTACTTTTTGTGTGTGTGAGTACCGGGGGTCGAACTCAGGACCTCACGTGCCAGCAGGCGCCCGTGCTGCTGAGCTATATTACCGGCCCTTTTTTCGTATGTGGGTATCAGGAGTCGAACTCAGGACCTCACGCTTGCCAGGCAGGTGCTTATGCCGCTGAGCTATCTCACCGGCCCAGGATTTGTACTTTTTGTCCCTACAATTCTGAGCTCTGTAGACTAAGAGATCCTGGTCCCCAAAGGGACCACACCAGCAGGCACAAAAGGTGTCCCAATGAGTTATAAACCTCAGCTACTGCCTGCAGACTTGGGACTCCTTGATGGGGAATCATCAGGCAAAAGAAGGAGCCCCTTCTTGGTGGGTACAATGGAGCCCAGTCAGCAGGTGGAGATGGGACCCCTGTGTATGGTGATGGTATCTGTGGAGTCTGGGTAACCTGCAGAATGCCTAACAATAGCCCCTTGCCCAGTTGCAACTGTAAGTGAGCACAACAGGGTCAGGGTCCTCAGAGATCTGAGTCACATTACTGAGAAGTCACCGATGTCTGCAGAGGCAGCCTGAAGGTGGAAGGAAGGGGTCAGTACCAACACTGACCCTAGGGGTGAATGGTTAACAGTGATCTACCTGCTGCTATGTGTCAGGGTGAAGTTCCTGTCCAGTGGGACGATCTTACTACCTGGAGATGGTCAGGGAACACCATGGCGGCATCAGAAGGCTGGGACAACAAACCAACTCCTGAGTGCAGTAAACTGTTCCCCTTGAAGCATGGTGTGTAGCTTCTCTGCCTTGCGCTTTTCCAAGAGACCCCTCACGAGACCCTGATAAAACCACAGAAGCAAAATTTTTTACAGAAGTTGAGGGAATTGTTACCAAGAAAAAAACCTAAGTAAACCCTTTAGCCTCACTTGCTCTTAGTTGACTTGAAAGAGCACTAAATTTGGAAGTCACACAGCTGGGTAGTACATTATTAGCATCCCACCAGCTTTCCTCTAAATAATATCTCTGATATGTAGACTATGATAACAGTAGCCTAGGTTACTTCAGAGGATCTGAAGGTCACTTCTGCTGAGAACACTGACTGTTCCCTTGATCCTCCTATGTCTGAAAGGTGTCTGGAACAGTATGGAGAGGCATGGCATCTGTGTCTTCCTGTTGTGTCTTGTCCCCTTTGCTGTCTTAACCTTTGGTTCAGGGTCTCCTCTGATCTGCATGTATACAAGTGATTGGCCCTTGGAGCTGATCTGTGTTTTCTTTGTCTTTGTCTTTCTCTCTTCTCTTTTCTCCTATCCCACCCTTGTGCTTTCCTATCAGCCCTATCATAAGACTCTAACTGAACCACAAAACCAGTATGTTTGGCCAGGATGATAGTGCCAAGCTACAGGAGTAACTCAGCCATCCCAGGACAAGTTGACTATGGTCCAAGCCTGGCACAAGAAGTTACATTTTCTGGAATTGGGCCCTGCCCAGTGGACACTTTCTGGACTTTAACCCAGCCCAGGCCAGGGAATCAGTAGAAACTTGTTGTTACCTTTGCTCTAAAGCATCTGGTCCCTCTCTCGATCAGTGCTGATTCCCTTCAGCTGAGCCCCCTCTCCAATAAAGCATCACCTGTGCAAATGTGCACGTGCTTGGTCTCATTTCCATTGTTCACATGCTGAAAGATGCCACTACTGCCCAAAACATGGCATCTGAGGTCTTGACCATGCTCATGTCTTGGAGAATGAATGAATGAGGCTTAGTCCAGCTCTCAGAAGTATAGCTTCAGGGATCATACAGCTAAGAGGACTCTGGAAATGTGCTGACCCAAACCATGACTTTCAAAGCACAGGCTAGAAATTGATTGCTCAGATTGAGTCCAAGCCCTGCACTTGCCAGTTGTGTGACCTTGAGCCAGTTATCAGCCTCTTTGTCTCAGTTTCTCCAATTGACCCTTGAGGGTTAAAGTTGTCATGTCCATAGGCAATGATAACAGACACATAATAAGCACTTTTTTTCATTTCATTGACCAGGAACTGAGAATCAGAGAGGCCCAGGCTTGGGACTAGGGGATGCCAAGACTGGGACTGCAGAACACTGGAGTAGAAGGGTCCAGAGACCATTCTGGACCCACTGGAGAGTGAGTCCAGAGTTTCTGGAGACACTCTCTGATCCCAGGCATCTCAGCCCCAGAGGGACATGTTCCCCAGGAGGAAATGAACACATTTAAGCCTAGCATAGGTCAGATTGTGGCCCTGAGACCTCAGGCACCCAGTGCAGGCAGGTGGCTGCAAATTTACTTGTTAAAACCCACACCCCTGCCACTTGTGATAGTGCATTTCCTTGTGTGTAAATCTCACCTTTGTAAAGCTGCTTTGATGCAGAGGAGTCCAAGATCCAGATATTCTGGCATTGGGGGAAAGGTTTCAATTATTCCACCAATTCACCTCCATCTCCAGCCACTGCTTCTCATATGGCCCTCCAACTTCCTCTCTCCCTCTGCCCACCACCCTCAGCCTGTGTGCACACCAGCACCTTTCACAGACAAACTACAAAGATGCCTGAGACAACCCCATGCTGTTCCCTGACAGAACCTAGGGGACAGAGGGTGCCAGCAGCACCATGCCCTCCAGTGTGTATCCTGGCCCCCACAGATCAGGGTACCCAGGGAACCTAACCACACATCATGTCTATTCAGGTGACAGGGCCAGGTGCCAGGCAGAGCCTCTGCCTCCCCTACTGCCTGGACCCTGCAGGTGCCATTCCCACTCGGAGCCACAAAGACGGGGTGGGTCCAGAGCTGCTGGAGACACTCTCTGGTCCCAGGCATCTCAGCCCCAGAGGGACATGTTCACCAGGGAGAAATAAACATGGCTAAACCTAGCATAGGTCAGCATGTGGTTGTCCCACAGGACAGTGGTGACACAGCTGCACTCATGCTGGGTGGGGGACAGAGCATACCAGGAAGGAGGAGGCCAGAAAAAACAGCTGTGAGAAAGCACAAAGATGGACAATAGTTGTTCTGACCAAATATGAGGTTTTAAAGGCAAGGCATCTGGGCCAAGCATCCCTCAGTGTGGAAGTGGAGCCAGGATAGGAAGTCCCCCAGGATGTGGAGTCCCAGAGAACATCAAGGAGGGGCCCAGGCAGGCCGATCACCATGTCCATTGCAGCCATCTGCACTCCTGCTACAGCTGACCATCTCTGGGCATCCAATGATAAGGAGCGGGCCGCCTGTCATCAACCACACTCCTTAATTAAGCAGTAATTGGCTCTCTAAAGACATTTATTGACTTCAAGTGTCTATGTAATCAGATGTGTCTCACATAGTTGTAAAGGCTCGTTAATTTTTTTAAATAATTAAGTGGCACTTAATGAAATAGGAATAATTGTTCAACCTTGTCCACGTGAAACCCTTCTTGGAGACATGTGACTTGCTAGGCCTCAAAGCTATCACATCCCTCACCCACCCTGGGGTCTGGGTAGAGGGCAAGCAGGCTGTGTCCTGCGGAGACTCCTGAGATCCACTTGCCTTGCCTCAGTGTCATATGCAGATAGGTAGGGACAGAGGGCAGGGACTTGCCCATCAGGCAGAGCAAGCATGAGAGAGATGCAGGATCCAAGCCCTAGCCCAAAGTTCTGTCCTGCCCTTGTCAGATAGCAACACAGATGGCTGCTCATGCAGGGTGCTGACACTGCCACGCATCGGATCCTCATCTCAGTCCTGAGTGGGGAAACCGAGGCACAACAGGATGTAGTAACTTTACTCAGAGTGACAAGGCCAGGATGGGTCAGTGCAGGCCATACCATTACGTATGTGAGCATCTGCACACATGTACATACACACAAACACACACACACACACACGCACTTGCACATTTGCACAGATGTATGCAGGCACACTCATATTCATGTACAGCCAACACCCACTTACCCACCCACACCCATGCATAACCATACACCTGTACCACTGCACACACACCTGCACACTTGCACACCTATATACTTTTACCCGCTAACCTGCACTCTTGCATACCCACACCCAGGTCAGTGAGACAGAGCCCATCTTGGAGTGGGACATGATGCAGGACCTTTCAGCAGGAGGTGGCAGAAAGAGCTCAAATCTGCACAGATGTGATTGGCCTGGGCCCAATGCATGAGCAGATTGGAGGTGCTGTTGTGTAGATATTGAGAGTGGCTGGACAAAAGGTGCAGACCCCTCCCCACCTATGACCAGAGGCTATTGTGTAGCAAGTAGCCTTGCCTCTCCATGAAGGAGACACCTACCTTGCTGTCCACAGCTGTCATGAGGATTGGATAAGAAAGTGCCCAGTGCATAGTGGGGCTAAAATTAGTAAGCTCTGAAAATGGGGTGACCTCTGGGCCAAGAGGGCCAGGTCCACGTGGGCTACTGGAGGCAGGTGTATTTCTGCTACGCTGCAATGTCATGTCCTAATCTGGGTGCACATTTAAAAGAGGAAATTGACAAGTCACATCCCATCCTGGGGACCATAGCAGCAACCATCACCCACCCACCATGCTGTCCCAGTGGAGAGTGCCTGGGAGACAAGGACTGTCCTCAAACCACATTCCTGTCCAAGCAGGATCCATACTTCCTGGACTCATGGGATGTGTGTGGCAGGGGCCCCAGGGGAGGAAATGCCATGGACCAGAGGAACCATCTCTTGGGGTCCCCACTTTCAGACAAGAGGACCCTTTTGGAGAGGTGAGCTCACAATTCTGGCTCTTTCTGGAGCTTGGACTCCTGAAGTGAGCTGGAAAAATCCCCAAAAACTGTGGAGTCCTTTTCAGCGCAGGGACTAGTGGCTTTCAGCCTCCTGGCTCTGCTCCTAGGGGCTCCCAGGCAGGTGGCCAGAGGTCCTGGCTGTCAGTCCTGCTCTGTGACCTGGGTTTGCCAACCCACCAGCTGATGTCTACTCTCTCCCCAGAGAAATGGTGGTGGCTGTGGCCCCAGAGGGTGCCTGTGGGAAGAGGCTGCAGCTAAGGCACAGAGTAGTGGCATGGCAGTGCCTCTGGGATGGGGCCCTTTGGGGACAGACAGGGAAGCCCTCCAAGACACACAGGTGGCTCCAGGGAGGAGTCCCAAACAGACACCAGCAAACAACCAGCCGGTTGTGGAAACCAAACCATGAGAATTCCACCCTCACTGGCTTTTGGAGCACTTCCCACCAACTCCAAATCGTTTTCAATTGTCCCACCCTAATTTTGAGGGCACTCCACAATTAGATACACAAATGACAGATGGGACCCTCACAGAAGTCCAAACTGGGGGGTGCAAAAATCACACCTGCCAGCCCCTGCTCTGCCAACTGCACGAGACATTGGGTGGGGGACAACATACTGTAGACCCCCTGGTGGCCAGCAACTGAGCCAGGATTGGAACTCACACAAGCGCCCTTTCCAATAAACATTCCCTGGCTCTGGCAGCAGCGCCCCATGTCCGTAATTAAGTGACAGCATGTCTGTGGTCTGGCAGGGCTCCCATCAAAATAAGCAGGCCTCGCAGACAAAACAAGCAAATCACTTCTCCCAGTGCAAGCCAGGAGGGTGGGACTCCCTGTGTTAGAGTCTGTGCACACACCATGGCCCACACAAGTATCCACAAGTTAATGAGCATCGAAGCCACCAGGCCAGTGAGGCCAGACTCCACAGCAAGGACCAGGAGGTACAGACCTTCCCTGGGGGGAACTCCAGACATGCAGAGGGGCAGCTGGTGGTCTAAGATCATACCCGTTCTCAAGCAGCTGGGTGATCCAGCTACAGAGGATTTGTGCAGTAAACCGTGGCAGCCTGTGTAGGCCCTCATGGAGAACAGTTCCTCCATAAGTAATTGGTGTGGCAGCCTGAGATTCCATCCGGGAATCAGGAGACCTGGATTCAAATCCTACCTCTTTTTAGCTCCTGGGCTGAGCCCTAGTTTCCTTGGAGAAGCCTGGAGGCCTGTGACCCACCATGTCATGTGAGAGCACATGGGAGAATGTTCTGTGGATGGTGGGGAGCTGACCAAATGGCAGGGTTTCCATGACTCTCTCTCTGCAGCCCTGGGCCACTATCTGCCTGCTCATGGAGATCACCTTTGCAAATCTCCACCCACTGTCCACCCATCAGACCTTCCTCTCCCAGATGTGGGACTCCACATGAGGGCCTATCATTGCCTGCAGCTGCTGTCCCTGTGGGTCAGAAGGACACTGGGGCAGAATCCCTCATGCCCAGCATCTGGGAGGAGCTCCTGAGTTGGACTCAGAGCTCAGTAGCTGGACAGGTTCCTGCCCAGAGAGGGGCAAGGCTGTGAACATCTCTGGTCATAGCAGGAGGATGGCTTCCTGGAGGAGGCAGCCACTGAAAGGGGTCCCAAAGGATGAGCATGAAAAGCAGAGGCCTGGCTCTGAGGGGCAAAGTGCACAACACCAGAGTTGGGGCCATGAGACCCCTGCTGAGGCCCCTGGCCAGGATGTTGACCTTTGCATGCTCTAAACTCCAGCAAAGCTGTCTCAGCTGTGGCTGTGGGCTCTGCCTCCTTCCAGCTGGCCTGCAAGCTCAGCCATCACCAAGCCCCAAAAGCTCACCTCTGACCTCCACCTCTGACGTTCTGACAGGCAGCTGGGTGGACAGACAGAGAGGACCAGTGGGCTGAGAGTGTGGCATATGGATGCACAGCCCCTCTGATACTTGAGGGCTAAGCATGATGCTGCAATCACCTTGGCATGGTTATTACATGTGGACGTACCTCCTTCGGTCTGGGCTGCTGCCATTGGCCAGCAAAAAGTTCAGCCTCCAGGCCCAGTCACACTGGCGAAGGGCCTGGGACCCTGCCTCTGCCTGAGTCTGAGCCTCATTTTAAGAAAAGCCAGTGTATGAAAGCAAGGCTTTCAAAGCAGTGGTGCACCAGTGAGGCCCACCAGACACTATTTGCCTATTGTGCCCATGCAGGGTCCTGTGGGGCAGGGGCTGCCCTTAGCCCATTTTACAGATGGAAAAACTGAGGCCCTGGGCTTAGGCACCAGGCTGCCTTATGTCTCTGTGAGCAGCAGATGGCAGCACAGGCCTAGAGCCCTGATCCGATGGGGAACTACAGAAACAAAACCTCACCATCATAAAGTTACTGTGTCCCTGTAATAAGTACACTGGGGTGCTGGCCAAGACTCAGGGCCTCAGGGGATGCACCTGCCCGCACATTCTGCTGCTTCCCTGTTGCATTGTTGTTGGGCCCCTACGAGGACCATGGCATTTGGGAGACCCTGAAGTTCCCACTCATGTGGATTACTGGATAGCTTTCAATGCACCATGTCTGCAGATCATGAGGGTGATGAGTGCCCCTCCAAGCAGTCACCTCCCACCATCAGGCTCTGACATGGCAGGGTGGGATGGGTACCATACACAGCAGAAATGGGGAGGTCACTTGCAGTGGGGGTGAAATGAGCAGGGAGGGTCTCACATCTGGAAAGGACCTGCCATATGATGCTGTGACATGATCCTTTCTCTGCTGGAGGCTCCAAGTCTCTGAGAAGGGGACAAGAAAAGAACCAGGTCACCTGCTGGCCAACAGCTGGGCTGCTCCAATTCCAGCAGAAAAAGGAGAGCCCTTAGGGCAGGGAAACACCATGTACTGTGACCTTTGCCTGTGGCTCCAATCAGCCACCTCCTTGGTGACGGCCATCATTAGTCACCCATCGTTCCACCTGTCACTTACCTGACAGATGCATCCTGAAGCCCCTTCCCTTGGGCAGACTCTGTTTCATGTGCAGAGAGGCACAGATGTGACAGAGAATGGGACGGATGGGGTGGGCAATTAATGCCACTCAATGGGTGAGAAAGACACACCAGGCCTCGAAAGACAATCTTGATTTCCAGAGGCTGAGAAGCATGGCTCCCTGCTCCTCCCACTTCCATGGGTCTGTGGCCACCAGGATCCAGGCAGAGTGGGGGGCCTTGGGTCCCAGTGTCCCTTGTCAGGCACATCATCCCTAGCTGGCAGCAGCCCACAACCAGCACTGGATCCAGCAGCCTGGCCCCGAGCCTGCAGGAGCTGAAGGGTGGGTCTATAATAATAAAACTAAAAGCCAGATGGCCTCTGGCTGCTGGCTGCTGTCTGCTGGCACAGGCTGTAGATAAGGGTGCCTGACAGAGATAGTATGGCCAGGATTTGGGAGCAAGTGGGTCAGAGGGTACAGGAGGGGTCGAGGCAAGGAATGAGGAGCAGCCGTATTCCATGCCTACCAAGCGCACAGACTGCCATGGGACTCCATGCCCAGATCCCCTGGACCCTAGCAGCTGGCCTTAGACTGGCCCCAGACTCTGACCTCTGTCTCCTCATCCACACATGAGGACAAGCCTGAGGCATTGTCCAGCTCTGGGTTTTCATGGAAATCGAATCAAATAACTCAGAGAAGAAAGTGACACACACAAGGGTAGGTGAGGACGGAGAGAAGGGGCCAGCCACTTGGGAAAGGTGGGTATGGGCATCAGCCTGGCCTAATATCCCTGTCAACAGACACCCAGGGGAAGAAAGCTCCCCAGCAGCCATGCTCCAATTCTCCCCAGTTTGGGACAAGGCATGTGGCTGGCTGCCTAAACCAGAGCCTGAATTGCTTCGCTTTGTGGCTGGGAGCATCCACGTGGCCCAGTGCTTGTCCTCAGGGCAGGGTGAAGCAATGTGGTACTGTCTGGGTCTTGCTTTGGAAGCAGGACCACTGTCCCTCCCCGCTTCTTCCTCCACACAGCTGGACGGCAATTTAGGCTGGTGCCAGGGTCTCTGCTCAG
This sequence comes from Erethizon dorsatum, assembly GCA_028451465.1. Lineage (NCBI taxonomy): Eukaryota > Metazoa > Chordata > Mammalia > Rodentia > Erethizontidae > Erethizon > Erethizon dorsatum. Next base: position 67,854,230 of record CM051828.1, on the reverse strand, counting down.
CGTCTGCCCTTTCTCTTGCTGAGCATTCCTATGTGGGTTTTCCATCATGTCCACAAGAGCCCCAGCCTAACAATGCACCTGCTGACCACACTTTCTCCGAGTGTTGGGATCCAGCTGCATTCATGACAGGCCACCACCCAAAAGGACCTCATCCCTTCAGAAGCAACAGCACTGCCTGCCAGGTCTGGTTTGAGGCCCAGCCATGCACGGTTCTTCTAGTTTTCACCACTTCCAGCACCAGAGGCCCCATTCCTGCCCACAAGGTGAGTGGGAGGAGCCTAGAGACCTAGCGCCCATGGGCCAGGTGCAGACCTGCCCCATTCTTCCCTCAAGGCCTCAGTTCACTCATTTATAAGGTCATCCTCCTGGACCTTATGCTTTCTATTTCTACAAGAATCTATTACTCTAAGGAAACCAGGCCTGGGTTTTGTTGTTGTTGTTGTTTGTTTTTGCTTTTATTTTTGACCTGCTGTATGCTCCTAAACTCACAAAACCAGCTCTCTGTGGTTGGGTTCTGATTGTTTCCTTTTAGCACAAGCAGGGTCTTGGCCAAACTCCCAGGACTTTATGACCTCAGGCAGGCCCCTCAGCTTCTCTGTGCTTCAGAAATAAACTGAGACTAGTACTAGTGCCTAGGTAATTAATCACTTAGGATCATCAACAGCACAAAAGGAAGGATCCACAGCTCCCAAAGACTCAGCACAACACACGCCCTCCCATCGTCCCAGCACTGGGAGTGAGCGGAAGTTATAGGCTGTTAGTTCATTGGATGACCTCCTGAAAGGGCTGACCCTGTGCCTGATTTTGCAGTGATATGAGATGAATCAGACATTGATCTTGTAGAAAGATGAATACCCAGGAAATTGGAGAACAAAGTAAATATGAAGAAGATCAAGACTGAACATATGCAATGGGAAACACGATGCTGTGGGCACTCGGGAGAGATCGATGCTGGCTCAATTGCAAGGGGAGGCATCTAGGAGGCTTATTGAACATAAGTTTGGGCCGAAAAGGATTGGAGAGTGTTTGGATTCTTGAGGCTACCTCTGCAACTCTACCACACGCATGTGGGTATTAGAGGTCTCTTGATGTTGGGCAGCGATTGCACGCTCTGACCTTGAGGGGAAGGTCATAACTGCTCCTCCAAGGATTCGGCTACACTGGAGAAGGAGTGGGGACTCTAACAATAACAGAGTTAGGGGGCCTGTAAGAAGGGAGTAGCTTAGAAATAGATCAGACTGAGGAAGACACTTGTCAGTCTCCTTTCTGGGTTACTTCCTGCGGCCCCCTCCTCCCCATACTGGGTGGCATCTGTATAACCTCTCCCCATCCAACCTAAAGTGTTTGCTAGGCACTTGGTTCAAGGGACTCGATGAGTGCCTACAGAAGGCATAAAGAAAGCAGGCCAGAGCTAAAAGCCCAGTGACCTGCAGTCCAACAACGGCCCATGCAGTTGGAAAGAGGTCCCTCCCATGCGGACTTACAGTTGCCACCCTCTGCAAGAAGGACAGCTGCCAGCTCTGAGGGGGCCCATGGTGGCCTTAGGCTGGAGACACTGTGGAGTGACTTGCTATGCATAGGGGTGTTCAGCACCATGAAGTGTGCTGCACACAGCTTTGGGGCAGAGGCTGGCCTTTGCTTCCCTGTAACCAGGTCCTCGGAAGTGCAGCTGCAGAAGTCACACAGAAGCAGGCTGGAGGTCCAGCCTCAGGTACCAGAGGTCATAGCTCATGCCCAAGTCCTGGGGAGACCACACTGCAGTGCCTGTGCTTCATGGATGGGAAGGCTGGTCTAGATGGCAGGCTGGTCAGAGATTTCAGGCTCTGGGGTACCCTGCTAGTAGGGTCCAGAAGTGCCTTGAAAACATAATCCAGGTCTCCCCCATCACCATCCCAATTCTCAGGTGGCTGCGTCCTCTACTCTCAGGGATCTTCCTGGCCCCTGGTGCACCCTGTCTGAGCTTAAGGTACACACAAGAATGTCCCACAGTCACCAAGTATAGGCCTGCAGCTCTTCCACTTACGACTGCACAAGTCTGGAGGGTGGACTTGCATTTCCCTTCCAGTTGCTGTTTCCAGATTCAATCAAACTGAACCAGCCAGCTCCCTGCACTGAACACATGGGGTTGTTGGGAGTACAATTTCTGCCATGGGAAGTCCTGACCTTCCCCAGCAGACAGCAGGGACCATGGGCCTGTGGGCTCTTTGGGACTGTGAGTCCACTCCCAGGAAAGGTGGGGTTTCCCAGGAAGACTGGGAACTCCCAGAAGAAAGAATCTCACCTTCCTCATGCACTAGAGACCTAAGCAGGGAGAAGAGTATCTCCCCCATCAGACCAGCACATTGGAGGATGTGTCACCTTCTTTAGTCCAACAGGTCAGGAGCTGCATCCTCTACCAGGCAGATGATGACCCCAAGTCAGGAACTGTGTCCCCCACCACGGGGATGATGTCCACAAACTGGGGGCCATGTCCTCTTAGTCCAGCCCATGTTACCTCCTAAGAGGGTACATAAGCCCTTCTCTCCCTCAGAGCCAAGCTCCTCCTGAAGGGGTGACAGTGTGTGCCATGGACTGGCAGACAGGTGAGGACAGCCTCTGCTAACTGCTGGCCAGGATATGTCTGCTCACAGGGACTGATATAAAGAGATGAGTGACCCAGGCAGCCCAACATGCTGGAGGAGCCAGTGATGCTTCTTTCCAAAGAAGTATGCAGTGCTCTCAGGATGAATGGAAATGGGCCATTTGTTTTGGTCTCTGAGCAATGGCAAATAAGTCAGTTCCTCACTAGAGGTGCCCTGAAAAATAAGAGTGGCTGAGAGCGGATGCTTGCTACCAACAGAATGTTACCACATTCCCACACTCCCAGGCTCCTGAGGTAGGGCCAGACAGAGCCACCCCTCCTGTCCAGGTCCCCCCCCACCCTCGGTTCTATCTGCTGAGTGCTCCAGAGAAGCCCAGGGACAAGCAGAGCCACCTTCAACCACCCCGGCACCCACGATGGCAAAGCCACTCCACGCCAGCCCTCCCTTGAGCAAAGTGAAGCTGTGAGTAATGATTTTGAAAGAAAGAGAAGGGGCAAGATGCCCAGGGTCACCCTGGTCAATCTGAAAACCCCAATGCTGAGGAACCTCCCACAGTGTTCCCCATATATGTGACCCTCGAGTCTATAAACCCGTCACATTCTCTGGTATGACTCTAGCCCAGAGACCCAAGAGACACATGCAGTACCCCCACACATCTCTGCTCTGAAGGGAAGCATCCACCTGCCCCACCGCCAGACTTTCTCAAACAGTGTTCAGAGCACCAACCGTCCTGGGCCAGGGCCTCGTGGCCTCTGTAGCCATTGGGAAGTTCAGGGCTGTGTTCTTCTCACTTCTCCGGTCTTCCTTCAGCATTATGAAGATATTACAGTATTGCTCCCTGAACGCAAGGCTTCCGGCTCCATTCATCACTACCCGCAGCTGGCAAGCATTCAATTATCAGTGCCATTGATTGTCTTCAGGTCAGAGTGCAGTCCAGATGCCCAGACCCTCTAGGACCAGTTAGGGCCTGGGGGAAGATGGTCACTGTTTGGAGAAGGTCACCTTGTCCCAACCTGTGACTCACAGACATGATGGCATGGACCCCACTGTGGCCCTGCAGGGCAGTGGAACATCCATAACTAGGGGAGGCCAGAGTGCTCAGGATGATCAAGAGCGTGTTGGTCCAGTTGTGGCCAAGATGATGGCAGACCTCTTGCTGCCTGGGCTCCTCGTCTTCAGCCGTCCATGCCGCATTCTATGTTTCCTCCAGGAACTGGCCACAGGTGGTTTGTTTGCTGGGGCCACATTTTGTCACCTGTCTTTCTATGCAAACCTCTGTAGGGCAGTGCTACTTGGGTCTATCACCCTTGTCACCCATGCTTACCCAGTGCCTGCAGTGTGCAGGGGCTCCATAGCTGTAAATGGAATGAAAGGATCTGGCTGCACCTCAGGGGAGCAGGCAAAGGGAGCACCCATGTGAGGATGCAGCCTCAGCCTGTCTGCCCTCTGCAAGCCCACAGCTAAAGCCAGCCTTCACAGTACAGCCAGAGCGTGGCCAAGGGTCAGGCTGCCTGCTGGCTGTCATCTTAGGCTGGTTATTTAAACCCTATCTGTGCCTCAGTTTCCCCACCTGCAAAATGGACCTACACTAGCATCTCCTATAGTTGTGGTGGGACCAAAAGAACCACCTCAGAGCTGCCCAGACCTTCTGCCTTGGAGCTCCTCACAGACACTGCAGTGAACTGAGCTCCTCCTATCCTACACACGGCAGCTCACTGCCTGTGGAAGATGCAAAGCTGACTCCTGGGCCTGGTCTCCCTCCCCATGTCGGGGTCTCCAGGCAGACAGCCAGGGGGAGATGACAGATGGACCCACACAAGCTTGGCCTTATTGGACATCATGGCTTAACTCTCAGTTTGAGAACTTTCATGGGGCCTAGGTAGTTCCCATCCTGGGGCTCTGCAATCCCAGGACTTTGACATTCTCTTGTACCTGGGGAAAAGGGGCATGGGCACAGCTACTTTCTACAGGCCTGGCCACACATTCTTCTTCTCAGCCCCTAGAGCCCAGCACCTGGCCCACCAATGTGATAGCAAAGGAACTAGCAGTGTGGTGACACTGTGTCCAGATGAGATTAGCAGGTTTGGGATGCAGGGCCATCTCTGTCTCACTGTGTCTTACTGGTTATCCCTGGATGTTACTGGGGTGAAAGAAAAGAGGCTGAGGTATCCTCACCTGTGCAGACCCTGTGCCCTGTGTCAGGAGACTAAGGAGTTCTCCCCAGCACTGTGTGCTTTTCTCAAGCAGTCCCCAAGGGACAATTTCCAGGAGCCTGATGGGCCCCAAGTGGATGGGGAGGTAGTCTGTCTTTCAAGGGCCACACAGAGCAACCTCCTACCCTGCTGCTTCCTGCTTCCTCCCACACTCTCTGCTGCCCACCAGTTTCCCAGCTGTTTGGCCCAGTAGGATTAGATGAGAGACAGGTGGAGTCCCCTGTTTGGCAATCCTGAAGATGCCCCTAAGAGTCACATTCTCTAAAGCCCTACCCAGGCATATGGAAGAGAGGTAAGGAAGAGAGCAGTCACCATTTCTAATTGAGTGGAAATAATGTAGAGCACAACAAGACAGGGATGTACTCTGCCGGCCCAGTGCGCCTGCAGGTGGCTTGCTGGCCCTTCAACTGGAAACAGTTGTCTTTTGCAGGTCTTGCAGGTAGGGGCAGGCTCCCCCAGCCTCCAGATCTGGCATCTCCCACGCTGCATCCCTGACCTCCACCATAGTCTCTCCTCTTCTCTACCTGCCAATGGGCTCAACCACGGGGCCTGTCAGCAATATGCAGCCACTTATGGCCCCTAACCAGGTCCCACCCACAGGCCTATCTCACACATGGCCACTGCTGAAGGAAGAGTCTCAAATCTTACCAAACACAACTCTTCACTCTGTCACCTTCACTCCATCCCTGGGACTTGCACCCTTCTCAAAGCCTCTCCTCACCTGCACAAGGACATCATGAGGGGCAGAGCGGTAGGCCAGGGTGAAGGGGCTGTGGGGCAGTGTCCCCTGCATCTCATCCAGCTCTGCCTCTGGCCTCCCATCTGCTGAGCCCCCCTTGGACGTCACAGGGATGCACAGTAGGTTGGATGTGCAGTGTGGATGTGTGAGTCCTGCCCTGAATAATCATACCCAGTGTGTGAGAACCAGGACCAACAGGACCCAAGGAAGGGCCCACGTGGTGTTTATTATCATGACTGCTCTATCATCGTTTAACCCCTACGGATCTCTGAGGTAAATATATAACTCATGCCCACTTTACAGACAAGGAAACTTAGGTGACAGGCCAGTCAGGAGACCACACAGACATCTTGGCAGCCATATTCCCGACACTGCCAAAGGCTACAGACATCCGACCTTCCAGCTGTTGAGGCAGTGCCCCCGGACGGCCTTAGGGTAAAGGAGAGGGAGAAGAGAAGAAATGGGAGACCAAGCAGGGAGATTCTCAGCCTTTGCCCTGGGGCCACAACCTGGACCCTGGTTGGTCCTGGCCCTGAGACACCCAGTACTGATTATCTGCTCCTCAGAGATCAGCTTGCTGTGTGGTACAAACTCAAAAAGCTGAGGAGAGGGAGGGAGGGAGGCAGGGAGAAGAAGAAAGAAGTGAAAATGCATGAAGGTCAAGGCAGGGGGTGGAGAGAACTTACAAAAGACCTTAGCCAGTGCCCGGCCAGGGCCTGCTATGACTCCAAGGCCACAAGGATGACAGCTGTCAAGGAAGTTCCCCATGTGGTGGCTCCACGTGGAGGGTCAGGGTGGGGCATGTGGGAAGGGAGCAAGGGGCTGCTGCTGAGGTCTGCGCTGCTCTGGCTCTGAGCCAGGCAGCCACCTGCCTGAGAACAGATCCCACTGGGCACAGTTTTACCCTAGAGCAGATTCCTTGCTTCCCAGATCAGAGACCCTGAGGGCTGGGAAACTGTAGGGGTTGGGTGAGCAGCAGACGGAGCCTCTTGGAGCTCTAGGCCCCAGAAACTAGGGTCCCCTGAGAGGCTCCCAGGGCAGGGCTGTGAGCCAGTCCCCTCCAGCCTCTGTACAGACAAGTTGAGTCTCTAACTGGACAGCCCTCAGGCAGCAGACCATCCTTCCTGTCCCCTCCTGTGGGTAATCTCAACCAGGCACCTGTATCCTACAGGTAAAGTGCTGGGCTGAATATCCCACAGTGGGGCAGGGGACACTCAGGACTCTATTGGCGCCTAAGCAGCCTGGGCCTTGCTCTTCTGTTACTTCATCAACATGTTAGCAGCAGGGGAAGTGCAGAGCATGTGTAAAAAGCCTTACCAGAGCATTCCATCTGAGTGCTTGGCTGTGGTCCCTCCAGCTCTCTAGCTGCAAGGAGAAGGCACTGGACTCCCCCAGGAGGCCTGGTCTCCTCCCAAGGACGGGGTCAAGTGTCTCATCTTTGTGTATGAAGGACGACAGATTCGATTAGGCAGAGTTCTGCAACCCACTTAGAATTGATTTGGATATAAATAGATACCATAAAACCCATCCTGGGGACACTGCAAGCCAGCCTTCCCAAAGGGTCATGCTGAAAGACGTGCGAAATTGTGGTCACCTTAAATCTGATTAGTGCTATGACTCCTGACACAGAATTGCCACAGCTGAGGAAGCTCAGGACAAAGAGGAGCACAGCTGGACTCGGTCCACACTCTCTGTCCATCTATCTACCCATTCACCCCTCCATTCATCTCTATCTACCTACTTATCTGTGTCCTATCCATTCACCCATCTATCTACCTATCTCTCTGTCTGTCTCTCTTTATCTCTTTGTCTCTGTGCCTCAATCTATGTATCTATCTCTTTATCTATGTGTGCCTCTATTTCCTTATCTGTTTCTCTTTGTGACGTGTCTATCTGTCTATCTCCTCTACATATCCTGTATACTACTTGTTCTCTCACTGATAGAAAAACTTCTGGGGAAGGAGAGTTAATTATTCACTAACTGCCAATGTCTTTGGTTTCTTCAGACCCATTGATTTTGTTTCTGGTTCTCCCTTGGATCCGGTGCATGGATTCAAGTTTGATGGCATTAAGTCTTTTGAATAATTAATAAGGTAATTTAACCTGAGCAGAATGAGTAAATGTTACCTTCCACTTAGGCAACGGAAAAAAAATTCCCCTAAGGCAGTTTTCCCAAATCTGCTAATGCCGCCCAGCACTGAGATTTGGTGTCCGCCTCAAGCAGGGAGCAATACTTGCTCTGCTGCTCCTCTTCCCAACAGGAGAAAATCGAAATGTCCTCATTCCCGCAGGACCCTCAAGACTCCCAGGTGGCTCAGCACCTCGTTTTTAGGAATTATGGTCAAATGTTTGACTTTACTGTGTATGACCAGGATGCCTTGTTGACAGCTTCCTTCTCCAGAGCTCACCCCCATCTACCACCATCTGGGACCAGGAAAGAGGTGACAAAGTCTGCAGTTGCAATGGGTCCCTAGTGAGCACATGGATACAGAGTTCTCACACACTCATCTGCACACTTGTAGGTTCCCCCAGGCCATGTGCTCACCTCCAAGGTCAGAGTGGACAGGACAATTGGATTTGGTGAGTCACGAGATGTGTGACAGAATCAACCAAAATGTACCAGGAAAGACCAAACCAGGAGAAACCCTTTCCAAACAAGTGGAGAACTCCACAGTGTATCCAACAAAGACAGCCACATAGCCCATGTGTACTGTGGCTGAGGCCACAGCTGTCCTCCAACCACAAGATGAAGCTACTCTTTCCCATCAAGATCCCGGCCCTGGCTAGGGATGGAGACATACATGCCTCTTCTTGGAAGGCCAGGACACAAGCCCCATGGGGGACAATGCCATCCTCTGTGCCAACCCAGGCCAGTTTCCACATTGCATCACTACCTCCCAGGTATTAACCTTGTCCTGGGGTCCACGCTAGCCCTGGGAAACATTTGGTGATGTCTGGGGACCATCTGGACTGTCACAGTTGGAGGGAGTACCACTGGGAGCCAGAGGGTGGAGACCTGGAAGCAGCCAAACATCCTAGGAGCAGGTCAGCCCACAGCTAAGAGCAACCCACAATGGGCCGGGGCAGCATGCCCAATGCAAAGAGAAAGAGGGCTGAAAGTCAGAGAGCAGCAAGGGATGGGGTGATGGAAGGAAGAGGTGGGATGATGCCAAGAAGGAACCTGGCCTCTAGAAACTGAAAAGTGCCAGGAAAAGGATTGTTCCCAAAGCCTTCAAAGGAGTGCAGCCCACAGGCCCCTGGAGCCATGCTGACTCACAGCCTCCCCTCCATCCTCAAGCTCTCTCCACAAGGACACAGACCTCCTCTGTCTCACCAGTGTGGACCTTCAGAAGTATCTTAGCCTGGTATGAGCATCTGACTCGGGGATGTCCAGATCCCCATGTCCAATGGAGAGGCAAGTCCCCACGTGTCCTCCTGCATCAGCCTCCACACCCACACTGCCAGTCACTCCCACAGCCTGGTCCACCATCTGAGTCCCCCAGGCATGCCCTCCCTGCATCATATTTCACAGGATCCTGATGGGCCTCATGGGGACCTGGTGCTGGGCAGTGGCTACAGACCCTTCAGCAAAGTATGGTCAAGGAGACAGGTCCCTCCTGGTCACACTCTCACACATCTGCATTGCCAGCCCAAGGCCTTGTCAGGGGCCCTGACTGAACACTGTAGCCCACCTGATCCAAGGCCTTTCACCCAGTCCTTCTGTGTCCCTCTGCCCAGCCTGTGCCTGAAGAGATTGCAGCTGGCCATGTAGGCTTCTGGGCGGCCCACTTGTCCATGCTGCTTGCTATCTGCCCTTCTTCTGGTGCCATGCCAGGGACAAGGAGACAGTGTGGACCTTTCTGATGTGCTGCACTTTGTAGCCCTCCCTCCCAGGCCCACTTACTGTCCCAACTGCCCACCTCCACTCCTGCATCTCAGTGCTCACTCAGCATGTACTGGCTGGGACCTGGCATGTCCCAGGCATGTGTCATGTATCAGTGAGCAGCACAGACAGCGCCCTGTGCAGGGAGTCTACCGTCCAAGTTCCAGACCTCACTCTAAGTCCCAGGTCTGTATCTTAGATCTATGCTCTGGCTCTGGGTCCTGAGTTTGGGTCTTGCCACTCTCCTCTCTCTCAAGGGCAATGGGGACACCCTTCTAACAGAGCTCTTTCCTCCACCCTCAATAATCCAGGGACATTCCTCTCTAAAACACAAATAGGGCCACATCCTGTGCACCTTATGACTGCTATTTACAATTCTTCGAGCCTGTTATCCTCCCCTGGTGGTGCTCAGCTAGTTGTCAGAAAGCCCCTGAGTGAGAAACATCTGGGTAAGTCCTGGACCTGTCACTGTTTAGAGCTCATTCTAGTTCTGATGCTGCCAACTTGGGCACTATGGATTGACATCAACACTGGCAAGCAAGTCCCAACCCCCAGGACCTGCCCAGCCTCCTCTAACTGCTTGGCACTAAACCCAAGACTCCCGCATCCCTTACCTCTGCTATCCCCCACCACTGTCCCCTGTCATAGGAGGCCACCCTCAGCCCATGCCTCCAGCTCCCATTGGCCCAGCACCTCCCCAGAAAACTTCCTGCCCTCACTCTTCCTCTTCCTCCTCTTCCTCTCCCCTCCTCTTCCCCTTCCTTCCTCCTCCCTCCCTCCTCACTCTGCACCTCGTATATTTCATGGTCTGCCCTTGGCGTATTATGAAAAGGTCATCTGCTCCCATTTCTGTGACCTCAAGTGCCCTAATGGCACTTTTCTCTCCCTGTGCCTGGTATTAAACTTGAACCAGAGTACATTTTTTGAATGTGCAATTAAATGATGGTGGACAAATGCTGTAATACCATGAAGGAGAGGGTGGGGGCAGGACACCCTCTGCTAGCCACCTAGAGACGGCCCCTCAGGAAGGGGGATAGGGCAGCCTCCCAACAAAAGCATCTGTCCCTGCAGACCCAGCAGATTTGCTGAGACCATGACCCACTCCCAGCTTGGCCTTTGAGCCTGAGTCAGGTGTTGATTTTGTGCCAGCCTGTGCACTCTTTGCCTGCACTGTCTCATCCAGTCTGTGGGGGGACCCGGAAGGCCAGGCTTTGTGACCATATGTCAGCCTCTGAGGCTATGTAACAAAGCACCACAGACAGGTGATTTGAACAACAGACACAGTTGCCTTCCAGCTCCAGGGCTGAAGACCCAGCCTGAGGTGTCTCAGCGCTGGCTCCTCTGGGGTCACTGAGGAGGGTGACCCTTCTCTTACCTCACCCTTAGGGCTTCCAGTAACCCTGGCACTCCTTGGCTCTGACTGCCCTACCTTGTCTGCTCCCCCCACTCAGCTTCTAAGGGTCTGGCATCTAGACGCTCCTCCCTTTGGCCAATCCTATCCTTGCCAACTCTGTAATGGCTAAAGTTCTGCCTGTGGCTTTAGGTGTCTCCTTTGTAGGCCTTATGGAACCCCTCCTGAACATCCATCCTTCTCAGAAACATCCACAGTTTGGGGGAGAGGGCTGGTCGTGGTCGGGCACTGAGAGAGAGACCAGCCTCACAGAGCTCCTGGAGAGGGTGGCAAGTCTAGGGGGCAATGAGGTAAGCTGGAGAGGGGTCTGGGATGCTTGGGCTCTCCATTTAATTGGAAGAATACAAACTGCCCCCATGATGTGGACCTGAACACTGATCCACGGCCTAAACCTCAGGCTGAGCTCAGCACCTCATTTCCAGAGGAAAAGGGCCACAGGTGTTTTAGGGTCTGCCTGCGTAAAAGCTGGCAGGGCAAGTATCCAAACCTGTGCCCAGCTCTTACTCCTGTCATTAATGTATTTCCTGCTCTAATATGATGAATGTCTGTGGGTTTTTAGATTGTCATTGATTATTCTTCATTCTACATAAAAATGATTAAAATATACTTGGAGGAAATGACCCCATGTTAATCACTTAAATTTCTACACATTTTCTACCCTATGACACTTAAATATTCAGTCCTTGCTACGGCATCATTAGGTGGACAAGACTAGATCTGTCACCAAGATCCTGTTTTCACAGGTGAGGAAACTGATCATACCATCCTAGGCAAAGAGCAGGGTGGGTCGGGGTCCAAGCCAGAGGCCAAGTCCAACCCGGAACTCAGTGTTCTTTCCATGGCACCATGGATTTCCCAACCAAGATCAATTCCATGATCAGCCCAACTGATCAAAACTCCATATCCACCACCATCTACACGTCCATCTTCCTGATTACTCCATCAATGGTGCTCATTAACCACATATCCAGCAAAGCTTTGGGATGTCTAAAAATTCCATCTCTTTAGCCCCAGAGCGTCAGGCAAGCGCACCCTGTGTGTGTGGTCAGCCATGACAGAGTGACAGCCGTGACTCCAGCTTGTGAAATAGAAGCCTGTACCACTGCAATATGCACATTCCCTGAAATAGTGTGTCTACACATGAAATACAGTAGCCGAGACCTGCTGCTCCTGCCCAGTCTCTTATCTCTATCACTCACCCGTGGCAAAGGTGTCCTAATTCTGACATCAAACCACTGAAGCTCCAGATCGGGAGGTGGGAGCATGTGCACAGAAGGTCACTCATCTCCAAGAGCATCAGGGTTTTCTGGAGGACTTGCCTGCCTCTGAAACAGGACCCATCAGGCTGGGGCTAGGCTGAGAAAGAGAACATACAGATTTATCCATAATCATGTGAGACTGCAGGAACATCACACTGCCCACCTCCAGTACACACATACCTGCTCTCTCTCTCTCTCTCACACACACACACACACACACACACACACACACTGCAGCTGGCTGTTGACTTGTGTCTGGGATACCAACAAGAACATCTGTGTGAAGGCAAGACAACACCCCACCCTGCCTTCCCAGACCAACACACATGCCACACACATGCACACACACCTATACATATGCCTTACACAGCACACATACATATATACACAATGCACACACCAAAACATGCATGCATGTGTGCATAATACATACACACTATATACATAGACATCATACACACATATACACCACAAACTCCACATGCATGCATAATTCAAATACATACATATGAATGCACCAAAATACACACATGTGTACACATATACACACAAACGTACACATATTTGCACACACATCCTGTTCTATTTGATGAAGAAGTAAAATTCTCTCCTTTGAGTCCAGTCTCTACTCAACTGCCTCAGCTTCTCAATCCATGAACATTCATGGATTCCCTCTCTGCATTGGGAAACCTGTTGGCCCAGCACGCAGCACCCAACATGCAGGCAGTAACCACCACCCAGATAGCACCCAGCACACAGAACAGCACCCAGGACACATGCAGCTTCCCAGAACATAGGCAACAACCAGCACATAGGCAGCACCCAGCACACAGGCAGCACCACACATGCATGTAGTAGCACCTAGCACACAGGCAGCACCCAGCACATGTACATCCCAAGTCCCTGTGCTTTAAGTGAAGGCAAATAATTGCCTAAAAGTTTCACACAGTTAAAATGAGACCTCTCTATGATGTGGCTTGTAGCATGGCCCCAGGGGTACTCAGTAGACATTGGTTGGTTGGGCTGAGCAGGTTGCAATTAGGATCCATGACATGTGTGTGGAATAAATCCAGGGTCCCTGACTTCCTGGCCAGACACAACTACATTCAGGCAGAGCACATGGTACATGCAATTCTGCTTCTCCTGCAATCCCCAGGTCCTCAGGTCCTCAGTCCAGCAGCAGTGCAAGGGCAGAGCTGGTGAGCTGCCCCCTTCCAGTGGCACTGCAAGAGGACCTGGAAGTGGTGGTGAACCATGAAGCCTGGCTCCCGAACCAGCTTGTTTTTCTGAGCCCAGCAGTGCTTGGGTCTGGCCTGGGAGTTGTCAGAGGAGTTATGAATGGATCACTCCTGGAATGAGCAGGGCCTTGGGAAAGATGTTTTAAAATTTGCAGCATGGGGGTTTATTTATCTATTTATGCCCTGCCTTGTTCAAAAAGGATTTAAGGCAGCTTACAAAGATACATAAAGTAAAACAAAGAGCCATCAGTGAGAAGAAGCTGGGAGCTGAGGATGCAGGCAGCAGGGCAGTACAGCCAGTGCAGCCAGTGCAGCAGGGCAGGGAGACAGCGTGGTACCTGTTGGGGACACAGGCCACACTCCCTGTCCTGTTGCCAAGGACATTCCCTTCTCCAGTGGAGCTTCTTCCACATCGCTGCGAATTCTGACTTATTCATGATCTGTGTCACACGACGTGTGCACACACACATGCCATGCACACACACCCACTGAACATGCCTCCCTTGGGAACTGGGTATGACTTGGCAAAGCAGCACTGGCCACAGCAGCAACCCCAAGGCTGGAGTCCTGCAGCCAGCCTTGGGCCTCCTGCTGGTCACGTGTACTGAGCACTGGGATATAGCTTTGAACCCTTACAGGAAAGAAGGATGTCATTTCTCACACACACACACCCCAGCCCCACTGGGGGAGAGTGTTTTTAGACACACAGCCAGCCTATGCTTCATTGAATGCTCTTCTTCAAAGGACCCAGACTGGTGCATATACATCCTCATCATACAGGTGTGCTTGCTCTATTTACCTTCCTGCTTATGACATGTGTTGAGCAGTGTCCTCTCAAAAGATATGGCCAAGCCCTCAACCCAGACCCTCTGAATGAGGGCTTTTTGGACAAAAGGTCTTTGTGGACATAATTGAAGTTCTTGAGATGAGAACATCTTGAATTCAGGGTGGGCCCTGAATCCGGTGATAGGTGTCATTATAAGACCTGGAAGACAAGAGGACACAAAGACTGGGGGACAAGAGGCCATGCAAAGACACAGCAGAGGCAGCAGAGGTGGGATGATTGCAGCCATGGCCAAGGTACCCCTGGGGCCACCAGGAGCTGGAAGACGCAGGAAATCTTCTCCCAGGAGCCTCCAGAGGGAGCCCAGCCCGCTGACACCTTGATTTCAGACTTCTGGCTCCAGGGCTATGAGAGAATAAATTCCAGTTGCTTTAAGCCACCCATTTTGTGATAATTTGTTACAGCAGCCTCAGAGAGCTACGGCGCTGACTTACTTAGTCTGTCACTTACACACTGTAATCAGACTTATAAACCCACCAGCTGTGCTCCTCTAGCTACTGCCACCTTTCTGCTGACTACACGCGGGCGGCCACATCATCTGTGGCCCTGACCCACTGTCATCCCTGATCCCTGATCACCTCTCCAGATAAGCTTTCTCTTGGTGTCTTCTGCTCTAGGTCATGGGGGGTCACATGGGGAGGTCACAGGCATCACGGGTGGGGCTGTCTATAATGCACTGGACACCAATCTGTCATGGCTGTGTTTGCAGCAAATAGCTTCTCCAGTTTGCAGATGACCTCACTTTCTTCTGGTGGACAGAAGTTCCCACAAGATGGGTTCATGTGAGTGAATGAATGGTCTCCGGTCCTGGCTGTCCACCCCTCATCACTGATACGGACAAGTCACTTAAAATCAATGGGATCCAAGTTCCCAGTCATAAGCAGAACCACCTACGTATGACACTCGCACAGCCTCCCACCCCCACCCTGCCTGCAGACTCTGGATCTGCTGCACTGAGGGGAAGAGTGAAAGGATTATCAGGGCTTCTACACAAAGCAATTGCTAAGCCTTTTTAAATCCCCGCCGGAACATGGTGAAGTATAAATAAATAAATACTACCAAAGCAATTTCCATCTGCCCTCCCCAAGCTGGGACTCATCCAAACACCCTGACAATCAGTGCCCAAAATGCAGCCCTGTGGCCCTACATGAGGATATGGGTCCCTCCGGGGGCCAGCTTTGTAGTCCTGGCAGAAGCCAGCAATCCCACTCTGCAGACGGCAATCTCCTCCTGGCTCAGTTCATTGGGAATCATCACCAGCCAACTATTAATCTTCAATCATACTTTTATCAAGTGTTTATTTTTTTTCCTCTCTCTCTCCCCAAGACAGGGAATATCAATATAGTAGCTGTCACGGGTCATTACCAACTGCATCGTCCCCGCTATTACAGTGAAATAAAGCCAGATAGCAAGACTGCAGAAGCAGTGCGATCGACAGCTTATCTGGGCATCTGAGGGAGTGTCCTGTGAAATGACATTGTGCTGTCACATATGGGCATGTATCTCCTCCGCCAACAAAGGCAGCGAGTTGATGCTGCAAATGAGAGCCACCTCCCCACAGAGATTTGTCAGTGCCCAGTGCCTACATGGACACAACCTGAGAGCATCCTCTGAGCTGCCCTACCCCAGAAAGCAGGGCCCACCAGGAGAAAAGGCAGGCAAAGCACTAGGATAGCAGCCGGGCAATCTCTGTGTTACCCTGGACCGAGCACAATGTGCCTCTTGGTGGCAGAATGGCAGCAGCAAGAAATGAGGGCACCTTTCTTTCTCAGAAGGTGCCATGGGGACTACATGGTACCTAAAATGATGGGCATGGGCACCAGACACTTGTGAGTGAGGGGGGAATAATGCTGGTGGTGACAATAAAGAGGTGTGGCCACCGTGATCCTGCCACCA
This sequence comes from Erethizon dorsatum, assembly GCA_028451465.1. NCBI lineage: Eukaryota > Metazoa > Chordata > Mammalia > Rodentia > Erethizontidae > Erethizon > Erethizon dorsatum. The sequence goes on along the minus strand of CM051828.1, from coordinate 67,838,165 downwards.
CAGAGGAGGGATAGACAAGGGTGAAGGCATATGACTCTATGCATGGCTGTGAGGCTACATTAGTCTTCTAGAGCTGCTGTGACAAAGGACACACACTGGTGGGTGACAACAGAAACTTACTGACTCTAGCTCTGCAGGCTGAAGTCCCAGATCAAGGTTCTGAAAAGCTGATTTCTTCTGATTTCTGAGGGAGACCTGCCCAGGGCCTCTGTCCAGTTCCTGGGACTCCAGGGATCCTTGGCATTTCATGTCTGGTAGAGGTATCACCCCATTTGTCTCTGTGGTTTTGTAGTGTTCTCCCCAAGAGTGGCCACCTTTTCTTCCTCCTATGGAGACATGGGTGTTGAATAAGGGCTCACACTATTCCTGAAGGACCTCATTTAGTTTGATTGTATCTGCAAAATGTTATCCCCATATGTGGTTCTGGGGACCTCATAGATCTTTCTGGGGGACAGTGTTCCTCCCACAGCAGGGAGCCTCTTGCCATGGCTCCAGAGATGCCTGGGGTAAGATGGTTCTTCCCATCCTCTTGGACTGGGTGACCTTCATCTCCATGAGAGACCCAGATCGTGGCCCCTTTCCAGGACCTTCACCACCCTCTCCCAGTGAGGGGGCTGCCTGGGCTTTCTGCTCTCCAGTTCCCTCCAGTGTTGCCTTGATGTCGTCTGTTAGACAGTACCATCTTTGTCCCTGAGGATGACACACAGGGAATAGACACACAGACACCTACAGGGACCAGACAGGGAACGTCCAGGCATGACCCTACCTGAGAGAATGAAGGGGTGAGGAGATGAGGACCAGCAGGCTGTCCCCTAGAATGTGTGACAGCTTTCATCCATGTAAGCTGGTCACACTATGGCTTCACAGACACTGTACCTGGGGCTATTACAGTCCTCAGACAAGCAGGTGGCAGCTCTGAGAGAGAGGAGAGAAGGAGCCCTGTGCCAGGAAGATGAGGGTCCCCCTGTCCTCAGGCTCCAGGAGTGGCCAGATGGGGGGCAGGGCTGGGACAGAGGCCCTGCAGAAAAGGCCCACGACAGACCTGGGTCCCCTATTCTCCTGCCCATGTGGGGAACCTGGGCCTGATTCTCCTCTCTTGGGGGATGGATGAAGGATTGCCTTCTGTAAATACAAGTCCCTATTTTTTTTTGGTACCAGAGATTGAACTCATGACCTCGCGCTTGCCAGGCAGGCGCTGTGCCGCTGAGCTATATCCCCAGCTTATAAGTCCCTATTGAGACCTTCTGAAGGACCCATGTGATTGTGGCAAGACAGAGCAGGGATGGAGAGGTAACAGTGAGGAAGGGACTGCCCCTGCAGCTATGGTTAAACAGTCTCCCCACTGAGACCACAGCAGCCTCAAAACCACTCCCAGCCTCAAAACCACTCTTGTGGGCTCCACAGCCAGCCATGATTCACCAACTAACTGGACTGCAGGCACAGCCCCTCTGCCCCAGCCCCACCCCAGCCCTGCAGGGAAGGGCCAAGGTCCGAGATGGAGTAGGCAAGGTGCTCAAGGAGTGTGCCCAGACCTCACACCAACCCTGCTCCAGGACCCACATTCCACAAGCTTTGGCTGGGCCACAGTGTAGGCAGCAAGTGCTGGGCACACAGAGACCTTTGTCCCTCAGATAGGAAGGCCAGGAGGCACAGGCAGGGCACAGGCCACAGGGACACAGCTCCAGCAGAAACCAGGGAGGCACCTGGTGGGCTTGAATAGTAACACGTGCAGCCATGGGTCGGGCAGGGGCCCTCTGGACCCAGCCCTGGTAGGCCCCACTCTCCCCCTCACCAGCTCCCACCAGCTTAGGGGAGATACACTTGCTCTTTTCCAGAACCACATATGCCATTTGTGTCCCCAGGATCTTGGCCAGTTACCCAGGAGGACCTAACCCACCACTGCCCTGAACCTGGACAAACTCCCTGCCACCCTCTGGCTGCTTGGCAATCATCAAACTTACTCCATCAAGCTGGCCCCATACAGATCAAACACAAATGCAGTCCTCGCCAGTGCATGGCCACTGCACCCACCCCCCTGAGCTGGAGCCAGCAGGACAGCAATGTTGGTGGGAAAGCAGCTGGCTGCCAGGGCACCAGGTCTGTGTACTGGGGTCATGCCCTCAGACCTCCAACAGTGCACACCCCACACTACCTGCAAAGGAGGTCCTAAGCTTTGGGTCAGCAGCCAGTTCTTTATGCAGGGGAGTCACACCAGAGTCAGGGTTTTGGGGCTCAGGGGCCTGCAGGACCTGCCTGCAACTGGTTTCTGCTTACTGCCTCCATTTCTCTGTCTGGAACCCAAGGAGTCCAACCAGCAGGGAGAATCTGGGCTGTTTGCTCCTCACCCCCACCCAAAGATGTCAGCAGGATCAAGGTCTCCCAGGAGGTCTGGAGGCACTGAGCCACCTGCCCTAGGAGCCTCAGGGAGAGGCTGGCTGAATCTTGAGGACATGGCCTGCTCCTGACCAGGCAGCAGCCTCCTGACTGACACTTGGGTAACCCAGCTCGCCAAGAGACCTCGGGGGTTTGAGAATGTTATGGGGGTCTTGGGGTGGTATGCACAGGGGTCTCCATCTTACCCAAGGAGTCCCAGCCCAAGGACATGCAGAGGCCCTGTCCAGCTCTGTAGCCCATGGTCCTCCAACTCAGGCCAGGTGGTCTATGTACTCATAGCAACTCTGAGCTGCAGTGACTGGGCAGTGGCATGGCTTTCTGTGGAGTAATAGCCAAGGCTGTTCCTGGGTTCAAATAGCCAGATCAGACCCACATTCAGCCCAAGGACTCCCCCCTGCACTTGAAATCTACTTCCCTTCCCCAGGACCTTTAAAGTTAATCTTACACAGCTCTTCTTCTTTATACCAGGGGCTGAAGTGTCCCCTCAGGGACTACCCGCCTCTGCCATTCCTGCATCCCAAGATTTCTCGGCAGCCTGGGCCGTGGTGTGGCCTGTCCCTGAGGTCACACTTCAAGCTCCTCAAAGGAGCAGCCCTGCAGGTGACTTCTGTTCAGGAGGGCGAGCTGACCTGGCCTGATCCAGCTGGAGACCGCACTGGGACAGGCCACCCAGGAGGGAGACACAAGACGCAGGGAGACAGAGCCTTGGACCATGAACAGGTCAGGGGCCTACAGGCAAGGTGGTGTCTTACATTTACAGAGCCAGGGCCTTGCCAGCCTGGATTGGAGACTCAAACCAGGGGTCAACTGTGAGACTGAGGACGCTGACACCCACAGCCTGGTGTGGTTTGTGGGTGCGACTTACCCACACCATCCCTCCTCCTCTTGCTCTTCTTTCTTCTCCCCCCCCCACACATACACACACATCCCTTAAGTGATTTTTCTGATGGCATTTCAGTGACTAAGAAAACAAATGAACACATTTATAGTGCAACACTGATAGAACTTCGGCTCCAAAGAATGCAGCCTGGAGCAGAGTCCATGCCTGGATGGGGTGGTCACCCCCGTCCCTGTCCTCTGTCATGGAGCTTCTCACAGGATTAAGGACACCCACATGCCTGCCCTCCACCCCTGTCACTGGCGCATTCACCTATCTACTGTCAACATCGACCCATCTGTCCATCCACCCACACCCATCACCTACTGCCACCATCACCTCCACCTACATTCCACTCTCACTGGCACATCCCTGCCTGGGCCTGTCTGTCATCCATCCCTCCACCACTTACCCATTTGTCTTCCACTGTTCCTCACTCATCCGGCCACTCACACCTTTAGCTCTCATGCCATCATCACCCATGCAACTCTTTCCTAGGGACAAGCCACCTCAAGAGCACAGCCTCCCAAAGCCCTCTTAATGCAGCTCACAGATGACAGTTTCAGCATGTGAACACAGTGCACTGGGGCTATGGTACAGGTCAGAGCAGCCACAGACGATGTCAAAGGAACACTTGTGACTGTGTCCTGCCAGCACTGTCTTCAGAGGTGGAGGTAGGCCTGATCATGCCCTGATTGCTGCTGTCCTGGGGCTGCCTGGAGACCAGTTGGCATCAGGACATGGGAACACACAGGGTCACGCAGACCCACCCAATAGCCAACAGATAGACAGTTGCTCTCCTGTGCCTATGAGGCTTCTCCCCCAACCCAGGCTCTGAGCCTCCAGTGTGGAGGCTGAATCACTGCTATCACTGCCAGAGCTGCCAATCATCCCAGGAGGTTGGCCTTGGACCTGGTCCTGCTCAGGCTTTAGCCTCTTCAGCCTGGCCCCAGTCTGGAACACCTGGTTCCCATATGGAGCAGGGTCTCACGGGCTTGGGAAGGGTGGGCCCCTGCAAATCACCAAGGCAGGGAGGGACAGGTTATGGCTGGACTGTCCTCACAGCCAGATCTGGCAGGACCACATGAGGTTTGGTTCCCCACCAGACACTGAGCTCCAAGAGGACAGGGGCACTCTTGTTCCCAACAATGCCAGGCACACTGTGGTGGACAATGAAGGGTCATTAAGTGAATGAACAAGTCCATGGAACCCACTGTCACTTGAAAGTGGTGACAGGCACTTATCAAACTACAAGGCCCTGTGCCACACTGGATGCTGTCCAAAATGCCAGTCCATTCAGCTCATCCATCAGCTTGACAGGACCCTGATTTAGTCGCCCCATGGCTGGATTGAATTGACCTGCAGGTGGAGAGTGCTGGCGGCAGTGGGGGACATGGTGCGGGAGTGCCCTAAGATTGCGTGACAGCCTGGGGACTAGGCACAGAGCTCCAGGCTCCACAATCCTCTGGTCAACAGAAGCCATGCCAAAACCACTCTTGGCTGAGAGTAGCTTATGCCATCCTAAAGACAGTGTCTGAGAGCCACCTCCAGCTGCAGGCAGGAGGCCAAAGGACCAAGATGCAACTGGGCCCCCTCAACTATCACTACCTAACAATGACATTGCTAGGTTAGAGGAGGCTTCTAGGTAGGAAAGTCCCTTGTGAATGCTAAGCTGGGGCAGTGTAAGGGCTTGGCATCATGATGGTGGTGGTGGAGAGGTAATGAAGTGTGACTCACCCAGGAGCACTGTATCCATGATGCCATGAGGCTCATGTGCTGTCTTCCCTCATGAAGGAGGAAGCTGGACCCCAGGGCCTGGCTCATTTTCCCAGGGGTGTAACAGGCCAGGTGTGTGCCAGGTTTCTGCTACAACTGTGTGCTCAGTAACAAGCAAGACTCCAAGGTTGGTGACTTTATAAGTGCTTTATTTCCTCACACCCAGGCCTGCAGGGAGCCCAGTCTCACTCAGGGCTCATGTGTCTTTGGTCACCCCTGAGTGTCACTGCCTTGCAACCTGTGGCTCCTCAGGTGTGTGTTTCTCACAGCAGATTATGGCGTGCAGAGCCAGGCCCAGATATTATGCTGATTGTGCCCTCACATCTTATCTGCTTGCAGCTGTGCCCAGGCTACTCACAAAGCCAAACCCGGGGCCAGAGACTCCAAGAAATAAGTTCTACGATCAGAAGTCTGACATGCTTCAGTAAAACAGAGAAATAGGGACCAGATGCCATCTATCTCTGGCAACACCACCAGCAGAGCCCAGATTCATGCTGCTGGCTCTGAGAACGCACTTTCCTTGAACCAATGTGTCCACGGAGACCCAGAGGGCTGAGATACGAACTCTGCCTCCCAGAGGCCAGAGACTTCCACCCTTGCCAAGTACCCGTGTGCAGTGGCCACTGAAGTGTGAGGAATTACAGTTTCTCAGCACTCTCTTCATGGAACACAGGATCTGCCCTTCAGATCTCCCCAGCTCTGGCCCAGGCCATCCTCCAGTCCATCCCTGCAGCCCCATCCTAGGGCTGAGCACATTTCACAGTCACCACCTGTCCTGCCCACAGGGGATAGAGTGGTGGGACTGTCTCTCACCATGGCCTCACAGGGGCACCAAGAGGCACTTCAAAGACAGTTTTTAAAACATGGAGACAGGACAGATAAGGAAAACGAATCTACAAATGGAGATTTGCATGCAAGCATATGGTAGGTCCCAGTGCCCGTGACCTCCTGTCTGAGCCTCACCAGGGCCTCCCCTGGTCACTTTCCCAGATACCAGAGGCACTACTGTGCACATGCACGTGTGAAATGTGTACATATGTGTACAGGCATGTACACATGCATTTGTGGTGTGTGTGTGTTGTATGCAGGTGTTACGCAAGTGTGTGGGAGCATATGCGTCTGTACATATGTGTTCATACATGCATACGTATCTGTGTGTGTGCGTGTGTGTACATGTGTGTATAGGGTATGTATAATGTGTACAAGTATACACATGGCTGTGTGCTTGTGCATGTGTACACACGTGTGCTTTGTGTACAAGTGCATGCATGGTATATGTCGTATGTACATGTGCATATGTGGATGTGGGTTTATGCTTATGCATGTATATAGTGTGTGGGTGTCTGTGCATGTGTGCCTGTGTGCATGGTGTGCATATGTGTATACATGGGTGTGATGTACACATGTACACATGTGTGTGTGGTATGTAGGCATACAGGTGTCTATGTGGCTGTGTGCCTGTGTATACATGTGTGTTCTGGTGTGTGGGCACACATGTATGTATGTGAGTATATGTGCAAGTATGCTTGCATATGTATCTGGGTGACACATGTGTGGGGTATGCAGAATAAGTGGGTCTGGGGCCATGATTGAGTGAGAATGATCAGAAGCTTCCTGCAGAGATGATTTGAGGGTGATGTGCTGGGGCTTCACTAAACAAAGGCCCGGCCTGCTGGGTGGTCTCACCAGAATGCCCACTGAGGTATGAAATTAAGTCAGATGCTGTTTCTTGGCTGAGCTGATTACCAACACTCCAGCTTCAGGGACAGGGACTTGTTCTTTTCTCCATGCCCACCCCCAAAAGGTGTCACTCACTGCTGGTGAGGCTCCATGGTCATACCAAGGACCTACCCATCACTGGGCTGACTGCAGCTGACATCCAGGGACCAACTCCAGCCTATAATCTTATATTTTACTCATCTGATCTCAGGCTGGAGAGACCCTGAAGGGGAGAGCTCAGGCCTCATGGGGAGAGTGACCCTCAGCCACCTCCTGAACCATCAAGGACCCAGGGATGGCTGAGGAGTCCACAAGGGGGCAGAGACCAGCAGAACCAAGAGGGACCTTTCGGCAGTGATAATGAATCTGGGGTGAGGGGATCACTAGAGCAGTGTGACTATGACCCTGGGAACCAGTGGGCCATGATGAGGGAGCACCCTGGGTATCCCCAAGTACCATTGTGATGACCAGCTTTGCAATGGTGTGCCAAGGGTGTTGGCAGTCAGGATGTGGACAGCTGTGCAGTGAAACATTTGCAGTCCAAAGCAGCTAAAAAGGGAAGAAGCTCCCCTGGGCTGAACCTCAACCCTCCATCTCCATGCCCTACTGGCTCTAATGCAGCTCATGGCAGGAAAGAAGTGTCTTCTCTTCTCAAAAAAAAAAAAAAATTGTTTTGCTGTTCTCAGGTGTTCTGTTGTTATGGTTATCATTAACAGTGTGTTTGAACACTCTAAAAAAGTCATGGTACTGTGATTAGGAGCAAATTCTATAACGATTATGAATTCTTGGTGGGAGTAGAAAACTCCATAGTTAGCCAGATATTTTTCTGTCCTGCTGGTGGCCTGTCCACTTTCCACCAAGGACTTCTTTCCACCACAGTGTCAAAAATGCAATATTTATGTGATGAATCTTATTTTGCTGCAAGAGGGAAACATTCTGCAAAGTTGACATTTGTGATAATATATTATGTCAGGTGAAATAGGCAAGAAGTTAATTAAAGTCAGAGAGTTAATTAATGAGATCCAGTGCACATTAACGATCATTACCTCATCTGAGAGGAGTAATTAAAGTGGCGTTGCTGGTGTTTCTGTATTCTCCTAGGTGGCATGTTGACACATCACATAAGTCACTCAACGTTGGAGAGATAACCCCACCCCCAACCCTGTGCAGCAGCTGGAACAGCTGGATGGAGCATTCATGGCAACTAGGTTTGCAGGCAGCATCACCCTGGGCCAAACCCATGTCTGGTGGAGCAGAACACCCAGAGAAGCCATGGACACTGGAAGATGGCCAGGTTTGTGACTATGGAGTTGGGAGAGAGGATAGTAAAGGCCAGCACCAGCCTGCTCTTGGCTGGGTGAGCAGGAGGATAGGAGCTCCAGCAACATCTGTGCCTGCATAAGTATTAATAGCACACTTCACTCTCCACAGTGCCCCAGTTTGGCCAGCAAATAGCATGGTCACTCCAGAGATCAGACATTTAGACTTAGGTGTCCAGTACAGGAGGACTGCACCTGTCCTCTCACTGATGGCCCACATGGCAGGCTCAGCAGGCACCAGCTAGGGTCTCAGTGAGTGGGCAGCATCAGAGTGAGCAGGGGTGTTGCCTGGCCAGCAGGTGGGAAACACAGCTCCAGCCCTCACCACAGAACCCCTGAAGGGACCACTTCCCCTGCCCTGCTCTCTCACTGGTGAAGCAGGAACTGACTGCATCCTCTCACACACAAGGCTGGCCTGAGGCTCTTGGCACGGAGGCAGCAAGGTTCTGTATGCAAAGCACTGGTACACACAGCTGTGAGAGGGGCCAGCAGAGTCAAGCACATGGACCTGGGCCTCTGTGTCCCTTCACTGGCCCTCGGCTCCCCATAATGTGCTTGGTCAGGCTCAATACACAGAGCTGGGGGTAATGGGATGTGAGAGCCCTGCAAGGGCCTGACCCTGCACACAGCTATGGTCCCAAGAAGTGGACCTCAAAGACATAGCTCAAAGTGAACCTCTAAAACAGACATGGGGGCACGAGGTGCAGGAGGATCCTCCGAGAGTGGTGTTTGCAGAAGTGTGTTTGACTGCAGCTCTGAGGCACAGCCAGCTTGGGGATCAGGTGTGGAGCACCCCAGCTGGGATGGGGGAGCGCACAGTGGGACTGCACATGGGGCTGGAGCACAAAGTCCTAGCAAGAGCCTTGAACACTAGCAAGAACTTCTGGACCTTATTTTGTGTGAGCCATGAAGACCCTTGAACAGGACAGTGGCTTTGGCAGCTACCTACTTATGACAGCCCTGCAGGGCCTCAGAGCTCCTCTAGACTTTCCTCTCTGGAAATCAGGCAACATCCTTCATGGGGCCATGGAAGTACTGCCCTGGCCCAGGGAGGTGAACTCTCCAGACAACACAGCATGCTGCTGCACACTTGGAGCCACATGGGCAAGCGTGGGGAAGACAGATGGTGCAGGACACATAACACAAAGCAAAAGGCCTCCTACATTCAAGGGGACAGGGGTACAGAAAGAAGGAGGCCCCCACAAGGTATGGGGTGCTGGGGCACAGGCATTGGCTGGGGCCTCAGGGAGGGGACTAGCCACATGGCCTTGGAGGACATCATGCAGGTACATGGCGGAAGAGACACAGACATTCAGGAGTTGCCCTGAGAGAGGAAATAAGGGTTCAAGAGCAGGAGGTCAGAGATTATGGCAGGGCCTGGTGACCTACAGAGTGGCAGCTCTCATGGGAGGCTGTAGCCACTGGGGGAGGCTAAGTGTGGGGCAGGGTGGCCTGGTGGACACTGAGCAGTCAGGGTGGATACACAGGGCTTGGGCAGCTGGTCAACCACAAATGCTTCAGCCTTGCTAGATGGCCAAGGGCTCAGGAAGGCCCAAGGTACCACTTTCCACCCCTGTTTCATCCAAGTGCACAGCCATCTAGAGTTGAGGCCTCAGGTAGAAGACTTCCTCACAATGCCCCAGAGTCAACACCTGCAGAGTGGGTGCCCAGCAGACCCAGGATAGCACACACAGCCACTTCCCTGAGGCCTGTCTCAGCTACTTGTCACTGTTGCTTTGGTTATGTGTCTCTTTGGCAGGAAAACATCTTTAGTTCTAATTTGTTATTACCTCTCTGCTCTGTGGCACCATTAAGGTTATTTATTATCATCATAATTGTTATTCAACCAGTACAACCAGGTGGAACTGAGGGCTGAGAGCCTGTCAGAGATACGGCTGAGCTGATCCTGGAACTGCCTTTCCCATGCTCCCAGCTCTGGGGCTGGTTTTCTGCTGAAGCCTCACCCCACACACCCATAGCCTGGGCTACTTCTAGCACCTTGCTCTGTCCAGCTGTCAAGCATTTGTGGCTGACCAGCTGCCCAAGCCCTGTGTGTCCACCTCCTGCTCTTGAACCTTATTTCCTCTCTCAGGGCAACTCCTTAGTGTCTATGTCTCTTCCACCATGTGCCTGCATGATGTCCTCCAAGGCCATGTGACCAGTCCTCTGCAGCGCTTGGGTTCCCCCCAAAGGAAAGCACTGACCTCCATGATGCTGCTGCAGCAGGGGAAGAGATAGAGGCCACCAGCATAATAAAAGTGAGCTTGAGGGCTGCAGCCAAGCTGGGCAGCACAACTGTAGTGGTGGGGTAGGACCACAGGAGAGGACAGGGAGCAGTGACTGCAGGGCCCTGGTGTTCTGGCAGTATGGGAGGGAGCAGCCTGTACAGGAGCAGGGAAATTGTCCTGTGCCCAGGTGCCTTGTGATGGCTCAGGAAGGCTGCCGGCTGAGCCCAGGCCTGTGACCTCCCTTACCCTCCCCCAGCATACACTTCCTGCACCTTTCCCCAGCACGCGGCTCCCCCCAGCACAAGCCTGGTCTCTGAAACATGCCTCCCCACAGCTCACCTCTCCTGTAACACTCACCTCACTGCAGCATGCGCCTTCCCCCAGCACCCCCGCCAACACACACGCTCCTCCCTATAGCTCACACATCCCCACAGGCACTCGCTTCCCCCTAGCGTGGGAGGCTGCTGGCTCAGCAAGGCCTGTGGGGTCCATCACAGGCCGGTTTCACCCAGAGTGAGCAGAAGTCCCAGGACTAGCGCCTTCACTGCAGAGAGCAGAGCAGGCAGAGTGTGGCCCAAGGCTCTGGGTTTTTCTGACTCCATAAAAACAAATTGCTGATGGTTCTGCATAATTAACAATATCTGGTAATTAGAGCTTGAACTGCGCAGGATGCATGGACTACAGGGCTTTCAAAAATAGCAGCACACACTGCACACACACGTGCACACTGGCTCATGTGCACATGAGCACTCCCAGGAGGGCAACCACAGAAGCCCCAAGAGAGGTGAGGGCACCTCCTAGTCTTTAGGTCCTTTGGGTGTTGGAGACATATCTGCCCACAAGCAAAGGCTGAGAGGCAGAGGAGAGGAGGGCTAGAGAGGGAAGGAGGAGAGCAAACCCCACACCTGGAGATCAGGACCTGGCTTCACCTCACCCCTCCCCCTTTAACTCCTTTCTCTACTCACCACATTCCACAAACCTGGCACCTTTCACTTGGGGACCTCTGACCTAAACTCCTGCCTTTGCCAGCTGCTTCCACTCAGTCTTGCAGGGCCAACCCTGTTGGCCCCTCCCTGTGAAGCCCTCACTGTCTGCCCTGGTGCCCTTGTGTCCCCATCCAGCATTTCCCTGGGTCTGAAAACGGTATACACGCCTCGTTCCCCACCACATGGTGAGCCTCACAAGCCAAGAATGGTAGGGCAGTTGCTCCCGCAGGCACAGGATTCAGCTTAGCCTGGGAAGTCCCGTGTAGTGTGGTACTTTTACAGTTTGGATCCTGTGTGCCACTGCTGGCCTTGGCTTGGTCCGCTGAGCAAGCACAAGGGTGCCCCACACCAGGGCCTTTGTACCTGCTGTCCCTCATCCTGGGGTCTTCCCCAGATGCCTGCATGGCTCACTCCTCCTTATCACTCAGGACTCAGCTGGAATGTCCCCTCCTCAGGAAGTGTCCCATCACCCCGCCCCCACCCTCCAGCAGACTCCCTGTCACTTTCCATTGGCAGCCCTGTTTTGCTGTCCTCACAGCACTCTGCATGCTAAAATCATCCTGCATAAGCATGGTCTGTGCCCAGCCACTCCACTTGGGTGTGCAGTGGCAGGCAGGGCCTGGGCTCTCTTCTCACTCTACCAGCGTCATCAGCACCCACAGTGATAGGACCCTCCTCACGGGACCTGGGGGTGGCGCTGTCCTTGGGGTGAACAGCACTTGTGCCTCACTCCCAGAATGTGCCTTGCTCACCCCTCCACCTGTCAGGGCCCTTCCAAACCTCAGAGGGCTCAACCCAAGCGTCCCTTCCCTCGTGAGTGTGAAGCTCGCCCTTCACCGCCTTCTGCCTCGGTGTGGAGGGCAAGGAACACCCAAGGCCTCCCTAGAATAATCAAGACAAATCAGTGAGGGGGTAGGCAGTCATCACGAAGTCCCCCCACCACCACCGTGCTGCAATCAGACACTGAGGCTCTCCTCTAGAGGCCAGAGGACAGGATGGAGGCCCAAGAGCCAGCGTCTTCTGGAGTCTTGGAGGAGCTCATTCCTTCTTGGGGCCATTACTCCAGTCACTGACTCTGTCTTCATACACCCCCTTTCTTGTAGGTCTCTGTGTGTCCCTTCTGTCCTTCATAAGGGCGACATCACTGGGCACCCTATTCCTCATCTCAAAGTCCTTAATCACATGTGCAAAAGCCCTTATTCCAAAGAAGTTCATAGGCTCTGAGGCTCTGGTTGGACAAATCTTTGAGGGGGGACCATTCAACCCATTGCAGGCCCAGCAATGGTGGCTGCTGAGGAAACACAGATGGGTATCAACTTCTGTAATGCCGGTCAGTCTGGCCCTCCCTGTCTGTGGTGATGGATAGTGGTCCAGCCACACCCACCCTCTCTGCTCACTCCTCTGACCCTAAATAACCAGCAGAGCAAAGGGCTATGTCACTGCTGCTGCTGAAAGGGAAGACCCCAGGAGGATGCCAGAGCCCAGGAGGGCCTCGGTCATCACTCTGGACCACTGGGAGTGAAGAGGTCAGGCCACAAGGGCACCTTTGTTCTGTCTTCTCTTGGGTACTTCCAGAAATGAATGTTCTGATTCAGAACTGGCTGGCCCAATTTGGGGCTCAGTTTGGAGCCTAGCTATGTACAACTCCAGGAGCAGCAGGGTGACCTCAGACCTCATGGCTCAGCCTCTGATAGAGAACCTGGAACAAACAGATTCTTAGGCTTGGGGCGATGACCTGTAAATCCCTGCACACACTAGCCTGGTTCCTGCCTTTCCTCCTCCGCAGGTCCTGCCCAGCCAAACTGTGTCAAGAGCCCACCCAGCTGCCCTAAGAGCTGCCTGGGGAACTTTTAAATGATGGCTTTCCCAGAAGATTCTGACTCTGTTGGTCTAGGTGGATCTGGGCAAGGGAGCTGAAAAGTCTCAGAGACTGAAATGGAGGGTGTGTATCAGGGGCCAGTGCAGGGACTTATACTCAGGGCTTGCAAGGGAATAGGTTTAATACAGGATGCATAATAGGGTTATTTTATAATATTCACCCAAAAAGTCAAATGCAGAAGAATGCAGGAGATCTATCTATGCACTAGAGACCCAAAGAATCCAGCTGAGGGCTTGGATCCTACAGCAATGTCCTGCACAAGTCCAGCTGACAACCTGGAGCCTGTGGTAACATCCTCCACAAGTCCTGCTGGAGGCCCAGAGCCCATGACAATGTCTCATGCAAGTCTGTGTCAAGGATCTGCACTGGCAAGGCCCAAAGGTCAGCAGTGGAAGCCAGAGAGTCTGCGCCAGTGGGGTGAAGAATCTGTGCCAGCAGGCTGAGGGATCTGCACTGGAGCCAGGAAGCAATGCTCAAGTAAGGGCCAGAGCTCCCCCGAAAAGAACCACAGCCATCCTCAGCAACAGCGAGGACCTGAGCTCCTCTGACAATAAGAACAACTGAGTTCATATCAGGAAAACCAGTATGACAAGCTTCTCCAGGAGGGTCAACACCACACCATCTTCCCCTCCAGTTCTCCTTTTATATTGTTGGCAACAATCATCAGGTGGGCCTTCCCCACCCAGAACCACGCTGACTCAGTTCAGCTGGATGTTACAAGTTGACCATTAGTTAATCCACTACAGGATTGCATCCACCCACGTGGAGGGAGTGGCCTGTGTAAAGAAGAGGGGGCAGTACTGGTCACCCAGCACATATGCATGTCTGACAAACCCAGTGAAAGTTCAAGAACCACCCACTGAGGACTCCCGGACAGACTGTGAGTGTCCTTCCCACAGGAAAGTGGACCTGCAGGGAGAAAACACAGGTGGCAGGAGGAGGGGCCTACTGGGGCTGGGGGGTCAGGGGGACACCTGGGCCATCATCTCCCATGGGTTCTGAAACCTTCAGCTGGAAAAGGCCTGGCAGCAAACACGGCACTGCAGGAAGAGGGCAGCTGCTACTTGTGAAAGTGATTTGACATTTTCTGGTGTGGTGTGAAGCTGGCAGCTTAGCCCCCAACCATGTTTATTCTTCACTTCCCTGGGACATGCTCATGCATAGCCAAGAAGATTTAAAATGTTTATGCATGATGCGGCCGGAATAAAGCCAGCCAAGTCATCATTATTGCTGAGTGCCAGGATGCTCGCAGTAAGTGGGTCCTCCCAGAAATCACAGAGAGAACCTCAGACATCTAGGGCACTTAGAGTAGGAATTGGGTGAAGAAGCAGCCCCAGCATAGCTCACCCAGGTGGATGCTGGGACAGCCCTGCAGACTCCTTGTCCTTTCTTCACAGGTCCAGAAGGGGCTACCAGGCCACTCCCCTGCCTGCCTCCACTCAGTGTGGCATCCTTTCCTCTGGGACAGACAGAGAGGATGCCAGCATCTGTCACCTACTGACTCGCACCTGAGCTAGGTGTGTGTACACCCATTTTCAGCCAGGACCCAAGCAAAAATCAGAGAGGGAAGATCTGACCCTTGTCTCTTAGAAAAAGAGGCAGCTTGGGTCTTCAGGCCAAAGATGACAGGACGGGGAAGAGATAAGGACTGAGTGGAGACAGCCAGTGCAGATGGGAATGTGGTGAGGTCCCCATCACTGTAAGGGTCCAAGGACATTGTGGAGCACCCAGATCTGCTGCTTATTTGGTGACCTCCTAGAGGTTCCTGGTCTCTCCCTGCCTCAGCTTCCTTCAGCTATGACATGGGTACAATCCCAGCACCAGCTTCTGCCGGTGGGAGGAAATGGTGAATGATATGAGCCAGTGGGTTAATGGCAGTAATCTCTCATCACAGCGCCTGGCCACAGCAAGTTGTCCTCCTCAGCCTCCTCCCCACCCTTCTTCACCCCTACCTGCCAGGAAGGTGATGATAGGGAGCACAGAGGGAGCCAGAGGTCAAAGTATCAAATGCTCCAAGAGAGGTAGAAGCGCTTCACAAGGCAAAGATTCCTAGTAGAAATCGACATCTTCAGAGTTCCAAGAAAAATGATTTTTCCCTCAGACTCAGGCCCATCTAAGTTGCTGCACACTGTGTGCAGAGTACAGACACACTACGAGCTCACAGACACTTGGCCCCAAGCAGCCATTCTTAGGAAGCACCTACAGGATGTGTTTCAGCAGAACAAGGGAGAAAAGGATGAAGAAAGAATATGTTCATTCTGAAAAACAGGGAACTTATCTCAGGAAAAGGGATTTCTTGGCCTCTGGGTTCATGTTGTGCTGGGGTACCGTCTTTGCCCCTCCACCATGGACCTCAAAGGCCTTTTCTATCTGTAAGCTGAATCCTCCTTCTCTGGAAAATCTCATGTTATTTCTTGGCTAATTTCCTACCTGTTTTTCATGTTTGTGCTTTCAGGGACTTGGAAGTTGAATTTCCTTAATTGATTCTCTAATTTCTTGGGGTTTGTTCCCATTTTTCCATGCAGTTTCTATCTTGTGTTTCTGAGCCAGTTTCCCCACCTCCCTCTTCCATCGCTCCCCCGTTGACTTGCTGGTTTCTGCTGCCCTGCTCTGGCTGCCTGTCCGTGGTGCATCCCAGGCTCACCTGTGGACCCAGGAGCGAGGGGCCTGGGGTGGAGGCAGCCATTCTCTGCTCCCTGTAGACACTCTTCTCCTACCCTCTTCCCTTTCCTGCTCCCCCTGACCCAAGTGAGGACACAGGACCTTCTCTATAAATCCTGAGAGTGCCAAGAGCCTGTGACACATGCTCAGATAGACTTTGGTAAACTCAGACAATCCCAGACTCTGTGACCACCGCTGCCCTCTGGCACTTATGGATGAGATTCCGGAGAGAAGACATCACCCTGCTTGGCCCTGCCCCTCTGTCTCATGGACCAGGGTCCTGCAAAACGACAACTGGAGCATCCACCTTCCAAACCCTGGTCAGCCAAGTACCCACAAAGTCAGACTTTCATCCACCTTTCAGTCCTTGCTGCTCTCCGAGCAAGGACTTTCCTACGTAGGAGTGAAAAATGTCCCTGTGCCTTATCTTTGTACATGGGTTCCCATTTGGGGGGTGACAAGCTGCCAACAGCTCATCTCACTACTGTTAACTAGAAACCCCAGCAGGTCTCCAGGAGGAAGTTCAAGGGAAACCCTGGCTTGGCTGGGATGGAGGAACAGTGCTGAAGATGATGTCTCATTAATGGCAGCAGGTGACTGCCTTAGGTCCTGGGGGCAACAGAAGCCCCTCAACCAGGTCATCACAGGAATCTGTGCTAAGGAGCTACTTACAGTGGCACAGGTCAGCCAGGGAGCCTCAGTAAGGGCCATGATGTGTTCAAGGACTAGTGGCAGCTAAGAGATGCCACCACAGCTAGTACCACCAGGATGAAGGTCAGAAAGCATTGCCAAGATCCAGAGAGAGCAGCATGGGGAGGCTTCCTGATAGGCAGAAAAGGAACCAGGGGGTAAACATCCCCCACACCTTCCTCCTGTCCTCCAGGCAGTGCCTACCACTTGCAGAACCCACCAGAGATGAGAGGGAAGGGGCATTAATACATTCCTTAAAGACACAGGAAGCTGAAAGTGGGTCAAAAAGGTCAGAGGGAGATGATCCAGGCCAGGATGGTGATGGTGATGATGGTGACCATGGTACAGAAGGTGGGGTGGTAACCATGGTGATGGTGATAGAGATAATGGTAACCATTATCATGTGAGTGGTAGTGCCCATGGTGATAGAACCATGGTAACCATGGTGATGAAGGTGGTAACCATGGAAATGACAGTGGTGAAAATGGTAACTATTGTCATATAGGTGGTGGTAACTATGGAAATGGTGATGGTAACTACAGTGGAGGTGGTGGTAGTAACCATGGTGATAGTGGTTATTGCGGTTGTAGTCATGATGATGCTCGTGACAGAGTGTTCCCAGGATTGCCTTTAATGGGATGATGGAATTGTCAGCCCTAAGGTCCTCAAGCCAGTCCCCAGCCAAGCTACACAACTCTCCAGCACAGGCTTCAGTGTGGGTGAGTGACCCTAGGCACACAGCACATACCAACCTCTGCCCACCATGGCCAACACCACCCACAGACTCCACAGGAAGAGGCAAGGCCACAGAAGAGGGAACCAGAGCCTGTTGGGAAGGTGGC
Organism: Erethizon dorsatum; assembly: GCA_028451465.1. Classification (NCBI taxonomy): domain Eukaryota; kingdom Metazoa; phylum Chordata; class Mammalia; order Rodentia; family Erethizontidae; genus Erethizon; species Erethizon dorsatum. The sequence continues at coordinate 67,820,794 of CM051828.1, read as the reverse complement.
CTGGCTGCCATGCTGCAGACCCTGCAGCCTCCTCCACAGCCTCCCCCACAGCCTCCCCCACAGCCAGCGCTGCCACTAGGTCCTCCTGTCTGTAATTGGAGGCTGCTTAATTAGAGCCAATTTGCTTTGAATCTAAACAGTGATTACTGTCATGTGCAGGCATTTGGGACAGTGGTGAATACCCCCCCAAACTCCCAACAAGGAGAGGATGGGTGTCATCGGTACAGCAGTGCCCTCAGCTCCCTGGAGTCCTGGTGCGGCTGACTGATCCAGCTGTTCAGTCCTGTGCCATAAGGCAGCTGGGAAAGCAGGAGCTTCAGGTGCAGGGCAAGCAGAGAAAGTCCTCAAGCCCTTGGCTGGGGTGACCCCCAGAAAGTTACTTCACTACCAGAACCTCTGTTCCCCTGCACTCGCAGGGGATGGTCCAGGCTGCCTCCTCACAGGGCTGTGCATATAAATGAGGCATCACTGTCCCCACAGGAGCCTGCAGACTGTAGGGGGTGAGGGACCACATCTGCCTTTCCTCTGGCCCAAATCAGCTGCACTTACTGGTCTGACAAAGATCACCACACATCCATTAACCCCTCGCTGATGAAATTTTCCCCACAGTGACCCCGGGCTGCCACATACCCAAAGGTTCTGGCAGGGCCTGGCCCAAGCCTCAGAGGGCAGGCAACTTGACCACCAGAGGTCAAGTGAAACCTGGTGCACTTGCAGCTGGGGAGGCCCAGGGGATCAGGCAGATGGTGGTGTTCTCCAACCTCGATCTGATTTCCACCCTGGGGATCATCTGAGCTGCCAGCCATGGGCTGGGACCACTGTGTCTGCTTGAGAGGACAGTGTGGGAGCTCTGCCTCCCCACTGTGAGGCTGAGGATAAGCATTCCCTCTTCACTGACCTGGGTGCCCAGGTTAGGGTCATCGGTGTGACATAGGCCATCCAGGCACACCTGGAAACAGAAAAATGACAACTAGCATTGGACAGGGAACACTTATCTTTAAAAGTTATTTGTTGTTTACCTAACATTCAAATTTACCTAGGTGTCCTTCAGCCTTAGCTGACAACTCTACTCTGGGGTCTTGCATCAAACAGGAGGCCCTCATAGAGGAACAGACCTTTCCCCATGGGAACCCCCAAACGACAGGCCAACTGTTCTCTGTCAACATGATTGCCCACAGTGGGGTCTTATCTCTCCTGTTGGACTGAGCACCCCCAAAATGAGACATGCCTCCATCCCCATAACCTGGAATGCCCTTAAATGTCCATCTTACCAAGCAGGGTTGCTCTGCAACCAGACAGGTGCAGGCACAGGAGGACATGAGCCTCCTTAGCAAGGAACTCCTGAGTGAGCCCCTAATCCCCTTTCACCTTGGGGGCAGTAGGGCGGGAGGTTTGCTAGCATCCCAAATGTCTCCACACCCATGGTCCCCTGGGAGCTCAGCCACTGTCCCTGCCCCTTCCCCCACCTCCTTCCCTACCTTCAGAGTCTGGGGTCTGAGAGGCGCTCTCTCGGGATCATAATCCAACATTGATTTTCTCCGATTTCATCAACTCCCTCACTGCAGGAGCCCCTACCCAGCCCCTCACTCCAGAGTGAATCAGCTCTGACCTTCAGCTCACTCCCAGCAGCGAGACGCCCTCGAGTCAGGAGCCTGACACCTTTCCCTGCTTGTTCTGGAGCCCCTGCCTTCCCAGCGGCCCCATGGCATGGGGCTGAGAAGCTGGACCAGTCAGTGACAGCAGCGCTCCAGGAAGCTGAGGGTATCCCTGCACCCATGGCACCCATCCTCTCCTCCCTTGGGAGTTTGTGGGGGTAGTCACCACTGTCTCCTGACTGCCTGAGCATGACAATAAACATTGTTTGGGTCCGAAGCAAATTGGCTTTAATTAAGCAGCCTCCAATTAGAGAGTGGAGACCTAGTGACAGCACTGGCTTCAGAAGCACTGGCTTCAGAAGAGGCTGTGGGGTCTGCAGCATGGCAGCCAGGCCACCCTCCTGTCAGGCTCTGGTTCTCTGGCCCAGTCTGACCAACAGGAAGCTCTTCTCTGAACTACACCTCACTGTGGTTTCCATGCCCCACCCCAAAACACTGAGCTTCCTTCAGCTCTCTGAGCTCCAGCGTCCAAGGTATGTCACAGCCTTTGGGCCCTGAGGATAGGAGCAACACTTCCCCCATCCACAGGCTCCCTCCAGGGCCTTCTGGTAACATGGGCATGACAAGCTCCAGGTTGAGTGTGCTGGTGTAGATCCTACTTGTCAGCCTTGCTACGTCCTGAGAGATCCCAGCATCCTGGCCCCAGGCATGCCCTGGGGAAACTGCTGACTTGTTAGCTGAAGGCCCCAAGAATCTGCAGGGCAGGGTTCAAGAGTGGTGGGAGGGCAGGAGCCCCAGAGGGACTGGCCAGGAGTTCCCCAACAACTAGGACAGGATGGGCCTAGAGCCCCCCACACCCAGTGCACACATCCCAGACCTAAGTACACAGATTTCAGCCGCAGCCCCAGCTCATATCCACTTGAGCCTCCTCCGGAGTCAGGTGAGGCCTCCTTTCAGAAAGAAGAGCCAAGCAGCCAGGCACTTTAGCTCTGTGTGACTCAGCTTAGCTCCACTGGCACCACTACACTGGCTCCCAGTTCAATTCCTTGTGATGCACATCCTTCTTGCCTGTGCCACCTCACCAAATTCCGCCTCATCTGTGCAGGACCCTTGCAATAACCTACGTCCAGTGTGGACATCCACCATGAGGAGACACTTTATCCTCTGGGGCACAGGCCAGTGGCATTTCAAGGTAGAGTGATTCAGGGCTGGATGGGTTCTGTGTCCAGGGCTGAGGTTCAGGATGTGGGGCCTGAGTCACTCAACCTTGGAGTCATCTAGGTGGCCACCCCAAAGACAAGGGAGCAGAGTTCATGATGACTCAGAGCACAAGGACACAAGCTCTAGACAAGAAAACCCAGGTGCGTCCCTATTCAAATCATGCTGGACCTCGGTTTTCTCCTCTGAAAATGGGTACAGTATCACCCCTGACATGAGAGACAGGGTGGCTGGCTGGTCCCAGATGACTCTTCACTGCAGATAGACTGAGCATGGTGGCTCTCCCATGCTTTTCCCCACCCTGGTGAAAGGCCCAGAACTGACTCCCCTGGACCCAAGTCCCTTCTGTGACTTTTAGGACCAGGCATAGCCTGAGTGAGCTGCGTGGCTGCCAAAGCTCAGAGGGGAGACTCAGGGGCTGCTGGCCACCAAGCCTCCCAGGTGAGGAAAGGCAGTTTGGAGAGAGAAAAGGGAGGGGTGTTCAGAGGCAGGATCTCCGGGGGCCAGCTTCTCTCCTAGGAGGCCACACCTTGCCCAAGGGGAAAGTGCTTGCTGGGCCTCTGCCAGAAGTCACCGTGTCACCACCACTCCAGACACCCACAGCCTGCACAGCTGTGCCCAGTGTTTGTGCAGACCCCAGATGCAGGGAAGACAAGGCTCATAGCCCAGGACAGCCCAAGCATTCAGTCAGGGCTGTGCTTAAGAGGTTTTAAGGATCTCAGCCACAAAGTTCTCCTGTTAGAAACTCCCTATCCTGGCCTCTGTGTGGCCTGACTGTGGCCCACCATCCTCCCCACTGCAACTACCAGAGCTGTCCCCCTGAACCAAAGACCACAAGCCATCCATCCTCCTGACTAAACCTGGCCATGGGTGCCCCAGACCCCGGACAAGCCACTCAAGGCTCCTGCTGGCACCACCTTGTGCCAACCACGCTGAGCAGCATGCCCTGCCACCTCAGAGTGCTATGGCACCCTCAGGCCCCAGACCAACTCATCACCCCAAGCCCGCTCAACATCCTGTGCCTTTGCACCTGGACCTCATGTGGCTTCCCTTGACATAGATGCTGGCTTATTCCAGAGCTGATGCCTGGCTAGACCATGGGGTGGGAATGAGGCTGGTAGAATAGACAGGAGGGGTTGGTAGAAGCCATCACCACCATAGGCAGCTAGGGTCAATTCACTAGAAAGTTGGGAAGCCCTTTCCATCAATGTAGCTCTGCGGCTGCTTCTGCTCCTGGACTGTGAAACCCCAGCTCTTCCAGCCCGCTGGGAGGTAACACAGCTCAGGGTCCAGGAAAGAGGGGTAACTCAGGGGCCGTATGCTAAGGCCAGCAGCTGAGGGGGCAGTGACATCTCAGCAGCTGCCCTCTCCCCTAGTGCCACTTACACAAGTGCACACATTCTCACACAAACACACATACACACATACCTCCTATAGGCATGCACACACACCTGCCCACAGGACAACAAGCTCCTCTTCTGGGGTGTTCAATGCCCCACCCCCACAGTGACATGGCTCCCACTTCAAACACCTTGGAGCAGTCACTGATTGGATGATTTGCAGCGCGCCACCCCTGGGACTTCCCGCACCTGGCACAGTGATAGTGTGTGCTGCTCCATGAGCAAACTGACCCAGCAGTTAAGGAGTTAATGGGAGGCTGGCCAGTAGCGTCCAGCTCTCCAGCCACTGAGAAGAGTAGGCAGCCACTGTGCAAAGTCTGAGCCCACTTGGCCTTGGGGCAGAAGCCAGGCCTGTAGGTCCCTGAGTGTCAGGGAGGCAGGGCCCCACTTTCCAATCGGGAATAGGGAAATGAGTTCCTTTCGATCAGGGTGAGAGAGAGGGGAGCACTTAGGAAGGAGAAATTACAAAATTCTGAATAATTGCCTCTTAAAAGCACTTTAAATCCCTGAGGTGAGAGGCCCCTTCAGTTTAATTGATTTTCAGGCACCAAATCCTTGGGCACCAAAACAACAGTGGTGCAGGAGAGGGTCCTGGCCAGTTCCCCAGAGCCTGCCACCCTCTGGCTCTGATCAGGTCAGAGACCAGGGCCAGCCCAGTCCTGCCCACCTCTGCTAGACCCAGTGGGGCCCATAGCTGCTCACACTCCAGGCAAGCAGAGTGTTTATGAGACATGTGATGACCAATAGCAGCCATTTTCCTGCACAGGGACAACAAACTCTCACTGTGGTGGTCCTCTTGCACAGGGTACACATGCCCTCAGCCATGTTTCTCACCAGGACAGGGTTTCTGACAGCCTCTGGGAACTGCTGTTGAGCTCAGTCCAGGAGAGAGACAAAGCAGGGACTATAACAGTGAGGACCATGGGGGAGCTAACATGAGGTCAGGTTGGGGTGATCACAGGAATCTGCCCAGACAAGCTGCGTTGGCCTGTGAGAGGTTCATAGCAGCACAGGTCCCCAGGTTGGAACCCAGGAATCTCTGTGGCTGTGACTTGCATGGGGTTGCAAAGAGCCAAGTTGGGCTAGGATCAATGCAGCTAGTGGCCAGCCCAGCTCTCTAGGTCCTCAGCAGCTTTCCTAGGTTGGACCAACAAAGTCAATCTCTGATTTATTTTGATGATTGATAGTGAAGATGATGAAATAAAAGTATTATAAATGTAATCTGGAAGATACAGCTATAGTTTGGGCAACAGGAAGGAAGTTAACATGGCTTCCAGTTAAATAGGGCTGGGCCAGACAAAACTGCATCAAGTCGGATCCTGAGAGAAGGTCAGAAAACAATTTCCAAAATGTAGACTGATCATGTTTGCATTCCTTCTTCACACTGGCCACCTATTTCCTTTCAGGAGTAGGAGATTCTCACTCTAGGAAGACAGACCACATATAGAACTAGTACTTTTTCAGAAATGGAGAGTATGTCTTATTTCTCTTGGTAAATTGTCTTCCTTTCCCATCCCTCCATCCCACTCTGGATCAAAAAGGTGTCTAGCATACAATAAATACTCAAAAAACAATGGATGGGTGGATGGGTGGATGGATGGATGGATGATGGATGGATGGATGGATGGATGGATGGATGGATCCTAGTAGTATATTCCATCCCTACTACAATCCCTGCATGGCCGACTGGGGGCAGTGGTCCAGGCAACTGTTCAGGTCAGAAGAAAAGGAGCTGCTGTTTCCTTGGTGATGTCCAGCCAGACCTCCGATGCCCTTGTACAACCTCTTATAAACCACCTGGGTTCACTGTGCCGATGTCCACTTTGACTCTCCAGATCCTCCTCTATAGGACACCAGCACAACCATTTTAGCCAAAGCCCTCCAAACTGTCACCCTGGCTCTTCCCTTTGCTTTTAGGAACCCACAAACTTGACTATGACCTGCCTTTCAGTCCTGGCTCTTGTTTGTCTCCTGTATTTTCAGAATGTCTCTGAGGGACCCCTCCTTAATTTACCCAGGTGCCATGGCACTGCCTCACCCACACTCCCATCCCACCTTGTGAAACCCTGGTACCCATCCAAGTCCCTCCACACATACCTGCCATGCAGAAACCCCACCACCACCCACACACATAGCTGGAGTAGAGCCACTCTGCTCTGAATGCTCTAGCCAAGGCCCCCAGGAAGAGCAAGTAGGGAAGGCTGTGACCCAGAGATGTGGGGATCTCAGCCCAACCTGGAGCTGCATGCCTAGCTTCTGCCTGTGATGAGGGGCAGCTGGCTGCCTCAGTATCATAAGCAGGTGAAGAGGTCAGCACCACTGTGAACTCATCAGATGCCCAGGCACCATCACCTCCACTCTCATCTGCGGTCATACAAGAAGTGAGAACCCAGTGGAGCTGTGCCTTCACAGGATAACTCAACAGCTCCCATGGGGTCTGTGGGCACCCAGCTGTTTACACCCCAGCTGCCTGTTCAACCTCCGAGCAAGGCACCTGAGATAGGCTGCATTTCTGCAGCGCTGGGGAGCACTGGGCAGGGGAAATCCTAACACACGCCTCATCTAGGATGCCTGTCACCCAACCTGCCACTGACCATGATCATCCCTTCCCTCTCTAGCACCAGGGGCCCCCAGCAGGAGGTAGCCTGGTTTCCACATGAGGCTTTCAGAACCCAGAAAGGGAAGGAACCTGCTCCAAGTTGCCCATTATGAACCAAAGAAGCACAACTGCTCCCCTCCAAGGTTTACCCAGGGTAGAACTCCACAATCCCAGAGATAAGGCCAGGACCAGCCCTGGCTCCCTGGTCCCCATTTGTCTTTTGGCCCCCACACTTTGTCTCACTTAGAAGGATTGCATGAGCAATGTGATGCCTCCTGTCTGCCCTCAGAGAGTGCAGGGAGGTTCATGGAGCAGAAACTCAGCAGGAAAAAAGGCGAAGGCCAGAATCTGCTCCCAACGCTGGCTCAAGCATGCCACATGGCTTGGGGTGATCTGTGTAGCCTCTCTGATCACCACTATTGTTGTCAGCCCCACAGTTTGACTCCCAGTGCTGTCCTTTAATACCTGTGGGACCATGGGCCTTCTAAGCCTCATTTTCCCTATTTGTGAAGAGGGGTAAAAGTGAAAGGTCCACCATGGCTGAGAGCACTGCAGGAGCTAAGCCACATGCAGGGTGATAGAGAGCCTGGCATACAGTATGCAGTCATGCCATCCCGGGGTGGCTCAATCTTGAAGAAGGTAAGATGGAGTTGAAGGGCCAATGGGACACAGGACCAGCAGATGTGTGGCCATGATGAACTGAGAGGGACTTGCAGCAAGCAAAAATGTGGTCTGTCCTCACTTCCCACTCCCAGAGGTGAAGGAGAGCCCCAGGTCACTGTAGACAAGACTTCATGGCTCTGTGGCCCCATGGTCCTGCTCACCCCTCCTGAGCTCAGCATCCCCAAAAGCCCTGTAAAGCTGACCATTTGGCAGAGACAGAGATGAAACAGAGAGTTGAAGGGCCTGGCAGGCTCCCAGGAGGGGTAGCAAGGTGAGCCACAGACCTGACTACCTCCCCAACCCAGGAGCCTATACCCTAAACCCCCACTCAGTAAGCCCCAAGACTCACTGCCTTGGCCTACTTTGGCTGCCCCTTGCTGGTTCCCACTTCTTGTGAAATCATGGTAGCCGGAGCTCATGGGTGTGAATAATCAGAATCTGCTTCCTATTTGAACACATTTGCCATTTTCTGCTGATAAAGCCTCATGAGTCCGGCTTAGAAGAGCCTTAAGAATCCTGGCTAAAAAGCCAGAAACTGCAGCAGCCCCTGCTCACTTGTGTCCTGAGGTTATAGGAACAGGAGTCATAGGAACATGAGAGTAAAAGTGCTGACCCATAATGCTCATCACCACACTGCACAAGGGCCATGGCATGGTGTCTGCAGCAGCCTGGTGGAGGAGGCCATAAGGAGGGCTCCAGGAAGGTTCCATGGCTCCTGGAAACAGTGCTGCCCCCATTGACAGGTTTATTCCTAAGCTAAGTCTTTCACCCTCTGCTTTCCCAAGTCATCCTCATACTTACTGATGTCCTGTGTGTAGCAGTGTGACAATTGCCAGCCGTCTGGCTTCTCTTATTCCCCAGAAAAGGCTGTTGTTTCCACTCCTTTATTCTTGCATGGATCAAGAAACTTGCAAATGTGCTGATTTTCTCTTCCCCTCCTGCCTGTATGTGTTTATTTTGTCACTGTGTTGCCAAGGAGCCAGCAGGAAAGGGACAAGAAGAGCCAAGCCACTCTACCCTGTCCTATCATGACTCCCTGGTACCTACAGGAGCCCTGAGCTGGGGACAAAGGCTGAGAGGCCCCCACAGGGGGGCTGGTGACATTACCCATCCCCTAAGTCCTCAGCCATGCACCAAGGAGTGACTGTGGTTGCCCTGGCCCCAGTGGCCCCTCCTCATCTACTGGACTCTCCATCTAAGGCTGTCTCTGCTTCCCCCAGAGCCTGCTTATGAATTTAGTGTGTCCAGAGGGCCTCCCTGGCTTCTCCCCTGGGGACCACTCCAGGCTCCTACAGGGCCCAAAGCAGCCAACATCAGTGCTATCCCCTGGCTCACAGGGAAGACATTCAGGCTCAGAGAGACAAGGGAACTCGCTAAAGCCAAGCCAGATTCCTGCAATCTGAGGGTGGCAGGGCTGGGGTGGACATTGCTGCTCCTTGGTGCTCCTGCTCAGGCCCAGGACATAGTGTGGACATTCCTCCCCAGGACTGACCAGCCCCAGAGCCCCCCAATCTCAGCGTGCTTGATTGTACTCATCTGGACACGCTGGGAAGATTCAGGCCTGTTTTGTATTCTGCAGTGTATGGGAAGGAAAAAGGAGGTCATTAAATGTCTAATGAATTAATAAATTAAGGACAAGTAAATGAGCAATGTTCTCTTTGTCTTAAGCACTTTTCTGCAGAAAGTATCACATCTGCATTAGCAATGACAACAAAAGTCCAATACCAAGAAGTAGGAAGAAAGAACAAGTCACTCAGAGCCCCACCCTCAAGGATGACACACAAATTATTTTTAATTTTTGTCTAGGCTTAGCTTTTTCTTTTTAAAAAATTCATTGTTGTGACTGTATTTAATTAAACCCTTGATGGATGATTCCTGAGAGAGTATCTTCTTCAGGAATCTGCACATCCAGCTGAGGGTCACCTTGAACCCAGGGCTACACCATGGAAGTTTCCACTCAGAGCTCTGTCCAGGGCCTCCCCGAGTTACATGTCCAGAGGAGTCAAGAGGGGCCTTCTCGTGGAGGACCATCTGGGTGCAAACCCGCAGAGATGCCAGCCAAGACATTGCTGCAGGCTCAGAATTGGATGGCCACCTGACATTTCAGTTCTTTGTTTGCTGCAGCAGTCCGATTCCAGCGAGCACAAGAGTGGAAAGGTCTCTAACATGTGCATGTCTGCAAACACGGCGGGACTCAGTGTCAGGGCCAGGCACCATCTGTCCTCCTAGCTCCACAGATTCATTTTATTCTGTTTCTGACACTCATAGAGGAGAAGTCAGAGGACAAGCCCACGTCTAGTCATTAACACATAGCCCAGTTTTTATTTTTCTGTCCCCAGATATTTACTAAATTCTTTTTAAAGCTCCTGCCAGAACACACCTGGAAGTTTGGTTCTTCTTGCACATGCATGTGTGCACAAGCACACACTGCACACGCACAGGTGCGCACTCAGAGCTTGTTCAGCTGTGTGGTTTCCCTGCCCTGTGTTTCGGTTGCCCCTTCTATGCAGATGTGATTGTTTCTGCCCAGAGGCCTTCTGCAATCTCGGACTGAGTCTACAGCTTTCATTCCTGGTCTCTGCCCTGTGATGGAGGTGCGAGGTCCATCCACTTCCACATCAATGACAGTGTCCTGCCCTGTGCCGCACCCAGCTGCCCCAGCACAGGTTCTGACCTCTCCTCCTTCACTTGGCAGCACTTGCCCAGGCCTCTCACCACAGAGAGAGGAGAGCACTCAGGGCGCTGCCAAGGCCTGTGGGACCAGTGCCCTTCACAGCCCTCTCTCCCTGGTGTCCACTACACCCCTGTGAACCATGGTGGAAAGCGAAGGATACACACTCTGTTCCTGCAAATAATATTCTAATATAATTGTGTCCCCAATGATCCACAAGGCATTATTTTACTAAAAATCATTTCATTTTCTGAAATTCAGATTTACCAGGGTGTCCTGTTTTTATTTGCTAAACATGTCAACCCTACCCCCAAGCATTTACCACACGGCATGGCACATAACCCAGCCCAGCAGAACCAGAGTCCCATCCCCACAGATTCACAGCTGCTGGCAGGGACAGGTCCACCTGCCCGGCCAGTGAGACAGGTTGTCAAAGACAAATGGTACTGTCCATCTGGTTGCTGTAAAACAGAATGGTCCCTCCCACCCCAGCCAAGACATGTGTGGGTGTGGCCATACCAGCAGGGAAAACAGGACCAGAGCAATTTGAAATGTCCTGTAAAAAATTTTAAACAAGACTAGAAAAGTCACTCCACAACCACGTATGTCCCATGCTGGCCTTATTAAATGCTACCATTATCAAATATCTACTTGGCATTATTAAACTTTAATATTTTGGGGCCGGTGAGATGGCTCAGTGGTGTAAGCACCTGCCTGGCAAGCGCGAGGGCCCGAGTTCGACTCCCGGAACCCACATACGGAAAAAGGGCCGGTGATATCGCTCAGCGGCACAGGTGCCAGCTGGTGCGCGAGGTCCTGATGTCGACCCCCGGTACCCACAAAAAAAAACAAAAACAAAAAAACTTTAATATTTTGCCATACTAGCCTCCAATCTTATTTTCTTTAAAAAAGAAGATAATAAAGAGTGTTAAGACCTCCTGGGTTCCTCCCTCTGCTCTCCCAGGAAGGAATCACTACAGCAAATTCAGCAGAAGACTTTTCCTATTGTAGATGCACAGGCCAGTGCATTCCTCAGGAGCACAATTTTCATATCAGAAATTCAGGGGCAGGGAATTTTCAGAGTCTTAGCTTCCCTATGAAATGTCCATGAAATAAGATACTCATACTCTGTTAGAAAGATGATGCACCCACACATGAGCTTGCATGTGAGATGTGCTCGGCTGGATGGCAATTCCAGTGGGACAGTGGCTGGTGAGAGGTATCACCTCCCCTGGTTATCATACTCCAGGATATGAGATGCCCTTGCCCCTGACTGTGGGGTCCTGGGGCCCTGGGGCTGTGGATGTCTTTTTCCTGCTTATTTTACCTATCTGTCTGTTCCAGGGTTTTTAATTAACTTACACTAATTTGCTAATGAAAATGAGATTGGAAACTGAGATTCTCTAAGAATCCCACGGCAAGGTGATTCTTAACACTCTAGGGACCACAGCAGGCCAGACCCCCAGACACCCGAGCCAGTCGATGCCAGCCTCAGCTCTCTCCACAGTCCCCTTGGGTCCTGCCCTGGAGACCTGTGCACCTGCTGGGTTTCCTAGAAGACATGGCCAGGTTTGACAGTCACCAGTGCTCTGCTCCCTGAAGAACTGGACACTGGCCAGAGAGGATCTGGGGCAATACAGAGCATGCCCAAGCTCACATGGCTGCAGCCACAGGGCTCTGCGGTGGTACAGGGTAGGCAGTCTGGGGGTTGGGATCTCCAACCTGCTCTGCCTGAGGGACTGGTCACAGACAGCCTGGCTACTCAGACACCTGTCCAGGGGCTGCAATCACCAGTGGACCCCACAGGGACCAGAGTCTGAGCACGTACCCCCACCCAGCCCACTCAGGTTTTGGCCCTCCCTGAACAGGCTGTGGTGGTGGGCCTCTCAGGGCCTCCTTGGAAGTCACCTGATAGGCAGGAGGACTGTCTCATGCTCCTACTCTCAGATCCAGGCCACCCTCTCTCCCCAGTGACCCGTAACAAGGCTTCTAGCTCATGTCCCTCCAGCCAGGGCTACTAGGTACATACAGAATGGCCAGTTAAACTTGAATTTCAGATACATAGTCAATTGGGTGTTTTAGTACAAGTATGTCCCATGTAATATCTAGGATATATTTATATTAAAAAGTTACTTGTTGCTTATTTGAAATTCATAATAAACTGGGTCATCTATGTTTTATCTGGCAGCCCCAGCCCACTCTCCTCACCAAGTCCAGCCCCTCTGGAAGCCCCTGCCAGGCCCCTCCCTGAGTTCCTTGCCTGATAGCTGGGGCTAGGGATCTTCCTTGTCTAGACCCTGCCCTGAACATCTACTTCATGGTTAGATCCATCCTGTTTTATGAAAACAGGTCCCTTCACACCCTGGTCCTCAGACCTCTCAGCCTGGAAACTGCCTAGGCCCAAGAGATGCAGGTCCCTCTATATGGGGTCCTGGAGCACCAGCCCCTCCACCTGAATTTCCCACAGTGCTGCATCCATTTTGTGCTCAGTGCCTGTGGTCACCAATCCTGTTGAATCTGCCCACCACCCATCAGCTCCAACCTGCCATTGTACAAATCCCAAGGATAGCGATGGTGGATCTGGCGATGTGTCTGAAGGTGGTGACAGTCACAGTCTGGCTCAGGTCACTGAGTAGGATAGCTGTGCCTTGGCTGGTGATTTTGAAGATGATTGTGAAGCCATGGAGGTAACAGTGTTGGCTGGAATGATGGAGAAGTGGCAGCAATCGTAAGCTATGGGTGCCATGGTGACAGTGGGGAGATGGTGGCATGGGGTGAAGGTCACCAATGTGATGATGAATCACATAAGGGCACTGGTACTAGTAATGGAACCATTGGGGAAGGGACCTCAAGCTCCTCTCACACAGTCTAAATCGCCAGGCCCCCTCTGCCACCCCACGCAAGACTCAAATGCTTTCAAGCACCATCAAGGGAGGTGTATATGGGAGGGGGAGAGCACTGGGGCCTCTGCTGTCCTGACTCCTGGGGACACATGTGTGCAGCAGGAATGCAACAAGCATAAACAAGATGTCTGCTGGCCCCGGGGAGCCTGAGCCTCAAAGCTGGGAGCGGTCTATGGGACCAGCCTCTCCTGGGAGGGCATGACCTCTGAATGGCCAGGGCCGGTGTCTTCAGTCACAGGAGGTGGCATGACACTTGAAAGCAACCTGACCTGCCTGCTGTCACACAAGCCCTCCCTGACCACAATCCGTCTCCACGTCCATGAGCAAAGTCCCCCAGCCCTCGTGGAATCAAGGACTCATCCTGACAAGTTCATATACCTTGTTTTGTCTCCACCTGAATGTGGACAGCCCTTGCTCCTGGTGTATTGGCTCCTGCTCCCTCACTGCCCTTCCTTGGAATTTAGGGCCCACAGAGAAGACTCAGGCCCATCTGTGGGTCCAGTCCATTTGTGAGGAACAGCTGTGTGACTGCTGCTGGCCTGGGGCCTAGCTGTGGCTGGCAGGCAGTGATTTATGAGTGGGTAACTGATGGGGGAGATGGTGGCATGACTGGCCTGCCAGGTTCCTGGCTTAGAAAACATCCCACCCGCTGGTCTCCTACCCTCCTTTCTCAGGATTCCTGACCCAGGTCTGAAGAGCAGTGGGCGCACTTTCCCTCAGCCGTGATTTACACTGCATGTGGATCGGGCCTGCACATCCTCAGCATAAAGCTTGATCCCAACTGGGTCCTACACAGCTTCTTCTGGTGGTGGCAGCAGCCCCAAGAGCCAATCTATATGGGGTTGCCTGACATCTGGGCTTCTGCCCAAGGCCTGGTGAGGGCTGTGGATGTTTCCAGAAGCCTTGGGCCTACCCTTCCAGCCTTCAAATTAGAGACTCAGCTGTGGTTCCTAACCAACTTGAGCTCTGCCCCAACACAAGGAGTCTTCAGCACCCTCTCAGCTGGAACTGTCACAGCTGTAGGTCCTCCCCACTGCTGTGCTCTGTGGGAACCTCCAGGCTGGATCAGTGGTCCCAAGGGTATGTGTGGTCCTAGAGGCATATGTCAGGGCCAGCTCTGCATCCCAGGACCTGGCAGAGCTAAAAAATGAGCAAAGGAATGAATAGGCTATAAGCATGTGGCAGAAGAGGAAACTGAGGCAGAGTAGCCATGTGGCCCACCCTCAGGCACATAGCAGACAACTATGTTACTTACATTTATTTGGCATTTGCTGTGTGCCTGTCTAGTTCCAGCTCTTTCCCCCTCTTCCTCCTCAACGTTCACTGAACCATGGGAATGCCTGAATCAGGGAGGCCTAAAGACTCAGGCACACATCTGGACACTGAGCCTGCAGTCCTCCTCCAGCATCCAGGCACACCTCACCCTGAGCATGGAGCACCCACATCCTAGTCTTCACCAGATGCCAAGCACTGCCCCACACCACATCCCCAGCAGCACACCACAGGGTGTGCACAGAACCTTGGGAGCCTCAAGCTCTTGTTGGGCATTGAGATTGTCTGAAGACAGGGCTGGGAAAGGAAATGACTTGACTGGTAATTGACTCACTACATTTAGAATGGAAAAAAAACATGGCTGTATTATGAATGCAGAATGGATTTTCAAGACATAACAACAGATGTCAAAGAAACATCAACTATGTCACTCCTCTTCTAACCTCCTATGATGCACCCTGGCTCCTGGGGCACAGTGGCCCTCAGGAGGCCTCTGATGCAGGCAAAGTTACACCTAAGTAACAAGGGATGCAGCAGAGAAACAGAGAAGGTGAACTACAGACCCAAGGCTGCCCAGAAGCTAAAAGAATATTCAGAGATAAGCTCATCCTTCATGGCCCAAAAGCAGGATGTCAGGGACATTTCAGCAGGCTTGGGTGCAACTGGGAAGTCTCTTCTGACTCACAGCCACACCCAGCAGAGGGACACTGGATTTGACGCCAACTGCTCCCATCACTGAATGACATCCAGCCAGGTCACTGCCATGGTCACAGACCAAGGGCTCCAGCAGCAACTGTCAATAGCCCAGAGCCAAATGTAAGCATGGCCAGCAACTTTGCCTTCTATCCAAAGCCCACATCTCTGCTCCCACCCCCAAGTGCAAGTGCAGGAAGATGGTAGACACAGGCCAGCCTTGACCATCAGAATAAACTCATCCTCTTTCTCCTCCCTCCCTCCCACCCTGACAGCTGTTCAGTGCTGTCTGCATGGCTGCTTTGCTAGTGTCACCATGAACACTTGGTCAAACATGAAGGGCAGGGTGGGGAGTCTGTGCATGAAGAATAAAAAGTGGTTGTGTGGATGGATTATTGAATAGGTGAAGGAAGGATGGATGGTTGAATGGATCAATGAATAGGTGAAGGATGGAAGGATGGGTGTATGGATGGAAAGGTGGATGGGTGGGTAGATGGAAGGATGGATGGGTAGATGGAAAGATGGAAAGATGGATGATGGATGAATCAGAACAGACCATGAGACAGATAATGGATGGATGGAAAGACAGATGGGTGGGTAGATAGATGATGGGTAGAAGTGGGATACAGGGTGGACAAATGTCAGATGCAGGGATCATGAGATTAGAAAGTGGAAAGGCACATTTCCCACAGGACTCCCAGCCTGTGTGCCTATCACACCCTCACCCTGAAGCTGCTCTTGTGCTCCAGGATCTCTGAGGTCACAGAAGGAGAGTGCATCCCAGGCGGCAGAGCACTGTGCACAGGGAATTCTCATTCCTGAGTTCTCACTCTAGCTATGTCATCTCACAGAATCTTCACTCTTTCTGGGCAGGGTGACTTGAAGGACCTGTCACCAGCCCCTCAGCACCACACCAGGAGTTAGCACAAATAAGTGTCACTGGGGATAAGCTGCTGTGTGGGTGGCTGAGCCCTTCCTAGGTGTGCAATCCCTCTTTCCAACCCTGCATAAGAGTCCAGGGGCACCTGGCTCTGTGGATGTCAAAGCAGGCTCCACTCTGGTTCCATAGTGGCATCTGCCTTGTTGCTAGTACTGCAACTACCCCTTGCCAGCTGTGAGGGGGGGGCCCATCCCACATGGGGAAGTGACATGCTCATCAGTAAAAAAAGTGGATGTGGCCATATAACTAAAGCCCACACACTGAGCCCACTCCATGCTTGCCCACATCACTACTGCTGTTACCATGGAGAAATGCAAGGTCCCCCAGCCACAGGCGCCTGCACTCACAGCCCCCAGTGGCCAGCAGGATGCTCTGCCATGCTGAAGGCACCAGTGGCCAGCATGACCAGGCTGTGGGGTCAGGTGTCCCAGGTGAATCTTTCTTGCCAGCTGAACCTGGACAAATCCTCATCTTCCCAAGCTCACTGGGTAGGTGTGTGGATTGAGTGGGACAAAGTCCTCAGGACCCCAGCTCTGTGCATCCTTGCTAAGGGGATAACAAATGGAGAAGTAGGAAAGACCTCAGACCTCTTTCTGGCCAGAGATTGGTGCCATGGACTCAGCCCTCCAAGTATAGGCTCTCAGTAGGTGCTCAGTAGATGTTTGCTGAATTGAACTGAAGGGGAAAATTGACTTTATTCTGCAACGTGCAGCCCGGAGCCCTCTGATTCATAGTGGCCACTGCGCCTCAGGCTTTATTAAGTGGCCACACTGTGCTCGTAACTGCAAGAAAAGGGAAGAGGGCACCTTTGATCCTGGTAAGGCCCTGCTGCTTAGCAGCTGCATCCATGGAGTCCCTGTCGGTACCCATCCTGCAGGGTGCAGGTGAACAGGACTCTTCATATGTGAGGCAGGGACACTGAAACCCTGGCTGCAGTCCACTCGCCTGGGTCCACCCACTCTGCAGAGGCTGGGGCTGACTGCTGCCTGGGCTGTGCCTTAGGGCTGGGAAAGACCTGAATGGGATACCTTCCTGACTCCAGAGGCCCCAGGGTATGCCAACAGCTGGGACCCAGGAGAGCTTGTCCAAGCACTTTCCCCACTCCAAGACCCAATCAGGCTGGACATGCATGACTTCCCAGGCCACCGGGCCCTGCCAGGCTCTCTCTGCACCTCCTGCCTCCTTTCATTCCCATACCAGGAACAGCCCATGCCCCTTGCTGCTGGCCCTGGGCCCTTCCCTGGATACCCCAAGAGCCAGGACTAGGGGTCCCTACAGACTATTTTACCAGCCTAGCCTTTGTTCTGAGGGGCATCAGTGTTCTATCATAGAGGGCACAGGCCAAGAGCTGGGCAGAACAAGGAGTGGACTGGGATCTCTCTCTGGGCTACAGAGCTGGGTCTGATAGCCCAGGCTCTGGGTAGGAACCCCATGGATCCCTAAGGAGTAGGGGCCTAAAAAGGTGGTTGGGGCTGCAGGGGCCCAGGGACATTCTCATTAAGAAAGAAGGGAGCAGAACAAAGCCTGCGAGAAGGTGGGCAGTGGGCAGTCTGGGGTCAGGGGAGGAGGGTGCAGCATGTGGGACAGAGACCACACAGCCAGGAGGTACCAGGTGAGCCCATTCTACCTGCCCACCATCCTGGCAGGAGCCCTGCTCAGGGACAAGCTTGTTCTGTGCTCAGCTGAATGCACCCCCATGCACAGGGACATCTGCAGGGACACCACACAGTGCCTCCTCCATGAGACCACATGCTCCAAAGGTGACAATGCCCTCCTGTCTCTATGTTCACCTGTCACAAAAAGAGGAAAGATGTACATGAGCCCAGCCCAGGCTTCCACCCCACAAGGACCCCCTTCCCAGCAGAGACCCCTTCCTTGAACCAACTGTACTGCTTCTGGTTGACCATGGCTCTGGCCAGCAGGACACCTCTCCACCAGGGCATCATCAGCAGCTGGCAGAGCAGCTGTCCCCTTGCAAAGTTTCCCCCACCCCTCATTTGATCCCCTCTATCACTCCAATATTTATTCAAATCCCTGTTGCTGAATTGCAGATGAATGTCAGATTGGATCTCAGCCTCAGTCAATACCCGCACTTGATAGGATATTTTGTAATGTCCTTCCAAGCAAGAGGGATCAGCCACTGTTCTCAATAACTACTCCCTCCCCTACCTGTCTTCACGTCTTCCTGACTTGGTGACAGCTGTAGGGTCCTGTTCCCTTCCCCATGTACACACCAATTTTGTGGAAACAGGAGAGCACTGGTCAAATGAATCAGGGCATGCTCTCAACAGCAAACCTGTGGCTGTCACACCATTGTCCCCACTGTCCCTATCATTAAAAATGCCACCCAGTCAACTCCTCCATCCCTGCAGCTGCCTATCCAATGGCTCCTGAGAGCTTTGCCAGCGACACTTCCTCCTCTTCCTTCTCCTCCTGCTTCACAGTGGGGTCATCCAGGTCCCCTGCGCACTAAAAGTCTGGCAAAGGACTGAACAAGTGTTTCTCCAAAAATGCACCAGTGGATGTACAAGCACATGTGGAGATGCTCAATGTCACCAACCAAAAGGAAATGGAAAACAAACCACAAGGGACAATAGCTCCCACCTGTCTTGGTGGCCACTATCAAAGCCAGGATTTGGTGAGAACTTGAGAAAGTTGTAACCCTTGCAAAATAGCAGTGCAGCTGCTGCAGAAAACAGTAGGGTGCTCCTCACAGAATAAAATGTAGAATGACTGTGATCAAAAGACTCCACTTCTGGCTGGAAGCAGGGATTCAGGCTAAACCTGCACACTCTAATTACAATAGCCTTGTTCCTAGAGTCCACAGGTGGAAGCAGCACAAGTATCCATTATGGATGAGTGGACAAATACATAGGATGCAGTGTTGTTTAGCTTTAAAGAAAGGAGACTCTGAGCCATGGAAGGGGGAACCTAGACAACTTTCTACTCTATGAAATGAGCCAGTAACAAAAGCACAAATGCTTTGTGATTCCATTTACATGAAGTTCCTAGAGGAGTCAAGTTCATAGGCAGAAAGTGGGATGAGGAGCAGGAGCCTTGACAGAAACAATGGGGAGTTAGTGTTCAGTGTGGACAGAGCTTCTGTTCTGCAAAATGAGATGAGCTCTGCATAACAATGAAGAAATACCTTACACTAGTGACCCATACTCTTAAAAATGGTAAAGATGACCCAGGCTCATTGGTACACACCTGTAATCCCAGCACTCTTGGAGGTTGAGGCAAGATCACAAGTTCAAGCCCAACCTGAGCAACTTAGTGACTTAGCAAGACTTTGTCTAAAAAATATAAAAAAGGTCTGGGAATGTAGCTCAGTTCAAAGGCCCTGGATTCAATCCCCAGTATCCAAAAAGAAGGAAGAAGAGGAGGAAGAGGAGGTAAATATAAGGTGTGCATTATATTAGTCAGCTTTCCCCTCACTGAGACACAATACCTGACACCCACAATTTAAAGGAGAGAGGTTTAATTTGACTCACAGTTTCAGAGGATTCAGTCCATGGTCAGCTGGATCCAAGGCAGAAACTTCATGGAGGAAGGGTGTGGCAGAAGAAACTGCTGAGTTCATGGGAGCTCAGCTCATGGAAAACAGAATAGGGGAACAATGTCCACAAAGAAGTGGGAGTGCAATATAGATTCCAAGGTCATACCTCAATGACAACCCAGACACACCTAGCAGTGTGCTTTACTAATCCCTAGGTGGCTCCCAAGCCAATCAAGTTGACAATTAAGCTTAACTGTCACATGTATTTTAGCACAACTTAGAAAGAATTAGCCCAAAGAGAGATGGGCTTTCAACCACCTTGGGACTTGTCTGAGAGCCCACTTAAAAAGAAAATACACATCATGTGTAGCCGGCCCTGGAGGCCACCTGTGAAAGAGCCACAATGAAGCTCACCCACAGCCCCTCCAACCTGAGGCCTTGCTGTAAGCCATCCCACTCCTGTCCCAGCAGGAGTGCATGTGCGCCTTTGGGGACAGAGCTAAATCACATTGACAAAAACCCTAGTGGAGATTCACTGAATAATCACACCCAGGAGTGACTAAGAGCACCCTGGGGTTGAATAGTGATTTTCCTGCCCTGCTCATGGTGCCCTTGGCTGGATGGTCCTTCAAGGTCCTCATTTTCCCTGAAGGAGGGGTGGCAGGCTCAGCCATCTCCTAGGAGCCTTTACCTGGGAGCTGCATTCACCCCAGGGACCCTAAGAGGCTGCTATTCATGACTGCCCTTCCCACAGTCTCCTCTACAGCCAGCCACGGCCTCCTTCTCTCCCTTCCCACCTCCTAGAGGAGCACTGGTGTCTGTCACTCACAGGCACTGGGTCCATTCCCTGGGATATTGGCAGGACACCAAGGGACAGGACATGGGACATCCAATCTCATGAGGCATCCACAGCCTTTGCCCTGAAACTGGTGCCACAGCTGAACTAAGAACTACAGGAGGTCCAGGAGATCAACCTGGCTGAGAGAAGAGATTATGCCACACCTTCTCAGCCAGGCAGCAACGCCACAGTGATAAAGTCCCTCTGGCATGTGCTCAGCACTGTGGCAGGCCTCTGCACTGGACAAAGCTCTCTCAGGAGGAAAAGGATTTGTGGGGCTACCATGATGTCATCTTGTGTGTCCCCACACAGCCTCTATGGAAGTCTTTGCATCCCCACTAGGAGAAATAAGAGCAGGCCATTCCTTCTTCTCTTCTAACCCTGCCCAGCCCTCTGGCTGTCAGGAGCTGCTGCCTCCTGCCCCCAGCAGTGGTCACACTGGCCTCCCCATCTTGAGCCTGGACACACCCCTGTCTCTGGCCACCATCATAGCTGTAGGGCAAAGCTTCACCCCATGGGCTCACCAGCCCTGGTCCTAGCCTGTTCTCTGCACCCCCAAAGCCACACAAGGTGTGGGCTGCCCAGTCAACTGCTCACACAACTGGGCCATAGCCACCTTGCCCATGGTCTCTCTGGCCACGCCCTGCCCACCCTGAGAACTGGCTCCGGGGCCACTCTATTCTCTCCAGGTCCTGCAGGCCCATGTCCCCATCACCACAGCCAACATATGGAGCCATAAGTGACAGGGACCCTGCCTTTGGGGGAATTCCCAAGCTCCAAGCCTGACAGGCTGGCACCTTGAACCTTAGGAACTGTCCACTGGGTGGAGGAGTGATGAGTGTGTGACCACAGAGCGGATGGCTTCCCCATCAGGCCCCAGACCTCTGCCCCCTCCCAGGAACTGCACGCCTCCAGGATCTTGGAGGTTGGCCTGTGGGGTGGGTTCACGTGGGCAGGAAAGTAGAGGAAGAAGGGCTTCCCGGAGGGCAGCACTCACATGCAGAGAGTAGGGTCTATGCGCACAGGGAACCTGATACAAGAGGGCATTCCAGGCAGGGGGAAGGGTGAACAAAGGCCTAACAGTTAGAATCCTGGATAAAGTGGAAGAGGGTAGAAGATTCCAGAAGCCCAGGGAGGCCCAGGAGAGGATATGGAGCTGTCTGTGATGGGGAAGCCCACACTGGGGCTGCAAGAAGGGCAGGCTGAGGAGGGAAGAGCAGGTGATCTACTGCCCAAGCCCTAGCACCATCGGCCGGTTCAACATCGAGCACAAGGCACTTGCGGAGAAGCCTCAGGAGGTGAGCAGCTCTCAGGCCTCTCATTTCTGCTCTCTGGCAGGTTCTGAGGCAACAGGAACAGGGCTGGGCAGCAACAGACATGACCTTCTGCCTCCTGATGGGGACTCCCAGCTGTGCAGGCCAGGATGTCACCCCATGGGGCCCAGGTAGACAGCCAGGCATCCCTAAACATGGGTTTTCAAACTGGTCCCTTAAAACTGAATGAGCTGTGGGCACTGACGCTCATCCCACTGTGGAGTTGGCCTCTCCCACAGCTGTCTCCCCACAGGAGGCCAGGCAGGGCCCAGCACAGGAGGCAGATGCCTGCCATCTGAGGGGACAAACAAGTGTCACATTCCACACCCAAATCCCTCTGCTTTTCCCAAGGCAGTCAAAGTCTGGCAAGCCCCCAGACCCCCCCAGAAGGGAGGCTGCTTAGCAAGAAATGAAGAATAAAAATAGGAACCTTCACTGGCTCCTAATGAGAAGAGGGTGTATGAGTGGGTGGGGTGAGGGGGAAGCTGAAGAGGTAAACGTATTTATGATTCAAGATGAGCTCCCGAAACAATCAAGGCTCATGAAACAATATATGCAAATCCATGTAAATGACTTGTGAGGTTGGGAAGGGGCTGCTCCAAAGGCCAAGATGAGGCCTGCAGACAGAGGGAGAGGCCAAGGCCGCAGGCCCCAGCCAGGCCGCCCGCCTACAGGCCCTCAGAGGGAGCACTCAGCAGAGCTGTCTCCACGGCGGGGTCCCCATCCACCCAGGGGTCCACTCCTGTCAGGCTGCCTGGCCTGGGCCCAGACAGCGAATTCCATCCTGCTCCTTCCCAGCAGGACACCTGGGTTCCTGGCATCACCATCTCTACATAAGCCATTTCCTCTAGGAAGCCCAGCACTGCGTCCTGCCACACATCTGTGAGGACAAGAGCTATCATGGCACTGTCTACACTGTTGTCTCCTCTGCAGGACACCATCCCCTGGAGGTCAGGAACCCAACTGTCATGCCTGAGATCTCAGCTCATGTGGTGGGTCTCCATGCAGGCTCAGGAGCAGGAAGATACCCTCAGCTCACCAGGTCAGTAAGAGAGACTCCACTTCCTCCCAGCCTCACATAGGCTGCGAAGAAGTGAGGCCCAGACCCCATACAGTGACAACAGAGAGGTGCAGAGCTCTACTGCACAGTGGCCACTTCCTCCCTCTTATACCAGCTCTGGCTGTGTCTGTGTCAGAGACTTTCAGGCCATGTGTGGCCAATCTGGCTATGAGGGGTGTTTGAAGCCCCTGGACATGTCTGACAAAGTTACCTGCTCAAGTCCCATGCCCAGGACCTCTGAGCAGCCGTGTCTGTAGATGGGCCCAAAGAGGTGATTAAGGTACAGTGATGTCACCACAGAGGGCCCTGACACAACCTTCCCAGCCCTTATTAAGAAGAGATCAAGACACAGACACACACCCAGGAATGACGTGTGAGGGTGCAGGTAGAACATGTGTCTACATGGCAAGGAGTGAGGCTTCAGAAGGAACTGACATGGCAACACTTCAGTCTAGCATGCTGCCTCCAGACCAAGCCATGGGCCTGTATGGTGTAACCTGCCAGCCCATGGGCTGCATTAGGGCAGTAGGGCAGTAGGGCAGCAGAGCCAACTCACATGCTGGCTTACTGTAGGGTGCCCAGCTAGGAGGATGACAAGGAAGATCCGGGAAAGTGGAGCAGGTGCCAGGAAAAGAAAGGACCCTAGGCACAAAAGTGCCCCAACCATCTCCTGGTCAGGTCAGTGTAAAAAGAATTAAGCAGCCAGCGTCCAGGACAGTGCAGCCTTAGCTGGGCCCCCTGGTAAGTGGTCGGAGGTTGCTCAGGCACAAAGGCAGGAGTGACAGCTGGCTGAGAGCTGCTTGTGACAATGATGGGGACGGTTCCTCACAGCTGGGGCACATCAACCTGGAGGCTGAGCACCCACAGGCACTGGCTGCTGTCCTCAAAGCAAGAGGATTGTCCCTGCTTCTGCACACCTGGATAGAAAGATGCAACATGGTAGGACTTTCAGAGTCATCAATGCTGCAGGCCAGCAGCGCAAGGGCCAAAAGACACCCAGCCAGGGAGCCTGCCTCTCTGCCACATGAGGCAGATAGTAGTCCACAGAGGGGCAGATATGTGCGAGGATGGTGGAGGACTTCAGGGCCCAATCACCTTGAACCCAAACAGCAGCGTCCACCTTTCCCTGCTACTGACAGCCCCAGCCAGTAGCTGTAATTAGCACAGAGCTGCTGGCATCTAAATAATGTAACAATTATCATAAATAATATGCAGCTATGGTGAAGATCAAGTTATTTATAAAAGAATTAATAAGAGCACATGAGTGTATGAATGTGCATTCTGCAGCAGGGACATGCGGCTCTTGAATGTGAATTTTTACAGGTCACAGTGAATCTCCCTAAGATAGAGACCTTGGTGTCTCCATGTGTGTTTATAAACTGACTGCTGGTAAGGACAGAATGAGCATGGAAGCCAGATCCACACTCCAGGACACAGCAGCAGGACATACATCAGGCCTGGTGTCCCTGCCTGGGAGGGCACCCAAGAACTAGTCAGTGCTCCTGGAACAGCAGCCAGTTAAACAAGTTATTATGGGGCCGGTGAGATAGCTCAGGGGCATAAGTGCCTGCCTGGCAAGTGCGAGGTCCTGAGTTCGACTCCCGGTACCCACAAGAAAAAAACAAAACAAAAAAACAAGTTATTAGACCCAAAGGGCAAGCACTGTCATGAGGATATAAATGCACAAATAACTTGGAGACAGGGGATCGATGGGCCCTTGGCTGCAGAGCTGCAGGGCTGCTGAGCCTGAGCTCCAGGGACACACAGGCCAGTGTCCCCCTCCCTGCTGCCCATGGCTCCACCTCGGTGGCCTCCAATAGCCCCACTGTGAGGGCTGATCCCAGGCAGGGACAGGCCAGAGCTCAGTATGAAACCAAATCACAGACTGCCTGCAGGAGGCTCTGGATTCTTGAAGCCCCTGTGTTCACTTCTTTGCTACTGCAATAACTCAACATGATAGACTGGGAAAGTTACAATAGGAAGAGCCTAATTTGAGCTCACAGTTCAGTCCAAGGTCAAGAGGCTACACCTGGTAGACACCTCCCTGCTGCAGAGTCCCGGGCCAGTGGGAGAATCATAGGCAAAGACAGGGAGCACTGTCTTTGTTCTGTCTTCACTGGCCTCTGGCCCTCTTCTTATAAAGCCACCAGAATGCAATCACAGCCCCACCCTGATCTAAACTAACCGAAGCACAGAAATCAGAAATCTTCAACTTTCCTTGAGAACATGTGTATCCCTGCTCCATAACAATCACCATTCCAGGAGCATTTATGGAGTGCCCACTGTATACCAGGTCCCCCAGGCCAGCCTGTCCTGCAGCACAGCCTGGGAGTCTGCAGTGCAGCCGTCTGCAATCTCTTCTTTCCTGGCTGCATGTTTTGTGTGCTTGGTCGGAGCTGCCTGCTCAGCGCTGCGCCTGCTATTTCGGCTCACAACATTTATAAAAGCGCGGGAGCCCAGCCCGGCAATCTGGAGCTAACCTGCTCCTGTCCTCAGACCAAGTTCCTGCATGCTAATTGAAAAGTGATTAATTACCTCCATGCTGCCTCTGTGCTGGCCCTTGCTCTCCATTCTCCCCACCCAGGGCTGACAGCCAGGGGGAGCTGTGTGCTGTGTGTGTGTCTTTAAGACTGAACTGGTTTTAGTCTCATTTAATTTTCACAGCTGTGAAGCATGAGTTGGATACCTCGATGCCAGGTCAGGTCCACTGCCTCTCTGACACTCTGCTTCCTCCTTTGAAAGATGGGCTTCTGCTCCAAGGGGACTTTGGAATCAGACACTCCCAGTTCAAATCCATGCTTCTGTAGCTGCTGTGGTAGAGGCCTGGTAGGGTCCCCAATCTGCTCTGTGCCTTCTTCCTATTCACCCCAAATGCCGACATGCTCTACCCCTCCCCACCATGCCCACATACTCCACCTACCTCCAGAACCCCAGGAAAGGTCACCACTTCCAGGCTGCCTTTCTGTCTGCTCCATTTGCCCCTAGTGCCCCTCCCTCACTTCTGTTAATCACTACTATAGATTGTGTGGCTGCCTCTGCACCCACAGGACCCACCACAGCCTGTGTGTGCTGGAGGAAGATGGAGGAAGCCCCTCTCCTGCCCAAGTCTGAGCCCAGCCTTGAGCTCCCAGGTCCCTGGACCTAGGGTGAGAAGCCTGGGGAGGACTGGGGCACTGCCCACAGGCCTAAATAAGCCAGAGGGCTCAGTGAAGGCTAGGGACAGCAACAATGGAGAGTCTTTGAGGATCAAGAATGGAGTAGGGACCCTGAGGCCAGGCCAGCCTGAGCGAGGAGCAGTCAGGAGGCTGAAGCCCTTTGCAGGACTGTCTGAAGAGGCATGGGAGGCTCTGTAGGGTCAGAGAGGGACAAAAGACAGGACAGGACCTGAGGGTTCTATGTAGGCCAGGTGGGCCAGGAGCAACTGCCTTAATCAGCCTCTATTTGTGTGTGTGTGTGTGTGTGTGTGGGTCACCATGACAACCGGGAAATAGGAAGCATCAGAGGGGCAGCCAGCCTCCATGTCCCATTGCTGCTGCGCCACTGTCTCCAAAGCACAGGACAGCTCTCTGCGCCCCTCATTACCCACATCTGAAATCCTGCCAGAAATACAGCCTTTGAGGCAGTTTCCCCTCATTTAAATTCTTCTGTGACATTTGTACGACAGCAAACTAGAACAAAACGCCGAGGAGGAGGCACAGCCTGGTATAGCACAGCCTCCTCGAAACAGAGGGAAGAAAGGAAGCCTCCCTTCCTGGAGCGGACCCAGGCCACTGGAAGGGACAAGCATCAGGGGGACATGCAGCCAGGGGTGGCCCTGGGCCAGCGATTGTGCCCCAAATGTGCTCAGCCCTCCCAATGGCCCCATTGTGTAGAGGGAGGAAGTTGAGGCACAGGAGGTGAAGTGACTCAGCCAAGGGCACATGGCTGGGGGCATCCCAGGTCAACTCCCTTCCAGCCTGGGCCCATGTGGTAAGAAGAGGGGAGACCCACCCAGGCTGTTCACTTCCATCCCCAGGGCTGAGGTTACTGTGGGGTTTGCGCCTCAGCTAACCTGAGACTCACCTGAGCTGGGAAGGCAGGACCACCTGGGTGCGACTCTGTCAGGAAAGCAGGTAACATTTTGCTCTTTTGCAGATGGAGGTCACTGAGCTTCAGACTCCACCCCTGCTCCTTCCATCCATGTGGCCTCAGGGTCACCCAAACTCCTCAGTTCCCGCATGTGTTAAAAGAGGACTCCAGCCCCATAGCGTGGAGTTGTTGGGAGAAGCTATACCAGGCAGCACCCAGGGCTCCGGCAGACAGAGGACCATTGTGTGTTAGTCTACGGAGGTCACAGAGCTGCACTGCCAGGTCAGAACCACCTTCCCACAAAGGGTCTGTGGTGGTGTCTTGGGGGCTCATCCAGTGGCACGCCAGCAGAACCAGGCTCACCCTCCTGCCACCCTACCAGGGTCTGTGTCTCTCTCAGGAGTCCAGTTGGCCCCCTGTCAGCAGGTTCCAAATCCACAGATTCAACTACCCTCAAATCGAAAAGACTGTGAAATAATTGTGCCTGTGCTAAACATGCAGAGACTTTCTTTCCTTGTCATTATCCCCCAAACCATCCAATATAACAGCTATTTACACAGTGTCTACATTGTAGTCAGTATTAGAAGTAATCTAGGGATGATTTAAAGTCTACAGGAGGATGCGTATGGGTTATATGCAAACACTCCGCCATTTTACATAGGTACTTGAACATCCTTGGATTTCAGTGTTCATGGGGATCCTGGAATAGATTCTTCTGATACTAAGGGATGTCTGTATTTGGGTTACTGTGTGTGTGTCTCCTATTGTTTTTGGTTTCTGTGTAAGACACAGTAACAGGTGCCCCCACGGGTTAGTGACCAGGGGAGGAGTGGGGCTGGCCAGGTACCCTCAAGAAGGTCCAGGCCTTTGTCAGGCAGGGAAGGGACTCTGAGTCTTGCTCTTGCCAGGCTCAGGGAGGCCCTTTCTGAGTGTCCACACTCCATTCACATTACAGCCTGAAGCTGGCTGAAAATTATGACCCCTCCACACACATTGTGCTGGAAACCCCCAGGCCTTTGAAGCCCCCAGTTCTGCAGAGACACTGACTTGGCTGCTCTGGGTGAGGCTGGCACTGGTTTGGTCAAAGCTGCAGGGAGTGGAATTTCCAGCCAGAATCGAAGGCCACTCTCAATCCCAGGACTCCAGCATTCTGCAGTGTGGGTTGCTGGCCCAGAACCTCCTCTGGCAGGGAAGACCTGAGTGTTGACATCTGGAATGTTGGTCCCGGAATGCTCACTCATCCTCTTCCCCTTGCCCATCCCAAGGCTCTCAGATCCCTCCTGGATTCCTCTGCATTTTGCTCAGGTCCAGAAGGTTCTGGTCCTCTCTGAAGCTGGTGGCCCTTGTGGCACACTGTTGGAACTCACCTAGTGCCCATTGAGTGACTGGGCATCAGGGAAAGTGACTTGAGGGTGATGGAACTCAGTGCTGAGTATGGACGGGCTGGGTGGGGTTTTATGGAGAAAGGAACAGAAACTGCATTGGGCCTGCCTGTGACTTTGCCACATGTCAGTGTCCCCAGGGCCTGCCCTGCTCTGGCACCACATTCGCTGGGGACCTTCGCCTCCCAGAGGACATCTGGCTATGACCAACTGTCCATGCGACAGGCTGCCAGGGCTAGAGAAGCCCCATGGAGGCAGCTCTGTGGGCTATTGATAGGAGGGTGGAGGCCAGAATGTTTGCCAGCCACGCTCCACATCAAAGGCTCCTGGGTCTCCTGGCCAGGGACCCAGGAGATGAGGGTAGGAAAAAGCCTGGGAGCATGGGCAGCATGGAAGCCAGTGATGACTATGCAGGGGACTAATCCCATGGTGGGCACACCTGGTTAGGTGGCTGGGGAAGAGAAGGAGGGGAGCAGGGGCCCAACATAGATAGAGGAGCCAGGGCCTGTGGTCATGGCTGACCTTGAGCAGGCTGCCTCCCAACATGCAGCCAGGTTCTCCTGGATGCTGAAGAGTCAGAAAGAGTGAGGTCTTCCCAGGCAGGAGCCACAGGCTTCCAGGCATTGATCTAGGAAGGGACCTCCCATCCCTCTGCCTTCCCTATCCTTGCATGGGCCACAGGTTATAAGCTCCAGCCCACACACAGCGCCTGACTAGGGACCCCTGGGGCATCTCAGAAGCATCCCCACTGCAGCAGCCCCTGCCGGGCTTGAAGGAATCTGGAAGCTCCATGAGCGTGGGGAACACCCCCACCACTGCTGCTTCTCAGGCATCACAGCTCCCTCTTCAGCACTGACACCTGAGGTATCCCAGGCTCCCTGTGTCAGGAACATGATGATGAATGAAATGTGGCCCCTGGCCCCCAGGATCCCACAATTAAAATAGGGTGTAGTCCATGCCGGGTGGGGCTGTGGAGGGGCTGTGGAGGGGCTGGGTGGTGCACAGTTTGGGAGCACAGGCCCAGCCCCAGGGGCGGGGGAAGGGGATAGGTGTCCTCCCTCTCACAGAGCCCTCCAGCGCCAAGCTTGATTGGACGATTAACCCTGAGCCTGGAGCTGCCCAGCCGTGAATCGCACCACGCAGTTGGGCGTGCTGCCTTTAAATGAGCCTTATGTAACAGGGCTGCTGGGAAGAGCAGACTCGCAGGCCTTTCTTTTAAAATAGATCACTTGTCTTTATATAGCCGAATGAGTCTTTCTTCTGGCTCTGCCGTCTTACAGAGGCACTGATGTAGGTCAGATATGGCTTGGTGAGAATTAATTAATCTATAATTGTATTGAAGGAAGGGGGAAACAGTGGGCGCCAGCGTGCTCAATGGCCCAGGAACCAGCATCCCAGGTCACAGCTGGGAAGGCCGGCTGCCACTCTGTGGCCTGGGCATCTCCTTGTGCGCCCCCTGACCACAGCCTGCCCTGGCCTTGGACTGCATTGGCTTTGGAGTGAGGCTGCAGCACCGCCCCTACACCCCTCTTCTGAGGTTCTTGAGGTACAGCAGCCCCAGCAGGTGACAAGGGGCTGAGCCTGCCAACACCCCTACCAGTGGGTTTGGGAACAGGTTCCCAACCCAGGACAGCTTTGGCCGAACCTCAACCCCCACCCAGCCCATGGGAGAATGTGGGCTAAGGTCTCCACAGGCACCTGGACCCCGCCCACTTTGGCTGGGGAGTGCATTTGCTATTCTAAGCCCTGTGCTTCCGGGAAGCTGCTACCCAGCAATGCAGTGCGTCATTCTAGTGTAGGGGACACCATTGCCGGGAGGAGCTGAGTGACTAGATTAAGGTCACACAGCAGGTTGCTGAGCCCAATGCAGAGCACAACACAGACCCCAGGATGGAGGCAGAGGGACAGAGTGGGCTAGCTGGCATGCACTGCAGCCCACCTAGGCAGAGGCAGACAAGCCCAGGAACCCCACCAGCCAAGGGCCCATTCCCTGCCCTGTGGCCTGGGCCTGCCCCCATCTTTATCCCCTAGAGTTCAAAATGAGTTGCTGTGCCTGCTTTGGAGGAAGGGCAAAGATTAAATCTGGTCCCCAAGCTGTTTGATGCCCCTTCAGTGTATTATTCATTCCCTTGAACTGCAGCGCTTTTCTGCAGCTCCTAAACAGAAACACCTCTGCCAGCTCTCCCATGGAAGTCAGGATGAACCCCACGCCCACCACAATCCTTCCCAGCCTTTTCCCTTGAACTCAGTCCAGAAAGAGCCAGGACCTGACCTTCCAAGGCTGAGATCCAGTTTTGAATTTGCTGTGCAGCTGTGGAGAAGTTGCTTTACTTCTTTTTACCAGACCTACGTTCTGAGGACCCTAAAAGCTTAAGGCTGGAAGTCACCTTGGGCATCTCCGGCATTACCAACCACAGAATGCATTGATCCTCTCAATAGCTCCTAGTCCAATAGGCCACCTATAAGATGTTTGAATGCCTCTAGGAATGGGGAGCTCACTACCTGTACAAAATCAGACATTTAGCACATTTAACTGAGGCCCATGAACCGTATCATTTGTGATTCTGTGATTCTCTTCCAGCTCCCCTTCCCCCTGCCCAGAACAATACTCAAAGACTGGCATCTTGCCAAAATACCAAGTAAAATCAGGATGATGGGCAAATGATAAGAGAATTGTAGGTTAGATTTCTTACTTTTTTTTTTTTTGCCTTCTGACACTTCAGTTATTTCAATTATGACTTTTACATAAAACAATTCAGGGGGCCGGTGAGATGGCTCAGCGGCATAAGCGCCTGCCTGGCAAGCGCGAGGGCCCGAGTTCGACTCCCGGAACCCACATACGAATAAAGGGCCGGTGATATCGCTCAGTGGCACGGGCACCTGCTGGTGCGCGAGGTCCTGAGGTCGACCCCCGGCACCCACAAAAAAAAAAAAAAAAAAAAAAAAACAATTCATAGACTGCAAGGGAACAAGTAACCTTTAAGTTTCCCATGTAGCAAGTTACAATAATCTCCTTGGAAAGTATTAGCATATCACAGGTGCTCACGCTATATGACCTACAGCAAGCACTTGATCAGCAAATTAATGTCGATGTGAATTCAAACTTTGGGGCAGAGTGCAAGCAAGAAAGAGAGAAGTCAGCCATTCGCAGTCATGGTGAGGGTACCTGAGCAGCGTGGGGGCCCCTGTTTTCCTCAGGACTGGTGGTCAAAAGCGAGTGTTTTAAAGTGAACCTCTGTAGCTCAAATTCTGGCTCCAATGTCAGTAGCTGTGTCACCTTGACAAGTGCCTGCCTCATGGGCCTCAACCACCCACTCAGTAAGATGGGTAGATACCAGCACCCATTTTATAGCGAAGTTTAAGTGAGTGAATGAATGCATGGCAGAATGTTGGCACTGACCTAGCCCTCCAACCTGTCCCCAGAATCAGGCCATGCCACTCCTGGACTCTGAGTTCTGACTCCAAGGCCAACAGCTACCACCTATTATGGCCAATAAATAGCTATCACTGTCCCCACCCCATCATCTCCATCATCACCACCACTACACCACTTCCCCATCAGCAGCCATGCACCATCACAGCTGTCATCCTGACCGTCCCCACCAGCACCTGTCATCATCATCAATTATCATTGTCACCTGTTGTCATCACCACTGCCATCAATGCCATCATCACCATCCCCACCACCACCACCTCCATCAGCCTCACAACCACATCACCATCACCAGTGATTACTGTCACCCTGTTATTGTCATCACTGTCATCACCACCACAATCATCGCCACCATCATCACCATGAACACCACCATCATCTTTGCCATCTCAGTCACATCACTATCTTCGTTACCTCCCTGCAGGTGCTCACTGAGCCCTCACCTCCCTGCAGCTTTGTCACCCACCAAATCCTCACCTGCCTGGCTTCAGGACTCAGCCCCTCAGAGAGGCCTTCCCTGACTTCCAGTGACGGCGGGTCCCTGGGAGCCCATCTCTACTCCGCTGTGTTCTCCATGCCCTCCAACACCCTCCGATGCTGTCTGCACTGCCTCGTGTTTCTTTATTTCTCTCCCAGAAGTCAAGTGTCTCCAAGATCTAGCACACTGTGATACATGAAGACTCTCAATAAAGACTTTTTTCTAATAGATGAACAAACGAGTGAATGAATGAATAAACTAGAAATCCTGTGGTCATCTTTGGGCCAAAGGTCTGTGCTTTCCTAGTTAGAGAGCAACTGAGCCTACCTGAAGAAAGCCTACCTGAAGGAAGAGAGCACCAGGCCCTTGGTAATTTCTTTTGTTCACCATCCCAGCCAAAGCTCAAATGGCCAAGAGGTGAGTACCAATATTCATCCGTCTCACAGATAGGGACAGTAGGTCCCCTGGATCAGGGCTCATGTCCCACCAGAACCAGCTCCTGCTCCCTCCTCCCCTGCAGGCCCTTCAGGGGTCCATCCTCTCTCTGAGGGTTCTGCCTGAAGGAAGGACACTCAAGAGTAAGGTGCATGGGGTGAGGATGAGGATCAGGGCCAGTCACAGGTCCCAGGAGCACAGGCCAGGGTCAGGGCCAGATGGTGGGGCCCAGCAGAGTCTCTAGGAGCCCAGGACCTCCAGAGACTGCTGGCTGGGGCAGGGGCTCCTGAGGCCCTACAGCCCAGGGAGGGCAGTTTCCTCGAGGGACACAATAAGCTGCCATGGATTGTAGGGTATTGGAGCATTAGTCTCCATCATTGGGAGGGTTTCAAAGCCATCTGAGCCATGATCTAGGGGACTCATTCAAACACTAAGGGGAAATTGAGTTGGGAATTTCACATACCCCTACACCTGGGGCTTCCTGCAGGGGCTCCCAAGTCCATGGACTGCTTGGAGCCCAGGGGCATCTTTCCCTGACCGCACCTCCTGCTCACAGCCTCCCTGCCTGGCCTCCATCTGCTCCTGCCTGGGTGTGGTGGACCCACTATGTGTCCCCAGGGGGCTGGGTCAGCACTCTGCTGGGACCTGAGGTGGCCTGTTTGCCAGGGCTCCTCAAGGGCTCAGAGGAGGAGGAGTATTTGTAGTAAGTAAATAATATCATTTGTGCAGAAAAAGGACTGAGCTGAGGATGGAGACCAGGAAGCAAGACAGCCAGGCTCAGCCCAGGAAGGCTGCCAGATCCTAGCCACTGCTCCAGCTCCCTCAAGGCAGCACCAGCAGGCAGGGTAAAGCCAGGAAGCCAGCAGGATGCCCAGGCAGGAGGCCCGCCATGGCAGGTAGCATCCTGTGCTTACTACCCCTGTGTGCCAGGTGTCCTTGGGGAACCAAGCCCAGAAAACAGCATCATTTACCCAATCCCTCACTCCGCAACCATCAGTACCTGGTACTGTCAGGAAGCAAGGAAGGAGACGTGGTGTGCACCTATCCTGGCCTCCCATGCAGGCCCCCCACACACATCTGCAGACTGCTGGGCTCTAGTCAGGACCTTCAGCTTAGGCTAGGCACTGGTCAGTGAGTCCCACCTGGAGGTCTTGGGCTCCCCAATCCCCAGCCCAAAATTCAGAATCTTCACAAATCCCACCTGGCTGCCTGTAGTCAAAGGGACAACCATGGCCCAGGTCAGGGACCACTTGGGTCACATCAGCTCCTGCCTTCATTCAGACAGGAAACCAAGAATCACACATTGAGATGTCAGCCACACCCCCCCAACAGGCCTGGAGAGGCCTCCACATGCAGGGGACCTCTATGCCCTCAGTGGGTACTGACACCTGCTACACTGGGCTCCAGGAGGCCCAGCCCTGCTCAGGTCACTGATCAGCAAGGGGCAGGTGGGAGCTGACCCAGGCCATTTCTCTTTCCCCAGAGCTGCCCAGTGTCAGTACTGGCTGAGGCCATATCGATCTTCCCTTACCAATGTCGCAAGCCCTGGGCCCAGGGAGGGCACCCACAGGCAGGGCTGTAGTTCCTGGCCATGAAAAAGACCTGCTAGGTGGTGACAGACAGCCCATCAGTGGTTTCATCTGTGCTCACCATGCCAGGCTTCAGCTCTTCCTGGACACCCAGCCTCCCACACACTCAGGCTACATCTTCTCCTTCTGTCTGCTTGAGCTGACTATCTGATAGGACCCTCTCTCTTCCTCTTGCAGCCTCTCTGCACTTCCCCCAGCTATGAACTTCTACTGATCTGGCAGCATGAGCTATCTTTTTGGGTCTGAGAGGAACAAACAAAATCCAGTTAATGATAGCACTTTGTCAGCTCACTGGCAGGGGATTTCAGAGGAAGGGACATTTGAACTGGGTTTTGAAGGATGTATAGGAGCCCACCAGCTGTTCAAAGGACAGGTGAGGGGCATTTTGAGTGAAATACAGAGATGCAGAATACTTGGTGAAGGGAAAGGAATCAGCTAGGTTCATGTGGGCAGTCAGGCATAATAGACATAGGAGGTGATAGTCTCAGCAAGCCCTAACACAAGGATTCTCACCAGCCCGCACACATCAGAGGGCCTTAGGCACTCAGAGAAAGCCCACAGTGGCAGGATCAGGGTTTTATTCTGATGGTCCCTTCCATCTGCTACGTAGTGGGACTGGCCCTAGTCCTGTTGGCATACAACCTAGGTCCAGCCAGCACCCCCAGAGGGAGGGCAGGGGATGAGAGAACCATTCAGAAGGCAGGAACAAATGGAACACTTATTCCCGTGCCTTTTATAGATCCAAAGTCACTTTGTTAGCTTAAGAATTTAAAAATGTATAACGCGTGGCTAGATTTCTTCATAAAATTACCATGTTTTGGTCTATTTAAAGAAAGAAGGCCTGGGGGGAGGGGGCTGTATTTTCTCCAAGAGTTTTTAAACTTTCTTTGTAGGGTTTTTCTGCACAGGCAATATGCCCATGCAGGATGTTCCCCATGTCAGGGGTCAGAGGTTGAAGGCCAGCCCAGCAGGCAAGCCAGAGGCCCCCTAGTCCCTCCCCTCCCCACAGAGCTTGCCCCTCGGCCTGAGTGGGAAGAGCACACAGGACACTGTCAGGGGTAGGTCCTGGCAACCAGTGCCCTCAGCGCAGCTCACCCCACCCTTTCTGTGTCCAGGGGCAGAGGAAGTACAGGGAAGATGGCACCAGAACCCTTCGGGGGCTCCCCGACCCAACCTCCCCACTGCTGTTCTGAAGGACATGAATGTGGCTGATGAGTTAATGGTCAGGGTGGAGGCTGGATGGGACCCTGGCTCCATAGCCCCTGTCCCACCAGCATCCACTGCTCAGGCTGAGCCAGTCTCTCCCGTCCTCTGCCTGGCTGCACCCCTCTCCTCTGCCATTGTGTCCTGGCCCTCAGAGGGTTCATGCTAAGTGCTGGCTGCCTGGCCACGAAGAGGCTTTGACTCGAGCTGCTGCACACCCACATGGTGCAGTCCAAGCCCCTGGCTGGTGCGAGGCATTTTGAGTCACACCTTATGAAACCACTGGTTTTGTAGGTTGAAATAGTCAAGTAGCAGCAATTCTATATATGCTAGCCAGCTTTCTGTCCCTGGGACAAAATACTTGGCCTAAACAGTTTAGGTGAGGAGAGGTTTATTTTGGCTCAACATTTCAGTCCTTGCTTTTAGGCCTGTGATGAGGCAGAAGCACAGCAGAAGGGTGTGGCAGGGAAAGAGCCTCCCTCCACGGTGGTCAGGAAGAAGGAAGATAGGGGAAGCACCAGAGAGGAAGGAGCGGAGGACAAGATGTAGTCCCTAAGTGCACATCCCTGTGACCCACTTCCTTCAACTAGGACCCACAATCCTAAGTGCCCATTACCTCCCAACGAAGCCATCAGAGTTTGACCTCATCAGTGGATTAATGCACTGCAGGAGGCAGAGCCCTCGTGATCCAATCACCTTCTGAAAGCCGCTCAGCACCTGAGACTGGGGTACCTTTGCGGTCTAAACTGTAACACCATGTGATCCTTCCAAAGGGGCCCACCAGGGGCCTGATCACCTTTCCCAGCCTTGCCCTGAGCTTCCCCATGGTGGGGGATGGCTACCTTCCCAGGAGATGCTGTGCACCACCGGGGTGGAGGAAAGTCCCATGCTGCTCAGACATCTCCCTGACCTCCAGGGCCATCTTTCTGCTCTCCCATCTGAACCCCAACTAGATGCCCTCTGCTCCCTGTGGGCCCAGCACACAGCTGGTGCTCTGGAGCCCTGTTGGAGGCCCAAGTTGTTCACCCTCCACCCAAGGATGAGGTCTGTAAGGAAGCACAGATCCAGGCTGGCTCCTGGAGCCCTTGAGCAGGTGGAAAGGCCAGAGGGTCAGGGTCTGAGAGGAATGAAGGGGACGAGTGTGGGTCTCTGGGGACTCATGGTATAGCTGCCACCCCACTGTGGCAGCAGGGAGCATGGAGCCCACAGGGAGACACTGAAAATGGGCCAGTGCATGTGACACCCACCTCCTGAGGACAGGTGACACCAACCTCAAGGCCTGGAAGATGGCAGGTATTCGTGGTGCTTATGCAACCTGTCCAAAGTGCTTAGTGGGGCAGCCCAAGATGACTCTCATGAGCCCCCTTGGAGCTTCCGAGCAGAGATGGCTACTGTAAAAGGCTCCTGGGTGCTGGTGGGGATGGATGGCTGGGTGTGTGGGAGCCAGGAGCACTAGGAGCTTCCAGGACCCAGGCAGAAGGGGTACAAGGGGACAGCTGGGCAGCACAGAGCACCCAGCAGGGTCCTGACTTATTGCAGATGATGCGGGGTAAGGGGATAGAGCGGGACCCTGGGCTCTGTCAGCCATGAAGGCAAAGACTTGTCAGTGAGTGAGGAGCCTGGAGGAGGGCACGGGGCGCATAGCCAGGGATGGCCGGAGACCCATCACGCCCCAGATGTCTCTGAGAGACGTGAAGGGCACAACCGCAGATTCTGAGTTCTGTGTCCAACACCACCTCCCTCACCTGCCCGGAAAACCATCTCTGGCCACCACAGAACACAGTGTGTTGGTGGAGGGCTGGACTCAGGCATGCATCTGTGCCCAGTGGCTGCGTGGATGTGGAAAGTGTAGTGACAGTGATTACAGCAGCAGGCCTGTGGGGTGGTCAGTAATCAGGGAGAGGTCATTTTGGCCCCCATTTGGCTCTACATCAGAGTCACATACTCTGCTTCAAAATGAGCTGTTTCAGAAACATTCAGGAAAACAGCCATTAGCACTCCTTCCCTAACAAGCATGACCGTGACTGTTGTCACCCCATGTCCCTGACATCCAACCTCTTTGTAAGCATGCCATCTCCACAAAGAAGACAAAGGCCACCTGGTCCTACCCCATCCTCCTAGACTTTCTTTCCATGATCTTTGATCTACAGCCTCACTAGCTTCAAGGTCTCTTAGAAGGGCCCCTGGCTTTTCCCAGGCAAGGACCAAAGCCAGCCGCTCCCTCCTTCCAGCCATGCTTCCCCCTTAAAAACAGCACCACCCCACTCCCATGCTCAGACCTCCCTTTGTCTCGCTGGCTTCCTTGGCAGCTTAACTATTAAACTTCCCTTGACTCTTTCTATCTTGGTGAATTATTTTATCACAATTTTGCACATCAGAGACCCCAGGAAGCAGGTCCATGAAGGAGCTGGAGGACAGAGGCCAGGGTCCCTCAAGCTGAGCACAGGGTTAGGGTTAGTGGTGACTGAAGGCAGGTTTGGTTGCTGCCTCCATGAACCACAGTGCAAGTCCATGGCGCACGCTGAGCAGCTGCCTCATGTCGGAGATGAGAAATCATTTCTTACTGATCATTGTTCTGATTTATTTCATTTTGATTTGATTTATTATATTTCATTTTGGCTGTGATTAACTGAAATGCTGCTGCCTGGGATAGGGCTGAGCTGACATCGCTGCCCCACGAGGCCTCAGCCCCAGGGGACCTCCTGCCTCAGTTGGTCTGGACAGGCCCAGCCCTGCAGCTCCAGAAGGAGGCAAGGGCTCCATGGGAAAAAGCCTTAGATCCCACCATCCTTTGCCAACATCCTGCCAGCCTGCAACTGGTCAACTGGTTTTGGCTCCTGGACACATTTCCAGGATTTCAGGGAAGCCTAGACCACCTGTGGGGCAGCCTCTCCCTCTTGGCTACTGGGTGCAGCCCTGGTAGCTGGGACCTTGATGGATGGTGCCAGCCAAGGCAGGGAACAGATGATGCTGCCTCTGGAAGACAGTTCATCCTGCCCATCTTCACAGCCCACAGGTACTGCAGGATATGGTGGGTACCCCACAGATCAGAGGGCCCTGTAAACTCTGGCCTGATGAGCTGTGTGGCCCAGGGAAGTGTGCTGACCTCTCTGGGCCATCCGCTGGGCTCCTCTTCTGCATCACCGGCTCAGTGGAGAATCAGTATAGAAACGAGGCCACGCATGCCAAGCTTTGCCTTCAAGGCATCACAGGGTGGGGCCTTTAGTTCAGAGCTTGTACCCTTAGGAGTCCCCAGGAGATGGGGAGGGAGTCCCATCTGATGGCTTCCTCACTCGCCACACACACCTAGCCCCCACCCTCAACACTTGTACAAAACCATCCAAGGTCACAGGGACACTGTGAGCTGGTGTGACTCACATGCACAGTGACAGCTGGGTGGGGCTGCAAAACACAAAGGAGCTGTGGGCTCCCCTGGCCTCCTTGGCCTCTGTTCTCCTGTGACAGGATGTCCACAGTTGGCCCTCAGGAGCCCTGTGGCCAGGGGAATGAGCAGGGCTCGGAGAGATCTCACAACCCAGAGCAGGACAGACCCTGACAGGGTGTGCTGAGCACGTGGCTGAGGCTCCATGCCAGGCTACGGCCTGCCGCCAAGATGGGCGTCTGAGGGCCAACTTCCCAGGGGGAGCGGGGCGGGGGCAGAAGAGCACTATAAGCCACAGGTGGTCATAAGGAGGCCCCAGCCACTAACACTGACCTGGGTGGGGAGGGACAGTCATGACAGTATACAGGGACCCCAGCCCAGTGTCCATGTGCAGAGCTGCCTTGTCTGGACTCCATGCTTTTCTGAGCCCAGGAGCTGGAGTGGCCTAGCCTGCCAGGGGCTCTTGTCTTAAGCCACAGTCTCCTAGCACTTTAGGAAACCTTAGGAACACTGCTGTCCAGCTGGGTTCCCCCCATAGCTGCCCTCCCCCTCACCGCCATCCTCCCCCTTCTTTCTCTTCCCTCTCCTCTTCCCCTCTTCCATAACTGGCTCCTTCTCAGGCAAGGCCTCCAGAAGTGACTCTCACAGCTTCCCTGTTCTTCTCAACGGTGACATCTTTGGTAGCAAGGCCAAGAGTGAAGGGACAAGGGGGCCATTGGGTGTTAAGCATTTGCTCTCAGCCACCCCATGGCCATTTGGAAGACAGCGACTTGAACCCCCACCTTCCAACATGGAGGAAGTGCTCATCCCTGAGTCCCAAGCCAACCTTCCAATGTAGCCATGCCCACTGTTTAGGAAGCTGCTGGCCTCCAGGGCACACCCTCTCCTCTTTCCACATTCAGGAAGCCTTGGAGCCCTCCCCTGCCCAAGCACAGAAATGTGATGGAAGCCTCCATTCCATGGTGATCACAGGCAGGATGAGAACTTCATGAGCAGCACTAGGCCCTATGGGGAATGTCCCCACCCAGAGCCACTCCTAGAAATGTCCAGCATGGCCCCAAGCAGGGAATCATCGGTGGGAGTGGGGGGCAACTCACAGGGTGGCAACAACTGTCCCTGCCTGGTGGGAAGAAGATGCAGAGGAGAAGTGTAATCAGGGTCACTTCAAGGAAGAGGAGGCCTCAGAGTTACATCTTAGAGTAGGAATGGGAGTTCGGCAGAGGAAGAAAGCCAGAGAACTGGCACAGGAGGGAACTTGGTCTTTGAGGCTGCCTGCAGGTTAGCAGGGCTACGAGAACTCTGGGTGACAGAGTGTGCAGCATCTGGCAGGCAGCCTGAGGTTGAAGCAAGAGCCCGGCCTGGCCTGGGTGCCAGCTGAGGCCCTGGATCTGCTCCTGGGGTCATTCAGGGCTGCAGTGTTTCTGCAGGATGGGGGTGAATGACTGACATTTAGGAAGAGGTCATGGCACTGTAGAAAACCTCAAGATGTCTGTTGCCCAAAGCACAGAGAAGTAAGTTTCCAGGAGTACTACAATGGCTGGGGTGAGAGCTGTGCTTCTTTGCTGTGGAAAGCAAGTGACAATGCTGTGTCATGGACATGGTGAGGACAGTGGCCTCTGCCAGCTGTTGTCGTCCCTGACTGTGAGATGGTGTCCTGACACTTTTCGTGGGGTGGTGAACATGTCCGCTCACACCAATAGGAACCTTGAGGTGAGGCTCATTCTGGACCATCCAGTGGTGGAAGAGGGAGGAGGGATCCAAGTGAGGAGGGCACCTGAAGAAGAGGCAGGACAGGAAGGATGTGGCTCCTGGCAGAGGTGCACAGGTGACTCCAGCATCAGGCTGGAGAGGAAGGGAAGAGCCTCTTGGGGCCTCTGAAGGCCACTCTGGAGCTCTAAAACTGCAAGAAATTGGCGTATGTGGTGTCAGGTCACCAACTGGCAGGCATTTGTCACAGCAGAAATAAGAAAACTCCCATGATGGGGTTGCTCTCACCCACAACTGCATCTCCATTTTCATCATAGCCTCAGCTCCCAGACTCCAGGGATACACCCAGCCCACACTTGGCTTGAGCAACTCTACCCATCAACCCCTGGAACCGGCTCCCACCAGGCCCTGCGGCTGCGTACCAGCAATGATTGGTGTTTTATGCGGAACATTAAAGGTATTTTACACGGGAGATTTAATACGGAACATTAAGAACCGTTGAAATCACTCATATCAATTGAAGATACAATAATTGAACACCATAAAGACTACGGAGAAAGTGGTAGAGCTGTAGGGAGAGGCATAAATAGAGATAAATGGGTCCCTCCTCCTCCCACCGCCCCTCAGGAGCTCCTAGAGATGCTCTGGGGGGCTCTCAGCAACACAGACCCTCAGCAGGAAGACGTGGGCAGGAACGCCTGCCTCAGAAGTCTCTGCAAAGCTCAGTAGTCCTGATCTAATACTTGGTTCAGAGGTGGAACAAAGGAACCAAGCTTGGGGGGGGGGGTGGAACTTGATCTTACGTGACAGGGCATCTTATTCTAAGTGTTCTGCTCTGAACCCTGATCACAGATAGACTGAGCCCTGACCTTGACCACAGTCTGAACCCTGACCCTGGCCACACACTAAGCTCTGATCCTGACCACAGACTGAGCCCTGAGCCTGGTCACACTGAACCTTGATTCTGATCACACATTGAGTCCTAAACAAGGCCATACTCTAAGCCTAATCCTAGACAAAGGCTAAGCCATGATCCTGGCCCCACACTGAGCCCCTGCTCTGGTTACAGGCTAGGCCTTGACCCTCATCACACACTAGGCCCAGACTCTGGTCACGAGCTGAGCA
This sequence comes from Erethizon dorsatum, assembly GCA_028451465.1. Taxonomy (NCBI): domain Eukaryota; kingdom Metazoa; phylum Chordata; class Mammalia; order Rodentia; family Erethizontidae; genus Erethizon; species Erethizon dorsatum. The sequence continues at coordinate 67,779,328 of CM051828.1, read as the reverse complement.
CTGAGCCTTTACTTGTCACCAGCTGTGTCTTGGTTCTGAGATGGTGACTTCTCCCTGGTGCGCGTACCTTTGCCCACTCAGCCCTCTCTCCAAGCATCCTGCTCTCTGGGCCCTGGCTCAGCTCTGTGCCCCTGAAGAAAGATTCCCTGTCCCCAGGGAGTTTTCCTTTGGACAAAGAAAGCTCACAGTGAGCAGCGACCCTCCACGCCTCACCAGCCCCAGCTCCAGGCCAAGAGGATTCCAGCTCCGCTGCCCTGTGTCCTGCCAGCAGACCACAGCATAGCTCCTTCCCTTCCTGCTGACCTCTGAGTGGGCCCCTCTCCTGCTCTGGCCCTGTGGAAGCTAAGGTCATAAGCCTGCACATGGCTAAGAACAACCTCTTATGTGCATGCCCAGTTCACGAGAACTGGAGGGAACAGAAGGGCACAAAGTCAGCCTTTGTGCAAAGCTCTTGTCTGCCCCTCAGCTGTGTGACACTGGGCAAGTCACTTAACCTCTCTGAGTGTGGTTATCACAGCTGCAATGGGATGCTGATGGCATCTGACTTCTAAGGAGTGGAGGTCACTGGAGAAGACCCAAATCATCCTGGGCAAGTCCCTGGGACATGCAGCCCTGCTGCAGTGCACCATGGCCTTGATCTTGTCCCTTCAGCAGGCCACGTACCAGAACCCTGACCCTGGGTTCCTCCCACACTGCCTCTCCTGGGCCCTCCACTCCTGCTCCCCCACTCCCAGGCCCCCCACTCCTAGGCACACTAAAGAGCTGACCCTCAGTGATCACCCAGTTCGACACTGCCCACCTCCCCCCTCGGTCCAGTCCCCATTCTTGGGCTCACCAGATCAAGAGACCCGAGCCTGTAGCCATGATGAGCAGGATGAAGGGCCAAGTCCACACCCCTCCCAGGCTCCTAGACTCCCTCCTTCCCCCACTGTCTCAGGCCAATACCCAGCCATGCTGCATTCCAATACGTAGCTCATCTACAAGCAGATCTATTACCGATTCATAACCCACCTGTCACCTGAAGGATGAATGCATCTGTGGGGCGCCACACACACAACACTTAGTAAATAATTGAATTCAGGCTCCTAGGCATCTTGCTGCACCCTGACCCCTCAGGAGCCACTCTTCTGCCAAAGCAAAGGTGAGGGGACCACCCAGGGCAGCAAGGTGGCCACCAAAGGAAGAACCCAGTGAATCTATACAGGGGCTGGCCCCACAAAGGGCCTCATGGGATTTGAACCCACTTTCCATGCTGGGTGGCACTAGCCCATCCTGAGCACCCTGGCAGGCAACACTGATCATGCAGAGTGGAAAGCATTGCATTTCCCAGGTACCCACACAAATCCCCAGGCAACGGCTGCTCAAACACGGCAGGAGAGGTGTCCTTAGTTCACTTTAGAAATAAGGAGCTGGAAGTTCCCAGGACTGAACCACCAGGAAGATGCAGCACTGGACCTGAACCCAGAGTCCACATGGGTGACTTAGCCCTCTGCAGAGATGGAGATGCAGAGATGCAGAGGCACGACAGAAAAGGGTCATAGCGAACACCACACACAAGATGGCTATGTTCTCATCCAGGTTGGCATGACTTCTGCTAGCTAGCACATCTGAGGGCAAGGGCAAGACTGTTCCCACCCAGTGGTGGCTGTTGCCTTGGAGGCCTCTCCCCTCTATTCCACAGGGTCAGCTGACTTCCCAGCTGTGGCTCTACATCCTGGGTAACCTCGCTGTGGTGGTTCCAGTGGGACCGGGGGGCACAGGCTGGATGCTTCTCTAACCCAGACCCTCTGGACTCCTGCAGAGCTCCCCTCACCCAGCCGCACCCTCTTCTTGTACCCTGTTACTGATTCTCCTTTTCTCTAACCTGACAGCGATAATGGAAATGGCCTCTCAGCCTCTGTGAGGATCTATGTCCCAAAATAGCAGAACAATCACCATCGTTCAAGAGGTTTTCAGGTAGAGGTGACACAGAGCAGAGTTATTGGCCACATTTCCACAGGTACTTAATGTATAGGCACGTCTATTCCTGGGGCCACCTGATAAATCCGCTCGGGAGCTTCGGAGGCAGTGCGTCTCCACAGGCCATGAGAGACAGAGGCCAGGCCTCAGGGAGCCAGCTGTCCCATTCCCCCATGTCCTTCACAGAGGGAATACAGGAGTCCCAGCCATCCCTCCCTGTGTGAGGATCAGACAGAACAGACAGGACAGTGGCCTCTGCCACATGTAAAGGTCACATAGGCATCCCTCATCCTCACCCCACCTCACAAATGGGAAACTGAGGCCCAAAGAAGGATGTGCAGTGCCAGATCTCGCAGATACTAGGATGGGGGTCATGAACCAGGACCCCCTTACTCAGGCCCCATGAGCTGCTCCATCACATGCACTTATATGCACACACATGCCTGTGTACACACAGACACACACAGACACAGCACAGAAACATGCTTCTGCACACAGAGTCACAGACACGTGTAACAGATGCACCCACTAGGAAGCACCTTTCACTCTACTGGGGTGGCCGTGGGGTCATGGCCTCTGGACCCTCAAGGGTCCTCACTCTCAAGGGTCTCCACCTGCCATGCTGGGCATGGCCTGGGCCCAAGGGCTACCTTCCCCCTCCCTGGGACATAGGCACTGGCTCTCCACCACAGCACACCTCATGGTGCAGTGAGGACCATGGGAGGCCACTGCCCATGAGACTCCTCCCAGGCCCAGGGGTGGCAGATGCCTTTGGCAGTGGGCTTGACCCAAAGAGGAACCTCCACTGCCATGCAGCTCCAGATACACATAGGCCCCAGCAATCCCCAGCATGCCCATCCATCAGCACTAGGCAAGATACTGGGTCCTCTGAGCCTCGATGTTCCCTTCTAAAGTGGAGCTGGTGAAAACACCCAGCTGCAAGACCACACCAGTCTGCTGCCTGGCAGAGCCAGCCCCAGGGAACACAGGGGAAACAAATTCCAGAATGGACAGTCACAATTTTAGGTCAAGGATTGGGATGTGGGTGGGAAGACCAGAAGAGACAGGGTCTGAACCACCAAGTCTTGAGGGCTATGCCATGGGAGTCCCTCAGATCACAGTGAATGCCCTCCCAGTGTGACAAGGTGGAAACCTGAAGATGAGGTGATGGTCAGGGGACAGGGTGGCCCAGAGAGTAATGGCAACCAGCTGGGGGCTGATGAAGGCAAGCCAATGTGCCACAGCTCTCCCTCCCCAAACCCTGTATACAGTCAAAGAACATCATAGCTGGAGTGATCCCTGGGCTCATCTCCTAAACAGGAAAACTGAGGTGCAGAGAGAAGTTTGTTCAGGAACCCACAGTCCACACACTGAGAGCTTAATGGGGCCTCAGCCAGCTCCCTCATGTGGGACTCCACACAGCAGCCCTTGGGCAGGATCTTCCAGCTCTCATGGGGCCGGGCTTACCATGGATCTGAGCACGGATAGCAGAACCTGGGAAGACTCAGGTCCATGCACCTGGGCCGGTCTGAGGGGTGACAAAGGGAGGTGGATGCAGAGAAGGCAGGTGACCTGGCACCTCCTGGGCAAATGAAGCCCTCTCAGAGCCATGGTAATCCATTATCCTTCTCTGGGCTGATAAGGGTGAGCAGGAGGACAATTAGTCTCAGAATTACTGGCAGATGAGAACGTTAAGAGAAAAATAAATTAAAAAGAAATCCATTGGAGCTGTAATTGTAATACAGTGTATCATAGTCAATTGAATCACAAATACAAGCTGGTCCCTTGTCAATAGATTTCAGTGAGTAAACAATTTGAGTATTTAAATTGGAAACTCAAGAGGGAAGGGAGCAAGGATTTGGTTAGAGGGAGAATTGAAATGTTAAACCAAAGTTGGCTCTGGACCCCTGGCTGCTGCCACTGGAGGGAAGTCTCCAGTTCCTCCCTCCCTGCAAGTCAGGATGGCCCATATGAGAGTCTCCCTACACCCAGCCAGAGCCCATGGCTGCCTGATCTCAGGCAATGCATTCCCATGGCAAATGTTCCTCTGCTCCCATGTATGCATGCTCACCACCCAGGGAGTTTCTGGGGGAAGAGGTCCTGCTTTTACTTTCTGAATCAGGCCAGGTAGGAGGGGCCTCAGAAAGCAGAGCTGGAGGGAGGTTGAAGGAAGGGATGGAGGGATGGATTGATAGAAGGATGGACAGAGGGAAGAATGGACGGGGAGGGAAGAAGGGATAAATGGAGGGATGGGGATGGAAGGAGGGAGGGATGAATAGATGGGTGGATAGATGGATGAACAGAGGGATGGATAGGGGATGGAGGTATGAATGGAGACATGGATGATGGCTGAAGGATGAACACATAGAGCGATGGATGGAGGGTGGATGGATGGATGATGGAGGGAGGGGTAATGGATAGGAGATGGATGGAGGGATGGAGGGAAGGATGGAGGGAAGAATGGAGGGATGGAGGTGGATGGATGGGTGGATAAATGGATAAAAAGGATGGGTGGACTGTAAATGGGTAAGGGACTAGATGGCTAAGTGAGAGAAAGAGAGATACTTGACAGTTTGTGGAATACTGAGGACACTTCCTAAGCTGTTGAGGACAGCCAGCCATTTCCCTCTACAAGACCTTGGGCCCAAGACTCCAGATCCTTTCTTATCTTCCAACCTAAAAACCACTTCACAGCCAGAAAGGCATATCAAAGTCAATGCCTATGGGACTCACCTGGTCTGGGCATCTGGAGAGACTTCTGAAACCCCTGCCGAGAGCCACACCTCAAGGAACAGGTACAGTCCTACAGGAGAGATGTGTGCTGGGGACAGCTGAGCTCCCTCCCATGGTCACCCGACTTGTGCTCCACAGTTATATCCTCCCCAGTTCACAGCGTTCCCATGGCAGGGCTTGCTAAATCAGGCCCAGGAGGAAGGTCTCCACCCGCTCTGCCACCCAGGCTGAGATGGCCATCTGCCAGTGCCACAGATTTAACAGGCAAAAGGCCATGAAGGCAGGGGCTGGGTCGGCCATCTGACCTGATTGCCAGAGGGAATGGACTTGGCCAGGGGGCATGAGAGAGTGGGTGGGCCCAAGGTCTCCTGGGGCAGCTCATGTCACCCTGGTGTCTGGTGGTAGAGCCCCCACCCGTGGAAGAGCTCCCAAGGAGCAGAGGTGACAGACAGGAGACTGAAGTGGGTTGTGCTTTCCCAAAACAGCCCCACCTCTCCCCCTAGAGCCTGGAGGTACAATGACTGCTGCAACCCAAAGCGTATAGCAGGTGGAGCCAACGGATGTCAGAGATGAGGCTGTAGGCAGGATACAGGCACTGCCTGGCTGTCCTTTGGAACACTGGCCTTGGTTGCCAGGATGCCCAGTCCACACAGTCATCTATGAGTGCTGCCACCCACAGTCCTTTTGGGTCCCAGCTCTGAGCCTTTGAGCCACTGCAGATGACACCAAGAGGAACAGTGGTGTGGTCCACATGGTGTCACCCAATGTGTGCAGATCCAGCAGCACATTCAATGTTGTCACTGGTTCAACCTCTGTGCTTGGGAGCCACCTTATTACCCAGCTGGGACTGCTGTGATAGTAACGATTATGTATACTTCCCTTCTTTGCTGTATATTTAATGATTCTCTCATGTTTTCTACCTCCATTGTCCATCAAAACATGACTCAGGCTGTGGCTGTGGGACTTAACATGACTGGAGCTGGCTCATGCCACCAAGCCAGTGTCCAGTTTTGCACAGCCCTCCATAGCCCTCAGGTAATTCCTGCTCCCTGAGGTCAGCCAGGGTGGGCTTCTGTGGTCTGCACAACCCACTCCAGCTGGGACATTGTTGTTCTCAAGGAACCTTCTAGCATGGCTGCAGGGCAGGGCCAGTGGGGAAAGGCTGGCCCTGGAGTGCCACTAGGCTGCCATGGTCGGCTACACAGTCCAGAGGCAAGAGGCTGGTGTTGTCTGCTGTGCAGGTAGGCAGGAGATGACAGGGCTGTGATGAGACAGTGGCTGTGGAGGGGGAGTAGAGACTGAGTGGGGGGAGCAGAATCCATGGAGTGGTCCTCTGAGGTCCTCTGTGGACAGTGAAATGAGAGTAGAAGGTGGAGATGTTGGGGTGACTTCCAGTGGATGCCAGGCTGATATCACCCCCAGCACAGATAGCACTTCAGGCAGAGGGGCATTGTGGGAGTCCAGCATGGGGCCAGGAATGGGGTCAAAGAGAAACATGTCCCCTAGGGGTGAGTAGAAAGTGCAGGCTGAGGAAGAGCAGCCCTGGGGGCTGCTTAGGCCTGGTTCTGTCCCAGCACAGTAACCAGCACGTTGGGCAATCTCAACCAGTGTGCCTGCCTGAGGGGTAGTCCCAGGACGGCCTGGAGAGAGACACTCCCAGGACGAATCCAGGCTCCAAAACCTGGACTTCTGGCTCCACCTGGACCCTACCTCCCTTTCCAGTGTCTCTGTCACCTCCCCATATGTCTTGGCCTTTGCTGTAGTGACTATTCACCCCATGAACACCCCCCCACCCAGCCCCCTCAGGCCCACCATCTAGACACCATAAAGGCCAGGCAGACACAGGGAGGTGGAGAGCCTGGGCAGTGGCTGTGGGAGGGGGCCAATGGGCCTGAGGGAAAAGCACTAAGCAGAAGAGCCCAAGCAGCCTGTTCCCTTGGGTCCCACATCAACCCAGGGGAGTAAAGCCCCAGGGAGGAGATGCCGCATCACTGCCCCCGAACAGCAGGGACTTCTCAGGGATGGTCCCTCAACAAGGCAGCTCCACTGTGGTCCCCTGTAGACCCAAGGCCCACAGTGCCAGGGGTCAGAAGTATCCTGAGCCAGCTGTCACAATGCTTCTGGATCCACTGGCAGTGTCCTCACCAGCTTCTGCACCAAGGAAGGTGCCAGGCTACCCAGGTACAGTAGAGTCTGAGCCACCATGATCCACAGGCCTATCTCATGTCACCTTCAGTGGGCTATCTCCCACTATACAGACAAGGATGCTGAGGCACAGAGAGGGGAGAGGGCAGGTTTTGAGGCAGGGCTGGATGCTCCCAGCACCTCCACCACCCAGAGCCAGCTCAGGGGGTCGGAGAGAGACAGGTCTGAGGAGTCAGAGACAGGGAGGTAGGGGTTCTATGGGTTCCTGCAGACACTCAAGGTGCAATTCAAAACATCAGTTTGTCTACCTGCTGTGTGCTACCACCATACGACTGTTCCACCTCAACTCCCTAAAAGGAACATGCAGCAATCCTGACCCTTGGTCCCCACCAATCGTGCCTGACCTAGGTACAAGAAGACCAGCTCTGCCACCAACCTGCTGTGTGACCTCAGAAAAGCCTCGTCTCTTTCTGGCTCTCAGCCACTCAAGGAGAAGGGATTGGGGGGTGCGGGTTAGAGAGGCTCCTCCCATCTGACCTGCTGGCTACCGAGGACCCACTGTGGTTATTGCCTATCACATTAATCCCTGGCCTCGGCTGACCCATTATCAAATGCCCTGCCCTCTATGTGGGCCTTCCTGGCATGGCTGGACAGCTGCACAGCTCTGGGCCTCTGCCTGCTCCAGACAGTGGAACCTGAAGGTCACCCTGATGCTTTGGCTCTAAGAAGGGGAGGCTGACTATAGCCAACCAAAGTCAGCACTCTCTGGCATGCCCTCCTCCTGCCCCGGCCTGAACTCCTCACCTGGCCCACCTGCACAGCAGAGGTGCTGATGGGGCAGGGCCCAGGCAGCCAGCATCAGGGGGGGTTGTGATGCTCAGGGCATCAGGCCAGGGACCTTGAGCATCCCACCCTGGGGCAGGACATCCTCTGCCCTCCTCACAGCCAAATCCATCCCCCCTCACAGGCAAGCCCACCGTTTGTCAAATGTGGACAGCACCTGGCCAAGCAGCCTCTTCTGGGGCCCAAGCTATCTTCCAGAAGAGGCTGACCTGCCTCTTTCCAACACCTACACTGGCCCAGCCCCTCCTCCTTCTGCTGCCACCTCTGCTCTCCATTGTCAGCTCCTCAGCCCCAAAGGCCTTTTGTCCTACAGCTGCCCTCATGGCCCGGTGCCCACTCCTCACACCTGCAGCCTGGAGGTGTAAAATCCAATTTGCTTGTAACACCTCCACCAGACACCCTGGGGCCTCGGTACACCAGCTGTGGCAAAGCTGTAAAGGCAGCCAGAGGCTCCAGCCTGGGGCATCATCTCCCCCCACTCCCCCCTGTGAGATTTCTCAGGCCCCTGGGGAAGAAAACACTCGGCTGTGCAGAATTTTGAGAACCTTGAAGCACAGCCCTGGTTCAGCCACTTGAACTAGACTTGAGACACTCCCAGCAGAGGATGGGGGCTCAGAAAGCCATGGACTCTTGTCCCTAGGCAGGAAGTGGCATCCTGCACTTCTAGAAGATGCCTCTCTGGAGGCTCACTGTCTCCTGAGGCCAGGAAGCTGGTATGCAGGCCCCACCCAGGGCCCTGAGGCCTAAACTGGGATCTGGGCAGGGTGATAGGGTACCTTGGGGATGCTGTGCCCTGCCTAGAGAGGTTGCCCCATGCCTTCTCCAGACCCCAGAGTAAGCTCAGAGCACTGGGGCCTCAGAGCTGGGCTCAACTCTGTGGCTCCCACAGTGGGGACATTGAGGCCAGGAGAGGCAAAGCTGTCAAAGAATGGGCAGGACCCCACCCTCAAGGCCACACTCCCACTGCCCCTTCTCCCAGGTCATCATGGGCAGGGGCCAAGGAGAGGCTGCCCTGGATTACATGCTACATCAGTGCCATGTCAGCCTCCCACTCAAACCATAAATGTCACACCATGTTACCACCCCACCCACACACAAAGCCCACAGGTGGAGTCCTCCCCCAATTGCAAGACCTTCCTCAGGCTGCTTATGTGCTACTCTGCAGCTCTGCAGCCCTGCAGCTTGGCTCCCACATCTACTCCCTCCTGGATCCTCAGCTCCCTGTGGCTGGCATACCATATTGTTTACTGGGGAGGCTCTGCCATGCAGCGTAGAAGGGCTGAACCAAAGGGAGTCAGGAGGTGTGCTGCTTTCAATCCCACAGGCCACAAGCATTCCCCTGCAAAACCCAGGCTCCGTCCACTCCCAGCTCTGCTAGGTGCCATGCTCCAGGCCACCTGGCCCCATGTTGGTCTCTGCTAGGCTACAGAGGGTAGTGTTCTGGGTCATTCTGTGATGAGAATAGAGGCCCAGGCACAGCATTGATAGTGGGTGCCAGGGCAGAGAGGCTGGCCAAATACACCAGCTTTGTGTCCTGTCCCTTGTAGCACTTGAGGTCTGGCCCCAGGGAGGGCAGAATCTGTGCCCAGGTGCTGCTCTAGCCCTTCTGGCTCTGGCTTGACTCCATCAGGCCTTGACTGCCCCCACCAATCACCGGCCCCAACCCAGGCAGCAAGGAGGCAGCACCCCAGGCAGCCGGTCATTGGCAGTGCCCATGCACCCATGACAGGGATGCCAAGGTCCTGCACAAGTCTGCACCCACCCTATGCTCTTAGGGTACCCCCTTCTCTCTCTCAGGCCAGACCCCTGGAACTTTCCCTGTCTCCTTTCTTTCTTATCCCTTGCCCTCTAACCATCTCTAGTCTTTCCCCGTCAATGAACTCCTATGTAGGCTTTGGGGCCCAGTTGCGATGGCCTTCCTTCAGCCCCTCTCCTGAAGAGCCAGGCATGTGTTCATGGAGTCCCCATAACAAGCCCACCTCAGAGACCTCCAGGCCCAAGTGGCTCTGCACAGGTCAAGGGTACCTGAGTCCCACACAAAGCCTTCTCCAGAGGGTGGGTGGAGTGGACTACTTCTCCTCTGTACTTTTCCATGGTTTTTTGTTTTGTTTTGTTTTTTTATTTTGTTTTTTTTTTTGCAGTGAGCATGTATCATTTTTGCACAAACAATAAACCTACTTTCAAAAGTCCCCTATGAAAGTCCAGTGAGGACAAAATGTTCTTGCATGGCTGTGGGCAGAGGTGCCTAGACACAGAGTGGTGGTCAGCAAGTTCCTGAGATCCTGAGGCCAACTGGGCCATCTTGAGGAGGGCAGTGGGGGCGGGGACTCCCCAGGACTTGGTGACTTGGCACCTGGCTCCTGGGAGTCCAATAACCATGGGCTACAGGGAGGTGGGAGCTGAGTGAGGTCATGGGTCCAGGCCCAGACACCCTACTGCCCCCCACAGCCAGCCCTTACCCCAATCAAGCTGGCATAGTGTCCACTTGAGGCCCCCAGTGCCCACCCACCCCTAACTGCTCACCTGAAGTTCTTACCACCACACGACACCTGTCATCCTTGCCCCTGGGCCCAGTTACACGAGGGCCCAGTCAACTCTGAGGGTTCACAAGGCATGAGGTTCAGGGAACACAGTCCGAGAGCCAGCTCCACACCCATGGGGCACCCACCCCTCCTGGCCTTGGTGTTCTTCTTGGTAAAAGTAGGCTGACTCAGCTTACACCCACACAGCTGGCTTTGTGGTTCCAGGGAATTCTGTGGGATTCAGCATTCCTTCCCAGGCCCTGGTTGGGGACATAGGCCTAGATGTCCCTCAGGACCTGTGCAGTGCCACCCTGGCCTTGGCTTGTCTCAGCAGATGGCAAAGGAGAGGGGCAAGGACTCCCACGGCATGCTCAAGCCACAGGTTGTGGCCTCTTCCCACCCCTTGCCACCCCTGCCCCCAGACTCTCCAGGCCCTACTTAGGCCTCCTTTGTCACCAAGGCTCATAGTGAAAGAGGCTCCACCCCCAGTATCACCCCCAGCCCCAGGGGATCAGCCCTCACTCCCTCCTCTGCAGGCAGAGCCCAGCCATATGGCACTTAAAGGGACATGCTGATGAGACCTTTGGGTGGAACAGATGGGCTGATGCAGGCAGAATGCAGAGAGGCAGGGCTGGGTCAGGGCAGGGGTGGCCAACAGCTAGGCTGAGCTCTTCCTTACCACTCAGCTGGAGAAGAAATGGGAGCCCCTGGCTGCAGGGCTGGGTGTGCTGGCTGGGGCCTCTAGGAATGGCAGGGCAGCAGGGCCATGTGCCTCAGGGAGGGGTCCTCAGGGAGATGGGTTGGAGGAGGCAGCCCCCTGCCCCAGGCCACTGGTCAACAACCTCTGCCCACTCTCCAGGGCTCTGCTCCATCCATCCTCACCCTCCTGCCTGGTGGGAATGGGCAGAGGCCCAGACAGGTGGTGGGATCCTCATGGCCTGATTGTAGCTGGTTCTGGGACAAACTTACTCCCTTCTCTTCTCAGCCCTTGTGCCACAAGCTTGCTGGACAGCAGACATCAGGTGGACTGGGGCTCAGCCTCTGCCTGAGAGGAGATTAAGTTGGGAGAAGAGATGGCCAGTGGGCAGCTATGAAGAAGCTGACCAAGGTATAGGAGCCCAAGGCCCAGCCCATGAAGGACTCCCACTGTGACTGGCATTGACGCTGTCCGTGGTGCTGAGGAAAGGGCTCCAGACAGAGGCAGAAGAACCACCAGGACCCATGGGGTTGCTGGGGCCAGCAGGGAGGGCCCACCTGGGCAGGGTAATAAGACCAGGGGCTGGAGGAAGTGGGTAGGCAGGTAGGTCACTGGCCAGGCCCAGACACAGACAAGCATATAACCAATCCAATGATTCCTGGGACCTTAGAATCGTGAAGCCAGATCCCTGCACTCAGATCGCTCAGCCTGCCCACACCCTAGCTCAGTGCTGGGGGGACCCATGTACCCTCCTGGAGGTTTGATGGGGGCAGAAATGGTGGGGGAGACACAAATAAGGTCCATTCCTCTCGTCCTCCACACACTCTGAAACATCTGTTTCCCAGTGCTGAGTGTGGCAGTGGTGGGGGTCCCCGCCACCCACCACACACTGAGCCCAGCCTCTTCCCTCCCTCACCCTCACCTACAATGCCTCCACTTCCAGGAAGCTCTTCCTGACCTCCAGGTTCTCAGAATCCTTTGTCACTGGGCACCCACCAACCCTGGTGACATAGCAATCACATAGGTACCCGAGCAGGGCCTTCTCTGACTAACTCACACTTTGGTGAGCATCTGGCACCAGAAATGCTTGATTCAAGTGACTGTGGAATGGACGGATGGATAAATGAATGGATGAGGCCTGAGGGATGCCTAGCCCAAGCCCACATGTTCCCTGAGCTAGCGGGATTCAGAGAGGTGTGTGTATGTATGTGTGTCTGGTGGGGAGGAGTCCTAGTATCATGGTTTGGGTCTGAAATGTCCCCTGAAAATTTATGCATAGAAGTATTGGTCCCTAGTGCAGCACTGTCCAAAAATGATTATATCATGATTGCGCCAACTTTATCACTGGATCAATCAATTGATGAGCTTGTGATGTAATGGCATTATTGGGAGGTGATGGAAACATAAGGTAGGCCCTGGATGAAGGAAGTCATGAGAGCATGGACCTGAGGACTCTATCTGGTGCCCAGCCCCTTCTACTCGCTCACCCTCCCTCTCCCTCTCCCTCTCTCTCTCCCCCTCCCCCCATCCTGCTACCATGAGGTGAGCACCTTTGCTACAACACACTTTCCCACCATGAATGTTCTGCCTCATTTCAGGCCCACAATAATGGAGCCAGATGGCCATGGAATGAAACTTCTGAAACCGTGAGCCAGAATAAAACCTTCCTCCTTTAAACTGTGTACATCAGGCATTTTGTCATAGCCTCAGGAAACTGAGGAACACACCTTGGGTTACCCAGCAACACAGGGTCATAGCTTAGGTGACACCTTCTCCTTTCCTTCCCCTGAGCAATGGCTGAATCTCCTTTAGGCTCCTCCCACCCCAGCTGGAGATGTCTCTGGGGAAACCTTCAGCTGTAGCTCTTGCAGGCCTCCAGGTCCCAGGGACAGAGACCATCAGGGTCACTGGGGCAGCTGCCAGTACAGCCCATAGGGCTGCAGGTTGCCAGAAATATACAGGGCATCAGTCGGAATTTCAAATACTAGGTGAACCAATTTTACCATGTGTCCCCGTTATGGCTTGTATCTAGATACCTCCTCAAAGCCTCATGCACTCATAGGTGGGGCTTTTCAGAGGTGGCTAGATCTAGAGAGTGTGGTACCTAGATTAATCCCCTAAATGGATTAGCACAGTTCTGGGTGTAACTGAATGGATTTACTGAAGAGGGAAGCCCCACCCCAGGTGTGGGAGGCACCAATCAATAGGCTTACAGCCTAGATAGAATATGAAGGGACAGAAAGAAGGTAGACTTGCAGCTTTCTCTCTGCTCTGCCATGGTCTGTTTCTCCTCTGCCATGCCCCTCTGCTATGCCCCTGTGCCTTAGAGCCAGCTGACTATGAACTGAAACCTCTATAAACTGTGAGCTAAAATAAGCCTTTCTGCCTCTAACTTGTGGGTGGTTAGATATTTTGTCCCAGCAACAAGAAAATGACTAAAACAGTCCTGGATGCTACATTGATGTGTTTATTCTAGGGGATACTTTGTTCTTTCTATGAAATTCAGATTGAACTAGACATCTGCTTTGTTTTGTTTTGCTAAATCTTGTCATCCAGAGTACGGATGTCCAGGGTCAGGCTACATCAGCCCCTCACAGTACCCCTCTCTGCCCCATCACCTGAAGGAAAGGTTCAGGTGCAATCCTAATGATCAGAGGCTGAATCAGCAGGAGCCAGGCAGGCCCTGAGCTCAAGGCCATATGCCAGTGAAACCAGAGCCTGAGGCTGTAGCCAAGGGTTCCAGCCCCAACTCCAGCACAGGCTGCGCCACCTATGATCACCACATACTCAGTGCCTGCCATCCCATCCCTGCCCCCACCACGGCTGAAGGTGCCTTTTCTTGCTGCTCCAGCCCTGACCCTGCCTGGCCCCAGCCAGCTCCTCGGAGGCTACCACCCTGGGCCAGCGGGTGCTCACCCCCTACCCTTGCCATGATAGTGCCACAGACAACAGGTAAGTATGGGCCCTTAAGTAAGGTAAGCCTGGACTCCCCACCCCACGAGGTGGCCTACCTGCCCCTCCTGACCTCATCATCAGCTTTGGGCTTCAGGCAAACAATCTACATGCTCCATACTTTCTGACCCCTTATACGAAGGGTCAGGGCTGACCTACAGTCAGGATAAGGTCCAGACTGTGACCAGGGTCAGAATCCAGAGTGAATGGGGTCAGGTTCAAAATATGACCAGGGACAGGTGTTGGCACATGACCAGAGTTAGTGTGCAGCAAGTGACCAGACTCAGGGCTCAGTGTGACCAGAATCGGGATTCGGTGTGTGACTAGGATCACACTAGGCTTCAGTGTATTTCCAAAGTCAGGACTCAGAGTGTGACTAAGGTCAGGGCTCAGTGTGTGACCAGATCATGCTCCAAGTCTTCCCTGAGGCACTAGGTCCAGTCACCCATAAGCTCACAGGGTGCCCAGGTCCAGGTCTTCTTGGAGCACAGCATCACTGTCAATGGTCTCAGATGTGTCATTCTCTCTCCCACTCACCACACTGCCAAATGGCACTGGCCACCCTTCCTAGACAGGCAACCTCAGCCACCAGGGGACTGAGCCCAATCCTGAGAGGCTGCCTGCTCCTGTCCACAGGATCCATGCAGCCTCAAGGGTGCAGCCACTGCTTGGAGCAAAGCTGGCATGCACAGTCCTGCCCTGGGCTGAAGGGGCTTGGGCCTCAAGGCACTCTGGGGGCTGCAGGCCAGCTCTGCCTGTGCACAAGGGTGCTGGCATATTCACATTCTGTTGGTGACATCCTTTGAAGAGCTTATTAGAAATTAATATTTAATTCTCTTCTGTGGATTTAGCTTAATTATTTAATTTATTATTGCAATTACTGAGAAGCACCCAGAAGCAAAATTGCTTGCTTTGAACACGGAAGACAGTCAAAGAGGGGGACTCTTGCCAGATGCATCCCAATTCTCAGAACACTCATTTTGCAACCTTCACTCCAAGGGTTCCTCCTTTTGTCTCACTGAAGTTTCTCTTGCTGCAGTTTAAAGAAAAATCAAACGACTTCTTTTCTGTCAGACTGGCTGAAGATGTACCTACCTTCCTGATCCCTGCATCTTCAGAGCTAAGGCGGAGGGGGTGCTCTGAAGGTCCCATTTCTTCCTTCTGTATCATTCTGGGGACCACTGCCCTGATGTGTTAGTCATCTTTTCATGACTGTGACAAAACACCTGGGCAAAACACTGTGACAAAAAAACTGTGACAAAACAACTTAAAGGAGGAAAGGTTTACTTTGACTCACAATTTCAGAGGTTTCAGTCCATGGCTGGTCAGCTGTGGAACTTTTGGGCCTGTGCTGAGGAAGAACATCATGGCAGAAGGGCATGGCAGGGAAAGTGGCTCACCTTACTGAAGCAGGAGGTAGAAAAGAGAAAGTTCTGGAAGGAGGGGTTCTGAAGGCCAGAGAGAAAAAGAGGAAGCTGGATCTCCAGAAACCACAGAGAGTGCCCAGTTTTCATGATTAGACCACAGCCAGGAACAACATGTGCTATAGGATTCTGGGGGGCCCAATATAAGCTCTCTGAAAGCCACAAAGAGCATCCACCTCTAAGGACTAAGCCATGCCTGGGGACACATGTGTTATAAAAAATCCTACAGAACCAAAAGTGACCCAAACTCAATTATAATTAATTGTAACTTCACTTATGTTATGGTTTTGACCTCTCCCCAATGGGCTTTGGGTGCCACGACAATTCCTCAAAAGTCCATACAGGGATGAAAACTCCCCCTTCCAAGAGAAAGGAGATTTATTCCAATTGGAGTGAATTGCTACGCCAGTTCAAAGAGCTACTCCCTGTAAAAACCATACATAGGCTCTCACACCTGGCTTCTTTGGGGCCGTGAGCTCTTTTCACTGGCCCACTCCCATCCTAAGGAGTATATCCTGACTAATAAATCTATGCTTTCACTTCTACCTCTGTGTCCTGCTCAATTCTTTGTTTGGCTTTCCAAGAACCTAGGTCACAATCCCCTGACAACATCATAGCAGCCAGAAAGCAGACAGAGAAAGAAGCAGAGATGAAAATGTCAGGACCCAATACAGTCTGTTTTAGTTACTTTTCTCATTGCTGAGACAAAACACCTGACGCCCAAAGTTAAAGGAAGAAAGGTTTATTTAGCTCATGGTTTATAGGGGTTTCAGTCTATAATCGGCTGGCTCCAAGGCAGGGTGGTGTGGAGAAACAGTTCATGGTGAGCAGCAGGTAGCAAAACAAGGAAAGGAGAGGGACCTTAGCAGGTTTATTCTGCCCCTTTTATACTCTATCTAGGCTATGGGGATTAGGGCGGTGTGAAACCAATCAGTGGGTTGATTCACTAATCACACACCATTAATCCCAGCATTGCATTATGAATCTATCACACACTCTAGATCCAGCCACCTCTGAAAAAGCCCCACCTATGACTGCATTAGCTTTGGGGGGACATCTAGACCCAAACCATAACTCAGTCCTCCAGGTTACACCTCTGTGACCCACTCCCTTCAAATGGACCCCACTTCCTGTTTCCATCACCTGCCTCTAATGCCATCAGCTCTGAATATGGCTGTGTCAGGGACAAAGACCTCAACATGTGAGCCTTGGAGAACATCCCAGACCCAAGCAGGAGGAAAGAAGGGGAGAAGAGGAAGGGAGGAAGAGCAGGAGGAGAAAAGGAGGGCAGGGAGCAGAAGAGGAGGAAAGAAGGGCAGGGGAGGAGAGCAGGAGAGGCCCCTGTGGCCTCTGATCCAGCTGAGTCCTCACAGCCTTGCCCTGAAGGACAGACAGTCTCATTTACAGAATCAGTGACTTGTCTCGGTCACCTAGGTGGCACAGAGAGTGAGGATCCAGGCAGGACCACCACTACCACACAGATGAGGCTGCCCAAAGCCTAGGGGAGGGGACAAGACTTGGGGCAGGACTGGCCAGTCTGCCCCAGAACTTGGGCTGATTGTGAGGGTAGAGAGGGGCTGGGCAAAGCTGAGGCTCAGGCCCGAGAGACATCAGACAGCCTGGGCTTGGGAGCTGGCAGAGACCACTTGGGCCCTGCTCTGGGGCAGATGTGGGTCAGGCTGGGATGGCGCTGGGATGGCGCCTCTGAGCTGTGCTGAGAGTGGGCCAGGGCCAAGACTAGGCAGAGAGGAAACACAGACCCCCTGGAAACCCTGAGACTGAGGCACCCTGACCTCACCTGACCCCCAGCAACAGGTGGAGCACCTTCCCATGGAAGATGAGGTTTAGCAGCTTCAGCCCCACCTCCTTGCAGCCCCAGCCCACAGTAGGAACCCCCACAGTACCCCACTGAAGTCACTCCACTCACCCCACCACCCACCCGGTCCCCTCACCCCAGGGACCTGGGCCAGAAGCTGCTCCAGGCTGACTGGTGAGCAGGCTCCACACGCACATATGGCTGCCGGGA
Organism: Erethizon dorsatum; assembly: GCA_028451465.1. Lineage (NCBI taxonomy): Eukaryota > Metazoa > Chordata > Mammalia > Rodentia > Erethizontidae > Erethizon > Erethizon dorsatum. Next base: position 67,762,027 of record CM051828.1, on the reverse strand, counting down.
TTTGCATGCTTTTATTCTTTCCACTTTTTCCAAGCAGAGCCATTCCCGCTGGCTCAGTGGGGCCGGCCCTCCTTATGAGGCCATGGGTCAGAGGCTGAGGGGAGACCCCACTGCTGAGCTACACATGCCCCCCATGGTGCCACCAAGGAAGCTCCCACCTCTCAGCCCCCATGGCCCCCAGTAGCCAGATCTCCTGCGTGCTGCCCATGTAATCCTTCTGGGTTGGAGCTCACCCCAGCACCACATCCTGTGTTGCCTCCACGCTTTGCCTGGGCCACGTCCTTGGATAACGGTGTCAGGAGCCCAGACTTACTGGCAACATTCAGCACTTGAGAGCCACCTTCTCCAAAAAGCCCTCCCACCACCCCAGGACATGAGCTGCTTCAACAGTGAGGTGTTGGGTCTGATATCCTCACCAGCTGGGAAGAACAGGTGTTGCCTGGTCAGGTGGACACCTCGCCAAAGGCCTGGGCTGCTCTAGGTTGAGTCTGGGCAATTGGGAGAATAAGTCATGACCTTGCTGGCTTGGAGCCATGTGGGAGTAGAAACAACCTCAGTCTCATGTCCCCAGTGTGGGGACCACAGGATTTCAGTGACTGACTGTTGCAGCATGTGGGTGGGTGCAGACCGGGTCAGGTCTGCTTTCCAAGGGTAGTGACTGCGAGGGAGCACTCTTGTCCCCACCTTACAGCTGAGGAAACTGAGGCTGACAGAGGGGAAGCCAAAGCTCTAGGCCCCAGAGTGGGTCCCTCAACTGCTCAGGTCAGCTCTGGCCTCAATCACCTGTCTCTGGGGCAGATGTGGGTCAGGCTGGGATGGCGCTGGGATAGCACCTCTGAGCTGTGCTGAGAGTGGGCCAGGGCCAAGACTAGGCAGAGAGGAAACACAGACCCCCTGGGAACCCTGAGACTGAGGCACCCTGACCTCACCTGACCCCTCAGGTGCCCTCAGCAGGCGCAAACCCCACCTACCCATGCCAGAGCTCTGGGGTGGGGGTGAGGGACTGGGCCCAGGCCCTGGGGGAAAGACTGCATTGCATACTCAGGCTCCAAGGCAGGAGGACCCGGACTTACCCTTGCCCAGCGCAGGCCTACAGTGAACAAGCTCAAAACCTACTCTGTGCTTCCCGGCCGGGAACTCAGGCAATGTCCTGCACAGTCCCACACAGAAAGGTACATGAATCTGAAGGACTCACAGGCAGAATAGTGGCAGGAACTCAGGTCCCACTCCATACACCAAGCAATTAACAGGTGCAGCTGCTCTCTCAGGGCCCCACAGCCATGGTGTGTGTGTTGCTTGTACTCTGTTCCTCATACCCAGTGACCAGTGCCAGTGGCTCCACCTGTCCCACCTCCAGAGCAACCTGGAACCAACCTTCACCTGGAAAGGGATTCAGTGCTTCCTCCCTGGGTTTGGTGAGGGAAAAGCGAGACTGAGACTCCTCACCTAAGCACCTATTCTGCCCTCTGGAATGGAATACCCTGGCTGCAGCCCTGCTGTGTTCTGCCCTGTGCAGCAACAGGCTAAGGACCGTAAACCCAGGCTGGGAGTGGGTACTTACGGCCCAGTTGCCCCCTGATGTGTCCCTCCCAACCTCAGGCCCACTGGGCTCCCAAATGGAAATCATTGCTTTTGGAGTTGATACTTCACAGCTTTCAGAAAACTGACTTGCTATGCACCTCAATTTAGCCCCTTCCATTTTTGTGCTCATGAAAAATACTTCATTGATTGTCCCCAGATACTGTAATTTTCTATTTATTGAGGTCTAGTCTTGTGATTCCCACTGGGATCTGGGGACCCAAGGGTGCTTGCCCCCAAGCCCCTCATTCACACTCACCTACCCACAGCTCTCTGTATCCTGAGCCAGCCTGGACTGCAGCACTGGAAACCTTCCCTCACTGCCAGGGCTCAGGTCATACAGGGCTCACAGCCACAGCCAAAGGTCCACATGACAGAGGTCCTGAGGTACAGAGCCCTTGCACTTGCAGGTGAGTGAGGATAGATGAGTGAAGTCCTCCACCTTGGAGACATACAGCACTTGCCCTCTTTGGGCTACTTGGCAGTGGTCGTGCCTTGGCTTCTGTTCCACACCCACGAACATCAGGCAGGAGGTGGGTTTCCAAGTCCTCGACAAGGGGGAAGGAGCTGAGCCCACATGTATCACTGTCGATGGAGGTGCTGTGGTGCTCAGGGGAGTGAGTTCAGCTGCTCTTCTGCCCTCACCCCTCATCCATCCCTGCTTGGCACAGACCCTGTGCCCTCCTCCCCTCCCCTCTCCTTGGATGTGGCACCCATGGCCACCCCATCCCCATCCCCATCCCGGCCTGGACCCCTGACCCTTGTTGATGGGGCCATGGCTTGCCCTTGCCCCTGCCACTGCCCCATATGGCATCCCTTACATTCACACTACTCTATCCTCTCGTCACCAGCGAGACCTCATTCCTGCATCCCCACCTCCTGCCCACTCCCCACTCACATCCTCTCTGGGATCCATATTGCTGGGACAAGGCCTCCCTGCTACCAAGGCACTGGGGCTCCAAGAGTTCCCATCCTAGGCCCTGCCCCATCCCCCCCCCGCCTGTGACACCCACAGATGTGCCCACATGTGCTCAGGACCTAGCTCCCCATCCCATGGTTGATCAGGATGCCCTACTTACTCCTGTGGTCGTAGTTCCCCCCAGACATCACGCCAGCCAAGCACTGCACACCTCCCTACAAGTGACCACATGCCTACTTGGGCCTCAGTGTCCTTCTCTGCTGGATGGGGCAGTGGGACAGGTGATACGTTGTGACATGTGCACATCTCAGGCCATCATGCAGTAATTACTGTGGCTGCTGCAACAAATTGCCATAAATGGGAGTCTTAAGGCAGCAGAAAAGTATTCTCTCGGTTCTGGGGGCCAGAAGTCTAAGGCCAAGGTATCCTAGGGCTGCCCCCCTCAGGAGCTCCAGGGGTGGTTCCTTCCTGCCACTTCCAGCTCTACTGTCTCAGGTCCTCCTCAGCTTATGGTGCCATCACTCCAGTTGCTGATCTGTCTGCACTTGGCCTCTCTTCTGAGTCTCTGTGTCTCCTCTCCCCATGAGGACACCAGCCACTGGACACAGGGTCACCCTAATCCAATCTGACCTCATCTTTACACATTACATTTGCAAAGACCCTGTTCCCACAGAGGTTGTGCTCACAGGTGGTGAGGACAGGACCTAGACACATCTTTTGGAGACATGAGTCAGCCTAATATAGGATCATCACCATTGCCATGAGTCTTCCTGCCATCAGGACAATTGATTTTGAGCTTGGTCTGACAGCCACATCAGAGAAGACATGTTCAAGAGTGTGTAAGTGGAGAGGCCACAGGAAAGCCAAATTGGAGGGTTGGTAGGAAAGAGGATAAGACAGGAAGTCTGTCAATGTGTGTGGAGGGCAGGGATCTAAAGCAGGGCAGGTAAGGGAGGATCCGAGGGAATGGAGTCAAGCTCAGGTTAGATCCTCAGATCCTGCGTGACTAGATATGCGAGGGAAGTAAAGTAGAGAAGTCAAGGGCAAGTTCCCGAGGGTTCACACTGGGGTCATTAGGTGGATGTGGCGGCTGCTCATCTATCATCCACCCACCCATTAAGGCACCCATCCAGTCACCTACCCACCTAGTCACCAATCCACCCACCCTCCACTCTCCTCTGCCCACTTCCCCCCTCCAAGTGGCTACAGAGGGGAGCCTGGAGAAGAGCAGATCTGCAGGGTGGGGAAGAGATCTGTGGAGACAGAGCATCAGGGTAGGATATCTAGTGCCCCTCCTGGAGAAGACAGAACCAGACTTGGGTTTGGAGGGGGTGTTTTCCACCATGAGTTTTGGGGTAAGGATCCGGTTTCTTCTCTGGGTGGAGTCTGGCTCTGCTGGGCGTTAGACAGAGTGAGCCCCTAGTTTAATATCCTCAAACCACCTCGGTGTCACTGCACCCACTTACTAACCTCAAATGAACCAGGCTCCTTCCCTGTCTGGGTGAAGCCCTGCTACTTAGGCCAACACAGTGGGGCTCAGAGAGGCCAGGGCCCTGTCTGGCTCCACAGAAGATGTATGGTGAGTCTGAGGCTCAGGGTTCTGCACTCAGATGTTGTCATGAAGTCATGCTGCTGTCAGGGTGAGCCAGACATGGCCCTCGAGGAGCTCACAGGTCGGGGGGGGGTCCCCAGAACCCCATTCCCCCAGCCCTCCTGATAGGCACAGTGTTCTACATCAGGGGACAGGGAAATGTGCTCTGAGCCAAGGAGCACTTCAGTACCCAGGACAATACCCACAGGCCAGTTTGCCATGATAGATGCCGCTGCAAACACTGATGCCTCTGGGGTCCATGATGCTGGCTTACCCAGCTTTGACCCCACCAGCAAGACAGCATCCTCTCCCAAGCACCAACTCAGCTCACATGAGAGGCAGGTCCCACAACACCCCTAGTATGCGGGTGAGGAGATTTCTTAGAGGGGTGATATGGCCCCAAAGCCTCCATCCTGAGAACCATGGAGCCAGAACCAAAACTGGAAGAACAGTGACAGGGCTTGCATCAACTGCTCCACTGCCCAATCACAAAAGGGCCAATGAATTCAGGGCTGGACTGGTCCAGAGGAATATGCACTCCCCTACCCCCGAGCTCCTCTTGCAAGACCTTCCCAGTGCCTGAGGTGCAACAAGGTCCGCAAGGGAAAGGAGTTGGGGCATGCAGGCCTGGCTTCTAGCCCAGTCTCACATGCTTCTGTGACCTTGAGCATGTGTACTTCCTGGCCCTGGTCTGTGGGGCTGTGGCAAGCACTGGAACAGCTGGTGCACAAGGACTTACAGGACACTCCATGAGCCGCTGCCTGGACCTCCCTTCTGTGCCCTGCCCTGGCCTCAGGCTCCTTATCACTGCTCTGTGTCCCCACGTTCTGCCCAACTTGTGCTGTGTATACCTTTCTGGGACCCCGAAGTTGGCCAGCAAGGGCCTCCTTTATATGATCTGAGGGCAGGCTTGTCCCTTCCTCTCCTCTGAGACTACCCTACACTACCCCAGGTTCTATTGAGGTAGCCCTCTGGGACTAGAGCTGCAGGAACTCCAGGAGCAGATGAAGGGCCAGGCTGGAATGGAGGAGGAGCCCAAAAGCAGCAGGAGGGACAGGCAGGAGAAAAGTATGTACTTCGTAGTCAGCCTCTGCTGTGCCCACCCTTCCACGGCGGCTTCCTCTTTACCCCGGGAGCTCTCACTACTGACTTCAAGGAAAGAGGTGGTGCAGTGGTGACAGCAGGTCCAAGGCTCCAGATGCTCAGACTGGGACATATGGCAGGGCAGAGGCAGGCTTTGATGAGGGCTCCAAAGCTCCACCTCTGCACCAGCCACTGGGGCCCCAGCAGCCATGTCAGAGAGATGGGAGGGGGGCCAACGTGCAAAGTCCCTGGGCTCTGCAGACCTCTGACCTGGGCCAACTTCAGTCTGGCACACAGGGAACTAAAGTTGCTAGGCAGTGCCCCCACACCATGGCTGCTCACCCACCCAGCCCACACCCCTGAGGGAGCAGGGAGTGGGCACAGCCCTGATAGGGCTCAGCTGATGGGTTGACCTTTCTAGCTCTTGAAGAAAATGTCTTGGCCATGTCTGTGACCTTCTGAGTCGTGTGGAGGGAACTTCTTAAGGAGGTGAGAGGTGTGTTCCTACGAAATGCCACTGTCTGCATCCCTGTGAGGGCTAGGGAGTCTATGTTAGGTGCTGAAAGCAGGCTCAGCCTTTCAGGTGTTCAGGCTACTTTCAAGGGTGGGATGGTTCCCCAGGAGATGGGTGAGGCTGTGAGCTGGGAGAGGGGGAGGAGCCGCACTCTAGATTGGGGAAAAATGCTTGCCACTTCCTGCCTTTAAGACCTACCCCGTGCGCACATTCCTGCCCAGGCACAATGTCCACAGGGAAAGAGCCCTATAGATGCCAGGATGCTAAGCTGGGAGACCCGGTGTCCCTCCATTCATGTTAGGGTCCTACTCAGAGTGCCACAAAATGTGACTCCATTTGGAGACAGTGTCCTCACAAAGGTAATCCTGCTAAAATGAGCTCACTGGGGACCTTGGTCCACAGAGACTAGACCTGGCACACAGGGGATATTTGGACAGAACCATGTGAGGACATCAAGAAGAGAAGCCTTGGGGCATCCACACTGCCACCTCCTCAGTCTCAGACTTCTAGTCTCAAGTGGAGAGATTTGTATTTTCCTAGCTGCCTTGTCTGGGGTGTTGTCATAGCAGCCTGAAGTATCTCATACCCTCAGCCGTCCATCTCCATGGCAATCTTGGGGAACTGTCAGAGCTGTCAGATACCCAGGGACCCCTGACCAAGCTGACAGGTGCACCCGACTCGAGTTGTCAGGTGACGACTCCCAGCCCTGCAATTCCCTCCCAAGAGCAGACCACCAATTCTTGCCCCACCCCCAGCTCCTCCTGAAGGCCCTGCTACCCAGACACCCAAGGGAAGACTCTATTCCTGCCCCCCGAGAAGCTAGACATAGGATGGCAAGGGCCCCAAGGCAGTGCTGGTCAGTAGCTATTGTCACATCTCATGCCAGAGGGAAGTGGCTCCACCCAGGACTCCAGGACCAGATCAGGGAAGGGGTGGGATTCAGTGAGCCCGTCTTGGACATGTCTAGGAGCAGGTGCCCAGGTTATACACTGGTAGCAGGGCTGGGTAGGGGAGCCCTAGCTCCCTGCCAAGGACCCATGTCCCACAAGACCATCACAAGTCCATAGGACTATGCTCTGTACAGGCTCTGCTGGGACATGAAGGCTACAGCCTTACATATGTTAGGAACCGTAAATGTGCCATACCATGCCATATGAAGCTCGCAGCAACTTGCTGGTGGAGCACTCCCATCCCAAAGGCATAGACACTGAGGCTCAGGATACACAGCTGGCCCTTGATCCCCACTGTGGAGCCAGGATGGCCCAGCCTAACCTCACACTGCCCACAGACAGGAAGGTGACAGTGCAGACACCAAGGTGGGGCCAGGGCAGACAGGAGGCTGGGTGTGAGGTCCACTGCAGTATCTGATCCAGAGCAGGGCTTGGGAGGGTCCTGCAAATGCCTTGGGCTGAGTTAGGATGAGCAGGGTCCATGTCTGGGAACATGTTCCCAGGAGTGGGAGCTGTACTAGGAAGTCCCAGAATGGGGGATCTAGAGTCCTTCTGAGAGCTGAGGATACCAGGTGAGGCACTGGGGGATGGGTGTCTCTGCCAGCCTCACTCCTCCCCTCGCTGCTCCACATCCCCCAGTTGTCAGCCACCAGCCCTTGAAAGCCACTGTGATCACTCCCAAGGGACGGTCCTGCAGTGAAGGGGGCTGACACGTGCTGGCAGTGAGGAGCCCATCACAATGACTTACACTCTTAAATGATCCCAAGCTGTGGGGTGAGGGGGGATCTGGGCAGATACTGTTTAACTAATTCACTGCGCAGAGCTCTAAGACTATCCCATGGATGTGACGGACTTGCCTTTGGTTACTCCACAGAGGCTGAGGTCCCTCTTTCTACCCCCGAGATGGGAACAGATGCCTAAGTTACAGTTCAAGGAACAGTGAACTCAAGATATGCCAGCCAAGGCCCATGGTCAAGTTCCTCTGCTTCTACCTGCTTTGCTTTCTCATTAGAGAACTCCTCCTCACTCTTTAAAACCCATCTCAGGCCCTCTGCCTCCAGGATGCCTTCCCAGGTGCCCCAAGTTGCATCAAGAGCCACTGGGATCCCTTATATAGAACTTTCCACTGCTCCCTCCCAGCTCAAATCCTCACCCCTTCCCTATCAGAACCATGGGAGATGAGTACAATGTTTGGCAGGTATGGCTGTCCTCAGGAGGACTGACCCAGCCAGGCCAGCCTAGGGTGGCCGTGTCTGTCTGCAGCCCCTGCCCTGTAGTCAGTCCTGCCTCCTCGAAAGCCAGAGCAGCACCAGACTTCTGTAGGCTCTATGCCCAGGTGAGGAAGGAAGGACACTGGCCTGCCGGTCAGTGAGGAACACCTTCCTCCTGATCCCCATCTCCTGAGGCATGGGCCCAGGATGTGCACCCCAGGTATGGCATGCAGGAGGCAGCTGATGACCATATCAACAGGTCAACACATCTGCTGTGCAGGGGACAGGGTGGCCAGTGGAGCACAGCAGAAGTCAGACTTGCTAATGTGGCCCTGGCCCCCTACTTTTCAGCCCTCACTCAGGGCTGGGTCTCAAACACAGAGGACAGTTAGGCCAGGCAGGGAGAAGCATCCCCCACATGGGTGCAGGGAACAGATGACAGAAAAGAATCCACAGCAGACAACACAGGACAGAACTCTAACAGCTGACAGGACCTAGAGAACAGGCACAGGCATTGGGCACAGGCTGGAGACACAGTGAGCCATGGCCTTCTGCCACGCCCAGGGGTTTGGATGTGGGTCTCTGTGGTCCAGGGTGGGATACACCTGGAGAAGGGCAGAGACTACAAGGGCACACCAACCAGGCCTGGACAGCACACAGGTGGTGGACTCCTGACTGGCCTCTTGCCCACTGTCCCCTCCCAGCTGCCCTTGCCACATCCCCTTTTCTTCCACCCCCATCCCGGGCACTCCCATTTCTCAGAAGCTGCTTCCTATGCAAATGTATTCAGATGACACGACATTGCAGAAACATCTATTTGTATATATTTAGACTCCATTTCAAAAGAATTATTCTAGCTCAGAGCCATTTGGATAGATGGGTGGGGAATGGATTGTTTCTTAAGTGTTCACCTCAAAAATACTCTGCTTTGTAAGTGGCTTGGGAATGCTGTAATTATTGGGATGGGTGCATTCTGTGGGGAATGTTGTGGAATGGTAACTTGGATCTCAGGACTCAGATCTTGGGGACAGTGTCCTGGGGAACAGGACTGGGGCACCACCCAGGATGGGCTGCTGTCCTGAAGGGAAGTCCCTTGAAAAGAAAAGTCCTCTGAGTGCCTGTGAAGCTCATGAGAGTCCTTTCATTCAGGGAGGCCCATGAAGGGGGCGTGGGGTGTGCAGACATCTTCTGGGAGGTGGGGACAGAGGAGGGGCTAGGAGCCAGCCTCACACACCAGCTATATAAGTGGGAAAGGGACCCCCTTCCTGCCCCCCATATGTCTATGCTGGGATAAGCCCAGCCTTCATCTTACTGTGCCCAGTGGACTGTGGCACATAGAGCACTTGCCTAGATACAGAACCAAAGTGGGCACCCTGCTAGGGTTTGTCCTTGTCCTCACAGTAACCAAAATTGCCCCCTGAGTTGGTAGCGATGAAGCATGGGACTGCACTGAGTGGGACAGGGCCTAGGCTCCAGCACTCCCAGGCCCTGTGGGGAGGTGTCCTCCACGGGGCATCTCAGCTGGTAGGACAGCACTAGAAGGCTGCAAACAGGCCGTACAAAGACCACTACTGGAATAATCGAGTGGTATCTATGATAAGCTGATGACGTTGGATTCGTGTCAACTCCCTGCTTTGAGTGTCTGCAGGAGTGTCCTGGCACCATAATGGCCAGCTGAAGTACTGCAGGGTCATGGAGTCTCCTGGTAAGGATGTCTGAGCAGTGGGGGATTTGGCCCAAGGAACCTGTGAGCTTGTATCCTATTTCTGCAACTTTTATATACAATTGAAATATCCCCAAAGCACAATGTTAAAAACTCTAGAAATACAAAATAAACAAGCTTTCAGAAATTAAGTCCTTGGGCCGGTGAGATGGCTCAGCGGCATAAGCGCCTGCCTGGCAAGCGTGAGGGCCCGAGTTCGACTCCAGGAACCCACATACGAAAAAAGGGCCGGTGATATCGCTCAGCAGCACAGGCGCCTGCTGGCGCTCAAGGTCCTGAGGTCGACCCCCAGTACCCACAAAAAAAAAAAAAAAAGAAGAAATTAAGATCCATACAGTTCAAAAAGTGAGATGAGAGAAACAAGCCCCAATATATCAATTTTCACAAATGAAAAGGCAGAGATTGTTGCATTGGACTTTTAAATTTAGCTATATGCTATTTACAAGAGACATATCAAAAGCATAGACACACAGAAACACTGAAAATGAAGAACAGGAAAATATATCACAGAAACAGTTAAAGAAACCTGGCATGGTCATATTATGAACAGACAGGAGGGCTTTGAAATTAAAAGAATTATAATGTGGGACAGAAAAGGTTACTTTTCTGGATAGTTCAATTCACCACAACAATGCACCAATTCTAAACTTGTATGCAACCTCAAAGAAATAGACATAAAATATGTTACTCAAACATTTAGGGTACTTCAGAGAGAATTCCCAAGTCCACTAGTGTAGTGGAAGCTTTCAACATACTCCTCTCAGCTTATGATGGGTCAAGCAGACCAAAGAAGGATGAAGATATAAAGGATTCAAACTGCAAAGTCCACAAGACAGATTCAATAGACACTAGTAGGACTTCACACACAGCAACTGAAGGGCACACATTCCTCTCAAGCACATGTGGGACATTTATAGGCATGGAAAGTTCTAGCCCACCCAGTGAGCCTTGACAAATTTCAAAGAACCAGTATCATACAAGAGAAATTTTCTGAAAAATCTAATTGAAGATTATAAAAAAAGTATTAAAATTCCTATGTACCTAGAAATTTTATAATTTACTTCTTAATAATGGGTCAAAGAAAAATCATAACAGATATAAAATCTTAACACTGACCCTCATGAACACAGATGCAAAAATCCTCAATAAGATACTGGCAAACATAATGCAGCAAAACATCAAGAAGATTATACACCATGACCAAGTTGGGTTCATACCAGGGATGCAGGGATGGTTCAACATACGCAAATCAATACATGTAATATACCATATCAATAGAAACAAAGACAAAAATCACACGATCATCTCAATAGATGCAGAAAAAGCATCTGACAAAGTCTAATACCCATTCATGACAAAAAAGCCTACAGAAAATTGGAATAGATGGTATTTATTTTAATCTGATAAAAGCCATCTATGACAAACTGACAGCTAACATCATACTAAATGGTCAAAAACTGAAAGCTTTCATTCTAAAATGAGGAACAAGACAAGGATGTCCACTATCACCTCTCCTATTCAATATAGTTCTGGAAACATTAGCCAGAGCAATTAGATAAGAGAAAGAAATAAAAGGAATAAGGATAGGAAAGGAAGAAGTTAAATTACCATTATTTGAAGATGACATGATACTCTACATAGAAGACCCCAAAAGCTCCACCAAAAGACGTCTAGATTTAATAACCAAATTCAGCAGTGTAGCTGAATACAAAGTCACCACTCAAAAATCAATAGCATTCCTGTACACAAACAACAAACTCACTGAGAGAGAAATTAGGGAAACCACACCCTTCAAAATAGCATCCAAAAAAATGAAATACTTAGGAATCAATCTAACAAAAGAAGTAAAAGACCTATACATTGAAAACTACAGTACTCTGAAAAAGGAGATTGAAGAGGATATCAGAAAATGGAAAGATATCCCTTGCTTATGGATAGGAAGAACCAACATAGTGAAAATGGCAATACTCCCAAAACTGTTATACAGATTTAATGCAATCCCGATCAAAATACCATTAGCATACCTCACAGAACTAGAGAACACATTCCTAAAATTCATTTGGAAACAGAAGAGACCTAGAATAGCAAAAGCAATTCTGGGCAACAAAGGCAAGTCAGGAGGCATCACAATCCCTGACCTGAAATTATACTACAAAGCTACTGTGATAAAATCAGCATGGTATTTGCAAAAAAACAGACCTGAGGATCAGTGGAACAGAATAGAAGATAACAGGCACAACTACAAACACACTAAACCACCTTATCTTCGACAAAGGAGCCAAACATGTTCACTGGAAGAAAGGTAGTCTCTTTAATAAATGGTGCTGAAAAAACTGGCTTTCCACATGCCAAAGACTAAAACTAGACCCATGTCTATCACCATGCACTAAACGAAAGTCAAAATGGATCAAAGATCTAAATATTAAAAGAGAAATATTAAATCTACTGGAAGAGAAAACAGATAGAAATCTTGAAGACATAGGTGTAGGCAGAGACTTCATGAACAAAACCCATACCGCATGGGTAATACAACAAAGAATCAACAAATGGGATCTCATCTTATTAAAAAGCTTTTGCACAACAAAAGAAATCACCAACAAAGTGAAAAGATAACCCATGGAGTGGGAAAAAATTATAGCCAGTTGTCCCTCAGACAAAGGACTTATATCTAGAATATATGAAGAATTGAAAAAAATCAGGCCCCCGAAATTCAAAGACCAAATCCAAAAATGAGCACCTGAGGTGAATACACACTTCTCAGATGAAGAAATATAAATGGCAAATAAATATATGAAAAAATGTTCAACATCGTTGGTCATTCGAGAGATGCAAATTAAAACAACACTGAGATTCCATCTCACCCAAGAAACAATGGCTATCATCAAGAAAACAACCAATAACAAACATTGGCAGGGCTGTGGGGAGAAAGGAACACTTCTCCACTGTTGGTGTGAGTACAGACTGGTGCAACCATAGGGGAAATCAGTGTGGAGATTTCTTAAAAAACTAGGATTAGAGGTCTCATTTGACCCAGCTATTCCCCTTGTGGGTATCTTTCCAGAAGAATCAAAATCAAAATACCATGGCGATATATGTGCACCATGTTTACAGCAGCACAATTTGTAATAGCTAAATCTTGGAAATAACCCAAATGCCCATCAACCGAGGAATGGTTTTTTTATATAATGGAATACTACGCAACCATAAAAAATACTTTTATAGGTAAATGGATGCAACTCGAGACCATACTCGTAAGCGAAATAAACCAGACCCACATGTGTAAATGTATTGTCTCAGTAGTGTGAGAATCTGAAAGACTAAATAAGATCAAAAATGTACAATGATACTATGAATAGGGAAGAAACTGTTCAAAAGAAAAGAAAAACTGTGATGGGAGAAAGGGGAAAGGAAGGAAGGGAAAAGGAAAAAAAGTATATAAACACGAGACAGTTAAGATAGTTATACATCTGGTTCTCTTGGTTCATTGAGGGGAAAGTTTTGTGCTAGTAATCTTCTGGAGAATTTTTCATGCCTATAACTTGTACTCTGAACAACCACTGTGAATGTAACAATATGCAATGTGTTGACTATTGTTACTCTCTTCCTAGCCTGTTTGGAGACTCTGTTTTATTGTTATTTCTTACCTTTTTCTGTTTAAAATAAAAATTTAAAAAATCTTAACATTGAACAATAATGAAAATATTATACACCAAAATATGTAGGATACAGTAAAAGCAGGCATTTAGATGGAATTTATAGACTCTAACTGCTTGTATTAGAAAACAGAAAGGCGGGCCAGTGAGATGGCTCAGCGGCATAAGTGCCTGCCTGGCAAGCGCGAGGGCCCGAGTTCAACTTCCAGATCCCACATACGAAAAAAGGCCCGTGATATCGCTCAGCGGCACGGGCGCCTGCTGGCGCACGAGGTCCTGAGGTCAACCCCCGGTAGCCACCAAAAAAAAAAAAAAAAAGAAAACAGAAAGGGTGAAAATGCATGGGCTAAGTGCCCAACTTGAGAAATTAGAGAGAAACACAACAGAATACAAAGAAAGAGAAAAGAGGAGACAAAAAATAAAAAGCAGTAAAAAAATCAAAACAAATATAAAAATGAAACAAAACTAAACATAATGTCTTAGAAATACTAAGGAGAAAGAAAAACTATGGAAAAATTGACCAAAGGAAAAAAAAAAAAAACTAGATAAATAAAGAGTAGGAGTGAAAAACGTAAAGACCACAGATAAAGCAGAGACTGTACAGATGAGAGCACGCTATGAATAGCCATAGACCACTGCACAGGAAAATATGAACAAACTAGACATATTCCTACAGAAATACAATTTAGCAAAACCAACTCAAGAAGAAAAATGACTTGAATGTCTTGTATTTGTCCTAACAGTAGAATATACAAGATATAACAAAGAAAAAGAAAGACTATCTTCCCAAAATCACAGAAGAGGGAATATCTCCAAACATTTTATAACAAGGCCATCATTACCCTGATACCCAAATCCAGAAAAGGAGGCTAAAAGAAGAGAAGATTAGAGCCCAATATCCCTGATGAGCACAGATACACAAATCCTCAATAAAATATTAGCAAATCAAATTGAACAACACAACAAAAGAATTGTTCACCATGATGAAGCGGAATTTATCCCTGGCATGCAAGATCAGTCCTATACCTGCAAATCAACAAACATGATATAACCAACAACAGGATGAAGGATGAAAGCCATATGATTAGCTCAATAATTGTAGGAAAAATACTTGACAAAACATAACATCCTCTCATGATAAAAAAAAAAAAAACCTCAACAAGTTAGGTAAACAAGGAATATGCCTCAAGCTAACACGCACCACAGTGAAAAGCTGAAAGCCTCACTCTAAGAGCAAGAATGAGACAAGGATGCCCACTTTCACCACTTCTGTTGAACACAGTACTGCAGGTCCTAGCCAGACTGTCTTTGCAGATGACAGGATCGTATATATAGAAAAGCCTAGAGAGTCCATCAAAAAACTGCTGGAACTAAGAAATTCAGCAAAGTTTCAGGGTATAAAATCAACATACAAAAATCAGTACATTTGTATACATTAAAAATGAACAGGGCTGGTGAGATAGCTCAGCGGCATAAGTGGCTGCTCGGCAAGCACGAGGTCCTGAGTTCGACTCCCGGTACCCATATAAAAGGAAAAAATAAAAGGGCCGGTGATATTGCTCAGTGGCACAAGCGCTTGCTGGCAAGCATGAGGTCCTGAGGCCGACTCCCGGTACCCACATTAAAAAAAAAAAAAAAAATGAACTATCAAGAAATCAAGAAAATCATGCCATTTAAACGTAAAATAAAATATTTGGGAATAAATTTAACCAAAGAGATAAAGTACCTATATACTAAAATCTATAAAACATTAACGAATGAAACAGAAGAAGATATAAATAATATCCTATGTTCATGGATTGGAAGAAGTATCATAAAAAATATCCATACAACCCAAAGTGATATACAGATTCAATGTAATCTGTATCAAAATTCCAATGACATTAAAAACACAACTCTAAAATTTACATGGAACCACCAAAGACTCCAAATAGCCAAAGCAATCTTGAGCAAAAAGACCAAAGCTGGAAACATCATACTATCTGACTTCAAAATCCATTACAAAGCTATCATAATAAAAAAGTAGAGTACTAACATAGAGACAAACACATAGACCAAGAGAACAGAACAGACAGCCCAGAAATAAATCCACACACTTACCATAAATTGATCTTTGACAGAGTTGCCAAGAATCCATAATGGGGACACTATAGTCTGTTCTATAAATAGTGCTGGGGAACTAGGAAAACCACTTGCAAAAGAATAAAACTATGAGGTATACTAGAAAAATACAGTGAATATTTAAATTTAAAAGAATTTATCATAGTAAGGCTGCAGTTATAGCTCAGAGGCAAAGCACTTGCCTTCTACATGAAAGGTCTGGGTTCAATCTCCAGCACCCCAGGACCAAAAAACAATAATAAAACCACAGTGAAATATCATCTCACCCTATTTAGAGTGGCTATCATCAAAAAGATGAAAAATAACCATTTCTGGCAAGGATGTGGGAAAAGCGGAACTCTCATGCACTGTTGGCGGGAGTGTAAATTAGTACAGACACTATGGTAAAGAACACAGAGGCTCTTCCAAAAACTAAAAATAGAGCTATCATATGAGCTATCAAAAGGAAATGAACTCAGTGAGCTAAAGAGACACCTACCCTCCTATGGTCATTGCAGCACTATTCATAGCAGCCAGGACATGAATCAACCCAAGTGTCTGCCACTTGAGGAATAGATAAAAACAATGGGGTACAGATAACAATGGAACATTAGTCACCCTAAAGAAGGGAGGAAATTCTGTCATTTGTGGCAACAGGGATGAGCCTAGAGGACATTATGTTACGTGAAATAAGGTAGGCTCATAAAAACAAGAACCAAATGATCTCTCACATGAGGGATCTAAAAAACCTGATCACAGAGGAGCCAAAAATGGAATGGTGGTTACCAGGAACTGAGGAGGTTGGGAAGAGGGAGAACAGGCACGAATTCTGCAGCTCTGCTGTATAACATAGTGACCATAGTCAATAATAATGTATAGTATGTTTGAAAATAGCTAAAGAAGTATATTTTTAAATTTCTCATCATGAAAATCGTTAAGTAGGTAAGAGGATGAGTATGTTAATTACCTCAATTTAATTATTCCACAGTGTATGTATACATCAAGGATTACATTGTACACTACAGATATATTCAATCTGGCATTTGTCAACTAAAAATAAATATTAAGAAAAAAGGATAATCTCTAACTTATTTGGTGAGACTGATACAACCTTGATATCAAAATCAGAGAAGATTGGGAAAGCAAGGAAATGCAGAAGCTAATTTAGAGGCAAAGGTCTTAAATGGAACATCACTAACTAGATCCATCAGTGAAGGTTAATTATTACTATCATTATAGCTTATGACCAAGTTGAATTTACCCAAGAAATGCAAGGATGGTTTAATGTTAATCTACATGACATTCACATCAACAGATTAAAAGCCAAAACTAAGTAATGGGTTCAGCTCAAGCAAAAGAAAAGAACCTGATGAAATTAAACATTTCATTTCACTGAGTGATTTATGTGTTTTTGAATGTGTCCCCCAAAGGTTCATCTGCTTGTTTCCTTGTGTACAGATATGGGAGATGGTTGGATCTTTAAGTGGTGAGGCCTAGTGGGGGTCCTGGGAGGAAATGCAGGCCTCCTGGAGCAAGTGGTTAGAAAGACTGAGCGTGACCTCCAAACTGCCCTCTGGCTTCTTGTTTGTGACATGGTCTCTCCTTGCCAGATGTACTCTTGCCTGACACCATCCACTATTAGGCCCTCACCAGACTCCAAACCAAAAGGGGACCATGTGATCTTGGACCTTCAGCCTCCAAAACTATGAGCTAAATAAACCTCTTTTCTTTATAACCAGCTTGAGATATTTTGTTGTAGTAATATAAAGTGGGCTAATATAAAGCCCATCCAAGATTTAAAACAAAACAAAACAAACTTCTAAAACACTTAGCAAACTTCCTTAATCTGATAAGAAGTATCTACAATAAACCTAAAATAAATATTTTTAGTAGAAGCATTACTTTAAAATTCAAGAGCAAAACAAGACTCAAGGTCTTCTCCTTTGCAGCAAAGGAGAATGACCCACAGGCAGGCAGGGATGCAGGACAGTAAAGGGATCAGACTCAGTGGGTCAGAAATGGCAATGGGACTACTGCAGGCCAGGGCAGCAGGGCTAGGCACCTGAGCCTCCAAAGGGAAACAGCAAAGGCAAAATGTGAAATCTTCAGGATAAAGTAAGGAAGAAAGTCTCTCAGTCTTTGGGATACAGGGAGCTTCCGAGTGAAGCACACAAACCACAGCCATCCACAGACTCCTCAGGGAAGCAAGGAGTTTGTGGCCAGGGCGCTATTTACAGCCACGTGGTCCAAGAGGCTTAGACTGAGGTCAGGGCACATGCGTGTGTGTATGTGTGTGTGTATAGACACTCCACAGACATTAAGGCAGAACAAAACCCAAACAACCAATTTTAAAGATGGGCAAAAGGCTTGAACAGACTTTTTACAGCAAAGGAAATACAAATATAAACATATGAAAAATATGAGCCTCGTTAGTAATCAGAGAAATGCAAATGAAGGCCACAATTAGATACTATTTTATACCCAGCAGATTGGCAAAAATTAAGGAGTCTGACAATATGGAATATTGGGAAGACGGCGAGCAGACCACAGTGAGCACAGATACTGCCAGCAACACTGTGAGAACTCATGGTCACTTCTGACGACTTGCCATGTCCTCTGCCAAAGCCCAGCCACCCAGGCACCTGAGACCCATATCACATTGGTGTTGCAGGTTGAGAGAAGCCCTGGCTCTGGTCCCTTTTCAGGAGCCAGACCCGGTTCTCATGGCAATACTGTTCATATCACCAAGGCCCAGAAACAGCTCCCGATTGGGATCCATTCACACCATGTAATTTCATGCCTCAGTGAAGATATGAACCATCGCTGAGCACAAGCACATGGCTGAGCCTCAGAAACAAAGCTGGATTTTAAAAAGCAAGTCTCAGAAGAATATAAATATTATGGCATGAGTTTTATAAGCTGAGAAAGTAAGCAAAACTAAACAGTACATTGTTTAGCAGTAAACACATTTTAGCAACATTGTCTGTATGAAATCATGTAAATCCATTTAAAACTACATGAAAGCAAAGGAATAATAGACGTCAAATTTAGGACAAGGTTTTACTGGAGGAAGCAAATGATGGGGCAGGCAGGGCTGCCCAAGAATATGGGTAGTGGTCACTTCTATTCCTGGGTCAGGAGGATGCTAGCGGAAAGCCACTACGTTGCTATACTTTATGTCATAAATATTGCTAAAGCCTTGGGTAAATACCCTAATAATGTACAGAACAAAATCACACAATGTCAATGCTGAAGCCAGCTGGGGTTTTAACATGCATTACCTGTAATGGCCGGAGCAACCTTTATACTGTCTGTGAATGCAGCAGTCAGATTTTCCACAATTCCAAAATTCCACTGTGCTAAGATTCTAACATGTGAATTTACAATTCCCTTCACCCAAAGATACTGCACAAGAGCGTGGAGTTAAGATTCTGACATCCCAACAGATTTTGTTACTCTTAGATTCCAAAGCCCCTGTCTGAGAGGATCCTAGACAGGCATGTCCACCTGGTCCCACTGGCCAGCCCCAGAGGGCAAAGTAAAGTCCCCAGAAAAGGCAGGGCTGGGCTTCCCAGGAGAGGCCTTGGTGAGCGCTCCAGCCTGCACTGATAGGCCGGGTGCTCTTTCAAGCTATGCAAGGTCCCACCTCTGGGCAGGGCCAGACAATCCCTGACCCCCACACCTCCTGTCCATCTGAGGGTTCAGAAGCCAACTTCCTAACCTCTGCCACTCCCTCCTGGCACTATCCTGGCTTCCTCATTCATTCATTCATTTATTCATTCATTCCTCTGTCCTCAGAGGAGAAGCAGACTGGCCTGGTTAGAAGTCAGGTTCTGGGCTTAGGTGCAGGTACAATCCTGGCTGTGCTGCTTGTGAGTGTTACTGTGGGAAGTCCCAGGCCTCTACAAGCTTTGCTCTTTATCTTGTTTTTGGAAACTGGAATGATCCTGTGCTGAGGACGGGGGAAATACACGGCACATGCAGGGGCAACAAGCTGCATCTGAGATGAAGCCTGTGGTCCCCACCTTCCATGTGGCCAACTGTGCTCTTCTTGGCAGCTTTTCTGCCCTGTGAGCACTGCCCATGTGGCCGTCCAGTGAGTAAGGGGCAGTGAGGAATCATAGTCCTCAGGAAAGTGCATCCAGAAGGGTGTCCCAGGCTGTGTTCCATCCTGCACTGACCCCCTCGCACATCTGTGCCTACCAAGTGCCAGGGCCAGCATGGGCAGTGCCATGCACATTGTGGCACTGTCCTCTTTGATAAGTGGTCACTAGTTCTGGGCCAAGAGTCACCAGAGCCCTGGGGGATGGAAGTGGGAGGAGGCACAGCTCCTCCAACGCCAAGGGTCCTCCAGTGCAGGAAAAGTGAGGTTGGACAGTCAGTGATGGCTTGCTGCAGGATGCACAAAAGAGCAGTTTCAAGAAACACCAACCATGCCCTGGAGGACAGAGCATTTAGTCATAGGCAATGGGAAGGCCACACCCTCACACACTCCCAGTGTTCTCTCTCTTCTCCCCACTCCCTGCCCCCCAGTCACTCTTGGACTCTGATCTGTCTGGCACCCAGGTTGGGAAATCTGCCACCTAGACACATAGAGTAGTTCCCAGTCCCACCTAGAGGCCCAGCCTGGGCCACTGCAGAGATAGGAAGCAGGTTCCTGGGACTGAGGACTATTTGTGGCCCTGTTCACAAGACACACAGGTGACACATGTCTCAGTCAGGCCCTAGGAGCAGGGGCCTGAGCAAGGGGCCTGAGAAGCCGGTGGGTGGGGCAGTGTTCTCAGAAGCCTTCAGAAGGAAGCAGAGCTGGGAAGTACTATGTGCTTGAGTGGCATCTTTCCTCAGCCCGACCCATAAATGGCACCAGGTCATTCCCTACCTTGGGGCACAGAGGTCAGCCCTATACTCCTGTGTCTGACATTGCCTGTGGGCTTCTGCTAGCCAAGGCCATTCACAGGAGAAGGGCTCCCTGAGCCCAGGCTCCCATTCCCCCACTGCCTAGGACAGTGATGGTGAACCGTTTAGAGCTTTCAATGATTCAAACAGCCTGCTGCAGCATGCGTGCCATAAGTTCACCACTGGGCTAGGACTTCTCTCTCAGCTTGGACTTTGTCAGTTAGGGTCAAACCAGGAGATGTCAACTCTCCAAAAGACCACGATGGAGAAATGAGAGCTGATTCTTCCTGATCTGGAGGGACACGCAAGTGCAGAGAAAAGGCTATGGAGTGCAGGGCCCACTCCATGACACCGCAAGTGGGTGACCACAAACAGCTCCAGGCAGCAACAATGCTTCCAATGAGGGCATGTGCACCTGTCCATCTCTGGGTGGTGCTGGCCATCACCTCTGCCTTCTGAGGTGCCAGCCCAGTCCTGGGTACCTGGCTGGTGAGAGCTGGGGCTTTTTCTTCCTTCAGGGGCTCTGGCAGGACTGGCTCCTTTGACTACAGAGCACATACTTTGAGAGAGGGTTTGTTTGATGTCTGGGCAGTTTGTTTGGTTTAATTTTGTTGTTTTCCCTTTCTGCTGTCAAGAGGCAAACAGACACTGCATCACCCTCCTGAGCAGACCTGGATTAATAACGCACTGGCGGGGGTGGGAGGGGAAAGGATTCGCTGCCTGCCTGAGTGAGCATCCCAAGTCATTAAACTCTGCTCCTCTTTTCTTCATCTGTAAATGAGGCTGGAGATCCTGCCCTACCCTGAGGCTTGAGGTGGTAGGGGTAGTGGCAATACTCAGGAGAAGTGCTGGGCCCTCTGACAGGGACTTGCAGGTTTCACTTCTTGCTCCCAAACTCAGTAGAGGGGGCAAGGAAAGATCAACAAATGTCAGGCAGCAAGTAAGTAACACTACCAGGCTTCGAACAGACACTAAGCTTTGTTATTTCTTGGAGGCCTTGCCCAGACAGTACCACAGGGACTGCCACTCACCTGCTGTCCTTCCTCCTCTGACCAGCAGTGACCAGGCCATAGCAGTGACCACAGCACCCACTCTCCACCTGGCTCCTCTGTGTCTGGGGCAGATCACCTAACCTCCCTCCTCCATTTCTTCTGTAAAATGGGCACCTTCCTGCCTATCTCAAGGGACAGTTGTGAGTCAGTAAGGACACATGTGTTCTCCATTAGGCCTTACCCAGGAGCAGGAACACACAAAGCCACAGACCAGAGCATAAGCCCAGCCTCTGTCCTACTCCTGGCCCCATCCCCGTGTCCTCAGTGGTGGCATCTGAGCCTAGACAAGGGCTTCAGACCATAGAGCCCACTCCTGGGGATGCACTGAGGAGGGGACTGGGTGGGCCATCTAGCCCAGGCAGGAACTGGACTTAATATGGAGCAGAAAGGGCACTAAGATTGCCTAGGCTGGGCAGCTGCCCCACCAGCACTAGGATGCAACAGTTCCCCTGATGGGGCATCAGAAACAGCAGCAGTGACAGCAGCAATCACAAAAGTGGGGACAGTGGAGACCACTTCCTGAATGACCAGTGGTGGGAACAGCATGCACATACCTCACTGGCCCGATCATCCTAAGGCAATGCCCAGTGCAGGAAAGGCATGGCCAGCACTTGGGCACAACTTGCCAGGCTGGAGGGACCAGCATTGTGTTTGCCCCAGTAGCTTCCCTGGCACTGTGGTCTCCTCTGTGATCTGTGCCTCAGGGGGCACTGCAGCATCATGAGTGACCTCCTTGAGTCTCCACCTCTTGCTCTCTAAGTGGCAATGGCAATGGTGTTACCCAGGTCTCTCCCAAAGCCCATGGGGAATGGCGTTACTTGTTGCCAGGGGTGGCCAGACTACTGCTGTCATGGACTTCAGGGTGCGGGACAGGGAATATGAACACACTCAGGCTTACCCCTCTTGGCTGCCCGGGCCACCTGCCTCCAGACCCCTCCAGACTTGAGACTGGACAGAGATGGCGGGGCTGAGTGCAGATGCCCCGCCTTTTCCAGAAGACAAATCAATTCCATGTAGAGATTCCTGGCTTTTCATTTAGAAAGCTATAAAACTCTGTGCTTCCCTTTCACCTTTGCTCTTGCAAAAAGCACCAGCGAGCCACCCACTCTGCCCCGGGAGCCTGCCGGGCGCAGTCTGGCAGTGTACTGAGGCTTTTTAATGAGACCAATCCATATCTGTTTGCAGCAGGCAGGGCACAGGCCAGTTGAGCTTGTCTGTGTTTTCCAGGCACCAGAGGCTGCAGCTGGCTTCTCCAGTGCCCTAAGGGGCTGGGCTTTCTGTCAAGAAGGCCTTCCCCTCCTCCAGCCTCCCAGCTGCCTCCTGCTGCACCTGAAGCAGCCATCAGTCTATCACCCTGAGCACCACACCCAGCAGGCATCCACAAACAGCAACATACTTCACATTTCCAGATGATTCTAGCCCCACTGTACACAACAAGCTGGGGTGGGGACTGCTGTTGGATACCTTTTCCACCTTTGTACATCCTTCCCTGAGCTGCCCTGTCCCTCCACCAGCCTTCCAGAAAAACACCCTTTCCTTCTCTGACTTCCTAGCTTCATAAGAAGTACTGAGGTCTCTGGGGAAAGTGTGGCCTCAGTGAGATCTAGATTTGAATTCTGGCCATGCCACCAACCAGTTGCAGCATTAGGGTAAGTCCTAGCCTCTCTCTTAAGTCATTCTCACACCCCGCAAATGGATGTAATACAGGCCACTGCACAGAGTACAGGCTGGCTGAGAACGCAGTAGGGAAGGAGAGCCTCTGGCAGGGTGGTACCATGCCCCAGTGGCTCCTGGTGCTGTAGCACTGTGTCCCATGCCCTCCACTGCCCAGCCCTGCCCCAAGGGAATCTGAGAAGGCCATGCTGGCCTCTTTGGTGGGTCCTGGATACACCCCTTGAGCTCAGTCCTGTGCTGACTGCTAGGATGGTATAGAAAGATAGCCCGTGCCCACCTAGAGAATCTTGAGGCCACTTGTGGAGGCAGGCCCGAAGCATCACAAAATGTGAACAGAGAAGCTCATGGAAAGAGGTCTCCAGTGGCTGCCTCCAGGGTAGTGAGACAAGCTGGAACCCTGACCCCACCTAGGGAGGCCTTTGATAAGATATGAGCATCTCAAAGACAGATATAGCTTATCTGTCTCTGTTTACCCAGGGCTTTGTACAGTACCTATTATGGAGGGCTCACTACCATCACCATAATCACCACCACCATCATCTTCATCACCACCATAATTACCAACACCATCATCATCACCATCACCACTGTCACCATCACCATCATCACCATCACCACAACCGTCACCATAACCACCACCACCACCATCACCCCACCATCATCACTATCACAACCACAAATAGCACTACTATTATCAGCATTATAATCTTCACCACAAACACCAGTACCACCACCTTCCCTGTCAACAGCTCGTGCTCAGTGTTTTACATGTGAAGCATTAATAGTATGATACTTTACGAAAGAGGAAAATGAGATGCACAGTAATTAAACAATGTGCTCAAAGTCACTCACAACTAGTTACTGGCCAATCTGGAATTATAACCCAGTTCCGTCTGAATTTAGGGACAGTTCTCATTTGTTAAATAAAGTGTTGCGGCCCCCACTTAGCACACTTTCTGAAGAAGGGGGCCCTTCTAGTGAAAAAGGACAAGATGCCAGGGCTACTTCCAAGGTCTTCTCTGTTGCTGTGAGCCACAGGTACTGCAGGGAAAACAGGCTCATTTGCATACAATTTGCATACAGCTGCAGAAAATGAACCCGATTCCCCACCACTTCAAAACTGCATTGTTTCTGCCTTGAAAGGGAGCTTCCCACACACACATACCCATCCCCCAATCACCCTCTACACAGTCACCCTGCCTGGGGTGGTGTCCCTACATCACCTCTCTGCAGGACGCAATTTCAGCCCCCACTTCAGAGGTAACCTTGGACAGGGACCTCCTTTCTCTGGGCCCAGCCTCCCCACCTACAGCAGTGTTTAGCAAAAATCATGCAAACATGTGGTAGAGGGGAGCAAGAAGAGTCTGAGGAGCACCACCCCAGTGGACAGAGCTGTCTACAAGCCTGAGGTCTCCTAGACAGCTAGTCCCAAGAGCATGAGTACCTGGGCTGAGCAGGAGGCCAGAGGCTGCCTCTTGGAGCTGCCAGGCATCTGCATTGCTCTGCCCAGCCCAGGCAGCCTCTAGGAGCTCTGTCCCCTCTAGGTTCCCACTTTCAGGGAGGTGACCTGATCCTCCCACCTCCCCTCTCTAGGAGGCCTTTCCAAATTATCTAGGCCATAGTGATTTATCCTCCATCCTCTGGCTCACAGTGCTGGCATCTGTGTAGCCACTCTGTGGCAGCTTCTAATGAGGCTCAAGGACACCCCCTGAGCCCAGTCCATGAAACAAGAATGTCACAGCCAGCCACTCAGAGTGCCACCACTCCTCACCCCAGCCTGGCTACCAGAGCCAAAGCAAGCAGCCCTTTGCTTGGACAGCACAGCAGGGAGGATACGGGCGAGGGTCAGCAGGCAGGGCTCCCACCAGCTCCAAGCCAAGGCCCACCTTTTTGAGCAGAAGTTCCTTCAGGGACCAAGGCAGGTGGCTGAGCAATTGGAAGGGGGTGGGGGGCACTGCACTTTCCACACCTCCCTCTTTCAGCCTTGGGTCCCAGCCACCTGCAAAAGTTAGAAGTTTTATGTCTTCACCTCAGAGTCCCCAGACCCCATCCAGCTCAGAGCCCAGGAGACCTCAGACACAGAGCACAGCATAGGGTTGGGGTGTTCCATGGTGGCCACAGACCCAACACACTTGACACCTGATCTTGCTCACACCCCAACCCCAGGGACAGCACAGCTTCCCACACCACCGAAAAACCCATGTTTGCAGCCATGCTAGGGTGATGGAGCCCCACCCAGTCATGGGAACTGAGCCAAGGAGCAGCCAGCCTTGAACCCAGTCTGCCTGAGTCCAAAGAGTCTCCTAAGTAGTTAAGGATACTCTGAGATGAGATAGTAAGACTGAGCTCAGGAGCAGTCTCATCACATGCTCTGTCTGAATTTAGGGCCCCTGGAGCAATAGAGCGGCGACAACTCTGCCAGACTCTCTTTCCCTGCATTGAGAGCCTGGTATTTATTAAACATGGGCAGATTGATTTAGATCTTTGCCTGAGGTTACTGTTCTGCTCCATATTCTCTCATAGGACAACTGGTCAAGTGGACACTGTTGGGGACCTCTATAGTTGGGAAAGCACACAACTTGGGGGCCCAAGCATAAGGGGACAGAGTTCAGACAGGGCCACCTCCCTGCCCCCCCACAAGCTGTCCTTTATAGTGCCTGAAAATACAATTCACATTTACATTTCTCAGCAATCTGGAGAGAGAATCTATAAGAATCTGATCAGGAAAATGAGATTCTCCAGTGTTTCCTGTACCCAGGGACATCACGCGCAGCTCAGGCCTCAGTAAAATCCAATTGCTGTTTATTTAACCTGGTTGGCCTCCAAATTAAAAGGTAGCTGCTTCTACCCCAACATACACTCACCTCCCCCAGGCATGTTCTCACATGGTTTACAGCCCTGTGCCCAGCTCCTGGCCTTTTTTCAAGGGTCCTGCCTGCATTCTGCCTGGGATATGGACACTCCTGGCACTCAGCATTAAAATACAGAGTTCCTAAAAATACCATTACAGGACTCTGGAAGGTGACTTGGTCCCATGCCTTCCCCTGGGCCACCAATGATGAATCACAGCAAACCATGCAGGTTTTGGGAAGAGACTTAGCCTTCAAGAACTTGGGGCAACTGTGTCAAGGCTGTACACATTTTCCCACCCAAGGCCCTGCCAGGACAGTTGCCCTCCATGCAGAGGCCTAAGCACCTCATCACCCATGTTCCACACTGCCTCCATTAAGGCATGGCTTCCACACACAGGCTCCTTCTCCCCATGTCTCTCCCTCTCTACTCCAAGTGCAGGTAAAGGTCATCCCTTTCTCTAGGAGGCCTCCCTTGATTCCCTGCAGCCAATGGAGAGATCCCTCCTCAGGCTTGTACAGCCCTGGACCAGTGCCAGGTACCTGGCAGGCACCAAAAAAAAGTGTGATGTTTCAACCTTGGTCCAAAACCCTAACTTTATAGAGAAGAAAATGGACAAAGCTATAATGACTATAGGACAACTCATTCAGAGCCTGGGAGGGACAGAAGCTCAGGAGCCTAGAGGGAGGGAGGGAAGAAGAGAGAGGAAGGTCAACACTCGTAAAGTGCTCTGTAAGTCCAAGGGGCATGCCCTGGAAGGGTACAATGGAACCCTGGCCCGTTCTGCTCTCCCCCTCTGCCTCCTGTCTACCATGAGGTGAGCCACTTTATTGCACCACAAGCTCCCCACTACCATGTTCTGTCTCACATGAGCCCAGAAGCAACATAGCTAAGGGGCCATGAGCTGAAACCTCCAAAACTGGGAGCTGAAATAAACCTTCCTTCTTAAGTTGTTTATCTCAGATATTGTCTCAGGGACAAAAAAAAAAAAAGCTAACCTAGTACATTGGCACCAGGAATGGAGCCAATCAGATATGCTGTGACATATCTGATAATGTGGCTCAGAAGCCTTTGGAACTGGTTTGCAGAGGAGTTTGGAAAGGTTTGGAGGTGCCGGCTGGAGAAGCAGTCCTAGAATGCTGTAAGCAGAGCTTGATGAGTGCTTCTGATGGGTGCTCAGAAGATCAGAGTGCTGATAGGAATGTGGGCAGTAAAGACTGTGCTCATGAGGTTTCAGATGGGAACAAGGACTTTACTGGAAATTGGACTAGAGGCCATTTGTGTTACATTCCAGCAAAAAGCTTGTATACATTTGGTCCATGCCCTAAGCCTTTGTGGGAGACTGAATTTAATGCTGAGGAACTAATTGGGCACAGAAAATCTCAAGGCAGCACAGAATTCAGGCTGTGGCATGGATATTGTTGGCTGCTTTTAGCCAGATTTACAGTAAGAATGGGGCATAAAAAACAGAGCAGAAAGAGTTGAAAAGCTTGCAGTTTGGCTAGGAAAAAAGCTCATGTGAAGTTGGGCCCAGTGAAGGTAGTTGATGAAGAGACTGGCACCATTAAAAAGAAGTCAAATACTTTGTCCTGGGACAATAGGAAAGATGCCAGACCTCACCCATTGCAGGCTCAAGGGTATATAATTGTAACTCATTTGGAGGACTTGTGTTTGAGAACAGAGAGTTGAGGGACCCTGCTCACACAAGCCCTAGTAGGGAATTGGCTTCCTGGGATTCACTTCCTCATGCTCAGCCATCCAAGCATTCAGAGGCCACTGCAGCCATGGTCTAAAGGGGCCTGGTTACTGCTGCCACTGGTGGAAGACCTTGGCATAGTCCATGTGATGCTTTTGCAGGGATATAGAATACAAAATCTGTAGGGTGAGGGAGGCTTCCACCCAAATTCCATAGGAAGGCCTGGGAGGCCAGGCAATATGTGGCAAGGTCAGAATCCCTGTGGGCAACATTTGATAGGGTCATGTATGAAGCTATGAGAGTGAAGCTGAAGCTACAGTAGAGACTCCAGGAAGTTAAGAGATGTCAGAAATGTAGACTACAGCCAAGAAAAGCTGCAGGCAGCAAGCAGAGCCAGCCCAAGACAGAAGTCATGTGGGCTGCAACCAGCAAGGCTATAGGAGTGGGGCTGCCCAAGCCCTTCGGAGCTCACATGACATCACTGTGTGCCCTGGATTTCACATATGGCACTACAGAATTTAACATTTGTCCTCCTGGGTTTCAGTCTTACTTTGGTCCCATTCTTCTTATTTTCCTATTTTACTCTTTTGGAATGGGAATGTTTACCTTGTGCCAGTATGCCAGAATTATGTAACTTGTTTGTTTGCTTATTTATTGGTTTTGCATTTTTATTTATGAAGTACACAGCTAAGAGTTTGCCTTGAGTCTCAGAGACTTTTAACTCTGACTTTTCAGTAAGGATGAAATTAAGACTTCAGGAACTCTTGAAGATCGACTAAGGCATTTTGCATTGCAAGATGGCATAAGCCTTTGGAGGCTGGAATATCCCCCAGACTCATGTGCTGAAGACTTGTTTCCCAGGTGGTAGCACATTGGGGACTGCTAGAAATTTTAGGAGGTGGGACCCAGCTAGAGTAAGTAGATCACTGGGGACATGCCCTTGAAGACTATAATGGGTCCCTTACTCCTTCCACTCTCTCTTTCTGCCTCCTGCCTGCGACAATGTGAGCTGCTTTGCTCCACCACATGGTCCCCACCATGATGTTCTGCTTCACCACAGCCACAGAAGCAATGGAACCAGCTGACCATGGACTAAAACCTCTGAAACTATGAGCAAAAAATAAACCTTTCCTCCTTTAAATTGTTCACCCCAAAAAAAGTGTCCTGGAGCTGACCAACACAAAATGTTCTTTTTTACCTCTACTCTGACAACCCTTGACTTTTAATGGGCTCTTGTAATCTACCTGCATTTTTTTTATTGGAAAGTTCTTGCCTTTTAGAAAAGCTTGCTTTCTATTCATCCTATTTGTTTTTCTATATCGTTTCTCTGTTTTGTTTTGTTGCTTTTTTACCCTTTCCATTTCTTAATTCAGTGAGGATTTTTGTTTATATTCTTATTATATTTTTACTAGTTGGAAGCATACAATAATGCTATTCTTTTATAAGAGACATTTGCCTTAATTTTTTATTTTTATTTCTTTTCTACTCTGCGTGTATGTGTAGTTCTATGCAATTTTATCACACAAGGAGATTCACATAACCACCACTGCAATCAAGATACAAAACCGTCCCACCACCACAAGAACATCTCTGTGCACCCTTACAGTCCACTCCTCCCCACCTCCTGGTCTTACTTATAATTTTACCATTGTCCAGTTGTTGTTCTGTCCTTTCTAAAAATGTACCCCACAAATTAGACATTCTAGTCATTATGAACATTTTTTTCTTAATGGGTACTGGATTTACCCACCTATTTGCAGGTCTCTTGGTCACCATTCTTGTATCACAGATCCTCCTTCTTGGATTAGTTCCTCCATCCAGAAGTCCGTCCTTTAGACAGTCCTTTGTGAAAATCTCTTGGCAGTAAATCCTTGCAGTTCTCTTTACGAAATGTCTGCATTTCTCCCTTGTTCTTGAAGAAAGTTTCATTGGTTGCAGAATTACAAATAATCACTGACTTTCCCTCAGTGCTTTCATAGGAATCACTCTTCCCTGGCTTGTATTATTGATGATGTAAAGCGAGCTGTCAGAAAAATGCCATCCTTGTCCTTCCCTCCCTCTCCCATGGAGTTCCAGTTTCCTCAGGATATGTCTGGATGCATGTCTTGCTGTG
The DNA here is from genome assembly GCA_028451465.1 of Erethizon dorsatum. Lineage (NCBI taxonomy): Eukaryota > Metazoa > Chordata > Mammalia > Rodentia > Erethizontidae > Erethizon > Erethizon dorsatum. Next base: position 67,732,424 of record CM051828.1, on the reverse strand, counting down.
ATTCTGGCCAGCCTCATGCTTCATGTGTGCAGTCATTGACTCACATTAGGAGTATGCTGGATTTCTGATTACGCTCTACATCTTTTCATCTCTGCCATAGTTTGTACATCTTCTGCTTCTACAATATTGCAATTTCCTTAGACATCTTCCCATTGGGTCCTTCTTAGTTAATTATGTCTAATATGCTACTTAACCCATCTGCTATACACTGACTACGGATAGTGTCCTCCCAAGGCCCATGTGCTAGAGGTTTGGTGGCAAGGTGGCGCTATGTGAGGTGGTGGAATATAAAGGAGGTGGGGACTAGTGGAAAGTCCTCAGGTCACTGGGAGTGTGTCCTCAAAAGGGACTCCAGGTCCCCAGTCTCTTTGTTTCTCGCCTGAAGTGAGAGGTTTGCTCTGCCACATGCTCCTGCTATGATGTGCTGCCTCACCAGAGGCCCAAAGTCATGGGGCCCCTTAATCATGAATTGAAAACTCCAAAACCAAAACAACTCCTTTCTCTTTGTAAGTTAATTGCTTCAGGCATTTTTGTTATAGTGACAGAAAGCTGACTAATATACTCATTCATCAAGTTCCTTATTTGTAAAGGCCATATTGCATCTTTCCAGATATGCCTGATCACTTCTGATCATCATCTCTTAGTGCCTATTTTTGTGATTCATGCTTTTGTTTTTTAAAATATTTCATAAAAAATATATTATGTGTATGATCAATTCCAATGGCCGAAGTCCTTTGGGTCTAACACTGTTGTTTTGTGATTTTGACTATGGATGGTTCTTTCTCCCAAGTTTCACTCAATGGCTAATCCATCAGTGATTTCCGATGGGTTTCACATGATTCTTATTCTGTGGGTATACCTCTGTTGGATTACTGGGCCTCACAGACATGCCTGCCTTCAAACTCATGGCATCTGCCTCCTCTCTGCTTCCTACTCCAGCACTTTGGTTGGGGGAGGAGAAAAGAGTGGGGAGTAAGAGCTTGGCTACCTTGCTCACATCTTGTAAGCCTACAAACACTTGAAAACATGTTCTTTCCATGTTGGACTGTTCTGTAATGGGGTGTTCTTCAGATCTGCCTAATTTCCTGCTTTCCTGAGGACCCGCAAGGGTGCGGGCCCTGGTCTTACTTGGAGTCAGGTAGATGAGGCACATTGGAAATGCCCTCATTGGCAGGGCAGCACAGACTGCACAAGTGGGGAAATGGCATAGACTTGGCCCCCAGAAGCCTGGTTCTAGCCCGCCTGCAGAAATCCCCCAACCTGGATATCACTCTGCCAGTCCACCACCACCCTAGGTGTTCCTGCTGGCTAAATGGGGCACCTGGTGAGGTGGCCTGGCCTCTCCCAGCTCTGAGAGAAATCATCCAGCCCACCCTGGCCTGTCTTCTGAAACACACTGTAGAGGCCCTGCAGCCAGGCTCCTTTATAGGAGCACAGGGACATCACCTCTGTGGTCACTGATGCCCCTCTGTGCCCCAGGTCAGGATCTTGTCTTTTCTTTTATTGGGCCTTCTTGCAGCACATGGTGCTGCTGGCCTGGCCACTCCTTGCTCCTGGAACCTCCTTAGCTCCTACAGAGTAGCCCCCCTCCTTTGGAGCCTGTCTCTGCTCCCAGATGGGAGTGCTCTGAGCCCTGCCCACAGCCTCTGCCCTCTCAGGTCAGTCCCAAGGAGCTCTGACACTGCAGAACTTCAGTCAGCTCCATATTGGGCAAATCTCCTAAGTGGGGCCAGATACTCATCTGACATCCCAATGTGGCCCCATGTGTCCTCGCTCCAGAACAATTGCACTGATCCCACCACCCTCTCAGCAACTTGCCCTGTACTCCGTTTTCTTCACCCTCCTGGGAGACAGAATGCAGAAAGTGCAGACTGTGAGATGGGCTGCCCCGCCTCCCTCATGAGCTTGCCCAGTACACTCTTCCCTCAAAAACGTAAATCTGATGGTTCTAACTCAGCCAATATCCTGTGTCCTTCTCAGAGTGCCCACAGCTCCAGGCCTGGGGCAGCACACCTACACCCCTGGCTCTGCTCCCACCACCAGCACTGGGCATAGAGGTCAGGCATTTGCTCTCCCCAGTACTGCCTGCTGCTCTGTAAAAAACTTTCTTTTTTAATACTTTTATTATCTGCCCTCCCAGCCTTGCCTGCTCTCAGCAGCTGGATGAGTCTGGTAAGAGGGCAAAGAGCTCACAGGGCCATGAGGGCAGACAGACCAGTGCCGCCTGTTCTGCCCTGAACTCAGAGTCCTACTCCTCAACCACGAAGCAGACATGGCAGAGCCATCGTCCCCAGCTTTTCACTTGATCTCTCTGCTAAGCTGCTTTTAAGGACCCCCCTCACCTCGTGGTGCTAGGAATTGAACTCAGGGCCTTCACACTGAGCTACATCCCTAGACCTTTTTTAAAATTTAGAGACAGGCTTGCTAAGTCACAGTTGCCCAGGCTGGGATCAAACTTTTGATCTTCATGCCTTAGCCTCCCAGAGTGCTGAGATTACAGGCATAAGCCACCATGTCCAACTTGCTTTTAAGGATTCTACTGGAATGTCCCTTCTTCAGAGAAGCATCCTCAACCCACTAGAGTGCCTTGTGTCCAACCTGTGGCCACCTTTTTTTTTTTTTTTCTTTTTTCTTTGAGTGAAGAGGAATTGTGTGGGACTGCATATAAAATATACAACAGAGTATAGTTAATGTATATAAATAACAAAGCTTTTTTAATACTTTTATTATAACATTTTAAAAATGGGGGGAAAGGTGGGTCACAGGTTAGACACAGCTCTTCTAGGCCACAAGAGTCCTAGCTCTGTTGACTTCCCAAATTCAGCAGAGAGCTGGGTACCTAGCCCACCACCAGGCTCCTTCCTTTCAGTTACAAAAATCTCCACTGGGGGCTAAAAACATAAGGATATTTCCCAGCTTCTATTGTAACTTAATTGTGGGCAGCTAACTTCTAGCCAATTGAGATGAGAATCAAGCAGAGACACCCTCCAGGGGAGTGGGCATGCTGTTGCTCATTCCTTCCCTGCCTCCTGATACCTGGAACATGAACGTGATGGTAAGAGCCCTGATGCCATCTGGGACCATGAGAAACAGTGGAGGAGGGAGATGAAGCCATCTGAGTCTCCGGGGCCATAGAGCCATCCTGCCAACCATGACTGTCAATCTCCAGGCTTCCTTTACATAAAAGCCATCATGCCTGTTTTCTCTGAGACAAATTTCTCTGGGTTTTCTGTCAAATGCAGTTAAACTGAGTTTTAACTTTTGCCAAATATGTACTGATTTGGTTAATACGCCTTCTCTGCAGCACACTGTGAGCTCTGGGAGGAGAGGGCTTTCATCTGCCCTGGTCACTTCTGTGTCCTCAGGACCTAGCACAGGGCCCAGCCCAGAGGATGTACCCCAAGACATGACAGGACAGCCCAAGGTCAGGGCTCAAAGTCAGGGCTCAGTGTGTGACCATGACTGGGTTTCAGCGTGTGATTAGGATCAAGGCTCAGCCTGGAATTAGTGCAGGGCTGTGTCCACCATAACCCTGTAACACAAGTAAGTGTTCACTGCTACAAGCAAGGTAAACACCACCATGGTGGGTGTGTTCAGTGCACAGGACCCAGAATGAAGATTCACAAAGGCTTTGCAGAGGTATTGGCATGGAGATTGACCCATGGCAGGATGAAAGGCTGGCCTTCCTGAGGAAGGCCATCTAAGGGGACACAGTGCAGAACAAACAGTGTCACCTGTGTCCAGTGGGGGCTGCACTAGAGGTGGCCAGGCCATGCTGCAGAGGCAGCTGAATGTGGGGCCACAAAGCTGGGTTCCTTCATAGACACAATTACCGACACATTGCCTGCCCCATGAATTACAAAACAAGGAGAAGACCCTTCCCACTAGTCTCAGGGACACTGTGGCCTTGGCCCCAGTTGGCTGGGTCGACGTCCCAAGAATGCTGGGACTAGATGCTGCCTGTTCAGGCCAGCTCTTCACCTGCTGCTTCTTCCGCAGGGTCAGCTGGATGCCCAGGGCACTGGGGCCCTAGAACCCACACCTGGTTCCTATCTTCCCTCTCCTACTGGTTCCTAAAGGTCACCCAAACTGTGTGACAATAGACTGTGCCTTCCAGGTTTGGACAAGAAATCGTGCCACCCATGGAGGGAGCTCTCAGTCAAAGGAGGTGATGGGTAGGAAGGATCTGAAGCCAAGGAAGTATTCAGGATGCCCCACAGGAGGCTGGAGGCAGAGGCATGGCCACCAGAGCAAGGGAGGTCCAGTGCTCTCACCAGTCATCACTACCATCGCCAGTAGTACCACTTTTTATGCTGTTATTTTGTGCTTATGTTAAAAAAGAAAAAAAAAAAAAAAAAAACCTTTTGCAAGAAAAATCAATAGAACCCCATCCCATACCAAGGAATATGTATCCATATATATTTGTGTATTTATAACATAGATATAAAATTGGAGGGAAATAACTCCAGACTCATGGACATAGCTCCCTTGGGCCAGAATCAAGGAAGACAGAGGGCCCCAGGTTCCCTGAGTGTAGATGCCTAGAAAAAGGGACAGGAACCATGGCACCTCACACTTGGGCCTTCTAGGGAGCCAGCTGAGCCACCGTTTCTGGAGCCCCATGGGCCTACTGTCCACCTCCCATGCCTGCACACCTGGCAGGAAGGTGTCCTGCAGAGACTCCACACTACTAGCTCCAGGTGACAAAAGTGGGGGATGACAGTGGGAAGCTTGGCTCAAACATCTCTCTGCCTCCTCCAACGGTATCACTCTTGAATTGACTTTGGCTTCAGCCCTGCACGTCACCACACTCACAGGAAGGCCAGGGACAGTAGGGCACCTCAGGGAGATGTCCTATGTGAACCTTCCATCCTCTGGAATCTGAATATTCCTGGCTCCCTGGAGGTCCAGTGCTCTGCTGATTTTCCCTGCCCAGCACATAGCAGGGGCTGGAGGCCTTGCCCTGCCCTTGCTCAGGCAGTGTCTTCCAGGCCAGTACTACATCTCCTCCACTTTCAGAATCATCCCTGAGAAGGCCTCAAGGCCTGGGTGAGTGCCCTGGGGGCCGCCCTGAGGGCCGTTGGCAGGTCTGTGGGCTGCACTACCAGCACGGGCACTGTCTAGGATCGAGGGCAAGTCTTCCTGGGCTGGGTGTGCAGCCATCAGCTGCTCCAGGGTCCAGGTGAGGGACACCATCAGCCAGCTGCTGGCTTTGCTCTGCCAGTTGCTGTAGGAGCAGGTTCTGCTGGGCCATCAGTGTTCTCTGCTGCTGTGAGCACAAGGCCACCAGGACACCCTGCCTCTGGTGGGATTCCAACATCCGCTGCTCAAATGCAGATGCCTCTGATGTTGCCACTGGGGTTCTCCTGAAGGATGGAGGCAGTGTGGGCCCTGGTGCTGAGGGCAGGGAGGGCCCAAAGGTAAATGCAGCTGCAGGAGCCACTGAGGCAGGGGAGGAAGGTAGGGAGGGTGAGAAGATGGGCATGTGGAAGACTCTTTGTAAGTCTGGGGGGTCAGGTTCAGGAAGGCTGGGCCCATCCAGGGTCCACAGGAGCAGCCACAGGCAGCTGGGGGCCTCATTCTCCTCTTCAGCTAAGAGGAAGACAGGGAAACATCAGTCTGGGCTGCCACAACCAGAAAACACGGTAAAGATAGGTAGGGTGGCATCAGTGGACACAGGAGGCCCTTGCATTGCAGCTGTGTAGGGCATGGTCCCCACTTAGGAGACCAGGAAGCAAAGATTCCACGAGGTGAAGGAGTCTGCTGTAGCAACACCAGGACTGAACTGCAGCCTAACACAATCATCACCATCACAGCACCATCTCAAGTTCACCCACCTTCCATCTAGTCACTTGTCCCTCCCCGATCCACCCAGTGGTCCATTTATATCTACCCACCATTCTGTCTGTCCACTTCTCTATATATACCTTTCCTTGAGTCTCCAATTCCACTCATCCATCTGCCCACCCACTTGTTTATCTATTCAGGCAGCCTCCATCCATCCATCCATCCCTTTTCTTCTGTCTCCTTCCTTCCATTTATCCACACACCCACCATCCAATTATCCTTATACTTACCCAAGCCTGTCTGTCCTTCCATACACATATCTATTTACCATCTATCTGTGCTTCTGTCCTCCCTCCCTCCCTTTTTCTTTCATCCATCCATCTACTCATCCATCTTTCCAATCAAGTCTTCCATCCACCCAGCTATCCACTTGCCCCCTAGGCACTGTCCATCTGTGCATTCCTCCAAAGGGATGCCCCAGGAGGAAGAGGGGCCAAACTTCCCCAGGGGTACAGGAAGAGCCCTGCTCATGGAATCCTGAAGACTTGGGTCCCAAACCAGCCCTGCTTGGTCTCTATAGCTGTGTGACTCTAGAAAGACCCTTCTTTAAGTCTCCAATTCCTAATGTATAAAACAGAAGGACTTTAAGCCTGGGATCTCTCTGGGTGTGGAGGACAGGTTAGCAACCATCCCTTTCTAACATGTGTATGGAAGGCCCCAAACAGGGGAGGGGGGACCAAGAGGACACTGGTGGTGACATCTGGCAGGCCATTTCCCACACTGAGCCCCATTCCCCATCTATAGGGTGGGGTAGTACCTGTTCTGCAACAAAAATAAAATGATGACAGTGTCAACCCAGAACTGGCCACATGCCTCCTGGGAACATAGCAGGTAAGGTTCATGGGAATATGGGAGGCCCAGGTGCTGTGACTGCTGCTTCCTCCTCCTCCTCCTTGCTATCAAATCCATCCTTCTGACCAGGTGACCCCCAGGTGCTCAGAAAAGGACATCCTCCTGCCACATATAGGCACTGAGCTTTTCTGCTGCATCAGCCTTGTTCGGCCATTGTACCCTCCACTTTGACCCCAGAAAGGCTCCGGCCAGCCTTGGGCAAGGCCCAGGTGGGCATCCAGCTGTTCTCCACACACCAGAAGGTGGGGCATCAAGGGCTTGGCAGAAGGAGCCCTGAGTTGGCTTCAGAAACCCAGCCTGCTTCTGCCCACCCTGTAGATGAGCCTTGGCATAAGCTCCCACGCAGGCACTCACCAGCTCTCAGCTGGTGAGGCCACCCTCAGCCAACCCAACCTTGACTTTGATGGCCGCTGACAAAACAAATGGAGGTCAGCATGGTCTTGCCTCCATGGTCATGACCTCATGCATGCATGCTTGCTGGCTGTCTGCCTGTGCCTGCAGCCACCCACCTAGCACAAGGGTCAGGCCTCACCTAGGTTTGAGGGCAGTGAGCCAGAGGCAGTCTGGTGGTTGCTGATCCTTCCCACTGTGCTGTCCCTTCTTTCAGAGTGTGGAGAGCTTCTCCCATCTGCCCCAAGGCAACTGAGAATGCTCTCCAAGCACAAAACTGACTTCCCAAAGTCCCCAAGGGAAAGAGGACCTTGCAGCCACCTCTATACCATCACAGTCCCACACAGATGTCCATACTGGAGCTGGTCTGTAGCTCTTCCTCTGGCCTTGCCCTCTGTGTCCTGCTGGCCTCTCCCAGGGAGTGCACCCACCCAAGCTGCCTCGGGGCCTCTCTAAACACCCATGGTACCCTACCACCATGGTACCCTACCCTACCATCCATTCCTCAGCCCACTGGAAATGGATGTCCACCTGGCCTGGCCCAGGGACACAGGCTCCTCAAGGAACAAGCTCTGCTTGGTCAGGGCCAGCATGGAGCACAGACCACAGAAAGTGGGTGTGACCACAAGATGACAACACTACTGGGCTTCCTCTCTGCTGGACCCAGTCCCTAAGCCAGCCAGTGCCCTATCAGGCCCCTCATAGTGGCTGCAGGTCAGCAAAAGTCTCAAAGGGTGTTCTCAGGTCTCCTCTGAGTCCCTCTCACTCAGGTCTCCTCTGAGTCCCTCTCACACAGGTCTGCTCTCCCTCCCTAAAAGTCACCCATTGCTCTGAGGACAGGGACTCTGTCCCCAGCCTAGGAGCAGATGCAGAACTGTACGGTGGCATGGGAGGCAGCAGAAGGCCCACTGAGCCCTGGTGGAAGGGCAGAACCTGGCAGAACTGGCCAACCCTCCAAGACAAATGGCTCCCAGGACATCACTGGGGCAGCAGAGCCAGCATGGGCCATAGTGTACTTGTTTCCTTAGCCAAGTCACTCCTCTGTGGGGAGACCTGCCCTCTGCCCTGTTCCCTGCCAGCCAGCCTCCTCTGTGCCAGCTGGGGAGACCTAGCTGCCTGTCTCATAGGCCCACTGGGTGAGGAACCCAAGGGAGAAGGTAGCACAGAGTCCAGAGAAGAGAGGACAAGGTGCCAACCACCATACACAGGCACCATGCAGACCTCAGTGCAGGCCCCTCTCTTTCCCTCCCCAACCTGGGCTTGAGCCAATGGCCAGGCTCAGGGAAGACCCCATGGGCATGCCTTTATACCTGGCCTCCCAGACAGGGGAAAGACAAGGGGACAGAGGATAGCCGGCTGGGCATTCTTGCCCTCTCACGACTTGGTGCCCACCAGGAGCTCTCTGGCTGCCTCTGCATCTGCAATCAAGACAACAGCAGGCAACTGGAGTGGAGACCTACCATCTGCCCAGAGGCTGCCCCTGAAGCCGGCCCTAGGGGAACCCCAGCCCAGGTGGCTGAGGAAGCAGGCAACCTACTTGTCTCCACTCCCATGGGGTTCCTGAGGTCACTCCCACGTGGGCTTTGAGGGAGGCCTAGTCTCTAGAGGGACACAGGGTACATAGATGGGGCTCTAGTAGCCACCTGAGGTTCTCCCTTGTGTGGCTATAGTCAATCAGGACAGCAGGGCAGAGGGTCTGGGCATGCTCCTCAGTGAGAGGGGCTTTCTCCAATTCTTCCACCCAGGGTGCTCACCAGGCACACCCCCAAGACAGCCTAAGCCTCTGGAGGCTGAAACTGGGGATAGAGAGGCTGTCCCAACTACGAAGCACTGCTTCCCACGACCAGCACCGCCTCCAGGCCAGCAGGATTTGCTCTGTGGAGGCAGGGTCCTCAGACTGGGAGAGCTGCTCTCTACTCTGCTAGGTGGACCCCTGCTCTGATCAGGGAAATGTGGCCCCATCTCTAGAGCCCAGGATGGGAAGCCACAAATCCTGCCTTTGAGCAGTGCTCAGGCCTTGCACAGACCCATGGAACCTTGGTCACTGACTTTGCTCTGCCTTACCCAGCCAGGGCAAGGCTAGTGGGGCCCAACCTCTGTACCTAGGAGAGAGGTCAGGGCCTTAGCAAGTGCCCATTGGGAGGGGAAAGAGTGGTGATGGTCTCAGCCCTCCTGGGGCTAGAGCAATGTTCCTCCACCAATGAGGGCAGTGGGCTAGTGGCACCCCCGAGTTGTATCACATTGAGGCCAGCAATAGGAGTAGAGAGAAGGATGAGGCTTGAGATTTATGTGTCCACAGCCTGAGATTGAGGGACCGGTAGGGAGAGAGGCCTGCCCCTGTTACTGTGTACCCTACAGATCCATGACGGCAGACCTGCCACACACCTATCATGGAGAGAGGTGGCACAGATGACTGTGGGTGCATGTCACCACACAAAAGAAGGCTGTGGAGGCCTGGGCCAGCACAGGCAGCACTGGGGCGCCCATACTACCTAACCCAATCCTTTCTTGGCCTTATGACCACACACAGGCTAGACTAGTGGTGGTGAACCTATGGCATGCATGCCACAGAGGGCTGCTTATATCAATAAAAGCTCTAAAAGGTTTGCCATCACTGGCCTAGACTATAGCCCAGACCCAACCCCTGGACTTGGACAAAGCCTGATGCTGGCCTACACCAAGCCCTGACCCTGCGGACACTTCTGAGCCCTGACTCCACCCCTTTCACATTCCCTAGAGGTGTGTGTGATGCTTGTGGCCAGGGCCCACCCTTAGCAAGGTGGAAGCCAGGCTCCCAGTGCTTTGGGCGCAGGCTGCAAGCCATATGCAGGTCATGGATGACCTCAGCTGGCCGAAGTGCTCTCCAAATTCACACAGTCCTGCCATGGGGATATCAGACAACCAGATAGCGCAACTTTTTAACCAGTGCCCACCTCAGCCCTGGGGGTCACCCAATAGGCATGCACTGTCCTGGCTCCAGGAGAAGGGGTATCCCTGGAGCTGTATAGAGATGAAACCAGGTGGCACTCTGTCAGCTTCTCATCCTGGGCCAATGTCCCTGCCCCGTCTGTAAATTCTAGGTCTGTGGGGTCAGCCTGCACAACCACAGCCCTGGGAATACCCTTGTGTCCTGGCACGGGGGGCTGCCGTGGGAGCTGCCTCCAAGGGCCTCTGAAACACCCATGGCAGTGCCATCCCCAGGGACCAAAGAACATCGTCCCTCCCTAGACCCATTCCAAGCAGGAGCCACCCCACAGGCAGTGTGCCTCTTAGCAGCCTTAGGACACAGGAACCACCAGGGAAACCCAGTGAATGGCCAACTGGCTGTCTTCATCCCCAGGAGGGGCTCACAGGTACCCTGATAGAGGAAGATGAGCCCAGGCTGAGGGCCCTGGGGTGGAGCTGACCCACCAGGGTCAGGGAAGCATGGGCCTTACTCTAGGGCAGGGAACTATGGGTAGCACTCCCATGTTCTGCTGCCCCTCTGGCAGGATATTTGTAGGAAAGGCTCAGAAATGTAAGCCACACCAGTGCCACCCTTCACCATCCTATCAGCTCCATACTGTGTGCCCACCCTCACTTGAGGCCCCTAAACCAGGCTGCCCCAATTCAGAACCCCAGGTACAGGGCCCTGCTCTAATGATAGGCCACAGCAAAGTCCCTGGATTTCAGGCCTGACTACCAAGACCTGTAAGTCCTCCTCTTGACCTAGCCTGACCACTAGATTGGTACCCAGGCCAAAGTCAGTGCCCAGGTGGGTCCTGTGCCCATATGTCCTGGCCACAGGCAACATGGTGGAGATGGAGCAGCTATAGTGCCAGGGCTCCAAGTTCTACCAAGCCACCCACTTTTCCACATGAGACCCTCACGAGGAAGCTGGTCCTACTCCTAGGGTTTTACCCAGTGTCCTTCCTATAGCTTTTGGGGAGAAGTCCAGCTTGGCTTTGAGGCAGGAGGAGTGAGGAGGAGAGGAGGCCCAAGAGAAGGAGGAGGAAACGTCAGGCATCTGAGCCAGCACCACACAAGAGTCACAAGCACTTCAAACCACGGCAGACACCCAGCCAAGAACAGAAACTTTGGGCAAAAGTGGTCCCTAAAGTAGGCCCACAGAAGACAGCAAGTCTTGGGGGCTGTGGACTGCAAGAGCATGCCTGGGAACGGCCTGCAGAGGGTATGGTCACCCTGCTCCCACCAAGTCCAGAGGGATGCTGGACCTGGACGCTTCCCTGGTTCTGCCCAAATTCCACAGTAGTGATGCTCAATCTGCAGGCCACCCCCTGCACCAAGCCATGATGAAGGCCAGCTCTGTGGCTTTGCCTTCTCACACAGCTATACCCCAGGCTCCCTCTGTTCCAGGACTGGGTCCAGAGGAAGAAAGAGGGAAAGTCCTCCTCCCTCCCAGGAACAGTCACATCTCCAAACCCATATTCATCCAGTCTGCTGCCCTACATGGGGAAGTGGTCCTCACTCTGCTGGGACCTGCTGGTTGTTAAGACCTGGTAGCCTATGACAGTCATTCCCTGAGCTGTGTCATAAGCGTGCTCATGAGAAGGCTGAATAGACAAGATGGCCAGGCCACAGTTGGGGCAGGTCAGGCTTCCTGGCTATACCACAACAGCCATCAGACAATGGAAGCCAGGATGGGGCTTGGCAGGGGACCTACCCTGCTCAGCTCAGGGCCCTGAATCTAGTGGGCTCTGCCATTGTCTCTGTACCTTGCCCAGCTGTGAGGTCAGAATTCCTAGGTCCTGCAAGCTGTACCTTCAACATTATGGTTCTCATCCCTGCACAGTGACATGGATGTGGGATCCCAGTGTCTAGACGAGACAGAGGCATCCCAGTGCCCCACTCTGGGAATGCTTGAGGTGGCTGCCTTGATGGGAGCCCTGAGCCCCTCAAGTCTAAACAACCAGTGCCACTACTATGGAATTTGCACTGGCTTCCAGGATTCAGCTCTTACGACTGACACAAGAGTCCTTAGGGATCTGGAGGTCCTCTGGTCTCACTGTGCTATGGCTGGCAACCCCAGAAGGACACTAAGTTCAAGGCCAGGATGAAACTGGCTTTGAACCCTGACTCTTCCTCTCCAAAGACAGGCTCTCCCTAGGTCCCAAGCCTCAGTTTCCTCATCCATAAGCAGAAAGGGCTCAGGAGGGTGATGATCTTCATAGGCCTCCAGCTCTGCCTTGGAGTTTCACTCTTGGGGGGCCATATACTGAAAGCTAGCCAGCACATGGGGCTTGGGCGGCCAATGCACTGGCTCTCCTGGGTCCTGGGCAGGGAAGGCCTAGGAGGCAGGCTGGGAGGAGGACCACTTACTTGGCAGGAGCTTGGGGGGGTGGTGAGAAGGTCTCAGCTACCATGTGCTCCACAGGTGTGAAGATGAAGGCAGGGGCCAGGCGCTCCATCCGCTTCTTGCACACAGTGCCCCACAGGTCCCTCCACTTGTGTTTATGGTCACCTATGTTGCAACAGCAGTAGCCCAGTGCATTCACAGACTGCAGGATGTGGCTCCACAACGTGGTGCCTGTGGGCAGGCATGGGCCGCAGTGCTCCAAACGGCAGTAGGTAGTGATGAGCAAACCTCTGCAAGAGCACTTCTGTCTCGCGGGGCCTGAAGTTGGGCTTTTGTGTCTTGGTGTGAGAGTGGGCCCTTGGCCACAGGGATGTGGAGCCTGACCCCTACAGCAGGGCTGCCTCCACCAGCTCAGGGCTGAAACTCTGTGGGCATGTGGCTTTCCTAAAGCTGGATCCTGAAAAGGCACCAGAAAGTAAGTAGGGAGCCAAGTGCACAGGTCCATGGCCCTGGTCCTTACAGGTTCCCACATCAAGGCTCTGACCACAAGTGGCCCACACCCACCCTATGGGGGTCCTAGAGTCCAGCTATCCTTGGAGTTCCTGCTGGTCTGCCCTCTAGATGCCACCCCTGCCTCTGTGCAGGTCAGTCCAGGCTTGTTCCTCCCTTCCCTGCAGGGCACCCTGCCCACCAAGAGATGGCCCAGGTCAGTCCATCATGGGGACTGGAAAACGTGGGGTGGAAAAGTTATTGGGCACACTGCACATCCCAGCCCTGACAGCCTGCCCAAGGGTGCAATGGCTGCTGTCCCCACTGTCAAAGTAGATGGCAGGTAAGGAGGCAGGAGGATGAGGACACAAGGCAAACCCTGGGGAGGGGGCCATGACAGGAGATGAGGAAGCCCAAGAAGCACTATCCAGGGCTATGAAGCAGGCAGCTAGGAGCCTAGCCTCTAGAGAGTGGGTGGACAGGCAGGGACACAACTGCCTCCATCAGGCTCCTGGGATAGGTCTCCCCTACCTGAGGGAGCAGAGCCCCAGGGAAGGATGCCAGCTGACTGCTTGGCTCATGACACTTGGCCCTCAGAGCTAAAGGTGGGTGGTCACTGCCAAAAATAGGCCCAAATGAGGCACCGGTGTGGCCAGGGACAGATGGGAAGCAAGTGGGTAGGTGGAGGCCTCTGGGCCCTAGGTGCTGACTGTACTGGTCAAAGGCTCTGGGCACCCAAAGCCAGCCTGCTTGTCCTCTGCTGTGCACCCCAGGGCCCAATACAGAGAGCCACAAGGTCCTGCCCTGCTGGCTCAGCCAGCGCTTGGGACTCTCATGGCACAGGAGGGATGGGCCACATGCCAGCAAGTCCTTCAAGGCCTGCCTGGGCACCCCTGCCCCACAGCAGGCCAGGGGCAGCATAGACTGGGCCTCTGAGGGACCACACTGGGTAGATGGCCCCAGTGTTCCTGGAGCTCCCTGGGCTCTGAGCAAGGGAAGAGGCTGCAGCATGTGGAGTCAGAGCTAGACTCGGCCCTCACAGAAAACAGCACTTAGTGGCTGCTTCATTTCTAAATCGTATGGACCTAACTGGTGAGGCAGGAGCTCCAACAAAAACAGGAGGGTTTTTAAAACATCTTTCTCATTAACAAAATGCAGAGGGCCATTTCCTGGGACCAGAGCTTTTGGGCCTCAGGGAAAGAGGAGGGGAAGCCCTCTTAGGGAGCCCACAGATGGCCCACAGACAGGTGGAGGCAGGGTTGGGCCTGCCCCTTCTCCCCAGTCCTCACAAGGGGTGACCAAGGCACATCAGGCAGTGGGCTGGAGAACTGGCAGGCTTGAGCTGGGCATACCCGTCACTCTGGCTTGTGTCCCACCGCTGAGGAAGGTCCCTCTCTTGCAGTGGGTGAGGACACTGTGACATGAGCCTCAGCCTCCCTGCTCCACACTCATCAGATGCCTTGTCCCAACTACTTACCATCCAGCTCAGTCATGCCCTCAGGCAGACCAGGTAGAGCTGCCTGAGACCATTCCACCATGCCCAGGTCCTCACTGGCCCTTCCTGTCAGGGGCCCCACACTACGAGACAGACCGCCTGGGCTCTCAGCCTCGCCATACAATTTGGTCCCAAAGAACAGAGTGGCCTGGAGACAAGGGGCTTTGAGGCCATCCAGTGTCCCAGTTTCTCTAGGGATAGGGGGCCTTTCAGGATACTATGCCTTGGCCAGGCCTGCAGGTCCCCACACCCTACCCCACACCTGTTTCTAAAAGGCACAGGGTGGCTTGAGGCCCAGAGCCTTGGGTGGCAGAAGCAGAGGCAAGGGGCCCTGCCTCCAAATCCCCAGATGCTCTAGCTGCATCTGCCCCCACGTAGTTTAAGTCCTCTCTCTGGGGAGTCCCTAGGCAGGTGTAAGGCCTGGGGCTTGAGACTGAGGAGGGAGGGAAGGGAGCAATGGCCAGGCCCAGATCCCACCTTGGGCCTCATTCATCTCCACCCACACCTAAGGGATGGGAATGGTCTGAGGGTGGAACAGGTAACCACTGGTGACATCTTGCTCTGACACCATGGAGGCTAAGCCCTTGATGATCTGACTCACACTCATCAAGTCATTCTGGAGAAATAGGACATGACACTTTTGGAGCTAGGGCTATAGGTGTAGAGACAATAGGGGTCCCCTGTGTGGAGAGAACCCAGACCCAGATTGCCTCTAGTGACCCACTGTCACCCCCTTCCTATTAGAAGATGAGTTATGGAGCCAAAAAGGGTGATAGACAGGGCAAGGTCTGGACCCCCAGCCTGGCCAAGGCCCAGGCTTTCCAAGCAGCCCAGGGCCAAGAGCTCCTCATACTCCTAGATATTCGCAGACAAGCTTAGGACAGTGTCCTTAACACAGATGGAGAGCTGACAGGGAGAGACAAGAGGGTGTCCAGGGCAGAACATTCAAACATTGTCCACACTGCCTGCAGGGCCACCACTCTTGTAGGTACCCCGCCCCCACCTACCTGAGGGGCTCCCTGACAGAAGGCCCTGCCTCCCCCTCTCTGCAAACCAGCATAGCAAGGACCAACACACAGGTGCTGCTCAGCAAACCAGGAAGGAGTAGGATGGAGAGGTTGGTGGGAGGGTGTATGGCTGACAGGGGATGGACAGCTAGGAGGACAAGTAGCAGACAAGCAAGTAGGTAGAAGGTAAGCAGGTAGGCAGAGGCTGAGCAGGTGGATAGGTGAATGGAGGATGAACGGATAGATGGAAGATGAGTGGGTGGGTGGAGAGTGAGCAGGCAGGTGGTGGCCCCGATGCTATCCAATCACTGAGTGGCTCCATGAAGCTACGGTAGAGAACAGGGTGAGAAACAGAAATTTGGGCTAGGAGGCCTCTGAGGTCCCATGTCATGCTGGATTCTCACCTACTCTGATCTTGTGAAACTCTGTCCTAACTCTTTTTACCCAGAAAAGTGGCCATCATGATCCTGAGGGATGTGGCCACACTGCTTACAGACCATACACCTAGGCTGGGCTGTGGGCAGAACACACACTTCCACCTTCATCCCTAGTACCAACCATGAAGGAAGTCCCAGCATCCATCAGAGTAGGGAGTAGGGGCTGAGAGGTCCTGTAACCTCCCAGCCTCTCAGAAAAGGGGACAGCTGGGACACACACCAGAGTTTGCTGCCTGGACACCCTTGCCTTTCTTGACTGCCACCCAGAAAGGATGGCCCCTCCTCTGGCTAGCTGTGAGACCCCAGACACCCTCTTCTTTCCTGACTGCCACTCACAAAGGGTAGCATCTTCCTGGCTGCTGTGAGACACTGGGTGAACCAGTTCCCCTATAGCTAGATCCGGTCACCTAGCACAGGTACTGGTCATGCCAAGTCTCACATGCCACTGGGTACGTGGCTGAGTTCAAGCCCAGGCTGGGGGAATTTACTTGTGCTTGCCAAAACAGGTGAGGAGGGGTGGCCATGGCCCCTGCCTCAGCACACCCACCCACTCTGAAGCTCATTCGGGAGCTGAAATTGACTTCCACAAGGGTCATTTCACCTCACTGCAAAGTATTACAGGGAAATTCATTTTCCTTTTAGGAGTGTTCTGGGAAATGAAGCAATTAGCATGATCTTAAACCGACATGTACTATCAATTGCAATTCAATTACTGGGCTTAAATATGGTGCAGGGCGGGTGGCTGCTCTGTGGGACTCAGCCATAGCCAGGAAGGTGGAAAGGAGCATGGGGGCCGGGGTCTTAGCTCAGCAGGGCAGATGGGAGGATGGGTACTGCCTGGTTTCTAGGCAACTGGTCACCACTATCTGCTCGGGGGGGGGGGTTCCCATCCTTAGATGGAGATGCCAAAGTCATGAGTCGAGGGATCTTGGCCCAGCTGGGGCTTGGAGAGACTGGCCCCACCTCCACAGACTTCCAGGTTCCTGACCCAACCCTGTCAGAGATCAGATTCTGAGCCCACTGCACACTAGCCCCAGCCCAGTACACCTCAGCCTGGCCATGGCTACATGGGGACTCAAAGCCTCAGAGGGACCATTGTAAGAGCTTCACAAGCAGTAGCTCACTCATCTCTCAGTACCATATGCAGCTCACTCCTTGTATTCCCACTTTGCAGACAGAGAAACTGAGTTGTGAAGGGGCTGGCTTGTGCAAGGACATACAGCTACACAATGTTGGTGCCAGCACCCAAAACCAAGTTTAGACAGATGGAGGGTGGAGGCAGGCAGTCACTGACAGTGGGAGGCAGACCCTGAAGATGGGCCCAGAGCAGGGTCATCATGAGAGCAGAGGAGGGGATCCAGGATAGGCAGCTGGTACAGATGGGTGTCCCTCTAGTCCCTTGAGGGCTTCAGGTACCCCCACCCAGCTCTCCAGCATCCCCGCCATCCATACCTGCAATGCCTGTCAGGACCACAGTAGGATGTCCCCAGCAGGACAGAGGAACCGGGCAGGACTGCTGCTGGGCTGTCTGCTCTTCACTGGACTCAAGAAAAGGTAACAGGAACAGTGATAACTGCCATAGAATGGGCTCAGACATGGCAAGTTCACTTGTGCCACAGCTAGTGCAGGGACTCAGAGACTCCAGGGCTCCAGTGTACGAGGAAGCACTACAAGGAGGCAGTGCCTTACTGTGAGGTGATCAGGACTGCACACAGCAAGGGCTTTGACCTCCCAGCTATTAGGGCTGCACTGGGGAGATTTTCACTCCTTGGCTCTTGGAGATTTCTCTTCCTCCTTTTGAGTTTCCCCTTTATAATACCTACCTCTCACACGGCCAACCTCACAGCACCACGCAGCATGGGGGCCAGCTGCAGGCGCCAAAGCAACTCCAGCCCCACATCCTCTGGCTTCTCTGTGGCCTGCATTCCCCACTTGGGCCCATGATCCCACGTGGGGCTCCCTGATCAATGAACATCATCCATCTGTGACAAAGTGGACCCACAGTCTATCCAAAAGAAGCCCCTGGGGTTCAGAAAGCCCTGACTTTGGTGCTCTAGAAAATAGCTCACTGCAGAGAAGTGCCCACTTCAGGGTGCATGCTCCACACAGCATGACAGGACTGCAGCAAGGTGTGGTGAACCTGTACTGCAGACCCCTTCTCACCCTACCTGGGGCCACAGCCAGAGGCCAGGGCCCATTCCTCTCCAGCAGTGGTAGCAGTCTCCCACAGGACCTCCAGGTGGCCCAACCACATCTGTTGTACCATACCAGCTAAGCTATGTCTGGCTGCCAGGATGCTCGGGGCTGGACACTCCCTTCCCCTGGTAGGATAGAATGTTGGGGTGAGGCCTGAGAAACAGGGGCTATGAAGCCCAAAGCCCTGCTACAGGAATCCTGGGATTGCTAGGGCTGGAATCCTCTAGGGCATGGAGCAGCCCCAGCTGCCTGGCTCACAGGCACAGGCGATGCAGCTGTGGGCCTGGTGAGGGCAATCAGAGAGCAGGAGAGCAAGGCAGAGGCTGAAAACACCTGAACTTAGTAAATGTTTAAATCATTCAATTATTTTTTAATGTTTCTAAAACTAGAAGTCATTAACAGTTCTCATGAAATCTTCCTCCCTTCCTTCACTGGCAATTCAGACCCACTTTGCACGAGGCACAATAAAACTTAGGAGTGAGAGTGTGCATGTGTGCAGTACACTCCCCTCACTTTTAGCAACAAGAAGGAAAAACACCATTGCGTTTTTCCTCCATCAAAAGCAATCTCTTCTTACAATTAGGGTCTTGAAAACCATCCCCCTACAAAGATATCTGTTAATAGAATGGCCAAATTTTACTTATTTGTTTGTTTATCCACTTCTTATAGTCCAGCAGTCAGACCTATCATACCCTGCCATCAGCTGTGCATGGAGGGTAAGAGAAGGCAGCTGGAGCTAAGCCTGGAGCCTCCAGCCCTTCCCAGCTGGTGTCCCCTCATCCCTTCCTGTCCTCACAGGCCTACCAGGTAGCCATGGCAACAGAACAGCTGGGGTGCTCAGAGGCTGCACCTGGTCAGGTGACAACTACTCAGGAGCTCTAACAGATGAGCCAGACTTAGTGTAGAAGTGGATGTACACAGTAGCCCCAGCCAGTGGGGGACACAGTAACCACTTGCTTCCAGCTCAGTGGCTGGACAGTGCTCAGTGGGATTGCAATAGACCAGCAGTGGCTCAGGGTGTGTGCTCCATTCATTCACCCTCAGGCTCAGGGAGACAGAGTAGGACTTCCAAGGAAACAGAGCAGGCACTGCTCACACCCAGGAGACAGGGCAGAGATGCCCTGGAAGACAGGAGGGACCCCAGGAAGACAGTAGGGACCCCTGGGGAGACAGAGTGGGGACCCTGGCAGATAGAGTAGGGCTCCAGGCCTCCAGACAGGAGCAGCACATATTAGGGTTCAAATCACTGGCTCCTAGGCAGCTGGGCCTCATATATTCTGTATTCCTGGCTCTGGATGACCCTAATTACATTGTCCTTATGATGCTGAAAGGCAGCTGAAAATACCTCAGCCGGGACAGCCAAGGTTCTGGAATCAGGCCACCTGGGCTAGAGCCTGGTGTGACACAGCAAGCTGTGAGACCAGAGCCAGGTGATGGGACTTCTCTGAACTTCTGCTTCATTCTTGATAAAATGAGGATATCTGAGTGCTCACTCTTGTGCGGCCTCTGCGCAGGATGAGGAGATAATGTAAACAACGGTGGCAGAGACCTTTATTAAAACACTGTCCTCTATGGAGTCCCCACATGCTCCCTTACTCACCTGTCCACCTGCCCTTCCACCTCTCCGCCCTCTCCGAAACACATCCTGGATCCCAGGGTTGGGCACCCTCTGCAATGCTGGGAATGCAGCATCAACTAGAGTAGACCAAATGGCTGTCTCTCCAGGGCTTGCACCTTAGTGGAGGGAGAAGAAATGAATAAACCAAAGTAACTACACAGTGTGTCTACCAAAGCACAGGAGGGACAGACATCTGCAATGATAGTCTGTGAGGATAGGCCTGCAGGTAAAGGGAAGTAAGTTGCTCAGTGTGTGAGGAACAAGGCTGTGGGCAAGGGTCAAGTGCAGAGGGCGGAGCAGGTTAAAAGAACCAGGAGAAGACCTGTGGCTGGGGTGGGAGCAAGCAGCCAGCAGTCCAACCCACCCACTCACACTTTCTACAAAGCAGCAGCAGGCAAAACCCCCTCTCCCAGAACCTGCCAGAGGTGCCACATGACCTGCACCTCCAGACCATGCAGTATGGCTTGTGCACTCCCAGGATCCAGCCTCTAGAACTCAGCCATCTGGGAAGCTGAGTCTCCACCAATAACCTGCGGGAACACAGGAGGGAAGCAGCCTCGCGGGTCCCATCTTGGCTCCAGACTGTGCAAAGCAGGGTAGTAACTCAGTACTGACCCACCAGGTCATGAGCACAGGACTCATCCACACCCTGAAGTTGAGGCGAAAGATTATATACCTACAGTGACCAGCACCAGGTGACGAAGGTCCTCACGAGGCTGTGAGCACGGCCTTGGACTGCTTGATACTCCTGCCCCTGGTGGTGGGACCCAGGTCCCCTCCCCTTGATCTGGGCAGGTTCTGAGTGCCCACAAAGCACAGGAAGGTGACGCTGTGTGCCTTCCCTGGCTGCATCACAGATGGCCATGTGGTTTCTGACAGGCTGTCCCCAGAGCACCAAGCAGCCACATAAGAAGCATGCCCATGTGAGGTAGTCATCCTATAGCCAAAACTACAGGAAGTAGCCAAGGGTAACAATCCAATGGACAGTCTAGCCTGTGCATCACCCTAGCCCAGGAACCAGACAGAGTGAGGAAATCTCCAGATGGCTCCAGCCCCCAGCTTGGCCACTTAGGTCTTCCCACTGGAGGCCTCAGACACCATGGAGCAGATGCCAGCACCCCACAGTTTCTTAATGTATGTGTGTATGTGTATAGGTATGTATGTGACAGGAGAGTTCTGAGCACAAGCATGACATGAATGACCCCAGTTCCCAGAATCACCCTGGATCCAGTGCTGAGACAGGAGAGGGAGGAGGCAACAGATCAGTAGGGGACTAATGTTACCACCAGAGGGGACAACAGCAGAGATAGATATATTCCAACAGGTTTGTGGACAGACAGGATGTGGGTACAAGAAAGAGGAGAGAAATTAGGTACTGGAGGGTCTTAGCCTGAGCCACGGGAGTGCCCCAGTGGGCAGGGTCTTAGCCCTGAGCCTTGGTGGATAAATACCCAAGCTGTGGGCACTGGACACCTCATCTGGAGTTCTGGAGACAGTGGGGGCGTTTCTACAGGCATTTAGAGACACAAGACAGACAAGGACCACTGAGGAGGGAGAGGAAAAGAGACAGGAAAGGAGGGGAGTTATGCACAGAGTCCTGGAGCCTGGAAGAAATGCTTTGGGCAGCTGGTGAGATGGCTCAGTGGCGTAAGCACCTGCCTGGCAAGTGCGAGGTCCCGAGTTCAACTCCCAGAACCCACATACAAAAAAAGGGCCGGTGATATCACTCAGCAGCATAGGCGCCTGCTGGCATGCGAGGTACTGAGGTCGACCCCCGGTACCCATAAAAAAAAAAAAAAAAAAAAGAAAAAAAAAGAAATGCCTTGGGAGGAATGACAAGCAGTGCTACCAAAAGCTGCTGATGGGACAACCAGGACAAGGACCAATCTGAGAAGAGACAGGAGGACACTGGTGTTCCTAGAAAGAGCCTTGGCAGAGAAGGAGGGGAGAGCTAAGAGAAGCCTGGCAGGAGGTTGGAGGTGGTTCCTTTTTAAGGGGAACTGTTTAGATAGGAGTGATTGCCATGAACCTGCAGATGGGCAGAACCAGAGGAGGGAGGAAGAAAGGATGCAGGAGGGAGAGAGTGTCCTGGGGCAGGGGAGCTGAGAGCCAGCTGGAGCTGGACTGGCATTGGGCAGACTGGAAAGGAGGTGGGTGTGGGCAAAATCCACCTTGAGATTGTCATGGGGAACAGCTAAAGGCTGAAAGGAGGGCAGGCAAGAAACAGACCACAGAGGGCTGTTCTGGAGCCCATTCACCTGGGGGTCCCACCACACAGAACCCAAAACTGAGCACCACATCCTCACCCTGGTCCCAGCAGGGGTCCCACCCACCTAGCCCAAACTGGCCCAACCAGGCACAGAACACACCTTTTTACAGGCTCCCGGCCAGAGTGTATACCCAGGCCTGGGCCACCACAGATGCACACAGCTGTCCCCTGGGCCCTCCATCAGCATGCGGCTCCCACCCCATGTCTAAGCTCTACATGCCAAGCTGTGTGGCCAAACCACAGCTCTTTCTGATTTCCCCAAGTTCAGGAGCAGCCTGCATCCCACACTAAGAAGCCCCAGCCCCTAGCTCCCCTAGGCTACAGCTCTCCCTCCCCAGGGGCTCTTGGAATATCAGAGCTTCCTGCAAGGCTGTGGCATTCCTCTCCACAGCTAAGAGATGCCCACAGCCTGCCAAGACCCTTTTCAAGGGCACAAGGAAGCTTCTTGGGGCCTGGGTGTTACCTCTCCAGGCCATGACAGTTCAGGGCAGCCCCTGTGATCCTCTGCCCAGCTTGCTGGCCTGGAGTAAGAGCTATGTTCCCCAGCATGGTGGTGACAGGCCACATCAGACCCAGGGTTCTGTTAGCATCCAGATGCCCCCTGTCAGCTCTGCCCTGGGCTGTCTGTGCACACACAGGATAACACAATTCATTCAGTTTCATGGGGATCTTCAGCAGGCAGGGAGTCAGGGCTGGGAGAAGGGGGCACACTGACTAAGTCTTGGGGCCTCCCCCCAGCAACAGCCACCCTATCCCATCTTAGCCAAACAGGAAAAAGTCATCCAGGCCCCACCTTGGGGACAGGGACAGAGTAGCCCACCCAGGTCAACGAGGAGCTGGGATAGAGGGATGAATTGCTCCAGGGACTGGAGAAGGCTGAGGTCCTGCACCAGAGCCAGGAGGACCTGGAGGACCAAAGCCAGTCAGAGGACAGGTGAGGATTAAGCAGGGCCTGCAGAGAGGAGTGGCAAGGAAAGAGCTACGGACAGCCTGGCAGAGCTGAGGGCAGCCATGTGGGGACTGACTAGGGGTCACCCCCTTAGGGCCTGGGGCAACTAGAGGGTCCCAAATGCCACACTGAGAGCAGTCCACAGGGATCCCTGTCTGCAAAGTGCCTCAGAGCTCCTCAGCTCCAGGGTCCCCTCACTTTTGACCATCAGCATGACTAGAAGCCACTGGGGCTTGGAAAGGGACAAGGGAGGAATGGAGTGAAGGTGTTTGAGCCCCACTCACTGATCCTGACTGGGTCACTTTGCTTTATGGCTACAGGTTCCCCACCTCTTCTCAGGGCCCACAGGCTGGGCCTCAGTGGGTAGAGACAGCCATATGGGGCACCAGCCATACTGGCCAAGCAGAAGATGTGGGTGGACATCAGCACACATACTGAGCACCAGCCATACTGGCCAAGCAGAGGATGTGGGTGGACATTAGCACACATAAGGTCTGCGCAGTTGTAGAGCTCTAGGTAGATCTCTAGGACAGGCCTGGGTATACAGAGTTGCCTGCCATGGGGCGGAAGAGTGGCTCCTAGACATGGCCTAATTGGTACTCAGACACCTCTCACTGCAGCCCATCAATCTTACTTCCTCCTCACCCATACCCAGCCTTACTCTGCCCAAACATGATTAAAGCTTATGCTCTCAATAATTCAATGGACGGCTTCTCCATCTCCATAGTCCAGATAGCGTTGCCAGCCAGTAGGCTGTGAACAACATCACCTCACACCTAGGGTCTTAGGGGTGTGGTGCGGTTTGGATCTCTCACCTGGGACCAGTGCCAGGGAGGTGCCCTATGCTAGGAAGTCTGAGATGGGCGGCCCCAGACTCAGGGCAGGCAAGAGGAGCCCAGAGAGGGAAATGGGCTGACTGGGAGGGAGCCATAGTACCTGGGGATCCTCTCCCAGCTGCCTCCCATCCAAGGGACCTACCCATAGACCTTACTCTTGCACATACCTGGCTCAACCCTTAGATGCCCACACCTCACTGGGAGGCAAATTGCTACTGGGCACTACACAGGAAAGAGACAGGTGCCTGGGTCAAGGCTGGACTGCTGTGGTCCTCTGCGTCACTGCTTCCACAAGTGATGCTTGCATACAGTGTGGCATATAGCTCCCTAACTCATCCTCACTCATCCAGCTGGACACAGGCCTATGCAGAGGAGTGCCTCTACTCCAAAGTGCAGGTCCGGCAGTATATGCAGGCTAAGTAGTCATGTCTAGGGCAGTAAATGGGCCAGGACGCCCAAGGAAGGGGCAGCTCCCTCACCTGGAATCTCTAAATCCCCACCTGCATTGTGCTGTGTCACTGTGGGACCAGGATTGTTTTAGCATTTTTCTCAACTCCATTCTTGAACAAGAAATAAAGATGGAGAAGCCCAAGGCAAACCAGTGAGAAGCGCAGTCACAAGCATGGCTGGGCAGGAAGTGTAACAGGGCTGCCCATTTTCCTCACACCTCATTGCATCCTCACAGCCAAGCTGAGGAGGGGCACACTGCCCCAGACCACACGTAGGCAGCAGGCAGGAACAGAACCCAGGCTGGCAGAGCAAAGTGAACCAGGCCCCAGGGGCAGGCGACAGGGTCAGGACAAGAGGACGTGGTGAGAAGCCAGCCCAAGGCCAGGTGAGCAGGCATCATTCCCTCTAGACTAAGCGGAGAGATAAGAGAAGGCTGTGTAAACAGAACAGGAACAGAGTTCAGACCCCCTGAGCAAGGATGAGACACTACTTGTTGCATCCTGAGCCCATCCCAGAGAATAGAAGCCACAGGTCAGGGCAGGCCACTACCCTGGGAGTAGGCACACTGTCATCAGGGGAGGGCCTGGCCACTGTCACTGGGGAAGACTGATCAGTTTTAGGGGTTGATTCAACAAATGTCTTGGAGCAAAGTACTGCAGGCCCCTGGGGACCCAGCCATGACACCAAGAGAACAGTGTTCTAGTGGAACCTGTAAACCTGGGCTTGGTGGCAGCCAGACACTAGAAACTGCAGGATGTGATGAGGAATGTGGGAGCAGGAAAGGCAGCAGGGTGATCTCTCCAATGGGTCTCATCTGAGCCTAAGTCTGGGGGTACTGTGGAGACCAGCAATGCCATGACCTGGCTCATCACAGAAGATGGCACAGGGGGCCTCAGGGCTGGGTCTCAGGGGCAGAATGGAGTGTTTCCAGAGCTTGGCAGCAGGACACTCACTCAGCATCTAACTAGAACAGGTTCAGGTGGGTCCACTGAGACCCATGCCCAAGGATCCCCTGCAGGCCCCTGGGCCCCTGGAAGCCGAGGCACCCTTTGGATCCTCTGAACAGCCCCAGAAGATCTACAGTGTTGTTGCCTCACATATGGGCTCTTTGGGCTGGTGGCCCTTGGGGAAAGAGTATCCCTGGACCTGCCTATTTGCAGAAAGAATGACCAAGGCAGGTGGCAGCGCAAGGTTACCCAGACACTTAGTGCAGACTTGAGTCTAGAGCCAGGGCATGCATCCCAATCCTGGCCATTGTTTTGTCCCATGGGATGATTTTGGGGAGGAGAAAATCAAGAAGGGAAGGGATATTGCATGGGGACATTGGTCCCACTAGGTGGAGGTTCCCACCACGCACTCAGTTCTGCATATCCTCTCACAACACTTAGCCCACACACTACTCATCACCTCCCACTCCAAACTCCCTCCCATAATCCCTGCGGTCTTTGGAATTTACATGGTTTCATACAGTCAGAAGTTACTAACATGAGACATGGGGTCCAAGAGCTCCTTTGTGGTTGGCTTTCAAGGACTTAGTGTAAAGCCTGAAGACAACAGGAAGGTATCAGAGATAGATCAACTACCCTCCCTGGGCTTCAGTGTCCACATCTGTCCACACCCCTCTGTCCAGTGAACTCTCCCTCTGAGGCTGTTTCATAAGCTCTCCAGACAACTCCAGAGCAACTGGCCCTGCAGGGCCTGGGCATCATGGACAGCCCTGTGGTCACAGCCATTTGCAAGGGCTCAGTTGACTGGCTTCCTCCCTCCCTTGGATGCTCAGGACCTGCTGCAGACTGGGGTAGGATTTTTAAAGGCTGATGACAATTTGCATTTTCTTTTTTCTGTTTTCAAAGACCAAACAGAGTGAGTGACTGCTGGAAGAATAGTGTTCATGGCAAGTGTCTTCCAAGAACAATACTCCCTCCTGCCCTTCCATCTACACCTGCTGTGTGCTGGCATAAGGCTCCTGATTTTATGTATGGCCTCCAAAGTGTAGATGAAGAAACTGAGGCTGTAAAGGTGAGGTTTGCCAGAGAAGCCCCCCTGCCAAACCCAGCAGGGCGCTAAACTGTGAGAGGTGCTAAACCCAGATAAGCCATGGCCCTACATTAACCTGCATTCTAGATTTGCTCCAACCCCACACCAGGCCTCTCCATCTCAGCTGGACAATCACAGCAGTCTCTGCTTGGGAGCCCACAGGAAAGCCCTGTGCTCTGCCATACTGAACCAGAGAGTACAGCCTAAGACCCTAGGATGCCTGAGGCATGAGAAATCCTCCCACTGAGGAGATCTGGTGGTGTGCTGCCTAAGGTCTGCACCCCTGGGAACCTCACCCTGGGGCTGCTGGAGCAGCCTGAGCACATGTCCAGTACCATCCATCCAGAGCAGCCCCAGGGGGTTGCACAAGGCACCAGGAGCCTCAGGCCTCCAATGGGGCCCTTGGAGCAGGACTCAGGGACCTGAAGAAGGAAAGTGCAACAGGAAATTCCACAGCCCACCCCATTGCTCCCACTGAGTCAGCTGTGGAGGACAGAGGGGGATGGGCCTCCTGCCCAAGGGCTCTCAGGCCGGCCGCTCCTCATGGGGAGTGGAGTCTCAGTGGCAGCACATGTTTTTGTTCACAGCCTCTACTCCCTGGGTGCATGAGGTCCAGGGAGATCTCCCCTTTGTCACTGCTGTGAACTCTCCCCTACTTCCAAGGGACAGGCCCAGCAGTGCTTCCAAATGGCTGTTTTCCCACCTTTCTAGGATTTCAGGTGTGTGGCTACAGGGAAGCAGGTCCCATTTCCTCTCTAGGCTGCCCAGGCTCCTGTATCCATGTCTCTGCTTTCTTCAAAAGTGGCCCTGGCTGTGCCAGTAGAGGTACAAAAACATCTGTGTGTGTTTGAATGCTCTCTGGAACACCTCTGTTCAAAGATACAGTCCCCAGCTGCCTCCTTTGGGTCAAGACTGGGACCCAGGCAGCACTCCATCTGAGGAATTGGAGGATAGGGATGGGTTCAGCTCCCAGAAGCAGAGGGCACTGAGTAGAAGTCATGAGAAATAAGCACCAGGCTGATGTGCGATGGGGGACATGGGAGAGGCAAGAAGAGGTGACCCTAAAGTAAGGGACCAAGGGAGAGAGGGGAACAAACCTCGGTTCCCTGTGGAGTGTTCACTTCCTTCCACAGTGGGCAGCCTGCTGGTCATCAGGAAAGCAGAGACTGTCCTAAGCCAGTGACTTGGTTTCCTAACTGAACTTGCCTAGGTCCCTATTTTCTACAAGATTTGCTTTTCAGGGCCATTTGTTCTAGAAGCCCTGCACCAAAGAGCATCACAGCAGTTAGCCCCAGTGGACCCTGAAGATGAAGAGGCCCAGAGGAAGAGAGAACATTCCCAATCACATACAAACCTCAGGCTTGATGACCTGCAGAGCTGTGTCCCTGCCAAGCCACTGACTCCTGTTTTCCATACACACTTTGCTATCAAAGGTGGGGGCATACTTACACTTGCACACACACTCACAAGTACCTCTAAGACATCGCAGGTGTCCAACAGCTGTCACAGACTGTCTGCAGGGCAGAGACATGCTTGCCAGGAGCTACCACATATGCGGAAGCCTTAAAAATCCAAGAACAAGCAGCATCCAGTCCCCAGCCCTAGAAATGCCCTGATACATACCCTGCCACCTGCTGGCAGCACCCCAAAATTTCAAGTTCTGTTCTGAGCGATACTCTCAATCACTAAAGAACTAGTTGAGCTAATGGAAATCTACATAGGCAGCAAGGAAAATGGCACAGAGGCTGAGGTATGACCCCAACATGGCCCTGGCTCCTGGCTCCTGGCCACAGTGCTGCCCTACCAGGAAAGCTGAGAAGGAGAAAACAGGGACAAGGATCCTTGGGCTCCAGCCTCTACCATGTGCACCAGATAGTCCAGGAGGGGGCAATCAGCCCAGCCAAAGCTGTGGGGCCCCAATCCCCCACCCAAGCCAGGGTACAACCCTGGTCTTGGCCACAGTACTACAGCAAGGCTGAGACCCCAGAGCCTTTGATCGCTAACCCAGCCTCTGCCAGGTGGAGAGCCAAGAGTAATTATACACCCACCACTCAGCCCACCTCCATCTCTGCAAGATGGCCTCCTTGCGCAGCTGGATGAGCTCCAGGTCTTCCTCAGTAATGTCCAGAAGCAGCACCTCCTCCTGGCCCTGCCACATGTCACTTCCATTAAAGATCTTCCCATCATCAGCCAGCTCCTCAAAAGGGCCTGGGGACTCTGCTGATAACAGACACAGGCCCTGTCATCACCACACCCAAGCCCCAGTCTCCTAAAGTCCTGAGCAGGCCACGGCCTCTGCTCCAGGGCAGACAAGCCTTCAGATGTTGGGCCTCAGGCTTGGCAGCTGTAGGCCCTGGGATTCAGTGTCACCCTGAGCTCTTGGGCCATATCATGCATGCTACAGTGGAAGATAAGGCCAAAGCCTGGGACAGCTGTAAACAGTGGGTAAGGATCAGGGACAATAGATACCGGTCCCCTATCCTGTGATATGTATGCCACACCTGTCTGAAGAGAAGACTCAGCAGGCTCCTACCCACAGCTGTGCCCTGAGCCAGGATGCCATGTCTGGGCACAGAATCTAAGCTTGGGGTGCATGACATTAACCCCAAGGAACACATAAAATGCTCCATGTTCCCAGTCTTTGAAAGACCTAGAAATATGCCTTGTGCACAAGAACAAGAAGTCCACTTTCTCATTTAGGGGGCTGTGGACCCACCAAGTCCCTGTTAAAAAGCCAATAGAGGATCTATAGCGAGGACCTCAAGATGGCGGATGAGTAAGAAGCAGGCAGCAAAACTCTCTCTAAAAGTTACCATTGGAACACGGGAATATAGCGACCCGGAAAGCGCAGGAGGTGGGGAGATGCCTCCCCGAAACCCAGAAAAGTTCTGAAGCGCAATCTGGGACCCCCGGCACCAGTGACGGGTGACTTCCAACAAAGAAGAAGGAAAGAAGGAGCAGACCGCACGCGCGCACCTTCTAATATCCCGGGAGTTGCAGCGCCGCGGAGGCTCAATTCTATGGACACACGGTGGCAGCTGGCACCCAGGGAGCCCCCACGGAGGATCCTGAGACAGCGGCGGGGCAGGGGAGCGGCGGAGAACAGCGCTGACCGGCGGTGAGTGTCTCTCAGCCACAGCTGCCCCGCGCCAGAGAGCGACCGGCCGGGCGCCATTGTGGGGGGTGCGGCGAAACTCAGAGCTGCTCGGAAACTGCTCTGGGAACTTGTGCTCCAGACAGGGCAGCACGGGGCCTCTCAGGCCCACGAAAGTGTGCTGAGGTCAGCAGGCGAACGAGACTGGACTCTCAGCCACACCTGTCCCGCGCCAGAGAGCGACTGGCCCGGCGCCATTGTGGGGGGCGTGGCGAAAAACCAGAGCGGCGGGAACCAGTGCAGGGAACCCGCGCTCCGGACAGCACGCTGAGCCTCTCAGGCCCAGGGATCGTGAAAGGGCGCTGAGAGCGGAGGCGAGCTAGACTGGTCTCTGCCTGAAAGTACGCGCCTCTGCTCACCGCCCGCCAGAGGGCGCTCCTGGCTTACTGGGACGGACCTGCACAGAACAGGACTCTGTCACAAGGTACCTGCCTACAACAGAGTCAACACCTGGAACTGATTCTTTTTATTTTTTTTATTTTTATTTTTATTTTTATTTTTTTTCTCACTGATTTGTTTTTTGTTCTGGCGAAGGGTTTTTTTGTTTTTGTTTTGTTTTGTTTTGTTTTTTGGTGGGGTTTTATTTTTGATCTGTCTGTTTTATTGTTTTTATCTTCGTTTTTGTTTCTGTATGTGTATTTGCTCTTTCCTTCATTATTCTCTCTGGTTTTTTATATGAGTGTAAACAGCGCCTCTAACTTCTTTGTGATTGTGGTTGTGATCTGTTCTTCCTTTTATCCCTTCCTTCTCTTTTTACCACCTGTCCTCTGCACTAGTGTCCCAATTTTAGTGGGATCCCTCTTGGTCCTCTAACCTTACATCTAATTCCTTCCTCTTCTCCCAATACTCTATTTCCTCCTTAACTCATCTTAAATTTAAACTCCTCAAGGAAAAATTGACATACATAGGACTTGTATACTGCATATAATTTTTCTGGTGTGTTTTAGATTTTGTTATATAACCGCAACTCTATACAGCTAAAAGTGGTAAATAACTGGTTAGCTCAGTCTGTCATTTTTTAGGCTGTGTTTGATGCTTTAGTTAACATTATAGCCAAATGTGAAATAATTGTTCTAAACATCTTTCCTTCCTGATATTTCATGATTGAGATTGACTAAGGGACACAGAAAATACAGTGGCACAGTACCAAAGAATCAAGGACTGGGCCAAACAGGTAGCAACTTCGCATACCCAACGAATTGAAGAGGTAGGATCTGGCAGAAAGCTCAAAACCTAAAAGCAAGCTCCACTTGGAAGATACTGCAGAGAAGTAGTCATCTTCTAAAGATCTTAAACACTAGCAATAAAGTAACCTACTATAGGTAATTTGCAAACATCACCCCAGGAATTAAAGAAAGAAAAAATGAGACGACACTTAAACAAGATGCAACCACACACATCCAATTCACCAAAGGCAAACCTAGGGAGCAACGAGGTGGGACAATCCGAAAGCCACCCACCTGGCCTATCTGAAGTGGTAACAACAAAGCAACTGAATGAGGTTCTGGAAAAAATTAAAACAGAAATAATCTCACAGATAACTGCAGAGATAATGTCTACAATGAAGACCATGCTTAAGGACACTATAGCTGATACAGACAAAAAAATAGATGAACTTAAGAAAACTATAGAAACCATGAATGCTCAGCATAGGAAAGAAATGGAATCCATAAGGCAGATTCAAGCAGATATCCAAGAGATAAAAAATTCCATTGAAAGTATTTGTAGCAGAATAAGCCAATGTGAGGACAGGATCTCAGATATAGAAGACAGGCTTGCAATTAGTGATCATAAAATGGAAAAATTCTTAAAAATAGCAAGGGACCATGAAAAATCAATTCAGCAGCTGCTAGATGACTCAAAGATAAACAACTTAAGAATAATTGGAATAAATGAAAAAGCAGGAGATAGCATCAACGACATTAAAACCTTGTTCAAAGACATAATCAGGGAGAACTTTCCTGGAAGAGAAAAGGAATTTGACACCCCTATAAGTGAAGCTTTTAGAACACCAACTAGACATGATCAAAAAAAAACTTCAGCCAGACATATCATAGTCAAGATCCCAGAAATTCAACAGAAGGGCAGAATCTTAAAAGCTGTTAGGGAGAAGAGACAAATCACCTATGAAGGAAAACCCATCAGAATCACAGCTGACTTTTCAGCACAAACCCTCAATTCAAGAAGAGCTTGGAATGATGTATTGCAAGCTCTAAAGGAAAATAATTTTCAGCCCAGATTGATGTACCCTGCAAAACTATCTTTCAAAATTGATGGAGAAATAAAATACTTTCATGACAAAGAACATCTGAGAAAATTTATGACCACCAAACCAGCACTCCAAAACGTTCTGAAGGACATTCTAGAAAGAGATAGGAACCCCAACAGAAGGAATCCACCAGGCAGGGCAAATACTTAAATAGCCGGAAAGCGGAAAAACAAAGAGTGGGAACCAACAACAGGAAAATATCATGACAAGTCAATACATATCAGTTTTAACCATCAATGTTAACGGTCTCAATTCACCAATCAAAAGGCACAGACTGGCGAAATGGATCAAGAAGCAAGATCCAGGGCCGGTGAGACGGCTCAGCGGCTTAAGCGCCTGCCTTGCAAGCGCGAAGGCACGAGTTCGACTCCCGGAACCCACATACGAAAAAGGGGCCGGTGATATCACTCAGCGGCACGGGTGCCTGTTGGTGCGCGAGGTCCTGAGGTCGTCCCCCCCGGTACCCAAAAAAAAAAAAAAAAAAAAAAAAAAAAAAAAAAAAAAAAGAAGCAAGATCCAACAATATGCTGTATACAAGAAACACATTTAATTCAGAAAGAAATTCATAGACTGAAAGTCAAAGGATGGAAAACAATACTCCATGCCACAGGAACCCAGAAAAAAGCAGGGGTAGCTATTCTTTTTGCAGACAAAGTGAACTTCAAGCCAAGAAGGATTCAGAGAGATAAAGACGGTCATTACATCCTTGTAAAGGGAACAATCCAAGAGGAAGAGATAACGATCATAAATATATATGCGTCAAATACCAATGCACCCAGCTATATAAAACAAGTACTAAAGGACATGAAAAATCAAATAAGCACTAATACAATTATATTGGGAGATCTCAATACTCCACTGTCACAAAAAGATAGATCAACTGGACAGAAAATCAATAATGAAATAGTAGAACTGAACCAAACTTTTGAACAAATGGACTTAGTAGATGTCTACAGAGTGTTCCATCCCACAACATCAGAATACACATTTTTCTCAGCTGCACATGGGACGTTCTCCAAAATAGACCACATACTAGCTCATAAAACCTGCTTAAGTAAATGCAAAGGAATTGAAATTATCCCATGCATATTATCAGACCATAGTGCAATGAAATTGGAAATCAATGGCAAAAGATCCCACAAAAACTCCCTAAACACATGGAAATTAAACAGCATCCTCCTGAACAACCAATGGGTCACAGATGAAATTAAAGAAGAAATTAGTCACTTTCTACAACTGAATGATAATGACAGTACAACATACCGGAACTTATGGGATACAATGAAAGCAGTCCTAAGAGGGAAATTTACAGCATTAAACACTTATATCAGGAAAATAGAGCAAGCGCAAATAAACAACTTAAGGGTGAACCTCGAGCTTCTAGAAAAAGAAGAGCAGGTTAAGCCAAAAGCCCGTACAAGGGAGGAAATTATAAAGATCAGAGCAGAAATTAACGTATTGGAGAATAAAAAAACAATACAAAGAATCAATGAAGCAAAAAGTTGGTTCTTTGAAAGAATAAATAAGATTGACAAACCCTTATCCAACCTTATTAAAAAAAGAAAAGAAAAGACTCAAATCCATGCAATTGAAAATGAAAAGGGTGATATCATGACGGACCCTGCAGAAATCCAGAAGATCATCTATACCTATTTTGAAAATTTATATTCTACTAAGATGGAAAATGCAGAAGAAATGGACAGATTCCTAGATTCGTATGAATTACCAAAGCTGAATCAAGAAGATTTAAAAATCCTAAATAAACCAATATCAGCCAATGAAATTGAAGATGTAATTAAAAACCTCCCAACAAAGAAAAGCCCAGGCCCTGATGGATTCACTGCCGAATTCTACAAGAAATTTAGAGAAGACCTAACGCCCCTACTTCTCAAACTTTTCAATGAAATTGAAAGGGAAGCAATACTCCCAAATTCATTCCTGGAAGCAAGCATTACCCTGATACCAAAACAAGAGAAGGACCCAACTAAGAAAGAGAACTACAGGCCAATCTCCCTAATGAACATAGATGCAAAAATCCTTAATAAGATACTGGCAAACAGAATCCAACAAATCATCAAGAAGATTATACACCATGACCAAGTTGGATTCATCCCAGGGATGCAGGGATGGTTCAACATACGTAAATCAATAAATGTAATACAGCATATTAACAGAACCAAAGACAAAAATCACATGATCATCTCAATAGATGCAGAAAAAGCTTTTGACAAAGTCCAGCACCTTTTCATGATAAAAACCCTACAGAAAATTGGAATAGAGGGTCTTTATCTCAATCTGGTAAAAGCTATCTATGACAAACCAACAGCCAATATTATACTAAATGGCCAAAAACTGAAAGCCTTCCCTCTAAAATCAGGAACAAGACAAGGATGTCCACTGTCCCCACTCTTATTCAACATAGTTCTGGAAACTTTAGCCAGAGCGATTAGACAAGAGAAAGAAATAAAAGGAATAATGATTGGAAAGGAAGAAGTTAAATTATCATTATTTGCAGATGACATGATACTCTACACAGAAGACCCCAAAAACTCCACTAAAAAACTGCTAGATTTAATAAGCAAATTCAGTAGTGTAGCTGGATACAAAGTCAATACTCAAAAGTCAATAGCCTTCCTGTACACAAATAACAAACTTACTGAAAGAGAAATTAGGGAAACAATACCTTTCACAATAACATCCAAAAAAATGAAATACCTAGGAATCAACCTCACGAAGGATGTAAAAGACCTCTATACTGAAAACTACAGTACTCTGAAAAAGGAGATTGAAGAGGATATCAGAAAATGGAAAGATAACCCTTGCTCCTGGATAGGAAGAACCAATATAGTGAAAATGGCCATACTTCCAAAATTTTTATACAGATTTAATGCAATTCCAATCAAAATTCCAACAGCATATCTCACAGAATTAGAGAAAACAATCCTAAAATTCATTTGGAATCAGAAGAGACCTAGAATAGCAAAGGCAATTCTGGGCAACAAAGGCAAGGCAGGGGGCATCACAATCCCCGACTTGAAATTATACTATAAAGCTACTGTGATAAAAACAGTGTGGTACTGGCAAAAAAACAGACCTGAAGATCAATGGAACAGATTAGAAGATGCTGAAACAACCCCAGACATACTAAGCCACCTTATCTTTGACAAAGGTGCCAAACACATTCGCTGGAAGAAAGATAGCCTCTTTAATAAATGGTGCTGGAAAAACTGGCTCTACACATGCCGAAGATTAAAACTAGATCCATATCTTTCACCATGCACTAAACTAAATTCAAAATGGATCAGAGATCTAAATATTAAAACAGAAACATTAAATCTGCTGGAAGGTAGGATAGGTAAAACCCTTGGAGACATTGGTGTAGGCAAAGACTTTATGAATAAAAACTCAACCGCACGGGAACTATCCCAAAGAATCAATAACTGGGATCTCATCTTATTAAAAAGCTTTTGCACAGCAAGAGAAACCACCAACAGAGTGAAGAGTCAACCCACAATGTGGGAAAAAATGTTTGCCAGCTGTTCCTCAGACAAAGGATTACTATCGAGAACATATAAAGAACTCAAAAAAATCAGACCTCCCAAATTTAAAGACCCACTCCAAAAATGGGCATCTGAGATGAATACACATTTCTCAGATGAAGAAATACTAATGGCAAATAAATATACAAAAAAATGTGCAACATCACTAGTCATTCGAGAGATGCAAATTAAAACAACACTGAGATACCATCTCACCCCAGAAAGAATGGCTACTATTAAGAAATCAACTAACAACAAATGCTGGAGGGGCTGTGGGGAAAAAGGAACCCTTCTTCACTGTTGGTGGGAGTGTCGACTGGTACAGCCACTGTGGAAGTCAGTGTGGAGATTCCTCAGAAAACTAGGGTTGGAGGTCCCATTTGACCCAGCTACTCCCCTTCTGGGCATCTTCCCAGAAGAATTAAAAACATCGTACCACAGCGACATATGTGCACCCATGTTTATAGCAGCACAATTTGTAATAGCCAGATCTTGGAAACAACCCAAATGCCCATCAACTGAGGAATGGATAAGAAAGATGTGGTATTCTTATACAATGGAGTACTATTCAGCCATAAAGAAGGATAAACTGGAGACTTTTATAGGTAAATGGATGCAACTCGAGAAAATACTCATAAGTGAAATAAACCAGAAGCACATGTGTAAGCATCGTATTATCTCTCTAGTATGAGAAACTGAAAGAGTAAATAAGATCCAAAATGTACAATTGACATGGTGAATCAAAAAGAAACTGGTCAAAAGGAAAGAGAGACTGGAATAGGGAAAAGAAAGAAGGGAAAGGGAAAAAAAAATTGTATATATATATATATATATATATATATATATATGATGGTTAAGATAGATACACTACCATTTTTACTTAGTTCATTGAAGAGTAAGGTTTGTGCCAATAATGTTTGGACAATTGAATGCTAATGTCTGGTGCCCTGAATAACTAACTTAAAGATAGTAATACGTAATGTATTAACCATTGTTACCCTCCTATTATGTTGGTTTGAAAATTTGTTCTTCTTTTGATTTGTTTTGTTTTTTCTTCTCTTTAAAATAATAAAAAAAAAGCCAATAGATTCCAGCTGCTGAGGGAAAGGGCTGTGGAAGTTGAGGCTCAGAGAGGAAGTGGCTGCCTGATGTCACATAAACAGGGTAGAAACATCCCCAGGGAACCCATTCCTCACTGATTAGACCACGAGAGAGCCTCGAGGCTCCTTCAATTTGTTTCTTCACTGAGTTCTTTAATTCACCAGATTTTGAAATATTGGCAAAAGAACCCATTGCTGTGTCTCCATTTGAGCCCCTGTGTACAGTCTCAGAACAGAAGGACCCTCTAGCTCCAACACCAGAGTCTGAGACAGCCATAGTCTTCAACTCTGCCTGCCCCACCCCTGTCCCTGATGACTCTGGACTCTGTTTCCCTCGCCCTCTGTGGTCAGTATAGTCAAGGTCTTTTCTCCAGGTTCTGGGAAAGGCCCCCTTTAAAGCATGGGGTTTCAGCAAGCTTAGTCCATCTGCCTTTACAGCAAGGCCCCAGAACAGCAGTTTGGCTGAAATGTGGCCAGCTTCTCTGGAACCCAGCCTTGAGAGATGGCTGGTCCCTATCCCCATTCTGGGGCAGGATCTGGGGTACCAATGGTACAGAAATGACTAGGTGCAGGGGCCTGGGGTACAGGCAGCAGCCTTTCTACCTCTTCCCATTATGCTGGGCTCCACTGACCTCACCCAAAGATAATCCAGTAGTTCCTCCTGACATCAGCACTGGACACACAGAGACGGGAGAGGTACAGCTGCCATCCAACCCAGTCACTCCATGGCCAGAACTTTTGCTGGGCCTCCTGTGAGGGTGGGCAGCTGGGCATAGAGGCCCCAAGGCAGGACTAGAACCCATGCCCAGAACCTGCCTCTACCACTCTTCTTGCTGTAGACATGCTCCAGGACCCTCCTCTGATCACCAGAAAGGGGGCTGTAGAGGCCACAAATTGATCACATTCTGTTTTGCTCTCTTTACAGGACCCTAGCATTTGGCCACCTTGCCACCCTGCATAGGGTGACTAGTTCAGAGTGGTTCCACACAGGTTCTGGCCAATCCCACACCAGCGGAAGTACCCTGTGAGACTCTGAGGAGAGTATGCAATGACTCAAACCTCCCCTAGAGAGTCAACATGCACCAAATGGCCTCCCTGGTGATGCTATTCCTTGTGGACAGCCAAATCTGGGTCACATGTGTGTCCAGGTCCCAGGGAAGCATGTCAGGAAACAGTCAAGTTGTTCCACAGCCACCTGCAGGATGCCCTGGTATCCTGAGCTCTGAGGGAGTTCCCTCTGTCAGCAGGGGCAGGACTGTGGCTCAGAGATGGAAGGAAGTCTCCAGAATGATCTGAAAAAGACTTCTTTCCTGCCTCATGCTCTTTCCTGTCACACATCTGGGGGCTCACACATTAGACTGGGCTCTGGGGCTGAAGTGGACGGAAAAGTAAGAACCCAGCTGAGCTCAGCACTCCCAGGGCAGAAGCCACCCCAGGCGGGTACCTGGTACCATGACCACTGTGTGTTCATGTAACTGTGTCCAGGGGCAGGTATCAGAGTGGTCTCAAAGCTCTGCATAAGGCCACTGGTGATGACAGAACCACAGTGACAACAGTAGCCACCAGGCCTTTCAGGGGACAAGCCATTCAGCAAGGTACTCCTATTTCTTCATGCCCCC
The DNA here is from genome assembly GCA_028451465.1 of Erethizon dorsatum. NCBI lineage: Eukaryota > Metazoa > Chordata > Mammalia > Rodentia > Erethizontidae > Erethizon > Erethizon dorsatum. The sequence continues at coordinate 67,694,575 of CM051828.1, read as the reverse complement.
AAGGTGAGCATGGTGGCTCTCACTTAGACAGTGGGTTATGAAGCCAACCTCACTGGTTCTCTGACACCACAGGAAAGACAGCAAAGGCTTTAAATAAATAAATAAATGGATAGTTGAATATAAAATAAAAGATCTGTTGACAAGCGCCATCCTCCAAGATGGTAATTATCACCTCCTCTTCCCATGTGGGTGGGAGGAAGTAAGTAGTGCCTGGCAGGTGGGCGCAGGAGAGAGGCGTTAGCCCTCAGCCAGGCCTGGTGTGCATCTCTCTCTGCACTGCAGCCTCTCTTATCTCCCAGGGTGCTCTCAGACAGAACCTGGGCACAGGTCCCACCCAGTGCTGGCACCTGCTGTGAGGCAGGCAATTTCATGCTTTCTCTAGGCCTTGGTATCCTGCCCCATCGGATGGGAACAGGATGCCCCCAAGGCCTGTGGTCTGAGCACACCAAGCCCCAGTGCTGTCTAAGCCCATCCTTTCTCCCTGCCACTGCAAGAACATGCACCATGCACACCGGAGGGAGTCCCTGCTATCAAGTCTGGTTCTCTTGACTAAAGTGAAGCCTTACAGTTGTGTGATCCTGGGCAGGTGCCCTAACTTATCTTAGACTCCATCCTACTTTTATGACATGGAGCTGATACCACTCATGTGGCAGAGATACCATGTAGACAGAAGGACACAATGAGGACCAGGACACAGCGAAGACATGTTACCAAGATATGGTACTTCCAATCCTCCACTGGAAGACCAGGAAGGACAGTGCTTCCCCCAAGGGCTGTGCACCCCAAGGGCACCACAACACAGCCTCCAGTGCAGCAGGCCTAAAACAGCCCAGCTGACAACTGTCTACCCAACTCTGAGTGCCTGCCTGGGCATCCCTGGCTGAGGCTTCAGAGATGGGATGCTCCCTGGAGCAGCCCTGTCTCTGTGCCCTGATGGCAGCACTGTTCTGACAGCTAATTGCAAGCTAGTAGGTGAGGGGCTGGTCCATTTCTACAACCAAACAGTATGGACCAGTCAACAAGGACTCATCAGACAGGCTAAGCAAGATTTCCTAGAGTCATGGGAGAAGCTTCCCATAAGCTAAGAGCAGAGGGTATCGGCCACCTGTGCAGAATGCAAGGTGGAACTGCAAGATTGAGAGGGCACAGGGGAGATACACTGTCTGGAGGATCTGTCTGCAGGGAGGGACGGCTTGGAGCAGGGCAGCCAGAGAAGGCCCCTCTAGCACCCTCACCTCCACATTGGCACTGCCCTCCCCAGCAGTGCAGGACAAAAGACAGGAGGAAGAAAGGGTTTAACTGTGATCCCTCCCAGCACTCCTCCTGAGAAGCTGACAAAGTCCTCCTTTATACTGACCACAAAAGCCCAATTTGGGTCTTTAGCTCTGAAGCCGGGATTAGGGATTTGCTGGCAAGGTGCTGGGCACAAAGCTAAGGCTGTGATGGTTTTCCAGCTCCAAAAGCCAACAAAGGTAGCTTTCTCCTTCCTCCCAGCCCAGGGCTTGCCCCCGTGCTGAGAAGGAAGAAACACAGGCCCCAATGTGTCCGCTCGGGAAGGGGCTACACACATTTCCCATGAGAAGAGACAAAGCTACATAAGCATCCATTCGGGTACCATGACACTAGTGGCAATCCTGCCTACCTTCCACCCAGGGGGAGCAAGGAGGTATAGATACAGGGCAGCGTGCTCTCTCAGGCTCTGGGAAATGAGGCACTTTCCAGTGCATCCTGAGCCGGGTGTAGGGTGCTGGCCACTCGATTGGGAAAGGAGCCGATGGCTGGTCATCAATTTCTCCAAATGACACATGACTAATTAGAAGCTGATGGAGGTATTGAAGGCTGTCAGGGTGGTACAGGTAGCTACCTCCCAGCCCCACGGTAAATGAAAGGAAACTGGGGCCAAGAGACAAGGGCAACTCTGCCCTTTGCCCCAGACAGGGAAGCATGCTGAGGGCCTCTGGCCAGCCAATGGACAAAAGAGTTCTGATGGAAATTGATGCTGACCTGGCTGATGGTGGTACTATCCGAGGACTCTGAATACAGAAAGCCTGACCTGTCACTATGACTTATCCCCAGTCTTGAACAGTACAGCTCTACCGTGATAGGGGCAGCCAGACCACCAAGGCACTGCCCACTGGCTAAGCCTGGCCTGGGCTGGAGACTGACACTGGACCCAACTGGATTCTATGTCCAACCACAGCTAAGAGAGAAAACTCCAGACGGGCTGGCCTGTTTGTCCCCACACCCAGTGCTTGGCTCAGGTGAGAGGAAGTGGCAGTGGGCAGACCTCATTCCTGCCAGGACCACTCAGCCTGCACTCAGGAGCCCTAAGCCTTGCAATATCAACTTGGCAAACAGCCTTCTGTTAAATAGGGTCGGACACTGTCTCATCATTTACAGTCAGCAAAATTCCTGGAAATAATCTAACCTCTCATAATTTCTCAGAAGCACTGCTAACCATCCCCTCCTTATTAAAGTGATATCGAGACATAGTATATCTACAGTTCAGCACACAGAGTCTAAGTGTCTGGTCTGTGAGCATATAAGGGAGCCACTTTCCAGCCAAGATGGGCCTGGCCAGCCCCAAGGCCTCCCTCCAGTCCACCATCACCACCCTGCCCCCAGCTTCTTACACCTCATCCATCTGTCTTGATCTTAAAATCCATAGGACTGGAATCACACAGTGTGTTCTACTTGGCTTTAGCCTTTTTGTCCAAGATAACACTGGCACACCCTGACAGCCATAGTTCATTCTTTTAACAGAGGTAGAGTTTCCTACTATGTGCGTTCAACACAAATCACTTCACGTCCACTGCAGAGCCACTGTGCAAGAAGGTTTGCATGCATGCGGGGCTATTGTAAGTGCTCACACTTGACTCTAGAATTAGAGCTAGTGGGGGTGAAGAACCAGACCTTGTGTCTGTTCTTGGTACCAGGAGAAGCCTTAATGTCCCCCTCCTTGGTGTGGTACTGGCTACAGGCATCTGAAGACACCTTTGATCAGGTCAAAGATATCCCTACTGATCTCTGGTTTGCCAAGATTGTTTTGGCCTAAGTGGGGTAAATTTTATGACATGCATTTCTGTATCTGCTGGGGTGACCTTACAATTTTGTTGCATGTATTCTATTAATGGATGAGTTACACTGATTGCTTCTGAATGCAAACCAACCTTGCATTCCTAGAGTCACTCACTTTATAATTTGTCATCCCTTTTATCTGCTATTTTTAATGAGTTAGGATTTCTCCTTACAAGTGCATGAGAGATTGATGTGTCATTTCCTGCTTATATCAGCCTTGTGGGGATTTCAAATCCAGCAGTGCTAGCTGGAGAAAGAACAGCAGGCTGTTTCCTTGTGCTACATACTCTGAAATCATTTGTGTGAGTTGTCGTTATTCACCCCTTAAGTACCTGGAAGACAGCACCAGCTAAACCAAGTAACCCTGGAGTTTTCTTTGAGGCATATTTATTAATTAATTGATTTGACTTCTTTTAAAAATGTTGAGCTTTCCAGACTAACATCTTGGCAAGTTACAGTTTTCTAAAGAATTTTATAGTCGTATAATTGCCAAATATATCAGCATAAAGTTGTTTATAATACCTCTATATTGCCTTTTTTTTAAACATACCAGATCTTCACTGATGGATCCATTTTCATTCCTGGCACCAGCAATTTATATTTTCTCTTTGTATCTTGACTCATCTTGAAAAAGTCTAATCATTTTTACTAATTCTCCTGCAGAACCAACCCTCTACTTTGTCAATCTGTCTTTCTACATCTGCTTCCTACTTCACTGAGTTCCACTCTCATATGCATATAGAACAATCTGCTCTGCATAAGTGCCCATCCAGCCACCTCTCTGATGAGACAAGGACATTATGACACAGGTACCCTCCACTCTATCTGTCTCTTGCACTGCTGTCAACAGCCCACATCTTAAGCCCTGCAAATCTGCATCAGCATTACCCCAAGCCACTGTCTCTTGTGCCTTGTCCTTCTCTGTGACAGGGCTTCCTTCTGAGATCATGTTCTTTTTTCCACTGTAATGGCTCTGTTGTTGCATGGACTCTCTCAGTCTTTATTTCCCTGAAGACATTTTCATCCCACCAGCAGAATCACTTCTGAAGAATATGTCCCCAACATATGTGCCCGCTATCTTCTGAGTTCCACTGGTGAAAGTCTATCACTTTGTCTATTTTCTTTCACATACTAATAATAGATAATTTAAGTATACATCCAATTATTTCAACATCTGCACTACCTGTAGGTCAATCTCTACTATTTTTACTAGGCTTAGTAATTTGATGCTGTTACACAGCAGATCTAGCAATTTTGGTTTAAATCCCAGACACTGTGAGTGAAAAATCAGAGAATCTAGATGATGGACTCTTTCTCCAGAACAGATCTAGATGGGGAAATGATTCAAGGGTAGGTTTCAGGTTTCACAGGGCTGGCCTATTTCTGGCTCACCTGGATCTTCCAAAATCCCAAGTGAGACTGCAGGGTTCACAGGAACCCCACCCTGGGCCCTTAGGCACCAGCTTGTCTCAGTACTCTAAGTGCTGTGGTTTCCCTCTTCTTGTCTCAGCTCCTGGGACTGGCACATCATGGAAGCATATCATCAGACCCAGTCTCTCAAGGAAGCTCAGTGTATGCCACAGTCCTCTCTTCAGGATGTCTATCCCTCCAGTCTGGTCTAGGCCACCTCAGTAGCCCTGAACTCTAATCCAAGTCTTTGTAGCCCAATATGACTGCTGCAACTCCAGGCTACCTCTGCTGAGGATGCTAAGACACAAACTGACAAGCAGTCCAGGGGGTGGAAAGGAAGTAGAGACAAAGGGGTTATCTTGGAACCTTTGTCTCACAAGTCCTGGCTGCTTGGCTGCTGACACCCATATATTCACTCATTCTCTCTCCCTCTCTCTCTCCCTCCCTCTCTCTCTCTCTCTCTCTCTCCCCCCCTCTGTGTGTGTGTGTGTGTGTGTGTGTGTGTGTGTGTGTGTGTGTGTGTGTGTTTTAATGCAAATTTTGCAATGTCTCTTGCAAGAAAGGTGGTCTGTGCTTTGGATTTGGGTATGGTTTGGGTATGGCTTGAGTGTGGCCCCCAAGGATTTATGTGTTGGAGGCTTGGTCCCCAGTGTAGTGATATGAGAGGTGGTAGAATGTGTAAGAGGTGGGACCTGGCAAGAGGTGGTTAGGGTGCTGCTATGGGAAGGGATTGCAGTAGCTCTTGTGGGACCCCAGTTAGCTCCCTGAAAAGTGGATTGTTATAAAAGAGTGTGCTTGACCCCTGAATCAATGTCTGGCTTTTTGCCTCACCATGTGGTTACTCTCACAGACACTCCTCTCATTGTGATGCCAAAAAGACCCACACCAAGGCTGAATCAATGGGGCTGTATGACCTTGGACTTTCAGCCTCCAAAACTGTAAGCAAAATAAACCTCCTTATTAATACCCAGCCTCAAGAATTTTGTTACAGCAAGGAAAAGCTGGCTAAGGTAGTCTGTTGCCAATTAGGCCTGAGCAGCAAATAGGAACTGTCAATGGTCATTATCTGGGCACTGACTCTTTGTCAGGCATGGTACCAGAGCCTGAAGGTCAAAATGATGAAGTTCTGCAAGCTGCCCATCAAGGCAGACCCCTCACACAGGGCGTTCCCTTGGCCCTTCCTATCCCTCCCTGGAGCACAGATGGCAATGGATTCTGTGATGCCCCCTAACATCCACTGACTGTGGTAAATACTCAGTACCCACCTCTTTACTGACCCTCTGCACCACGGGAAACAGTGCTCTGGACTTTTCTGCAATTTTCTATTAGAAAAAGTGCAAGAGAAGAAGGACAAGAAGAATAAAAAAGGTTGGGAAGGGCCGGTGAGATAGCTCAGCAGCATAAGCCCCTGTCTAGCAAGCACGAGGTCCTGAGTTCGATTCCCATTACCCACATACAAAAAAAGGGCCGGTGATATTGCTCAGCAGCACTGGCGCCTGCTAGCAGGCATGCAAGGTCCTGAGTTCGACCCCCAGTACCCACAAAAAAAAAAAAAAAAGGGTTGGGAAGAGAGAAGAGATGGTGAGGTAAACACCAGATACCAGAAAGTAACTCAGCATAACACAGTTCCTGTCCAACAAAATGGGCTGCCCCAGACTATGAGAAATCAGGTCTTTGGCTGGCCCCTGCAGGAATTTGCTGGATGGACTCTGCCAATGCACACAAGCTTACTAGGCCTCAGTATCCCTGCTTGTCGAGATGGGCGTAGACTTGCTCTTTCCATCTCCCACAAGCTCCTGTGAGGACACCTCTGGGCAGCACTTCTAAAGACAAAATTCGTGAGACACACCACTCTGATCCTAGCCATCACATAAGGGCCCCAAGAAGGGCCCCTTCCTCTTCCCGGGCCACCCCAGGGACAAGAGCTAGCATAGGTGTCCAGGGACCACGGTCCCCACCTAGCTGCAGTGTCTCACCTTCTGTACCACTCCATATCACTGAATGGCATCTGAGAGCTGGGTTTTCAGATGGTCCAGCTGAAGGCACTCCTGCTGCAAACAGAGGTGTCTAATCAGCATTTTTTTGAGACATGGTCTCACTAAGTAGTTCAGGCTAGCTTTAAACTCACTATGTAGCCCAAGCTGGCCTTGAACTCACAGTGATCCTCCTGCCTCAGCCTCCTTCCTGAGTGCTGGGATTATAGGTGTGCACCACCACACCTGGCTCTAATCAGCATTTTTGATGAATGAGTAAGTGAATAACAGATGAAAGCATGTGCAAGTCAAAAATTAAAGAACAATGCTGCTGGTGAAAAGGTCAAGCATGGACAGCAAGGTAGCCAAGCCACTGGAAATGCTGGCAGTCATGTTGTTCAGAGTCACCCTGTAAGGAGTCACAATGTCCCACCAAAGAGTCACAATCAGAGAAGCACCCATCATTCCCCCGAACAGCTGTGGCCGTGATTACTAAATCACATGCAGAATAGCTGTCAGCTGTCCAGAGCCAAGTGCTATGTGCCTGTGTAGTCTAAGACTGTCTACTCCACCACTGGACAACTGGCTGCTGCCTCTATAACATATTTTTTTTTTAATATAACTCCACTTTGGCGACTGGGTTTACTAATTTTTCAGTAATACTTTCCCTAAAGCATAGAGAGCAAATAACCCACCTGCTTTAGGTATACAATTGTACAACTATCACCACAACCCAGTTTCAGAACATTCTCATCACATCAAAGTGCCTTTGTGCCTGAGTATAGTTCATCCCCTCCTACTCCCATCCCCTAGAGCCACTAATCCACCTTCTGTCTCCAAAGATCTGCATTTTCTGGACTTGTGACACAAACAGAACTCATACTATGTGCACAGGCATGCCTGGCTTCCTTCCCACAGCATGCCGTCTTTGAAGTGTGCCCACACCACGGCAGGTCTCCAAACCCCATTTCTTTCTGCTGCTGAGTAGTGGCCCCTGCAAAGTTGTGCCACACCACATGCACCTCTGACAGCAGAAGTTGGCAGACCTTTTCATTCAAGGGCCAGATGTTCAGTATTTAGGATTTGCAGGCTGGACAGTGCATTGCAACTATCCAGGCTGCACCCTGCCAGGAAAGCAGTCATAGATAGTGCATCTGATAGTGCATCTGCAGTTGATGAGACTGGGTAAAATAAAGCTACATGGAGCAGGCGGCAGGTGGCAGCGGAAGTCTGCCTACTTCTGCTCTTCAAACCTTAGGTTGACAGTATTTAATCTTTGGTAACAAACACCCTCCAATCTTTGGGGTCCTGAGTAGGGTATGGTTAACAAAGAGGCAGTGTGTAGACCTGGCATGGGTGAAATGTGGCAGCGGAGCTGGAGTAATGGCAGTTGTAGCTGGGACAGTCATGGGGTACTGGGAATGGTGATGAACATGTGGCTGTGAGGAGGAGGGCAGTGACGCTGTGATGGGGAGCAAGGTGGGGGCACATGTGGAGGCCTGATGGATGATGGGTGCAAGCAGAGGGGGCCCAGGATGGGGAGGCAGCACGGGATAGGAAGGCATGGGGAGCAGAAGAGTCAGAGGACACTGATACTGATGGTGGTGATCATCAATCTCCAGTCACAAAGGCTAGGCCAGGAAGACTCCGGCTACTCCCATGCCTACTACAACATAAACCCCAAAAGAGCAGGGACTCACAGTGTTTTCACTTGGCACACAGACAGGCTCAAGAAACAGCTACAGGTCAAATGACTGAATGTGTTGGCTCCTGGACCCCAGAGCCACATAAGGCCAGCCCAGGCCAGCCTGAGAGTCCCTCTTTGCATATCAGTCTCCAAGTATTTTGCCCCTGCCATATTCCTGACTACGGCAGACACCAGGGACCTGTTTCTCTCTTGCCTCCCAGGCTCTGCCTTAGCCAGGACCCAGGTCCCCAAGGAAACATACCAAGCAGGAGCCCTGAAGGAGCTCCGACATCTGCTTCATGGCACTAGTGCTTCATGGTACTCGAGATGGTTTTGTTGGTCTCCTGCTGCAAAATGTGCCTGGGGCAAAGAAGGAGTCAGGAGTAGAGAGGCAGGGGGAAAGATGGAAGGCATAAGAAGCCCAGGGCAAACACAGTCAGGGGCACAGAGGGGCAGCAAGAGGCAGAGGGGTTGGATGAAGCAGAGATGGTGGACAAAACATGGAGAGACACAGAGATGCAGAAACAGGAGAAATGAGGAGAGTCAGAGCAAGAGGCAAAAATGAAAAGAATAATGAAGAGCCATAAGGAGAGAGAAGAACACCAAAGATGCCAACCAAGAAAGATGGTAAGAAGGAGATGGGGATGTAGGGACAGACAGAGAACAGAGGAAGAGACAGGAGAAGCAGAGTGGGCACAAGTGAGCAGACAAGGGAGAAAACAAGGTGACTTCTGGGTGGTGGGCAGATGGTTGATGGTAGGGATGGTACAAGAAAGCTACCAAACCACCATCACCAGGTCCACCCCAAATACTCCACACACATATAGCTTGGAGCCTTGAAGACCCACTGTGGACAGCGTCTGCACTACTGAGGAGGCTCAGCTGCAGCCACCCCCTGGAGGAGCCCTCACGCTGCATGGAGAGGGCCTGCGAAGGCACCTGGGTGAGGCTGCTCTCACCTCCAGGCCAGTGACACAGGAGGTGAGGCCCAGGTTCCCCCAGCACTGCACAAGTTACAACTAGGAGTATGATCCCAAAGAAAAATAAAAAAGCACAGCCATCCTCTGATGGGGCTGGTCTCCTCCCCACTCAAGGGACAGCAGGGCAAACTTGGCCATGGTCCTGCTCTGGACCCACACAGCCAAGCAAGGGAAAGATCTTGGCCTAGTCGGAACAAGAGAACCCTCCCTGACACTTTGAGATGCAGCCCAAATGCCCCCACCCTCGTACCCCATCCTGTGCAGGCCGTGCAAAAGCTGCACAGCTCCCTCACCCTCACAGTGGTCAGGGCAGATGCCATGCAGGCCTTGGGGGCTCAAGGGCCACCCCTGTGCCTTGGCACCACAGAATGAGATAGATGTCCTGCAGGTGGGACCTCATCATGCTTCCACCCAGATCCCAACTCTAAAATGGCCCTCAGGTGGCAGAGTATGAGGCACATAGAGAAAGGGGCATGGCAGCTAGCACCATGCTAGGGAGCCACACATGTCAGAAGGCAGAGCCGAAGATAAGCTGTGAGATGACTCTGTGCCCCCAGGTCATGAAAAGTTTGATGGTGGGGGTAGGGACTGTCCTGCCCTCATAATTCAATCATATGGATGGTTACTGGACCCAGTTGGGTCTCACCTCCTTCCCTGTTCTGAACTCCCAGTGTCAGAGCCCAGAGCTCTGCCCTTGGTCACCTCCTCACCACCACCCCCATGAAAAGACCTTCAGTGACTTTACCAGCCTTGCAGCCTGAGTCTCATCTGAATGCTGCCACCCCTGGGTCCATGCCTGGCATGATCTGAACTCCAGACTAGCCTACCTAAGGCCCCCCTACCTAAGGCAGCTCCACTGGGTGACCACATGCCCCCTCCTTGTCCCCACCTCAGCATCTGTAACCCTGCCCTTCCACTCCTTGCAGCAGAGCCCCAGCTCTGGTGACCATAGCCCACCTTATCTCCCCCATGTTCAGTCCAGCCCACAGCACAGTGCATTGGCCAACAACCTGTTTAACACCCAGGAATGAATGCACAAGCTGCACAGCTCCCTCACTCCACTGCCCCCACTTGCCACCAGGGATCCCACTTGGCCTCCTTGCATACCCCACAGCCCTATCCACTGCTACTCCCTTCAGCCCCACCCTGCCATCACATCATACTCCAACTCCCGCCCCACAACTTGAGCAATGCTGCTTAAAGCAAGTCCAAGTCATCTTACTCCAAGCCTCAGTGCTCACCAGTGATTCCATATTTGATTCCCCACAAAGCCAAAGTCCACCTGAGAGTGTTCTGGCCCTGCCTACCAGGAACAGATACCTCCTGCATCCTGATTCCACCTCCTAATACTGCCCCTTCCCTGGCTTCTTCTGCTACAGCCCCGCAGTTTCTCTGCTGTTTCTGACCAAGCCAGACACTCCCTGCCTCACTCTATTCTACTATGACCCAGCAGCCCCTAGACAGACAGAGGCAGCCACCTGGAATGATGACTGGTGCTTCAACTGCCGGGTAGTGACAAAGTCCTCAGCACAAGCCCCAGTCAGGTCTCTGGGAGATACAGCCACTACCCACACTGGCCTCTGCATAGCAGTGACCTCTCCACTCCTCCTCAGGCTCTATCCCAAATGGTGGCAGGGAATGGGCCACATGTGCCTGACAAATCTTCCTGGAGCCATGTGTGCTACACTAAAGGCAGCCTGCTTCTGTCCTGGGATGTTCAGGTCCTCTTCCAGGAGCGTCTCTTCTGTGTCCCTTTACAAACGGTGGTCACTGTGCAGGATGAAAGCAAGTAAAGTCCCCTTACCCAATCTAGCAGCCTCCAGGCATCAGACCACTCTGCCACAGCCTTGGTAGCAACAGATGTGGCCAGCCAGCAAGCCAAGATGAAGCTATGGAAGGGGAGAAAAGGAGTGTTCACCTACAAAGGCAGGCAGCCAGAGTGGAAAGGCCTTTGAAGATCATCCACCCTCCAGGATGCTCACACCAGTGACAGGCCCAAGCCAGAGTCCACACCACAGCTCCAGTACCACTCCTTCTACCACAGAAAGTCAAAAGTGGGATGAAGAGGAAAAAGAGGCAGCAAGCACAGGGGATGCAGCAAAGCAGTGCTTAAGGGAGCTGCTGCTTGAAGCTCTGACATCAGAAAGAGGACAACCAAAGCAGTGTCCCAGAATCCACCAAAGGAATCAGCAAACCACACACACAGAAGTAGGAGAAAAATGATACAGAAAATAAGGATAAGGAAACAGACCTATGACAAAAACAGTCAATGAAACCAAAAGCATTCTCTGAAAGGAAAAAAAAATTGCACAGCCATAGCTAAACAAATCCAAAAAACCCAAATCATCAATGTGAAGAGAGAAGAGGGGACATGACTACAGATCCAGCATTGAAAGGTTAGGAAGAAGTGTGGCTACATCATGCCAATAAATCTGACAAAGATGCAACAAAGTAACCCTTCTAAAGACACAAACTATCAAATCTGATTCAAGAGAGACAGGAAACCTAGCTCTGGGGAGCTGAAGGGGTCACATTTGTACTCAGAGACATCCCAAAAACACACAGGTACAGCCTCATCACCAAAGAGAAAATCCTGTCAGTGCTACGTGATGTCAGAAAATTGAGAAGCGACTGTATATAATGTAAAACCACCTTTAAGACCAAAACCTAAATAAATTATGCGAATGGAAACCACATATCAGTCAGAAAAACAGTAGCAAAACTCCTTTACAAAGTATTAGAAAGCTGATTTCAAGCATACACAAAGGAGATAATATGCCATGACCAAGAGGCGCTTATCCAAGTGATTCAGGGTTGCTTTAACATCCAAAAGCCCATGTATATAATTCTCCTAGGAGCGCAGGAGGTTAGAAAGGACAAAATGTCTTCAGTCAAAAGTCTTGAAAAATTCAACACTTACTCGTGATTGAGACCAAGAAAGGTAGGGGGAAAGAGAACCTGTTAGATAAGAACAAAAGAAGCCATATCTCACCTGCTCCTGGAGGAAGGCCAGCCATGCACTGGCACTGGCTGGTCACACACATTTGAATGCCCTGTCACAGGGAAAAGAGCAGCACCAAGCTGGGAGATGAGGGAGCACAAGTGCTTCTGTCACTGACATATGTATATCGGTGTGGACCATCCCAAGTGATCCCTAGAAAAGCTCCTAGGCGAATGAGTGAACCCAGGACCACAGCAGGGCAAAAACCACCTGTATTTCTGAATTGTCACCAAGTGAAATGTAAACAATGAAATGTAAACAATATTATTTGTAACTGTATGAAAATCAGGAAATCATTAAGAGAAATTTAACAAGACACATACACTGAAAACTATAAGGCATTGCTGAAAGAAATGAAAGAACACATAAATAAAAGAAAGACTGTGTTCATGGGCTGGAAGACAATATTGTTAAGGTGTCAATTCTTAAAGTGATTTATAGAGTCAACAACACCCCAACCAATTTACAGCAAGTTTTTAAAGAGTAGATATCACCAAGCAGATTCTAAGATTTACAGTAAAGTACAAGAGGTCTGAGTAGCCAAGAAAATGTCAGAAAAAAAATAAGCTGGAGGACTCACACCTGTGGCTGATTCTGTGACTCAGACACAAGACGACACAGCATCGTCATGTGGACAAGACACACACTGTGGAGAGAGCAACCCAAACTGCACACAGAAACATATTCAAAGAGCTTTTCAAAGACGTGCCAACATATTCAGTGCAGAAGGATGGTTCTTCCAACAACAGTGCTGAAACAACCGGATTCTTGTATTTTAAAAAATGGGGCTCAACTCTTACCTCATGACATATACAAGAATAAATCTCAAGTGTATCATAAGCTTAAATGAGAAAGCTAAAAACTAGGAAAACCATAGAACTATAAGAAAGCATGAACCAGGAATGTATCAGCCAGTTTTTCATTACTGTAACAAAATACAGTGGTACCTAGGTTCACAAACTTAATTCTTTCTACAATTCTGATCACAGAATAAAACAAATTCTGCAACCAGAATCGTGGAAAGAATTAAGTTCATGAACCTAGGTACCACTGTACCTGAGGTAGGCTACCTTATAAAGAAAAAAGGTTTATTTAGCTCACAGTCTTACAAGCTAAAAGTCTCATGAGGGTCCCCCAAGCTGCATTACATTGTGGTGTGTTGGGAGCACACGTACATCTCCATCCATACGTGACACCTCTCTCTTTCTTTATAAAGCCACCGGGATTCAATTATGGGGGGCTCTACCCTAATGACCCAACTCAATCTAATCACTCCCAAAGGCCTCACCTCTAAATAGCACAATTAGACTAAATGTCCACCCTCTTAATGTCATTAATGTAAGGTTTTGGGGGTTAAACTCCTACATGAGCTTGTAACAAACCATATTCAAGCCATAACAATGAATAAAGACAGGTATAAATTTCACTAGCATTTTAAACTTTGGCTTTTCATAAGACAGTCGTAAAAATGAAAAGGCAATAATACAAGAAACAGAACCTCCATATAAATGTCTGATAAAGGGCTTATGTTGAAAACATATAAAGAACTCTTATAATTAAGTATTCAGGAGACATATAGCTCAAATAAGAGGTGAAGAGTTAAACATACACTACAAAAACAAGATGTATGAGTGGCCAACATGAACAAAAAAGATGCTCCACAGCACTCATCGTCAAGCCACAATGACACAGCACTCACTGTGCACACTCACTGGAAGGTCCCCATGTAAACAGGCTGACACTGTCACGTGACAGGGAGATGCCAAGCCGCTATGGCACTCTCACATCCTTGGCAGCTATGGAAAATAGCGCAGTCACTTTAGAAAACTGCTTGGCAGCTTCACCTAGAGGTAAACATACACTTGTTATTCAACCCAACAGTTCCACTTCCGCCAATTTATCCAGGAGATATGGAAACACACACAAAGACCTAAAAGAGATGTATGTGGCAGCCTTTCTCATAGTGCTAACTGGAAATCATCCGGGTCTCTCAGGAGGTGATGCTAAAACAGAATGTGAAGCTGCCACACAACAGAATACTATTCAGCAACAAAAAGGAATAAAGTCTTATCACACGTAGCAACATGGATGAACCTCAGAAACACTACATTGAGTGGGGAAAAGAAACACCCAAGAGATCACACATTACAAGGTTCCACATGCACAAAGTTCAGCACAGGCAAAACTGGGCCACAGTTCTAGAAATTGGGCCAGTGGTTACAGGGTGGAAGGGGCCAAAAGCGAATGTGTGAAGTAAATAAGCACCCTGCATCTGCTTGGCATGGCCACAGGTGCACACAGACATCCACTGCACTGACCTGTGTCCTGAAGGCAGGTGCACCTTACCACTGCTGAGGAAGGGCCACTTCAGTGAAGCTGATTAAACACAAACACACTCTCAGCCAGGAAAGAAGACAGAACTACAGAGCCCTGTCTGTCACTGACAGCATCCCAGAAAGAGGATAAGATGGGAAGATGGGAGAAAGATCAGTGCTCTGCAGAAGAGGGAGAACAGTCCTGGCCATCATTCATCTCAGTGTGGGCAAAGCCATCCTGAGTTTCTGAGCATGAAGAGGTCTTCCAAACCCTTGTAAGGAAAAGTCCTGGCCTGGTCCCTCATCCAGAGCCTTCCTCCAAGCCAAGGCCATGTCTCCTCTACCTAGGGCTGAGAGGATTACTAGCAACACACTGCAGCTGCTGCCACTTCAGGAACACACATACACACCAGTACCAGACCCACACTTCATCAGCAGTTGTCTGATGAAACTTTCACACTGCTCCAAGATAGTCTTGCAATATGGAAACTAAGGTCCAAAGAGGGAGTGACCACCAGGAATTGCTGCTAAGAGGTAGGAAAGCAGAACAAAGTCCACAGGGTAAAGAACTCAGGCCTTTTGCTCAGAGATGACAAAAGACGAATTTAGCCATCAATGTGAGTGTTTCAAAGACACAAAAACACTTAGTAAGCCCAGTGCTATGGTACATGCCTGTAATTCCAGAACTCTGGGAGGCTAAAGCAGGAGAACTGCAAGTTTGATCTCAACCTGGGCAACTTAGTGACTTAGCAAGAATCATGTCTCAAAAAAAATTTTAAAGCTGGCGATATAGCTTAATGCAAAGGTCCTGGGTTCAATCCCTAGTGCCACAAAATAAAAATTAAAAAAAAAAAAATACAGCGAAAACAAAAACACTCGATAGAATTGCTGTACTGCTGCTATTGTGGAGTAAACACCACAGGGTGCACATGGGCTGCATCAGCGGCCACCAATCTTCACACGTCTTCACCGGCCAAGGAGCAGACGTTAGAAGGGCCTGACTTTTGGGCTCATAGTGCACCCAAGATGCTGACACACAAGCATCCCACATGGTGGAGTGGACAAGAAACACAGCAGGAGCAGACAGAGTGGAGGGTCCTGGAGTCTTGACTTCAGTCAGCCTGGCAATTCCCTGGATACAGAAGCAGCAGGCTGGCCAACTGGCACAGACGGGACACCTGAGCCTGGCAGGCAAGTACCTATGGTGTTTGGTATGCTCAAGAGACTTTACAGCAGCCCTCACTCTCAAAGTCTGGATACCCTTGAGGTAAATATGAACAAAATGACACCCCTTGGTTCCACAGGTAGCTGGGAAAGAATGGCAAGGTCTAGGTTTATCCTTGTGCCACAAACTAAAACCCAGACACAATATCTGAAACAAATACATTCCAAGTGGGCAAAGACATCACAGGACTGTAGTCACAGAGAAGACTACCCAGTGGGAAATCTCTACAACTTCCCCAGATTTCTACTAGGAACATTCTGTTGCAGGGAGAGTGCTGTGGACTGGACTGGGTGTTCACCAAATTCCCAAGGTGAAGCTCTACCCTTTGTATGGCATATTTGGAGATGGGCCTTTTAGAGGTGACTAGGATAGATTGTGAGATTAGGTGGGGTCCTCAGGGTGTGTTTCATGTCCTCATGAGAAGATGCAGCAGAGTGCATGCTCTCCTCACCCACCACTGGCTCAGATTCTTGCTCTGCTTCCTTTTACTTCATAAGGAAACACGAGAGGCTCCATCCACAAGCTAGGAAGCAACCCTTAGCAGACACTAAACTTGGCACCTTGACCTGGGACTCCCGCATCCAGGACTGTGAGTAAAGCATTCCTGTTGTGTAATCCCTAGCCTGGGGTGTTCTGTTATGGTACCCTGAGCTGACCAAGACACAGCAGGATCCCAATTAATGCATGGTGGTCTTGTCTAGCTGAGGAAAGAGATCAGAGCTCAGGGAGGCTGAGGACACTCAGACTTGATAAACAGAGAACCAGCAAGGAGTGAGAAAATGAGCTTCAAATACTACACAGATGCTGGTGAGGCCTGCTAATGCTAACTGTGCACACACAGGTGCAGCTCCTTCAGGATAGCAAGAACTGGAGGGCTGTACATTGAAAGACAATATGCTCATAGAGGTGGGCAAGGCAGTTAACTGTCTACCAGCCTGAGAAGAGAACATGTTGTAAACCTGGGATCAGACGTTAGCAGCAGGATCATACTCTGTCTCAAGGAAATGCTGCAAAAAGCCCATCTCCCAGAGTCTGAAAGGACCCACTGGTCAACTGCCTCCAGAACAAACCCAGATATTCTTCAAAGAAAGACAGCAAAACCCAGACATTCATCAATCCAAAAATGAACAGACATGGCAAGAAGCAGGAAGTGTAAACAATAAGGAGAAGAATCAGTTTGGGCAGAAACAGGACAAAGGTGATAGGTTTGCAGACAAGAACTTTAAAATAATTCTTATACTCTAATCTCAGGGCTCTGAGACACTGAGGAAGGAGCATCATAAGTTCAAACTTAGTCCGGGTAACTTAGTGATTTAGTGAGACCCTGTCTCAAAATAAAAAATAAAAATTTGTTGAGGGTATAGCTCAATGCAAAGGCCCTGGGTACAATCTCCAGTACACAACAATTACATAAATAAATAAAATAAACATGGCTAATATGCTTACGTATTTAATGTGAAACATGAATGTAACAAGGACAACGATGGACGATGCACAGAACAACCAAATGCAACTTTGAGAGATGAAAAAATGTAATAAATTTACAAAACAAAAATTTACTAGAAAGGCTTAGCAGCAGATTAAACACTATAGAAGAAAAGATTGGTGAGCTTGAACACCTACCAATAAAGACTGTTGCAACTGATGCCTGGAGGAAAACTAAGCCTAGTAACCTATAAAATAGCATCAAGCAGCCAAACATAAGTATAATTAGCAATAGAGAAAAAAGAGGAGTGTAAAAGCTGTCTAAGAAGTAATGCCCAAAGTTTCCAAATTTGATGAAAAGTATAAACCCACAGAACCAAGACATTCAACAAAACCCAAACTAAGATAAGAATAAAGCAAACCATTCCAAAGAACATTAAAATAAAATTACTGCAAATAAATGATAAAGAGAAGGTAAGTCAATCAAAATTATCAAACTGAAAGTCAAGGAGGTAAGTCAGAATCAAGAGGACAACAGAACAGTATCTCAGCACTATGCGAGAACAGCAGATAGTCTAGCATGCTGACAGCTAGCATTTTAATAGGTTACAAGGAGGGGGAGGGAAGAAACTGAAGAGATATGAACAAGATCAAATCATTAGTTCAAGAATCTCAGAGATCAAAAGTAGAACAATTACCCACAAGTAAGAATGATACACATACTTAAGTGCATCACATTAAAACATTTAAAAACCAAACATAAAGAAAAAAAAGAGAGAGTCTGAAAACAGAGAACCCATGGTGGGGGTGATGACAAAGGCTGCCAAGGTGGAGAGGGAGGCTTCTTGTTCCTACCAACCCGCTGGCCCCACCCAAGCCAGTACAACAGAACTGTCCTCACACCTAGCCAGCTCTCAATGCTACCTGTCATCCTCAGGCTCACTGGCTTCTGACTCTGTTCTGTCTGCCCCTTCCCTTCATGAGACAGGGGCTTCCACACCCACAGCCATGCTACAGCAGGGGGCTCTCAAATTTTCTAGATGGGGAACATCAAGACACAGACAGGCAGGGACTTGTGGTTGTCACTGAGTAAGGTAAGACAGAAAGAAGAAAGGGAAGCTGGGGACACTACATTTGCTAAGCAATGAATCTGAGTTTTAGGCGCTTGACCTTGTTCAGTCCTTTAGCATATGAGAGATCTCAGACTCAGGTCACCACACTCATCCAATAGTGCTCAGCCAGTCAGGCCACCAGTGCCAAGCCCTGCCTGCTGTTGCCTGCTGGAGCCCTCTGAGAGGGCACATACTGATCTCCCAACCAACATCAGCTCTGGCCAACAAGTGCTGGCTCCAAGGAGCTCATGGCAGAGTAGGGGAGGAAACAGGAGACTGCCCCCGAACCCAAGGCAGGATGGGGACATAGTAGGGAGTTGAGGACCCCAGGGGTCTGCAGGAGGTGGAGGGAGCAGCCTGGTGAAGGGGTGGAGGTTATCTGGGCTAGGGGATGGAGCAATGTCCCACAGAGACAGCAAACACTAAACCAGAGGGAGGGCCTGGGATCTCAGGCAGAGCCTACCCTTCATCTCAAGGCAGTGAGGGGGATCCCAACCAGGATCATGTGCAAGGGGACTGCACCTGGCAGTGACAAGGTGGCTGAACTACAAAGGACATCTAGAGGCCATATATAGTAGGACTTAGTCCAGGGGAGGTGAGGCTGCTGGAATGCAGAGGAGACACATGTGAATTTCACCGTGAGGTTGAATGTAAAGGTGATGGATGGCCACAGCCACCTGGAAGTCTCCATGGTGGACAGTGTACCACTGGAGGAACTCCACCAGTGTCTGCTCCCCTACAGCTCTGAGAGGCCAGTTTTCCCACCCATGTCAATGAAAAGCTCCAGGAGGCACACGCAGATAGAGACCAGAAGCTCCTGGGTACAGAGATGCCGCTGGAGGGTGAGGGTAGGAAGGCGGAGTATGGGGCCCATGGTGGCCACCAAGATCAGGGCTGGGCAGGAAGCACAGGCAGCAGGTCCTCATGGGCCATGGAAACTCTAACTGAAGGAAGGTACAGAGGTAAGGGAGACCCACTCCGCAGGGTGACCAGCAGGGCAGTGAGGGAACCTAGGACCAGCAGACTGCAGATACTTCATTTAAGGACATCTTCTGTGCTTATAAAAAAATCTTATTCATGGTAACATTAGTTAGTTATAGTAACAACAAATACAGCACCCCACATATTGTGTCTCATCTCCCATCTGTCCTCAGAGCTATCCTGTCTAATCCTAATATCACCACCATGGCACACATGAGCAGAGGTGGAGGGACAGGGATGGTCCCACCTCTGCCCTCCAGAACACATTCCTCTGTCGTGGGATCCAAGTGCCAAAGTGAAGGGTATGGTAGTGACCTCAACAGGCCCTGGGGTACTTTATCAATTAGTTGAGTAAAGCAAAACAAAGTTCAGAACTCTAGTTCTGCATTACAGAAGCCAGCCCTCTCTCCCATATCCACACATGGGATACAGCCACTATGACAGTAAGCACAGCACCTATCTTGTCACCATAACAGATACTGGCCTGAGGGTAAATCTGACAGCTGGGCAGAGCCAAGAGATACTAAGTGACCTTCAGTCTTGATTAAATTGGAGCCTCATAACTGCTAATATTTCATTTATGAAAGATACATCCTCATAAAGCCAGCCTTGCATGGTTGCCCATTGCCAGCAGCTGCAAGGTGAGACAGGTGTATAAACCAAGTCACCTGGCTCAGGAACTCTCTCCCAGCACTCCTGCCATAGCTGCCCTGCGTCCCAGCTAGGTGGGTGCTGCACAGCAAACAGTCAGATGGGAGTGAGCTACAAGTAACTGGTGGGTGTGTCACCTGAGGCAGGTCTGCCCTAGGCCTGAACCAGCCCGGACAGTGGGCTCCACCTATTACTATCTGCTTTAAGATGCCATGTGGAGGTACCTAAAAGTCCTGGGTATTTGGCTTGCACCTCAACTACTCCTTGTGACCATTCCTGTTTTACAGAGAAGGACACAGAAGTCCTGAGAAACAAAGAAGCCTGCAGGTGCCAGCTGGACAGCTAGGACAGGCAAGGCAGGACAGGCTGGCCCTGAGCTCTCACAGCCTTCCCTGCAGCTTCCCTCCCAGGCAGCAGCCACTTTCCTCTCCAGACACAAGTGATCAATTAGCACCTTTAGCTTCTTGGCCTTCATTCATAGTGTCTGCAGGACTCCTGCTGGTTCCCTGGAGAAGGACTCCAGGGCTGTGGCAAGAACATCAGGCTGAGCTGCTCTTGATTCCTGGTCCCTCCCCTCCCCATGGAGGGCTGCTCCTGTCCTGCTCAGACACTGCCCCTGAGAAACAGCTCCACAAACCAAAGCCTCACCCCACAAGCAAACACAAACCAGCACTGAGGTGCAGACAGTCCTGACTGCCACCCCTGTGGGGGAAGGAAGTGGCCAAGAAAAATGAGTAGGCAAGGCGTAAAGTGATATAAAGGGGCCATGGGAGATCTAGAAGCCAGAGAGCAGTTCAAAAGCCCAGGCTGTGGACTGGGAGGGTGAGCTCTGGGGTGACCTATTTCCAAGACCACTTAGAAAAATCACTTTGACCTCAGCTCAGAGAATCAGCCATCAAGGTAAGATAAGAGGTTCGAGGCCAGGAGGAATCACTGCCAGAGTCCAGGGCAGGGAAAGTGGGCAGGGCCAGGTGGTCATAGGGGTAAGAAGTGGTCAGACAGGACATATCAAGAGGAGAAAGGACATGGCAACCAATAGAAGGGTGAGGGCTGGAGCGCATGCTGGGTCCATGAAAATGGAGGCCTCCAGCTAAAGGAGACCCAGGGGATGGGTCAGCCCACATGCCTAGGGCAGCCCTGGAGAGACAGCTGGGGATCTGAGGCACAGAGGAAGGAGTTCAGGCTGTGGGACAGGCAAGACCAGCAAGGCAGAAGGAAGATAGAGGGGAAAAGGGGCAGGAATCTGGCAAGAAGCAGGCACCATGAAGGCAGAAGCCCAGGAAAACAAGGGCCATAGAGCAAAAAGGAAACTTCTAAAAGGAGAGAAACAAAAAAAACCATTAAAAAAAAAATGCAGGGAAAGGCAAATCAAGTCACAAGGAAATGCCACCTCATACCTACTAGGATGACCAGAACCAAAAAAAGAGGCAGTGACATGTGGAGAAAGTGGAGAAAGTGGAATCCAAGACACTGTTGGTGGGAATGTGAAATGATACAGCTCCTTGGGACCCAGCAAGCTCAGTCCTGGACATGCCCAGAGCAAATCCTGTGTCACAGAGAAGTCCACATAGGTTCACAGCACCAGCATTCATGATGACCAGAAAGAAACTAGCCAAATGCCCAGTGAGGACAGTAAGTCTATCCTCTGCTGGACCAGTAACAGAAGGGTTGCAGCTGGGACTCAGCTGTAACATAGATGATATGCAGAGCGTGGTCTCAAATCCGGCAGTTGCTTCTCTGTCTACCCTTTACCCCCACCCTTCCCTAAGGCCTGCACAGTCCAGGGTAGAGGCCTGGGTGTGAGGTGACTCTGAGCTACTCTCCACATGCTAACTTTCATATCCCATCCCATGTGGGCTGCACCTACAACTCTCCTGTGCTCACTGACCGGACTGCCCACTGTCCTGCAGGCAGTTCCTGAGGCTCTCATAGCTATGCCTCGGGCCACCTCTATGGAGCTGCCAGGAGGGCCACAGCAGTCTGGGGTTGTCTGATACATGAAGTGAGGGTGGAGAAATGGCTTCAGTCCCTTCTCTGCTTCCTCCCTGCCTGCAGCTCCCTCTACCCACTGGGAGGCCCCTGAACTTCCCATCCCTCAGAACTCAGGGGGTGGACTACCTACCTGAATCTACTGTGGAGCAGGTCAGAAGGTCAGCTGTTCATACCTAGGTAGTCACATGTCCACCCTAGACTTCTATAAGGCCCTGCATTCACCTGAGGCTTGGTTCTCTCAGGTGGGAATCTTTATAGGGTCACAAGCCTGGAATGAGGAAGAGGCCTGGATCCCTTCCAGCACAGGCCCAGGGACTGTGCAGACAAGGGTGCCATATCCCTAGAATTCCCATACAACCATGACTTGGTCTTCTATGCCACCCACCATGGCATTTTTTTCTAGAATTTTCCATGGCCTTTTACTGCTCTGGAAATCAAACCAAACAACCTACCACAGTCTCCAGGCACTTCATGGGCTGGGCCAAGCCTAACTCATTGTGCCATCTCCCTTTGCCCTTGCATTTTGTCTGTCCCCCTGCCAGGACACTCAGTGGGCATCAGTCACCTCCTTTGATTTCTCAAACACATGTGAGGTCCGTGGCCATTTGAAAAATGGCCACAAAATTCTCCTGACATTTCCCTAAGAGGTGGTATCCACGCCTTTCTCCTCAAACCTGGACAGGCTTTGGCCAACAGAGGATGGCAGAGTGACACTGTGTAACTTCTGAGCTTGACCATAAAGGCAACATTGTGTTTGCTAGAAAACTCACATTGACCCTGAACTGACATCAAAAAGGCAGCCATGCTGGCAGGAAGCCCAGATCCCCAAAGAAAACATGCAACTGCTCCAGGTAGCAGCCCATCAGAGCCCAGCACCTGAGCTGTCCCAGCTCCTCCAGGTGGAGGACCAGCAGAGGCTAGCACCTGAGTCAACCCAGCTGCTCCAGGTGGTAACCTAGCAGAGCTCAGCGCCTGAGCTGACCTAAGTGTTGATAATATGCATAAAGAAGCCTCCAGATGTACCATCCTCAGCTCTTCACTCCTCCCAGGGCATTGAGTGGTTCTAGCTGCGGCCCTAATGTCATGGTACCAACACCCATCTCTCCCCAGTGCATCTGCCAAATTCCTGACCCACCGACTCACTGTTTTCCTATCTTCAAGGTCCTGAGTCAGATCTGGCCTTCAGGCTGCTTGAAGACTTCTCCCCAGAAAACCCCTGTCCATGTACTCCATGTCCAAACCTTGACAGCTTTTCCCAAGCCCAAGAGGACACAAAAACACCACCCCCTTGCCTTGGAAAAAAAGAATCATGCTTCTTCCCAGCTCTGCTCTCTCTGTGTTCCAGGAAAGCCCCTCCCTCTGGAATTCAGTTTCTTCATATGTAGTTGAGGGGCCTGAGTTTGGTCAGCTGGCTCTGCTTAGGTCTCTGGGCCCCATAGCAGCTTGAGAAGTCAGTTTTCAGCCTTCTCACAGGTCACCTGGGTGATCAGGCTTAACCCCACCATGGGAAGCTTTCCAGCAGCAAATGAAAGAGGAATGAGCTGAGAGTGTATCTTTTCCCCCATGGTTCTCAAACAAATCCTGCAAGGCCCCATGTGCAGCATCCTCAGGCTCACCAGGCCTGGAATAAGATGCTACATGGCTCCATGGTTCTGTCTTGTTGGACCTCCTACTACAGCATGCTGGGCTGTTAGGACTGAAGCCCTCAAAGGGCTGTGCACAAGGCCCATGCCACTGGATTATCTTGATCCAAGGCTTCTTGATCCCTTCTGGTGCCCATGTGACATGCAAATCCTGGGCCAATGGAAGGAATGTGCTGCTTCTATGGAGCCAGGATCCTGGCTGCCCCATCACTGGCCTGCCCATGGGCTAGGTAGATCCTCAGTGGTTACTTCTAACTCCACACTCCCAACCAACCCAGATGCAGAACCATCCCATTCTGCACTCCAGGGTCTTTGTACCCCTTGCTGTAGCAGGGAAGCATCACTGTGCCCTCCTGAGAAGATCCAAGAAGGTGGCCCACGGGATGGTCATTCTGGAAAGCCCTGGGAAAGCAAGGCCTCTGACATACACCAGGAGTGGGGTGCTGGTCCATCACACCCTTCTCATCCCCCTGCAGATCTGGCCATTCTCCATGGAAGAGAATAGAGCCCAGAGAATTTCATGAACAGAATGACCCAAGCTATGCCAATCAGGAGAGGTAAGTGGTCAGGGTCAGAATGGGGTACATGAATAGTCCTGAAGCCCACTGTCCCACAAAACATCTCCAAGGGGAGGGACCAGGTTCACAGCACCCAGCAGGGCAGGAATAGATAAAAAAGAGCTCTAAGAAAGAAGGGGCAGAGCCTGGGTTGACATTTGTGAGCACTCAGCAGGCACCAAACCCTACCAGTGCCTGCTCTCACAATCGGTTTTGGGCCAAGCCCACTTACCATATACGGGTGTGTGTGTGTGTGTATGTGTGTGTATGTGTGTGTAACTATCTCTTAGCCCACAGTGAAGGCAAGATCAGGGTGCCAAACACAACACTTCAGCTCCCCTCCCCCATAGTGCTCACTTGCCTTGACCCCTGAATTGGGGGTCTGAGCTCCACAAAACATCCTGCAAATTAGCAAACCTTCCTGCAAGCAGCCTATCAGAGCACTGGCCCCTCCTCACCAGCACAGGCCCCAGCAACAATCCAGCTGGCTCAGAGCATTGCTACAGCCAGAATGGTACTCCCTTGAATATGATTCTGCAGAACATGTATGGATTTGAGAAAAGGCTGCCAGGAAACACCACATATCAACGGTGATTCCTCAGACACCCTGCAGGTCAAAATTTCCTAAAATGGGTATACATTACTTCATAATCAGAGACCCTAGACCCTAGACCCATAATGAGACCCTAGACCTCATCCTGGACCAATCTGGCCCAAGGTAGGCCTAATGGGATCCCAATCTAGACATAGGTCTCCAAAGGGATGAACCAAAACCACAAGCCCTGTTCCAACTCAGCCTGTGTGTCCACAGGTGCATTCACATGTGCAGAGCTCTCAGTGAGCCTGGCATATGGAAGAGGCGTGTCTGCTCATGTTGGGGGGCAAAGCATGTGTGTGCTGACACCCACCCTACCACCTGAGCATTACACAAGTGTGTGCCTCTGCAGGCACCACTGCTGCACCTGAGCTGAGCACCCAGTCTTGGGCTCCAGGCTCAGGCCAGGGCTCACCTGCAGGCGCAGGCATGTATGTGCACATATGAACGGACTGGATGTATAAGCTGCATGTGGCAATATGCACAGGTGCAGAGACACAGTGGGCACAACTCACAGGCTATCCCAAAGCTCAGTGTTCCCAGAGACCAGAGGCTCCTCTCCAAGGAGGTCACTGCCCAAAAGAAGCAGGAAAAGGCATAAGGAACAGAGGCCCCTCATCACTGTTGTGTACCCCATGTGTGGCCACCACAGCACAGGCAGGACATGGAGCACCCAGCCAGAGGCAGTGTGGAGCATTTACATGGCCTAAACACCATGACCCAACAGCCTCAAAGCTGGCTCAACTACCCCTTCTGAGCAGAGCTAAACAGGACCATCCCCCTCAGCTATTCCTAGGTCCAAGTACCACCCAAAGGAGCTCCTAGGAGCACTTCCATCAGGCCTCACCCATGTCTGCAGAGGGCTTCTCCCCTACCTCCTGGGCATACACCACGTGGCTCTCAACCTCAGTGACCTCTGTTCTCCCAGCTCTGCTGGTCTGAGGGAACATGAGACATGTTTTTCCTCCACAGAACTCACCCAGTCACATAGCAGGTGCAGGAGAAACCAAGGGAGCAGAGCAGGGAAGGGGAGAGGAGAGGAGCTAGGTGGCCACAGCAGCACACCCAGGACCTGGCTCCACCCTACACCAAGACTGAGCCTCCATCCTGGGAGATGGCTATCACCCAGTCCCAGAAACTGGAACTGGGCTGCAGAAAATCAGAGGCAGGGAAAGCCCACAAGTCAGCAAGCCTCCAATGTCACCTCAGTGGCCAGGTGGCCAGGAGAGAGAGGCAAGCAGCACACTCACCAAGACAGTTGATTCGGAAAATGTTGGCTGATGTCTGCTGGCACAGCTCCTGGAACTCATGACCGTAGACCTGGGCAGCTGGAAGAAGATAAAACTAGGGGGGACAGGCTGGTGGTGCTGCCTGCAAAACCAGCACCTCCAACCACTCTGGTGGCTCCCAAAGGACCTTGAATACACTGCTGCCCCATGCCCATCCCCTGCCTTCAATTTAAGCCTCTACAAGGTCAGGCAGAGGGTTGCGGTTGGACACTTGTCCCTGCCCTTCCACACTCAAGCTTCTTATAAGGAAGGGACACCACAGCACTGCACTCCCAACAATCCCGCCCTGCATACACACACGAAGAGACACAAGGACTTCTGCACCATAAAAACTAATGATCAGAGCAACATTACTGCTTGGTGAGAAGGTGAGGTGCCCACACACTCACCAGCCAACCAGCAGGGGTGAGTGAGACTCATCTGACCCCTGGGCAAAACATTGCCAGTGACAGAAGTACTGACACAAACGGTTGATGCATGTTCGATTTATTTCACTTAAAGAGTATGGTCTCTAGGTGCATCCATTTACTTATAAATGTCTCAAATTTATCCTTCTTTATGGCTGAATAGTACTTCATCGTATTAAAAAAACACAGCTTTTTTATCCATTCATCAGTTGACAGGCATTTGGGCTGTTTTCAATATTTACACATGTGTAAATATTTCATTGTTTCTCTGGTGTGAGAAAGTGAAAGTGCAAATAAGGACCAAAATGTATAATAGATATTGGGAAACAGGAAGAAAATGTTCAAATGGGAAGAGGAACAAGGGAAGGGGAGGGGGAGAGAAAGGAAGGAAAAAGAAAAAATACATAAAAGAAAGATAAAATGGAAACAAAGCTTTTGTAAATAAGACAGGGAAGAAGGGCAGAAGTAGCCTAGAGTAGGCTAGCACACAGCAAACTGCCACCTGCCGGGGTCTGGCACCTGATCTCTCACCAAGACACAGGCCCCAAGCCCAGCTCTCAAAGGCTGGCTGGACAGAGTCAGGGATGACACGGATTGCCTGGTGCGCTGGGGCTCCCTGGGGCTCTCGGGTTCACAGGCCTTCCAGCCCATGCCCCCAGGCCTCCAGGTCCAGCTGCCATACTCACAGTAAAGGATGCAAGGGTGGCCACCCAGGCTGTCTTCAGAAGGGGCCAGCTCAGCTCAACACCCTGACCTGGGAAATGGCATCTGGCCACCAGCACCCACTACTCCAAGGTGAGTAGTGAGTTCTGGGACCACTAAGATAACATCACCAAAGCCCAGCTCTCAGGATGACAGCAGTGACAACAAGGATGGAAGGACCACAAGCTGTGCCCATGGGGTGGAGATTCCAGTGGACACCACAGACAACACCTTCCAGCATGAGCCAGCAGACAACCTGCCTATTTATAGATGAAGAAGCTGAGGGCAGAAAGCAGGTCATCTGCCCAAGGTCATGCCACCTGCCAAAGGTCATGCACCTAGAAGAGTGAGGGCTGAGCTCTGAGCTTCTAAAGAAGCAAATGATCAGTCCAGTGGTGTAGGGCTGCCCCTGCCCTTGCCATGCAGGCTAAGGCCAGCTTGCACACCCACCAAGGTATAGGCGCCAAGGTCCACACTGTGCAGGTGCTGCCTATGTGATGGCTTTGCAAGGACTGGACTCAGAGCTGGAGAAGGAGCACCCAAAGCTGCCTTGAATAAACAGTCTCCTGGGAGGGGGCAGCGCCCATGTAGGCAAAGCACTTTTTCTCACAGCCACTCCTCAGCCACCTGCATGAGGCCCAATGCTGTAGGGTGCTAGCTAAATGCTGAGGGAACCCCAGGGAGCAGAGGGTGGGTACATGAGTCACCATAGCCACCCTACTGTGCCTCACTGAGAGCCCTCCAGGAAGCCTGACTGTGCTGTGGCAAACCTCTCCCTTGCACAACAGACTCACTGAGCACCCCAGCAAACCCTGGATGGTATTTGCAGGCAGTTATGTGGTACTTGTTATGATGAGAGTGAGCTGGATGGCAAAGCTCTGACAAACAGCCTCAACCAGAAGCAGGTGTGGGTCAGATGCAAAGCAAGATGAAGACACAAGCAATCACACAAGGACCGCAGGACCCAGCAATTTCATACTGAAGGGCAAGGAAATTATCTAGCAGCTCAACATTTCCCATTGAGACCCCTCCAATGTGTCCAAGAGCTATGCCTCTCTGTCTAGCTCTCCACATACGCCACCCTCACTTTGCCCCAGGCCAAAGTTCACACAGTGCCTCCTGCAAGGTCTCCTGGTGGTCAAGGTTAGCTCTGGGCCTCACAAATATGACTGACCTCTGAGGAGACAAGAGACTTCCTGTGAAAGGACAGAAAACCTGAGAGGCTGAGACAGGACCCACCTTCCACACGGTGAATCCCACAGCCACAGCCTGGGTCAGACTAGGTCCCACTGCACCCCTCATGACAAGCCCTTATGTGTACTCTCCACCCCCAATCCCACATGCTGCTTCCTTTTACAAATGTCTACTCCTACCTTGAGGAACTGCTAGGGGTCTCTTCCTCCAGAAGCCCCAGAAGCTATACCACAGGCCTCACTGCTCTGTGCTGGACCACTGCTGGGTCCCTGTACATCTCCTGTAGCTGCCACTGCACGGACACATGCAGGGAGCAAGCCAAAGCTGACCTGAGGGCAGCTGTAGAATCCCTGCAAGTGGGCAGAGCTGACATGGCCAATGGAGCTGACCAGCCTGCTGTACCCCTTACCAGAAAGGAGCTAGAGATGCACAGAGGAGAGCTACATGCCCTTCTGCCAACTGCAGGAATGTCAGGAAGGGAGAGCTATAACCAGAGAAAGGAGGGGCCAGAACACACCTGGCTCTCATCCCAGTGGCTGTGCCAGGCCCTGGCTAAAGGAATCAACTCTGCCCTCCTGGCCTCCAAGACAAGCCCATGGCTTTGTAGCATGGCAGAGAGTACCATTCAAGGAGGACACTGCTGTCACATCCCTCAGCCACATACCCACCCACTCACCCCTCAACCCAAATGGGATGCCTTCAGAGTCTGGGACATCTAACTCCCAATCCAGCTGACCATCCATACATTGGGTTCTGGACATGTTATCTGAGCTCTCACAGCCTCATTATTTTCACCTATAAAAGTGGGATAATGTCAGCTTTCCCACAAGATAAACACAGAGGGGAACGTAGACAACATGCAGACCCTAAGAAACTAAGGAGCTATTTACTCCAAGCACGTATCCTCTCAACCAACACCTATGCCCAGGTGATCCCATCTGCTTACACTGGAAGGGACACCCTTCCCCAGGCAATGGGGCAAGACCCCTGCCACCCCCTTCAGTCAATCTCTCTCCTTTGAGACCACAGCCAGGACAGCCTCTCCCAGCAAGCCTCGTATACTTACTTCCTCTCCCCTGAGCCACACAATGCTGCCCAGGATCCTGTACTGCCCAACTGGCAGGCAAATGCCTGGCAGTGACACTGCTACTCCTGTGCAGGGCATATCTTTCCTAGTGTACAGGCTCTTTGTGCAGCAGCTAGGTGCTCTAGAGGCATTGTTTCTCTCTGTCTGGGATGAAGCAACAGAAGCTCACAGGCCACATGGCTGGCCCCAATACCTAGTCCTGCTCAGAGGAGGGACAGGAAGCTGGGCTGCACTGAGGAAAGGGACAGACCTTCCCTGGGAAGGGAAGCTGGAAGGGCAGACCTTCCCCAGATGACTTAGTTATTTTGCTCAATGCTGAGACAAAATATCCAACACCCACAATTAAAGGAGAAAAGATTTATTCTAGCTCACAGTTTGTAGCAGTTTCAGTCCATAGTTAGCTGGCCCCAAGGCAGGGTGGCATGGCAGAGGGGCATCACAGAGGAGAAACAGAGCAGGCAGGAGAAAGCAAAGCAGCAAGTGGCAGCGCAAGCTTGCCTTCTTTCTGTCCCTTTATATTCCATCCAGGCTACAAGCCTACAGATTGGTGCCACCTACACCCAGGTGGGGCTCCCATTTCCACACTCTTAATCCCAGTATCATATCCTTAATACACATTTACACACCCTAAATTCAGACACTTGTGAAAGGCCTCACCTATGACCACATGAGGCTTTGGGGGAACATCTAGATACAAGCCATAAAACCAGGCAATGGGGGAGTACTCCCTGTCCCGAAGGGAGGACACAGGGATCAGAAGCACACATGCAGCAGGACACCAAGCTTGGGGTAGAGCCAGCTGCCTCCAGAAACCCAAGACTGAGCCACTCATGGGGCTGAGCTGAGAGGTCAGGGTCCTGCCTGGATGCTGCCCAGGAGCACACTGGCTTGTGAGGCTTCTCAGACTCTGCTCAGCAATCAGGATCCTGCAGGGCCCCTGTGGGCAAAAAGGCTGGAGGTTTCAGATCTCCCTTAGCATGCTCCTGGTGTGGCCTGGAAAGGCCACCTGAGGAGCAGCTTCCAAGTCCAACTATGGTCTCCTGAATTGGTCTCCTGATCCCCTCCAGGCAGCCTGCATAAGATTCTCCTCAAAAGGAAAATACAGGCAGCCTGGCAACAGCATCAGGTACTTCTGAATGCCCTGGAGTGCAGAGAAGTCCTAGACCATCAGGGAGAGTGGGGGTGGGGTGCTGCCAGCAGGTGCCTTGGGACTTTACCCATCCAGGAAAAAGGCAGGGGAAGTATAGATGTTTTAGATGAAGATGGAGGCAGTCCAGGCCCAGGCCCAGGAGTGAGGACAGTTTCAGGATCCCTTTCAGGACTGACTCCTTCCACCAAAATCTGAGGAAGCACCTGGAGGAGGCGCTGCCTCTTGGCTGACATAAGATGGAATACCACAGGGATCATTGGCTGCCACTACCTGGACAGGATGAATTGGGGTGCTGCTAGCTATCTCCCAAAATCCTCTGCTCTTCCTGTCCACTTAGCGGCATAGCTGCACACATTTCACAGCCTCCATGAAGCCAAGGGGGACCACATAGCCAACTTCTCCCCACAGATTTGGGATGTGAAGTGTGCAAATTCCCTCTAACGGGCTTAAAAGGAAGTGGCTACCCCATGACTGCCTCTCACTTCTTGTTCTGCCTGGGATGCCATGAGGTGTGACACAGCTTTGACCATACAGATGAAGAAAATGTCCTCAGGGAGTGCATAGCCACAGCTGAAGGAGCCTGGGACCCTGAAGGGCCCATGAAGCAGAGTTGCTCACAAGACCTGCAGCACAGCAGAGACTCATGGTCCATACACCCCAGGGCCTCTACTTCAGTAACCAGCCATTCTGAGCCCAATATACAAGCAAGGCAACATTCACTGAGAGCTGGAGACACAATACATGCCCCACTCAGGTACCCAAGGGTCAAGGGCACAGGAGAGAGGTAAGTACATTCTGGAACACATGAGTCCCCCTCACAGGCTCTTGTCCTCCCAGGTCACATAGCCACAAGTGATCACTTGCTGATGTTCATCAGTAACACAAAAAACACACAGGTCCTAACTGAGCCTCTGCAGTCACAGTGGATGTAGGGTTGTTCACCATGTAAGGGAATGAAGAAGAGACAGCCCAGGTAAGATAGCAGGTCACCAACAGTCAGCAAAGGAACAAGACCTGGTCCAGCAATTGACCACATGGGGTTGATTTTTACAGAGATACCTGCCAGGAACAGGAATTGAAAGATAAATAGTAAGTAGAAATGAAGACAAAATAAAAGTCCCAGTAGTCATAAAATAACAATGTGTAGCATTAACAATGTATCTGCCATAAAGCAGCTATAGGGTCCAGAATTACTCTCCTCTGTAAACTGCTAAAAACGGGATGAAATTTCAGAAACAATTGTCTGACCTGGCCCAACACTCAGTGCATATTATAATCCTGAAAGAATGAAAAAAAAAATGAGCTAAGTCCTAAGATCATACAGCTTTATGCTATAAGCAACTTCAGACTGCTGATCAAGGGGAAGAATAAATCCCAGCAGTCTCATGGGTTTAGGGTTCACACTGGAGCACAGCCAGGCACAGGTGCTGGGCAGCAGGTACTGGGGACTAGACAGGAGGCAAAAGCTGCAGAGATCTGCATAGCACCCTTGGGCTCCAACCAAATAGAGAAACCCATGTGGCCAAGGAAAGAACAACTCTGTAGAAATAATTCCCAATTGCCACCAATACTGGCAGAGTTCATGCAAGGCTCTCCACTGAGCACCAAAAACACTGAGCTCACCCTGAGTGAATGGAGAGGTCTCCCTGAACAGAGGTAGTCAGCAGTGATCAAAAAAGGGCCACCACACCTGAGAAGAGGAGCCAAGCTAGTGCTAAGGAAAAGGCTACCCTGGTGAGGCCCTGAAAGATTTAAAACAATCCTTAAAAAGATCAAAGTGACCTGTAAGTAACTTAACTGCCTGTTATGGCTTATATCTAAATGTCCCTCCAAAGCCTCATGTAGTCATTGGTGGGGCTTTTCAGAGGGGGCTGGATCTAGAGTGTGTGATGCTGAGATTAAGGATGTGATGCTGGGATTGATTCATGGTGCAATGCTAGGCTTAAGGGTGCCCCACCCTGGGTGTGAGTGCTACCTACCCTGGACAGAATATAAGGGACAGAAAGAAGGCTGCTATCATCACTTGCTGCTTCACTACTTTGCTGCTTGCTGCCTTGCTGTCTTCTGCTTGCCATGAACTGTTTCTCCTCTGCGATGACCCTCTGCCATGCTGTCCTGCCTTGCAGCCAGCCAACTATGAACTGAAACCTCTGCAAACTGTGAGCTACAATAAACATTTTCTCCTTTTGTCAGGTGTCAGGTATTTTGTCTCTGCAACAAGAAAAGTAACTAAAACATTGCCCTTAGACCAAAGTCTAATCCTCTTCTAAAGGAAAATAACTGAATCCACCACGAAAACAAACAAAGCTCACAATTAGCCAGGCAGTGTGATACACACCTACAGTCCTAGCACTCTGAAAGGCTGAAGCAGGAGAATCACAAGTTCAAGCTCAGTCTGGGCAATTTACCAACTTAATGAAACCCTGTCTCAAAACAGAAAAATAAAAGAGGGCTGGGAATGTAACTTACTGGGAAAGTCTTGGGTTCAAGCCCCAGTACCACCACCAAAATAATAATAATAATAATAATAATAATAATAATAATAATTCACAGTTGAAGATTATTAGACAAATGAATAAACAGGACATTGTAACTTATGATCATGAGAAAAATGAGCCAGCAGGAACAGGCCCAAAAGTGGCAGAGAGGAGATGGAGTAGTAGAGAAAAGCATCAAGTAGTGACTGTAAAGCTCTGATGTGCAGTTACAAACAACCTCAAGGGTGGAGAGAGAAATGCAAGGAGCAAACCAGGGAACAGACAGTGAGGAAATGATTAAAGATGGAAAAGAGTGCACTGAGAGTGAACATTCCACTGCCTAGGACAAGCAGTGTAGACACTGTAGAAGAAAGGGCCAGTGAACTTGAACACAAACAAGAAAAATCAAACAAATGAAACAGAAAAACGCTGAAAAAAGTGAAAAAAGCCCCAAGGGCCAGGGCCACATCAAGTAGTCTGGCATGCACGCGTGCGTGCATGTACACACACACACACACACACACACACAGGGTAGAAGAAGGAGGGAGGCACACGCAATCAATCAATCAATCAAAAAGAATTTCAGAAAATAATGACCCAAAGCACCCACATTTTACGAAACTATAAATTTCAAAAACCAAGAACTTCAACAAGTCCCAAGCAGTACATTAAAAACAAACAAACAAGCAAACAAACAATCCCAAGGCAGAGTAGAGTCAAACTGCAAAAAAACAGTCATTAGTTAGAAATCTCAAAAGGGACCAAAGGACAACTGCACATAACATACAGAAGAACAAAATACTACGAGGACTTCATTGAACGGCACCTTCAAAGAACTGAAAGAAAAACAAACTTTCAGGTAGAATTTTATACCCAATGGAAATGTATTTCAAAAACAGAGGCAGAATAAAGATTTACTTTCTACAAATAAAAGCTGAGAGAATCTGTTCCAACCAGATGTGCGCTACAAGAAATGTTAAAATGTTATTCAGGTCAAAAGTGCCAATAAAAGGAAATTTGGATCTAAATAAAGAACTGAAGAATACCAGAATGGAAAATCAGAAGGTGAATTTAAAAATACATTTACTTTTATTTTAAAAGACAATGGGTTAGGGCCGGTGAGATGGCTCAGCGGCGTAAGCGCCTGCCTTGCAAGCGCGAGGGCCCGAGTTCGACACCCGAAACCCACATAAGAAAAAAGGGGCCGGTGATATCGCTCAGTGGCACGGGTGCCTGTTGGCGCGCGAAGTCCTGAGGTCGACCCCCCGGTACCCACAAAAAAAAAAAAAAAAAAAAGACAATGGGTTATTAAAGCAAAATCAATAATCATGTGCTGTTAATAATAATCTGTTACCACATATAGCAGTGAATATGCAAAAATAATTACAAAGAGAAAACAAAACTAACTGCAGTAAGGTTTATACAATATATGTGGGATGGTTTTATATTATTTTAAAGTAGGCTGTGAAAAGTTAAAGATATATATACTGTATTATAAATTATGAAGCAAACCACTAAAAAAATAAACAGGAATAGCTAGCAAGCCAACAATGGAGGGAGAACAGACTACTGAATGACACTCAATAACTCCAAAATACAAAGGAAGAAAGAAAGAAAAAAGAAAATAAAGAAAGCAAATATCAAGATGCCAGATTTAAACAGAAACATAATGGCATATTTACACTGAAGATAAATGTTCTAAACGTGAGTTGGCCAATCCAGTAGCCAGTAGCCATTTGTGGCAATCTAAATGTAAACTGTAATTAACTGAAATTATAAATTTAGTTCCTCAGCTGCAACAGCCACATTTCTAGTGCTGTTTAGCCACATCTGGCAAGTGACTGCCATACTAAAGAATGCAGAGCATGGAACATTTCCACCATTGCCAAAGGGTCTATCAGACAGCACAATCCCAACTATTCCAACTGGAAAGCAGAGATCGTCCTATCAGATTAAAAGTAAGACTCTACTATACAGTGTATCTAAAAAGTTATTATATTTATATATAAACTTAGATATAGCCAATAAGTAAGAAGATTGGAAAAATGCAACATGTAAACCTAAGCCACATGAAAGCTGGAGTGACTGCACAATATCAGATAGAGTAGATAGAGTAGAACTCAAAAAACAAATACAACCAAAAATAATAGGACATTTTACAACAATAAATGGCCAACTGATTACAACAAAACTATTCTAAACCTACTATAATAGCTGAAAAATTTATACAGAGCACCAACTCTCAGAGTTAGAAAGAGAAGCCACAAATTCATAACCAGTCCGTTGCTGACATTCATCTCTCAGTAGCTAGCAGGACAAAGGGACAGAAAGTCAGTGAAGAGACAGAAGATCTAACACACTGCCAGTCAGCTCAGCCTGAATGACAGGATAAAATAGTTTCCAACAATGGCTGTGCACACATTTTTGTCAATGCATATGGAACATTCACTATCTCAACATATTTACGATAGATGATCCTATATAAAAGTCTCTGAACACAGCAGAATTAACTAGAATCAATAACACAAAGCTATCTGTGAGTATATATAATTACTTGAAATTAAACAGCACACATTTAAATAAGCATAAGTAGAACAAGAAATCACATGGGAAATCAGAAAATATTTTAACTGAATAAAATTAAAACACAATATATTTAAATTTGGATAGCAACGGGTAGAGGAAAATTTATGTTAAACACTTATATTAGAAAAGAACAGTCCCAAGTCAGTGATCTACCAAAAGCAAATTAAACCCAAAGTAAACAGAAGGAAGAAAATAAAGATGAGCAGAGTTAATATTAGAGAAAAATCAATGAAATAAAAATCTTATTCTTTGAAACAATCTATAAATTTACATCTGATTCATTCTAAGACAATAAACTTAAACCAGACTAATCAAGCTGTGGAGTGGATACAGAATAACAACACCAGAAATGAAAAAGGAGAACAACTGCAGATCCTACAGACAACTGCAGGTCCAACAGCCTGAATGACAGGATAAAGTAGTAAGGACCATGGATCAACTTCATGGCAATTAATCTGACAATTTAAATAAAATGGATGAGCTCCTTGAAAAATGCAAAAATGTAGTTTACTGGAGAAGAAGCAGATACCAGGGATAGGACTGTAACCTGAAAGAAAATGAACTTATACTTCAAAATCTTCCCAGAACAAAAACTCCAGGCCCAGAGGCTTTACCAGTAACTTCTGCCAAATAGTCACAGAAGGATAATACCAATTCTACACAAACTCAGAAAACAAGAGGAGGAAATACTTTCTAGTTCACGTCAAGAGGTACTTCACAGGTACAGTAATCAAGACAGCCTAGTACACAGTCTGAAAGAAAATATACAGATACAGATATCCAACAAGGCTTCAGATTAAATGAACTCACATAATATAACAACCAAATACAACACCAACAATGGACTTGAACAACACTGCATCAAAGAACATACACAAATGGCCAATAAGCACACAGCGAGATGCTCAACATCAGAAAAATGTAAATTAAATACATAATCAATAAGAAACCACTATTGCCATCTCTGCCACCACTGGGACCCAGGTAAAGGTGCTGGGCAGCCCCTCCCATCGCCATTGTCACCACCGCAACCCAGGTGAACTGCTCTGGAAGGCCCAGAGAACAGCCCCTCCACTTGCTGCTGCCACCACTGAGGTGAACCACTCAAAAAGGCCCAGACACCAGAGGAAATACCAGGGACACAGTAAGGTCCCAACTATGGCACACAGGATAGACAGGCGAGACCAGTGGTGTGAAAAGTCTGAAGCAACAATAACAGTACGAGCCAACAGGTGGTCAGTTAGGTGAACCAGCATTGCGCTTGGGGGCAAAGACACACAGAATAGAAGCAGATGGGCAGGGCCACCCTGTTCTCTCTCTGTTTTTTTGTTTTGTTTTGTTTTGTTTTGTTTTTATTTGATTTGATTTGTTTTTCTTTTTCTTTCTTTTTCTTTTCCTTTTCTCTTTTCTTTTTCATTTTCTTTTTTTGCTCTTTTCTAAACAGCTGGGGAGA
The DNA here is from genome assembly GCA_028451465.1 of Erethizon dorsatum. Classification (NCBI taxonomy): domain Eukaryota; kingdom Metazoa; phylum Chordata; class Mammalia; order Rodentia; family Erethizontidae; genus Erethizon; species Erethizon dorsatum. The sequence goes on along the minus strand of CM051828.1, from coordinate 67,657,605 downwards.
ACCCCAGCCACAGAAAACTAATCCCATCTCCCAAACCCAGAGACCAAGTTCAGACATTCCCTTGCTTACTCCCTCATTCTTTCTCTTCTGCTATCTCCTCTAATCTCCCAAAGTGTGAGTGATCATCCTTTGCCCTCCAGCCTTGCTTCTACTTTCTTTTCAGATATCTTTGTTTTATTCCCTATCCTTCTTAAATCTCCCCACCACAGGGTAAAACCACTCTACCAAGGGGAAATGCTTTGAATACAAGCTCCCAATTTACAATTGGTTCTCTTATATAATTGTAGATTTTGCTCCTATGGTTTAAAGTACAAAATTAATAGCTACCATAATTTGTCAGTTTCTAAACTGTGCTTGATGCTATTGTTATTGCTAATTATACTACATTAGCTAGGATGTCATATCTGTTGTAATCAATTGTTCTCCCTTGTGTAACAATACTGGGAAGCTCTGGGGTGATAACCTCACCACAGCCCAGCACCAAAGAACTAGGAACTGAACCAAACAGATACCAATATCTCACTCTTAATTAAGTGGGAAAGTAGGATCTTGGAACAGACAAGCCAAGAATCTCCTACAGGCAGAAGACATCCCTAAGGAACAGACTTTTCCTAGAGAGGACTTGATACTAGTGATATAGCTACCTACTACAAAAACTTGTAAGAGTCAACACAGAAAAAAAAAAAATAAAAACTTTTGAAACAGAAAATGACAAGACACAGAAGCAAAATGCAACCTCAGACCTCCAGCCCACCAGAACAAGTCCAGGAGACAATGAGATAGAGGAAAACGGAATACACACACCTGACATTTCCGAAATGATAGCAACTGAAGCAAAGAAACAAATCCATGAGGCTTAGATGAAATTGGATCCAAAATAATCTCTCAGGTAAAAAAAGAAATGTCAACATTTATAAGGAATTGCTCTGCAAATCTAGAATAGAGATAGATAAAAACATAGATGATGACAGGAAGAGAATGGAAACCATGAATGATCAATATAGGAAAGAAATAGAATGCATGAAATTGATTCAAACAGATATCCAGGAAATTAAAAATTCCACTGAAAGCTGGCAAAATTGCTTGAATGAAACTGAAGACAGACTTGCAGACCTTGAGGACAGGATTGCAGCTAGTGATTGTGAAAGGAAAGACCTCTTAAAAATAACAAGAGATCAAGAAATAACAATTCAACAGCTGCAAGGTGATACAAAGAAAAACAATATAAGACTGATAGGTGTCAATGAAAAAGCAAAAGTCAACACAAATGACATAAAAAGATTATTTGCAGAAATAATAGCAGAAAATTTCCCAAACATGAGAGCAGAATCTGACATACAGATAAGTGAGGCATATAGAACTCCAATTAGCCATGACCAAAATAAATGTACCCCCAGGCATATAACAATCAAGATGCGAGAAATTCAGCATAATAACAGAATATTAAAAGCTGTTAGAAAAAAATAATAAAAAATAAAAGCTGTTAGAGAAAAGAAACAGATCACCTATAAAGGAAAGCCCATCAGAATCACGGCAGACTTCTCAACACAAACCTTCAAATCAAGAAGAGCTTGGAGTAAAGTATTTCAAGTCCTGAAAGAAAACAACTTCCAACACAGATTGATGTACCCTGCAAAACTATCTTTCAAAATTAATGGAGAAATAAGATACTTCCATGACAAAGAACATGAAGAAATTCATGCCCACCAAACCAAGCCTACAAAGAGTACTGAAAGATATTCTAGACAGAGATAAAAATGACAATTCCAAGAACAACAATAGCAAGAAACCACCAGGCAGGGCAAGCAATTAAACAGAGGGAAAAAGCAGGGAACCAACAGCAGAAAAATAACATGACAAAGATAAGCCAATACATATCAGTTATAACCATAAATGTAAATGGCATCAATTCATGAATCAAAAGAAACAGATTCGCAGAATGGGTCAAGAAACAAGATCCAACAATATGCTGTATACAAGAAACACATTTAACTCAAAAAGAAATTCACAGACTGAAAGTCAAAGGATGGAAAACAATACTCCATGCAACAGAAACCCAGAAAAAACAGGGGTAGCTATTCTGTTTGCAGACAATGTGAACTTCAAACCAAGAATGATAAAAAGGGATAAAGAAGGTCACTACCTACTTGTTAGGGGAAAACTCTGAGAGGAAGAGATAACAATCATAAATATGTATGCACCAAATACGGGAGCACCCAACTATACAAGACAACTATTAATACACATGAAAAATCAAATGAGCAATAACACAATTGTTATGGGGAGACTTAATACACTATTGTCACAAAGAGATAGATCAACTAGACAAAAAATCAGCAAAGAAACATCAAACCTGAACCAAACCTGTGAACAAATGGACTTAGACATTTACAGAGTGTTCCACCCAATAACATCGTAATACACATTCTTCCCAGCTGCACACAGGATGTTCTCTAAAACAGACCATACACTAGCCCATAAAACATGCTTAAGTAAATGCAAAGGAATTGAAATTATCCCATGCATATTATCTAACCATAGTGCAGTGAAATTGGAAATTAATGACAATGGAAACTGCAAAAATTCCATAAACACATGGAAATTAAATAACACCCTCCTGAACAACCAATGGGTCACAGATGAAATTAAAGAAGAAATTAAACAATATCTACAATTAAACAAAAATGCAAATACAACTTACCGGAACCTGTGGGATGCAATGAAAGAAGTCCTAAGAGGGAAATTTATACCGGTGAATTCTCACATCAGGAAAATAGAATGAGCACAAATAAACAACCTAATGCTGCACCTCAAGCTTCTAGAAAAAGATGAGCAACTCAAGCCCAAAACCTATACAAGGGAGGAAATTATAAAGATCAGAGCAGAAATTAATGCAATGGAGACTAAGAAAACAACACAAAGAATTAATGAATAGAAGAGTTGGTTCTTTGAAACAATAGATAAAATTGATAAACCCCTAGTCAATCTTATCAAAAAAAGGAAAGAAAAAACTCAAATTCATGCAATAAGGAATGAAAAGGGTGAAATCACTACAGATCCTGTGGAAATTCAGAAGATCATCAATACCTACTTCAAAAATCTTTACTTGCATAGGAGGGAAAACACAGAAGAAATGGACAGATTCCTAGAAACGTATGAATTACCAAAGCTGAATCAAGAAGATATAAAAGTTCTGAATAACCCAATATTAGTTAATGAAATTGAAAACATAATTAAGATCTTACCAACAAAGAAAAGCCAGGTCCTGATGAATTCATGGCTGAATTCTACAAGAAATTTAGAGAAGATTTAACACCAATACTCTTCATACTCTTTAATGAAATTGAAAGGGAAGCAATTCTCCCTAACTCGTTCCTGGAGACAAGCATTACCCTCATACCAAAACCAGAGAAAGACCCAACCAAAACAAGAGAACTACAAGCCAATCTCCCTAATGAACATAGATGCAAAAATCCTCAGTAAAATACTAGCAAACAGAATGCAGCAAATCGTCAAGAAGATTATACACCATGACCAAGTGGTATTCATCCCAGGAATGCAGGGATTGTTCAACACATGCAAATCAATAAACGTATGACACCATATCAACAGAGCCAAGGACAAAACTCACATGGTCATCTCAATAGATGCAGAAAAACCTTTTGATAAAGTCCAACACTTATTCATGATAAAAAAAAAACCCTATGGAAAATTGGAATAGATGGTCTTTACCTCAATCTGATAAAAGCCATCTATGACAAACCAACAACCAACATCATACTAAATGGACAAAAATGCAAAGTTTTCACTCTTAAATCAGGAACAAGATAAGGATGTCCACTATCACTTCTATTCAATATAGTTCTAGAAACATTAGCCAGAGACAAGAGAGAGAAATAAAAGGAACAAGGATAGGAAAGGAAGAAGTTAAATTATCATTATTTGCTGATGACATGATACTGTACATAGAAGACCCCAAAAACTCCACCAAAAGACTTCTAGATTTAATAAGCAAATTCAGTAGCGTAGCTGGATACAAAGTCAACACTCAAAAATCAATAGCATTCCTGTACACAAACAACAAACTCACTGAGAGAGAAATTAGGAAAACAACACCCTTCAAAATAGCATCCAAAAAAATGAAATACTTAGGAATCAATCTAATGAAGGAAGTGAAAGATCTATATATTGAAAATTGCAGTACTCTGAAAAAAGAGATCGAAGAGAATATCAGAAAATGGAAAGATATCCCTTGCTCATGGATAGGAAGAACCAACATTGTGAAAATGGCCCGACCCCCAAAACTGTTATACAGATTTAATGCAATCCCAATCAAAATACCATTGGCATACCTCACAGATATAGAGAAAACATTCCTAAAATTCATTTGGAACCAGAAGAGACCTAGAATAGTAAAAGCAATCCTGGGCAACAAGGGCAAGGCAAGAGGCATCACAATCCCTGACTTGAATTATACTACAAAGCTACTGTGATAAAATGAGCACATTACTGGCAAAAAAAAAAAAAAAAAGACCCGAGGATCAGTGGAACAGATTGGATGATGCAGACACAACTACAAACATACTCACCCACCTTATCTTGAACAAAGGTGCCAATCATATTCACTGGAAGATAGCCTCTTTAATAAATGTTGCTGGAAAAACTGGTTTCCACATGCCAAAGACTAAAACTAGACCCATTTCTATCACCATGCACTCAAGTCAAAATGGATCGAAGACCTAAATATTAAAACAGACAAATTAAATCTACTGGAAGAGAAAGTAAGTAGAAATCTTGAAAACATAGGAATAGGCAGAGAGTTCATGAACAAAAACCAAAGTGCACAGCAAGTACTTCAAAGAATCAACAAATGGGATCTCACCTTATTAAAAAGTTTTTGCACATCAAAAGAAATAACCTGGGCCGGTGAGATGGCTCAGTGGCGTAAGCGCCTGCCTTGCAAGCGCGAGGGCCCGAGTTCGACTCCCGGATCCCACATACGGAAAAGGGGCCGGTGATATCGCTCAGTGGCACGGGTGCCTGTTGGCGCGCGAGGTCCTGAGGTCGACCCCCCGGTACCCACAAAAAAAAAAAAAAAAAAAAGAAATAACCAACAGAGTGAAAAGAAAACCCACAGAATAGGAAAAAGTTTTAGCCAACTGTCCCTCAGACACAGGACTTATATCTAGAACATACAAAGAATTGAAAAAAATCAGACCTCCTATATTCAAAGACCCAATCCAAAAATGGGCATCTGGGATGAATACACACTTCTCAGACAAAGAAATATGAATGGCAAATAAATATATGAAAAAATGTTCAACATCACTGGTCATTCGAGAAATGCAAATTAAAACAACACTGAGATCCCACCTCACCCCAGAAAGAATGGCTATTATCAAGAAATCAACCAATAACAAATGCTGGCAGGGCCGTGGGGAAAAATGAACCCTTCTCCACTGTTGGTGGGAGTGTAGACTGGTGGAACCACTGTGGAAATCAGCGTGGAGAGTCCTCAAAAAACTAGGATTAGAGGTCCCATTCAACCCAGCTATTCCTCTTCTGGGTATTTTTCCAAAAGAATTAAAATCATCATACCACGGCGATATATGTGCACCCATGTTTATAGCAACACAATTTGTAATAGCTAAATCTTGGAAACAACACGTGCCCATCAACCGAGGAATGGATAAAAAATATGTGATATTTTTATACAATGGAGTACTACTCAGCTATAAAGAAGGACACACTCAAGGCTTTCATAGGTAAATAAATGCAACTCAAGACCATACTCGTAAGTGAAATAAATCAGGCTTGCATGTGTAAACATCGTATTGTCTCTCTAGTGTAAGAAACTGAAAAAGTAAATAAGATAAAGAATATACAATAGATATTTTGAAAGGGAAAGAAACTGCTCAAAAGGAAAGAAAAACTGGGATGGGGGAAAGGAGAAAAGAAGGAAGGGAAAAGAAAAAAAAAATATATATATATACACAAGATAGTTAAGATAATTATACTACTAATTTCTATTAGTTCATTGAAAGAACAGTCTGTGCTTATATCATTTGATCAATTTTGCATACTTACATCTTGTAATCCAAGCAGCTACTTTGAAGATAACAATATGCAATATATTAATCATTGTTAATTTCCTATTATCTTGTTTTGAAATTCTGTATCATTGTTTTTATTGTTTTTCTCTCTTTAAAATAATAAAAAAAAAATAAGACACCACTACACAGCACCTACAGCATAGCTAAATTTACAATATTTGACAATGTCAAGTGTAGACAAGAACTAAGAGAACATGAGCTCTGTCCCACTGTTCAGGGAAATTTAAAATGGTACAACCAATATAGAAAACAGCTTGACATTTCTTAAAAAGTCACACTAAACATATACCAGCAATTTAATTCCTAGGTATTTATTACCCCACAAAAAAAGTGAAATTGCCCATTTAAAGATTTTACACAAATGCTCATAGCATTTGTTGAAGCAGGCATCAACATGAGGATGGAAACACAAGCTGTGACAAACCCACAAGTACCCGCCACTGACATTTCCTCATTTATTGACCTACCTGTTTAACAACTGTTCAGATTCACAAGTGAGGCATGCTGTTCAGACTTACAACCTGCCGTTCAGACTTACTACGCAAGAATGTGAGAGGCAGTGCAGCCTTATGGTAGCTTCTTCTACAGTACAGTAGAAGTAATTTTTGCAGTACAGTAATTTTTGCTGACAGAACTGTAGTTTTATGTTTTGTTATACAATACAGTATAGCATGTACGAGTTATGCAAATAAAAGCAAAATCATCAAGAGTTTCCATTGTCCATTTTTTTGTTCTGAATATTATACATACTATATACAAGTCCTCATTTAGTGACAAATTCATTTAATGACCTCGTCACAGGAATGGATCTTAATCATTAAACGAGGTATGTCTGTACTGCCACACATACACTCTGGGCCCAGAACCAAGTCAGATGTAAGAATACATGCTGTATGATTCAGGAGAGTAAAACTGCAGAGATCAAACACACAATGGCAAAGGAGATTAGTGGAGATTACAGGAGGAAGTGGCTGATCAGGGAAGGACAAAAGAACCATCTAAGGCCAGCAAAATGGTCTTTCCCTTCACTGGGGTTGGAGTTATATGGATCTGATGTTGGGCAAATCTCACTGAACTGATGAGAACATTTATGGATGCTATGTACTGTGTACCAAACTTCAATGAAACAAGGGTGGCAATGGGTGGGTCACAAGCACACATGCAGTACTGTGTTCTGCTCCCAGCCCAGTGTTCACCTCCACCTCCCACCACCACCCTGCCTGGCTTCCTGGTGCTCAAGTCCCCAGCCCATGACCCTCCTTGGCCTCCAGCCCGAGGCCAAGTATGAAGGAGAGCCTTCCAAAAGAGCTCTGCCCTCTGTTTCACACTCCTCCTATAGAGTGGGTGCCTTCCAGACCACCCTGACCTCTGAGTGTCTAGACTGGGATTCAGCACACCCATACTGTCCAGAAGTGATGGTTAAGCAACAGTATAAACTCTCAATGGAGGGAAGCCACAGCAAACACTGCCCTGCTACCAGGCAGGCCACAAGCTAGCCATCTGGTCCCCAAGGCACCACAACCCTGACAAGCCCCACCACTGTGCTTTTTCATTCCACCCCGTCAGGGCAATTGGTCAACAGTGCAGAGCATTGTAGAAACAGTCCATAAAGTACACAGGAGCCATGGCAGAGAAGAGGAGATTTGCTTCAGGCCTACTGTGCATGTGTGGGCATCGGTGCAGTGCATTTCATGTTCCATAATAACCACGGCAGCCTCGGGGGGAGGTGCACACCTATTTTGTAAATGAGAAGGCCAAATTCCAAGAGTTACAGACCAGATACAAAAGCACATGGTGTAGGTGCCATTTATAGAAATGGCCAGGCCAGTGAGATAGCTCAGCGGCATAAGAGCCTGCCTGGCAAGCGCGAGGTCCTGAGTTCGACTCCTGGTACCCACATACAAAAAAAGGGCCAGTGATATCGCTCAGCGGCACGGACGCCTGCTGGCGCGCGAGGTCCTGAGTTCGACCCCTGGTATCCACAAAAAAAAAGAAATGGCCAGGACAGGCAAACCCAGAAGCAGAAAGACCACTGGTCACTGGAGCTGGAGGCAGAGAAAGAAGGGTGAGTGTTAAAGGACATGGGTTGCCTTTGAGGTGATGAAGATGTTCTGGGGCTAGATGATGGTGACAGACACAAAACAAGAATGTACTGGAAACTACCTAATTGCACAGTGTAAAAAGGCTGAAGTGGTGAGTTTTGATATGTGAATATTATCTTAATAAAGACTTAAATTAAATTAAATTAAATTAAATTAAATTAAATTAAATTAAAAGGTTATGTCACTCCCTAAAGGCCCAGCACTGGGAAAGAGAGGGGTAGGCCTGGTGGCTTCTCTCTGTGCCAACTGAGTAAGCCAAGCCTCCTCAACCTTGGCCTTTCCATGACACAAGCAAGAGCCCTATATTAGCCACTTTCCCATCACTGGGACAAAATACCCAACACCCACAATTTAAAGGACAGGTTTATTTTGGCTCATGGTTTCAGTCCACGGTCAGCTGGCTCCAAGGCAGGAACAGGATGGCAGAGGGGCATGGCAGAGCAAAAGGTGTTCAACTCATGGTGACCAGAAAGCAGAGACAGAAGGAAGGAGCCAGGGACAAGAAGACACCCTTCTAGGTCACACCCCCAGTGACCCACCTCCAAACAGGCCTATGTCCTAAAAGCACATGCAGCTACTGAACTCATCAATGGATGAATCCACTGATGAGTATAGCTCTGTCATAATCCAATAATCTTCCAAATATATGAGACTTTTGGGGGACATTTTAGATCCAAACCATAACAGACCCCATTGTCTGAACTTCAAGTGGCCTTCTTAGCCCTTTGCCTCAGAGATCCCAAGGCCCCATGATAACTCCCAGCACACAGGCAGGGCCCATGAGCTTCCAGGGCACGATGTCCTACCAAGGACATCACAGATAACAACAGCCCAGATGACTCCCCAGGGTAAGGAAGAACACACTATGAGGCAGGTGCTGGCATCAGAGAAAGGGATAGAGCACATGCCCACTAGTGGTCCATCAGTGTTGGCTTCACTTGTGTCTCAAATTCTTTGCATGTTTTCCTCAGCCTGTCTCAAAGCACTATCAAGGGCCACCCTCTGGCCACTGGGGCTTGAGCACCTGCTCAGAACCTCTTATAGGCACTGCTAGCTTTGCCACATCCTGTGGCAGAGGACAAGTTGGTCCTCACTGCACACATGACTGGACATGGGAGCAGATCTCATGGATGTCCCAAGGATAGCATCAGTCAACCAATTACAACCCTGAGCTCTAGGGCCTGGTCCAATCCAAGGGATGACATGTCTGGGCAGCTTCCACAACACAACAGAGCCTTCATCCCTCTGTAGCTGGGATCTCATGCAGGGATCACAGCTCCTTCCTCAGCCAGTTCATCTCCCACTTCTACAGCCCAGGGACTGCCCACACCTGCTCCCCACAGCTTCCTGCAGCTGCCTGGGTCCCCATACTCACTCACAGGACATCAGGCTTGCATTGACCTCCTGAACACACCATGCTTTCTATGGAAAGGGCTTTGCCTGAGCCTTGGAGTGCTCCAGGAAAAGCCCATTGTGACTCTGGGCAAACCCTTCCTCCCAGCTCCCAACCTGCCCACCCCACTTTGCAGGGCTGAATCTGATGGGTCTGATATCTCTGCTGGATATGAAAAACAGTCACAGAGCCAAGTGTGGTGGCGCATTCCTGTAATCCCAGCTACATGGGAGGCTAAGGCAGGAGGATAGCCTGAGCCCAGGAATTTCTGGCCAGCCTGGGCAGCACAGTGAGTGACATATTATTTCTTTAAAAAAAATAAATAAAAACAGACACAGAGAATACATCTGGCACCAATGATCTGAAACCAGGTCATGAAACCAACTTAACAAGTCACAACAGTTTTTATGCATTGGGTAGGATAGGATAGGGATGGGATGGGATGGGATGGGATGGGATGGGATGGGATGGGATGGGATGGGATGGGATGGGATGGGGTGGGGTGGGGTGAGGTGGGAAGGGATGGGGTGGGTTAGGACAGGATAGGACAGGACAAGACAGAAAAATATCAGCACATAGCATTCACACCTTTGACACACTTGTACCTCAGCTATGTGCCAACACTGGACTACAGCTGCAGATGTACTACTTACCAGGTTCATGGTCCAGCAGAGTGACTGGATGACCATGAAAACTATGCTCATTTGCATACTCAGCTCGGATCTGGGATGTGGTTAGGGAGAGGGTCCAGACAAGAGCTGAGCAGGAAGTCAACTGACTTTTGAAATGCTCTTAAGACTTTAAAAATGTTTGCAAATCACAAACAAATAGATGGATAAGTGAATGAGGGAGTAGAGCAGAGGATGAATGAAAAAGAATATCCCAGATGGTAACAGTGGTAGTAATAAAGAGGAGAACAAGAAGGTAGAACAGGAGAGGTCACTGTGGAAGAAGACACAGGTGGTGTAGCCAGGCAGGGCCACCTTCTGGCTGGGAGAGCAGCAGCCTGGCAGATGAGTTGGCCCAGGAACTCACCTGTGGATGGCTCCATACTGAAGCCCTCAAGGGACAGGGCCTGGCAGGAGAAGGTCTTGGCCACTGTCTGCTCCATGGGCCTAAGGGCCAGAGCCTGTGGCTTGCAGAAAGAAGCCTGGGCCAGAGCCAGAAGCTGCCTTCTGGAGGTCATCCAGCTTTCACTGCACAACAGCACATAGGTCCCACCACTTGTGCTTCAAGTAAACACTGTCACAGTGACAGTAACCCAGTACATTCACAGCCTGTAGGATGTGGCTCCACACACAGTACCTGCAGATGGGCTCAGTCCTCAGCAGTCCTGTGCCAAAGAGCAACTGGTGGTGCTTGCTGACCTTGGACACTAGCACTTCAGTCTCCTGCAGGCAGAAGTTGGGCTTTTTCTTCTTGACTTGGGTAGCAATGGATCCTGCCACCCGGATGTGAGCCCCAGCAGCCAAGTCCTTCCTGGGGCTGGTGGCAGGCGGTGAGATGGGCTCCACCATGTGGCTACCTTCAGGGATGGCCCCTGGCCCTGGAAAGGTACCAAAAGGCCAGTGTTTAAGGCCTTGGGCCTGGTAGAAGTGGCAGCTGCAAGAGAGCTCCTGGGAGCTCTCCTGGGATACCTTACCTCCTCTGTGGCTTTTGATTCAGGACGCAGTTATCTGCTCCTGGCTTCCACCCATCACCACTGGGTGTCCAAAAACTTGGCACCCAGATCCCCTAGCTCTGCCTTGCTCAGAGCCATCAGCAAAACACTTAACTTTTGAGCCGCAGCACCCCATTTTCATGGACATACCCTAGGACAGTGATGGCGAACCTTTTAGAGACCGAGTGCCCAAACTGCAACCCAAAACCCACTTATTTACTGCAAAGTGCCAACAATGCAATTAAACCTGAATACAGAGGTTTTAGTTTAGAAAAAACAACTGTTATTTATGCTTGGCTGCTGGGACAAGTTGGCTTGTATGCCGAGAGAAAGGTCTCTGTGTGCCTGTTACGGCACATGTGCCAAAGGTTCACAACCACTGTCCTAGGACATCCTTCAACTGAGAAAAGCTCTCACCTAGTGATGTACCAGAATACTTTTTATACCTATCTGCCTGCCAAATGCATAACATCATAAGTCAGGTGGGTACAGGCCATGGCTGTTGCTCCCACGCTCAACAGGAAGGCAGGCAGCTGGAGAAGCAGCCTGATCCGCAGCATGGTCCCCTCCTCTCCATGGCCTTCCTACCCCAGCACACAGCAGCTCCAGGTGGAGCCAAAAAATAGTGCCACAGTCTCTCTGTCTGGTCTCTCCCCACATGTAAGGTTTGCCACAACCAAACTTTGAGTCCCCCAACACTGGAAGGTACCCTGAGGGAAGCAGCAATATCTATAAACCTCAGGAATGAGAAGCATTCAAAAGCAATAGGAGCAAAAGGAGCCCTGTCCTCCTTTTAGGGCAGTATCCCTAGAAGCATCCAAAGGGGCCACTCTAGCAGGAAGGAACCCACCCAGGCCAGCTCTGCAGAAGTCACCCCAGCTGTGCCTCTCGATCACACTCCAAGGAGCCCACTCCCCTCACCAGCGACTCCACAGGGACAATCCAGACTCTAGGGGTAAGGGGCCACACCAGCAGGTCCAGACCTCTGGCATGAGCACCACTCACTTGGTGCTAATGGCTGGGCCTTGTTCGCTGAGCCTCCAGGGCCCTGACAGCCCTAGCTATTATGTGGCCTCCTTGTGCAGGCTGGCAATGGCATCCACTGTCTGGGAAGGAGGGTGAGACCAGCTGCAGCCCTCAGCCCAGCTTCATTTCCTACAGCTAACACTGCCCAGGCACCCAGAGCCCTGCCTGTTGTGCTCTCCCTCCTCTTCAACCAGCATTTCTGGTGGCCTTCCCAGGACCCCCCAGACCCAGCATCTGAGTGAAAATATCTCGCTTCCTGGCCTCTGGCTCTCTGGATGTGACCACTGACCCTAGATCAACTTCCCCATTCTTCCCCCACAGGCCTCCTGGGGGTTGCTCTCTAGTGATGGGCAGGGGAAATGGTGGATTCCATACTCAGTCCAACATCTAGTGCTCTCTACAGATGGCAAGGACAATTATTTCCATCTTGATGGCACAAATGGCTCGAGGTGCTGCTGATGGAGCCAGCCCCCATGCAAGGGTGCTATGGGCAGAGAAGCGTCACTCATGCCCACCTCCTCCAAGAAGTGCCCTGAATGTCATGCCTCCCTAATGCCCCCTTTTGCTAAATGTCAGCACCAAGTTCAGAACTTCAGGTGTTCTGGGTTTTTCTCTGAACTAAAGTTCTTCTGAGAGGTGGCCCCAAGCTAGGACAAATCTCCTTGACTGGGGCCTTCCAGAACAGCCCACAGAAGTAGTCTTGGACTGAGACAAAGAAAGCACAAAACTGGAACATAAGGCTTTAGTATCATATATGACAAATGAAATTGCCACAATACTATAGCATGGGATTACACTATGTATTCTATGAAAATACTGTCCCACGGCTTGCAGGAGGTAAAATGCAAACAGCACTCCCAAATGGGCTGAGGGCTTACTCTGCTCTGGCTCCCAGCAGGCCCTGAGCACAGATCCAGTTGGCCCCATGGAGAATGCTTCTTAATTTTCTCTAATAATTTTCATTAATACAAAAGACATTCCTGGACACATTCACTGACATTTGTGGATCCTCAGGTATGCCTTATAAAAGTATTTACCATGTCTGACATCAAGGTATCCCTTCCAGTCCATAAGCCCCCAGAGTCAATGGGCAGTGGTACAAGCTGGGCAGAAGCCACCAAATTCTCACTTGGTCCTGCTGTTCAGGCCTCATTCCCTGAACCTCCAGGTTCCCATCAAATGGCCAAAGGCCTATATGCCTGTCTGTGACCTGCTCTACTAGAGGCCACTCTATATGAGGTACACAGGGTTTCTAAGAAACCATGTCTCAGCAGATGATGAATGATGTGCCTGGCTTAGGAGCTCTTTCTGACCTCATCGATAGCTCCATAAAATTCCCAAGAGGACACAGCCACCCTGGCCCAACTCCATGCTGGGCTCTAGATTGCAGCAGCACTTGAAAAGCGGTCTTGTGCAGGCCCCATGCAAACCTTCATACAAACCCTTCAGCCCTTGTACAAACCCTCAGGCCCAGAAAAGGAGAGTGGAAGGACACCCTGGTCAGCCCACACTCTGCATCCCCCCAGGAAGACACTGCAGCCCAACATGACAGAGAGGAAAAGTCTACCTCAAAGGCTTCTCTGGTTTCCCTAGAGGTGAGAGAGGGCACAAAAGGCTACCTCACCCTCCCTCCCACCTGTAGGCAGCCCTGCCTCAAAACTCTTCTGGACTCAGACTCAGGAAGGGGCTCCTGGCTCACTATCCTGGAATATGACCCACAAGTCTTTCAGATTTGGCCCTAGAGTAAGGAGGGGGAAAGAGGAGAGAAAGATGTATATGGAGGGAAAGGTAGTCTTACTGATTCTCAGATGAATGTTCCACAGGGCAGAGAACTGAAGCACATGGGATTACAAGACAATAACAGCAAACTACTACATTTGGGGCTCCTGGGGAAGGAGAGGTCCAAGTTCAACCTAGATTCAGTCCTAAGCACTCATGCCTGGGAGAGAGGCACTGGCCTAGGCTGAATGTCTGAATGTACAACGACACAACCCTCTCCAAGGTAGGCAGGACCTGTTTCTCCTGGCCTCCTCCAGGGCCTGAGTCTAGAGCCTCTTGGGTGGGCCTCCCTCCCCAAGCACCCACACACACTTCCCACAGGGAAACAAACTCTCTAGGCCCCCAACCCACCCTAGCAGTCACTGCTTAGGATGATGATGTACAGAAGAAGGTCCAGGTATTTTGTACTCAGGGATGGGGTTCCACAGTGCCCTGAGAGACCACAGGCACAGCTGGCAGCCACTGCCCAAGGATATCTATCACCCAATTATCTCACCCCAAGTCCAGGCCCCACCACAGCCCCACAGTATTCCCCATGGTTCCCTCAGGGCTGATTTGCTCTGCCCACCTGAATCACATGAACCTCACACTTGGGGGATGGAAGGGCAAGCCTGGGACATTTATTGTTTTATTGTTAGAACAACACAAATCACAGAAAAAAATTAAATGCAGACAATCATAAATTTAAAAAATAAAGATTATTTGCAACTAAAATATGCTAAGATAAATACTAACCCTGGAGGTTAGGGAGAGGGTATGTTATACAATTAAAATATTGCATATATGGTTTTGTTTCTTTCCTTTACCACATTTATAATTAATCGTAACATTAATGAGGACATCAAACTCCATCATGGATTGTCACTTACCCAATTGCTTCCCTCGAGCTGGATATTTACAGTACTTCTGAAATGCCACTCTCTTATATCATGGTGTGAACAACTCTGCCCACATCTCTAATTATTTCCTAAGACAGGGTCCAAGAAGGGGCTGAGAAAGGGAATATTTGGGTTCCCTGAAGCTTGCTACTGCAGCCTGGAGACTTTTGCCTCACTAGCGCCCCCTGCTGCTCACTGAGGTCCATGTTCCACCTTGGCCTGGCAATGGCAGCTGTGCCTATCTTAATTTCCATCTCTCTGGTTACCAGTGAGGCTGACCACTTCTACACAGATATGCCACCCACAATCCCCATCTGGTCACAAACCAGGGCCATATTTATGGAGACTTTGTGGGGGTTCCCTTCTACTTACTTGAGTTCTTTGCCATAGAGGGGTTTCCCTTCTATTTGCTAGAGTTCTTTTTTAACAGTCTGCCAGGTGGTACTGCTGCCTTTATCTAGGGGACATTTAGATAAAGAAAGGTCCCTAGGGCACTGCATAATTATTTAGGGAATGTTGGAAGGACCTTGGTGCCCAGCAGGGACTGCATAAATGTAGCTGCTCTTGGTCCTGTGGGCATCCGTTCTTCCCCAATGTCCTGCCTATAAGGCCCTTCCCAGTTCCTGTGGACTCCAAGGCCAGCCACCACCAAGCCTTTGCAGGCCACCCCAGGGCAGAGGAAAGCATGAAGAGGTCTGAGACAGAATCCTACTCAGCATCCCTGATGAAAATCATCAGCAAATCAAGACAATATCAATCCTTTACTGATAGAAATGTAATTATGCTAGAAATCATTTTTAAGCAACAACTAGGAAAAAATACATATAATGAAAATGATGAAATCTAACCAGATAACTCTTCCCAGAGAACTCTTGGATTAAAGAAGGAATCATAATGGAAATTAGAAAACATTCAGAACCAAACAAAAATTTTTAAATACTACATTGTTAAAATGTGTGATAAAAAAAAAGTGTGATAATTCAACTAAAACAGTGCTTCTTTGGAAATTCATAATTTCAAATTGTTTTATTAAAAAAGAATAAAAAAAGAGTTATAAATATGAATGAGGTAAATACCTGAACTGAGAAGCAGAACAAATAAAACAGCATCCACCAAGAAAGGGGAAGAAAATGATGGAAATATAAGCAGAAATCAATCAAATTTTAAAACTAATAGGTACTAGAAATATCAGTAAATACTTGTAAAATTACCAAGTCCCTATCAATACTGATTATCGAAGAAGAAAACAAGGAAGTACAAATATTGCATAAGGAGTGCAAGGAAGTGTGATTCCCATACTGGCAACCTCACCCTCCCGGATCCCTAGCTGGATACAGCAGGCTACTCCCTCCACAGGGAGCACCTTATTCAAACTTCATGCTGCCCAGGATGTGTAGCCATGGCCAACCCCATCTTTGGATGGGAGTCACAAGCTGTGGCAGCAGAGCAGGGAGGCTGGGGACCTAAGCAGGCTGCTCCCAGAGTCAGCACTGTGGCTTGCTGCCCAAGGCTGTCTAGCATGAGTCCTGACAAGGAGAGGCTATCTGGACAATTTCATTTCAGTAAATTGAAAACTGGGTGAAACAGAAACATTTCCATAACAATGCCACTTAACAAAACTGACCCAAGAAGAAAAAGAAAACCTATGTATCTTTTTATAACCAGAAAAATTAATTGTAATCAAAAATCTTTCTACAAACAAAAACAGATTCATAGGAAAATCCCCAAAATATTTAAGGCACATAATCCCATTCTTCCACAAATTCAGAGAATTTACACATGATCCCTAATGTACAACAGTTCAACATATTTTCTACTACAATAGTGAGAAAGTGATATACATTCAGTACAAACCAGACTTCAAATTCTGAACCCTGATCTTTTCCCAGGCTGGCAAAATATGCCATAAGATCCTCCCTTGTGTTGCTGGCCAGGTCCCCATCAGCCACATGATCAGCAGAAGAAACTACTGAGACTCAACTGTTCTGGGTTGCTGGCATCATTTGGATATAGTGCCTTGTGGCTTTGCATCCCACCATGTCTAGAAAACTCTCATCTGTGTGTGCACATGGGATAGTCAGCACTCTAAGACAAAGCTGTGTATTAGATGATTTTGCCCAACTTTAGGCCACCATAAGGGTCCTGAGCCCATTTAGGTAGTCCAGGCAAAGCTGTGGTTGCTCTTCAGTAGTTGAGGCACACTAAGTGCATCCTCAACTCACAGTCGTTTATGTGACACCATCATAAGTCAAAGAGCATCTGCAGTTGCCATTTCTATCCAACATTGTAACAGAGGTTTCAGCTAGCTCAATAAGGGAGTAAAAAGCACATAAAAGGTGAAACCGTTAGAAGGGGAAAAAGCTGCTATTATTCACAAATGACACCATCTATATAGAAAACTCAAAAGATTCCAAGACTGCAAATCATTATAATTAATAAAAAGAGTTTAGCAAAATTGCTTGGATGTAAATCAGTAGACAAAAAATTCATTACACTCCACAGGAAAAGCCTGGTTCCTCAACAAATAAATTTAAGGGCAAAAAAACTTAAGGGCTTAAATAAACTTAAGGATGGGACTCTGGGAATGAAAGGGGCTCAGAAGCTGTATCAGTGTATGGGTCTGCCGGGACTACCTCACACAAACAGCCTTAAACAGCCTTGAGAGCTCAGTGACAGCCACAAGGCACAGGGAATCAGAACAGGGAATCAGAAATTCAGTATGGCAATGGAGATGTGGTCACACATGGGAGTCCATCTCATTGGAGACACACTGAAACATTAACAGGTGACCTGGTGTCTGACATGGAAGGGGGACCAGCAGGGTGCAAATGAGACTCAGTCAGACATGAGTGACCAGCAGTGACAGATGATATGGAAGAAGGGCCCTGGGAGTCACTACGTCATTATGCCTACTTTCATGTGTTTGAAAGTGCCCATGTTTAAAAAGTTAAAATACAAAACATTTTAAAATTAAATAAAATCTGTGGACTTTGCTTTAAAAAGAACAGCTGCATGTATACACCAGCAATGAATATTTGGAAAAATGTAATTTCAGAATGCCACTGATAATAGCAGCAAAAATATGTTTTTATTCTGTTGTAACATGTTTAAGAAAAAATACGCTGGGGCCGGTGAGATGGCTCAGCGGCGTAAGCACCTGCCTGGCAAGCGTGAGGTCCTGAGTTCGACTCCCAGAACCCACATACGAAAAAGGGGCAGGTGATATCGCTCAGCGGCACGGGCACCTGCTGGTGCACGAGGTCCTGAGGTCGACCCCCTGTACCCACAAAACAAAACAAAAAAAAACATTCCACTGTTAGACACATACACACATGAAAGTAAAAGTAAGAAGGGAAACAAGAAGCAATAAACAGCATTGAGGGGAAGGAGGGAAGGAGATGGGTTGAGAAAAGGCAGGTGACAAAGGGGTATCGAAGTCATTGATATTTAAACTGTGATCTATGAATCTCTACACATCTGAACTACATACAAATGTGTGTACGCACACACCATACACTCAAGGCCTTGTACCTCCAGCACATCCTGAGACCACATCCTGAAACCCAAAGTGATAAAGCCGCTCCCTCTGTGCCCTGCCTAGGCTCCAGACCCCTGACTGGATGAGTGGAAGAAGCAAAGCGTGCAATACAATACTGGCCCTGCTGCCTGTCCACCAAAGTCTCCTGGTAGCTGCCCTGTTTCAGATTCCTGAAGGGCCCCACCATGAAGGCCCTGAGCTCAGTGGACCCGTACCCAGCACACCAGCAGAGCACAGGGTGAGCTGCTGGGCTGAGCCTAAGGGCTGGCCTGTGGCAGAGAGTGGTAAGCAGAGCTCAGGACACTTCCAGACAGCAGCTCAAGGAGCCTGCCCTAACACAGAGGATGAGGCCTAATAAAGGAACCAGTGGCCAGGGTGAGGGCTAATGATGGACCTGCCCGGAGCCAGGATGTGGGCTAACGATGGGCTAAGCCTGCCTGGGCCTGCCTGCGGTGCAAGCACCTTCAAGGCCACACCCACAGCCCAAGCTAACTGCAGGGGGAGATGAGGGTATGGCCGCCAGTCGGGGAGGACCCAAAGGAGTCCAGCCTGTCGGGGGAGGAGCGTGGAGCTCAGTGACCTACAAAGGGCTGGGCTTAGTACTCAGAAATATCTAAAAGTGGATCCCAGCTCTGCCCCACACCAGCTGCACAGCCCTGGATGTCAATTCAACATCCCTGAGGGCCTCAGTTTCTTCTGTGTGCTATGCAAAGTACCATGTGCAAGCGCCAAACACTCCAAGTGCCTCCAACAACTTGGCAACCCGAATGCCAGCTCTGTGCCCTGCAGGAATGCTGAACCTCAGTCTGCCTCAACACAGGGCAGCCTTCACCAAAAACCTTTCTCTCCTGGGGTCCAAATTTTCCCCAGCCCAGGGCTCAGTAGTCGCAGTGGTCACTGATCATAGGCAACACTTCTCAGAGGTGCATGACACAGAGAAGACCCTCCCACTGTCACACCCTATCCCCTGCCCTCAGGTGCCATTACCTAGGGGTTGACAACCTTGCTTTGAGTGTCCTCGAAAAGGACTGTGGCTCTTCAGGCTACATCTACTGGTGATAGATCCATAAGATATCTTCTTATGATGGACAGGGCAGGTAGCCTCCTTCCTGAGCTGGAAGAAAACAGGAAAGCCAGAGAGCAGGAAGAAAAAAGATTGATAGGGCCAGTAAGACAGCTCAGCGGCATAAGCGCCTGCCTGGCAAGTGCGAGGTTCTGAGTTCAACTCCTGGTACCCACAAAAAGGAAAAAAAGGGCAGGTGATAATTGCTCAGTGGCACAAGCGCCTGCTGGCAAGTGCGAGGTCCTGAGTTCGACTCCCAGTACCCACATAAAAAAAAAAAAAAAAGATTGATAAAGCTTGGATTCAACATGCAAAGGACCCTGTGCCCACCCCAGTCCCTGTGGCTGGCTCCACTGTGCCAATGCCCCGGGCTACCCTGGGCTTGCCACTAGCCCCAAAACAGTGGCTCCCACCAACCTCTTTCTAGGTAGCCCTTTATTCCACTTGTTCCAATGTGAGGATACATAAACATGGCCCTGAGAAAGGTGTGTCCACTGCTCCCACGGGACCCCCAAGAAGGCAACCCCTCGGGCCACCTTAAAGACACTTGGGAGCCCTGTTCCCCTTGTTCTCCCAGGCCCACCCCACCCAGCTTCTGAGATTACTGGGTCCCCACTGGCTCTCCCACATGTATCCAGCACATGGCATGGGACCTCACCTGGCCTGCCAAATGTCTGCCTCTAGTAATGTCTTCCTAAGCACCCCACCCCTCATGTGGGCCAGAGCTGGGGTCAGGTTGCTCACAAAGGATTCCACCCCAGCCATTTATTACTTATGCAGCTTGCCATCACCTACTGGATCTTTTGGGACCTTGGTATCCTCATCTGCAAAAGGAGGGTAATAAAGGACCTACCTCTTAGGTTATGAGAAATAAGTGGATACACATTCAGTGCTCAGAGCAGAATTGATACACAGTGAGTACTCAGTACACAGTTCCTGAACTTATGCTCACCATCCCTGGTATGGATGGCTCAGCATCCTGCCCACCCTAAACTGCCTGTGAAACAGCCCTGGGAACCCCCAGCCTGGACAAAGTCAAGCAGCACCCACAGGCTCCCTCCCCCTAGAGCAGAACACCTATGGGGTGCCTGGCCATCCTGACATCATCATCACAGAGTTTCCATATGTGCCTAAAGACCCTACCACACCACTCCAGCCACCTGCACAAAGACCTACAGCAAGACATTGGGTCTGGGAACACAGAGGATGAGAAGTAGGTCCAAGTTCTGGAGGCCAGGTAATGTCAGCATAACCCTGGGTCCTCCCAGAGAGACCCCAGCCTATGCTTGGCTCTTGTATATGCCTATCCCTTTGGCACACCGAAGCAGGGTAGCAGGGGGTTCTGAGCAATGCAGTCTCCAGACCCCCAGACACAGCCAAGAATCACTGGGATCCTCGAAGAGCTTTTAGTCTGTGTGCATCCTATATATGGATATTTACTCTTTTAGAAATTAAAAGAGGGACCCTTTTCAATTGTTTACTAATTCACTTTGACTAATAATAAGCCCATTATAGTTAACATAAATAACCTGCTTTATGGGAAAAAGACTACATTTTCCAAAACAAAATACCTCAGTGAGAACAGAGGAATTGACTCATACCTGCATAAGTCCCCAGGCAGCCTCAGCCAAGAAGTGCTTCTGCTTCTGGTGTAAGTTGTGTCCACACTTTATTTTGGTTGTGGCATATGAAGAAATCTGCCCTCTGTGAGATGCAGTTGGCAGAAGGAGGACATTAGGAATTGCTGGAAGGAACTTAGGGAACTTGATACTCTGGGCCGAAAGTCTCAAATCCTAGGAACCTGTCTACTGTCACCACTAGGCCTCCCTCCACTTCTCTATGCTTCCTGGGGAAGGGGAACAGAAGACTCCCTCAGTGGGAAAGAGGAAGAGGGGACATCTGCAGGGCAGGATGTCAGGGAAGGCTCTGAATACAGGTCAGGAGAGACAGGTCCCAGCCCAGGGAGCAGGGAGCTAATCAAAGCAGGGCCTCACTGAGGGAACCTAGATATGGGGGACAACCAGGACGTGTGGGGACTCAAATGGGAGGAGAGAAAATCTCTCTAAAGATAAAAGCTGGGAAAAGTGACAAGGTAACAAGGTAACACCCAGCACTCATACACATCGCACACGCCAATGTTCATCTGCATCTCTACTGCCTGCTCACCCACATGGCCCTGTGATGTGGGCAGAGTTCCCTACATGGTGCAAAAATCGAGGCACAGAGAGGTAGGAAATTCACTCAAGATCTAGAAAGACTTCTCAGGAAGGTGAAATGACAGACCACTGACATGAAGAAACATGATACTGATAGAACTGGAGAAGGAATTTGGCTTAAGTCCCGGAATAGACATAAAACACTAAACACACAGAAGTATTCATGAACTCCGGGGAAAACAAAAGGTTAGACTGATGAGAAACAATGTGTGTGCATGCATGTGCATGGGTGTGTGTGTGTGTGCACCCATGTGTTATGGTTTATATCTAAAATGTCCCCCAAAGCCTCTTGTGCTCCCAGGTAGGGCTTTTGGGAGTGACTGGATCATGTGTGTGTGTGAGACTGGATCATGGGTGTATAAGTAGATCTGTCCATTGATTGGATTATCATGGTTCTGAGTGTGGCTGAATGGATTTACTGAAGACAGAATTCCCACCCTGGGTGTGGGCGGCACCGAAAAATAGTTTGCTGTGAGGCTACCTGGCCATGTGGTTTAGAAGCCTTTGGAACTGGCTTACAGGAGAAGTTTGGGAAGATTTGGAGATGCAACCCTGGAATGCTGTGAGCCACTCTTAATGGGTTTGGGTGGCCCCAACCAATAGGCTTGTGACCTGGATAGAATATAAAGGCAAAGATGGAAGGCAAGCTCGCTGCTTTCTGCTTGCCATGCCATGGACTGTTTCTCCTCTGCAATGCCTCTCTGCCATGCCACCCTGCCTTGCAGCCAGCGAACTATGGACTGAAACCTCTACAAATTATGAGCTAAAATAAACCCTTCCTCCTTTAACTTGTGGGTATCAGGTATTTTGTCCCAGCAATGAGAAAATAACTAAGACACCATATATGATATGGATGTGTTATATGTACATGTATGTGTTTGAGAGTTAACTGTATTGTCAACTTGAGTAAGAAATGCCTAGTGGATTAGTTTAGCATAGTTCTGGGTGTGTCTGGATCACTTAAGAGGGAAGACCCACTCTGGATGTGTGCGGCACCAACTTATAGCCTGGATAGAATGAAAAGGAAAAGAAAAAGGAAGTCTTGCTTTTTTGCTTCTTTAGAGAAAATCCAGCCTTCACCATTGCCTTTTAGAAGTCCATCTCCAGGCTTCCAGCACAAACTTTTGAGCCTTCCAATGCAGATTCTTCAGCCTTTCAGCATACCTTTTGGCTTCCAATATAGACTCTCATGGGACTCTGCAGTAAGCTCCAGGCCTTTGACTTTTGACTAGATCCTCCAGCTCTCCAGTGCACAGATGGCCTTTTTGTGTTCTTCCACTCCTGACCCTGCAGGTAGCCACTGTAAGTCTACCTTGTAAATCATATTTATATTTATATTTATATTTATATTTATATTTATATTTAAATCTTTTCCTCTAGTTAACACTAACTGATACACTCCCCCCAGGAGTGGGGTCCTGTTGGTTCCTTTGAGGCCCTCAAGCCATCTTTTCTATTGTGATGTGGTAAAGGACTTGGTTTCTTTTTAATGCTAATTTTTCAGCAACCAAGCTCTCTTCTGCTCCATCATTGGAGGCCCCAATTTTACCAGAGCTTCCTTTCTGGCCAAACTCAAGATTTTTTTAAATCACTCAGCTGAGCCATTTGCTCTTGATTCTCAAGGTAGAGCTGACTAAAAGTCCTCCAAAAGTACTCAAGCCACAGCCTGAATGTTTGACTGCCTTGACATTTCCTCCACCAGATTAATTACTCCACTGCCTTTAACCTCAGTCTCCCTCAAAGTCTTGGAACAGGAGCAAAATGTAGACAAATTTTCTGCCCACGCATTACACATATGGCCTGGAGTCCAACTGCCAATAGAGTCCTGGTTCCCAACTGAAAACTCCTGAGCCTGGTCTTTACCAGCTGCATTTCTGTAATGGTTGATACACTGTGTCAACTTGGGTGTAGAAGACATGCCCTAGGGCTGTTTATGCTCCAGGAATATATAATAGTTGATTCGTTGTATCAATTTGAGAAGTTCAGAAGCTTAACTAAGTTCTACATCCTAGGGTGTAGAGGACATGCCCTAGGGCTGTTTATGCTCCAGGATGATGTAATAGTGATTCAGCTTGAAAAATATAAAAGTTTAAGTGACTCAGTAGGGGCCCAGGGTCCTAACTTTGTAAACATCCTGAGCCTGTGCAAGAGGAGGGCACGGAGGTGGTATAAGTGCTATACCCACAGGTAGCCTGCATACAATATAAGGTAGAAAAAGAGGCTTGCTTCCCCCCTTTTTGCTCTTGTTGCTTTTGCTCTCTTCCACTGCCTTAAACTGTTGCCCCTCACCATGCCACCCTGCCTTGGAGCCAGCTGATTATGGACTGAAACCTCCACAAACTGTGAGCTAAATAAACCTTTCCTTCCTTAACTTTGGGTGTTGAATATTTTGTCTCAGCAATAAGTGAAAAGTAACTAAGACAATTTCTATCAGCATTCTAGTTTTCTGAGCTCTGACAAGCATCTCTCATCAAGTATGGCTTAAGGCATTCTAGGGCTGCTTCTCCAGCTGGCAACTCTAAACCTTTCCAAACTCCTCCTGTAACCCAGTTCCAAAGGCTTCTGAACCACACAGTCAGGTAGTGCCACAGCAACAACCTCACTTCTCTGATACCAAAATCTGCCTTAGCTGTTTTCTTGTTGAGACACAAAATCTGATACTCACAACTTAGAGAAAAGAATATTTAGGTTCCTGGTTTATAGAGGTTTCAGTCCACAGTCAGCAAACTCCAAGGCAGGGCAACATGGCAGAGGGGCATGGGAGAGGAGAGGCAGAAGAAAGCAGAGACAGATCAAGGAAAGGAGATATACCCTTGTAGGTCAGAGACCCATCTCCTCCTTCAACTCCCAACATCACATTTAGCTATAAACTCATCACTGATCCACTGATAAGTATCACATCCCCATTATCCAATCACCTCCCCAAATCCCCACCTATGAGTGGATGAAGCTTTAGGGGGATATCTAAATATAAACCATAACAATGTGTATGTTCTGATGTGTATAGAAATGCATTTGTGTGTGATGCATGTGTGCCTGTGTGGCTATCTATGTGTGTACTTGTGAAAGACAGAGCACACCTGTGGAAAGAGGTTTCAGTCCTCATCTTACAAGTCAATGAATGATGTCTAAATGATTTAAAAAAATACAGGATGTATTTAGAGAGAAAATAAATATCAAAAGAATATACTGTAGGAATTTGAACTAACTGACGGGGAGAACAGAAAAGGGCACTACGGATTACTGTTTTACTTAATTAATCTTGTAGAACTCATTTACTCTCTAAACTACAGGCATGTATAACTTTAAAATACTAAAATTTAATTTGTAAGATTCCAATGAAATATCATCCAGACAGATCTGTCTTCAAACAAAGTGGAGGTCTGCCAGGGACCTGCCCTCAGCAAACAGAAGCCATGTGGGAACCCTGTAGTCTCATCAAATCCTTGAGTGGTATCCCCTCTGACAGCCACCTAGCTTTGCCCTGGGTGGCCATGTAGACCAGACTCAGAGATACACCCTGCACACCCACAACACACCAGGCACTGTCACCATGCCCACAAGGCAGGCCAGCCCTGGCCTGGGGCCATGAATGTCTAGTGGGGAATCAGTGCAAACTGTCCTAAGTGAAAGCTCCAACAAGGGCTTCCAGACAGAGAGGGTCCAGCCACTCCCCAGGAAGCAACTCGAGCGGTTGGAGCACAGGATACCACTTAACCTGTGAGGGTGTTAGGACTTCCTAAGAATGACAGGGATGCACTGACAGTGTCCAGCAGCCACTGGCATGAAGAGACCTGTTGGGGGGGGGGAAATCTTCCTTCTGCTGCAATACCAAGAACTGACTACTTGGGAGGCAAGCATGGGGGCTATTTCAGGAGCTAGGCCAAGGAGGGGCAGGGCAGTGGGGCTAGAAAGTGGCTAACGGAACCCAGAAGGACTGGCTGGCAGCAGGAAGAGCAGAGGAAAATCCCCAGGTTCTGGCTCAGAAAGTAGGTGGCAGTGCTGTGACCTCCCTACACCAGCACTAGAGAAGCAGAAGCAGTATGTATGCAGAGAGGAGCCTGAGAACCTCTGCAGGCAGGCAGGCAGCTAAAGCCCTGCACAGGCTGGATATAAAGTAGGAGTCCACCATGTGGAGACAGATGTAAAGAGAACACCCATGGAGAAAAGCCACCAAAGAGAAAGAAGAGCTCAGCAGAGTCACCCCAGGAGAGCCAGGACAAGACAAGGGGAGGGAGGTGCAGTAAGAAAGTCGGAGGGAGCAGTCACCATCAATCCCTGCCAGTGGCAGAGGGGTCTACTGGGTTTCATGAGAAGGAAGGTACAGGAAATTAACAAGGGTCTACGAGAGGCAGAAGACCCCTTACAGGGATGTGGGAAGGGACTGAAGTATGAGGTAGGCCTGGCTAAATCGTGACTATAGTGGGACAGCTGGAAAGAGACTGTGCAGCCCCAGATCCAGCACCTGTGATAAGCAAGTGCAGCCCTGTGGAGCCAGGCAGGGATTAATGCATATTCAGGGGCTACGACAGGCAGAAGAGGAAAGATCCCCAATCTGGACACCTAATCTGACTTGCAATCTTATTTGCTGTGAGATGGAATATGTAACACCTCTGTGCTTGCTCAGTGAACTGACAGAGGACCACTCTGTTGGCAGGAGAATGGGAATCAAATCATGGCAGCCATCGAGAAGGCTGGCCTAGGAACACAAAATGCCAGCATGTGTCCTCTGTCTCCCGGCCAGCCACTGAGCCCCAGGTGGAACCTAGAATCCAGCAGGCACATATCCCATCTCTGGGAGACAACAAAAAGCCATGGGGCATTCAGCTCTACCAACTCCACACTTCACAAACTCCATGTCCCTAGCATCCAATTTGAACCTTCCACCACTACCCCCACACTCCCCAGCATCAGCAGGGTGATCCAGGTCCAGGGCTCTGCCTGGCCCAGGATAGCACTTCACTGCCTAAGTCTTCAGGCACCTGAGCTTCATGGACCTCTGAAAGCTGGCTGTGCCCTGTTCCGGGCTCAGCTATTGCTGCATCCCCAATCCTGCTTCCTGAGGATCCCACTTACCCACACCCAGGCTGCCTCCCACCTCTGTGCCTTTTCGTGGACTGTGCCCTTGGCTTCCTCCCTGCTGTTTCTGCTCATCAACTTCACAGCCAGTTCCTGCCCCAGCTTCTCAACCAAGCTGTCCCACCAAGCTAGCCAAGTGCCCCCCCATACTTCCTGCCCATGCCTGACCTTGGAGCCCCATGCTGACTTTCACCAGGTCAGGGGATCTCTGTGCTCTATAAAATGCATTTGCACTGCTGAGCAGGACAATGACCCCTACTGCTGCCACTGCCGGGGGAAGCTGGGGTGCCTTCCAGTCTTCCTTGTCCAAGGCTAGCCCCAGTCCAGTTCCTCATCTACCCACCCTGCCATGACTATCAGCCATATCCTAGAAGGACAAGAGACCAGAGGACCTTGACTCCTGTCCCACATCAAGGATTCTACCAGGTCTGTCTCTGGCCCTTTTACACAGGGGTTGGGGAGGAGAACAGGATAAACACCCCTCACCAGGGAAAGAGCAGTGACCTCAAGAGCTGGGCATGGTTCATGTCATTGAATGCTGTTGTGACTCTATGAGGCAGTTCTCATGTGAGTCTCATCTACAGAGGAACTGGGAGAACCAATAGATGACACAACTAGCCCCAGGTCTCACAGTGGGGAGTGAGAAGGCAACCCCACAGGCTGCCTGCCTGACCACACCTGCTGGGCAGGCCCTGTACAGGTGCCTTGCCCACATAAGTGACTTTCATCCTCATAGCTCCCCATAGCAGGGAGAACCACCCCATTTAAAATGGGAGAAACTAAGGCTTAATGTGCCAAAGGTCAGCTGGCAGTCAGTGCAGAGTTTGAAACATGCTGGAGATGTCCAGACCTTCTCGGTGCAGCACATAGCTTCCATTTCAGCAAGGGTATGCTGCCCACCACAGCCACCATGGCCACCAGAGAGGCAGGTCAGCACCCTCACATAATTACAAACTTGAGCAACACTTCACCCAAGACTCAAGCACCACTTCAACTGGACTGGGTGCAAGGAATTACCATGACAAAAGCACCAGGAAGGCAGCAGGCACTGTGGGGGCACAGCCATGAGGGGCCCAGGTACTGTGGGGTGATATGGGGCAAGGAAACCAGGACTCAAGGATGGCACTGGGTTGGCCCTCCAGCCCAGATCTCTTCCCAAAGTACTATGATTTGTTAAGTAGTCAGGATGCTGAGAGTTCAGGATGCTGTGACACGCTGGAGGCTGCTAGGAGGCAGGCCAGGACAGGAGACAGCACATGGCCAGGGGATCCAACAAGAGACAGAGCTCAGAGAAGGAAGGGGCTAGACAGTGAGAGGAAGGGCCAGGAGGGGACAGGGGCAAGATATGAGGTTGATATGGGAGGCCTTCAGCAGGGCATGGAGAGGGCAGTGAGGGCAGTGGTCAGTCAGATGAGGAGAGAGGGCACGAGGTCTGGACAAAGGCTGCAGAAGCCATTCATAGCTCAGGCAGGCGGAAGCTGGCAGCAAAGCCAGGCCAGAGGGATGGGCAGAAGCTGCCAGGCTGTTGTGCCCAACAATGGCCCAAGCCCCAGGCTACCTCAGGGAAGCCATACAGAAGCTACAGAGATAATACTTTACTCACTCCCAAGAACTCTTGCCACACAGCTTCTGTGACTGCCCGCCAAGACCAGCCACCAGTCCCTCTGGCCTTGTGCCCCTCAGACTGGTGCCAGGCTTTTCCCAGGGACCTAAGCCCCCCACCCCCCACCAGCCTGAAGGAAGCCATCTGTCCCTGCACTGCCCAGATCCTGTTTACAGGGTGCCAGAGGAAGTAGGGGTGCCAGGGAACGCCCATCTCAGGCCTGGTGCCACCCCAGCAACTCAGCCCTGCTCCCAGGACAAAGCACTCAGGCACAGCAGCAGAGAATTGCCAACTAGCTGACCCCCACTGGACTGCCTTCTGCACTCCTAGCAACAGCACGAGCCCAAGGTCCCAGCACCTGAGCCCTATGGCATAGGTGTGGGCCTTGGATCCCTCAACCAAGCTCCTGAGCCTCTGGCCACGGCTTCCACCCATTGGCTTAAAGAGCTCATGGGCTGTGGCTGGGCCCTACTGAGTCAGGGATCCCCCCAGTTAGGTCCACCCTTCCCAGCAACAAACAAGAAACTGTATTCTCTAGAAGGGGACAGAACAGCTCCCCAGAACAGCCCCAAGCTAAGGGGTGCCCAACATTGGAAACAAGTCCTTCATGGGAACAGGCCCATTTCTCTCCCCTAGGTTTCCTCATTTGACAAATGGGCCGCAGCCCCTTCTTCCTAGGACTGAAAGAAGGAGTCAATCAGCTCACCTTTCGTCACCTCTGACCCATGCCATAGGATACAAAGCAGAAATGGATAGCCTGGCCTGCCCTTGGGAGTCCTCTCAATCTACCTGGGGACAGACAGGGAAGTGGCACAACACTTGGCACATGGGCATGGACAAGATGAGCTACTGCTAGCTGGACACACCAGGTGTCAAGGAGAGCCCAGTTGGGGATAGACACCCCTCATGGGAAGGTCTCAGGTGTAACCACAGGCGGTCTCCCCACTAGCCCACGTGCTATGGAGGAAGAGGACCACAACTTCCTCATCACTGTGTCATTCAGGCCAAGCATTCCTTCACTCATTCACCAAGCAGGGGCACTCAAGTAGAACTTGAAGGTGTCAGTATGAATTTGCTGTTTTAACACAGAGAGAAAAATACAGCTACAGATGTGTCTGTGTTTATATAATTTCACATATGCACGTACACACATTCATTTACACAGCTGTGTATGTATATGATAAACACCCATTTCCTAGCTTTGTCCATTGATGGAGTGGAGACACTACAGCACCCCCATGGCAATGAGCACACCCAGCACATAGGTCTTAGCCCCTAAATACTATTCTTCACTAAAAGAATTAGTGAAGTGTCTTGGAGAAGTGGCTGACTCCAGGGCGGCAGTAAAGAAAGGAAAAGACAGGCTACAGCAACCTGTCACACAAAAGCATGAGGAGGCACCAGATAAGGCAGGGATATCTCAGAAGGATACAAGCACCAACATGAGGAGGCATTTCCAGGGAAGTCTGGTACAATCTGAGCATGAAAACAGGCCATAACAGTAAGAAGCATAACTCACTGAAGAAAATAAAGATCCAAGAGCCCATATAAATAAGTAGGAAAGGAGGAGAGCCCTTCCTTTGAGTACAGGGTCAGCTAACAAGTGGGGCTGATGGGGAAAGCAGCCATCAGCAAGCATCAGGATAATAACTGACTCAAGTAACAATATCTCATGAATCTTAAAGCCAGTGGGAGAAAATGTGGTGTACAACAGAATATTTACATGGTCTTAAAGTGTCTTTCCCAAAATACTTCCTAATTACAATAGAGAAAACAACTTTACATAGGAGAAATTGGACAGATACCACCTTACTGATGCAAGTTACCATCACCAGCCATAGAATAAACCAGCACCATATGCCTCCAAGTACATGACACTGAGAAAAAAACAGCCCTGCCCCTATATCCCTGCCTAAGGTGTATGCCACGGAGAAACATCAGGCACACCTGATCCGAGAAACAGAACTGACCAGCAGTCTTCAAAACAACCAATGTGGTGAGACCCACCCAGATGGAGAGCTGCTCTAGATGAAGGGAGACTAAGGAGGCAGGATCCCTGAGAACAACATACAACCTGGAATTCCATTTTGCTCAAAAGGACAGAATCTGTACAACTTACAAGCCCTTAAATAAAACTTCAAGATCAAAAGGCCACAGTAATTAGAACAGTGGCACTAGCTCTAGCATAGATGTACATTTAAAATATTTTCTAAAACCAGGAGTCCCTTCTATCTCACTTTTTTTTTCCAGTACTGGGGCTTGAACACAGGACCTTTGCATTGAGCTATATCCCCAGCCCTTTTTTATGTTTTATTTTGAGAAAAAGTCTCACTAAGTCAATAAATTCCCCAGGATGAGTTTGAACTTGTGACCTTCTGCCTCAGCCTCCCAGAGTGCTGGAATTATAGCTGTGTAGCATCACACCCAGTAAGATGAAAGAGTTTTTAAAAAATAATAATGAAAATACTATATATGGAAGTCAATAAGATACATGTGAAACAGGAATCAGGAAATCTGTAATTCTAAATGTTTTTATTAAAAAAGTGAAAACAAATGAACTAAATTCGAGTTCAAAAGGTTTGAAAGGGGCTGGTGAGATGGCTCAGCGGCGTAAGCGCCTGCCTGGCAAGCGCGAGGGCCCAAGTTCGACTCCCGGAACCCACATACGAAAAAGGGGCCGGTGATATCGCTCAGCGGCACGGGCGCCTGCTGGCACACGAGGTCCTGAGGTTGACCCCCGGTACCCACAAAAAAAAAAAAAAAGTTTGAAAAAGAACAACAAAATAATTCAAAAATAGCCACAAAAAAGGAAATCATACAAATAAAACCAAAAATCAGTGAGGCAGAAAATAGAAAAATAACAGACCTAATAAATCAAAATGTTGTTTTCTAAAAAGTGTATACTAACAAAAAAGACTAGCAACGATGAACTTAAGAAGAAAAGAGACAGGCACAAATATAAAAAAAAAAGCTCAAAGGGAGGAATAACGCTAATAACAAAAAATATGCTGAAGAATCAGAGACCACTTTGCACACAAACCTCTATACCAATGATTTATGAGACCCACATAAAATAGGACTTTCCCAGGCAAGAGCAGTTCATCAAAAGAGACCCACTGGAGACAGGAAGCTTCTACTGGGAGTCAACAGACTAGGAAAAACTATCAAAGTCTATCTCAACAAAAGTGCTCTGGGACCAGTTTTGCAGAAAAAAACAGTTGAGTATTTCCAATACTCTCAAATGGTTCCAGCAGACTGAAAACAAAAGGAAAGTTTCTGATTCTTTAATGTCAAAACCTAATAAACACAGTCCAAACAGAAAAGGAGATTGCAAACTGATATTATAAATATTGTTGCAAAAATTCTAAATGAAATACAAAGAAATAAGATTCAAGTCCCCATCTGTGACATTTTTTCCCGGAATGCAAGGCTAGTTCAGGACACCTATTAATGTAACGCACCTTATTAATGGACCCAAGTAAACACTTATAAGGTTCTCCACAGGCACTACAAGACAGCACCCAAGAACTCAACACTCCCTCCTGATGAATCACTCAAGAAGCCATCTTAAAGTGTCAAAATAAGTATCTCTCATCCCAAAATGAGCACCTCACTTAGTGGGAGCCATTCCCAAAGAGCAGTTAGACACAGGAGCCACCATGTTTAATATGACTTAGCATCCTTCTGGTGGGACAGCACATGCCACTAAAGAAGAATCAGCAAGACTCACAAGGAACAGAAATGAAATAAACCTGCATCTCTTTGCAGATCACAGGTCAGTACACTTGGAAAACTGAAAATACAACATTAAAGCCAAACCACAGGAGACTTTAGTAAAGTATCAGGATGTAAAACTAACACACGATAACAAATAGTCTTTCTACATACAAAGAACCACTTAGGGGACAGAATGGTAGAGAAAACCCCATTTAAGACAGCAGCAAAGAAAGTGGTGGCCCTAGGAGCAAATGTAACATAAAGGAGGAAAAATCTCTAAGAGAGAATTTCAAAACACTTGATCAAACAGAAAGGCATCCCTCACTCTTAGATGAAACTCTACTTCATAAAGATGTCAATTTTTCTGTCCCACTAAAAATACTAACAAGTATTTCTATCATGCTACCGTAGACAAGTTGGTACAGAAGTCCATATGGGAGAACAAGCACATGAGAGCATAGAAGAAAACACAAAACAACAGAAAGGAAAAGAACCAGCAGACTTGTAAAGATCCTAGAAGATGAGCCAGGCATGATAGTGCAGGCCTATAAACCCAGCATTCTGAGAGGCTGAGGCAAGACGATCACAAGTTTGAGTCAAGCCTGGGCAAGATAGCGACTTAGACCTTGCCTTAAAATTTTTGAGGAAGGGTGTCCAAGATGGGCTCCCATTCATGCCACTGACCCAGAGCTGCTCTTTTCTTTTTTCTTTTTTAAATGGCTAGGGAGAACTCCAGCCACAGAAAACTAATCCCATCCCCCAAATCCAGAGACAAAGGTCAGACCCAAACCCAACACAAATCCACCTGTAATCTTGGCTAGAGTACACATTCTGGGATCAGACTTGTACCTACCACAGAACGTAGACACTAGAGGAAGCTCACTACTTTTATTTTTCTCTGTCTGATGGGTTTTCCTATTGGTAGTCCACTGGGTTAGTGCATTTTGTTTTGCTGTTTATTTTTATTTTTTGTTGTTGTTGTTTTTTGTTTGTGTTTTTTTCCCTTTTCTTTTCTCTTTTACTCTCTGTCTGTTTTGCCCTCTTTTGTATTTCTTTCTGTATGTTTGTTCTTTTTTTTCCATGTGTGTGATTATTTTTGTTTCTTGGGTTTTGTTTTCTTTCTTTTTTTTTTTTTTTTCTTTTACTTCTCTTTTCTATCGCAGACTGATCAGGCCCACAACCTCCCAGATAAGTGGATAGCGAATGTTTAAATAAAAGAGACAAGTGATATGATTTTAGGGCTCCAGGAGGATCAAAACCCTCTAGCAGAATTCAAGATTCTCTGGGGGCTGAGACAAAGAACTTTTCTGGGTGGCCCATATTTATTTTGGTTTCAAACAAAGGAAAGGGATAGAGTGGAAAGTGCAGGAAACTGAGCAGGACCTTGGGAGTCAGTTCAAAGACTTCCCCAAGTAGTAAATTAGGCTAATTAGGAGAACTATCTTATCTCCAGGTTGACATTCACCACAGAAGTGAGACAACTGCAGCTACAGTCTCTATTTAGTTAACTGGGGTTGGAGCCAGGCATCCTCAGCTGTGGCCTTTTCTTGTCCTTTGAGGCATCATGGCATCGCAGGCCACTATAGGCCTCAGCCGGGACGAGTGATTCATAGAGGTTCACTTACTATGAATCTGCTACCCATCTCCAGACAAGGGGCCTAGGCCTTAGACAGACCCACAAGTAAACATAGAAAGCCAACTGATTAATTTTAAATCCTGCTCAGAGCTGCTTCGTAGTGATCTCCATCACTTTTCTACCTTCTTTTCCCTTGTTCATGATTTAAATCTCTAAACCTTCCCTTTGTATCATTCCACTCATCATCTTCCTCTCTTTCATCAACTATCTCGCTTGATTTTATGAGACCTTCACGTGGGTAAACATTGTCTCTTCCTTTTCTGGTTCACTTCAATACTCCTAGGCTTTCTCTTCCAATCCCTCCCTCTTGTATCCTACAATTATCCAAAACTTGGATGATCATCCTTTGCGCACCAAATTTGCTCCTACTATATTTAACCCCATCCACCTCTCCATCCTACCCCATACCCCTCTTAACCCCCCCCACACAACAGGGTAATATCACTCTACTAAGTGGAAAAACATTGCATACAAGTTCCTGGTATAAGTTGGCTTATATTATATAACAATAGAACTTGCTCCTACAGTTAAAGATATCAGGCTAGTAATTACCACAGTTTGTCAGTAGCCAGTCTGCACATGAGTCTATTGTTATTGCTAACTGCACTACTTTAACCAGGATGCCATACCTGTTATAATAAGATTTTTCTCCCCTGCATGACAACACTGAGATTGCAAGGGGCCACAAACATCACCATAGTCCAGTACCAGAGGAATGGGCCTTGAATCAAAAAGATAGCAACTCCACATTCTTAATATACTGGGAAGGTAGGTTCTTACGACAGAAAGACCAAGAGACACCTATATCTGGAAGACATCCTTGAGGAACAGACATCACCTAGGAAAGCCTCGACACCAGGGATAAAACTATCTAACATAAGAAATCTACAAACATCAAGGCAGAAAACAAAATAAAATAAAAATTAGAAAATGACAAGAGGAAGAAGCAAAATGCAACCCCAAATGCCCAGCCCACCCGGCACAAGTCCAGAGCACAAAGAGATAGAGGAATTCAGAAGCCAACCACTGAAACTCTCTGAAATGATAGCAACAGAAGTGAAAAAACAAATAGAAGAGGCCATAGAAAAAATAATATCTAAGGTACAAAAAGAAATGACAATCAAAATGAAGGAAATTAAAGCAGACACAGATATTAAAATATAGAGGAGGTTAGGAAAATGATAGAAACCATGAATGCCCAACATAAACAAGAAGTGGAATCAGTGAAACAGATCCAAACAGAAATCCAGGAGATTAAAAACTCCACTGAAAGTATATGCAACAGACTGAATGAAGGCAAGGGTAGAATATCAAACCTAGAAGACAGGAATGTGACTAGCGACTAGGAAAAGAAAGATATCTTAAAACTAGCAAGGTACCATGAAAAATCAATCCAACAGTTACAAGATGAAGAAAAGAAGAACAACATAAGATTGATTGGAGTCAGTGAGAAAGCTGGAGACAGCACAAATGCCATTAAAAACCTCTTCACAGAAATAATGGCAGAAAACTTCCCAAATATAGATAAAGAATTTGACATACAAATAAATGAAGCATATAGATCTCCAAATAGCATGGCCAAAATAAATCTATGCCAAGGCATATAATAATCAAGATTCCAGAAATTCAACACAAGAACAAAATATTAAAAGTAGCTAGAGAAAAGAAACAAATCACCATAAAGGAAAGCCCATTGGAATCACAGGAGACTTCTCAACACAAACCCTCAAATCAAGGAGAGCCTGGAGTGAGGTATTTCGAGCACTAAAAGCAAACAATCTTCAACCTAGATTCATGTCCCTGCAAAACTATCTTGCAAATGCAATGGAGAAATAACATTACTTCCATGATAAAGAACAACTGAAGAAATTCATGACCATCAAACCAGCACTACAGAATGCTCTGAAGGATATATCAGAAAGAGATAACAAAGATCACAAATACACAAACACCAATAGAAAGAAACCACCAAGGAGGGCAAGCAATTAAACAGAGGAGAAAGACAGGGAGCCAACAACAGGAAATAACATGAAAAAGATAAGCCAATACATATCAGTTATAACCATCAATGTAGATGGTCTCACATCACCAATCAAAAGAAACAGACTGGCAGAATGGATCAAGAAACAAGATCCATCAATATGTTGCATTCAAGAAACACATTTAACCCAAAAAGAAATTCATAGACTAAAAGTCAAAGGATGGAAAACAATTCTCCATGCCACTGGAATCCAGAAAAAAGGAGGGGTAGCTGTTCTATTTGCAGACGGTGTAAACTTTAAGCCAAAACTAATCAAAAGAGACAAGGAAACTCACTACATACTCGTTAAGGGAAAACTCCAAGAAGAAGAGGTAACAGTCATAAATATATATGCACCAAACACTGGTGTACCCAACTACATAAAACAAATATTAACAGACATGAATAACCAAATAAGCACTAACACAATTGTAGTGAGGAACCTTAATACCCCACTCTCACAAATAGATAAATCAACCAGACAAAAAATCAACAAAGAAATATCAGAATTAAGCAAGCTTGTGAACAAATGGACTTGGTAGATGTCTACAGAGTGTTCCACCCCAGAACATCAGAATACACATTCTTCTCAGCTACACATGGAATGTTCTCTAAAACAGACTACAAACTAGCCCACAAAACATGGTTAAGTAAATATAAAGGAACTGAAATCATTCCTTGCACACTATCTGACCAGAGCACAATGAAACTGGAAATCAATGACAAAAGAAATCACAAAAACTACATAAACACATGGAAATTAAACAACACACTTCTGAATAACCAATGGGTCACAGAGGAAATTAAAGACAAAATTACACAGTATATATAATTAAATGACAATGCCGATACAACATACCGAAACTTATGGGACGCAATACAAGCAGTCCTAAGAGGGAAATTTAGAGCGATAAACTCTCACATCAGGAAAACAGAATGAGCTCAAATAAACAACCTAATGTTGAATCTCAAACTTCCAGAAAAAGAAGAACAAATCAAACCCAAAGCTCATACAAGGGGGAAAATTATAAAGATAAGAGCAGAAATTAATGCAATTGAGATTAAAACAATGCAAAGAATCAAGAAATTGAAAAGTTGGTTCTTTGAAAGAATTAATAAAATTGATAAACCATTAGCCAACCTCATCAAAAAGAGGAAAGAAAAAACACAAATTCAAGCAATTAGGAATGAAAAGAGGAAAATCACAACAGATCCTACAGAAATTCAGAAGATCATCAATACCTACTATGAGAATCCATATTCTAATAAGATGGAAAAAACAGAAGAAATGGACAGCTTCCTAGACACAATCCAACTGCCAAAACTAAATCAAAAGATACAAAAATTGTATATATATATAAGATGGTTAAGATAGATACACTACCAATTTTACTTAGTTCATTGAAGAGTAAGGTTTGTGCCAATAATGTTTGGACAATTGAATGCTAATGTCTGGTATCCTGAATAACTAACTTAAAGATAGTAATACGTAATGTATTAACCATTGTTACCCTCCTATTATGTTGTTTTGAAAATTTGTTCTTCTTTTGATTTGTTTTGTTTTTTCTTCTCTTTAAAATAAAAAAAAGGAAAAAAAAAAAGATACAAAAATTCTAAACCCAATATCAGCCAATGAAATTGAAAATGTAATTAAAAATTTACCAAAAAAGAAAAGCCTAGGCCCTGACAGATTCACCGTTGAATTCCACAAGAAATTTAGAGAAGAACTAATGGCACTAATGTTGAAACTCTTTAAGGAAACTGAAAGGGAAGCAATACTTCCAAAATCATTTCTGGAGGCAAGTATTACCCTGATGCCAAAACCAGAGAAGAACTCAACCAAAAATAAAAACTACAGGCCAATCTCCCTAATGAACATAGATGCAAAAATCCTCAATAAGATACCGGCAAACAGAACACAGCCAATCATCAGGAAGATTATAAACCATGACCAAGATGGATTTATACCGGGGATGCAGGGATAGTTCAACATAAACAAATCAATAAATCTAATACACCATATTAACAGAACCAAAGACAAAAATCACATGACCATCTCAATAGATGCAAAAAAATTTTGACAAAGTCCATTCATGATTAAAAAAAAAAACCCTACAGAAAGTTGGAATAGACAATCTGATAAAAGCCATCTATGACAAACCAACAGCTAACATCATGCTAAACAGTCAAAAACTGAGAGCTTTCATTCTAAAGTCAAAAACAAGACAAGGATGTCCACCAAAATACTTCTAGATTGAATAACCAAATTCAGTAGTGTAGCTGGATACAAAGTCAACACTCAAAAATCAATAGCACTCCTGTACACAAACACAAATTCACTGAGAGAGAAATTAGGGAAACCACACTGTTTATGATAGCATCCAAAAACATTAAATACTTAGGAATCAATCTAACAAGTAAAAGATCTACACCTTGAAAACTACAGTACTCTGAAAAAGGACATCCAAGAAGATATCAGAAAATGGAAAGATATCCTTTGCTCATGGATAGGAAGAACCAACATTGTGAAATAGCCCTACTCCCAAAACTGTTATACAGATTTAATGCAATCCCAATCAAAATACCATTGGCATACCTCACAGATATAGAGAAAACATTCCTAAAATTCATTTGGAACCAGAAGAGACCTAGAATAGTAAAGGCAATCCTGGGCAACAAGGGCAAGGCAAGAGGCATCACAATCCCTGACTTGAATTATACTACAAAGCTACTGTGATAAAATGAGCACATTGCTGGCAAAAAAAAAACAGACCTGAGGATCAGTGGAACAGATTAGATGATGTAGACACAACTATAAACACATGCATCTACCTTATCTTCGACAAAGGGGCCAATCATGTTCACTGAAGGAAAGACAGCCTCTTTAATACATGGTGCTGGAAAAACTGGTTTTCCACATGCCGAAGACTAAAACTAGACCCATGTCTATCACTGTGCACTAAAGTCAAAATAGACTGAAGATCTAAATATTAAAACAGGGGGTTGGTGAGATAGCTCAGTGGCATAAGTGCCTGCCTGGCAAGCATGAGGTCCTGAGTTCGACTCCCGGTACCCACATACGAAAAAAGGGCCGGTGACATTGTTCAGCAGCACAGGCACCTGCTGGAAGGTGTGCGAGGTCCTGAGTTCAACCCCCACTACCCACAAAATAAATAAATAAATAAATAAATAAATAAATAAATAAATATTAAAACAGACACACTAAATCTACTGGAAGAGAAAGTAGGTAGAAATCTTGAA
Organism: Erethizon dorsatum; assembly: GCA_028451465.1. Taxonomy (NCBI): domain Eukaryota; kingdom Metazoa; phylum Chordata; class Mammalia; order Rodentia; family Erethizontidae; genus Erethizon; species Erethizon dorsatum. The sequence goes on along the minus strand of CM051828.1, from coordinate 67,618,521 downwards.
AACATAGGAATAGGCAGAGAGTTCATGAACAAAAACCAGAGTGCACAGCAAGTACTTCAAAGAATCAACAAATGGGATCAAATCTTTTGCACATCAAAAGAAATAACCAACAGAGTGAAAAGAAAACCCACAGAATAGGAAAAAGTTTTAGTCAACTGTCCCTCAGACACAGGACTTCTGTCTAGAACATACAAAGAATTGAAAAAGTCAGACCCCCTAAATTCAAAGACCCAATCCAAAAATGGGCATCTGGGATGAATACACACTTCTCAGACAAAGAAATACAAATGGCAAATAAATATATGAAAAAATGTTCAACATCATTGGTCATTCGAGAAATGCAAATTAAAACAACACTGAGATTCCACCTCACCCCAGAAAAAATGGCTATTATCAAGAAATCAACCAATAACAAATGCTGGTGGGGCCGTGGGGAAAAAGGAACCCTTCTCCACTGTTGGTGGGAGTGTTGACTGGTACAACCACTATGGAAATCAGCGTGGAGATTCCTCAAAAAACTAGGATTAGAGGTCTCATTCAACCCAGCTATTCCCCTTCTGGGTATTTTCCCAGAAGAATTAAAAACATCATACCATGGTGATATATGTGCACCCATGTTTATAGCAGCACAATCTGTAATAGCTAAATCTTGGAAACAACCCAAATGCCCATCAACCGAGGAATGGATACAAAATATTGGTTTTTTGTATATAATAGAATACTACTCAGCCATAAAAAAGATAAACTTGAGACTTTTATAGGTAAATGGATGCAACTCAAGACCATACTTGTAAGTGAAATAAACCAGACCCGCACACGTAAACATTGCATTGTCTCACTAGTGTGAGAATCTAAAAGAGTAAACAAGATCAAAAATGTATAATAGATATTGTAAATAGGGAAGAAACTGTTCAAAAGAAAAGAAAAGCTGTGATGGAAGAAAGGGGAAAGGAAGGAAGGGAAAAGGAAAAAAAATATATAAACACAAGGCAGTTAAGGTAGTTATATATCTGGTTTCTCTTGGTTCATTGAGGGGAAAGTTTTGTGCTAGTGATTTTCTGGACAATGTTTGATGTCTGTATCTTGTATCTGAACAACTACTGTGAATATAACAATACGTGATGTGTTGATTATCGTTATTCTCCTACTATCCCGTTTTGAAACTCTGTTTTATTATTATTTCTTACTTTTTCTGTTTAAAATAAATAAATATATTTTTAAAAAAAATTTTTTAATTCTTTTTTCATCATGTATACAACATGAGTGAATCTTGAAAACTTTACACCAGGTGAAAGAATCAGGCAACAAATAGCCACAGGTGTTGATTCCACTTATACAAAATGTCTAGGTCATGCAAATGCAAGGAGTGTATAGGAGATAGATGGGTGCTAGGGAGTGGGGCCAGGGAATAGGGAGTGACTGCTATGAGTAAGGTGTTTCCTTTTAGGGTGAAGAGAATGTTCTGGACTTTGATAATGATGATAGGTATACCACTCTATAAAGAGACTAAATCACTAATATGTACACTTAAAAGGGGTGACCTTTAGGTACGTGAATGATGCTGCAATAGAGCTCTTATTAAAAATTCTAGAAAGCTTCTATAGTTGAAACATTAGGCACGAAAACACAAACAGACCAGTGGAATAGGAAGAGAGTCTAAAAGACTACTGCAATATGGAAATCTAGCGTATGATAAATGCAGCATCACAGATTAAAGAAGGCCTTTTTCACAAATGGTGCTAAGATATCTTGTTAGCCATGTGGGGAAAAAAATTGGCCCATGCCTCACATAATTAAAAGAACATACTATAAATAGATCATGGCTATCAATATAAAAGATGAAACAGTGAAGTATAAAAACATAAATTCCTGTGGGGGGGGCAATTTCTTAGTTATGACTCAAAATCAAGGTGCTACAAGAGGAAGATGGCACATGACTACACTCTTAAAGCAAAAAATGTCTGCATTACAAAAACACTGTAAGTTGAATAAAAAGGCATCAGACAGGTTGGGAGAAAGTATTGCCACATATATCACAGATAAAGGGCTAAAAATATCCTTGATCTATAAACAACTCAAATAAGCTGCAGGGAAACAGAAAAAAAGATGCGGGGAATAGACAAAAGGCACAAATAAAATTCACACACATAGAATAAAAACTGCAACTTAAACATGTGGAAAAAAAGTTCAAGCTTACTGTGAACTAGAGAAAAGCTGTTCATTTAGAGAAGGCTCTGCTTCTGCCTGTCACACAGGAAGCTGGAATAGCATCACCGTGGCCAGACAGTAAGAAAAAGCTAAAAATGATAAAACCATCATTTTCATGGACTCATCAAAGTGGAGGTCTCAGGCAAAGAGTCACCTGAAACCTAAAGACAGATTGACAGTCCAAGGGGAGACAAGATGAGATTCCTGATGGCCAAAAGGGAAGGACATGGGACACAGCCAAGTGGCAGAACTCCATGAAAGGGTGGGGTATCCTGGGTGGCAATACTCACTCCGACCTCTTCTCCAGGGATCTTGCAGGTGCTGAGTAGAAAGCCTAAACCAAGACAAGTAGGACCCCTGGGATTCAGGGGTAAGGAGTGTCTTTCCACCGTGGAAAGACAGGGATCCCCTTTTCCCTAAAGAATAAAGGCCCAAGCTAGTGGTCAGAAGATAGCAATCGCTGCCTCATTGCCCCACAGCACACAGGACACACAGATTCTAGGGAAAAGCAAAGAAAACACCCTCTGCCCCTAGAATGAGGCAGGTCTTCCTGGGCTCACTGGGGAAGGCAGGAGATGCTCCCCTACAAGATGACTAAGAGAGTCAAAGCAGGCAGACAGTGACCACCTCATAGCACTAAAGCACAGCAGTCACAACCCCACACTGGGGGACACCTTCAGAAGGAAGCCAAGTGCAGATCGAAGTGCCACTGCAGGAAGATTCCTTCAGGCATGTCAGCTCAGAGCCAGGAGCTGCACAGGAACATCACACTCGGTTGGTGAGGCTCTGTCTCACAAACAGCCAGGGGCATCACTGTCATTAGGATCCTACAGGCATCCAAAGGGCAATAAGGTAATGTTCCTAACAATCATCAGGAATACTGCTCACATATCTATGCCCACAAGCTCAATAATTTACATTAAATAAACACATTCCTGGCAAGACATACACCAATAAGACTTATACAAGAACAGAGGATATGGGCACTTGTATTCACTCACAGACACTGAATTGGCAGCTGGGAGCCTTTGACACAAGAAAACTCCACACCAGAAGCTTTGCAGCAAATCCTATCAAACAATTAAGGAGGAAATAACACCAATACTATAGACTTCCAGGAAGGGAAAACCTACTGGGCAGAAACCAGATCAGGAGAAAATTTTTGGTGTGAGGAAAGTGTTCCATATCTTTATTATAAAGCTACCAAATCTCACTGGACACTAAGAATGAATTTTATTTTGTCTATTATATGCTGATAAACCTGACAAAACTTATTTGTGATGACAAGAAACTCTTGCTGGCAGGAATTGACTAAAATATTCCTCAAGGGGGCTGGAAATGCCCATTTCCTGATGGGTGAATACATCTATAAACATGTACCAAGCTTCACGCAGAAGCCCCGAGTCTTCTACTCAGACTTGCACAAAGCAAGATGCTGGTCTGCAGTGAGGTCCTACTGGAGCGAGTATGCCCATTTGGCTACACACTGCCCACAGCTGCTTCTGCACCCATGAGGCAGAGGGGTCAGGCCTAAAATCCTGGGACATGACAGTTAAGCAAGTAGAAGAATCAGGCTTCCATCAAGATGTGTCATCAAGCCAACCACACCTGTGGGAGGAGGGGGCAGGCTCAGAATGCAGCTTGGCACAGAGAGTTTTGAGAGGCCACCTTCCTGGAAACATGGCATGGGCAATGGGATGCGAGAGCTGGGCATCAGCAGGGCCTCCGCAGCACGGACTCTGGGAGTTCTGGGCAGGGGGTGACCTGGCCACTCACTGCAGCTGCTGTTGCTGGGATCCAGCATCTGACAGCAGAGTCAGGGGAGCTCCTCCTCAACCATTTCCTGAAAGGAAGAGAAAAACAGCAATAAATGAGTGGGAAAAAGTAAGGAAAGTGGGGGAACTAGGGTCCTGGGACACCCATGTATGACAGCCCTCAGCTTCCAGCCCTGCAGCAAGTAGCCGATTGGAGATGGCAATACTAAAGGCTGGCTCAGGGAAGAGGGAAGAATGGGAACCTAGGTCTTCAGATAAAAGGCTGACAGTTGGAGGGAAGGGAGCACTCATCTGGCCCCCTGCCCCAGCCCTCCTTTCCCAAGAGAGGCAGGGGCCAAGAGGCTATTCTTCCTACAACCCAAGTAATAGCCTGTTGCATGGCTTCTGGCACTACACCTCCCCTCCAGGCAATGGCCTCCTGAGGAAGAAGTGAGCTCACTGTCCAAATGGCCTGCAACACTCCCTGCTGCCCTACCACCTTAATGTTAGCCCTGCTGCCCAGGTGCTCACACTTACCACTGCTGTGTGCCATCCCACACACTCTGGCAGCCTCTCTGGTCTGGGCCCTGCCCCCTACTGGATTTTTTCTGCCTCAGACCCCTTCCTGTCTCTGTCAGGCTGCCTCCCTCTCCTGTCCCCACAGGTCCCTTTTGGATAAGCCTGCTTCCTTCAGAAGACAGGGAGGCCAGAAGCCTCTCAGGGCCAGCAGCAGGCCCAGCTCCCCCAGGAAGCAGACCATCTGGTCTTTGAAGGTGCCTCAGGGCACAGACCTGGGCCAGAGACTGGGAGTTGGCTCAGGCCTGCCACCTTCAAAGGACAGCTGGAGTGGTCTCAAAGGCCATGTGAGGCTACAGCCAGGCCCAGCCGAGTCTCACCCAGACTGGTGGTTGGGAAAACACCTCTGCCCAAGAGGAAGGCAACAGGACAACTATGAGAGTCTGAGCTCCCTCAACCTGCCCCCACCTAACCTAACAAACCAGAGCCCAGACACTGAGGACCACTGGGTAGCACACAAGGAGGGGCTTGCAGCCATCCTCCAGGAGGGTCCCAGCAGCCCATGGGCTCCTGTCCACTGTCTACCACAATCCTCCCTGCTCCCTGGGCCAAACCCAATGCAGATCTGAGGGGGACCCTCAACAGGAGGAGTCAAATACAGATGCCTCCTACCACAGCAGGTGGACCCCCAAGCCACCACCCACTGTCTTACAGCAAAGTAGCACCAGCCCCTGCTCTCTGAGATGACACCACTAGGCTCCTCCCACAGACCATTCTGGGATCTGGCACCAGACTGGGGAGGGAGGAGACATGTCAGGCCAAGAAGAGGACATGGCACCAAAACCCAGCCCAGAAGCACCCAGCCACCAGTGAATGGTGTCAGAGGAGAGCAGGAATACAGACCCAGCCTCCAGGATGCAAGGTAACAGTCAGACCCCTCCAGGAAGCAAGCTGGGAAGAATAGAAAGGGAGCAAGGCCTGAGGAGGAAGGACAGCACAGCCACAGAAAACACTCCTCAAGGTCAAAAATGAATAAAGAAGTCTGTGTCTCTAGTTGGCATACCATTGAGTGAGGCAAAGGAGAATGTCTGTAAGAGCTGTCAGTTATAAAACTCAGAAAAAAATTAAAAGACTAAAGTTCACTCACTGGGCACTTGGCTTATAAGCAAGTTTCTTTAGATGTGGAAAATCTAGGAATTATAGGTTCCTGGAGAGTTCTCTGAAATCTAGACTGTTTGAGATGGGACAGAGGCACCACAAGGAGCCAGGAGCTGCAGGGCAAGGAAGCCAAAAAAAAAAAGGAGCACTCCATTCAGCCTGGGGCCTTTGGGAGGTCGCTGGAAGGCCTCTACATCTTGCCCCAACACACACAAACACACACACACACACACACACACACAATCTTGGACTACTGCCGCTAGACTAACCTATATTTGATGAAATCCACTGGGGCCCCAGGCTGAGCAGATGCCAAACACCAGTAGCTCCTGTCCCCTTTCCCCTAGGGAGGCCACAGGCTGGCTAGAAAAAGGATGAGAACAGGGATGCTACTTCCCAGGTATGGGACAGAGGGGAAGACAGGGCAGGGAAGACATCACAGTATCAGGCGGGCAGGTCAGAATGGGCATGATCATAAGTCTCTGCAGGGAAGAGGAAGCCAAGCTGGCCGAGGATAGAGTGGGCCCTGGCAGGACATGGGTGGGGCCAGGTACCAGCTTCCTCAGACCCATTGGGAATCTGCCAAGCAGGGCTGGCAGCAGTTGGCCCAAGAGCTTAGTCCACTGGGCTACCTTCGGGGCATAGCCTAGTTAAGTCACAGCGTGAATGGCATGGCCTCCCAAAGCCCTGGCCCTTACATTAGCAAATCAAGTAACTCAATGAAAAAATAAAATCACATTCACGATTCTATCACCACTTGGCTGCCTGGCTAACCTCAATATATACAAGTACCCAGTTATGGCAGCCATGGCCCAAAGACACAGCTTCCTAAAAGCAAGAGCCTATTTCCTTCCCAGTACCAGTCCCTTGTCCATGTCCAAGCCCATGTCCAAGCCACAACAAAGATCTTTGGAGGCAAGGAGGATGGTGGGAAAGGAAGCAGTGGGCTGGGCCTACAGAACTCAATGTAAGGAGAGTGGAGAGTAGGAAGAGGGTAGGCCTCCAAGGCCACAGGCACATGAAGGTGACTATGCAGACAGCTCACAGGAAGGCTGTTACACACATGGAGAATGCTGGTCCCAGCAGAGTCAGAGGAGACTGGGACTACAAGGGCTATCAGGTCCGAACCCCTCTGTCTTCCTTGGCCTGTGACCTTAGAAAACTCACCCCATCTCTCCCAGACTCTCCACCACTCAAAAAGGGAGGAAAAGCCTATATTCTGTGGATTTTCTGGAGGAGAGAGAAAGACCAGAATGTGGCCCACACAAGGACATATATACACCCTGTGTTCCTGCCTTCTCTCCGAAGATACACAAGACCCAGGTCAGTACCAGAGCTTAGTGGGCTCTGCTATGGTCTGAATGTTTGTATCCCCCAAATTCGCATCCTGAAACCTTACCGCCAGGTGGTGGTATGAGGAGGTGGGACCTTGGGGAAGTGATCAGGTCTAGAGGATGGTGTGGGTAATAAGATTAGTGCCCTGATAAAGAGTCTCAGCAAAGGTGACTGTTTCTCTCTGTTCTGCCATGTCCAGCAAGAAGGTACCTTTTGTAATCAGAACCCAACTCTGCAAACATCCTGATCTCAGACTTTGAGCCTCTGGAACTGTGAGAAATACAAGTTTGTGGTTTATAAGCCACCCAGTCAGTGGTATTTTGTTATAGCACCTCAAAAGGACTAGAACATGCTCAAGGCCCATCTGATATAGGCCTCCAGGGCCCAGATGTGGAGATGATGAGCCCAAGCAAGGGGGCACAGCCCTGGAGGGAAAATGGAAGGGTGTGCAGGGCCCACCTCTGGACATCCACAAAGGAAGGTCTGCCCTGTCCCAGTGGGAATGTAGTTCCAGCAGACCCAGCAGGGCCTGGCCAGAGCAGAAAAGATCAAACAAGAAGCCTGGTCCCAGGGAATAAGGAAGCACTTTTGAGCCACAGAGAGGCAGACGACTGCTTCTAGCTGAGCACAGAACTTCACACACCTCCTACACGATGCCCAGGGTCTGCCTTCCCCCTCCCTACACCCTCCCTCTGCTGCACTGGGATGGCTTTTCCCACACAAGCCCCTGACCAACCAGGAGAAGTGGCCAGTATCTTAAAGAGCACCTTCATTCACCTCCTCAGCAGAAATCCCTCACACAACATTCAAACAAACCAATGAACGACCTGGAAATAATGTCAACCCATTCTTCATCTCACAATTTAAACCAAGATGAATTCCAGGTAGATTAAAGGGCTAAACAGTTTCAGATAAACAAAATAAAATGTTAAAACAACCCCCCAAAAAATATCCACCAAATACAAAAGCAATGTTAAGCACATATGCACATGTGCGCGTGTGCGCGCACACGCACACACACACACACACACAGACATGGCAGCATATTTTTTTAAAGATTCTGAAAATCAAAATGCAATATAAGCAAAATTAAAAGGCAAAAAATAAAGTGAAAACGTATTTGTAACAAACATGACAAATGTTATTATCCTTAATATATAAAACACTGCTAAAGTTTATTCTAAAAAAACTCCAAACTCCTTATATAAGGGAGGAAGAGAGCAATCAAGGTGAATGACCCACAGTGTAAGAGGGACAACTGTGAGAAGTCACAGGAAGGCCAGTACCCCAGCTGGTACATGAGTGACAGGCCAAGCTAATGGCTGGGATACCAGGGTAGCCCTGAGCCTCCAGCCACTTACTGGAAGCCTGCAGGGGTAAGGTCAGGTGGGCAGGGGGCCTGTAGGGTTAAGGCAGAGGGAACAGGACAGGCACTACCCAGGCTGGTTGGGTCAGAGGAGCTAAGCACCACATAGGTGCTGTCCTAGGTGCTGAGAGCAACAGGCCCTGAGCAGCATCCTGGCAAGGCAAATTCCCCTCAGAGTCTCACTGGCTTCACCTTTTCCCCAACCCCAAGCTCAGCCCTGCCACAGCTGGTAGCCCTACTATTACAGCAGAGGTGACAAGGACACAGGGAAGTTTGCTAAGGGCTTCCTGTGTACAGACACCAGAATAGTCATTCGAACCACATTATTCTTTTTTATAACCGAACATATGCATGCCATTAAGTCTTCTTGGCTTTTGATCTGTTTTGTTTTTTGTGGTACTATGGATGAAACCCAGGGTCTCACATATACTAGGCAAGTGCTTACCAATGAGCTACACTCCCAGACCCCCTCAGTATTCTTTTTAAAATGTCCACAATTCTAGTAAGTCATTATAGGGAGGACACTAACTATAAGAATAAGCTGGCTGTACATATTAGCACATTTTTTTCCTATTTCCTTCTAGAAATCACACTAAAACAACATGCCCCCCACAAACTAGCAAAGAGAAAGTTTAAAAATCTAAACTTCACATTTAGGAAAAAAACAGGAAACACAATTTTCAGGCCCCAATCTCAGTGAGAGACTACTACTACCCAGAGCAATGAGAAGACAGTACTGGCAGGTGGGGTGAGCAGCACAGGCACATGGGGCTTGGGAGCTGCAGGAGAAGGCCTCAGAAAGCACCTGTGGAAAGCTTCTCCCTCAGCATGATGGGCAGCACAGATCTCCAAAACTCTATTCTGCCACAGAAGCAGTCTACTTCTGTGCAGCATCAGGAGGAGAAACGAGCCTTCACAGAGCTGCCCAGCCCATGTCCCCATTCTCCATAACTATAGAAGATGGCCAAGGGGACCCTCACAAAGAGCTGACCCAGGAAAAAATCAATTCCAAAACAAACAATAAACCTGCATAGCCAAAACAATCCTGAAAAAGAAAAAGCAGAGTTGTAGGTCACACCCTTCCTGATTTCAAAAGTTGGTACAAATCTACAGTCATCAAAATAGTGTGACAGTGGCACAAAGACAGACATATAGGCCAACAGACTTGAATAGACAGGCTAGAAATAAACCCTTGTGTATATGGCCAACTGATCTTCAACAAGGGTGCCACAACCATGAATAATCTAAAGGACTATCTCTTAAACAATGGGGCTGGAAAAATGAAACAGCCACACGCAAAAAAATCATGTTGTACTCGTTCCTTAAACCATATACAAAAATTAACACAAATGTATCAAAGAACTAAATGTTTATATTTAGTAAACTAAAATTATGGGAAAACTTCATGATATTAAATTTCACAATGATTTCTAAGCTCTGACAGCAAAAGCACAGAAAACCAAAGAAAAAAGTAGACAATGGGACTTAATCAAAATTAAGAACTTCTGTAAATCAAAGTCTAGTTTCAAAAAAGTAAAAAGCCAACTCACAAAATAAGAGAAAACATTTGCTTTTTGTTTCTTTGCTCTGAGACAGAGTCTTTCTAGCTTTGAACTCACTAAGTAGCCTAGGCTAGCCTCAACTCATGATCGTCCTGAGTGCTTGTTTTACAGGTATGCATCACCATGTCTGGCTTAGCGAAAATATTTGTAAATCACATATCTATTGAGGGCTTAACATTCAGAATATATTTTCTATTTGCTTTTATTTTAAGTAAAATTTTGTAATAGATTTACAGATTTAAATTTTCAGAAATATATTCAGGTTTGCAGGTAAGTTGCAAAGATACAGTTGTCATTTTATACTACACACAGTTTCAACTATTGTTAACATTTTACATTAGTATGGTACATATGTCTTAGCTAATGGACCAATAATGCTGTATTTGTTTTTGTTTTTTATTAGTACATATTTACAGTACATAATGATTACATTTCTTGTAGGGATTTGGTATATGTATATAATACATCTTAATTCTTTTTTCATCCCCTTCCCATCTCCACCCTCCCTCCTCCTTCTATCTCTTGATCCCCTTACCATTTGAGATCTATCACTCTACTTCCTATTATATAGTTTATTTTGCTCTTTAATTATGCAGAATATATTTTTAAACCTAAAACTCAATGAAAAATCCTATTTAAAAAAATCACAAATGATAGATTAAAAAAAGTGAACAAAATGAGGTAAAAAAAAAAAAAACCTAAATCATTTATAAAAGGAAGAAAAAACAGGCAGGCCTCAGGTTTCTTCAAAGCCACATTCAAAATCAGAAGATAGTGGAGCTATCTCTACAAGACAGACAAAGAATGAGGGTCCTGACTAAGGATCCACCCACATTCATACTGTCCTGCTAGCACCAAAGCTGCCCTGTTGAACCTGTGGTGCTTAAGGACCACATATCCCATCAGCCACTCTGAAAAAACACTCAAAAGGCTATCCATGAGCACTACATATATTTACCTGGGGAGATAAGAGTAAAACAAATGTGGGGTTAGGGTGACAAAGCAGGATGCAAATAATGCAGCACCCTTGGAGTAATGACTCAACTAATAAAAACTGGGAGAGACACAAGACAAGAAGGGAAGAGTAATTAGCTCACTGCCTACCAGTAGCAAGTGGAGCTGAAAGATATAATTTAAAGTTGACATTTCAATAACAGAAATACAAGTGGATTTGACAACATAAAGGCAAACACTGAAAAAGTTACTACTGTTGACTAAAATTGGGTGAGGAGAAGAACAGAAAACACATTAATTTTAAAACTACTCTTAGAAGGTGTATTAGTTTCCTACTGCTGCCAGATCAGATTGCCCCAAACTTAGCAGTGTAGAACACAAATCTGCAAGGTCACAGTTCCTGAGGTCAGAGTAGCTGGGGTGCACTCCTCCTACAGACTCTGGGAAAGTAGTTGGAACCCTGGCAGGTTGCAGATCTCAGTAGCTGGATTCTTTGTGGAGAGTTGAGGGGGTAGGAAGGGAGGGGGGCTGTTTAGCTCCAGACTCCTCTGTATCTCAGAGCCAGCAGGGACTAGCCAAATCATTTCCACTGCTGGGAACTCTGTGCCTGAATGCATTAAGATGCCTCAGATTAGAACACGGCTATGGGGGGTGAGGGGTGGGGAGAGGATACATGCCATTATTCTATCCATCACAGAAGACTCCTAATGAATGGTTCCTATAGACACAGAGAAGTATAGGCTTTATAAGATATTACATGATACATTACTATAATATGTCATGTAGATAAAGGGACAGACTCTCCTAAATATAAGAATTATAGAAACTAAAAAAAAAAAAAAAACAGATCAGAGTTAAAAAGTTAAAATATACAAACATATAAAACAAAACAGAACTAAGATCAAGTGTATGCAAACTATCAATATATGAAAATTAGTTTAGTGAATAAAAAATTAACAGATTGAATAACAAAGCAAAATACAACTTTATGTGACACATAATAGACATACTTAGGGTTAAAATGTAAGAACAGTCAAAGGTAAGACAAGCATGGACAATCCAGGAAGCAACAATCATGACCTTAGAGCCAAACAAGGCAGGAACGAGACAAAGAAGGCACTCTGTGGTACTAATGGATACACTTCAGAATCGAAGTGCAAAATAGTTATAAATAGCTATGGGCCAGATAACACATCAGCCAACAGTCACAGACACCCCAAGGAGAAAGGCAATGGTGAGTGCCACTCCCCTTGGTCCAGAACAGAGCAAGAAGGCAGAACCTAAGCAAGGACTACACATGACTGAAGTACACAATTATGGTGTACAATTGACTAACGTCCCACCTCTGTAAACCCACAACAGAAGCTCGATCTTCTCCTCAAGTTGCAGGAGAACACTGAAGAAAACACTACACACTAGAATCAGAGAAACCTCCTACAACCCACACACGAGAAAGAGAATAGCCAGTGCTCCAGCAGAACTGCAGCTGGATGGGGACCATGGTAAAAAGAAGAAATCAAAATCTACCACTCAGAAAGTTTAAAACTTGCTGCTTAACAACTCTTGGACCATAAAAAAAATACAGTCTAAAACTGCAGAACTGGTGGACAGCAGCAATAGTAAAAACTGAGTTCTACTGGAATTTAGGCATCAGTCCTAAATATTAAAGACTTTTTTGAAAAGACTATAAACACATAATCAAACATGCAGATCAAACCTTTAGAAAGGGGGTAAAAAGTCAAAGGAATTAATAATTATTAGCAAAAACTAATCAGGCAAAAAGTAGAAAAATAGGGCAACTACAGTAACAAAAATATCCAGGAGCTGATACATTGATGAAAAATTAAAACAAAAATATGGAAACCATTAGCTAACCCAATCAAAAAAAAAAACAGCAAATGAAAGGGAAGTAGCCACAGAAAGACAAGAAATTAAAAGAAGCATAAAAGATCATTTTACTCAAAGCTTCATAAGTAAATTTGACAGAATAGATAAAACTGATAATTTTCTTTTCTTTTTTTTTTTATTTTTTTTTTTCAAATGCAGGTACCGGGAGTCAAACTCAGGACCTCGCACTTGCCAGGCAGGCACTTATGCTGCTGAGCTATATCACTGGCCCAAAACTGATAATTTTCTAAGAAAAATAAGTTTAAAAACCAATGACAGAAAAGAAAGATTTAAATAAAATAATTGTCACAGGGAAAATAATAAAGAAAAAATCACAAAACAACTTTGCCCTCAAAACAAAAACAAGGGCCAGTGAGATAGCTCAGCAGCATAAGCACTTGCCTGGCAAGCGCGAGGTCCTGAGTTCGACTCCCAGTACCCACATACGAAAAAAGGGCCAGTGATATCGCTCACTGGCACGGGCGCCTCCTGGCACGCAAGGTCCTGAGTTCAACCCCTGGTACCTGCAAAAAAAAAAGTACCAGGCCCCAACAACTTCACAGATAATACAATGCTATTAAACTATTCCAGCAAATGGTACAAAAATGTAATTTTATATGATTTTTATGAAGTAAGTATAACATTGATTCAACACCCCAAAAAAGGCACGTGGAAAAAAGAAAACTTCAGATCAACATTCCTTATGAACAGCAATACAGGAACAACAAATTAAATATTAGTAAAGAGCACCCAGTAGCACCTGAAAAGAAGTATATATCAGAGCAAGTGAAATACACTTCAGAATTCAAGAACAGCCAGGTATGGTGCTGCATGCCCATAATCCCAGCACTGCAGGGGCTGAGGCAGAAGGATTACCATGTGTTCAAGGCCTGAACTACATAGTAAGAGACCCTGTGTCAAGAAACAAAATGAAAAAAAAAAAATCAAGAACATTTCCCTATTCATAACTACATTAGTATTAAATCAGCATACTAATATATCCAAGAAAAAAATCATATGATAATCCCACAGATTATTTAAAAAGGCAACTGACAAAAATTCAACTATTCTTGATTTTTAAAAAAGGGGGGAGGGCCGGTGAGATGGCTCAGCGGTTTAAGCGCCTGCCTTGCAAGCGTGAGGGCCCGAGTTCGACTCCCGGAACCCACATACAAAAAAGGGGCCGGTGATATCGCTCAGCGGCACGGGCGCCTGCTGGCGCGCGAGGTCCTGAGGTCAACCCCCCGGTACCCACAAAAAAAAAAAAAAAAAAGGGGGGGAACATTCATAGAAAGTTCAAGTTCTGCCTTAACATACCTACCTCAATTCAAAGCCCCATTCTACTTTGTGGGGTTATGCTAGAGACATCCCAAACAGATCCAACTGTAACCACTATGACTTACCGCTATGCTGAAGGCTCCAGCCCACAAAATGAGATAGGAGAAAAAAACTGGAGTGTAAACAGGGAATAAGAAGGCTGTCACTAGATGCAGCTGAAGAACCCAAGATAATCTGATCTGAAGAACCCAAAATAATCAACCGAAGAACAGAAGACTTCGGTAAAGTAGCAAAAGACAACATTAATACGTAGAAATTGAGAGTATTTACACATATATATATATAAAACATACAAGCAAATGTAATAAAAATCCTTTCCAATGATAATTTTTAAAATATTTCCACTTTAAATTTTACCGCTAAATATAACATTTCATTTTACTCAAAAATTCTTAGATTATTACCAAAACTTTTTTATTATCCTCCTCACTTATCCTTCTTTACTTAGGACAGCAATCAAGCAAAGATTCTGAAGTTCAACTTGAAAATGTTTAAAAATTTTCTTCATTGATATACAACTGACTCCACCTTATTTTCAACTGTCATTATAATGAAACACCTTATATAATAAATATATTCAAATTGTATAAGTATCAGCATTCACGCATACAGGGATAAGTGAAATATCTGTGACAGATTAATTCTAGTGCAGATATCTATTTATATACAACTAGGTGTTGAGTCTAGATATTGCATTTGCAGGACTACCGGCTATTTCTAAATATCACAACCTTTCTTTCTCTAACTCTTACACTTGGCTATAGTGATTTAACATAAAGTGTGCATGAATGTATATGTACAGTTGTTTTAATATTGTACTTTGTTTCACAGGACAAACTGTATTTTCATTATTTGCATTAGAAATAATAGATATGAAGTATAGCTTCATATTTTGCAGTAGTATGAACTACAAGAAACTGGTTATAATAGCATATGTTTATAAGAAAAACAGGTGTTTTTCAACTAAATACATTTGGGAAATTATGAGTTAAATAAAGTTAAACTTTATTTTTGACAGAAAATACATATATACAATTTCTGAAAATAAAAGAAAATTGATTCAAAATACATAACAAAATTATAGCAACGAAAACAGCATGGTACTGCATAAAAACAGACATACAGATCAATATAACAAAACAGTCCAGAAATAAATCCACACATTTACAGTCAAATGATTTTAGACAAGGCTGTTAAGAACTCATGATGGTAAAAGGACAGTCTCTCAATGGTGTTGGGAAAGCTGCACATACAGAAGAAAATGAACCTTGATTTCACACCACATACAAAAATCCACTCAGAATGGATTAAAGACTTAAAGATAATATCTGGTGCTGTAAAACTACTAAAGAAAACATAAGGGAATAGCTCCATGACATGGGTCTGGGCAATAATTTTTTGAATATGACCCCCAAAACACATACAACAAAAGTAAAACTGGACAAATGGAAGTATGTCAAACTCAAAAGCTCTTGCACAGTAAAGAAAACAAGATTAAAGAGATTACCTACAGAATGAAAGAGAATATATGTAAATCATACATCTGATAAGGAGTTAAAATCCAAAATATATGAGAAATTCAAACTACTCAATAGCAAGAAAACAAATAACACATAAAATGGGCAAAGAATTTGAATAGAAATTTCTTAAAGGATGACATAAAGGATGATGTACCAAAAATGCTCAACATTACTCATCATTATAAAACACAAATGAAAACCACAATGAGGTATGTCATGGCTTATATTCTAGATGTCCCCCCAAAGCCTCATGCATTCATCGGTGTAGCTTTTGAAAGGTGGCTGGATCATGAGTATATGATACTGGGATTAAGAGTATGTGGTACTGGATTAGTCCACTAGTTGGTTTAGCATAGTTCTGGGTATGTCTGAATGGATTTACTGAAGACAGAAGCCCCACTCTGGGCGTGAGTGGCACCAACCAATAGGCTTGCAGCCTGGACAGAATAAAAGGGACAGAAAGAGGGCAGGCTTGCTACTTCACTGCTCCTGCCTGCCCTGCATGGACTATTTCTCCTCTGCAATGCCTCTCTGCCATACCACCCTGCCTTGGAGACAGTCAACTATGGACTGAAACCTCTATAAACTGTGAGCTAAAATAAACCTTTCCTCCTTTAACTTTGTGTGTCAGGTATTTTGTCTCAGCAATGAGAAAAGTAACCAAAACAAGGTATCACCTCACACCTATAAGACTGGCTACTATCAAAAAGAATAATGATAACATTGGCAAGGATGCAGAGAAAAGGGAACCCTAAACATTGTTGGTATTTTAAATTATTATAGTATTGGAAATAGTATGAAAGTCGCTCAAAAATTTAAAAAGTCATCTATAATAAAATGCAACAATCCCACTCCTAGGTATATATGTAAAGGAAATGAATCAGTATAGCAAAGAGAAATTTGCATGCCCAAGTTGTGTTAATTAGCTTTCTGTTGCTATGACAAAATTCCTGACATGAATCAACTTTAAGGAGGAAAGATTTATTCTAGCTCATTGTTTCAAGGTTTCAGTTCATGGACACTTGGCTTCATTGCTTCTGGTCCCATGGTGAAGCAGAACATCAAGGCAGGGAGTGTGTGGGAGAGCAAAGCAGCTCACCTCTTGGTGGGCAAGAGGAAAAGAGAAAGAGGAAGGGGAAGGATCTGGGACAAGATATAGTCTTCAAGGGCATGTGCCCAAAGACTATGTCCCACCTCCTAAATTTCCATCACTTCCCACTAGCCCATAAAATTATGAATCCATCAATGGGTTAATCCACTGATGAGGTCAGAGCCCACATGATCTAATTACTTCCCCAAAGCCCTACCTCTCCCAACCCTGCTGCACTGGGGACCAAGCTTTCACACATGAGCTTTAGGCATCATTCAGATCCAAACTCTAACATATAAGCCAAGAAATGGAAACAACCTAAATCTGCATCAACAGATGCACAAAGAAAATGTGGTATAGAAAAACTAGTCAGTTTTATAAAAAAGGAAATCTTGTCATTTGTGACAACATGGATGACCTTAGAAGACACTTTGTTAAGTAAAATAAGCCTAGCACAGAGAGATAAACACTACATGATCTCATTCATATGAGGAATTTTTTAAAAGTTGAACTCAGAGAAGCAGAGAGTAGAATGGTTGTTACCATGGGATGGGGGAGCTAGAGGAGGAAGATAGGGCAAATAAGTTCAAAAGATCGATCATAAAGCATGGTGATTACAGTTAATGTATTGTGTTCTTGAAAATCACTGAGAACAGATTCTGTGTATTTTCTCCATAAAAATGATAAGCCTGTAAGGTTGTACAGTGGCACTTTGGTTCACAAACTTAATTCTTCCCACGATTCTGGTCGCGGAATTCATTCCACATCTCTGGTTGATATACATACTATGCTTGCAATTCAGTTGCAACCGAGGTACTACTGTACATGTTATTTAACTTTTCTTAGCTACTCCACAATGTACGTGTAGCTGTAGCTGGGAAGCTGAGACAGGAAGATCACAGGTTTGAACCCAGCCTGAACAACTTATTGACTTAGCAAGACCCTGTCCCAAAATAAAAAGTTTAAAAAGGGCTGAGGATGTAGGTCAGTGCAAAAGCCCTAGGTTCAACCCCCAATACTGAAAAAAAAAAAATGTTGTCTCATTTATATACAATATTCGTCAATTAACTAATTTTTTAAATTCTAAACATTACTGAAGAACACAAATGATAATGAACTACTGGAAAGATATACTATGTTCTGGAAAAGGAAGACCCCATATCATAAGGACGTCCCTCTCTCTACATTAGTTTATAAATTTAACCCAATTCCAAGTCAAAACAAACCAGGTTGGGGGTTTTGTACTCTGTGTCCATGTGTGTGTATGTGTGTACATGTGTTTCTGGTGGGAGTATCAGGCAAAGAATAGACAATCATATGTAAAAATAATCTAAAATAGGCACAAAGAAATTCTGACAAAGCAATGAGGGGCTGGGTATGTTGCTCAGTGAAGTGCTTGCCTACCCTATATGAGGCCCTGGCTTCCATCCCCAGTACCAAAAAAAAAAAAAAAAAGGAAAGAGGAGGAGACAAAGGAGGAGGGGAGGAAGAAGATTTAGCTGGGTACAGGGGGACAAGCCTGTAATCCCAACATTTTGGAAGTTAAAGCAGGAGAGTCATGAGTTCAAGGCCATTCTGGGCTACATAGGGCATTCAAGGCCAGCCTGGACTACAAAGTGAGACCCTGTCTAAAAAAAAGGCAACTAACTACTTACTAGTCCAATTATTTAAATACAGGATGACCCCTAATATTGCATATTTTTCATTAATTTTTATAAGATAATATAACAGGAAATATAAAAACAAAAATTTTATCAAATTTGTTCAGTATAAGAATCAACTTGACACTTGCCCAAGCGATGCTCTGGAGAGTCAGTACATAAACAAACACACTGCCTGAGTGTCATTCAGGGTAAACTGTTAAATAGTTAATTCTTTGAGATATTAAAACATAGGATAAAGCCTTAATAATTAAAATATTAGCTACAATGAATAAACTGCCAGCAAAACAGCTTACAAGAAATACACCTAACAAATGGGCATTTAGTATGCAAGGGAGCTAGAAACTAAAATCAGTGGGGAAAACACAAATTACCCAATAGTTTGAATAAGACAACTGAGAAGTCATCCAGGAGAAGTTAAAGTCAGAGTCACACATTACTCCATGTACCAGGACACAGACAAATGTGTTAAAACCATAAAAGAAGTACTACAAGGAAAACCAGAAGAAAATGCAAGATTCCTTTTTAAACTTAAGAACTCCTTTTCTAATTACAACTCAAAACCCAAAACCATAATATGAAAACTAGTAGATCTCCTTCTACTTCTGCCATGTATGGCAAAACAAAAGGAAGGTACATTGCAAGCTGGGAAAACACCTGAGTTCAGACCACTCAAGAGTTCATCTATAATCTGCAAGAAGATCAACCACCCAGAGTTTGTAAATGAATAAATTCAACAAAACTTTACAGAGAAATAAAAAACAACAGTCTTCAATTTCTGAAAGGATGCTAAACTCACTCATAATAAAGGAAATGACCCATGTCCCTAATGAGACAGATGACTCAAGTTTGGTAACACCCAGTACTGGATAGGGTGGGGGGACAGCACTCTCACTACTTTCTGTGGTGGGTACCAGTTCAGCCCTGGGGAAGGGAGGGGGAGCCTAGCAATGCACAAGGGAGCCACAACGCTGTGAGGCTACAACCCAGCACTGCTCATTCTACATACATGCTGCATGTGGGTGGTGCATAAGGGCAAAAACCAAGGCCATCACTCTATAAGGAAGACTAAAAGCACCAATGCTCCCATCAACAGATGACTATGACACAATGTGGGCACATTCACACCATGAGATACTGTGCTGGCACAAAGAAAAAGGGAGCACTGTGCAGAGAGGCAAAGACCCTCTTCCCCTCCTCACAGCAGGTATGTGAGGTGGGGAAGCAAGGGGCAGAAATTTATCACATGACTTATGAAAGAAAAGGGGAAATGCAAAAACACACATTAGAATTTGCCTGATGTGCATCAAGAGGCTCTGGAAGGCTTTACCAGAAAGACACCACAAGCAGTATCACCAGTAGAGAACAGGGCTGGACCTAGGATATGGAGACTTTTAACTTCCTACTACATCCTTCCTTACAAGGTTTTTTTTTTTTTTTTTTGTGGGTACCAGGGGGACGACCTCAGGACCTCGCACGCCAGCAGGCGCCCGTGCCGCTGAGTGATATCACCGGCCCCTTTTTCGTATGTGGGTTCCGGGAGTCGAACTCGGGTCCTCACGCTTGCCGGGCAGGCGCTTAAGCCGCTGAGCCATCTCACCGGCCCCTCCTTACAAGTTTTTATTGTCCAACAATACAAACAATGCAAAATACTAAAATAAAAGGGCCTAAGTTTAACTGTAGACCATCCACACTGTGAAACAGGACTCAGCAGGGAATGGAACTACTTACACACAGGACCCCAGGAACTCTGAAGGGAATGACAATGAACAGGAAAGCCAATCCCCAGAGGTTGCATACTGCATGATTCCATTTGAGATGGACTTTACAAACAGAAGGGCTCCTGAGTATTAAGGAGGAACAGGGCAAGAGCAAAGAAATGTGGGTGAAGGGGTTATGTGGAAGGGAACCTCCTGGTGAGAGCATGGGGGTCTTAGCTGCATCCATCCCTCTCTTGGCTGTGCTAGTGTACCAACTCTGCAACACCACTGGGGAAACCAGGTAGAGTGCCAGAACCTCTGTTACTTCTTACACCTGGTCTCGGGTGCCCGTCTGTATTGGGCCGGAGGAGTTAAGAGTAGCCAGTTAGAGAACTTACTGGCTCCACCATCCTTCCTTCAAACACAGTAGACTTCATACCAAGCCTATTATGAGAAGTTTAGGCAGGCCTCCTGAAACCATGAACGGCAGCATGCTTCCCAAAAGATGAATGGATCAAATCAGAGATGCTCTGGGTAATGGGAGGGCTAGTGCAGGCAGCAGAAGTGATTAGAGGGCTGACAGCTCTGAGGAACACCTCAAACTCACTTACCTAGAACCACTCCCCCCATATAGGTCCCATAATTCTAGAGGAGCAGTGTGGGAAAGTGAGACCACAGGTGTGATGACAGTTGAACTCAAAGACTCCTGACTCTGCTTTTTCCTGCTTTGAGATCTTGGCAAAAACATCACCTCTTGGGCCAGAGAGAAAATGATTCCTAATACCCTTCTCTGACCAGTAGCAACAGGGTCACCAGGCCACTCAGTTGCGAGCTGCAGGATACTCCTTAGGATCACTGTAGCACTACCCATGTCCCACCTACCAGTATGGCCTCTCCATCTCCCCTGCCAAATGCTCCTCAGCTCACAGTAGCTGGGCTGTGCCCATATCCTGGGAACAGGCAGGTGTGTGGAAAGCAGTAAGGCCTTAAAGACAAGTCCGCAGGCAGCAAAGCTAGGCAGGTCACTGCTTTCTGCAAACTACAGCTTCCCTCTTGCAAAATGGGGATAAGGGTGCTGCTTTGGATGCTACCCTGCAAAGTCAGTACCTGCCCATATGGAGCATCCACGGTTACTGTCCCCCACCCCTTCCTGTCATTTTGAAGGGTAGAGAAACCCAGGGCACACTGGAGGCTGACCAGCCAAAAGGTGAGGCTTAAAAGTCATTGCTCTCCCAACCATTAACTCATGCCTGAACAAGTATTTATTGAGTGCCCATTAGTGTTTTCTTATGCTGGGACCACAGAGATAGAAAAGACTATCTGGTCCTGGAGGCAGGCACAGAAGAAACAAAGAAAGAAAGAAATTACTGCAATCAACAACGAAGGAGCCAGCCTAAGACATTTTATTGGCATCTTGACCCTTCTATCTGCCTTGGCTTCCCTCAGAAGAAATGCAGATGCCAGAACAAGCCAAGGTGCCAGGTCCTCAAAAACTGGCAGGGCTTTCTCACGGCAGCACTGAGCTGAGCTTTGAAAAGTAGGGTGAAGGTCACCAGCTGGGTCCATTTCAGGCAGGGAGGTAGCCCTAGCAAAGACACCAGAGGACAGACTGGGGGCAGCCTTGAGAAGCCCAGCAGGTTTCCAAGGATGGAAAGACCAGGAAAAGCTGCAATAAGTCTGGCTTTATGTCACAAGGACAGGATTCTCAGCCAGGAGTGACAGAGCCAGATTGACATCTTGGTCAGATGAGCCAGAATATTAAGAGTGAATTAGGGGCCCAGGCTGGAGGCTGTGAACTAGCTGGAACATTCCTGCAACTGAAGGCTTTCTGAACCCTGTACCAGGAAGAAACAGAACTGATGTCCTCCCCAGCCCCAATCTCTGCCTCCCTGCCCACCTCCACACCATGCTCATTAGCACCCTGGCCGTGGGTGATGCAGCAGGGGAAGGAGGCCAGACTGGAGAAATGAATCTGGCTCCTCATTAGCACTGCCTTAAAAGCCTGTACTGAGAGGGCAGCCAAGCCCAGGAAGGGGGCTGTTGTGTTGTGTGCTTTTTAATGTTGGGAAAGATTGATTCTGGGCTTTTGGCTTAAAAATATGTCCCTTTCCAAAGACTAGGCTAGAATGAATTATAGATCTGGGTGGAGGGCAGCCAAGGGTGCTGGCGCAGGGGGATGCACCCATTTGCACAGATTTCTTGTGGTCCTCAGTGCCCACAGTTCCCTTACTGGAGTCTCAATGCCCTGGCACCATCAAATGCCTGCCCTTCATGTTTCCTGACCACACCCCCACCATAACTGTCCAGCTTCTGTTGTTGGTGCAGGCCCATCTGTACCCTGAAGACTGTGCCCAGGGTTAGCTACCAGCAATGGAAGGACAGACAGACATGGACAGATGGATGTCCTGTGCATAACACCTGCCCCAAATCCTTGGCAATACCTGCCTCAGTGACTGACCACCTTCCACAGGCCTGAGGCAGCCACACCCACCACAAGTTAGTTCTACCTCCCACAGGCTAGGACCAGCCACTGACACTAAGGTGCTCATTCCACCCACATCACACACCTCACCTCACTGAGAACAAGTCTCCTGATCTCTGCTCAGCCTCTTCTCTTCAGGAGGAATATTAACCAGCACCTCTAGCATCCTAAAGCCCTCAAACCTTTGTCACATTCTCCTTGAGAATGTCATCTCAACAGGGAATGAGGCCAGAAATGAGTCTTCATTAGTTTAATAACCACTGTTACTAAAATGTCCTCCAACTCACAGGGCACCTTCAAGTTTGTGAAGGTTTCTCCAATCTGGTCCTCAGAAGAAATAACACAGCAGGAACGCAAGGCAGGCAAGGTGGCACAGTGATCTGTACTGTGGGCTCTGAAGTAAGAATGCTGCAGTTCAGGTCATGGCTGGTACTTTACCAGCACTGTGAGTTGGTATAAGTTACTCAACCTCATAGCATCTGCTGATCTGTATATAGAATCTAGCAGGTACCTGGCAGGGTCAGGGTCAAGAGTCAGTGGTAGCTACTATAATGAAGGCCCAAAGACAGTGATGATGGTCAGGTCTATGTCAATCCTAAAAGCAGACCGCACCCTGGCCACCAAGGCAGAGCACGTTCTCGGAAGTGGTCACCAGGACAAGGCAGCCCAGAGAGCAGTGAAGAGGAGGAGTAGTTCCACTGACCCTGGGGACTGTGCTTCCTCACCTCCCACAGTCCTTTTGAGCTTTGGTAATTATTTCCTATACCCCTCAACTGATATCTAAAAGGGTCCTGATCTCCTGTGTCTCTAAGATGACATGCTGCCATCCACCCCCAGAGAGACTGATCTAAAATCAGACCCATGCCATGAAAGGGCAGGGCTGAGGGAGGACCAATGAGTGACACAGGTAGGGTCCCACAGCTAAGGTGCTATAAGGCTGAGCTCATAACAAAATACTGCACAAGGCAGGACCAGGTCCCAGGTTTTCTTTATCTCAACACAATAATCTGCCATTAATCAGTGAAAGAAAATAATAAAGGTTTATTGGGCTGAAGCACTTGGCCAGGCTCTCACAGGGCTGGCCCTGCTCACTGGTTTTCAGTGAGGGAGAGCCACTCTCTCCGAAGCCCAGAGGCCAGGGTTGCCAGGATAACAAGCAGCCCCTGAGGAGTGGAGGAAGGACCCAGCTGCCCAGCTAACCCATCAATCCACCAAAACATGTACAGTGCTTCTGCCACCACGAGAGACCAACCCCCACAACACCAAGCCATGAAGCACAGACAAGCCTGGACTGCGGGCTCCAGCTACAGGCTCTGAGTGGGGTCTGGCCCAGAATCCAGAGCCCTCCCCACACAACCACCTCAGCACAAATCAGCTGGTCCTCAACTACTTAGCACGCAGCCATGCAAAGGCCAGGCCTCCTGCCTGCCCAGGTGCTCACAGGCTGCCCTACTTGGCACAGCCTGCCAGGAGTCCCAACCACACGACTTCCCCAGGGCCTCCCTCTGCCTGCAGCGGCCTCACCCTGCCTCAGCTACAAACCACCCAGTCTTCAAGACTCACCTCTGGCCAGGAGCCTTTCCCAGGTATATCCCTGCACACACACTGAGGGTTTGGTACCCACTCACAGTAGTGTCCCCAGTGAACCCAGGAGAGACTGCTGACCATTCTGTCCTAAACCTCACACAAGGCCCAGCCTCTGACACCCTCACAGATTCACCACAGGGGCCCTGCCAATGACCCAAAGCCACACCAGCAGACTACCCTGCTTGCCTGCAGTGGCCGCCATAGTGGTCCCAGTCCTAACAGCATCTATCCATGCCCAGGAAGGACTGTGCCAGTGTGGTCCAGGTTTGAAGCCAAGCAGAGTCATCTTCATTCTGCCCTGGACTCAGCCAGCCTCAGACTAACAGAGAATCCTATAGCTGGGACAAGGCCAGGCAATGACTTTGATATGCTGCTGAGGACAGGTTTCTGTCTAACATCTAGGGAACTCTGAACCAAGACCTGCGCAAAGGCCCCACCCCAACTCAACTCCTCAGGTAAGGGCACCCTGCCCACAAAACATCTTCAGCAAACTATTCAAGGGACCTGGTTTGTACTTGTTGGCAGGTGCCCTCTTCAGTGCCAGAGGACTCAGGCCAAGACAAGTCTTCGTATGGAAGGTTCTGGATGGCTCCAGTGCAGCATTAACAGGAAGCACAGTTCAGGGTCAGCCCTATTATAACCCTCCACTTTGACAAACATCCACAGGGAGCCCATGGGTTCCAGGCTCTGGGCCACAGCTGGATGATGTGGTAGCAGACATAGAGACTAAGACTGCAGAATCTACTATGAGTGTTTTCTGCCTACCTCAGTGTACCACAATGGGACAGGATTAGGATGCTCCAAGGACAGAATAAAAACCCAAAATTCAGAAGTAACAGCAAACAACTGAAAGTAATACCCATGGAGAAGACGGCCACGCATCCTCACGTTTAGTCCTTCAGTCACTAAGTCTCCCATTCACAGATCTGACAAGTATTCAGAAGCCAGGCAAGAATTCAGGGCACAAAGGCAAACAGATGACTCCAACGAGGTCTACCTTCAGACTGCTCATCAGCCCATTATTACTGATGCTGCACAAAATCAAACTTTTAAGAACATAATGAATTGTAGCTGGACTGAGCCACACAGGCCAAAATCCACCCAAATCATCAAAATAAATGCTGTAGTCATAGGTACACCCATGTGCATTAAACCAGAGAGCCTACACCTCAGCCAACTGTTTATTTGTCCCAAACACTACTCAGAGCAATAAAAGGCCCAACAACCTCAGAAGCAACATATATCAGAGGTCAACTCAGGCCAGTTTGCCTTCCTGTGCCCAGTCTCTTCTCTTGCAAAATAGAGATCACACAGGCCCTTCTCCCAGAGTTACCGAGCACAAGAACTTAGCATAGATCCAGGCCTCCAGGACTCCTGAATACATCTCAATAGTATGTTAGCATTACCCCTGCAAAATTCTCCCATTCTCTCTGCAAACCAGACCTTACCCTGCCACCCAGCCCAGTTCAAATTCTACACCCTGAGAATGCCCCCCTTCAAAGTCCCCATCGCAATCGAAGTCTGGCAGCCAATGGCTGGATACACCTCTGTGGTCATGGTTCGTGCATCTTTTCTCCCCACCTGGTAGCTAAGTCCCTACTCCCTGCTTGGAGCTTCCTAATTCTTGAACTTCCACACCTGTGCTTCTTCTCTCTGCCTTCTCTTTGTGCAGCATACTCACTTGTTAACACCTGTGAGTAGATGTTGCTCTAGATGTTGCACTGGGTGCTTAGGAGGTCAACCAGGGCAGAGGTGTCTATACAAAAGATTCACAGGTGTGTGTGGGAGACAAACATGGGAGCACAAGGGTATTTCAAACATGCACATGTGTGCGCACACACACATATTACAAAAACATGAAATGTGCAGGAACCAAGAACTTCTGCAGTATTGGGACATATGGAGCAAGAACCAAAAGATATGACTGGAGCTCTAAGCACAAGTCAGATGCTGACCTTCAACCTACAGGCAATGGAGAGCTATGGAAGTGATTTAGGGATGGACACCTGCCTGCCTGCAAGCCTCCACCCTGGAACTAAGCTGTGGCCCCCATGCCTGCAGAGGACCAGACAAGGGAGCACCCAGAGAAGGTTAGCTGGCAATCAGGGCAGCCACAGGTTGCCAGAGTGCACAGACACAGGCCTGGAAAGGGGAAAAAGGATGGAAGTGACCCAGCTAAAGCTCAACCTCCTGCAGGAAACCTAGGATTTACCAATCTTCTACAGTCATGTGCAATCACAGCTTGGCTCCTAACCCTGAACTCCTAACCCAGTGTATCCAGGCACTTGCTGCACATTTCTACCAAGGACTGACAGGAAAGTACAATTTTAATTACCCAAGGCACTCCACTACTAACAGCTTTCATCTGTACCTTTCAACCTACTACTGTGTCCACACTGAGGATATGCTCAAGAACAATCTCAATCGCTGCCTCACTGACGCCAAGAATGCAGAAAAAAAGCAGAGAAGTGGAGATGACAACATATGAAGTGCTGAGGAGGAGAGGAGACAGAATGACACAGGAAATATGGGGGAGAGAGGTCAAGAAAGTGAGCCAGTTTCAGATGAGCCCAGACCTGCAACGGAGCTGCCTTCAGATCAGGACCTAAGGGCAAGGCAAGCTAGAGCACAGGCAAAAAAGGAAAAGGTGCCAAATGTAGCTGGAATGGTAGCTGAAAGGATGAGGGGCAGAGGAATAGCACTCTGACCCACACAACTTTCTGTGATGACTGCAAAAGTCCTTACCTGCACTGTCCAACCAGCAGCCACAGTTCAATGTGGTGTCATTTTAATGGCTACACATAGCTAGTAGCTGCCACCTTGGACATCAGAGAGAGTTTCCAGGACCGGGGAAGAAGTGAAACCTGTGTCTACCAGCAACAGGTGGCTCCTGGGGGACTTCCACCAGGATGGCATAGATCAGAGCCACCTGGAAGCACTAGGGGATGACCCAGCACCAGGCAACTTATATAACTTAAAGGACAGAGGAGATGCACACGGGCTAGAGGGTGAGGTCGGCTCCTGGAGCTGTAAGGATCACCCTTTGCACTTAACAAGTAGGCGTGCAGATGGCTCCCAGGCTGGACACAGATCTGGACTGCAGGCAGCGGGGTGCACCGGCTACTGCCCACTAGCCGGCTCCAGGCTAGAGAGAGTTCCCGAGCCCACCCACTCCAAAGGCTGAGCCTGGGGATCCGGGTCTCTCTTCCCGGTGCCCCCACACCCCGGATCCTCACGGAGGAGACTTCGATCCCTTACCCCGACCCCTCACCCCAGCTGCCTCAGTGCCTCACCCCGGCACCCCCACGACCCTTCAGATCGGCCCCTTTTGCCTGAGCCTCCCGCCCCTTTCTCCACCCCTCACACCTGCGGCCCCTGCCCCTACCCGACCCGCCCCCTGACCCGCCCCCCGCCGGCGCAGCTCCGCCCCTGCCTCTAAAGGCTGTAGTCACCAGCCCGGCGCCGCTCCCCGCCCCGCCTCCTCGCCGCCCTGCCGCCCGCCGCCAGTGCGCCCGCCCATCTCCTCACCCGCCTGGGCTCCCAGCTGTGCTCCGCAGCTCGCGGTGGGAGAACGATGCGGGGAGTGCCGAGCACCCAAACATCACGTGGCAGCCTCGCCAGCCAATGGCGCGCCCCGCCTGAAGCTCACAGGCTGCGAATCCCAAAGTTCCCCGCGCGCCCGGAACCGGCGCGAACGGCGTCCGGCGCGACCAAAAGACTTAGCGTACGTGCTAGCGGCGCTGATGTGGTGGCCTCGCGTGCGAAGGTGGAGGTAGATCTATCCCACTAGGCGCTGGCAGAGGGCTCCAGCTCGCGTCCTTAGACCCCCCTGGAAGTGAGGGCTCCCGCGGGCGTCCAGCCAGGAGGGCCCTCCATGGAAGAGCAGGAGTTGGTAGAGACTTAGGATGAGGAAACTTAGGCACAAGACGGTTGAAGGGCCCTTGCCCACGAGCAGCACGCAGAATGGGTAGGCCCCTTCGGAGACCCCCTGAGGCCAGTGCCCACCTTTATTAGAGCTCGGACACGGGGCTTTCCGTCGGTCCCTTCGCCCTCCAGTGCCTCTAGCAGAAAAGGACGTACTGGGGAGTAGGCTGGCCAGGGTGCATGTGACAGGGGCCGGCCACAGTCACTTCTCAGCCTGTGTCCCCACTGGTGAACCAAGAACCACACCCAGGGCAGAAGAGCCAGCCTGATAAGCCCGTACCTTGGCCAACAACGTGGTCCTCCCTGCAGCTATCATTCGATGGTGACCACACCTCCCCACAACAGGGTTACAGACTTTCTTCAAGCCCTGGGTGCCCTGACACGGAGCCACTGAACACCGGGAAGGGGTCAGGCCTCTGCAGCTCCAGGCACCCTGGTCAGCTCCTGGGACGCCCTGATCATGGTCAGAAATGTCACCACAGGCTTTCCCTAGAGGGCCTGGGCAGGGGTTCTGTGAGGCCAGAACTGGGTGTCAGCTGGGATTTCCCAGGGTAGATTCTGATTCCTGATGATTGTGAGCCCCTATACGTGTGCAGGTGTGAGAGCATGTGAACAAGCACATGTGCATGAGTGCGCACGCCTGCCAATGTGTCTAAACAGCTCTGGGTGCATGAACACAATCATGAGGATATGCTGATGGACACTGAATGATATGCATGCCCACGAGCACTTCTGTGAGCAAACACTGAGCAGATGTCACAAGAACACTCAGAATGGGTGTGCATGCGCAGGGCATGAGTATGCATGTAAGCGTAGACATTGGCACAAGTGTACATCGAGGCACACACACGGGAATAATTGTGTGACACAAACGTGTACATGTGTGGGCAGGAGAGCAGAGAGGACAGGTGGAGCAGCAAAGTGTGTGTGCCCAGTTCTACCAGTTCTGAGGCTGTCCCAGGATTGTGGCCATCAAGTATTTAGGGTACTTGAGTCTCACCATGACCCTATCTCACAGCCAGGCCAGGATTTTGGGGCTTCTCACTTCCCCCCACAACAGCTGGAGCACAAGGAAGCCAGTCCCTGATAGCCATGGAGGCCATGCGGGTGACTACTGACCCTTCACCCAGGCATTTGAAGGACAGGTTCAACAGGCCAACACCTGTCTGGGACTAGGCAGTCAGACTGCCCACCACTTCACTTGTCTGCTACTAGGTAGGAAAGGAGGGGAGGGCTGAGGTGCAGCTCAGTGGTAGAGTGCTTGCCTAGCATGTAGGCCATGTTCAATTCCCAAACCACACATGCACAAAAATAAATAAAAGAGGGAAAGTGAAATGTGTTCCCCCCAGGGCAGCCCTCCAGGAATAGCTTCCTTGCCCATTCCATGGGGGTGCACATGCTGCAGAGGGGCCACCAGAGGAGGGCCTCAGTACCTGGTCAGTTCTACCCAAGCACCCCAAAAGGAGCAGAGGCAGGAAGAAAGACCTCTCGGTGGAGGCCAGGAGCCCATTCCTGCAGACTGAACCCAATGGGGAGGATTAAGGAGAATGCTGAGTAGTCAGCCCACAGCCTCCTTGGGGCCCAGGCCTGAGATCAAGGTTCCCCGGCTGTCTTCACTGCCCCTTCTGAGTGGGGCTGTCACATGACCTCAGGGCAACTCTGGGTTCTATTGTCCCACTTGGGCCCTGCTTCCCTTATGCCCTGTCTGATTGGGTGTGATTGGGTTTTCTGTAACTGAAGTCAACACTACTGTTAAGGACATCAGCCATGCCACCAAATGATAGGCTCCCTGAGGTCAGGCCCCAGAGCTTCCATTGCATCCTGCAGACAGCTGACCAAAGCAAGCCCCTGCCTACCCATTCAAGATGCAATCGAGCCATAGCAGCAAGTTCTCAGAAAGCCAACTCCAGGGACCAGCAGCCTTCCTCCCTGGTGAGGATCAGGTTGGCACCTGTCACTCAGGAGCCTGCAGCATACCTGTAGGGTGAAACCCTGTCCTGTGGGGACACATCCTGGCCCTCCCACTGCTGCTGACCTCAGGATCTGCAACTCAGGCAGCTCGAGCTTCGGCCTCCTCACTTTGTGCTCCCCACTGTCACATTCCCAGTGTGGGGTGCTGACTGGGGATTTGAGTGGGTCAGTGCCAAATATTCCTCAGCATGGGCCAAGCCTCTGGGAGCTCTGGAAACATGTGAACCCTTGGGGATTATGTGTGTTATTGCTATCTTGAGTAGATGCCAAGCACCAGTGCCAGGCACCAATGCTAAAAACATGGGATGATGCCCTCAGGGTATCTCAGAGATGAAAGAGGAGACAGATGGGCCTAAAAGAATCACCCACTGGGCCATAAGTCTGTTGTTAAAAGTTTGAGGAAATACTATTCTTCCCTGAGTATTGGAGAAGTTTCCCAGGGAGCATTTGGCTGGGTGCTGAAGGATGAGCAGGAGTTTGCCAGGCAAGAGCAATATGAATCTAACATGGCCACTGCAGGAGATTGTCACATCTGCCTGTCACATCTGCCTCTTGGGTCAGTCCCTGCCCAAACTCTTATTCTAAAATGACATAGAAATTTACCGCGTTCTCTCCTTGCTTCCCTTTCCCCTCCTCCATACCATCCATCCAGATGCACACAGAAATTCAGTCCCACACATTCACCTCTAGTTATGGAATCCAAGAGCTCACCCTGCTGTGCTGAAACAAACCCCCATCCCTGCCCCAGAAACCGAAAATAGCCCCCACCGCTGCACACAGGGAAATGCAGTGATGAGATGGTAATGAGAGAAGGTAAAATCAGAACAGTGTTTAGCAAAATCACAACAGTCGGGCCCCCTCCCCTTGAACGTGCTGAAAAAGCACGACAGCACTATGTGTGGGAGGAAAGCAGCCGCAGCCCCACTTTAGGTTGTTGATGGAAATAGGAGGGTCACTGAGGCAGCCAGGCCCTGCCTCCCAGGCCCCGTCCCACTCACTCCAGACCCCGGCTCAGCATGGTGTGCTCACTTGCTCCGGTCTGGGGACATGCACAGTCATGCCAGGACCCCATACAAACACCTGCCCAGGTCCCAGGCCTTGCCTGCAGCAACCAGCTGTCCTGGTCGCATCCAGGCCCTCTGGCTGGAGGCCACTCCCTTGCTTTTGAGGATGTGACTTCACTGGCCCTGCCACCCACTCAAGAAGCCCTCCTAGTCCTCAGTCTAGCTCCACAGGCACCCCTTCCCTCCTGTACCACACTGTCCATACTGCCTCCCCCAACCCCAAATCTAGGGCTCCTTGTTGGTGGCAACTGGAACATTGTTAGTTTTCCTTGTGTGTTTGTTGAATGAATGAATAATAAGATAGGGTGGCTGAGCCGGAAGGAATTTGAAATCATCAGAATAATCTGGAGGAAACTGAGCCCTGTTGCCGAGGGGGATCCCAAGGCCACTGGCAGCAGGGATTGAACAGAGCCCTGAGCTGCTTGCTCCAGCCCAAGGCTCTTTCCTTTTCATAGGGGGTGGTAAAAGTCCCTAGGGGCTGAAGTCCCTGGCCACATTAAAACGGTCCCTCCCCTGACCTTGGGGTTCCTTCTGCTCCCTCCACCTCCATCCTCTCTGAACCTTAACTGTCCCTTCACTATCCCTGACAGTTGCCACCAGATAAGAAAAGGGGTCTGGGAACAGGTGAGTGAAAGCCGAGGGTGCAGCAGGCATTTCCTTGGGACTCTGGATGAGGGACCAGGATGTACCCAGCACTAGGATAGACAAGTATATTTGGCCATGCAGCCACCCCAGGTCTCTGTCCTCTGTGTTCACCAAGGTGGAGGAAAAGAACTCACAGGTATTATAGATTATGGGGAGGGGGGATAGCTTCCCTGGGACAAATAGGACAGGGACTAGGGCAGCTCAACCCAATGATGGGGACCATGGATCCAGAGCAGCTGCTCTGTGTCTGGCCCTGCCGGACCATGGGGAGAGACAAATCCTCATCCTAGAAAAACATCCAGGCCCCTAAAGGGCCAAGGCCAGAGCAACTCCAGTGGTGAGACTAAAGCTGCCCCACTGAGTAGCCATGGGGCCCCCACAAGGGCAGCCCTAGCCCCAGCACCCTCCTTTCTCCCCACATTAAAAGAGGGATGTCTGCCTCAGTTCTGTTTCCCAGTGGGACACCCATCCCTGCAGGAGGGCAGAGCAGGGCTTTCTGGCTCAGAGTCAGACTAGGTAGCCCCTGGTCCACCTACCAAGAGCCCTTTATGGCCCTGGAGAAGCCGGACCATTACATGAGGGCTCCCTGTCCTGCCCTTGTGCCATCCCTCCAACCAGCTTCTCCTCTGGCCTTACCTGGCTCCTGATCGCAGCTCTAATCCACAGTGCTGCTCCTGAGGCTAGTGTATCCCAGAGGTTTCTGCCTCTACACTGGGCCTGTTCTCATGTATGGGGTGGGCAGCTGGTCAGCAGGCCCTGCCCTGACAAAGGCACCTGTGCTACCAGGCAGGGTGGGTGGCTGAGGCCATTAGCTGGAGGGTGGCAGGACTTCTTTGCCGCTCTCTGTTCCATGGGACTGCACGGGAGAGTTGTAGTCTTCCCTGAACCTAAAGCCTACAGCTGGGGGCCAAACCTTGATCTCTCCATCTCACTCTCAGCCTCACCGCCCCACCTGGGGCTCCGGGGTTGTCTGCTCCAGGTATTTGCAAATCTTCAAGGTGACATTCAAACCCTGCTGAGGACTCTTCCCAGTCCACACACAAACACCTTCTCACACATTCACACACCCAGTGCGATCTCACATGGGCACAGAGATGTGACAAGCTACCAGGCACAGCCCCCCTTCCAATGGAGGAAGAGCCCGCTCTTGCTGCTCTGTCCAGGGACGCTGGGGATCCTGTGCCCATGGAGGAAACACCCCACTGGGCTGTGGCAGCAATATGGCTCCTAGGGAAGAGAAAAGCTGGGAAAGCCTCTGGCCTGTGGTCCTCCCATGCCAAAGTCTGTGTCTGCGTGCTGCTCGGACACATGTGTAGTTGGCTCATGGTGACGGGTAGTCCTGATAACAGCTGAGTGACTCCAGCTTGTTCTAGCTGCTATGTGACCAGCTGGTCCCCCTGCCCAGCCTGGCCCCAGGAAAGTGGTGGCTTCCAGAAACACCAGAAGTTGTGATCTTGGGGGTGGACAAATGATTCACCAACCCACTGTCCAGAACCCCGTTCTTCCTTTTCCTTTCTGTGTGACCTTGAGTGAATTGCTGTACCTCTCTGAACCTCAGATCCTTGTCAGGGGAAATAGGACCCAAGACCAATCATGTGGAAATGTGTCCACAGGGCTTGGCTCAGGTGGTAGGGCCACACCTGTGGGTTTTTGGATTTTATGCCCCCCACCCCAACCCACCATGCTACTTCCACCAGCCCTTTGAGGGCTGTTCCAGGCCCCATCCTGATCCACATCTTAGCAGAAGTGAAGGAATCGGGGGACATTACACTTTGTCAGGATACTTTCTGCTCTCCACCACCTGACAATCCCTGCCCTACCTCAAAGATGGGTAAAACCCCACTCCCCACATCATCGGGGTGGGGTATAAAACTTGAAAACCCTAGCACCACTCATCATACCACATCCCCATCCACTGTCTGCTCATTGGACTGACAAGCATCTACAGAGGGCCTTGGCCCAGGCACTGGGCAGCAGAGACCCACTAGCGGAGTTCCACCCTCTCCCGAGTGGACACAGGAGCAGGGCTGGATCATGTGCACCCAGATACTCACACCATTTCTCAGGCAGGAAATCTGAGACCATAAGAAAGTGTAATGCTGATGTTTTTCCCCATAAAAGAGAAAAAGGAAGGTGTGCAAACTGCTCATGGAAAGGAAGATGGGGCCTTCCAGGGGTCTGAGCTGAGGCTCCCTCCACCAAGAGCCTACTATGTCTATCCCTCTGCCCAGGTCCACTCACTGGCCTCATGACCCATGAGGGTGGGCCTGCACCAGCACAGGAGGTGTTGGAATACTGACAGTGTTTGATCATTGCTGTATTTATAGGGCTTGATGGAGATAAAAAATA
Organism: Erethizon dorsatum; assembly: GCA_028451465.1. Taxonomy (NCBI): domain Eukaryota; kingdom Metazoa; phylum Chordata; class Mammalia; order Rodentia; family Erethizontidae; genus Erethizon; species Erethizon dorsatum. Next base: position 67,584,450 of record CM051828.1, on the reverse strand, counting down.
AAGTGAGGAGGAGCCCACTGAGTCACCATTGCCAAGCATTTGTGTGGTCTCTGTACCTCTCTTGTCTGGAGCAGAGCCTGGGCTAGGGCAGGCCAGGGGGCAGGGTTAGGATGGAGCAGGACCCAGAATAGCCTGGGACCTGTTGGAGGATGTTTATGGAGCCACATGCTCCAGGGCCAGTGGCATACAACCCTGCCAAGCCTGGAGCCTAGTCTCTACCATCACAGCCCTCTGCTTTTCAGTCCTAGCTCCTTGTGACCAAGTCCTGTGGCAATGAGATGCACAGTAAGGTCAGAGCTCAGTGTATGACCAGTCAGGACACAGTGTGTGACCAGGGTCAGGGATGATGGTTCAGTATGTCCAGGATCAAGGCTCAGATTATGCCCAGGATTGAGACTCAGCCTGATCCAGGGAGTGGAGGAGATCCTACAGTCCTGGAACCCAAGCAGCATCTGCCCCATGTCTTGCTCAGGACCCTGCCTAGATTTGAACTGTCCCCTCCAGGTGCTCCGTTGGGAGGCTGTGCCATGTGGGCTGTGTGGCCCCTCCCTGGGTGAGTCCTCCAGGGGCTTCTCCTCCCTCCACTCAGTCTTGTCTGCTTGGAGCTCACTGCTTGGGTCAGGCCTACTGGAGCCATGTGCTTCATCAACATGAAAGGAGCCAGAGACAGAGCAGCACCCATCACTAAGCCATATCCTGAGGGCCCAAGCCCATCCCCTCCTCCAGCCTTGGCATTTAGAGTGGCTTCCATGGAGACCAGAGATTCCCAGCCAAGCCCCAGATCCCACTCCCCCTGCCACGAGTGTTGTCTGTTGTCAACCTAGCTGGCACTGTGAGACCCAGTATGGCTCATGGCCACCAGTGTTGGCCACAGGGGTTGGGTGTGAGTTGCCAGGTCTTGGGAGGTCCTTTGGCTATCACAGCCCAACATTTCTAGCTCTGGGAGGCTGTGCTGGACAGGGGAACGGGGTGTCTCTGCTCCTGGGGAAAGGGCAAGGAGGCCCCTCCACTGGCTGACTACAGTCCCATACAAGGAAGGCATGGACTGCTGGAGTCCACTCAGTGGCCCCCTGGGTAGACAAGGGGCACACAGGGCCTATGCACACAGCCAGGGCAGAGTGGACAGCACAGTGTAGAAGTGCAGAGAATAGGGTGGGGCTTGGACATCTGGGGAACTCTCAGCCCACCACCCATCTGTACCTCCACAGGACTCATGTTCCGTATGCATTCTACAGTGGGCCCCTCATGCTCTGTAACATTCGTTGAGTGACTGATGAAACATACTGCACAGACCAGGGGAGAAGCAGAGCTGCACAGGCTCCAGAGCTCTTCCTACCCAAGCCTAGGCTCTGAATGCACCCCACTGGGCCCCCAAACTCCCACCAATATGGAACACCCCTCTACAGCAGACACCATGATGCTTTACCATCAGCCAAGGGCTCCACTTTCCCTACCCCTTAGTCTGGGCCTGCTTGTTCTTTGAGGCCTCATCCCCTTTGTGCCTTGGTTCCTGGATGCTTCTGCCCAGCACCCCAGACAGAGATGGGAGCTAGAAGGGGGGGGGGCAGAGTGTTCTGGAACACAGAGTCTATGCAATGGACTCTTACCCTCATCCCGCCCATGGGAGGCTGAGGCTAGGGTGGAAAATTGGCTAGTGGCCGGCCATCAATTGTGCATATCTCTCCCACTGCCATGTTTCTTGGGGCCCCTGTGTCAGGCTGATGAGGGCCCAAGCCCCAGTTTTCTGGGCCAGGCCTCCACCCACCTGCCAGGCCCTTTGTGCAGGCATGGACAGCACCATCCACATGGCCATGCAGAGGTGTGGCCATAGCTCCCAGTGGTGTGGGCCACACCTGGAAGGTGAGAACAGGGCTGAGAGCCAGAGAAAGGGATCGGCCACACTGAAAACACTTGAAGGGACCTGTCTAGGGGGAGGCAAGGTCAGAATCTGAGGGCAAAGACCTTGGACTTCAGGGACTGTGGGGATGGGGACTCCACAAAGTGAGAAGGACAGGCCTGACATCAAGTTAGGGAAAGCTTTTCACATAGGGAAGCAGAAGGACACCTTGTTGACCTCTGGGCCTGAGCCCAGCACTGCAATGACTGCAGGGATGAGGCCCAGGACTCCTGCAGACCCTGCCTTGGGCCCCCCACAAAGGCCCATTATCACACTACCCTTCTGGTCACCTCACCAGGGTGTCCTGGGGCTGACTTATGGGTGAGAAGTGGCACCGCCCCTGCCTCAGAATCCTCATGTCCAGGCCCTGCTTCACAGCTACACCTGCTCAGGTTTTCTAATGCTGGAGCTGCAGAGACAGATCTAGCCACAGTGCTGGGTTTGTAGTTAGCTGGAGGCAAGAAAAGGTGGATGGGAAGAGCCCTGGTCTCCAGTCCCTGCCTGAGAGAGAGCCCAGGGTGGGCACCAGCTTCTGCATGGGTCCATGAGGACAGTGGGGACTCCTCATTGCTGGAGAAATGGGAAGAAGGGGCAGGTCACCCTCTCTCCTTGTCCTATGTTTGGAGACAAATGGGTACCCTGGGGAGCTGAAGCAGAGAGGAGGGAAGGTCTGTATTAATAGTACCAGGGTTCCAGTTCTAGCAAACCCGGGGTGAGCATACTCCCTTACCCACTGAACATAACTGTGAACCCCAAGAGAATGCAGGGAGCAGCCCCTAAGGGCCCAGAAAATAAATACTAGCCTGTGAGTTGGGGAGGCTAATTGGATGGTGCTGTACCCTCAAAGCAGCAGTGGGCCCCTCTTCCCTCAGGGGCCTTCAGTCTGGAGCCAAGCAGTCTGCGTCCTGCCCTGGATATGAGCATCCACACTGTCAGAGAATGATGGAAGAAAATCCCTCTGGGCCTGGCTCAAGGAGCAAATCAGGGTAGAAAAATGATAATTCTCCATTCATTCTTCTTTCCATGTCTCTATGACCTCAGCCCCAACCCCAAACCATACATCTGCCACGGCCAGCATGGTAGAAGCACCAGCAGCAGGACCAGTGAGTCCCTTGGAGAGCCAAGGGAGGGATACAGCTTCTCTGACAGCAGGTGCCGTGTTCTCAAGGTTGGGGGGCAGCCCAGATTTTTCTCCATGGTACCGGGAATTTCCTTACCCTATGTGATCCCAGATGAGGGCACAGTCATGGGAGCTGCTCAGCAGAGTATCTTAATGAAAAATCCCCTTTGGGCCAGAATACCACTTTCTGGGGGACAGAAAGTATTGGGGAGGAGACAGAGAGCCTAGGGAGGTGATCCATAAAGTTGCTTGTGGTTGCCCTAGGATCAACCCCAAGCTGAGCACACATGGACCCAGACAGTGTACTCCACACTTGGAGGAAATGTGCATGGGGTGGACACTGGCCCAGAAGGGCCACAGGGCATGCACAGGACAGATGTGCATAGGACAGATCTGCACTGCACTGCATGGCTTTGAATGCCAGCTTAGCACAGAACCACAACCCACAAAAGACTGAACAGAACTGGCAGCTGAGACCCCACTGGGCCCACTGGCTGCTGAAACAAGACTGTCTCCATTTCCACAGGGCTTAGACCAGATCTAGGGCCTTATAAAATAATACAGCTTCCAGTACACAATCCAAAATGTCTTGGCTTGTGAAGAACAGGAAAAGGACAGTTTGCATTTCATCTAGCACAAAATAGTGAAGAGAAGCCAACTTGACACAAAGCAGATGTTAGGATTCAAACAAAGACTTAGAAGTGGTTGTTATAAAAAAGCTCCAACAAGTAAATATAAATACTCTTGAAATAAATGGAAGGATAGAAATCTCAGAAAATGAGAGAGAGAGAAAGAGAGAGTGAGGAGGGGAGAGAGAAAAGGAGAAACAAATGGAAACATGAGAACTAAAAAACACATAACCAAAATAAAAATAAGATATGAGCTCAATAGCAGGATGGAAATGACAGAAGAAGCAACTAGTGAATAGGAGCAGCAATCAATAGGAAGTATCCAGTGTGGCTGGCATGGTAGGACATGACTGTGATCCTAGCAATCTGGGAAGCTGAGGCAGGAGGGTCACAAATTCAAGCCCAGTCTGGATAACTTAGCAGCTTAGTAAGACCCTGTCTCTAAATAAAAAATAAAAAGGATTGGGGATATAGCTCAGTTTAAAGTCCCCATATATATGTATAATTTTCTTAAAGTTTCCAGTGTGAGCAAGAGGAAAATGTTAAAAGAAGAAAAGCAGTTGCTGGACCTGTGGGATAACATCTAAATGTCTCAGATGCATGATATTAGGGTCTCACAAAGATGAGAAAAGAACGTGATGCTGAAAAATATTTGAAGAAATTATGATTGAAAACTTCTCAAATTTAGTAAAACACATAAATCTACATTAGAGAACCCCAAGCAGTATAAATTTGAAGAAATTCATTTCTGACACATGTAAATCAAATGCTAAAAACTAAAAAAGGAAAAAAGAATCTCGAAAGTAGACAGAAAAGTAATGAATTATTTAAAAGCTAAAAATTATACGAGTGATGTATTTCTCATCAAAAACCATGGGGACCAGAAGGAAGCAGAGGATATATTCAGTGCCCAAAGGAAGGAGATGCAACCTGGAACCCAAAACAAAGAACCTCCAGGAATGAAAGGGGCAAGGGGACACCCTCAGGTGAAGTTAGACTAAGAGACTGCTCTACTGTGCCACTTCCTGTGTGCCTACCATTATCTTGAAATAAAAAGTTAAGGAAAAAGGGATGGTGGGGGGAGACTTGGACAGACACTTCACCAAACGAGTGATAAATAAGCACACAGAAAGATATCCAACATCATTAGTCCTAAGGACATGCAATTCAAACCACAATGGGATACTACCTGTATTAGTCACTTTCCTTTCACTGGGACAAAATACCTAGTGCCCATAATTTAAGAAAGAAAGGTTTATTTTGGCTCGTGGTTTCAAAGGTTCAGTCCATGATTAATGGCTCAAACGCAGCAGGAATGGCATGGTGAAAGAATGTAGCAGAGGGAAGCTGCTCAAACTGTAGCAGCCAGGAAGCAGAGAGAAGGGAGGAGGCCAGGACTAGCATATATCCTTTCAGGTCACATGTCTAATGACCCACCTTCAACCAAGCTCCACCTCCTAACAACACATTCAGCCATGAATTTATCAATGGATGAATCCACTAATGAGAATAACACCCCCGTGAGCTAACTGCCTTCCAAAGTCCCACCTCTGGACGTGAGACTTTAGATATAAAATGAGGGGCATTTTATATCTAAACCATAACACCATCTCATGCCTATTAAAAAAACTAAAACAAAAAAGTCAGAACAGGGCCGGTGAGATGGCTCAGCGGCGTAAGCGCCTGCCTTGCAAGCGCGAGGGCCCGAGTTCAACTCCCGGATCCCACATACAAAAAAGGGGCCTGTGATATCACTCAGTGGCACGGGTGCCTGTTGGCGCGCGAGGTCCTGAGGTCGACCCCCCGGTACCCACAAAAAAAAAAAAAGTCAGAACAGCTGGAAGTCTCACACCTGCAGGTAGAACACAGAAAGGCCTGGCCACTTAGCAAGCAGTTTGGCCATTTTTTACAAAGATAGAGAGATGGACCTTGAAATTTCATTCTAGGTGTTTACCCAAGTGAAACAAAAATGTATATTCACAAAAACCTGTACACAGACCTTAGGAACATCTTTATTTGTAATGCCCCCAAATTGGAAACTACCCAACATCTCCGTACAAGTGAATGGCTAAGCGGACTCTGTGGCCTCCAGAGGGTGATGTTGGATTTGGTGACCTGGGAACCAACTTTTGATTCCTGAACAAATTGGTTGGATTTCAATGGCATCGTGCTGAGTAAAGAGACTAGTTTTAGAAGGATCCTTTCATGTGACCATCTTAGACAAAACTAAGAAGACGAGTTGTCACCAGGGGAGCAGCAGGGAAGATGTAGCTGCAGTAGACAGCACGGGTGAGCCTTTTGTGCTGATGGTTACATGTGAAAATGTGGACCATCTAGAAGCTCACGTGTGAATTTAATTTTTTATTTTTTTGCAGTTCTGGGGATTGAACCTAGGACCGTGGCAATGGTCTATACCCCTAGCCCCTTTTTTATTTTTTATTTTGAGACTAGGCCTCAGTAAGTTGCCCAGGCTGGCCTTGAACTTGTGATCTTCCTGCCTCTGCCTCAGAGAGTTGAATTAAATTTTTAAATTTTCTGTCCTGAGAGCCTCAGACCCAGGAAAGGTTATGAGCCCATGGTACAGAGCTTAGGGACAACACTTCTGAGAGCATCTTGACTGGGGAGCTGGATCTCTCCTCATAATGTCCCAGCCTAGGCCATCCTCCAGTACATTCCTTCCCCACCTATATTCCCCCATCCCCAATCCTTCCCCATCTCTGCCTCTTTTCCTTCCCATGGGTGACCTGCTCCATATCTGCCCTCTTCCCCACTAGACTGGAGGCCTGAAAGGGGGCCACATAGCCTTGAGACGGAGGTGCCCTACGGAAGAGTTGGGGGCCACACAAGGAGGAGAGGAGCAGCCAGGGCTGAGTGTGGACCCAGGGCCACAAAAGCCAGGGGTGACCCTATCAGTGTGCAGCCAGGCCTCATCCACTGTCCACTGGGCCTTTCCTCAGGCCCCATGGCGAGGGAAGGAGAGCAGAGATGCTGAGTGGAGGTTCAAAACCAAGGAAGGAGCTCCTGGTCTTCCACAGGCTCCAGCCTGAGGTGACGGGGTGACTGGCTTCTGTCTGCATGGGCTCATATGTGTCCGTCACCCTGGGCTATGTGGACTGCAGAGCTGTGCCAAAAGACTTGTTAATTAATTAAATGGCACATTGGCACCTTCAAGGCCAGTGTGCATGATGGCCACATAGTATAAGTAATCTGGGGCAAGGCAATGAAGGCAGGACAGGTGGGTGACTGATTGTGGAGGCTGCAAGGTTGTGTGGACATCCAGTGCTGGGCACACGTGACTCTCCCCATCTGCTGCAGACCTCCATCCCCTCCTCTGGACTGACCACCTTCCATTACTATGAAGGGCAGCTGCTGGTGGTCATCCAGCATGGCCTGCACCAAACTTGGGGTCTTCCCCATCTCAACCCAACTGGCTTCCCCCACCCAGAGCATCAAACTTTCCCCAGCTACCTGTGCATTTCTCCCACTATCCATTTCCTCACTGCCCCCTGCCCTGGCTCCCCACCAGAGAGCAGAGTGACAAGGGCAGGACAGCATTCGGATCACCCTAGAATCCCTGGCTCCCCGCAGGTGGCCCTGGCTGAGCCCCTCCAGGACAGGCCCTGCTGGGATGGTTTGGTGTCTCATGGTCCACAGTTGCCTGGGAAGTGGCATCTGCAGACCCCATCATGGGCTTTATCAAGGTGAGAAGCTGCCAGAACAAAGACTTCACTTGCAAGCCTGGCTTGCAGTTGTATAGCTAATTCCTGATGCATGGTTTTTGTGGGAAATGATGTACACATCTTTCAGGAAGTGCCCTTAAAGAGCAGCATAGGCCTTTCTTCTTCCTTGCTCCTTCCTGATGGCCAGAAGGTAGATATGACCTCTAGCAGTCACTGTGGACCACAAGTTACAGGACACAGGAGAAGGAAGGAGCATGTGGGGTAATGTAGGTGAGGGCTGGGGCCACTGAAATCATCCTGCCATGAAGGAAGCCATCATGAAGACAAAGTCAACCCATAAGCAAGAGGCAAAGCAAGGAGATTAGCAGAGAAACAGAGCCAGAGCCCTAAGCGCACTTCATGTGAAGTTCACAATAGCCCAGGCTTTCCATTTACATGGACTGATCCACTCTCTCTGTGGTTAAGCTGGATGGACCTGTTTTCTGTTAGAGGGGAGCCAGGTGCTGTGGGAGAAGTGTACGCCCTGATTGTCCTGCGTGAGACTGTCCTGAAGAGAGAAGGAGGAATAGGGTGAAGGAAGGGAAGCGTCTCCATGTCATGGGGAGAGGGCGGGTGGGCAGAGCCTTGGCATGTCCTCAGACTAAGTGGGGCTGATGTCCCCTGTGCAGGCAAGATGGGATTGAGCACCTGGCATCCTGGGTTCCCAGACCCAGGTGTTTTCCCCATCTCCATTTGGCCCAATTTAAGATTCTCAAGTAGCACCTCACACCTTTCCTGGAAAAATGAATGCCACAGCAGGACTTTTAAATAACCCCTGAGGCTCACTCATCACACCTCCCAGCTTCTCAGAGCCGGTGAGATGTCTCAGGACCCTCCTCCTCTGCAGCATGCATGCAGGCATGCCAGGCATGCACGTACATGGCACACAGCAATGCATGTCATGTGTACTACATAGCGGGGTCTGACAGCACCTCATGCTTACATATGTGTGCATATCCATACATATTCACACAAGCATGTAATCTGCGTGGCCACTGTGTGGTAACATGTGTAAATTCACATACATTTATGCGCACATGTATACCTGTGTGTACACATACATGTGGTGTGCGTGTTTACAATGGTGCAGAGGCACCGCATGTGCACAAATGAGTGCATGCATAGGTACACTCCATGTGTTTGTACATGTGTATACACAGGCATGTGTCCCCATGTGCATGTAGTACACACACATCCACATGTGGAGTGCACATGCAGGCACATGCCAACATGCCTTTCTCTCCCTACAGAGACTGAAGTCTTGGGTTGGGACCATGCGGTGAGCCAGGGCCCAGCCAACGAAGGACAGAGCCAGCACCACAGGGGAGGGGATATCTGACCCACCTGACCTCTGCCCTGTCCCTGGTAGAGATGTGGGAGTCTCTGACCAGCCCTGGATTCAGCTATGGCCAGGGGCAAAGACTGGGGACTCAGCTGTGGGCTTCCTGTACTAAGCTGCACCAGAACTCTGGGACCTGGGATGACCACAGCTGTCAAATCTGCAAAATGGCCATTCCACCTCCTGTTGGGGCTCTGGAAAGGGCAGGGAAACACAGGCTTGATGGCCACATGAGGCTGCCCTCATGTCAGGGCAAATCCCTTCCCCACTCAGAGTGCTGACCTCCCTCACCTCACCCTTGATTTCTGACTCAAGATGCCCAAGGCCTGGAGTATGCATGGGATGGGTGGGCAGAGTTTCAGATCTTCCTGGGGACCTTATAGTGGCCTCATTTCTCATCGCTGAAGCCCCTGGTCAGCTCTGCTGTGGTGGCCATGAGGTTTCCCAATCTTTGAGAGAGGTCAGGTGGCTCCTTCCTGGGGCTCTAGGGAACCTGCCTGCGGTGTGGTCTCAGCAGGCCACACCCTCCTCTCTAAGGAAGCCCAGTTTTTCCTCTTGGCTGTTTGGGTCCCAGCATCCCAAGTGTCAGTTAGCTGACCCCATCCAGACCTGGGGACACTCCTGGCACTGGATAGGGTAAGTATCATGCTGCAGGGCGAGGTTAAATGGGTATCCTCAGATCAGCAGGTCACAGGCTGCTCAGGGCCTCTATGTCTATGGCTTCCCCTTCTCTGTGCCAGGCTGGGGAGGGGTAGGGAGATGGCTTGTGTCCTGTTCTCTTTTTCTTTTGGGGGCAATAACCTTCCCCCTCTCTGGGTTTGGGAAGCTGATATTCTTCACACCACCTAAATCTGGGGCCGGCAGGTGGCAGTTGGCCACGGGCACTAAGGAGGTCAGCCCAGGGGGATAAGTTACACAAGCTGCGGCCCCATTCATGACCCACATTGCCCGCCTGCCCCATTCTAGCTCTGCAGGGAGTGTGCACAGGGTGTGACACTGGGCCGCGTGGGCGTGTGTTGAGACCCACATGCACCGATGTTTGTACTCTTGGCATGTTGTCCTTCCAGAGACCCGGGGACAGCACCACCAGACCTCCCTCCACTCCAAGCTCCTCGTGACCCTGCCCAACGTAGGCTCTTCCTGGCACCATTACCAAGTTGCCCTCTCTGGATCAGCACCCCCAGTGTCCCTATCCAGCCCACCTCCCCACTGAGACTGCATGCCATGTCACCTCCACCTACAGGCTCTGGATTCTTCCTGATAGGAACACTCTGACCCAGGGAAGGAGAGGCTTAGAGCCATGTAGGTGCAGCCCTGGCCCACTGACCTCTAAGGGTGGGAGCTGTGGCGGACCTGCCCCACCGTGCGAGATGCACCAGCAGTCAGATCCCCTCCCCTTTAGTCAGCATAGCCCCCTCACTATCCTGACAATCTGCACCCCAGCTCCAGCACCCCCTGATATCATCAGCCCATCATCAGCAAACATCAAAGCTGGGATGCTGGGTAACGGCTTGTCCACTCTGCAGTCATCATCATCAGATAGACACCACCACCATCCTCAGCCTCAACACTGCTCAGGCACAAGCCAGCTCTGTGGTTCCCCTGTGGGGGTCTCACAGCCATGGCCCTGTGGGAACCTCAAGGCTTTGGCCCTGTGGGAGACCTAGCAGGGCTCTGGGCTGCGAGTGGGATCTACCTATTCCCTCCAGGCCTGGACCACTTAGCTGCATATTCCCCTGAATTAATTCCCTAAGTAAATACTAATGGGAACCACATGGGCTGGCTGGGCTGGGTTTGTGCTGCCTGTTTGTTTTTTTCCTCTGCTTCTAACTCTTTTTTCCGTCCTCTAAATTGGCATGGCGCGGGGAATTCACAACCACCCTCCACACTGTTGGTTCCGCACGCCCTCCTCTGCTTCCCTAATTATCTAATTTATAATATTTCATCTCCCCTCCCTTTTATCTCCTTCCAAACACCCTGAACAGTTAAAATAAACATGTATTTTTAATTTCAAGGCACTTAATTCCATCTGGCAGGCAACATTGTGCCACTCACCAACAAGCCCCCGATCTGGGTCACATAGGAGGGTACCAGGCTCGTGGTCTCCCACCCACCCATCCCACCAGCAGACCAATGCCATGGAGGGCTGGAGCAGTGTGCCTGGGTTGGGGCAACCAAGGAAAACTTCCCAGCACTCCTGGCTGGAGCCCTGTGGTCTGATCCCATGCTCCTCCCACTCTCTAGGCCTGGCTCAGGTGCACAGGGAGGCCTCCTCACCCATGCCCACAGGTGAGTGGAGAGGGCCCAACAGGTAATAGCATCTTCCTCCTGCAGTTAGGATTGGCCACATTTCCAATATGTACACCAGAAAACAACCCATGCTCCCAGTGTGCTCTTCCTCATGCCATCTGGAGGCCACTACCACACCATGTTATCCCTGGAGATCATGTTCCTTCCCTTCAGCAGAAAGGCTACCCTCCCACCCACCCATCTCAGTGTGTCACTGTCCTCAGAGCTGACCCAGGACCCTGGACATGGGTTCCACACATGGACTGGGAGTTGAAGGCTGAGGGGCTACAAAACTGTCACCTGGCCTGCTTGAAAACAAGGATTCCTGAGGGGACAGAGAAGCAAGAGTCCCAGCCCTGTGTCCCCTGACCTGGCCCATTCTGAAGAGTACAAGAGCTGGTCCAGAGACCTCAGACCCTTGCTTACCCAACACCTGAAGAGCTCATCACTTCTACCAGGGGAGTGTTGTCGACACCCAGGCTAGTAAGCAGCTTGCCCCTAAGGGGCACCTCCAGGCCAGCTGGGACACTCGTTCATCACTGAGCTGACCATTCATTTCTTCAGGTTGTGTCTGGTAGGCGAGAGGTACTCTCAGACTCAGAAATGAGGCCCAGTAGGAGACAGGGTCTCCTAGTCAGGAAACCCCAGGGGCTTAGTGTTCTCCCCAGCTGGCCATGGCCACAGTGCTGACTGTTGCTCAGGGCAGGGTCCTGCACACTGCCCAGGCCTCTGCTACTCAGGTATCAGGTCTGAAGGGCCCCTCTGGATCCTTGCCAGTGACCTGTCCCAGCTTCCCTGACCCTAATCCCTGTTCCTCCCAGCTTCCAAGACAAGTAGGAATATCTAAAAATAGGCAAATACAAATGAGAAGTACAGTGAGATGCCCATCATACCTGCCAGGCAGAAAAGGGCAAAATGACAAGCATAACTATTACCAGCCAGCCCAGGGCTGGCATCGCAGCCTGCATGCCTGCCCAATGGAGCATCCGTACTGGACAGTGCATAGACGTTCAAGATCGCAAGCCCTTGCACAGGCACTTCAGCTCCTAGACAGGCCAACCTAAAGAACCACCCGTGTGCTCCAGAAGGGGAGCGGGGATGCCAAGCAACTTGTTATAAGAAAAGAAGCAGTTATTAAACCTGGCCACACTTCGGGCCCTGTCTCGGCGCTTTACACAGGACAACACACGGTCTCTGAGGAACAAATGGAAGATTGGAGTTCCAGGGTGGCATTCAGGGACAAGAGACTGCTACATAGTACTCCCATGTGGAGTACTATACAGCAGTAAGAATGAGTGAGCACAGAGATACAGTGTCACCATGCATTGCACTGAGCACAAAAGTAATGGGTTAGGGAGAAGCATACTTGCAATGCCATTATGAGTCTTGGGAACAGCAGGCATGTCCATGCACAATTAGAGAGAGGCAGATGTGAGGATGAAGCAAAGAAAGAAGCTGGAGGACGAGAGATCAGCTGCAGCAAGAGGGAAGCCTGAGGGTTTGGGGATATCTCTTCTTTCCTTTTAAACACAGAAGAAGATTGAGGCCCATATATCAAAGTTTTGGCTCTGTGGAAGCTGGAAAGTGACCTAGGATGCCTGTTTGGTGCCTGTCACCCCATCTTCAGCATAGGCGAAATAGTACATACATTTTTAAAAGAAAATTGCACCCAGTTACTCAGCATAAAATGCTGAAAACCATGAGCCCTGGTGGGTGGGCATGGGCACAGGTTACCCTAAAAAGAAGGGCTCACAAGGATTGGAGGGCAACTTGGCCAGCCAGAAGTGAAGAGTATGGAGTGGACTTCCTCCTAGAATCCCTGCAAATGGCTTAAGTGGCCAGTGTCCAAAGTTCTAGCCTCCCTATGTTGAATTCCCTGTTAAGGGAGAATGGCTCCCATTTCTCCACGCAGCACTGTCTGCTAGCTTGGGAAGGACTTGGAAGCTGATTCTCAGAAGAACCCTCCTGCAGCTGTAGGTCCTTCCCTAGAAGCATTCTTGTACTATGCCTGGGTGACACTCATCCCTCCAGGGCCCTGTAGAGGTTCAGTGGCACTTAAAGCTACACAGGATGCAGCAAGTGAGAAGGATCCTGTGACCAGGAAAATTGACCCCTCCACCCTATCTGGACAGGGCCATCCTCCAGCTCTTTGTGTCAGTCTGTATGCACATGGGAATGGGAGTTTAGCATCTGCATTTTTGTGTGCTTATATGTGGGTACACATATTTCTGTGTGCCCATGCACACCCAGGTGGAGGCCCTGTGGACATTGCACCCAGAGTGAACCAAGGATAGCAGAGGCTCTGAGGGCCTGCAGAATTGCAATTTTCTGGGCCCAGTTCTAGTTGAGGACAGAGAGGAACAGGAGGAGGCACCAGGCCTGGGCCACAGTGCTGTGGAGGGCTGGGGAAGGGCTGCAGAGTGACAAAACATTCTGGGGCTGTAAAGAGCCTGTCTGCCTCCCATCCCTCTAGGAGAGGTGACAGCATACCCAGAGGGGCTGCCTGGTGGGGGAATGTGGAGAAAGCTCTGAGAAGGAGCAATTGCCACACCCTCCTGCAGCTCCAGACTGGAGGAGAATATGGCAGACTGACCATGGGCAGAATGACATTGGTATTAAATAAGCCACTCACTGGAGGGAGGAGATTGCCCTGCCCTCCAGGAAGGCCTCAGCCTAGGGGTGGAGGCAGAGCTTGCCTTCCCACCTCAAGGATCTGACCCCTTTCCCTGGGTATAGCTGGTGGCTATTGGGTAGCTAGGAAACCCCCACTCCAGTCTGGGTGAAGAGAGACCCATCCACGGAGACACATACACAACCCACATTTCTCTCTCTATTTAAATGACCTGCATGTGGAGAAGCTGGCTGTACTGAGTCATCCTGCAGGATCCCTGTGGTCCTGTTGCAACATGATGTCAGCCCACATCTTTGCATCACACATATTCGCATTCTGGGCTTCCTGAGTCGGTTCTATCAGGCTGATCCATTCTAATGTTAAAATCACCATCATCATCACCATCCCCATAGCATCACCACCACTATCCACTACCACCATTACCAACTTCACCACCTTCATTACCTTCACCATCAACACAGTCAGAATTGAAACAACCAACATCAACATCACCACCATTATCACCATCACTATCATCACCATCACCATTACCACTATCACCATCATCATCTTCATGATCACTGCCATCACCAGCACCATCACCACCACCACCACCACCATCACTACCATTATCACCTTACCACTATTGCCATCATCACCATGATCGATACATCACCACCAGAACCACCATCACTATCACTTCCATCAGCATCACCTACATCATCACCATCACTACTACCATCACCATCACCACCACTACCATTATGACTACCATCATCATCATCACTATGATCACATCTATCACCATCACCACCATCATTACCACCATCATCACCACCAATACCACCATCACCACCACCATAATTTTCTCCATTATGTTGTGGGCAGAGAACTGCATAAACCCAGGTGGCTGTGGTGAAGCCTCCTGGGAAACTTGGTCTAGACCAGTGATAGCAAACCTTTTAGAGGTTTCTATAACAAACAGCCAGCTGTGGGACACATGCCACAGGTTCACCACCACCAGTTTAGATAAATATAGGAGGATGTGTCAGGTTACTTCTTTATCATATGACCTTGTGCATTGATTTGCTGTCTCTGAGTGTCAGTTTCTCCACTTTTAAAAGGGAATTATAGTCCCAGACCTCCCTACTTTTCAGTGCTGTTTTGAGAATGAAGTAATTTGAAATATTTGAAAGTGTTATGTAAATTTTAAAATACTGAACAAATGCTATACATTATTATCACTAGATGAAGTCCATTCCCAGTAGTTCTCCCCTCATTGGCCCCCTCTCAGCAACTACACATTTGCCAGGCCTTGGGAAGACTGCAGTTCCAGGAACCAACCCCAGAAGCTGGAAGATTGATTTGCCTTTGACTGGAATGCAAACAGTATGCAAATGAACATGTAAATTCCCCATGGTCCTTTGGGAGATTCCAGGATGGTCCTCTGTGGTGGGCTGCCTGCCTTTGCTAGAGAAAGGTCTGGGTTGGGGAAGCCAGAGGAGGAAGGAGAAGACTTGAAATATCAGCCCTTGATTGAATACTCAACAGGTCAATGCTCCTGCCTTGTCTCTGCTTTATAGAGCATCAGATCAGCTCTACAGAGGCCCCAGCTCTTTTCTGCATCCTCTCCCAGTCACTCTTCTTCCTCCTCCCTCTTCCCTCCCTCCCTCATAGGCCTTGGACTCAGTATCTGGCAGCTAGAACTTTGGCTTGTGGGGGGACACCAGAAGGTGATGCCTCCCCTTGATCCCACCCTGCAGTCCCAATCCACAGTGTGTCACTATGTAAGGTCACACGGAGACACTGAAGCAGGGATTGCCATCACACAGGGAAAGACAGGCTTCCTCCCAAGGGTAACACTGTCCTAGAATAAGGACACAAGGGAACGTGGAGCAGGAGAAGTAGAAAAAATTCTGGCTGGCTTATTGAGCAGGGTATCAGAATGATGATGCTGTGGATGAGGACAGGCCTGTGGAAAAGGCCCTGGGCTTCAGGGGGCGGGGCTCCAAAGCCCAGGAAGGAGGAGGTTGCACTGCCCTCCAGGAAGGTCTCAGCCAAGGGGTGGAGGCAGAGCTTGCCTTCCCACCTCAAGGATCTGACCCCTTTCCCTGGGTATAGCTGGTGGCTATTGGGTAGCTGGGAAACCCCCACTCCAGTCTGGGTGAAGAGAGACCAGTCCACAGAGTCACCTGGGATGGGATCTGTCTTAACCCACATTTCTCTCTCTATTTAAATGACCTGCATGCGGAGAAGCTGGCTGTACTGAGTCAGCCTGCATGATCCCTGTGGTCCTGTTGCAACATGATGTCAGCCCACATCTTTGCTCTAGGCTTGGGGTGTTGGCCAGGGACAGAAGGGTTAGGTCCCCTACCTGCAAGCTGCTCTGTGGTCACATCCATGCATACATGCATGTGCACACATGCACATGTCACAAACATATGTGCTCACACATGCACATTCCTCTCGCTGCCCTCCTCCACCAGTGCCCCCATCCTCCTCCTTCCCCAGCCTCCTCCCTCCCCAGCTCCTGTACTCTCTCCATCAGCTGGTACTGGGACAAATGAGCCACAGAAGGGTAATGGCACATACTCCACACATGATTCCTGCTGCTCCTCAGGGCCTGTGCCCTAGGGTGGCAGGATGGTGTCTGTCACACAGTGACCTGGATGCAAGCTTCTCCATCTGTGGTCTCCAGTCCCTAGGTAGCAGGGGAGGGGTAGTGGGTCCAGGGCATCAGAAGTCTTGGCTCCTTGGCCCATATTCCGTCAACCAGCACAGGGACATAGCCACATCTAAGTGCAAGGGGTGCTGGGAAATAAGGGAGGCCCAGGTCCAGGAAAGATAGGGTGATGAATGTGATGCCACCTCCTTTCTGGTTTCTTCTTGTGCCTCCACCATCCCTGATGCCTTGACTCAAGACAACTTGTCTCTGAGCCTCAACTGGGAGACAGTGGCTGAGAGGTGACCCACACTCCTGGAGCACTCCTCAGGCATGTGGCTGGTGGGAGGGCTCAGCAAGTGACTGGGTCTGTGTCCGTGGCTTCTCCACGTAGCCTGCACTTCCTCACAACATGGCAAGCTCAGAGCAGTACTCATTTCTTCAATAGATTTTAATAGAGTAGTTTTTGGCCTATAGAAAAATGTGTCAGAAAGTAGAATCCAACATACTTTCATCTCCCGACCCACAGTTTTCCCATTATTCACACTTTGTGTCCGTGCAGCTCATTTATTACCATAGATGAGCCAATAACCCATAATTATTAACTAAAGACCACAGTTTGTATCAGAGTTCACTCTCAGTGCTGTATATTTTGAGAGTTTGAACAAATATGTAGTATCCACTTCACAGTATCATATAGAGCAGTTTCTCTGTCCTAAGGACCCTCCCTGCCCCGACTTCTGGCCCTGCTGGTCTTTTTACTGTCTCCATACTTTTGCCTTTTCCAGAATGTCAGAGTTGGGATCGCACAGCTTATAGCATTTTCAGCCTGTCTCTTCGCACTTAACAATATGCATCTAAGGGACCCTGTGTCTTTTCATGTTTTGGTAACTCATTTCTTTTTAGCACTAAATACTATTCCATCATAAGGATGTACCACAGTATATTTTTCCATGAATTTACTGAAGAATACATCGTGGTTGCTTCCAAGTTTTGGTGATTATGAATAAAGCTGCTATATATATCCATGTGCAGATTTTTGTTTGGCAATCAGATTTCAACTCCTTTGGGTAAATACTAAGGAGCTCTATTGTTGCATGCTAAGAGAATGTTCAGTTTGTAAGAAACAGCCGAACTGTCTTCCAATGTCCCATGCTGCATTCCTGCCAGTGATGGGCCAGTGCTCCTGCTTCCCCCGTGTCCTTGCTGGCCTCAGTGTGTCTGAGTACTGAATGCTGGCCACCCGAATAGGTGTGACACTATCTCATTGTTGCTTTATTTTGCATTTCCCTAGTGATATCTGATGGTGACATCTTTTATTGTATTGTCTTCCAAGTGTATATCTTCTTTGACGTGTTGCCTATTCAGGTCTCTTGCCTGTTTGTAAATCCAGTTGTTTGTTTTCTTATTGCTGAGTTTGAAGTTGGCTGTTTCAATTCTAGTTCTTTATCAGATATGTCTCTGACCAAGTCTGTGAGTTGTCTCTTCATTCTCTGTGGAACACTTTTTAATTTTAGTAAAATAAAAATTTTAGATGGTAGTCTAGTCCAGGGCTCTGCAAGTGAGTGTTCTAGTCACCATGTAGGAGCTATGGTCACCTCCACCCATGCTATGGGTCAGCCTGTCCCAAGGCTGCCTCTACCCGATAGTGCCAGCACACGGGAGGCATCACTGCATCATCCCCTATGCACTGGGGTTTCAAGGCCCTGGGTCTCCTGGCATGTGGGTGGCCCCTGCACTTGGCTGCCTTGGGGATCAACCGTGACCGGTCAACTGAGAGGAGCAGCATGGTTCTCTTTCCCATGACTAGTGTCCCTGGTGTCCCCATCTTGGAATGAAGATGTTGGGTACAGGCAGGCCTTGTGCCCTCTGTGGTTTTAGGGGGCTGTTGTAAGAGGGTACCACACACTGGAAGCTTTAACTACAGAAACTCAATGTTTCATAGTTCTGAAAGTGGGAAGGCCAAGGTCATGGCGCTGATGGGGCTGGTCCTTCCAGATGATCCAGGGAAGAGTCTGTTCAGTGTCACGTGCCTCCCTCTGGTGTTGCCGGCAGTCCGCTGCATCCCTTGGCTGTGATGCCACATTCCAGACCCTACTCCATCTCTGAGCGCCCCTCTCCTACTGTTCCCTTCACACAGTGTTCTTTTCACAAAGACACCAGTCATATTGCATTTGGGGCCTGCCCTACTCCAATGTAACCTCATCTCAACTGTACCCTATTTCCACTGAGGTCACCAGGTAGGAGCTATGGTAACACAGGTCATCTCCACCCATGTCTGGGAGCTTAGGACCTCAACATGTGAATTTTTGAGGGACAAGGTCCAGCTTTTCACCTCTGGCACCTGCCTCCTGGTGGGTCCTTCCCACTCCTACACTCCCCACCCCTCTATTCCCAAGAAGCTAGAGATGTGCCTCCTTTTCTCCCCTCTAGTTCTGGAGGCAGCTGTAGGAGAATGTGATACCACCACCATGCAACTACCTGGGACAAAATATAGCACCAAGAATGGGGAAGAAAGGACAGGAGGAACCAGTGTCCCCACGGTGTGCGGGGGCCAACTCCTCTCAAGGCCTCCTCCCTCTATATGTCTTGGTGTTTGAGCATATGTCCCTCCTGCCACACACAAGAAAGGATAGAGAAACGCCCTTGTGGGGGAACATGGGAATCACAGGGACTGAGCTCCAGTCTGGTTTCTCCACCTAGGGCTATGCACCTGCAGGGAGATCACCTTGTAGCTCAGAGCCTGTGTCCTCCTTGACAGGGTCCTCTCTGACCCAGGCCTCCTGAGCTCTACAGTCCTCGTGGGTGGGAATGTTGCATACACAGCAGGGTAGGCAGTGGCAGTGCAGGCAGTACACTGAGGGGCCTAGTGAAGACACAGGGCTGCCTCAGCTGAGGCCTTACTGGGACAGTGCTGATGGAAAGATGTGGTCACCAGGTCAGGGAGTGACTGCCTCTGAAGCTCAGGGTAAGGGAGTGCCAATTGCCAAACCTGGCCCTGTCCCCATCCTCCCCCAGATGGCTCTCAGGCTTCAGGGCCATAAGACCCTCTGGGCTTCACCCCCAGAATGGTATCCCACACCCTGGGATCTTAGGCTTTCCTCTGAGAATCCTTGCTGTGGTGCCTATCTGTGCCCTCTGCCTATCTGTCCACCCACCACCCAGGATGGGCTGTGTCCTGAGGTGCTGGGACCAGCCCCTCCCCACCCACCAATGACAGCTGAAGACAGTGATGTCTCCTGGAGAGGCTGTAGCACTCAGATATCAGGTCCAGAGTGTGGGAGGACCCATGGACACCCAGGTACATTGAGGGTCTTCTGAGGATGCCCAGGGGTCTAAGTGTGGGGCATAGCAGTGTTAGTGGGGACCTGGGCATGGAGGTAGGGGTGGGGAGAGAACATGGCCTGTCCCTGAGAGAAGCTGACTAATGGTCCACGGCCCAGAGCCCACCGAAGGTGAGCAGGTGACACAAAGAGCCAGCCAGCCCACTTTCAGCAACCCCCCGGTGGCTCCCAGATCTCTCTGATTGCCTGTATTGATTTTCACTGGGCTGTTTATTAAATACTTAATCTCCCTCCACTGAGAGCTGGCTTGGCATTCTGTATTCCTGGGGGCTCACTAGGCCCAGATGTGGGGCTTGGAGGGGAGGCTGGGTCAGCTATCTGCACAGGCCCTGAAGCCCACCCAGTCTCTGTTTTAGGAAATGGGCCTCTGGGAGGAAGGGGAGGATTGGCTGGTGTGGGAAGGGTGCTAGGCCCCAAAGTGAGGCTTGATAAATACTGGTAAATGTGTATCCTCAGGATACAACTAGGATGTGATGAGGGAGAGACTCAGTTTCTGATTAGGGGTCAGGGATCAGTGTGTGCCCAGACTCAGGGCTCAGTCAGTGATCAGTGAGGAGCACATATCCAGATCAGGGATGGTCAGGAAGCAGGGGTCAGTCTGTGATCAGGGACCAGTGTGTACCCAGAGTCAGAACTTGTTAGTGATCATGAATCAGGACGCAGACCCTGATTAGGATCAGTATGTGCCCAGGCCTGGGGCTCAGATGGTGTCAAGCAATCGGAACTCTCCCTGGGAGCTCAGGATGCAGCAAGGGCTGAAAACAATGTTCTGATGTGTCTCTTGCAGTGTCTGGCCCCAGTATCTCCAGGGAACAGTCTTCTCTCCTTCTCTTTCTGTCCTGTCAGTGTTGAAGACCTCCTTAAGGGACAAGTCCATGACTCAGACAGCAAGCTCTGGTGTCAATCCTGGACCCTGGCGTGTGACCTTAGGCAAGTCATATCACCTTTCTGAGCTGCAGTTCTACCTGTGGAATGGGGCCCTCCCTGGCCCCACCAGGACAGGGCAGAGGAGACAGAAACAAGGTGAGCTGGGCTGGCAGGAATGCACATGCAGACTTCATCATTGGCAGAGGCCTCCAAGGCCCCAGGGCCTCCACCCCCAGGAACCCAGACACCTGCAGCCTAGCTGGTGCAACCTGCCTCTCCCTGACCTGCATTTCTTCTGCTGGCTCTGAGGGGTGTCAGGAAAACCCGCTAATTGCACCCAGTTCTCACATGGAGAGTTGTAAGAACCAGTGGCTGAAAATAGTTTGAAACACCCCTCATCCTCCGCCTCCCAGGATGGGCAGGGCAAGCAAGGGGGGTGCCCGTGGAAAGGGCAGGGCCACTCCAGTTACATAAGCATGGTGGCTAGAGCTTCTGGGTAGAAGGCTGTGGACTGAGTTGGCACTGCTGCCAGGATTCCTTCGGCAGAGTCTGAGCCCTGGAGGCCCCTTGTCTGGAGTAGGGCTTTCTTGGCCTGTAGAGGGAAATCAGTCTCATAGAACTTGCCAGTAGCCACAAGGACTAGGTAGGAGAACTGATGCAAACCACTTAGCCCTGAGTCCTTCAGACAACCACCCCTTCCCTCCTCTTCATCCCTGGAAGACTACCCCAGGTCCTTCCTCAGCCAGGACCTGCTGCGTGGCCTAGGCCAGCACCTTCACCTCTCTGAACCTTCCTGGAGAGCACAGGGAAGTAACATCCGAGCCAAGGGCAGCCTGGCTACCAAACAGATGTAGGCTGGGCAGAGTGCAAAGCAGGACCGGATGCTCCCCACAGACCCTAGTCACCCCTTGCCTACCTCCTCTCCCTGCCTACAGAGCCAGCCCAGAGAAGCCTGGCTCCTGGGTGGGTGCCTGCATCCCTACTGCTCCACATGAAGCATGTGTCCTGTGTCATAGGGACCTTAATCTTTCCAGGCCTGGTGTCCCCTATGTGAACCTCCTCAATCTGTGAAGAGAAGTGTTGCTCAGGATTTGGGAGGCAGAAAGGGGTGGAAAGGAAGCAGGGAGGGACTGGCAGCTCGTGGGCCTGTGATAAGCCTACCCCCTGGGAGCTGCCATCTCCCTGTCCTGCATGGGGTGGAAACAGTTATAACAAAAGGGGCAGTGGTACTTCAGGAAACCACAGTTCCAGGGCTCTGAAGTGGGTAGGGATGGAGTCACAGGGAAGAAGGGGAGGACATGCTGGTAGCCTGATGGCCCCTATCTGCTGCTGTCAGGCCTGCTGACCCAGAGGGTTGGGAAGAAAGTATCCCATCCTGTGGGCTGGGCTGAGCGGTACAGGCAGTAAGGTAGCAGAGGGAGGGGCTACCCAGACAGGAAAGTGGCCCAGGAGCAGGAAACCTAGTTACCTGGTGTTCAGTGCCTGGGCCAGGCCTATCCATCTGCTTGCTTGGTCCTGACAAAGACCACATCAGGAGGTATCACTATTGACTCCACTTGTAGAAGAAGCAGGTAAGGCAGACAGAGGGTAACTTGCCTGAGATCACAGAGCTAGAAAACACAAGAAGCAGGACACAGCCAGCCATCTGACCTCATTCCACCTAGAGTATCCCCACTGTCCCTTGGTACCCCTGATGGGAGGGAGAGGGTGCTGGTGGCTCACCTGCTCACAGCCCAATCTGGAGTCGCAAATGTGTACTTGCTAGAGACAAGAACAAGCAACAGACACCCTGTGTCCTGGAGCCCTGCATGGAAGGAAGCCTTGAGAGGCTACCCCAGGGCCAGTTGCCTTTCCAGAGTGGTGCCCTCTAATACAGCAAGCAGCAGCCATGTGTGGCTTTAAATTTATATTAAATAAAGATCAGTAAAATTAAAAATTTAGGTCCTCAGGCTATGAGCCACATTTCAAGTACATAGCCACCATGGCTAATGGTGGCTGTGTTAGATGGAGCAGACACAGAACATTGCCACCACGGCTGGCAGGGCCACGGACAGTGCCATCTAGAGGTTGATACTGGACTTGGATGCTGGGTGCAAGGCCTTCTCTGTGCCACCCCAAGGGCCAGGGTGGGTGGCGTGGGAGAAAGGCAAAATTGTACTGGAAGGAAGAACAAGGGGGCAGCAAAAGAGGGCCTCCGTGTCCTCTCTGTCCTCCTGGGATCCCTGGCTGGGTGGTGAGGCAGCCCATCTCCTTGGAACTGCTCTTTCCTGCTGTCACCCCAACTGGACCTGAGCTGTGATGGTCAGAAAGCACATCACGTCCGAGACCCCCACATGTCCACACCTAGCCTGGGAAGGTGCAGGTGAGGGTAAGGAAAGGATCCTGCAGTGCTCTACAGAAACAGGGCTGGCTGCAACTTCCAGGAGCTGCCTAGATCTTGTCTTAGCTCCCCTAACTATGGCTGGTATGGATGCAGAGCCCTCCACAGGGCAACTGCTCATTATCCTCCTCTGGGCTCAGGCAGAAGCAGGAGACTCCAGGCAGGGGAACTGGAGAGAGTCCTGTAATGTGAGTTTGATGCTGGCTGGGCTTGCAGTATGTTGAGAAACAGGAAAGAATAGGGAGGCTTCCTGAAGGAGCAGGCCAATTGGGCCCCGCCCTTTCGAACTTTGTTGTTTGACAGCTAGGGTACCCTGGCCCTCTGCCTCCTCGCCTCTGACAATCCTTCCCCACATTCCCTGCCTCAGACTTGCAAAATCCACTGAGCAGCTGGAGAGGTCTGCAGTGTACCTAGGGAAGAATTTCGGGCTGCCCTCCCATCTCCTGGGTAGCCTCAGCCCTCGAACAGATGGCTGATGGCAAGGGCCCTCACCAGCTTTAGGGGACTCTAAGGGCAGGGGGAGACCATGAGACTAGGAGTCAGGAGATTGGTTCTAGCTCCATTCCCCCCATGACCTCGAATAAACCCCTCTCCTTTTTGAGGATAGGACGATCCTGTGTGAAATGGATACAAACAGGACTCTGAGGTGTGGTGTACTTCCTGCTGCCCCGCTCCGAGAACTCTTCTTCCCCCATTCTTCACTGATTTCCATACCTCAGGGATGCCAATGTTTGGCCTTGGAACCAAAAGACTGGGTATATAACCCTGCCCATATCAGGGCTCAGTGTGTAACCAGGGTCATGGCTCAGGGTATGACTAGGACTAGGGTTCAGAAATGGACCAGGACCAAGTCTCAGTGTGTACCTGGATCAACACTCAGTATGTTACCAGGATTAGAATTCAACCTGTGACTAGGATCAGGGTCCAGGCTGTGTCTAGGGTCATGGCCCAGTGTGCAGCTAGGATCAGGGCTCAGCCTATGACTAGGGTCTGTGGGCAATGAATTCAATGTCAGTCAGGGGTCACAGCTGAGTCTGTGGCTTGGTTAGGGTTTTGCTTTTTGGTCATAGATAGTAGTTAAAAGGCACCAAGGGTTGCATACCCTCTGGGATCCCAGAGGGAGTTCCAGAGTTTGGTGTCCAGCTGTCTGGGGCTGGCTCAGCAGGAGACCATCAATTCTCAGCACCCAGGTTTCTCCTAATTTAGGTGTGGAATGTTGTCTTGGTAGGGCCAGTGTGGCCCTGCTTCAGGGCATACTTCCTGTCCCCAGTCCTCAGGATCCACTCTGACTCCTTTTCTTCCTTGCTGAGGGGCATAAGGGGCAGCCAGACTCTGGTCTGCTCTGTCTCTGAGAAGTGGACCCATCAGAGTTCTGGGTTAGGAACTGAGGTGAGGGCCAGCTTCCTGAAAAGAGCAAGTCAGCAGTGGTGATGGTGGGGTAAACGGGAATCCCATGCAGGGAGAGGAAGGGCATGCCCTCCCTGCCAGAACCCCCAGTCTGGAAAGGGAAACCATTTTGCCCTGGATAGTCCAGTCTGAGGGGGCCCCAAGAACTCCCGGCTAGATCCCAAAAGGGGATCTAAGAATGTCTGCTACCCTCCTCCATCGCTGCCAGAAGGGGAATGGGGAAAAGGCTGAAATCCTGACTCAGCCTAGCACCTCAGCTGCCTCTTCGCCTGATATCAGACGCCCCCTGGTGGCTAAAGGCTGCTACTACAGTGAGGAGACCAAAGCAAGGGGGAGGTGTGCAGCAGTGGGTTCTCAGAAGCATCCCAGGACACAACCTCCTTTGTGTTAGCGTCAAATGTGTGGGGAAGGCCCTTTTCTGGAAACAGAGGGAGTTATGGTGCTGTTCAAGGAGTTGGCCTGGGAAGGGGGACCTCCTTGCCCTTCCCTGGCTACCTATGGCATTCTGACCAGTCCTTCAGAACACCGCTTGGGTTCAGGCCACAGACTGGCCTTGCAGGGGTGATGGTGTGGACAGGGCTCTTCCAGGAAAGATGTACCATGTGTTTGGGCCTGGCTGATGTGGGCAGCCCTCCTCCCTGTGTGAGGTGAGGCTGGTGCATGAGGTGCTGGCTGGTGGTTATGGTGGGGGGTGGGAGAACAGTGTGGGATGGGTGCTGACTCTCAGGTTGTGTAGTGACAAGGCTGTGAATCACATTGGTGCTGGCAGTGTGGTACCCTGAGGCAAGCAGAGGGAAGCAAACAGCCGGGCCAGATGTTGGATTTGGGCAGCAGTGGTACCAGTGGCCTGGCTAGATGTTTGTGTGCGAAGTACTGGACTCTGGTGTAATGAGCCTTGCATTCAGAGTGAACCACAAATCGTGAAGCAGGAATAAGGGGCTGAGGCTGAAGCCTTATGGCTGAAGTCATTTCTCCAGGACTTGGGTTATCATTCGAGAGCGGGGGTCCTTTGATATCTTCCCAAAGTTTCAGAAGCAGCAGAAGGAAAGGGAGGCCTTACGATGGGAGACAACGAAGCTGAAAGGGCCTATCTTCATCATCTGGTGGAAACAAAATCCAAATGTGAGACTGGAATGTCCCGTCACCAATCAAACAAGAACTGAATGCTTGGGGACAGATACAAAGGATGAACAACAGGCGAGACCTTGCTTTCAAATCCACCTCCTTTCAGCTCTGTCCCCAGCCCCCTTCCCTCAATATCTCAGGATAGGAGGCTCCCCTCCAAGAAAGATTGGACCAGTCCAACTTGAGCAGTTTAGTGTCCTCCTTGGATGGGTCCCCGGTCCTGCCTCTATCTCCTTACCCATCACTCATCCATCCCACCCACCCACCCATCCACCTATACATGCATCATGCTTCCATCTGCACGGCCCACCCATCCCTGCAGCCCTCCACCATGTGCCGCCCATCCATTTACCCCCAATTCTGTCCATCCTCACCAACCTCCTCCCCATGCTCCCATCATCTACCCCCTTCAGCTCCCCTGTGATCCCACCCGAATCTCCTGTCACCTGTCCATTGTCCATCCATCCTCCTGCCCGCCACCTCTTGTCTACACTCATGTACTTCACCCACCCTTCCAGTGCCCATCCACCCACGCACCCATGTGCATAGCCCCTAACTTCCTTCTCTCCATCCATCGTCCGTGGGTCTCTAGTCCATCATCGCCACCCATCCGCCCAGACGGCAGCCACTCCCCGGCTGCCGGAGAGGCCAAAAGCAAGAGACCCAACTCTTGGTTTTCCTACTGCACAGGGCAGGCGCCGGCTCTCTTAGGTGTGCGCGCCGGGATTTCACCAGCCCCCTTCCTCGTTAGCCCGCTCCCCTCCCCCACACCCCGCCCCCCGCTCGCGCTCCCCCTCTAATGTGTGATCTGGAAGCTCTATAAAGCCTGATGTAATCCGTAATGCAGTCTCTGGCTCCCGATTCGGGATCCAGTTTCAGAGAGCAAGAGATTGGGGAGCGCCGGCAGCCGGGCGGGGGAGCAGCTCGCCTCTCTCCTCCTCCTTCCCCTCGTCCTCGGCCTCCTCCTCCTCCCCGCGCCGCCCCGCCCCCGGCTCGGCTTGGCTCGCCCCCCCCCCCGCCCCAGGAAGGGGAAAAAAGGCGAGAAGAGCGGGGCCGGCGCGAGGAGCGAAGCGGCGGCGCGGCCGGAGAGGGAGCGAGCGGCGGGCGCAGGCGGCGGCGGGCGCAGGCGGCGGCGGGCGCGGCGTTGGCGGCCCGAGGAGCAAGCGGAGCCGAGCGGGTGGCACTGGCGGCCGCACAGCGTCCTGGTGGGGCTCGTACCGTGCTCTCCGCATCTCCCGCAACGCGGGCATCCGGACCCTCCCGGCGCCGGGGGGCTCCAGCAGGCGGGGGTGGGGAGGGGCCTGCGCGCGCCTGCGGGTGCGCTCCAGGGGGCGTCGCGGCGAGGCCCGGAGTGGGCCGGGGGCGGCAGCGGAGCGAAGAGCCCCCCTGCCGGCCGGGCGCCTGGATCGGCCGCCGGCGACGCGAGTCGCTCCGGAGGATTTGCAACTCGCCAGATCAAGTCCTCGCCTGCGGGGCCGCGGCTGCCGGGGAAGGTAAGGACGGCACCAGCGGGGGCTGGGGGCGCGGCGGTGGGGGCGCCGCGCGGGCAAGAGGGGGGAGGGGCGCGCGCCCGGACTTCCCAACTTCGCCGTTTGGGGCTTTGCAGCTTCAAGCTCGGATCTCGGGAGTTTGGATGCTTCCCCCCCAGGCTCCCTGCTTCCTCGGTGGTGGCGACGAAATCTGGCAGGTCTCGGCGCGCCAGCATTAGGCAGGCTGAGGAGGGGGCGACCCCGGACGTGGGAGAGGCTCCTCCGCTCTGCTCATCTTCCCCCATCCACACACACGCGCGCACACACAGCCCAGAACGGCTGGCAGGCTGGGGAAGCGGCCCCCTCGCCATCACAGGCTCAGACCCGGGGTGGGCTGGAGAAGGCGTTCCCGCGGTGCCCCAGCACACGCAAACGCTGGCCAGGGTCTGAGGAGCCCACACGGCCCTCTACAGCCACACACGGATGCGCGGGGGCTCGGGAGAGATACCCCGATTTGCCCCCCCGTCCTAATCATGCCGAGCCCCCTCCCTACATTTTAGGGGCCCGAGACATCCTCCTCCACGCACAGAATCCGAGGCAGGGAGGGAAGCCCCCAGACTCCCCTTCGCGGCCCTCTCTACAGACTCGGGATTGGTGTGGAGACCCCCAGAGACACCCCGCCCCCGCAATTCGGGCGAAGGGCTATCCTGGTGCCCTACACCATCACGAACACACAAACGCCCCGGCTCATTCCCTCCTTATCTTCCTTTGCGCTCGGTCAGGAGGCAGCGCAGATAAGCCTCTCCGAACTTTGGGGTCGGCCCTGCGCCCTCTCTGCGTGAAGCAAAAGCGTTGGGCGCCGATCTCTCGTGGGTCCGCGTCCCCCCCCCCCCCGGGGAGAGGCCGCCGGCCTTCCGCTACCGCTGCGCTCCTAGGAGCTGCGCACAGCTGCCTGGAGGAGCGAGCACGGCTCCCGCCCCCTCTCGGGATGCGGCCGGGAACCCTCGACCCTGGTACCCGCGGCTCCCCTGGCAGGGCAGAGAACGCCGCCGGCCTCAGGAGGGCTTGTCGGAGGCCGCAGCGCTGAGCCCGGGTCCCTCCGCCTGGCCGCGCGGCTCCTGCTTGGTCACTCCCACGTAACCCGGCGGAGCGCCCAGACTGGCACCCCAGATTTGGCCTGCTGGGCACCTTACCGTTTCCACTTTTATTTTGGGCCTGCAAGTTTTTTGGAGCTTACGGACCCGGGGTAGGACCGGAGCAGCCCCAGCCTAATCCTTAAGCACCCTTTCTTTCCGGGAGATCCCCATCACGTCCCATTCCTCCCGGGTCTGGGACGCAGATGCCTTAGCCGCAACTCCCAAGGAGTTGAAAGGCAAGAAGGCGTGTGGGTGGGCAGGGGGCGCGCACTACCGCCCAGAGGAGCCGCTTGGCAGGCGTTTGGTTAGGGGACTGGGAGGTCTGCACTTCCGCCGCAGCCTGGGGACTGGAGGAGACCCTCGATGTCTTCCGCCGTGGACCCAAATGCACGCCCCCTCCGAACGAGCGTCGCCGCAGCGGGAAAGCCACGGCCGCGCGGGCGGAGGCTGGTGGAGAAGGGGAGGCAGGGATCCTTTCCGTATCTGGGAGGCGGTATATGGTGTTTGGGGAGTGAGAAAGCGAATATAACCTCTCCCAGAACCCTCAAACCTTCCATTCTTTTGCGACCCCCGCAGCCAAGAAGGCAGCAACGGAGGTCGAGGGGGAGGCGCTCCCTCTCAGACCGCGGGCGTCTGCGAAACTGCGCCGGACGCCGGGGTGCCGCCAGGTCCGGCTTTGAGTACCCCAGCAAGGTCAAGCCGGCGAAGGAGGGGGCGGGGGCTCCCGGGCGCGCCCCCGCCCGCGCGGAGTCGGGGCCTGGAAAGGGGGTATGGGCCGCCCGCGATCAGTCCCGCGCGCCTGCAGCCTGCGCCGGGTCCCCGGAGGCGGACGTAGCGCGCGTTCGGGGATCCCGGAGCTCCGGGCGCCCCGCGCGGGGCCCTGCGCTCTCTCTGCCGGCGTGCTCGCTGCTGCTTTGTGCTGCTTTCCGACTTGTTGCGCCTGAATCTAGGGTGGGGAGACTAGCCGGGGAGCCTCGGAGCCTAGGCGGCGGGCCGAGCCCAAGGCCAGCGGCTGCGCCAACGCGGCGCGCGGCTGCGCGAGCGGGCGCTGCGCTGGGGGCGCGAGCCCGGAGTTTGCTGCCTCCGATCCGGGAGAAGGGCGCTTGTCCCTGCAGCGGTCGTGCGCGGGGGCGGAGAGGAGGCGATTAGTCGCTTTCTGCATCATGCCACAGTCCTCTGGATCCTGGGCCGGGGAAGGGACACAGCCAAGTTGCAGAGTCCTCCAAGTCCCTTCCTAGACCGCAGGCTCTGGCCCCTGTGGGGCCTCGGTGGCCGCGTCCGTGGTATGGGGACACAGACTGTACTCTTGGAACCCTTCCGGCCCAGATCTCTAGCGCTCATCCTGAGATCCAGCGTTCTAGGTCCACAGCTTGCTGGGTCTGCGGCGTCTGGGCCGGCCGGGTTCCGAGGAGGCTCCGCGCCTGCGGACACAGCCGCGGGGTCGGGCAGGAGCGGGCCCCGGGAGGACCGGGAGAGCGGCAAGGCCTGGGCGGCTTTCCGCAGTGCCCTGGTCTCCTGGCCAGCCTGCCCGGTCCCGCCTCCCGGAGTGGGTCGGGGGTCCTGAGTGTGTCCCCTGGAGACTACGTAGGGCTTCCGGCCCAGGCGTCGGACGCCGGGCTGCGGTGGCGGAGGGCGGAGGGCCGGGCGCGCTGCCTCTGATAGCCGGGAGAGGGCGCCCGCGCCGCGTCCGCGCCAGCCTACCCGCCCCTTCCGTCTCCGCGGCCCGCGGCGTGCTGGCCCCATCTTGGGCAGACCTCGACCGCTCTCTCTAGTCCCTTGCTCGCGCCGCCAGCGCCTGTGACGCACCTCGCCTCCCACTCGCTTCTCCCCAAACTCTCCTGGCCTCGGTCCGCCGTGCACAGGCATGAGCGCGCGTGTTCGTGCACGTGTACATGTGTGCACGCATGCACGTGCGTGTCCGTCCATCCGCCGGCTGCCTGGTGTGTGTGCAAGCATGCAGACTTAACAGCCTGAGCGGCAGGACCGGATCACCCCGTTTTACCAAGTCCTGTGCGCCCACACAGACCCCTGGGAGGAAAGCTCTTGCCCTTCAAGACCCCCATCCTGGAAGGTTTTCTTAACCCTCTCAGTGCCCACAAACCCTCTTGTCTTTGCCCTCCAGAACCTGCCTCCCTGGCTGCAGCTGAGCCATGGCAGAGCCCTGTTTTTTAGTAACCACAGGGCTTGAGGTACCTTTATGCACAACCTGAATGCACACAGAAGAAGCAGGCCTCACTAGCCCCTGAAAATGCACTGGTGGGCAAAGCCTGACTCCCAGAGGCTAGTGGGAAGGGAAGAGGAAAGGGGATGGGAGAAAAGGCACCAGGAGACACTTCCAGGGAGACTCCCAAGAGGAAGCAACAGCTAAACTAGAGCCCACAGAAGATTGGGGTGAGGGGGTGTAAGGGGTCAGAAGGTTCTAGGCAGAGGGAACAGCTGTGCAAAGGTCCTGGGGCATGTGAAAGTACAGGTGTGAGAAAGACAGGCGTTGGAAGGCAGGGCAGGGCTTCTGAGGGGGATGGGACTCTGCCCAGGAACCCTGAAGGCCTTGGCCTTTGCTCTGGGAGCAATGGGGAGGCAACCAGGTCTTAGTGTAGTTGACCTGGCCGTGCAGAATGTGAAGTCTGCATGCCTGCACACACACATGTCAGAGATGTTGAGTGCTCCTTTGGGAAGCCAGGTCACTGGGAATGGGTCAAGAGGAGAAATGCACACCCAGTTGTGGGGGCTGCCCACACTCACAGCTGTGTCAAACGAAGGACATGATCACATCCATCACAACTGGATGGACTGCACCTAGTCTGATGTGGCCTGAGACCTACCCACCCAGTGCACAGCATAAACACACACACAGTGCAACTACGCTTATGCACGTCCCACAGAGGAAGACATGGGAGGCCAGTGTGCTGCTACCCTAACTGCCCATGTGGGCTCACCAGGACATGGACAGTACACACACAGAGGTGCACACAGGTGTGCAAGCCCTCTGCTCACGTGCCTGTCCACACACACAACACACATGCAGGTGGAAGTATGGGCCCCAACTGCATGTTCCAGGCGATACATTCGTGGATGCGCACATCCTGGGATGTGGCCCATTGCTGGCTCCATAAGTACTTGGGTTGGAAGAGCGGGAAAGAGTCCAAGGGGGGTGGATATAGAGCTCTGCCAGGCAAGACCCAGCAAGGGAGCCAGTGGGTGCAATTCCTGCATTCAAATCTCAGTTCTCCTGCAACCTTGGTTTCCCTGTCTTCCGCCTCAATGCCAAGGTGAGGAGCTACCCGAGGGAAACTGACAATGTGCCTAGGAGGGAGTGCCACTCGCCCTGACCCCCTTTACTTTCCTGCTGCCTCGTCTTTATTATCAGGAAGAGAGGTCAGGGCTGAAGAGCTGGCCTCTGAAGGGAGCTTTGTCTATCGGGCCCCCTCCTCCACCTGTGTCAGCCCTGCTGTGGCTTCCTGTTATCCTTCCAGAAAGCCGGGAGTCTCCATGAGCAGGACCACATGGGTGTCCAACTCATGAAAGGCTTGGACAAGTGCAGTGTCCTGTGTGCACTCCCTCTCCAGGGACCCTGGCCCTGGCCTGCCCTCACCAAACTGGACTCTCACTCTCCTCTACCCCCTCCTTCCTTTTCTGTACAGTTCTCTACTCAGCACAGATGTGCACACATCTCGCACCCACGCACACCTGCCCTCTCTCCCCATCCTCGGGTCCAACACCAGCCTCCATCAGGCTCATCTTGAGCTCCCACCTGATGGTCCCCACTTCTGCCTCTACACCCTCCCACCACAGCACATTCCATCATCCCCACCACCTCATCCACCCTTTTACACCCCCCCCATTGCTGCCTCCCTCAGCACCATCTCCTCTGTCCACTGGCCATCTCCCTATCCCTGGATGTCTGGCCATCTAGGGCATGATTGGGGTACTGTGTGGCCCTCACAGCTGTATGCACCTGCTTGGGGAGGTGCATGCAGCTGGCAGAGTCCAGGAAGCTGGGAGGCAGGGCTGACCCTGACATGAGACCAGGCTGAGGTGGGGGGGGGGCGTTGCACCCACCTGGGAACCTGCCCCTGGCTTCTACCCAGCTCTGGGCTGCTTCTAGTGATGCTGGTGTGACCAGGATTTGAGGCTGAGGAGTTGTTGGAGTGACAGGCAGAAGAAGGGCTGGGAGGCAGGACCCCAGGGGGCAGGGTAAAGCTGCACAGAGGTGGCCCCTGACTGATTTTGACACACATGGTGGTGTGAGGGTTTGGAGGAGGCTCTACCCCCTAATGTCCTTGCCGCCACCCTGAATCATGCCCAACCTTTCCCAGGCCCTGCACGGGCACCAGCCTGAAGGTCACATGATGGGAATCTCACCCCCTTATTGTTGACATGGTGACTTTGGACCAGCACTTCCCTGACTTACTTGCCTCACTGTGGGTGACCTGTCGGGGCTATGGAGGGTGGCGCTGGGTGATGTCTCACCCCCTGGTTGTGATACAAACACTTTCTAAACGTGAATGAAGAGGCTGGTATTCAGGGACAGGGAGAAGAGGCTTCTGCACTGGTGTCCCTTTCTGTCCTTTTGGTACTCAGGCTCCCAACCCCAGAGACTCTCCCCTGCAGCGGCCCAGGGCCCCCGCCCTGTGGGCCCCCCACCCTGACACACAGCGCCACCCTTGCCCTTGCACACTGTGGACTTGTGACACTTGCATTACACACACACACACACTGACCACTTGCTCATATGTTACACTATGCACTGCATGTGTACACGCCCTCAAACACACATCTGCACAATGCTACATGCACATAATAGTCAAAGACTGTGCACACTTGCACACTGCCACATGTGTACCATGTGCACACTCAACTCACACAGCACAGGTCCACATGTTTATACACCCTTGTGTGCTCACAACTCACCTCAAATAACTCACACACACCTCTTGCACACTCATACACCGCATAAATACATAGTCACACACACACACACACCCCGGTCCCCTTGGCACTTGGCTGCCCACCTATAGGACATGCTCACTTCACAGATGTGCCTCTCCAGCAGCTGGGCCTGCAGCTGTCCGCCAGTGCTCACCTTGTTGCTGTGGGAGACTCAGGGTGACCCCACCCAAGGAGCCTCAGTTCTTCTTGGGGGAGACCATTAGTCTTACTCAGCCTCCAGTGCTGGCAGGGCAGGTGCTAGGGAGGAGTCGTAGGTAAGGAGACCTGCAGGCTCAGGCTCAGTCCCAGCCTCCTCTCATCCCTCAGCAGCCATGAACAGCCCTCCCCTCCAGCGACAGCTCTTGTATGACATGTCCATCCTCACTTTGTCCTCAGACCTGTCCTGCAACATCCTGGGACCTGAGAGCAGCAGGGCAGGAGACCCCAGGCTAGAGCATTTTTAGGGCCTGTAGATGGTTTGGGTGACATGTCCCAGGAGAGGAGGTACAGTGAGGCATAGGCTTCCCAGCCCCTTTGGATCCTGGCCATGACCTTGGCTACATGGATGGCATTGACGGGCATGAGAAATGACAGCTGCCTCCGCCCCAGGGGGCACCTGGGGGCTCTGCAGCCCCTCTGGCCTCAGTCTCCATATCTGTGTCAGAGGAGACCATGGCAGTGCCTCTGTGGGTAGGGTATGGATGGGGCCCAACACCAGGGCAGGGTGTGGGGCAGCCTGGAGCATAGTCTGGCCAGCATGGTTCCTCTTGCTACACCTCAGAGTGCTCCGTGTTCTGTCTGTGACTCTCTCCTCTGGCAGCTCAGCCTGGCCTCCAGCCACATTCCTTGGGCGGCCCCTGTGCCCAGGCAGGCTGTGGACAGAGGAGGTGGCTAGCTATGGGGCTGGATCTGGCAGATGTGGTGATTGTGGTAGGCTTCCACACCTGTCTGGGGACCCCCCAGCATCCTACCCTGTGGGGATAGCTGCCTGGGAGACCTGCCTCTGCTGTGGATGGAGTGTGACTGGGCTGCTTAAAGCAGGCCTGGCTGCCCTGGGGGCTCGTTGGCATGGGTTGAAGTGGAACAGATGGGTCAGGAGGCTGTGAACATGGAGGCAGCTCTCTGAGCATCCCCTCTTAGCTTGGAGCATCTGAGGGAGACCCGTCCTGGACTCTCAGCTCCCCATGTGTCTCTGAACCCTGGATACACACAGGTTGTCCTGGGCCATATCAGAGACCCCACCAGAGCCCCACTGGTGAGTGGTGGGCTATCTCTGCCTATTTGGCTGGGGGAGCCCTGGTAGGGCCACAGGAGGGCCGTGGGGACCTTGCGCAGGGAGGTCCCACTAGCCTGGGCAGTCCTCAGTGCCAAGGGCATCCACCCCTCCCCCAACACCGCCTCTTCTCAGGACACAGGCGGGCACTGTTCAGAGGCTGAGGACTACAGAGTGCCTTTTGTGGCTGGTGTCTGGGGATGCCATTGGCAGCCTGGGGTGGGTGGGGAAGGGATGCAGCAGCCTGGGCCTGGGGTCGGGTCTGTTGCTGTGAACCAGCTCAGGACGGGGATGCTGCCAGGCTTTGGGAAGAGAATAGGACATGCTGAGGTGGAAAAAGACTCAGGGAGAAGGACCTCTGAGAGTATCCCATCACCCACTGTAGTACAGAGGGGAAACTGAGGCACGGAGCTTGACTGAAACCCAGGTCTAATTGTGAGGCAGGTGCACGTGTGGTTTGCATGAAAGGACAAGTTCCTGGGACGATGGTGGGGCTGGGTTTGGCTTCCTTCATCTGAGGGAATGTCAGCTGTGGGATGTACCCCTCCAGCCAGATAGGGACACTGAGACTGAGTGAGGGCTTCATGTGAGATCTCAGACTAGGCCTGGCCTGCAGGTGGCACTCTAGAAGCCCTGATCACCAGTGCCCCTTTCTCCTCCCAAGACTCAGCTCTTTGTACCTGTCTAGTGTGGCTTCCTTGGTCCTCCACCTCTATTCCTGGGTCCTCCACCCTGTTGTCCATGCTTAGAGACCTGCCACACCCCAAGGCCACCTTGTGGGCTTGGACAGGATACCCTGCCCTGTGGAAGCTGGCCCGTGCCCTCTGTACAGAAGGGATGGGGGACTAGATTCTAGAAGGGGGGCCGGTGAGATAGCTCAGCGGCATAAGCACCTGCCTGGCAAGCACGAGGTCCTGAGTTCGACTTCCAGTACCCACATAAAGGAAAAAATGGGCTGGTGACATCACTCAGCGGCACAAGCGCTTGCTGGCAAATGCGAGGTCCTGAGGTCGACTCCCGGTACCCACATTAAAAAAAAAAAAAAAAAGATTCTAGAAGGGCTTCCTGGCAGCAAGGACAGTTTGACCTTGGAGAAGGTGCCAGAGAGCCAGAGACCTATGGAGGCTTTGCTGCTAATCGGTCACTGTCCCTGGGAACTGGAGGAGGCAGAGGCTCAGAAGACCTGAAGTTACCCAGGCCTGGATATGGGGACCCAGTTGCCAGAGAGACAGCCTGTGGTTTGGGGGACCAAGGCAGTCATCCATTTCACTGCCAAGAGGCCCGTGATGACCTTGTACCATAGTTAGATGTGAATGCTCAGCCAGTGGAACCTCCAGGAGCCCACTGGAACCCCAGCATGGCCTGTGACCTCTTTCAGATTGTCACTATGGCCCCAAAGCTCTGAGAGCTCTGTGCTGCAGTGGAGGCCTGAGAAGGGTAGGTTCGGGTGTCAGCCAGGCTGGGCTAGTTAAGGACAGGCCAAGCTGCGTCTCCCTTTTCAGGGCCCCTGGCTGATGCACAGAGCATCTCCTAGTGCTGATGCTGACATGTACTGCTAAGGAAGCCAGGTGCTCTTAAAGGACAGGACCCGGATGGAGGGGTGTGGTGGAACTCAGAGTCTGCCTCATCCAACCTTCCCAGCCAAGGGGCTGAGACACCGCTTGTGGCATAGGGGAGGGGGCACTGGCTGGAGGAGCAGGACAGAGGGGCTGCTGTATGCATGCGATAGTAGCCACAGCTGGGGTCTCGCTAAACTCCCTGTCCAGGACAAATCCTCCTTTTCCTGCCCAGTGAGTGTGATGCTGCACCTGGATTCTCCTGGTCCTTGACCTTGTGTAAGCCCACACACGTGCACACACATGCACTCTTGCACACACATGCATAGACACGTGTAGACACTCATGCACAGGTGCACACACGTCTGATCCTCCTCTTCCCCCTTCTCCCCACGTGCCCACCAGACATACCCTGTAACCCTCTGCCTCACTGATGGGGGATTCCTGCTGCTCTCTTGCTGTCCCTGTCCCCTGCAGTCTTAGGGACCCCTAATGAAGCTCAGACAGGTCCTTACTCCCCGTCGCCCTCAGGACCCTGCTCAGGTGCCATCCTTCTAAGACACTGGCCCTTGGTGCCTGACCCTGTCCCTGCTCCTTCTGCCTCAACTGCGGGCTGGTTCTGTAGCCACGTGACCTGGACTGCAGAGCCTGGCTTAGGCCTGGCGTGGGTACAGGGGAGTCCAATGAGAGGGCACCTATGTGCCCCCCTGCTCTCTGCCTGCTTTGGGGTGAGAAGGCTATGGAAGGTCTCACAAGAGGGGCCAGGCAGGTGGAGGTAAAGGGATCTTCACTGCTGGGGGTGGGGCAGAGGCTAGGTATGGGCAGGTGGGGGCCAGTGCCACCTGCACCCATGGCCTGGATCACCTGCCCAGCCCTGCCCTGCAACCCAGCCAGAAAGGGCAGGGCCAGACCATTCTGTGGTTCTCAAACTCATGTTGGCTGGGATAGCCTTTGGACCATCCTTCCCAAGGGCTAGGATATGGGGCAATTCAAATCCATGGTATTCTAGATGATGCCAAGGCACTGGAAAGTGGCCAAGCTTTACTGTGCTCCCTCACCACCCTGACTCCCTAGTGTGATGTGAGACACCCCCCACACACACACTTGGGAACTCTAGGACCCATGTTTGAGAATACTTTGGATGGTGTCGATGGTCTGGGCCTCAGGGTACAGCTGCCTGAACCTAACCTGCCCCTTACCCTGTCCCCCTCACTGTGACCTCCATCATCTCTAGTATCCTGGACAGAAATGTCTCCTCCACATCCCCCATCTGGCTGGCTCTGGGGCCTGTCCCTCAGCCTCCTCCCACAGGACACTCTTGGCCCCTGCCCCCATCCCATGGGGAAGCCCCAGACCTGCCAAGAGGTCATTCTGTGGGGATTGCCCTACTGCTGGCCTTGGCTTCTACCCCTGCCTACTTGCCTACTGAGGGCCTCTCACTCCTGACAGGTGTCCAGGGAGGGGGTGGCCTGTGCCGTGAAGGCAGGCTAGCTCCTGTGGGTGCTGGGATGGTGGCAGGTAAAGACAGTCTGGCTCCTCTGTGGACATGGTTGTCCATTTGTATGATGAAGCTGTTGCCTCGAGGATGTAATCCTGACACAGGCAGTACTCCTCATCATGAAATGGGGTCTCCTCTATCTCCAGAAGCCAAGATAACTCTTTGTGCTTACTCCCCAAGCCGACCTCTGAGGCCTGCACAGTCGACTTCATGCAGTGGATACCAGGCCCCTGGAACCCAGCATTACAAGTGCCATTTTCTAATGGGTGACAGAGGCCCTGAAGGACCCTGTGCCTTCC
Source organism: Erethizon dorsatum (assembly GCA_028451465.1). Classification (NCBI taxonomy): domain Eukaryota; kingdom Metazoa; phylum Chordata; class Mammalia; order Rodentia; family Erethizontidae; genus Erethizon; species Erethizon dorsatum. Next base: position 67,546,901 of record CM051828.1, on the reverse strand, counting down.
AGCTCTGCACCTGCTCCAGCCCAGGCTCCCAAAACCAGAGCTCTCTATGAGAGGCTGACAGAGGAGGGCTCAGTGCTCTCATCTCGGCCTGTGTAGGCCGCTCTGGAGAGGTGGTGGGTTTTGAAGTGACCCTGTCTGAGGGTCAGGGCCAACAGGATTGCATAGGCCTCCTTGGCACGACGAGTAGGGGTTGGGGCAGAAGGAGGCTGGCTGGCCTGTGGGGGTCTCAGTGGTATGGGGGGCAGTGATGGACTAGGCTGGGTATTTCCACTGGCTTTGCCCACATTCCCTAGGGGCAAACCAGAACTGACCCCTGGTTCTCCACAGAACACTATGGGGAGTTAACCTGGGGTGGTGCTGTAGTGTGGCACTGCTTGCGAGGCCCAGCTTGGGAGTGAGGTCAGGCTAGGGCTGAGGATCCTCCCATCATCAGGACCAATGGAATATACTGCTACCAGCACTACTGCCAAGATGAGCCTGGCTGTGGGATCCTGGCTGCTACGTCTCAGCTCCGTGAATGGGGAGGGTGGCCAGGGCAGGCGAGCTGTGCGATACCGCGTCCAAGGCCACCCCTGAGGATATCTGGGGTCAGGACTAGCTGAGGGGTTCAGGAGGTAGGGGACATGGACAGTGCCACCCTGGTATGCTGGGAGGTGCCAAGATGAGACACTGGTAATATAGGTGTGGTTTTCTTAAGGACCACAGGACAGAGATTGCACTTGGCTGGCCATATCTGCCTCAACCACTTCCCTTCCCCACTGGGGCCACTTCTGCAATCATGATGGCTCTGCTTTCCCTGGCCTGCTCTTACTCCTTTGTGAGAGCAGGGATGATCTCACCCATTTTACAGACAAGCTACCTGAGGCTCTGTGGGAAGGGCTTACCCAAGGAGTGTCCAGGCATCAAGGCTTCTGGCTCTGCCTAGGAGGCCTATGTAGGAAGGATGCCAGAAGGAGATGCAGAGCCATGACCAAACTTGTGTCACTGGCCAGCTGGGCCCAGGCAATAGGGGGCTGCTCCATCCCATGTGAGCAGGTGGCTGGTATGTGCAGGGTCTGGTGGGGAGGGAGCCTGGCTATAACTTCCCTCCCTCCCCGCTGCTCTGCTGCTGGTGGAACAGATGGTCTGGCCAAGGGCTTAGGGATGATGGGGAAACTGAGGTCTGGAGGCAGAAATTTGCCAAGGTCCACAGAAAAGTGAGTCCAAGATGGGCAGTGTCCAGCTGGATAAGCTCTGGGTGGCTCTGTGTGTCCTGCTTACAAGTGCCTGAGGACAGCCAGGGCCCTCTTTTGGGGCTGAGGTGTCCCCCACTGGCACCAGTTAAGGGTCAGTCCAGGGTTCAGGTCTGGGTCCTACTCACTGTGATCTTGGGGAAGCCACTTATTCCCTGTGACTCGGTTTCTTCATCATGAAATAGTCTTACTGTGCATCCTCAAAGAAGTAGGGCTGAGGCAAGGTGGCTCCATCGCTCCTCTGTCCTTCCCCAGGCCCTGTGCCAGGAGCTGAAGGACATGAGGGACAGGTGAGAGGGCGAGGAGGGGGCAGGAGCCACAGGGTCCAGGTGCAGGGGGCAGGCAACAGGCAGGGTCACGTAGTCACAGCTGGGTACCTCATCTGAGCCCTTCACCTCCAAGGCAATCCCTCCTGCCCTAGGGGTCTACATCCACTCCCACTCCAGGCCTGTGGACAGGGCAGGGTATTTGCTGGTGCCTAGGGGAATGGCCCAAATGACCTTTGTCCTCTATTCTGCCATCTGCTTCCCTGCCTATGGGTTTGCAGATTTTTCTCAGGACAGAGGACAGTAATTGAAGGAGGGAGGAAGGACAGAGGAGAGAGCAGAGAGGGCCTAGAAGAGCTGGCCTCTACCCTTAGGGGACCCAGAAGGCAGTGAGCAGGCCCAGGGCCCATGGGAGCCACATCAGGATGCTGGCAAGGTGGGCATGACCAAGAGTCCCAGGTAGAATAGTCACTCCTCCCTGCTTAAGAGGGTGTGGAGAGGAGAGAGACGATCTCCTGGCTGGACATTTGTCCCTGCAGGTGGACAAATGGGTGGAGGGTGACAGGCAGGTGGACAGAGCAGGGGCCTTGGAGGGTACCAGGGCCATTTCTGCTGCCCAGACCACCCTGCCGTTGCCACCATCCTCCTCCAGCACCCAGCAGCATGAAACTGGTGATCCCCAGGGTCTCATGCCATACCCTTTGCTTTTTCTTTTCCAGCTGCCACTGGTGGCCACAGTCAGGTGCCAGGGCCCTGGACTTTAGGAGCCACCACTGCCCTCTCTGTTGCCTGAAGACCTGCCCTGTCCCCATTCCTCCTCTGCTCCCTGCCCTCTCCCCCCTGCTCCCTGCCCCTGCCCCCGGCCCAACCCGCCTTCCGCCGGATCCTGGCATGTCAAGGCCTGGCCTGCTCCTGCCTGCCCAGCCCGCGGAACCCCGGCGGCCCCGCGAGCTAGGATGAGGGGCCAGGCCGCCGCCCCAGGCCCCTATTGGATCCTCACACCGCTCCTGCTCCTGCTGCTGCTCCTGGGGCGCTGGGCACGTGCTGCTGTTGGAGCAGACACAGGGCCTGGGGCTGAGACGTGTGCCACGCTGGTGCAGGGCAAGTTCTTTGGCTACTTCTCAGCAGCCGCTGTGTTCCCAGCCAACGCCTTGCGCTGCTCCTGGACTCTGCGCAACCCAGACCCGCGGCGCTACACACTCTATATGAAGGTGGCCAAGGCACCCACACCCTGCAGCAGCCCTGGTCGTGTCCGCACCTACCAGTTTGACTCCTTTCTCGAGTCTACACGCACCTACCTGGGCGTGGAGAGCTTCGACGAGGTGCTGCGGCTCTGTGACCCCTCTGCGCCCCTCGCCTTCCTGCAGGCCAGCAAGCAGTTCCTGCAGATGCAGCGACAGCAGCCACCCCAGGATGGAGACCTGGGTCTCCCAGGGGAGGCCCCAGGCCCCAGCGATGACTTCTCTGTGGAATATCTGGTTGTGGGCAACCGCAACCCCAGCCGGGCTGCCTGCCAGATGCTGTGCCGCTGGCTGGATGCCTGTCTGGCTGGCAGCCGCAGCTCGCACCCCTGTGGCATCATGCAGACCCCCTGTGCCTGCCTGGGTGGTGAAGCCGGAGACCCTGCCTCCAGTCCCTTAGTCCCCCGTGGTGATGTCTGCTTGAGGGACGGTGTGGCTGGCAGCCCCGAGAACTGCCTCACCAGCCTGACCCAGGACCGGGGCGGGCACGGCTCGGCAGGTAAGTGATGGCCAAGAGAGAACTCAGAGGTGGCCTCCAGGCAGAGGTGCAAGGCTCAGAAGAGTGTCCCCAGGGCTGGGTCTGGCCAGCAACCTCATCTATCTGGAAGGCCCTTGTGCACTGCCAAAAGTCACTTCTGGAACACTGAGGGCAGGAAGCTGGCCCACGTGGGGCCCAGTGCAGTAGGCACTCACTCTGAGAGAATGAAGGACTGATTTCTTCCAGGGTGAGGGTTTAAATTCCCAGCTGGGAGAGGGCAGAGAGGACAATTCTAATGGGCCCAAGGTGGCTGTGGCTGCTGGCTGGGGTCTGCAGGGGCATCTTAGGGTAGGTGCATGGGCTTCTTGGGCTGTATGGACAGTGTGGACATATGGGCTTTTTGTAATCTGCTAGGAGTGGGGTTTTGTGTGGAGAGTAGCTTATCCCACAGCTAGTTACTGTGTGGATACGGGATGCCCTCTAGGCACGGGAGAACACCACAAACAGACACCTTTCCCCAGCACGAAAGAAAGCAGTGACAAGGGTGTTGGAGGACTCACTTCAGGCCGGGCCCTTGGAAGGGCTGCTGTCTCACTTGAAGTCGGGGAGGGCATGTGGACTGAGACCTTGTCTGGCATTCTGGGTGGTGTGAGGGACATAGTATCCCGGGTAGAGGGTTCACATGGGCTCAGGCCTGAGATGGGTGGGCACTTGGTACATCCCAGAGTGGAGGTAGTGCAGGCCAGTCCAAGGTTGTTGGACTGTGGAGCACTGTGAGACGGGGCTTACACAGGTAGTGACGAGTGGTCAGGAGCTGCAGGTGGGTACAATGACAGAAACTAGCTGGTCAGGCCTGTACACAGGAGGCAACATCCGTAATGCCCTGTGACTACAGGAAAGAGAGGCAGGGGATCCCAGGTGTGGGTGAGAGGCCTGGGGAACTGGCTGGGTTGGGTTGGGGCTCAAATCTGAGAGATGAGCAGGGGGTGACTGCATGTGCTTGCGGCTAGGCATGATGCTGGGAGGGCTGAGGCAGGTGATGGCAGCCCTAAGCCTCTCGAGACCATAAGGCCTATGAGCCCCTCTCAGAACATGTCTTTAGGGGCCTTAAATAGGCTACATGGTCACAAAGGAAGCCAGAATCCTGGTACCCAGTTCTGTTCACAGGCCCAGGTGATGGATTCATGAGTTTGGCCAGGCAGGAGGCAGGGATGGTTGGGGGTGGGGGGTGAAGCTGAGCTAGCAACTCCCCAAGGAGGATAGAGGTGGTGCCCCAGGTCTGGGGCACAGGAAACCAAGTAGGAATCCTGGGCAAGATGAATGGTGTCAGGTGCCACCAGTGGCAGGGAAGGAGGAGCCAAGGACTGGCTGGACAGGCTGGAGGTCACTGTGACTTTGGCAAGGGCAGCTTCTGTGGTGTGGCAGTGATGAGAGTGGGTCCAAGGGGGACTCAGGGAGAATGGAACAGTGTATGGCATTCTCTTTGGGGAGCATTGAAGTGAGGCAGTGGATGGTTTGGGGTGGAAGAACACAGGAGGACAGGGCCTTCAGTCACAGGCAGGGGTGGCTATGTGTCCTATTCTACCACCTTGATCATTTAGCTGGTCTGACCTGTGGCTTCTTCATCTGCCAACCTCTGCATCCCATGGGCCTGCATCTTGGGCAATGGCTGTGCCCAAGAATTGCCAGACTCTGTTCAGAGCACATGGAGGGCCTCACACTTTCCTGAGCAGCTACTCTGTGCAGGCCCCATGGCAGGAGCTGTGGGTATAATGGCTCGGCCTCCACATGGAGTTTGCACTTGCTCTTGAGAACAAGAGGATCTTGGGAAGGCTTAGAGCAGAAGAGTGGTACGCCCGGGCTGTTCCAGGCTTCTAGCCCAGCAGGGGTATGGGGAGGTGCTGATGATAACTGGGAGGGCAGAAAGAGAAAGGCCTTGACTAGAGCTGATGACCTTGTGGACAAAAGGATGTGAGCATGGGGGCAGGAGAAGGCGAGATTGCTCCTAGGATTGTGGTCTCTGTGTGGTCCACTGAGGTGGGCAAGTGGGGTGAGAGGCACAGTGCAAAGGAAGGTCCATAGGTGAGAGTGGGTCTTGGGCAGGTGGTGTCATGTAAGCAGAGCTGTGGCACTGGGAGCACTAGGACAAGGCCAGGCTGGGGCAGGGCATATGAGCCTTGTCTTTGGAGACCCAGGGCCAGAAGGTCAGACCTGGATCACAGTGTATTCCTGGACCAATCCCCTCAGCTCTCACATTGGGCTCATCTTTAAAACAGGAAGAGTGAAAATACCTTCTTTCCTAGACTGCCGTAAGGAATGGGAGTGGAGTGGAGTGCTTCTAGGCAGAAGCACGTTGATGATGAAATGTCAGTGTCCTTGCTGGTGATTAGGCCTGTGACTCTGGAAGGCCTGGGGCAAGACTGACTGGAGACAGGAATATTGGGAAATCAGTTTGGGCTATGCATACAGATTTGGAGGAAGAATGCTGGGAGGTAGTGCTCAGAAGCAGGGAGGACAGTGTGTGTACGGGCACATATACCCGTGTGCACATGTATATGGTGCTTCATGTGTGTGCAGTGCACTGTGTTTGTGTACATGTGTGCACTGCACAGTGTGTATGTGTGTTCACACATGTAAGTATGGTGTATGTATCTATGTATGTGTGCTGTGTGCACCATGCACATGTGCTGTGCAGGATGTATGTGTGTCTAGTGCCTTGTGCATATGTGTGTATTGTGTGAGCCCATGTGTGTGCATATATACTTATATGTGTATGTGCTTGTGTAGTACTTAGTGTTCCTGAGTGTGTGCCCACCACAAGTTGTGAACGTACATGCGGTGTATATGGGTACACGTATGTGTGCATGCTTGCATGTGCATTGTGCACATACATGTGCACATGTGTAGGTACAAATAAGTGTGTGCAATGCATAGTACATGTGCTTGCATGTTCATATTTGCCTGAGAATGGGCGTGTATATGTGTGCATGTACAGAGGATAGGCTCTGTGCAAGTGTTTGACAAAGCACAATGCAGAGCTATAGTGCAGTGGCTGGCAGTCTTATGAAAGAAAGTCTGGGAAGTATATGGACCAGGGCAGCTGGCAACACGAATCAGGAGCATGTCTTCGTGGATGAAGTGGAACATGGCCACTCAGCTTGGACCCTGGTGCCCATGCCCTGCACCCAGAAGGCCCTGATTTTTCTGGAAAAATGAGCTTAGTAGTATCATAGCAATCATTTAGTGCATGCTTGCTTTGTGCTTGGAAGCATCCACAGCTTAACTAGGATACCTACAGGGCACCTCCTGCTTCCAGACCTTGCTCAGAGGTGGCTTTCCCAGCCCCACCCCTACCCTTTCTCCTGTCTTTTTCTCTTTCTCTTTCTGCATGTCCCTGTGACCACACTGAGAATTCCTGCCCATGTTATGCCTGCTACTGGTTGGCTGTGCTGAGGTGTGTACTGCAGGAAGGGCCTTTGCCCATTCACTGGCCCTGCCCAGGGAGGCAGCAGCTGCCATGTAGCAGGCATTCAGTTGGTGCTGGTTGAGTGAATTCAGGCACAGAGAATTTAAGGCTGTGGCTAAGGTCACACAGCATGTAAGGACAGGCAGACAGCAGAGCTCCCTGGTGGTGCCTCCTGGGACTTCTTCTGCAGTGGCCTAACTGGCATTGTGTGTGTGTGTGTGTGTGTTGTGGCATAAGGACCAAAGAGGTCATTGTTGCTATGTGGACAACATGCTGTGAGCCAGGACAGGTAGCCGACCCCTGCTGAACCCACTCAGCGGGACCTGGTGGCTGAAAGGAGCAGGGCCAGCAGGCAGCTGGGCAAGCCTGTGGCCCTTTTTTAGCCCTGCCCCCACCAGACCAGCCACATACCACATGGCCATGTCACTGGCCAGGTTCCACAAATATTCCTCAGGACAGCAACTGTTCCTTTGCTCCCTCCCTTTGTGGCTGCCAGGCCCTGGTGCCTACCATCTCTATCTCTCTGTCTCTCCATGTGTCACTCTGTCTCCTGTCTCTCCATCTCCATGTCTCTGTCTCCCATCTATATCTCCATCTCTCTGTCTTTCCTTCTCTCATCTCCCTGTCTCTGCATCTCTTCATCATTCCATCTCCATCTCAGCCTCTTTCTGCTGCTGGTGAGATGGGCCATTTCTCTCAAGGGTGGTTTTAAATATTCATGTTTTAATTAAAGAATTTTATTGCAGAGGCGACATGTAAGATAATGAAAAAGCATCCTGGGAGTGGGAGTGTGTATGTCCCTGTGTGTATGTCTCCCTGGGTGGGACCTTATATCTCCCTGTGGGGAGCAACACTGGGCTTCAGCCTGTATGAGGGACTATGCCTGGCCTGCAGAACTGGGGCTGGCCTCCCCCTCGCCTTGCCTCCAGGGCTGGTCATTACTCAGCTCTGGGCCTGCCTGGCTGGTGACACCGCCCCCAGCCCCGTGAGGCTCAGCTTGTTTCCCTAGGAGCCCACCAAGCCCTGAGAGGAAGTGTGTGAGGCTGGTATGCACTCGAAGGAGGAGGGCTGGGGTGCATCTTAGGCTGGGGGCTGAGTAGGAGAGGGTGCCAAGCCTCTACTGTCAGAGATGCTGGGTGTCATCCTGCCCAGGCAGCCCACTCTTTTTGCACAAGGGTCAATTTGGAAAAGTCCAGGTAACAAGGCTTCAGTGTGCTTGGTGCAGATGGAAAGAGCAATATGGGGCTCCAAGTATGTGGATGCCATCATCCACTGTAAACTCCCATGTACGTGCCCTTCCCATGTCACCCGCCTCAGCTTGGAGGTCAGAGCTCAGCCCTCCCTGGCCCACTGCTGTGAGACTGGCTGAGCTATGGTCTGAACTGGGTTCTGCTTCCCAGGAAGATGTGGAAAAGGGATGTCAGGTAGGCAGCTGGCAGCCTTTGCCACTCCAGCAGGCAGGTGAGGCCCGGGAAGGGCAGTGAGGTATCCGGGTCTCCAGGATGGCCTGAGCTTTTGGGCTTGTAACCAGAGCACCGTCCTCAGGACAGGGAGCACCTGCCAGACACAGAGACGTGGCTGCTGCAGATGTGGCGGCTCATGCTTGTGCTTGTGAACCTGTTTCCCTTCTGTCATCTGGGGACTGGGGACGGGACAGGTCTGTTGGTAGGTCCTATTTAAAGCATAAAGGAGATAGTGCCTCCAGCAGGCTGGGGGAGGCCAGTGCTCCCAGGGGGGCTGCCAGCCCCATGGAGGGTGGGCTAAGTCAGACCACTGTGTGTGGGGCTGGGTGGGGCAGGGGCGGCAGGGAGCCATCCTGCCCCCCCTTGATGGAGTTTCTCTGCTATGGATCCAGGCTATAAGTCTAGGGTCCAGAGTCCAGGTTTAGAGTCTGGATGCCCTTGGACATCCCCAGCTTGGTGGCAGGAGATATGGGCCCTGCCTGGAGTCTGGGTAGGCGTCCCTGTCCCGGGACCATGCAGTGAGTGACCAGGGCAGGAATGATACCCACAAGAGCTGACAAGCAGCCCAGAGGCTGCCCAACCTGCTGGACTTGGGAGCCCTCTGCCGGAGGAGTTTGGGAGTGCACAGTTCCCTTCCTCCAGGGGACCTCTGAAACTGCAAGGTTAGCCTGGATAGGGGATGCCCTTGGTGCCCCAGCCCTGCCCAGTTGGGTTGCAGGATTTGGGGAACCCACCATCTCCAGGCCAGGACACCAGGTTGGGAAGGACGGAGAGCTCTCTCCCAGTGCACCCTTGCTCCTGGGTGGCCAACCTGCTAGGCGGCTGATAATCGGCTCTATTCATCCCCATAATGAGATGGAAATGAGGCTTCTAGACAGAGGGGGCATTGAGTGGGGGAAGAATGGCGGCTTCTTTCCGGGCCTGGAGGGGCAGCCCACCCCCCAGCCCTGTGGCTCCTCTGCTGCCCCCTGGTGGCCCAGCCAGCCCTGAAGCACCACTGTGCCCTCCACTGTGGGCCTGGGCATCCTTCTGAGTAACTCCCCATCTAGCATGGATGCATTCACTCAGCTGGCATTTATCGGGTATCAGCTGTGTGTGAGGACACACATTAAAATTGAAAATGATAATAAAAATAGCTGCTACCATTTTCTGAGCCTTCATTAGTGGAGGGAGTGTGGCCAAGGTTGGGGATCCTGTTGTGACTGGAATCAGAGCTCAGTATGTGATGCAGTTCAAGGATCCTAAGGCTAGGATCAGAGGTCAGTCTATGATGAGGATCAAGGTTCAGCATGTGACCAGGGACAAGAATCTGTATGACCAAACTCAATTTACAACCAGGGTCAGGGCTCAATGTGTGACCAGAACCAAGTTCAGCCTATGACCTGGATTAGGGCTCAGTGTGGCGAGAGTCAGGGATGGGCTTGAGGGGATCTCCATCCTCTGAGCCACTGTCCTTTCTCCCCTGTTTCTCCTAAGCCAGTGTCCCCTCTCTCTGCCTTCCTCTCCCCTCCCCCTCCCACATCCTCACCACCTGGGTCACCAAGGTAACCAGCTCTGAAATAGTGGGTGTTTTGGCAGCTGAGGCCTAACCTGGGTCTATCCTGAAAGGCTGCGCTCTGCAGCAGTTGCCATGGGAACCGAGTGGCATCCTCTGATTAGCAGGGCTTGGACACCCTCTCTTTCCCACCCACTGCCATTTCCTCATCACTCAGGCTTCCTTGTGAGGGTTGGACAGGGATGGGGGACCAGAAGGATGTGCCACCCTGACCCAGATGCCAGGCCTGCCTCCCTGGACTCTATTCCTTTGTCTGGAAGCCTAGGATGGGATGGCTGTGGCAGATGAGACCCCTGAGGCTGGGAAGGTCTGGACCTTGGTTAGTCCTGGCAGGTGGCCTAGGCTGGGGCAGGTAGGGGTATGTGGAACCTGACCTAGTTCGATATTTGGGATCTGACCTGGTTTGATTGCGATTCTTCTTGTCTTGAGCCAAGGCATGTGACAGGCAGCCTCTGAGCTGGTCACCTGGGCCTGCTCTGTGGGCAACTGCTGCCCTCTCCTGCTGGTTGTGCACGTGCAGGCCATGCTGGGGACTGTCACTATTGGCCCCTAGCTCTGTTCTGGGGGAGTCATGCCAATGTGCTCCCCTCTTCTGTGCCCTCACTTCCTACTGAGGCCCTTCCACAATGTTCATAGCTGAAGATGACATGATATTTATACAGCAGCCCCCACATTTATAGCTCTTTCTCAGGACCTGAGATTCTGATCTCCTCCTTGGCACCTCCCCAATGCTAACTCTACTGTCCTTAGGGTATCATCACTGGATATGCAGATTACCCTGAGTTCCTCTACTGTAAGCAGGTGAAGGTACTGAGTTACAGGGGTGGCTGAGAATCAGAGCCATGGTACTGAGGTCTCAAGCACGGAGCAGGGCCCACAATGCCAGGGCCAGGGTACCCCTGGAGAGCAACTGTGGGTGGAGAAGCAGCCTTCCCTGGAGGGTGTGGGGCTGGAGTCCAACAGTTGGGCAGTTTCTGCTCTTCCTCCCAGCCGAGGGACACAGTGTCTCTTTACCTCGGCAGCCTGTTTTCTCATCTGGATACTGGGGGCAGAGAGGTCTCCCTTTTGAAAGGAGGGACATGCACCCAGACTGAGAGTGGCTCAGAACCACTGCCTGCTGCTCTGTCCCCTGGCTGTGTTCCACCGAGCAGGCACAGGGTCTGTGCACAGGGCACAGGGGGCCTGGCCTCTGTGGTCCCTTGCCCCAGTACTCTCTCTCTCACCCATGGGGCTGTGGCTCCATGAGAGAAAAAAGAGTAATTTCTAAAACAGGCAAGGAGATGTGGAAGATGCCCCTTCCCACCTTGTCCATCCCAACAGGCAGAATGAGCTCCTATTTGCGAAGGGAGATTCCTTCACTTGAATCCGGCCACTTGCCCTTAGCGCCCCCTGCTGGCCCATATGAGCAGCAGTGCAAGGAAGCAGCAGAGCCCTGGCAGTCTCCAGTCAGGGCACTGGTCAACAAATACAAAGGGCCATATCCTTTCCAAGCTCCTCTTGGCTGTTTCTCCTCCTGCTGATCAGTCCTGGGAAGTCTGCTGCTATTTTGAGCAGACTATGGATGTGAGGCCAGGGAGGCAACTCCAGGACCATCCAGGATGTGGACTGCCCCCCTCCCCAGCTGCCCAGGGTCACAAACCATGGTCCTCTCCCCTAAAAACCACATGTAAGACTCAGCACTGGAGGCCTCTGGCCACCAGGAGTGGCCTGCCCTTGACCAGCTGGTTCTTAGTCCCTGGAGGGGCCTCATTTGCTCTCTGGTCTTTGAGATCCCCAGTAGTATGAGGCTGTGGCCTCAGCTGACTGGGAATCCCAGTGGTGGGGGTGTGGCAGTGCCATCCTGTCTCCTTACTTCCTCCTGACCAGTGCAAGGTCAGAGTGCCATCCCCAGAGGTTCCCCATGTCTAGGCTTGAGCCCAATCAGGAATAAGCACTTGGGGAGGGCTACCCACCCCAACCCTACCCCTGCTTCTCTGGGAGCATGTGGCTGGGCACTCCCAAGGGACAGATAGATGGTGAGGTCAAAGGCTATGCGGTGTGAGGGACTGGCAGGAGATCTGGACAAGCAGCCCCTTTGGTTGACACAGCCCCACACTGACTTACAGATGGGCACAGCCTCCCTGCCAGTGCCCCAGCCATGGGGACTCCACACTGTCTTGCATTCCTAAAGGCAACCAGGGGCTCAGACCCTCAGGGGCAGAAGGTCCGGGTTGCAAGGGCAACACTGGCCCCTGCAAGGCCAAGATGGGGGAAGACCCATGAGAGACGCTGAGAAAGAGGGCTGGCAGAAAGAGGGCCAGCAGGGGCCTGGCAGCCTCTGTCCCAGGCTCCCTTGGCAGGTGGTCAGCTCTCTGTTGAGCCTAAGGCAGGTTCTGCCAGGCCAGGCCACCATCTGTGAGACCTAGTGGGACCTTTGAAATGGGGGGGCTGTGGCTCACAGGCCACAGCTGGAGATGGGGATGTGTAAAACCACCTCCCCCTGCTGTGTAGATGAGGACAGAGGTGGGAAGGAGTAGGGCCTGAGGCTTGGAGAAGGGGTATGGGGTGCAGGAACTCAAGCCTTAGCTACAAAGCTGCTCTGCCCTTGATGGGCCACAAGGACCTTGGGGTGCCCAATTTGCCCACCTCACTCTGGGGCTTCCCATCTCAGGGCAGACCTGTGCCCCCCAGAGGATGCCTGGGAGCTGGGTGGCCCTGGGTGCCCCAAGGCCCTGGCCAGCCCTGCCCACCTGCCATTCATCTGGCCTCGCCCCTACCTAACGCTGCCCTCCTGTGTCCCTCAGGTGGCTGGAAGCTGTGGTCCCTGTGGGGCGAGTGCACTCGAGACTGCGGAGGAGGCCTACAGACAAGGACACGCACTTGCCTGCCTACCCCGGGCCTCGAGGGCAGCGGCTGCGAGGGGGTGCTGGAGGAGGGACGCCTGTGCAACCGCAAGGCCTGTGGCCGTGAGTGCGCAAGGGGACAGCTAGTGTGTCCCGGGTGGGGGGTGCTTGTGAGTGAGATGTGGGGGAAGGGCCAGTCCTTAGGAAAGGCCAGGATGGGAAGGGGGTGCAGGGGTGGAACTTACCCAAGGGTGGAACCAAGCCTGGCCCTTACTGGGCCAAGTGGAATACAGGTGAGGGCCTAGGAGGAGGTGTGGTACTTGAAGCTAGGTGGGTTAGATGAAGTTTCCTTCTCTGCTGTGAGTTGGAATTTTGGGGTGCATGCAGAGGCCGGTGCTGGCTGTGGGACATGTGCCCTCTTCCCTCATCTAGGAAGCCCTGGCCAGGCCAACCCAGCTGGATCAGGCCTCCACAATGTATTTCTCTAATAAGGCTCTTTAATGACCTCATGCATTTTTTAGTTGCCTCCATAAAGTTAAATCAAGTTCTAATGAGACTGTCATTCTTTGGGTTGTTTTTTCTTTGATGAACTCTCCTGGGGGAGACAGCTCATCTCAGGAGCCCAGGGAGGCCCCTGGGGCATCCAGCAGGGGCAGGGGCAGAACAGCTGTCTTGCAGGTGACCGGTGGTCTGCCAGCCTTGGAGGCTGAGAGGGAGGGGCTGCTGGGCAGGAAAGACAGGACCCACAAGAAGGGGTCCATGGTGACCAGGCCTGGTGCTCTGGGCCTGGTTTCCCAGCTGTCCAGTGGTGGCCAAGGACAGAGAAGGCCCCTGCAGGGTGCTGACCTGAGCCCATCCTGCAGCCACTGGGCGCACCAGCTCCCGGAGCCAGTCCCTGCGGTCCACAGATGCCCGGCGGCGTGAGGAGCTGGGGGACGACCTGCAACAGTTTGGGTTTCCATCCCCCCAGACTGGTGAGCTGGTGGCATGGGCAGGACTGGTATGCACACAGATTTAGATGCTGAGCTGGGGAGGGCTGGTTTCCTGGACTAGGTCTGTGGGTAAATACTCTTAAATTAGTAATTGCTGCTAATTATAAGTAATAGCTTTAATGACTTGCCATAATGAGACTAACCTCTTAGGTATAGTACCTGGCTCTAGTCTACAGGCAGACTGGTTTTAGGGAAACTGAAGGGGGTGGTGCAGTCAGTGCCAGACCTGGGGGACCAGAAGTGGCCCAGGCCTGTCTAGTAGAGTAACGCACAGACCTCAAGACCAGCTCGAGCTCCAGCCCGTCACCTGCTGTCCCGTAGGATGGCCCCCTCCGAAACCCTCCTCTAGGGTCTGGTGCAGCCCTGTTGGTGGTAGGCACAGCAGGGTCGTGATGCTGTAGGTCTCTGTACCCACAGGTGACCCGGCGGCCGAGGAGTGGTCTCCGTGGAGCGTGTGCTCCAGCACCTGCGGTGAGGGCTGGCAGACCCGCACGCGCTTCTGCGTGTCATCCTCCTACAGCACGCAGTGCAGCGGCCCGCTGCGGGAGCAGAGGCTGTGCAACAATTCCGCTGTGTGTCCAGGTGGGCGGGGTCTGTGGAGGGGGGCGGGGCGGGGCTGGGGTCAGGCCTTGGGCGGTTGCGGAGAGCAGCAGCGCCTCCCTCCGCTCTCAGTGCATGGCGCGTGGGACGAATGGTCGCCTTGGAGTCTCTGCTCCAGCACCTGCGGCCGAGGCTTCCGGGACCGCACGCGCACCTGCAAACCTCCCCAGTTCGGTGGCAACCCCTGCGAAGGTCCAGAGAAGCAAACCAAATTCTGCAACATTGCCCTGTGCCCTGGTAGGTGAGAGGGAGCAGCTGGGGGGAGTGGCCCAACTCTGCCTACCCCAGACCACCTCAGGGTGATCTGAGGTTGGAGCCTCAAGCTATACGAAGGTGGGAGGTTGTCAAGTGACTGGCATTCTCACCCATGTCCCAGGTGGGGTGTGGGGTGGTGGCTGTTGGGGTGTTCACTCGGTTTCCCAGGCTGGCTGTGGAGTGCTGGGTGTTCACACTGGCTTCTTGTCCCCTTCCTCCCTCCGGGCCGGGCAGTGGACGGAAACTGGAATGAGTGGTCAAGCTGGAGCGCCTGCTCTGCCAGCTGTGCCCAGGGCCGGCAGCAGCGAACAAGGGAGTGCAACGGGCCTTCCTATGGGGGTGCTGAGTGCCAGGGCCACTGGGTGGAGACTCGAGACTGTTTCCTGCAGCAGTGCCCAGGTCAGGGAGGCCCTTCCTGAGGGTGGTTGTGGCCCTGCATGTGGCCTGGGGTCCAGGTGTGGGCCAAGTGGAGCTGGGGTGCATGGCGCCCATGGAGGGCAGGGGATGGCTCCGTATGAGGGCTTGTTTTATTATTTCAAGCCGATGTCAGGTTTCTCCTCCCTGGTCTCAATTTTCTTTCTCCTGGTGGCTCACACCCCTACATCCCTGGGTCCCTGGGTCCGTGGGTCCTTTTGTCCATATCCTTGTGTCCTGTGGGTCCCTGTGTCTCTGTGTCCCCATGGCCTAGTGTTTCTGTACCTCTGCTGCTCCTGGACCCCACCCTTCCATCCCCATCACCTGTTCCTCTGTGTCTGCTACCCCCTGCAGTGGATGGCAAATGGCAGGCCTGGGCATCATGGGGCAGCTGCAGTGTCACATGTGGGGGTGGCAGCCAGCGCCGAGAACGTGTCTGCTCTGGGCCCTTCTTCGGGGGAGCAGTCTGCCAGGGCCCACAGGACGAGTACCGACAGTGTGGCACCCAGCGGTGTCCTGGTGAGACCCCTCCCACGCTGTGGCTGGCCCTGGGAAGAACCCAGGAGCAGCCAGTGACTCTGGCTTAGTTGGGACAGTGGACATCCTGCTGCCAGCTCCCAGCCCTTTCCCAAACTCATGCCCTTGTTTCTGGTCCCCTGGTAGAGCCCCATGAGATCTGTGACGAGGACAACTTTGGGGCCATGGTGTGGAAAGAGACACCAGCTGGAGAGGTGGCTGCAGTCCGGTGTCCCCGTAATGCCACAGGTGAGGGCCAGACAGCAGGTAGTGTGCAGGGTTCCTGTCCTGTCTTCGTAGAGAAGTCCCTGCAGGCACCCTCTGAGACCTGGGGCTCAGACATCCCCATCGCCACCATTGGGGAAACTGAGGCACAGTGAAGTCAACACACTTTGTCTGGGCTTGCAGGGCTGGCAGGGGGGAAGTCCCCTTTGAATGACAGTGGCTATAATCCTCACACCAGCCCCAGGATGTGACTGGAGCATTGCTAGAGGGGTAGAAGAGTAAAGTGGGCAACAGGGAAGGGGCTTGGCTGCACTCCAGTGTTGGTCTTCTTCGCTGCTCCTGTTTGAAGAAGGGAAGATGACTTCTGTACCTGAGAGGCAGCAGGCAGGGAGGTTCGGAGCCTGGCTTTGCCCTTTGCTGTGTGACATTCTGGAAACAACTTATCCTCTCTGAGCCTTAAGAGGGCCTTAGGAGATCCTCCACATAGGCTGTTGTTGGGATTGGTTGGGGTGGCCCATGGTGGGCAAGGATGGCACTGGGTACTCCTAGCCATGTTTGATGCTCCTACCTTCCTGTTCATCACGTGTTATTGCTGGCGTATTGCAGATCCACAGAAGCAGAATGAAGAAAATAAATATCACATGCTGGTATGCCACATGTAGGCACCTCCAGTGTCACCCCTTTGTGTTCCCATCTAAATCAGTGGCTTAGGGATTCTGCATCAGGTTGCCCTATGCTCCTGTTGGGTGACAGGGCTATGACAGTTCCATGTGGCTGTCACCTGCGTATGCACTTAGTTGTCCTTGCTCCTCTGGGGTGTCGTAAGAGTGCTTTCTATCAAGGTGAGCCCTTGTTTCAGGCTTTGACACCCATGTCCCCAGCTGGTGAATCCCTGCAGCCCTCTGGACACAACAGGGTACCAGACTGGCTGTCCCCAGGGCCCTGGCTGAATCCCAGTGCCCCCACTCGGCCAAGGATTCTATTCCAGGCAGTAGGATCACCAAAGGCCTGGTGCCTGCTGGTCCCCAGCACCTGAAGCAGGTGCTCAGCATGCCTCAGAAATGTGCAGCTTCTAGGAGCAAGGCCAGAGGGCCCAAGCAGAGTGGCTCTTGTGGGAGCTGTGTGGGGACTCCTGTGCCTGGCAGTGAGCGTCCACCTGAGACGTGGGAGGTCTCCTCAGGCCTCATCCTACGGCGCTGTGAGCTGGACGAGGAGGGCATCGCCTACTGGGAGCCCCCCACCTACATCCGCTGCGTCTCCATTGACTACCGAAACATCCAGATGATGGTGAGGGTGGCCCCTCCCCATGCCACACCTACTTCATGGACTTGAGGAGGGGGAGGTCCCTAGCGCCTGTTTGGAAGGCCCTGCCAGGTGACCCATCCAGCCCTCTCCATCCTCCCCAGACCCGGGAGCACCTGGCCAAAGCTCAGCGTGGACTTCCAGGGGAGGGGGTCTCAGAGGTCATCCAGACCCTGGTGGAGATCTCTCAAGATGGGACCAGCTACAGTGGAGACCTGCTCTCCACCATTGATGTCCTGAGGAACATGACTGAGATCTTCCGGAGAGCCTACTACAGTCCCACCCCAGGGGACGTGCAGGTGGGCTCCCTGAAGGGCAGCTGTGGAGAGGGGTGCCTAGGAGAGTGGTTGGGGGCCATCGTGGACCTGTCAGAGACCCAGCCCCAGCCTTGGCCATGGGTCTAACTGTGAGCCTCAGGCTGAGCCCTGATTGTGATCATTTACTGACTCCTCATATCTGGTTACACATGAGCCTTGATCCTTGTCAGATGCTGAGCCATGATCCTAATCACACACTGATACCATGTTCTCCTTCATTGGTTCTTCTTATTTCCAGAACTTTGTCCAGATCATCAGCAACCTGCTGGCAGAGGAGAACCGGGAGAAGTGGGAGGAGGCCCAGCTGGTACGGACAGGAGTCTGGGGCCCTTGTGATTGGCAGTGTCAAGATGAGCATGGGCATCCCTGGTACACCCCTGAGTCCCAGGCCCACCTGGGGAGGGGGCCTTGGTGTCCATGCTGGGTGGCTCTGGGTCTGAATCCCACCATAGCCTCTTGCCAGGTGGGTGACCTTGAGGAAGCTTCTTAACCTTGTGGGCCTCCATTTTTTCTTTGTGGAAGGACAATATCTTATCCTGCGAGGCTTAGTGAGGGGAGTGGAAAACTCTATTGCCCTCACAGTGCATGTGCAGAGGACTGGGATGTGGTGGGTCACCCTCCCTTCCTTCTAGGCTGACTTTGAGCCTGAGGTCCCCAGGGCAGTGTCTGGCCTGCAGCCCTGAGGATCACTGATCCCCACCCCCAGGAGCACTAATGGGGCCCAGGTATAGCCCTAGGCCTTGTGACCCACCCATGCTGGAGGTGGCCCTCAGAGGTCACCAGCCCTGCTTTCTTTTGCTGCAGAAGGCAGGGTCCCCAGCTTGAGTTCAGGCACCACCCCCAGCTCTAGGCTTCTCCCCCACCAGATGGGCCCCAATGCCAAGGAGCTCTTCCGGCTGGTGGAGGATTTTGTGGATGTCATTGGTTTCCGCATGAAGGACCTGAGGGATGCATACCAGGTGACAGACAACCTAGGTAAGTTCTTGGTAAGGCCTCCTCTCCCCACTGGCCTCTGTGCTTGCCCTACAGCCCTTGGCAGGGCTCCTGCCTCAGTTTCCCCAACCATACAAGGGGCAGTGACTGTACCCCTCCAGCAGGCCCTCTTAGACTGGTGTCTAAGGTCAGCTCTAGGTTTCTGTTGTCTCCATGGTGGGAGCCCCAGGAAAGGATAAGACCTGGAAAGGGCCTGGAGACCTTGTCTTGGGGGTACCTCCATGACCAGCCCTGGGTCATCTCTCTGCCTGTACCCCTGGGGCCTGGGGTTCCTTGTCCTGTCACTTCGGCACCTTGTTCAGCCAGCTACCTCTGCTCCCCAATCCTGGAAGCCCCTCATCAGGGGCCCTGAACTTCCCCCGGCTCAAGGCATCGGCCGAGCCTCGGTTCCCTCATTTGTGAAATGGGGCAATAACTGCATTGCCTTCCGGGGATGTGGAGAGTGACAGATGATACAAACTCAAGCCTGGGCCTGGGAAGTGGATGGTGGCTGTCCTTACCAATGTCCACTGCAAGTCTATTTCATGTTCATCACCAGCGTTCCCTCAAATTCCTCTCATAGGCCACTTTTCCCAAACCTCCCTCATGGAGGAACCTGAGTGTGGGTGCTGACCCCAGCTGTGATCCAAACAGCACCAGGGAGGGAAACTTCCCCTTCATAGTGGGAAGACTTGGTTTTCAGGGAAGTGACTGAGACTGGCCAAACTTCATTAGCACACGTGCTATTGGGCCTCTCCCAGCCCCCACGCTAAATGTCCCTTCATGTGGTAGCAGAAAGAGCTATCCTGGACCAGACAAATGTTCCCACACTTTCTAAGCTGAGCCCCTGTGCTGGCCCTGCTTTCCACCCTAGGAGCTTGGGGTCCCAGGGCTCCGTCAGCTGCATTACCCCTGAGGCCAGTGGGCCCAGCCCTCATTTCACAGGAGCAGCCAAGTTGGGTGCCATGGAGGCCCCTGGCCAGAGGGGTTGGTGTACTTTGCACAGCACCAGCCTTCCGAGGGCTTCCCTTTTTTTCTCAGGCCACCTTTTCCTGGGAGAGGTGCAGGTGCCCAGACAAGGGGGCTCTGGTGCAGCCGTACAGGGATGAGTTGGAGAAGGGGCTCAGTCTTCCTGGCCCAGCACCTCGCAGTGTCTGCCCAGTGTGACTCACAACCCAGGAGGGGCCCTAACCTGCCTTCAGGAGCCAGGAAGCCGATGGCTACTCAGGGCCACCCGCTGTCACCACAAGCCCTGGGCTCCTCCAGCCACCTTCATGGCCTGGCACCATATTCACCAACGCATCCCACACCTGCTACACACCCCAAGTACCCTACAGACTCCACTTGCTCTGGCACACTCATGCAGCCCATACATCTTACAGCCCTTTTTCCACTCTGCATACTCCATAATCTCATATTCCTGCAACTTCTGTACTCTACTTACCTCATCCCCACATGCACCCCCCAACCCCCCAGTTCTGTCCCTCCCCTGGTTTAAGCCAGTAGGACACCCTCATGTATCAGCAGCAGACCCCTCCATGGCCCTGGTCACCCCTTGTCCCCCAGGACCTCAGACTCCACAGTCCTTAGAGGGTAGGCTGCCTTTGTCCTGTGCCCTGGGCTCCTAGGCTGGGTTCTCCTCCCTCCCCCCTGTCCCTCTGAGGTCGTCCCCACCACCAGCTTGGAGCTGAGATGCTCAGACCCCAGACCCTGCCCCCCCCCCCGCCACCACTGCTCCTCATCCAGGACTTTCTGGGTCCTGGAAGAATGGGCTTCTCATCAGGACTCTGTTTATCGGGGCGGGGGGCCTGCACATGTGTATCCCTTTCACTGGCCCCTCTGTCCCCTGAGGACCTTGATCCCAAGGGCCCAATCTGATCACAGTCCTGTGATGTCCCCCCTCTGGAACATCATCCAGGCTGCAGTCCTGTTACCTGCCCCCATTCCCTTCTGGTTCAGAGCAGCATCTGTAGTCCCTCAGCTTCCTCAGGGGCCTGTAACACCTGCTCTCACAGGGTCCTGCCTGCCATCACCTGGGCCTTCTGTCCTCTCAAACCACCCCTGCACACCCCACGTGGTGTGAATGTGTCCCCTACCCAGGCCTACTCCAGCTCATCACTCACTCTCCCAGACCCTGCTTCTCTGCCCAAGCCCTGCCCTTGGCCCCTGAGATCTGGAAGCCACAGCATAGGATGTGCCATCCTGGCCCTCTTGCCCAGCCTGCTCTGGTGCCTGAGATGACCCCACTGTGTCAGGTCTCTCCCCTGTGGCTTTGTCTACGGCAGCTCCCAGCACCCACCTTTATAGCCCTTTGCCCCCTCTGCTTCCCTCCTATCCTGTGCTGACAAAGGCCACTTAATCAGGCATCAGCCTCTGTTCTGCGTCCAGTTCACCAGTGGGTGGTGTTCACCATGCACAGCCTGTGGTCAATCCTTGGTGTTCCCCAGCTCCACCCAAGCCATCATGTGGCTCCTGATTGCTGGCCACCACCTGCCTTCCCTCTGTCCATCCTCCTCCACTGGGCAGCAGACTGCCTTGCTACCTCGAGGGCTGGACTGTCCCCCAGCCCTGGCTGGTCTCTTCCCCACCTGTACACCCAGGAAGCAGCCTCAGGCTCCCTGGGCTTTTCCCATCCCAGGCCTGAATCTCACTCCTGCCCACCATTCCCTGCATACAGACCCAGTATCTCCTGCTTCCTGGGGTGTCTAAAAAGCTTTTCACACACAGTGCCTGAGTTGGGGCTCCTTCTAGAACCTTGAAGTCACCTTACTTCTACCTGTGTGTCTCCCCACTCTCCTCTGCTAGGACAAGACCATCTTTTGAAGGGTTGTTTTCAGTGCCCTTGACCCCTCTCCTGCTGCAGCAAGATTGTCCCCTCCTCCTTCCTACAGGCTGCCCCTCACTCCTCACTCCTCCTCCCACCTTGGGGGGCGCCTCCTTTCCCTGCCCTGGGATGTGCTCTTCCTGAATCTTGGCCCAGAACACTCACTGTTCAGGTCTTCTCCAAAGTCACTGCCAAAGGGAGGACTTCCCCACTGCCCTATTTGGTAATGTCACCACCCCCCATGGTCACCTCTACCTTCCCCCATCTGTGTATACTTCAGAAGGGTTGTGCATGTCCACTCTTCCTTCTCAGTGCCAGGGTGGGCCCAGCACATGCACTTGGCTGTTCACAGCAACTCTCAGCAGTAAGGGTTGGCTGTGTCAGGTGCTAAAATTCAGAGAGGAGGACCAGTCTCTGTCTCAGGGGGCCTCTTGTAGAGAAACACCCTGGTCCACAGAGGGACTAGGTCTGTGGAGGCAGTGTGGTATTGGAGTCTGCAGAGCCAAGGCAAGGCCAGGGCAGCAGAGAGGGCACAATGCCTGGATTGACAAAGGTGCAGGCAGGGCAGGGCAGAGCAGAGCAGAGCAGGGCAGGAGCAGCCTATAAGGGGCCCAGAGCTCCATGGGGGCCACCAGAGTCTCCCAGCCCCTCCCCTTCCCACGTTTGTGTCAGTGGCCATGGGCCAGGATGTGAAGCTTTGAGGGAAGGATACAGTGTCACCCAGAGTAGATGAAGGGGGCCGCAGAAGCCACCTGTCTGAGGAGGGCCCTCTCTCTGTCCCCCAGCCCTATCCTTGGTCCTGTGTGCACAGGGGCCCAGCACATGGCCCGCGAGGTTGAGGAGTCTACAAGCCCAAACTTGAGAGGCTGTGTCCTTGAAGTGAGAGTAGGGCTCTGCCTGGGTGGGCTTAGCCAGGCCCCAGCGACTGGCAGAGGGCCCAGCACCAATGACTTCTCTCCCAGCCACACTTCTCCAAGCTTGCTCTCATGTCCCCAGTTCCTCTCCATACCTGTTACCCCTCCATCAGGGACCCTGAGCCTAAACCCTACCCATACCCCTGGACTGCTTCGCAGAGGTGGGAAGCTCAGTTACCCCCAGCCCCACCTGGGTGCCACCATTTCTCCAATTTCTACCCACCGCATGTAACAATGAGGGAAAGAGAGAGAGCAGCCACCGCACTGAGAGACAGCTGGCCTGCATGCCAGAAAGGGAGGATGCCCAGGTAGCGATGGCTCCCTGTGGATCCCTCCATGACTACAAGACAGACCCCTGACTCAGCTTTGACGCTTTCTGGGACGTGGGGACTGGAGTCTGAGCCTGAGTACTGCAGGGTTAGGTAGGACCCCTCTTGGATCTCATCAAGAGCAAGCTAGGGACTGCCCCTCTGGGGGCTGTGGCCATGCCTGCTCCCCTTCACAGACCCCATCTGTTACCCATGGGCTCTGGGGACTTGCCTATCCAGGTTGTTGGGGTGGGGTCTGCAGTCTGAGTGGCAAGGGCTTTGGGGAGAATGGGAGGTCATCCCTGGCAGCAGTCCCCAATCCGCATCTGCAGGTACCCCCGCACCACCCTGCAACCCAGGCGGAGGCTCCTAGCATGACTGTCTCTGTCTCTCCTGCCCCAGTCCTTAGCATCCATAAGCTTCCTGCCAGCAGTGCCACTGACATCAGCTTCCCCATGAAGGGCTGGCGAGCCACCGGCGACTGGGCCAAGGTGCCAGAGGACAGGGTCACAGTATCCAAGAGTGTCTTCTCCACAGGCTTGGCAGGTGAGGCCCAGGAAGCAGGAGACTGGGGCCCAGAGTCTGAGGACTGCCACCCTGGAGGCTCCCCTGGGGTCCAGCCCAAGCCTCAAGAGGCAGGATGGCATTCATGCTACTCCTCTTGGTACCCAGACTAGCACCCTCAGGAAGCCCTCCCTACCCTCTTGGGCCCTGGTGGGCTAAACCAAGTGGACAGGTGGACCAGCTCACTTGGGGAGAGGCAGGGACTATTGAATGATAACCAGGGCTCTAGTAGAGAGAAGCCACCTTGTCCCTGCCACAGCCCTTGGGGGTCACTTGGGGAGGGTCTGCAGCTCTCCCCTCTCCTAGCTCCTGAAGGCCCTGGATATGCACTTGTGGGTGGGGGTGGAGATCCATGAAGGCTGGCCGGGCAGCAGGTCAGGTCAGGTGACCAGGTGCTCCCTTCCAGAGGCGGATGACTCATCTGTGTTCGTAGTCGGCACCGTGCTCTATCGAAATCTGGGCAGCTTCTTGGCTCTGCAGAGGTGGGCAGTGCTGGTGGGCAGGGTGGTCTGGACCCCCGATGGGATCAGGGGGTAGGCCAGGGTGAGAGGAGGGGGAGAGTGGGTTGTGTGGAGGGAGTGAGGGTGGCAGGCCAGAGGATGCACGCTGGGTCCATGACGTTGCTACCAATCTGTCCTGCCAGGAACACGACCGTGCTGAACTCCAAGGTCATCTCTGTGACTGTGAAGCCCCCACCCCGCTCCCTGCTCACACCCTTGGAGATCGAGTTTGCCCACATGTACAATGTGAGTGTTCCAGGTGCACAAGTTTGCGTTCAGTGATTGCTCCTGTCTGACCATGCATGTGATCTTGGCTCACCTACCAGGCCCCTCTGTCTCCATGCCCAGGGTATCCATGAGGCTAGGAAGTGGGGGCCCCTCTGCTGGTACCCCAGCAGACTGCCAAGCCCAGCCTGTAGAGGCTCTTGAATTTTAGAGCCAAGAGCATCCTCCCAGAACGCCCTGGGACAGGTGGCCCGATTTCAGGCCCTGCTGCTCTGTGACCCCAGACTGGTAAGACTTTCCAAGGGTCAAATGTACAGGGTTGCCTGGTTGGGCCTAGGGAGGTGACTGACTCCGGGGGGACCCTGCGGGCTATCAGTCCTTGTCAAAAGTGACAGCCAAAACTCCTCTAGCCTCATTGTCCCTGGCTCCTAAGAGGTCTCAGCCAGAAATCCCAAGAGAGATGTTGCCCAGGTCAGGGAAGTACCAGACGACAAACCCCAGGCCAGGGCTATGGGAAGCCATAGGAAGAACCCAGCCCCATCCTTTCCAGCTGTGTGAACTTGGAGGAGTTTCTCAACCTCTGTGTGCCTTGGTTCCCTCCCTTATCACATGGGTGAAGACTAACTTGTCCCCATGAACACTTACAGTGTGCTATTGCTCTGAGTAGCATGAATCCCACTGGCATAGCGGGCCTGGTAGGGACAGTGTCCTGGAGTACTCTTGGACATGCCTGTGGGACCAGGGACATGTGCAAGACAGGTGTGTTTGTGGGGCCCGCCTTGCCTACTAGCCCTCAGGTGAGGGTCTTCCCATTACCTTGCCGGAGCTGGGCTTTGGCCACATGGCTCAGCCTGCTGTCACCTCTGGGCTTAGAAGGGGACAGGAGCTGTCTGAGACTCAGTGGGCACTAGGGTTTGAGCTAGGCCTGAATGGTCTTGTCTGGCCCCTTCTCTGTTCTGGGCCTCAGTTTTCCTGTAGCAATTTTTCCATAATGTATAATTTCTTAAGGTGCCACGTAGGCAGGGGCTACTTTACCCGTGGGAGGTTGGGCAATGACCCTTGGTGGGGGGCAGGTGGCCCTGACTGCCCCCTTCTCTCCCAGGGCACCACCAACCAGACCTGCATCCTGTGGGATGAGACAGATGTGTAAGTTCACCCAGGCTCAGTGGCTCTAGGCTGTGGGGTGGTTGGGGGGCAGTCCACAGGGGAGGGGCATGTTTTAGGGTGGGGGCTGCCCTCCCTGCCCCCCTGTGTGCTGGCACGTCCTCTGCCACCATCTGCCCAGGCCCCCTCCCATTCTCCATGGCCCTGTACAGCTCATGGGGAGGGTGGGAGCATCCTGCTGGTCCTGTCCCAAAGCAGCCAGTCTTAGTGTCAGAGCATCAGACACTGAGAGGCCATAGTGTCACCAAGCTGATGAGGGCAACTTAGGGGGAACTTGAGACTCCATGTATTCAGGTGGACTAGGGCTCAGGAGTGCTAGGTTTCCTATCACATGCCCAATAGGCGCCAGCAAGAACAGGCTGGATACTTGTCCCCTTCCTGGAGCTGCAGGCTGGGACGTGCCATCACAGGGAGGTGAGGAGGAGTGATAGGGGGCCTCACATGTCAGAAGGAAGGGGGCAAGGCCTGGAGAAGCACTTCAGAGGTGAGGAGTGTTGAAGCTTTGGAACCAGGGCTTGCATCAGGTCCTGACAGGCCAGGGCCCATGAGGTTTGGACTGTCAGGGTAGTGAGGCCACAGCCCATCCACTTCCTTCCACTCTGGCCCCCAACACTCCTTCCCCAGGCAGCGTGTGAGTGCTTGGTGTGGCCCAGGCAGTGGCAGTATGTACAGCAGTCTGTGGCACTGGGGCTGTAGGGTGACAATTGTATATCCTGGGCAGCAGGGACAGTGTCCTGAGTAGCCAGGCCAGAGGATGAGATGGCTGGTGGAGGAGGGGGGCATTCAGGAAAGGTGCAGCTAGAGCCACATGGAGGCTGGAGGGCATGGGGAGCAGAGGCCTGGCAGCATGGGTGGCAGGAAGAACCGGGCAGAGGGTGCTTCTGGGGGATGGGACAGTTGCCCACTTACCCACCATCCTCCAGTGACTGTTGATCACTAGTGAGGCACTGCCCCACAATGTTCTGGCCCTCAGCTTCCTCTGTCCCCAGCAAGGAGGGACAGTGAAAACAGAACAGCCGGCTCAGTATGAAATGGTGGGTCATGCCGTGTGCTGGGAAGTGGAGCCAAAAGGGTCTGGGTGGGTAAGGGGCTGCTGAGCAGGGATCAGGGAAGCCTCATGAGGAGGTGATATCTGAACAGCGGCCTGGCAAGCTCTGTGCAGTGGGTGAAAGGACAAGCACTGTGGCAGAAGGACCAGCCTGTGCAAAGGCCCTGCAGTGGGGCTGCTACCTCAATCCTGCCATGGGTCTGGGGGCTAAACCAGGAAACCAGCTCTCTAATTTTGGTTGTTGTTGATGACTTTCTTTGGGTTTTGCAAGTGGCATAAGCTCTTTATGCAAAAAAGGGGATCTGAGAAGAATGGAAAAAGAAAAAGCAAGAAAAATGGCCCTATGCTTCCAGGTTCCAGGCTGTCCCTCTGTGGCCATCTTGGGACATCGTGAAGTTCTGAATTTTCAGGGAATCAAAGTGTTGCTGTGGACACAGGTTGAACCCATCTCCCCACTAAGCCCCCACCCCAACCCAGAGATACTCTCTCGGGAATGCTCACCGGCTGGTTCGCCTAGCTGGTCCTGCTGGTGCCCTGGGGAGCCTGTGCTTCCTGCTTGCTTAAATATCAGCATCCTGGCTTGGACAGCTCTGCCCACGTTTCCGGTTATTCCCAGCTGGTTAGGGGCACTGGCTGGGGCCCAGGCTGGCCCAGGAGCACATCCTGGATGAACTAGGGTAGATTCTGGGGCTGGAATCAGCCTACTTTCGGGGAGCAACAGGGCAGCCAGAGGACCACAGTTGAGTCACTAGATGCTAGGCATCAGTGTGACCTCTACCTGCCCTTCTCATAGCTATGCGGGCACCCCATAACCCACTTGCCACCCTAGACATGCTTGGCACCAGGCTCCAGAGATCAGATCCACTAAAGCTTTGCAGTGACTAAGGCATCCAGGCCAGGAGGTTGTTGGGGAGGTGCTGATTGTGGCCTGGCCTTCTCTTTGTGGTGTTGGATGGTAGCTCTTCCCACTGCTGCTGGTGGGTTCCTGGTCTATGTGAACCAAGGAGCCAGGTGCTTCCCAGTTCACCTGAGTAGGGACCAGGACACTGGACAGTGAGGACTGGGTCTGCTCCACAGTGTGCCTGGATTAGGTCTGGGCTGGCGTGGGCATCTGTGTTCAGATGAGAAAGCACCAAGAGTCCAAGGAGAGATTCTGTGTGGGAGTGGGGGCTTGGAGGCGAGGGGAGGACAGGACAGCCATCTGTGATCATCAACTGACAGGGTGATCCCTTAGAGCCATAATTATGACACATAGTTGAACCCTTATTGTAAACACAGAAAGAGCCCAGATCCGGAACACAGTCTGACGTTTTACCCTGGACACATGCTGAGTCCAGATCCTAAGCTCTGACCTGGTAACACACTAAGCTCTCTGGCCTGGGTCACATACTGTGTCCTGACCTCAGCTGCTCATTTAAGCTCTGACCTTGGTCATATGCTGAGCCCTGATCCTGGTCACACACTGAGCCCTGGTCCTGGCCACAGCCTGACCCCTACCCCATGTCAAAGCTGAAGGGACTTGTGCACGTTCACATGCATTACATGTGTCATGTGTTTGTAGGACCACCTCCTCTTCCAGCCACATGCAACAGTTGATAGTGTGACACATTGCACTTGGAAAGAGGGAGCTAGAGTCTTTGCCCACTGGCAGACCCTCTGCCTACCTCACCCCCAGTAATTCACACACAGCTGCACATTCGGCTTGGCACCCACCTCCAGGCATCTGCCGTGCTCTCTAAACACTGGGCCCAGAGCCCCTGGAGCCCCCAGCCCTTCAGCCAGTTTTATATGACCAAATTCCATTTCTCAGGCCCAAATGCCCTTGATCACAGGTCCCTACCCCTGGCTGAATAACATGGCTCAAGGTCTCTGGAAGTGGCAGCAAGTCCTGGGGATGGGGTCTTGGAGTGGTATAAGGGGAGCAAAGAGGGCCTTGCAGAGTTTCCAGGGCTCAAGTTAAAAGAGACCACCAATAACACAGCATACCCTGTGCAGCCCCTCAGCCATGTGTGTCTGAGTGGAGGGGCAGTGGCATCCATGTGGAGTCACGCCTGTGCCCAGAGTTGGTGCTGGCTGAGCAGTGTGTATAGTAGAGGCTGACTGGAGGGTGGGTGAGTGCCCCCCACTGGGCACAGTTGGTAATGGTCAGGTGCAAGAGTGAGGCAAGAGTGGGGAGGCAGAGGCAGGTGAGTGACCAGCTGATGGATGATGACTAAGTGGGGAGGCAACTTCTGACCATATGGACAGATGGGGTGGTGGTGAGGGATAAGAGAAGAAAGGGGTGGCCACGTGTGGGAGGATGGGGAATCAGTCTTCAGGGCTTCCCTGACAGATCTCCCAATCAGCACCAGGCATCTTCGGGCTTCAAACACCCACCCTTTATTCTCACAGTTCCAGAGGCCACAGTTGTGACTGTAGAAGACCTGGCAGTGCTGTGCTCCCTGTAGGTTGGGGGAGGACTCTTCCTCAGCTCTCCCAACTTCCAGTGCCCTGGGCAGGCGTCCTCAGGTTCCCTCTCTGCATAACCTTCCCCCTTCTGTGTCTCTGACCTCTCTTCCTCTTGGAAGGACCCTGGTCACTGGATCTGTGGCCCATCCTAACTTGTATATGATTTTATCTTGAGATCCTTAACTTGATTACACTGCAGAGGCTGTATTTCCACAAAAGATCATTCTACAGGTTCTAGGGGTAAATGTACATGTACTTCGGGGGACAGTAATCGGTCTGCTCTAGATAGAGAGGTGGTGGGCTGGGCAGACAGACAGGCTGGTGGTGGCGGAGCTGATGGGCCAGCCATATACTGGACACAGCTCTGTGGTTCTGAATGGACAGTTACCTTCTCACAGGAGACCTGCAAATATTTTGCAGTTTTTAAAACCTCCTTTTAAAAAGTCCAGAGTTATGCAGAATATAAAAGTCAGAGCTGGCAAGATCCCCAGAGACCATCCTTTTTACTCTCAGAAAGTGGCTTAACTGAGGTCCAGTGTGGGGGCATCGGCAGGCCAGGGCACTTCCAGTGGCAGCATGAGGGCTCTAGGAAGGGCAAGGTTCCCCTGATCCTGTGTCCACTGACTGTAAAGGCTCTGAGAAGTCTTGCAGCTGGTTCCTCTTCAACTGAGTCAGGCGGTTTGGCAGCTTGTGGGCTCCCAAGACCCTCAGTATGCCTAACACAGGCTTCCCTGGATCTGGCCCACAGAGTAGATTTCTTCCAATCTTTGGGATCCTTCCCTGGAGCAGCTGAGCCAGGTACCCCTAGGTCTGCCCTGTTTCACTCTCACAAACTTTCTCTGCCTACTTGTCCTTTATTTACCAGTATTAAAGGTGGGGAAACTGAGCCCTCAGTGCTCACTGACAAGCCCAGGACCACCCAAAGGTCAACTTAGTTGGGTTGGTTTTCCCAGCCCTGCCTAGCATGGAGGGCCCAGGCCAGAAGCAACTGTCCTGGGAGACCTGCCCTGGTGTCCCTGCCTGAGTGAGCATCCTGGTCCCTTTAAGAGCCTGGCCCCTCCTGTCCTCCCTGGTTTCCTTGGAGAGGGCAGGGAGGGAGGCAAGCGGAAGCCTGACTTGGCAGGGTCCCCAGGTAGTTGTCAGCGGCCGGTTCCCAGCCCGATTTCTCCCATGCCAGCGGGTTCCTGATGGGGGCAGGGGCATGTAGTGGGGAGAGGGTGGGGGATGGTCCCAACATAGAGGCTGCTTTGGTAACCCGGGATGCACACTGCGGGGAGCAGGAGGGAGCTAGGGTTTGAAGGGGGGCTGGGGAACAGGAGGAAGTCTGGGGACAAGACTACCCTGTCCTAGTCTAGCCCCAGCTCCAGCCCCTCCTTATGTTTTCTCTGGAACTCCCTCCACTTGGCCCTGGATGGCTAGCAGTGCTGGCTGGGCTGTCTCCCTGCAGCATCCTTGCTGTAAGAGACTTGTGGCAGGTCAGAGCGCTGGAGGGAAGGGATGGGGTCCTGCAGTCATGCCCAAGGACAGGCCCCTGGGGTCTGAGGCCATGAGGATTGCTGGCCTATGCTGGCTGGCATCCCCACCAGGGAGCCCTCTCAGCCCTTGTGAGACACCATAGCTGGGGAAAGACCCAGCTCTTCAGCCTGGCTGGCAGCAGTGGCTACCCTCCACCTCAGGCATTTTTAATGCATCCCTGCAGGCCTCCTGGAACTCTGGGCTTCTCTCCTGTCCCCTGCCCTGGGCTTCTCCTCCACAGGCCTACCTCCTCATACTCTACTGGTTTCCTTCTTCCCTGTTTGCAGCAAGTCCCTGCAGGTGCTCCCCATTTATGCCCAAGGGATTGGAGTGTGCCCATCTTTCTGTGGTCATTCACCCTCTGGGGACTAGGAGCTCACCCCTTCATTTCCTCACTCATTCCCTGAATTCATGACCACAAGGACAAGGACTTTGCCCCCAGGGACCCCATGCAGTCCCTACTCGACAGAACAGCAGACTGGGCCCTGGTGAGCCCCTTATTCTCTGCTGTGGGTAAAGGTCCCTGTGCAGGTGAGGCAGGCACCAGGACACTCAGGGAGCTGGGTGCCTGCATTCCTAGGGCTGGAGGTCATGAGGTCCCACAGCCACCCCCTCAGCTCTGGGATCCATGTGAGGCCCTGCCCAGGCCAACTGTACACACCCAGGCATGTCTGTCTTCACTGGAGCCCCTGGCTCCAGGCTGCTGTAAGGAGAGGAACGGTGTTTGTCTTCAGGCTACAGAGGTGTCACCAGGTGCCTACCAGGTGCCTCTGGGACAACTGCACACTGCTGCTGCCAGTAATAGCCAGAGCTGCTGTCCCTCCCCTGCACCTCTCTCCTGCCATTCTCTCCTATGTCACTCACTTGTCACCCTCTCCCTGTCCCCGCTTCTCCTATTCCCATCCCTTACTCTTCTCTCTTCTAAAAAAGAGCAGCGTGGCTAGGGAGGGGCTTCGAGGTGAAGGATGGCAGGATGTTGCCAGGTACAGCCTGCCTCAGTCTCCCTCTCCACCTCCCCTCCCAGGAGCCCTATCTGCTTCCCAAGTCCCTGCTCTACCTCTTGGTGCTGGGCTAGCGTCCACTATGTCTTGCTCACCTCTAAGGCTGTGCCAGGGCAGAGCCTGTGGTTCACAGTGCCCACTATAGGTAGGCACCTTGCTGGCACATGAACAGGGAGAGCTGGTGATAGGGGCAAGGTTCATGCTGGCCCTGTTCCTTACCATGAGGTGGCCACTGGGCGAGCCCTCTGCCACCTGAGCTTGGTTTCTACAACTGTGAAACAGGGCTGTTGTGGTGGATGAATGACATTCCAGGCACTAAGACATAGGAGCCAGGAAGGCTCCAGAACAGGAGGGCTTCCCAGAGTCTAGCAGCCAGCCATCAGGACATAGCACCACCTGAGCGGACACCCTAGAAGGAGAGGAGCTAGAGCCCACCTGGGAAAAGGGCATAGGGCACCCAGACCCAAGGTATAGCACGTGCAAAAACCCCAAAGCAGAGAACAGCTAGAGTGCTGCAGAGCAAGTGGTTCAGGAGGCGTGGGGGTCAGGGACCAGAGTGCCCATGGGTGGGAGCAGCTGGCCCCTCAGCTCCTTGCTGGAATCCCCATACCCCCCTTTTTTTTTTAATGTGGGTACCAGGAGTCGACCTCAGGACCTCGCACTTGCTGGCAAGCACTTGTACCGCTGAGCGATATCACCGGCCCCTTTTTTCCTTTATGTGGGTTCCAGGAGTTGAACTCAGGACCTCATGCTTGCCAGGCAAGTGCTTATGCCACTGAGCCATCTCACCGGCCCCCCATACCCCTTTTTAGATGTAGAGAAGGGAGCTCTCTGACTATGGAGATGACCAAGCTGAAGTAGAATTAGTGTGAGGGTGTGTGGAAAGGAACAGCAGGACTTCCTGGGTACCTGCTGTGTACCAGGCCCTCCACCACAAACTCCATCCATCTGCCAGATCTGACCAGGTCAATTAGGCCAGGCTGGATACAAGAAGTTTGCGCTGGAAGGGTGGCCATACTTGCCCAGGTACCCACAGCAGGCCCATGGCCTTGACCCCACCAGGATACCTCACATCCAAATGGCTCCAGCAACCTTGAAGAGGTGTGGCAGAGGTGGGGAGGGGTGTGGCTGCAGGGCAAGACCATAGGGACACCTGGGAGTGGGTGGAAGTTGCTCACTTAGCACAGCGGAAATCTTAATAAGAGCCCACGCCCAGGCACTCAGTGGTGGGATTCAGAGTAGCCACCGACTTATTTTCATATCAGTGGAGGGCTGACTTAGTCTGCAGGAAGGCAGGACTGGGGGTGGACACAAGGAAGGACTTCCAAAGTAGCAGCGAGGGCAGCAGAGTTGACATGGGTGTCTGTTCTCCTTCTGTCTCTGGTGTGGAGGTACCTGCAAGGCGGGAAAATGTGGGATGACTTAGAGGTAACTGGGTCTTTGGGAGTGAGGTGAACTAGGCCCAGTGGTTGGGGTGTGGCAAGTGAAGGTATGATGCTTGGGTCCAGTTGTGTGCTGACAGGGATGGCAGGTTGGCCCACACTATGCCCTGGCCATGGGGGCTGAAAGAAGGCTTGTTTAGTGCTGGTGAGAGCAATTGTCAAGCTGGTGCTTGTGTCAGTCCTTGTGAGAGTAACGGTGCTGGTTCTGACAAGGTGAAGATGGTGGTGGTGATGAGGCCATGGTGATGTTGCTTATAGTGCAGGTAAGATGGTAACTATGGGTGAGCAGGTGGTAAATGTAGGGACCATGAAGGGACAGTTATGGTGGTGAGGGCTAGGTAATGGTGGTGGTAAGGGCTGTGCCATGGATGCTGTTGGTAGTGATGTTAACAGCACTGGTAACAAGTGTGTGGTTGACACTGTCAGTAGTGATGATGGTGATGATGGTAGTGATGATGGTGTTGCATGGTCTTGGTGATGATAGTGTTGATGCTGTTATTTGTAGTAGTGATGTTGTCACTAGTGGTGATGGAGGTGCTGTAATAGTAACAAATGCTATTAATGCTGAGGGTGTCAGTGATGGTGGTAGTAGCAGTTATGCTATTTATGATGGTGGTGTTGCTGTTGATAGTGTGGTTGTGGGTGGTGATGGTGAGGGAAGTGTTACTTATTATGGTGTTGGTGTTGATGGTGTAAGTAGTGGTGATGGGGTGAAGACAGTGACAGTGATGGTAATGTTTGTGGTGTTAGTGTTGCTGATGATGGCTTTAGCAATGGAGATGGTAATGTGGTAACGATGGTGGTAGTGTTGGTAATGTAATGGTGGTAGTGCTGGTAATGGTGGTGGTGTTGATAATGTAGTGATGATGATAATGGTGCTGGTAATGTGTGTGGTGTTGTTGGTGCTGCCAATGGCATTGCTGGTGGTAATGATGGTGTTATTGGCAGTACAAAGGTGGCAGTGGTGGTAATGTTGATGGTGTTGATAATGTGGTGGTGATGGTGGCAGTAGAGATAGTGATGTTGGTAGTGATGATATGGTGGTGATGGTAGAATTGTTGGTAATATAATAGTGGTGGTAATGATGGTGGTGCTGGTGGTGCTGATCATTAGTAGTGATGTGATGGGGTGTTGGGAAGTAATGCTGGTGGTAGTAATGGTGGTGGTGTTGATAAGGTAGTGGTGATGACAGTGATGGCGGTCTGTGATGTTGGTAGTGGTAATGTGATGGTGGTGTTGGCAGTATAATGGTGGTAGTGGTGGTAATGATGGTTTTGGTATTGCTTATCATGGTAATGTTGGTAGTGGTGATGTGGTGGTGTTAGTAATATATTGTTGAGGTTTTAATGGGGGTGGTGATAATGTGATGATGGTGATGGTAGTGTTAATGGTGTGATGCTGAGGATGTTGCTGATGATAGTAGTATTGGCAGTAGTGATGGTGGTGCTGTCACTTCAATGGTGGTGATGGTGGCAGTGACTGTACTGTTGATACTGTCATTGACATGGTTGGTAGTGACTTCAGTGGTCATGGTCATTGTGAGGTTAGAGGTTGTGGTGACATAAGGAGAGGCTGGAAGCAAGGTCAGTTCTGAGGGAAATTTGCAGCCTGTCCTCCCCCATGGAAAGCAGTACCACCATGGCCCAATTAATGAGCCAGACTGCAGCAGACATATAAAGATCAGCCAGGGTGGGGACACAAGAGGAAGAGATTATGAGCAGACAGGGACTGGATGTTGGAGGAGACAAGACTGAGCTGAGGTTTGGATCTGCAAGAGCCAGGGCAGTACCTTTGGGGGTGCTCGGTGCCCACTGGCCAGGAGGTGCTTCCTGGGTGAGTAAACACACTGTCTCCTTGCCGTCCTAGCTGGATACCAGCAGCTGAAGCATGGGGGTGGGTGTCTGAGCAGTAGCCCCTTGGCTGGCAGAGTAGGGACAGGCCAGGTGGAATGGGGCTGCAGGTGGGAGCCCATGGCAGGTGGTTGGGGTGCTGGCCCCTGGGCTGGGCAGCCAGCGGCAAGATGCCAGTGCCCCAGGCCAGACAGTTTTGTGCTGGGCTGGGAGCCTAGTGTTCCACCCTCCCCAGGAGTCCTGCTCTGCCAGGCAGACAGCCCTTGGCTTCTGTGTCTGCTCAGCGACTGGGTGGGTCAGGAGGCGCCTCTGGACTAGGGGGAGGGGGTCCAGTTGGGGGAGGCCTGTGGCTACAAGCCCTGACTCAGCATGGCTGGCGCCAGGCAGGAGTGAGGAGATTGGCATCTGGCATGGTGGGACCTGAGAAGCCCTGAAGGCCCTGGTCACAGACCCATGATGCTGATCAGGGCTCCAGCAGGGTCAGTCTGGGGACAGGCCCTGAGCACCAGGCTGCCAGCAAGAACACCAGGCCCAAGGCAATGTGCATCTTGCCTGGCAGCTGGGACTCCAAAAACCCCATCAGGAAGATGGGAGGTCACAGAGCCAAAGTTCCCTGTGGGACCCTAGGCCTTGCTGAGTTCCTGAGCCAAGCCCTGCGACTCCCCCAGACTGGCCACAAGACAAGCCGGGAGTGAAGGAGGCCATTTGAGGGGTTTTCTGGAGGCAGTGGCAGCAGCACCAGTCTTGATCTGGTGTAAGGGGTTGGTGGTGGAGTTGGGCAGTGCTCCTGGTGGGGGAGGCATGACTAAGTGGGGATGGTACTTGGGCAGAAATAGAGTTGATTTCAAGGGTACAGGTTGAGGCCAGCTTGTGAAGGATCTCCAGGGCCAGGCTCCAAGTTTCCAGGGGCTCTAGAAACCCCTGTCAGCAGAGGCACCATTCCCACCCCCTGCCAGTGCCTGAGATCCCTCGCTGGGGTGTGCTGTGCCCACTCATGGCTCCTTTCTGCTGTGTGGGAGGACACTCTGTGAGTCATTCACACTGGAGTGTGAATTAGCCCATCAAATCCAAGGGACCCCAACAGTGCACAAGCCCATAATAGCACCTGCTTCGTGGGCCGCAGGAGGCGTCGTGCTGCACTGAAGGCCCTGGTGTGGTAGGCAGTTGGGGGGGGGGGTCTTCGTGCATCCTCTGTGTTACTGTTCCAGTGTCCCTGGAGCATGCAGCCCTGTGTGGCTCTGTTACTGTTTGAACATGAGTAGTTGGGGTGCCCACTGCCCAGGGAGACCACTGAGCTATCTGGGTGGCCAGGAGGGAGTTCACCCAGGGGTAGGGGTGAACTGCTGTTCACTCCCCTTTATGGGGCTTTGCTGAGTTCCTAGGTGCTGGATGAGCAGGGAAGCTGAGGCTGACTGCATGGCCCCCTGGCGTACCTCAACTCGTTGACTCCCACTGGCCTGGGCTGTGCAGGAGGTACTTTGTGGGGGCTGCCTGAGTGAAAGCAAAGGCCAATCCCCTCCCAAAGGCCAGCTGAGGATGTCCTCTGAGCCACCACATCTGGGACATAGGGACGAGGTGGTGGGCCTGTCTGTGAGCTGAGGGTGAATGAGATGAAGGTCTGAAACTGGGATGAGGACTGTGGCTACTGCTGGATGTGGAGAGGGCTACAGGTCATCAGGGTGCAGGGATCAGGGGTTCCTGGCCCAAGTGTGGCCCAAGAAATGTCCAGTCAGGGAGGTTAGGGTCAGGCTCTGTGGGCCCTGTGGGTCCCTGGGAACAGTATGGCCTTTGACGGTGTGAGAAGGGACCTGGGAGCTGTGGGGAGGCCAGACTCAGGCAACAGGACCAAGGCTGGGGGCTGTAGCTGCTGGGAATAGTGGAGGGTCCAAGCAGGGGCCCTCAGAAGCTGAGAGTGGTCAGATTCTGGAGCACCAAGAAAAAAAGTCTGTGGCTCCCTGATGGTCAGCTGTGGCGTGGGGGTAGAGGAAGCATAAGGATTCGGTTTTGGTGTGGCCAGTGCAGGTTGGTGGTGTGAAGAGGGGCCAGGCTGGCTCCTGTCCCTTCCTTGCCCATCTGTGCATTCCTGGTGAGCACCTGCTCCCTGGTGAGCATCGCAGCAGCTCTGTCTTCAGGAAGAGGTAGCAAGGCCAGGACAGGAAGTTATGCTTTGGATTTGCTGGCCTGGAGGCCATTAGAGACCTGGGGATGGGGCACATAGTAAGGTCCTCATGGTCCAGGTGACCTGTAGCCTGCAGAGCAGTGGGCAGTGTCTGGACTCATTCTGGGAGCCCTGTCTGAGGCGGAGGAGGCATAGCCCTGCTCTGGAGCCCTGTTGAGGGGTCCATGTCCCTACTCAGGCAGAGAGAGGCTCCTGCTATGATCTCAGCCTCTGCTCTCCTGGTCCTGGGAAGTGTCACTGCCCCCAGCTTCTCTTGCCCTGGACCCCTTGCAGGGAAGCAGTGTGAATGACCCAGATTCCTCAGGCCCGGGCTCAGGAGGGGGGACCTGCCTCTGTGACCCAGATCTTCCAAGTTCTGTAGCTCAGACAAGAAGTGACAAATGGTCTCCCACGTGTGGAAGCAGGGGCTGTGTGCGTGAGGAGAGAATGACCTGTCGCAGGAATGGGAACAGGTGCCTCTGCAGTGGGAAGACTTCAGTCAGACTTGGGCAGGAACTTCTAGATGTTGTGACTCAGGATCTGGGTATCAGAGGATACTCCCTAGGGCTCTAATTGAAAGGAGGCAGGCTGGGGGCTTCCAGCATTTCTCAGGTGGGGATGTGTCTCAGATACACGGGAGGGTCCTCAGGCACCATCCTAACAAAGATCAGTCCTCCACCAAGGTCCAGCACTGTCAGGAAGGCTCATATAACTCCTGGGAAGCTGTCCTTGACTAAGTTCTCTTCATAGCTCAGATGGCCTGGAGGCAAGTCACTTGTATCTGAATTCCTGGATGCCCTTGAGGGTCCCTGTGCTTAATCCAGTGCTGTTGTTGCTCACCCAGTGGGAGGCAGGTAGATGAGAGCTGGAATTGAGTCCTTGCTACTATCTTGCTGTGTGGCCTTGGGCAACCACCACCTCTCAGAGCCTTGGTTTCTTTATTTACAAAGTTGACTTGAGGGTTGTTGCAGAGAACAAATGGATAAAATGCACAGGAAGCCTCAGCCCAGGATGAAAGCAGCTGTTATTACTGGGGTATAGGGAAGGGTGAGGAGAGGTCCTTGCCCATGGGCTGCATGTTAGGAGGCTGAGGATGCTCCCTGGGTACAAGTTGCCAGGCCTGCTGGAGGGGTGGAAGGCTGAGGCTGGGGCATCTACATAGTCCTGCAGGGTCCACGTGGGTACCAATGCCCACACCCAGGTGCCCCTGCCCAAGATCCAGACAACTTATAGGATGGCCAGCTCTTGTGTACCACACAGACCAGAGGCGGGCACCTTCTCTGCCTTGGCACAACCCCTCAACAGGTTAGCAGCCCCTCATCCTCCCCTGCCTCTGGAAGGCTAATAAGTTAATTGATGCTACAGCAAGGGCCCCAGGGCCAGCCACCAGCTCCCAGGCTGGCCTCTCTCCCAGGCAGTGGCTGGCAGCGTCAGCCTGGTGCCCTGTAGACCCACCACTGTGGCTGGGAACCTGCCAGGCTGCTGGCTCTGGCCAGCCTGGCTACCCTCACCCCAGCCTCTGGGTACTGTCCCCTCAGATCCCTCCCAGCAACATTCAGGCAGGTGGGATGGCTGAAGCTCAGAGTAGGAGTGCTTATGCCTGGCCTGAGCACTTCAGAACAGAGATTCGAACCCAGCAGTGGGTGCACTGAACCAGCGTGAGGAACTTTCCTGGAACTTAGGCATTTTGGGGTCTCCTGGTCAGGCTAAGCTGGCCATTTGTGTTTGATCTGCGACTTACAAGCATGGGACGTCCACCATGGCACCCCAGGCACAAGGGAGGGCTGGAATCAGCCAGGGCTTGGAGGCTCCTGCCCTGCAGGGTACAGAGGATAAAGGGAGAGGGTAAAGGGGTCACGTCTAGCACATCTGAGTGTGACCTCGTAAAACCTCTGGTGGGGTGAACGATCCGGGATCACTCAGACTCCAAGATTTTCCAGGGACCCCCCCATGCCCCCTCCCTGTCCCTTGGGATCCCCAGAGCCACCCATTCTGTGGTCAGCAGGACCTGCACACGCACAGGGAGAGGATGAAGGGAGTCTCTGCCTTGAGGCTGTGACTTTGGGGCATCCTTTGCTAGGGACAAAGGGCAACAGGCTAGGAGTGGGGCCTCCATCCCAGTGCCTGGAGTCCAGGGGGTCACTGCCTCAGATGCCCTTGGGGTCTGTGAGGCTGAGACAGACTGAACCCAGAAGGCTTAGACAGAGGCATCCCTGGGAGCTGAGACTGCACTTCTAGAACCTCCCATGTTTTCTTTCTCTGGGAAGAGAGGCCCTTGAGGAGCTCTAGACTACAAGCCCAGCCTCCACCTCACACTGCATTTCAGGGTGAGCAGACAGGCTGGAAGAGGAGGGGTGCTCCTGCGGTCACAGAGTCCAGAGCCAACCCTACAGCACCCAAAGCCTGGCCCTCCTCCTCATCCTGCCTTGTCTGGGATATAGGGTCATGGTGCTGCTCTCTGGAGCAAGTCCTTCCAAGGAGGTGGGGGAGTCTTAATGAAAAGCAGATACTGAGGGCATCCTCATGCCCCACTCCCTGCCTGCCTGCCCAGAGTGGATCCCTCTCCATGGACCAAAATCACAGCACAACCTACTGATGCCTTCTTGGGCTGCTGAGAACAGAGTGGAGAAAGCTACTCACAGCCAAGGGAATCTGCTGGGTATTCCTAGGCACCAGCATGCACTCCAGCCTCCCTCTTCAGGAGGAAGCTGAGGCCAGGGGGTCTAGGTAACTTCCCAAGGTCATGCAGCTAGGCTACAGCTGAGATATGGCTGAAATCAGGTGTCTGATCAGAAGAGCCTCTCAGTGGTGCGAGGTGGGGGGGGCAGGGAGGATGCTGGATAGATTGCCAGTCCACAGTGCAAGTGCAAGGTCCCGTTTGGCTTTGCACTTCGAAGTTCCCATTGGTACAGAGGGGTCGGCAGAAGGGGGCACCTGTGACTCCTCCTGCGTGGCTGGCTTGGGTTGAAACCATAGCTCGAGGACTCTGGGATCAGCTGTAGAAGACCCTCGTTGCAGAGAAGACTCTGGGCTCATGCCCTGCAGGCCTGGGGCAGGTACTGGGTCCCAGTGCCTTAGGGAGGAGTAAGTTGCTGGCCCTGGGTTCAGAAGACCACAAGTCCCAGCTGTGGCTCCTGCAGGGCAGGTCCCCAGGTTGCA
This sequence comes from Erethizon dorsatum, assembly GCA_028451465.1. NCBI lineage: Eukaryota > Metazoa > Chordata > Mammalia > Rodentia > Erethizontidae > Erethizon > Erethizon dorsatum. The sequence goes on along the minus strand of CM051828.1, from coordinate 67,507,665 downwards.
CCTCTCCACCTGGTGGGCCCCTGGGGGCCAGATAGGCCTGCCCAGAGAGGCCCTCCTTGGGCACTATCTGCAAGAGCCAGGGCCAGGGGAGAACGCTGGCAAGCTCTGGACAAGGCTGCCAGGAATCTGGGGGATGAGGCTCAGTAGCAAGGCAGCAGGAGGAGGAGTGATTTGCCCAGCCGCTCAGTTCCTGGTGCACCAAGAAGCAGCAAGTCCTTTTGCTGAAATGGGAACGGGGCAGTGTCAGACAGCAGGAGGGGCCTGGGTCAGGCCTCAGAGTGAAGTTTCCGGCCGGCTGAGGGCCGCCTCCCTGTGGGGAGGGCTGTGTCTGTCCTCGAGAGGAGCGGCAGACAACAGGGGCGACAGGCCTGGGGGAGGTGGATGCGGGGGACGGAGCAGTCCAAGGTCACCAGCTCCAGCGGTCGCCCTGGGCAGTGGGGTTGGGCGTTCCGCAGTGGTCCCTCGCCGGACCCCAGGTCCGCCGCACCCCTGCGCTGCACGTGCGCCCCGCGCCCTTGCGGGCGCCCCCTCTCTCCGGGTCGCCCCTCCCGCGGGCGGGGCGTCCGGGCGCGGGCCAACCCCGCCCTCGGCTCTGCGCCCGCGCCCCGCGCTCCCGCGGGCTGCTCTCCGCTGCTCGGGCGCGCGGCAGGGACGGCGGGGACGGCGGGGACGGCGGGCGGGCGGCCATGGGCGCCCGGGCAGCGGGGCCTGGCGGCGGCAGGGCGCACGCGGCTGCGGGCTCAGGGGCGGGCGGCGCTCGGGGCCCCCGCGGGCCGCCGCCGCTGACGCTGCCTGTTTCCCCTGTGTCCCGCCGCCCCCAGACCCTCCTCCTCCTCCGCCCCCCCGCAGCTTGGGCCGTGGTCGTGGCGCGGCTGCCGCACGGTGCCCCTCGACGCCCTCCGGACGCGCTGCCTGTGTGACCGGCTCTCCACCTTCGCCATCTTAGCGCAGCTCAGCGCCGACGCGGTGAGACCCCGGTGGGGGTGGGGAGGGTGGGTGGGGAGGGGCGGCGGTGGGGGAGGGGAGGGCGCCTACTCTCCCGGTGCCTGGGGGTCTCTGTGCTTAGCAGCTGCCGGCAACCCCTGGCGAGGATGAATGGGAGCTCGGGCCCTTGGCAGTGTGGAGTTGGAGACCCCTGGGAAGTGCCTGATGATGGTTCCTTGGCCACTGTCCATGGTGGCAGGGACCTTGCAGAGAGCTGTCCCCGGGGAGCCAGGGATTTCTGGTCCTGGGCTCTGGAGCTGGGGAGCCCAGGCCCGTGTGCACCCCCTCCCTTGGTCCCCTGGCCTGCCAGAGATTGGGAGCAGAAGAAGCTGCCACCTTCTTTGAGCCCTTTGGGACCCACTCTAAGTGGAGCCTTGTCTAAGGAGGTGGCTGTGTCCCCAGGCAGGGCTGTAGGGGTGGCCGAGGCTGCTGGGCCTGGCTGAAGTCCCCAGGCAGGCCCCTGTCTCAGGGGCCTCCTTTTTGTTCCTGGGATTCTTGTGGGGGCTGACAGTTTCTATGGTGACAGTATCTGGGGCCAGCCTGCTAGCAGGGCTCTGGGTGCTAGTCCCAGCCCAGGGCCAACCAAGCTGCCTCACCAGCCCCAGGAAGGCCCAGGCCCTACAGGGTCACCTGGCAGGCAAACCCATAACAGCACACTACAGAGGTCAGGAACTGGGGCCTGTGCCCAGGGGAAGAGGGACAGCCCAAACCATGTGTGGAAAGGTCCCATCATGTGCATGGAGAGCAAGCTGGCAAGGGGATGTGGCTTCCCTGGATGTTGAGGGTGGATAGCCTGTCTGGTAGAACCAGGTTCCATAGGGAATTCAATGCCAGGCCTCAAAAAACGTTTTACCATCTTTGTTCTTTGGAAACTGGGTAAAGTGGACAGTACTGTCAGTTGGGGTCTGCACAGGGTCAGGCTGGATGGGATCTGATAGATCATTGCCATTGGACTTTTGTTGACAGATGGGGAAAATAAGCTCTGGGGAGGATCATGTTCAAGGATTTGGGGTACAGCTGGGCTAGGCAGAGGTCTGTGCCCTTGGCCTTGACCCCAATGTGCCCACCCTCCTGTCAGGCAGCCCTGCAGGGAACACTGCAGTTGTTGCTGGTTCTCTGGACAGGACCTAGGTAGTAGCCAGGTAGCACATCTCTGAAAGAGGTGGCGTTCTGCTAGTTGGCTGCTGACAGGAAAGCAGCAGGCTGCCCCTTGCATGGCCTTCCTGGAGTCCCACAGGGCTGGCCTGGGCAGCACAGGGTCCCATCGTGGTCTCCAGGGGCTGCTTTTCTGTGGGGCTGTGGGGAGCAGGTAGGAAGGGTGGATGGCCATGTCCCTTTTCCCTTTTCCCAGCCCAGGGTTGGGCCATGGGAGGCCAGCACTAGTGTCTGGAAATGCAGGCTTGCCCTTGCAACCTGTGGCCCTGGGCTATCCCTCTGAGTCTCAATTTCCCCCTATAAAATGGGGGGCTCTCTGTGCCCAGGGCTGGATATGAAGACACCGTGGGTGAGGGCAGAACCCTGAGCATGGTAGTGGCTGGGTGTAATGCTCAGGAGCCAGGGCCTGTAGGGAGTGAGCCATCCCACCCTGTGGGGAGAGATCAGTGGCTACCCAAGGGAGTGGAGGGTTTCTAGCATCAAGGCAAGGGATCATAAAGGAAGGATATCAGCTGGGGCATATCAGTCACCCTCTCTTATCTCAGACAGAGCAGCTGAAGTCAAGAGTGCAGGACCTGGCACAGAGCCATGCACTAGCCTTGGGATAAAGCCTCAGTTTCCTCCTCTATAAGATGGGATAGTGGTTGGCCCTGCTGGACTGCATAACTTTCTCAGGCCAGACTGTGTTTGGCTCCGTTTGGGCTCCCAGTGCTAAATACCAGTGGCCCTCACTGTCCTCTTCTTTCTTCCCATACCATTCCCATCCTGACAGTGCCGAATGGTCAGCAGAGGGGCCCAGGATCGATGCAGATAGCAGATGGGTGCTCAGACAGGCCTGAGGTAGCATAGGCTGGAGGAGGGAGGGCTGGGTTCAATCCCGGAGTACAGCGGCTTCCTTCTCTCCAGTTCCCTAAGAGGAGGTTTGGAGAGAGGTCTTACAGGGCACACAGGAGTTCACCAGCTAAGCTTTGTGGGGAGGAGTGATAGCCATTTCAGGGAGAGTGGAAAGGCAGGTGACTGCCGGCAATGTGGGAGACAGGTGTGGGTCTAGGGGGAGGAGAGGTAGAGATGTGAGCACTGCTAGCAAGGCCAGGGCTGGGGTAAGGCAGAGGGGAGCTGAGAAGGAGGCACTGGGGGGTATTGCTGGGGTCCTGGTGCCCCAGGGATCCTGGTGGGAGTGAGGGAAGAGCAACCAGCCAGCAAGTAGGGGGTGACCAGGGATGAGCTGGGCGTCTGTGAGGAGAGACAGTGCTCCCCTCCTTAGCTGGTGTGGGTGGGCCGTGCACTGCACATGGGGAGTTGGGTCTGAGTGGGCGGAGGCTGTGGCCTCAAGGGATGGTTGTTCAAACAAGGACCTGGGATGATGGAGAGATGGGGTGCCGGGGCAGGCCCCCAAGCCAGGGTGGGCGAACGCTAGCTGGGGAGATGAGGCCAGGAGCCCCCAGCTGGGCCTGCAGCCAGGGTGTGGGTGCAGATACGCAGTGCCACCTCGGGCCATGGCTGCCGGAAAGTTGAGTAACTGCTCTGAGTCACACCTGTGAGTGGGATGAGGCCACCTGTCCCAGAGCTGTGGTGGGGGTTGAACTGGGTGATGTATTTATGGCGCCTGACACGGCTCGGCGTGTAGTAAACAGTCTGGGGAGCACAGGTGTCGGTGTTAGTTCTGTGATGAGCACAGACTGCTTGCGGGTCGTGGGGAGAGTCAGGGTTCTGTGTGCAGCTGGGATTGGGTCTCAGGGTGTGATCAGGTCAGGTTGACAAAAGACCAAAACCAGCCTGAGATCAAGATACAGAGGGCGACCTGCATCAGGGCTTAGAATGTGACTGAGATCAAGGCTCAGCTTGTGACTTGGGTCAGTGTTTAGCCTGTAATTGGACTCAGTGGTCAGGGTGTGACCTGGTGAGGGGCCCACGGCGTGACAGAGTTCAGGACTTAGTCTATGGCTGGAGTTGGGTTACTTTTGTGGGCATTTGGGAGCCATAGATAGAGTTGGATGAGTGATGGGAAAAAGGGAACACTGAGGATGGAAGTCAGTCTATAGGGACATAAGATGTATGAGGACTTGGGAGAAAATTGGGAGTGGGAAGTTCATGTGGTGGGAACAAGCAGTAACCATGTAAACAAGGAAAGCCATGGTGGCCAGGACCCCAGAGAGGTCAAGGGATAGCATCTCTGTCCATCCAGAGAACCAGGAGGCTGGTTCAGAAGGGGTTCTGTGAGGCAGAGATTTCACTGAGAGAAAGTCCAGCCACTGAAGGTCAGGGAAGCGCATGGCACAAGAGCAGCCTGCACAAAGGCCCTGGGGCTGTAGTGAGCTTGGCATGGGACCTGGTCTCCAGCAGGTGGCCAGCCTGGTTCTGCCTCCTTTCTGGAAGTTGGGGCCAGTCTCTTGCCCTTGAGGTCCCTGGTCCAGCCTTCCTAATGAGGCACCCTGACCCCCCAGGTTCTGCCTGTCCCCTTCTGTGAGCCAGGTGGGGAGGAGCAAAGGGCAGGCAGGCAGGTGGGTGGGCTGGTGGCTGCCAGGCCTAATGAGGGCAGACAAGGCAGATGGCCACAGAGGTCAGGGCTGGGGTCAGCTGTGGCACAGGTACAAGCCACTTGCCTGGTCACCTGTGACCTGCCCAGAGCCTTGGAACATTTGTTGGGGCCACCCTCCCCCTGCTTAGCCCCGTCAACCTGATCTGTCAAAGTCACAGTGTGATGGGACTCTCATCCCAGAGGGCTTTGCACAGAAGGGGGGTCTGAGCACAGCCCCTCTGGGGATGCAGTGCTGTCCCTCTCAGCCTCACATCCCTGGTGGAGACAGCTGAGATGGATGAGACCAACTGGCCCACCTCCGGGGTCATCAGAGAGCCGCCCTGGAGGATGGCAGCACCTCTGCTCGGGAAGGAGCCAGCCTCTTTCCAGAGGAGGAATGGCTGGAGCAAAGGTGCCGAGCACACGCCAAGGGCCCAGTGTGGCGCTGGCCTAGGAGGTGGTGCTTGTGCCTGGCATGTGTCTGCACATATGTGAGATGTCAGGTGTATGGTCTATGTCACCTGAGATTGGAGCCCCAGGTCAGCCACCTCCCAGAGCAGCAGAGACACAGCTCAGAGCAAGTAGCAAACAGATGCAGTCTTCCCAGGACAGCATTCAGTCAGGGTGTGGTGGCTGAGGCCTGAGTCTTTGCAGAGCAGCGGGCTGCAGGTAGGTAGAAGGTGGCAAGGGGCCCAGAGCTCAGAGGTGCTATGAGCCTGAGAACAAAGGAACACTGCAGGCAGGGTGTGTCTGTGAAGTGGGGGGCTGACCCTGAGTGCATGGGGCTCTGCCATGTCCAGAAGACTTTTTGCTGAGCATGGTCCATCTGGGTGTCCCCACCCAAGTCATGGTAGTGAAGCAGCTCCCAGGGAACGAGGGTTGGGGACTGGTGAGCACCGAGGCTCTTCAGCAAGTTCCAAGGTGGGTGCTGAGGCTCTGCAGCAAGTTCTGAGGTGTGCTGATCCCAGAGCCAGGACTCTTGGCCATAGCTCCCTTCTTCCAGAATCCTCAGCTCTTTGTACAAATGCAGGTTTGTGTGGGTCAGGCTTTTGCTGGGCTGCCATGCCACTGTGTGCCTAAGCCTGGGTGGCTTTGAACTACTTTCTCAGTTTCCCCAGGTCCTGTCTCTCACATCTTCACTCACTGGCCTAGCACACTAAGCTGGGCCCATGGAAGGATAGCAGTCATAAGCTTGGTCAGGGTGACACCCAGAGGGGCCAGGGAGACAGGGAGGCTGCCAGGAGGAGGTGGTGCTTACCATGTGGGGAAGGACAGTGCCAGGCCTGGGAACAGGCTGTGCATGGGTGGAGGTCACAGTGCAATTTTGGAGAGAAGAGACAGGCAGAGTGGGTAGAGCAGAGGGGGGATGCTTTGGGGATCTGAGAAGGCTAAAAGCCCCATACAGGGGAAGAAGGCATTAGGGCCTGTGACTGACAGTCTTGTTCTGCAGTGTGGCAGGTACACAGGGGTCTGAGAGCTGATCCATGAGTTGTCAGCAAGTCAGACATAGGGTGGGGCTAGTAGAGTGCCAGTTTTGGGGTGAGGGACCCATAGGAAACCTGTCCTCTCCAGGCCTGCCTTCCCATCCAGCTCCTGACTCACTTCTTCCTCCACTGAAAGCTGGGGGCAGAAGGCCTGGGAGGGGACCACAGAGTTTTCTCTGATTCCTTGTATGGTGCTTGGTGTGTACAGTAGCTCAGCCATTGATGAAGGCAAACACATCCTTGTGTAAGCAGGGACCACCTGGCTGCTCAGGCTTGTGCTGGGCACATGGTAAGGAGGTGGGGTGGGTGGGCCTGGCCCTGGCCCCAGCCCCCCTAGGAGGGGGTGAGCTGTGATCCAACTGACCAGGCACCAGCCACATGAAGGGAAGTGTGCTAGGTGGAGGGGAGTGCTGGTGCAAAGGTCCTGTGGTGGGAACAAGCAGCCACCTAGTTGCCTTCGCAGGGAGGCAAAGGTGACACTCAGCTAGGCAGGGAGGGTACAGCTGAGATAAGGAAATAAATGGAGGCATCTGCTAGAGGGAGGAATAGAGCTTGGGTGGGCTATGGGAGGAATGTCAGGGTAGGGAAGAGGAGTTGGGGCAAGGGTTGGATGCTCAATGGTGTGAGCTACAGCTATGGAAATGGGTCTCTCAGATGAGACCCAGGCATGTCTCCCCGACCCCTGGGATGTCTCCCACAGGCATGTCCTCCCACCCCTGGGATTGCAGGGTCAGGGGCTGAGAGCTGTCCTGGGGGCCAGACTGGACCTTAGCCTCCTTGACCCTGCTACGATGTGGATGTGCCTCACTGGGAAGGAGGTCTGTGACATTATGGGGGCAAGGGGCTTATTGCCAGGCTTGGCAGGCGGTGGGTGGAGCCCTCAGCAAGGTAAATGAGTTCCCTGCAGGGAGAGCCCAGAAGCCTTCTCATGGGAGCCATCAAGGACGGCTAGAGCCCTGAGGCTTCACCTAGTGACCTTGGTCCCACCCCTGCCTGGGCCTCTGCTGACTGGTGGCCTGGGTGTGCTGGGCCATACCTCTCTTCTGTGGTCTCTCTGGCATCACAGGCAATGGAGAAGGCGACTGTGCCATCCGTGACGCTCATCGTGGGCTGTGGTGTGTCCTCACTCACCCTACTCATGCTAGTCATCATCTACGTGTCTGTGTGGAGGTGAGTGCTGGCCCGGGAGTCCAGGGCTTCATTCCTTCCCACTTTCTCAGCTTCCCAGTCACCTCCTGCATCCACGCACTAGCACCACAGACAGCATATTCACCTCTGATACCAACCCAGCCTGCACTATTCCTACCTCCCACTCCACCAATTCTACATGTGTTGAGTGTCACTGGGGGTACGAGGCAAAGAAATAGGACAGGGTGGATGAGTGGGCCACACCATCTCGAGCTGGGTCCACCTGCACAGGTTCCAGTTTCTATTGTCCTTAGCGCATTACCTCTGCTGGGCATACATCCCAGCTGGGCACACTGAGCACCTGCCCTTTGCCCACTTGGGGTTCCTGTGGCCACCCAGTGTCCTTGTGTGTCCTCAGGCCTGCACCTGCAAAGACAGTGCTCCCTCGGGCTAGTTCAGGCTCAGAGCCTATAGCCTCTGCTCACTCCTGCCCTGTGCTCCTCCCAAAAGTCCGCAGGGGCTGGACCCAGGACCCACTGCCATTACAGGGCCTGTCTGTCCCATGTATGGATAGTGGGGTTGTGGGCATTGCTGGAGCTGGACGGGAAAGGGAGATGTGTGTCGTGAGACTCGTGTCCAAGCCAGTGAGGAGCCCATTAGAGTGGCAGGGGCAGGTTTGGGTCAACATCGGACCAGGTGGCCACAGATGTGTTGTGAGCATGTGTCCCTACCTGGAGTGTGTGTGACTGCAGGCATGTACCCCCTGGGCAGGCCTGCCTCCCTGCCCAGCTGTGTCCAGGCCCATCAAGTAGCTTGGAACAAGGAGGATAAGCTCAAGGTCACTGCTGCAGGGCTGAGCTGGGATTCCCAGTGTAGCCAGAGCTATGCAGCCCATGCGCCTGGTCACTGTAGCTCTGGGGGCAGTGCGATGTCAGCCAGTAATTGGAACTGATGGCTGGGCTGTTGCCTGAGGTTGAACAAGGAAGGGTCAATGCAGTCAGTGGGGGAGGGGCAGCCTGAGCGCTCTTGATGACTGAGTGGCCATTAAAGTAGGTGCCCTCCATTGTCTTGCCCAAGGGCAGAGCATCCAGTGCTCCTCCCACTGGGATCTGTAGGGGATTATGACTGCTTCCTCCCTCCACCCCCAGCACCTACCATAGGTACTGGGTATCCTAAAACATGGGAGCTAGAGGCTCTGAACTCTGGCTCAGACCTACTAAGGCTTTGCACAAAAAGTTTTCAGAGCACCTCTCCCAACCAATGCCACTGGCCACAATGCACCCCTGTCCAGCTACAGGTAGGGACTGTTCTGATGTGCCCTGTGAGGAAGTGGGGACCCATACACGTTCAAGGAATTTGAAATGCCTAAGGTCATGCAGCAAATCAAAGACGTATCAGGGTCCCCCAAGGCTCACCCTTGCACCCTCTGCTCTCTACCTGGGTGGATCTCACTATCCAAGGGGAGTTGGTGGTGATGGAGGTGGAGGTGGTGGTGGTGGTAGTAATGTTGGTGGTTATAGTGAAAGTGCTAGTGATAGTGGTGATAGTGATGGAGGTGGTGGTGCTGATGGTGGTGGTCATGGTGATGATGGTGATTATAGTAAATGTGGTTGTGGTGATGGTGTTGGTGATGGTGGTGGTGGTGATGGATGTGATGCTAATGATGGTGATATAGTGGAGATGGTCATGGTCATGATGATGGTGAGGACAGTGGTAATAGTGATGATGGCGGTGACAATAGGGGTGATCGTAATGGTGGTGATTGTGGTGGTGGTGGTGGTGGTGATGATAGTGGTGATAGTGATAGTGGTGACAGTGGTGATGGCAGTGGTGTTGGATGTAATGTTGATGGTGGTAGTAGTGGCGATGATTGCAGGGAAGAGGTGGGGACCTGGTTCTTGTGAAGCTGAGGCCTGTTGGGTACTCATCTCAGGCCTGACCTCTCCCACAGGTACATCCGCTCGGAACGGTCTGTCATCCTCATCAACTTCTGCCTGTCCATCATCTCCTCCAATGCCCTCATTCTCATTGGTCAGACCCAGACTCGCAACAAGGTAGGTGCCTTCTGCCTTGCCACACATATCCCAGTGTCTTTGGGTGGGATCATGGTCTCTCAGCATGGATCCCACCCCAGCCAGCCTTGAGTCTGACAGCACATAGTGGGGCCCCTTGGCCTGCCCTCCCCAAGTGCCCCATTCTGCTTCCCATCCCCATCCTCTTCATGTCCCATCCTGCCAAACACAACAGGCCCAGCCCTTGGATGAGGGCCTCAGCTTACTTGGAACTGTCATGCTTAGGGGCCAGGGATTTCAATAAGACAGAGAAGGCCTGACCCTGGAACACTCCTGTGTCCTGTGACAGAAGGTCATGGCCACAGCAGACTTATCTGTGACTTGCTGTGGGTCCTTGGGGTGTGATATGCCCTCTCTGGGCCTCAGGTTAACTACCTGCTTGGACAGATGGCTGGAAATGAGCCTTCTGAGTGACACCTAGGCCAGAGGGAAGTCTGTCCCTGGCAGTTTATGGGCAGGGTCACACAAGCACCCACCTTGGGGGGGTTATACTTGAATGCCCATTGCAGGGCAGGGACCAAGTCACCCATTGATTGCTTCCTGCCTGTGCACTTGGCTGGGTGCCAGCTGAGGATGCTGCACTGGGCCTCTCCTGGTCTTGGCGGGCACTCACTGGAGTCAGCAGGAGGCTGGGGACGCTTGCCCAGTCCCCTGGCCACCTGCCCGCAGGTGGTGTGCACGCTGGTGGCAGCCTTCCTGCACTTCTTCTTCCTGTCCTCCTTCTGCTGGGTGCTCACCGAGGCCTGGCAGTCCTACATGGCTGTGACTGGCCACCTCCGGAACCGGCTCATCCGAAAGCGCTTCGTCTGCCTGGGGTGGGGTGAGTGTGTGGCATTGTGGGCAGGCAGGCAGGTGGGCTGTGTTCTGAGCTCCTAGCCACCTTCCTGTTGCTGGTCCCTGCACTGCAGTCCCTCCCTTGCCATCCTGGGGAAGAGATCCCTGGGGGTTCCTCCACACTGAGCCTTTTGTCCATTCCCAGGGTAGCCAGGGGAAACAGCTTGGCCAATTTTTTCTTTTTTTTTTAATGTGGGTACCGGCAGTCGACCTCAGGGCCTTGCGCTTGCCAGCAAGCGCTTGTGCCGCTAAGCGATATCACCAGCCCCCTTTTTTCCTTTACGTGTGTTCCAGGAGTCGAACTCAGGACTTCACGCTTGCCAGGCAGGCGCTTATGCCGCTGAGCTATCTCACTGGCCCTGGCCAATTTGACTTTTAGATGAGGAATAATTTTTAGTGCAAGTTTATTTCAAGCAATATTTGGGACATACTTATACTGAAAAATGATTCTTGCTGTATCTGAGTTTCAGTGTCACTGGGGTCTGGGTTTTATTTGCTAATCTGGCAGTCTTGCTTCTGGTTCTGTAGGTCCTCATATGTGGCCACCTCCTGTTCACCTCTCACACGCTCAGTGTCACACTCCAGCTGGGCTTCGGGCTCATTTCTCCCTTCCACCACAGGCAGGGCTTGGAGGGGGGGATGGGAGCCAGGGGTGAAGCTGACCCCCAGGGACAATGGTGGGGCTAATACCTACTCTTTTGCTTCTCTTCCAGGGCTTCCTGCACTGGTCGTGGCCATTTCTGTGGGATTCACCAAGGCCAAAGGGTACAGCACTATGAACTAGTGAGTTGAGACAGGGCTTCTGAATGACCCCTGGGCAAATGTCTGATGACAGCTGGAGAGGAAGGAGTTCTGTCACTGGCTGTTTGTTAGCAGGGCTTTCTGCAGTCTTAAAAAGCGACGGCAGCCATGTCCTACACCCTGTATGGCTGGGTTCCATCTCAGCCTCAGGGAGAGTGGGCCCTGGGGCTGGAGCTCATGGCCAGCCAGTCTGGTAGGGGTAGAGAGGACAGGATGGAGCACCAGAGCCTCCCACCTCCCCATTGGGTGGCCTGGATGGGCTGTTAGCCACTGGGCTTTAGGGTCCCCATCCGCAAAGCACTGATGGGGAGGCCTGGACAGCTCAGAGTAGAGCAGGAGCACCCCTACACATGCCCTTGGGGTGGGGCAGGGTGGTGTCTGTTACCAAATGAGATCCCAGGGGCCCCAGTAGACATTTGGGCCAGGTCCTAGAGCCTTGAATGCTGAACCAGGGCACTTGGGCTTCTCCTAGAGGCAGTGCGGGCTCCCCAGGTGGGGAGAGAAGGCTCAGGATGGGGGAGGAGACGGGGACAGACCTGTGGTGGGGCTACTGGATGGAATGAGTGGGGAGCTGGTGGGGGAAGCAGCTGATCCCAGCTGAGTGGGGAGCCAGAGCAGGTCTGACTCACTGTGGTATGTGGTGGGGACTGGGCACGGATAAGGACACAGTTGCTCAGAGCCAGTCAGTGTGAGGTCTAGAGTGGAAATGTGGACACTCTGCAGAGACAAGAAGAGGAGACACCTGGCCTGCCAGAGTCCCAAAGGGATGAGGCCACTGAAGTGGGGTTCTGAAGGATGAAGAAAAGTGTTTTTAACAGAAAACATTGGCACTGTGGGTGGAGTCTAGGGAGTGGGAATATGAGCTGGGGAGGGGACCTTAGGAGGAGGAGAGATAGTCAGGCCCATGCTGTGTCATTCCCAGTGGCACATGCCCATTTCCATCTGTAGCTAGGGGTGATGTTGGAGGCCAGGGGGCTTCTGGGTGTTCCAAAGCCAAGAGTGACGTGCCTTGCATGCAGCAAGTGCTTAATAAGTGCTGCCACTTCTGCTGCCTCGCAGCTGTGTCCTTTGTTCTGTCTGAGAAGCTGGCAGCACCACTCCCATTGTTGGCATGTGGTGGCAGGTAGGCAGGCGCTAACCGGCCTGTATCCTCCCCAGCTGCTGGCTTTCGCTGGAGGGGGGACTGCTGTACGCCTTCGTGGGACCAGCTGCCGCTGTTGTGCTGGTACTGATCTTGGCTTGCTCCCCTTGTCCCAGGCTGGGCCTGACGTCAGTTTCCTCACCTGCTCCTGGGCTGGTCTGGTCACCAGGGATGGGCGGCCCCCTCAGCCGTGCTCTGACCTGCCTCCATGTTGGGGGTGCAGAAGTGAGGCAATTCCATTTGTCCCTGTGAACACAGCTTGCCTGATTATTGGGTACCAGCTATACACCTGCCAGGATGTCTATACAGGTTCAGTGAGTGACAGGGTAGTGGGGGCAGATAGACGGATGGATAACTAAGGACTTGGACCATGTGTCTGCCTGCACAGCTGTTAGCACCCACCTCCATGGGCTGGGCTTTCTTGCCTTGGTGGGCACCAGTAGGGCTTTCCCTTTTAGGGTCCTGGGGTTTTTCTGTCCATTTGTTTGGTGCCAAATGCAAAACAGCATGTGTTGCCAGGGGCTATTGTCTCCAGTTACACATGGTCTGGGGTCTGTGTTGTGCCTAACTCTGAGCCTAGCTCCCATCCTCTGCCTCCTGGGGCTGGTGTCACTGTGGAGCACTGGAGTTCTAGGCCTCCCAGGAGTGGTGATGCTGTCTTCACCCTGGTCTCACTTTTCAGCCACAGGCAGGCCCTGAGCACCTAGGTAGCCCTGCAGGGAATGAGCCAGGGAGCTTGGGAAGGTGATTGGAGAAGGAGCCTGCATCCATCAGGGGTCCCAGACTCTCCCTACCACTCTGACCTGTTGACTTCCTGGTTTTTTGTTCTTCGAAGGCACCTAGGCAGAAGGAAGGAGGGACTGGGTATGTAGCACCTGTCAATCTCTCTCCCAGGCAGCCTCAAGGGCCAGCAGGGCCAGGGGCTATTTAATGTCAGGTGCCTGGGGAGTAAGGCCAAGTGACTAATGAAGTAGGAGTCCCATCCTCACTGGTGCTAACCACTGTGGGACTTCAAGCCCTGGCCCCTGTGATTGGGCTACAGACAAGTAGCTGAGGCAGGGCCTGTCCACCCTTCTCTGCCAGCAAGGCTGCTCGGGGGAGACCCCTCGCCAAAGGCCCACTGATGGGTGACATTTGCTGGGAACTCTGCATTCACAGAACCCCAGCAGGCATGCCCTGTGAGTGCAGTCCTCAGTTTTCAGAACCATGGGAACAGTGTTGGCCACCCTGGACCTCTGGGCATAGGGATCCTGGCACAAGGATCCGTGAGGTCCCAGGACTCTACCTCAAGCTTAGGGACATGGCCCTGAGACCAGACCATGGGCCTCAGTGTCCCTGCAGCCTCCTTCTGCTGAGTGGGAGCCCCATAGGGGCTTAGGAACTCTTGAAGTAGGAGTGTGGAGTGCAGTATGAGCTGGGATACATCCCCACCACTAGGAAAGTGCCCACCCCAGGGAGCTCAGGGTGTGGAGGCTCTTGGAGGGTACTCTGGAAACACCTCTTATCTTGGGCAGCAGCATGAGAGATGTATGAGACCCCAGAGTGCCCAGGGTGCTGGGTGACCTGTAGAGGCCACGAATGGAGTTTGAGGGTCCATGTGCTGGTAGAAGGTTGGAAAAGAAGGGTCCCCTAAATAGGCTGGTGAGGGCATCCCTAGTCCTGAGGGTGGTGAGCTTCTTGTCCTTGGAGAGATGGAAGGGACTAGGTGCTATGGAGGGGGCGGGGTGGGGACACAGGGAAGAGTGGGTTCCTCGTGGATGCAGCTGGACCTAAGGTCACTGCAGCCCTCACCTGGCTGGCACTGGTCTGTGTGTGGGGGGGCACTAATATAAACCTGGGTGGATGTGGGGCACCACAGGTGTGGCCACCTGCCCACACTGCGTATCTACCCACAGGTGAACATGGTGATTGGGATCCTGGTGTTTAACAAGCTGGTGTCCAAAGATGGCATTACGGACAAGAAGCTGAAGGAGCGGGCAGGGTAGGCCAGGCTGCATGGTGCCTTACTTGCCCCTGCAGATGGAGATGCCCCATCGTGCAGTCTAACGGTGCAGGGCTGGGGACCCTGGAGCAGGTGGGCAAACTGAGGCATAGAGCACAAAACCCTGCTCAGACTACAGCTGGCCCTGCCTTGCTCTGTGCCTCAGTTTCTCTGCATCTGACCTGTTATTGGGGGGGGCCCTGAAAAGTCTCTAGGAATAGTGAAGCTGCTCACAGAAACCCCTCCTTTGTTGGGCTCTGGGTGGTGGGAGTGCACCCCAAGCTCCACAGCTGGGGGCCAGTTCTCTGGTCCCTGGGTTTGCTGTATGACCCAAGGCAAGACCTTGCCTTCCTGGGCAACTGACTCCTTATCCTTTGGGGCCTTTGTCAGAGGGGACAGTTCCAGGGACAGTGGGGGATGTTGCTCCCAGAAGCTCAGCACCAAGGGTAGGTGCTGCTGCCTTGGGCCTCAGGGACAGGCTGGTCCTGTGGACACTGGGGCGGAGCCCAGCCCTGCTCAATTGAGCCCTACCCCCCCGCTATCTGTTCTGCTGGCCCGCCAGCGCCTGTGTGGGGTCCACCCCGCCCTCCCCTCTGTGCCAGTCTTGCTGTGTCTCTCTTCCTCTCTGTCTCTCTCTTCCTGGCTCCTCCTACTCTCCCCAGTGAAAGGCAGCAGGAAGCCTTCCCTGAGGGGAGAGCTGTGTGGCTGACTGGCCTGGCCCCCAACTCCCTGGGCCTCAACTCTAGCCTGTGAGTCCTTGCCCACCCCACCTCACACACTCTGGGCAGCGGTCACACACCAGAGAGGCCCAGGGCTTTCTTGTGGGCCTGGGCATCACACTGCACCACACACTGACTTTAGCTGCTGATTCCTAGAAGCAGCTGTGGGTCAGGTGCTCTTCCCAAGGCCTGTTTGGTTTGCATTTAGAATAAGCATTGAAGCCTGTTATGGTGGCACATGCCTGTCATTCAGGTGGCACTCTGGGAGGCTGAGGGAGGAGTATCACAAGTTCAAGCCCAGCCTGGGTAACGTAGTGCCTTAGCAAGACCCTGTCTCAAATAAAAAACAAAAAACAGAATAATCATTGAAGCAGGCTGTTTTCACATTCTCATCTTGCAGAGGAATAAACTGAGGTGTAAGGAAGGTACAGCTGGTACAGCTGGGATTGGAGCACAGCCATGGGCATTCTAGACAGATGGCTGTCCTGTCCTCATGTAGACAGGGAGGCCTGTGCACACATGCACGGGAATGCCCTGATGGCCCTGCAGGAGGCCACAGCCCAGGTCAGCTCCTAAACCCTATCCCCATCATCACAGTGCTGGCAAGTGTGTAGTTACACCCGCAACCCTACCTGGGGAAGAGAGGAGAGTGGCATTGGCCCCCTCAAGGAGTTGACTGTTTTGTGCAAACTTGAGGCCAAGATCAGCTGGTCATAGCACCCAGATCCTGCCCTGATGCGCTGCCACAGGCAGCCCAAGGCTCTGACCATGCTCTGCTCCACCTCGCAGGCCTGGCCTGTGGGTGGCCTCCTGGTTGGTTTACTCTTTTCTGTCACCCCTTGGTTTCCGTGAGAACATGTTTGCTTTTGTTTCAGCCTTTGGTTTCACTTGCAGTCAGCTGCCCCGGGCCCCCCTCGGGCGCGCCCTCAAATGTGCTGAGTGTGGAGTCCTCTCTGCGGCCGATGTCACCTCCGACGCCACCAGTAATGCCATGTTAGTGCCTTGCTGCCACCTTGGCTGCAGCTTGCTGCGGGCTCTGCTCTCTTCCCAGTCACACTTGTTTGTTTTATGTTCTTTCAGTTCTTTCACTTCTACTGCCCCTTGGGTTCCCCAGGTTCCCCACACTCTCCCTGCTTCTGCCCTCAGCTTCTCTCCCACATTCTGGGGCCTGTGCTTGTGCAGCACAAGACACAGCAGGACTCAGAGTGGGCCGGGCCAGGTGGCAGTCAGGATGGGTGTGAGCCCTGTCCCCCTAGGGCCCAGTGCTGCTTCTTGTCCCTGCCCATGCTGCTGCACAGAGCAGCATGGGGATAGCAGCTCTGGCCTCCCTGATGGGCAACTCCTCCCTCCTCGGGCACAGGGTGGGGCTGTGCGAATGTGCAAGTATGCAAGTGCGTGCCTGTGAGAGTGGGCATGTATGCAGGTGACAGTGCGTGCAGACATGAATGGGGGTGTGCATTAATAGATTTGCATGTGAGTATACATGTAAGTGTGAACATGGGAGGGATGTGTACATGGAAGTGTAAGCATATAAGCTTGTGTGTGTGTGTAAGATAGCACATATATGTGGGGAAGTATGCATGTGTGTGAGAGTGACTGTGTGTGCGCATGCTCAGCTGCCAGGGAGCATGTGTATGTGTGAATGTGTATGAACGTGTGTGTGGCCATGTGGGCATGTGTTTCCACATGTGTGTTGTGTGTCTCTGTGAACACTCGTGTATGAGGTAGCAAGAAGGAGCCTAGTGACAGCCAATTTGGGATTAGTGGACAGTGACCTGCATCTTTTGGGGCTTTGCAGGTTAGGACTTTTGGGGCTCAGCTGAGCATGGCTCATTGGCCTAGAGGGTCTAGACTTCCCAGCTCTAAGAGAGCATCTTGTCCATGCCTCCCCCAGGTCACGTTGATGCTAGGTCCCCAGACCCTAAGCTCAGGACCCTGTGTGTTTGCTCCCAAGCTGGGCACTGGAGCCCAGGATTTTAGGAGCCTTTGATTTTCGTGAAATCGAGCAGTGCGGAGAGGGTATCAGCCATGGAACTAGGGGAGCTCACCTGGATACAGATTTGGTGGCAGGAGAGGGGAAGGTAAGGCACAGGGCTCAGCTAAGCATTGGGCTGCCCTGGGCTGGGCCCACACTGACCCAGAAGCCATGTGCCCTGCCCTGGTGATGCTAGGTCTTTGGGGCTAGTGGTCTTGCTGGGTGGACCCTCTCCCTGTCGGGGCCTGTGGAGCTCTGCTCCAGTGGCCCTCAAGGCCAGGCAGCAAGTCAGAGGCAGTGATCCTCAGGCCTGGGGTGCCCACCTGCAGAGGGAACCACCTCTCCCCTCCACTTGGGTCTTTTCCAAGCCTGTGAAGAAGTATTTCCAAAGCTGCAGGGCCCAGGAATCATTTGTGGGGCCCTGAGCCATCTGCCGGCTGGATACTGGAAGCCAGCTCCCTGCAGGGAAACAGGGAAGATGACTTGGGACCAAGACATCTTCATGGGTGGGGTGCTTTGGGAGGAGGAGAGAAGTTACCAGGCCCATGGTCATGGTAGGGATACTGAGGCCCTGAGTCAGGAAGGGTCCTGCTCAGAGTGACCATGAGTCACTTTGTGAAGGCCAGCTTGCCTCAGCCCTTGCCAGCCATGGGGACATGGGGTGGGCTGCTGCAGTGTGGTGTACAAGGTGGAAAGTGGAGGTGGCCCAGGTCCTGGGGAGGCCCACCCTGCCATATCCTCAAAACACAATTGGGGGTGCTCCAGCCCTCACAGTTGTCCAGCAAAGGGAGGGTCATGTGGGGTCCAGCTTTGGAGCCTGCTTTCCCAGGTGGTGGGGGGCTTCAGGGCCACTCCTGGCACTGGCTTGAGCCAGAGAGTAGATAACTGGGGAGCTGGCCCAAAGGCCCGGGAGACACTGGCACTGTCTCTGATGGTGATGATAGCAGCATTGGCTGGCAGTTCCCTCAGGCTAATGCTGAAGGAGGAGCAGGCCCAGGCCCCAGCACAGGGCAGGGCCTAGAGGAGGCGGTAAGAGTCGGAACCTTGTGACCTCAGAGGTCCAGAAATGAGGATGGAGCTATTCCTTCAGGGCTGGGCCCAGCGTGGTCCTCAACACTAGGAATGTAGCTGAGCCACCTTCTAGGCCCCTGCCAAGGCCCGCTGGTTTGGGGATCCTATACCTGGCTGTACTGGGTCATTCCATCCTTTCTCCCTTCAGCCCTGCTGCCCCTGCTCTCACAACTTGGACTCTTTCCCTGTTCAGTTCTGCTGCCCATCCCCTGCTGCTCCTGCAGAGGACAGTAGAGTGACTCCCTGAGTAAGGAGAGGAACAGTCTATCATGGTGCCAGCCATGCCCCCTGGTGATGACCGTGACTCTAGCACCCATCTCTGGTGTCTGGCAGTGGCGTCTGACAGTGCTGCCTTGGTGTCCTGGTGGTGTTCCCCAGGCCACATGGTCTTGGGAGTCATACAGGCCCAGGGTGGGGCCAAGGCAGTTTTCCAGAGCACCTGTGAGCACCCCTTTGAGGCCTGGGTGGCAGGTGGCAAGGGAGAGCAGGCCAGGGTGGGGGTGCTGTCTGGAGGAGGGAGGGTCAGGCTCAGGAGGGTGGGGTGCACAGCCCGAGGAGAGGAGGAAGCGCCTGTCTTGTCTCTGTCCTGTCTGTCTTGGTCTCTCCTCTGACCCTCTGGCCTTGTCTGTTGTATGTCCCCTCAGTTTCTCTGTCCCTCCCACTCACTGAGTTCCTCCCTTTTCCATGGCCACAGGGCACTGCAGTTCAGCACCTGGGTTTCTGGGTCCTCAAACCAGGGCCCTGGGAGCTGGAACCAGGAGTCTCCTAGCCCTACCAGCTCCCAGATGGATCCCTGTTCCATCCCCTTCCAACCTGCTTTCTCTCCCGTTTCTTGCTAGACAGTCAGGAACCTGGGTCTCTCCCAAAGAGCTCCACTTTGCTGGGCCCCTGAGAGCCTTCGGGCCTGGAATTGCTGGGTGGATCTCTGCTCCAGCCCCAGGGGCCAGGCTGAGAGTCTCAAGAGGGGAGTGGGAGGGAGGAAGGCACTCATGTGGAGAGCAGCCACTCCACTGGCCCAGCTGACGCCCTCCATCCCCAGGGCCTCCCTGTGGAGCTCCTGTGTGGTGCTGCCGCTCCTGGCGCTGACCTGGATGTCGGCCGTGCTCGCTGTCACCGACCGCCGCTCCGCCCTCTTCCAGATCCTCTTTGCTGTCTTCGACTCGCTGGAGGGCTTCGTCATCGTGATGGTTCACTGTATCCTGCGCAGAGAGGTGGGTCCCCACAAGTTGCCACCTTGCTGGCCCCCAGCAAGCCAGGGATAGGGGGTGACTGAGGCAGATGGGCTGTGTCCCTTATGGGGCTGCTGAACACCAGAGCCAGTGACAGGTGTTTCTGCCATTTTCTGGACCTTCTTACAAGGTATCAAGACCAGATCCTCACCAGACAAGGTCGTCTCAGCCGGCTGGCAAGGATAGGAACAAGGTTGACTTGTCCACATCTCAGTGGACTAAGATCCCTGCTTGTAGTCAGAACCAGGATGTGCCGGAGGGGAAGAGGGGACCATGGCCTTGCCTGCTCTCTGCAACCTCCTAGAATGGAGCTGGGGACTTTTTAAAAACACTCACATGGGAGAGGACAAACCAGAGAGGTGGGGGCAGGAACAACAGTGGGGAGCTGGGCTGCAGGACCAAGGTCTCCAGCAGTGGGGAGCCAGGTTGCCACTGTCCTGGCCACAGACTTGGGAGCCTAGGGAGGCGTCCTCTGAAGGAGTGACTCCTGTCCTGTCCTGGACAGCAGGCTGCCCTTCTCCCCCACCTGGGGCCTCTGCCCAGGCTGGGTGTATGGAGGGGACCTGGAGACAGGGACTATCCTGAAAACAGGTGGGAACTGTGCACTACCCCTGGGGTTACTGTTCTGGAAGAAGTGTCCTCCCCTGCAGTCCTGCTGTGATGGTCCCCCCTGAAGCTCCTGCCCTCAGACCTTTACCTGCTCGGCTATGGGCAGCTCCCGCCATTGAGACCTAAAGAGAGCTGTTCAGGGGAAAGCCGCTGGCCAGCCTGTGGGGAACAGTGAGTTGAGAAGAGAGGCAGCCATGGGAGGAACAGTCCCCAGGCTGCTCCCTGCTGTCCAAAAGAATGCCACCTACCCAGCTGTCTGAGCACTATGTGGTGGCCAGGTTCTTCGATCTATCAGTGTGTGCAGTGGCTCCAGCCCAGAGCTGATGTGAGGCCTCTGCCCCCCCCCTTAAGGTCCCTTCTTGCCTCTTGCCCAGGCTGCCTGGCTTCTGTAGAACAAGGATAATAGCCTGCAGGGAAGGAGGGAAGGGACTGTCCTGGGACAGAAGAGCTTATGAAAGTCATATGCAGATCAGGGAGCAGCCACAGAGCTGCACAGTTGGTGAGGTAACCTCCTGTTCACCCAGTAGCAGAGTAGAAAGCCACACAGGGAGGTGGCTCTCAAAGGCGACTGGCTGGAGCTGCGGGTTGGGGCAGCAGGTAGGACCTATCCGAGAGGATCAAAGGACAATGGATGGCCAGTAGAGCCTAGCCAGTGGGAGCCTGGGGATCGTCAGGAAATTCAGAACGTAGGCTGGGCCACGGGGCTCCCACAGGCTCCAAGATGGCCAATGGGAAGGACACAGCCCTACTATAGGTGCCTCAGCGACTCCAGGCTGTCCCTGCATCTAGACCTCAGGGTGGATGGTCAGTCAGCACTTGGCTTCTCTGTCCTCCCATGTGCTGGTGCTCTCTGGTGGACTGTTCTTGTTAAACTCCTTGTTAAGCTCCTTGAAAGCTATAGCTACTGTTGCCCACCCACACCCAGCCTGTTGCCATTGACACTGGCTCTCTGGCTGGTGAAATCCCCTTTGACAAGAGTGCACTGCTCTTAGTGAAATGGCTGGAGAAGGAGTAGTCAGGACACTGGGGCTTCCGTGCCCCTCTTCAGGCTGGTGGCTCGCAGCACCTTCTCAGTGGCCTGGAACTTGAGTCTCTTCATCTTTATACACCAAAGAGCATAGAGTGCCAGAGATGAGGGAGGCCCTCAGCCTGCTGTGGACACATCACTGTCTCTTCTCTATCCTCATGAGGATATCCTCACTGGGCTGGGCCCCTTCCCGAGATGCCTGTGGGAAACTGCATGTGGGGCCCCCGACTGCCTGCTGACATCTCCCCTCTTCCTCAGGTCCAGGATGCCGTGAAGTGCCGTGTGGTGGACCGCCAGGAGGAAGGCAACGGGGACTCGGGGGGCTCCTTCCAGAACGGCCATGCCCAGCTTATGGTAGGACTGGGGGCCTCCAGGTCCTCCCTGTTCCTGGAGTTTTGCTGGGCCCAGCTAATGGGTCCCAGGCCCATTAGAGGAAGTCTGAGTCCAAGTTGCGGTTGGGGAAACTGAGGCTTATCAAGGTGAAATTCCTGGTCTAAGGTTTTGAGCTGGAAAGGGCCAAGATTGGGCTCGCATCCACCTCATACCCTGCTTAATACCAGGTGGTCCTCCTGCTGTCCCTTTTGTCCCCTCAGAGCTCCAACCGAGGGCCATGCACAGGCCCACCATAAGGCCTCCAGCCTAGACTCCCCAAGAACCCCTCAGTAGCCCCCAGGGGCACTCAGACTCTCCAAACCCAACCTCCACACTGAGCCCTGGCAGCCTTGTACCCCAAGCAGGGAACAAAGTGTCCTTGATAGACCCTAGAACCAGAGCTGGGCCCCCTTGCAGTCCCTGTCTTGACTCTGGCTCAGGCACCTGGGGATGCACAGGCAGAGTGGAGCCCAGACCCCTCCTCAGCTCCCAGGCTCCAGGTGCTCTGCATCTCACCCAGCCTTGTCTGCTGCAGGAGCCAGCTGGCTTCCTGCCCTTCTGGCACCACCCACACCCACCACAGGTGTCCAGTACCAGGCACAGACGGGGCCCAGCCCCTCTGACCTCATTGTCTCCTCTGGAAGGGAGTAGGTATCAGGGGCCCTGACAAATATTTTGTTATTTGGGAAGACCCCCTCATCCCCCTACACCAACCGTGGTCGCCTGACACTTTTGTTTTCACTTCTGACCTCAGGGAAAACTCTTTCCTCCAGCCTCACTCCTGCATTTTCAGGGAAGGAACCTAGGGGTTTCAGCTTAAGGGTTGGCTGCCCCTGGTGGGACCTGGGCTGGGCCCATGCTCCCCGAGGACTGCCATGGGGACCAGGCCACTGCTCGAGGGTGGCTGTACAAGCCAGGAACCAAGGCCCACGTCCACAACCCACTCTGCCTGCCCCAGCCATGTCCAGTGTTGCTTTGGAGGCTGTGGTGCCAGAGGCCAGGGCTGCTTGGGAGGCAGGGAACAGAAGCCAGAGGGACAGAGGCTGGCTGCTCAATCATGACTTGGTGGGAGAACACCCGTGTGTGCCTGCACACAAGCACGGAGTTCACATGCAACACATGCACATGTACTCAAGCGCATTCATAAATCCATACGCTTCTACAAACAAACATGCCGATGTGTGCATAAACACACACACTTATTCTCTCAAATACATGTGTTCATATGAATATACTCCCCACACTCACAGAGGCACACACACTGATCAGATGAACACACAGTCACAGATGATCACCACAGATGTGAACATACACATGTGCACTCACATACACACGTGAAAGCACACAGAGCATGCAAAGGCATGGCCACTTATGGGGTTCTTAGTGACAGCACAGGAGCACACAGATACCTTCAACATGTGGGCCCCTTAGCGCTTGTGAGCCAGCACACGCACACGCACATGCCCTTGGAGTGTGGCTCTGGCTCTGGCCCCTTCCCATCACCTGCAGGCAGCAGCCCCTCCATAGCAGGTGCTCACCACCCTCGTCTCTGTCTTGCAGACTGACTTTGAGAAGGACGTGGACCTGGCCTGTAGATCAGGTGAGCACCCCACAGGTGAGAGCGACAGGTGGCCAGGCTGGCCCACCTGCTTCTTTCTTTCCTCCAAGTGTGTGTGTGTGTGTGTGTGTGTGTGTGCACACGCATGTGCCATCTGCCATCAGTCCCCCACCCCGTCATCCCCAGGCTGCAGGAGGCTCTTAGGCACAGTTGGAGGAACCTCCAGGAACTTGCCCTGAGCCCACACCTGGACCCTCCCACCACACATCCAACTCAGCACCTTCCCCTTTCCTGTGGTTCCCTGCACCTTCCTCATGGGCAGAGGGGCTGGGAAATCATTGCATGAGACCCCACCATACCACCACCCCTCCTTCCTGCCTTTCCTTGGGCACCTGTGCAATGTTGCTTATCTCTTCCTTATTGGTCTGAGCATGGGGAGTGGCAGGTTGAGCTTTCAGGCTGGGAGGACATCCGTAGAGGCAGGAAGGAATCAGGGAAAAGATCTGCTACTGGAGCTCCAGCCTAGTTCTGAGCTTCTTGAAAGCAAGTACAAAATGAGAATCAGCTGTCCAGTAGAGGAGGGTCCTTCCTGACTCCAAATGTCAATGGATAAGGGTCTTATCCTTCTCCAGTGGTGTCTCGTGGACCAGGTACCTGAGGCAGTGACAGATAGTGTCTGGCTGTGGAAGGGCCACCTGGTCATGCTCTGTCTGGTTGGCCAGGTATTCGAGAACACCTGCTCTAGAGGTAGTCGTGGCAGAGGAGTTGGGACAGCCCTAAGTGAGGAATGCCAGCTGCCACCAGATGGACTCTGAGAGAGCTTCCTGGAGGAAGTGAGCTCAGGGATGGACAGAAAGGCTCTGCCACCACCCCTATCTTCAGTCTGCAGGGATCCAGTTCCACCATTTCTCTGAGAGGTGACCCAAGGACTTCAGGGCATTATGGGGTTGGGCCCAGCCCCGTGTGGCTGTGCACTAGCCTCTCTGGGCACACTGGCTTCTCATCCATATGTGCCTTCTGTGTCATGTGTGGCTGGTAGGTGCATAGAGCATGGCCACACCATGGGCCAAGGCTTCGCCGCAGTGCGGGGGCATGTACCTTAGACAAGCTGGGTTTCCTTCCGCCTGCAGCTGGGTGCAAGCAGAGGGGGTGGCACTGCCTCTGCCCATGGGGAAGGATGTGAGGAACCTGTAGGGCTGCAGGATGCCCTGGGCTGGCTGGGCTATAGCATGTGTTCTGAAATGGCTTTCACACACATACACACACACACACACCTGCCAGAGAGGTTGTGCTGGGTTGATGGGGAAGATGGTTGTTCCACTGTTGAGAGAGGCCAAGGTGGAAGATGGCACAGGATGTCATTGTCCAAAGAATGGGGAAAAGAAGAGATCCAGTTAGTGGCCTGAGATGCTCCCAGAGGACTGGGCAAGATGTGGCCTGGGTAGCCAGCAGGCTGTGGGGGATGCCAAGAGCCCCACTGCTGACGAAGGACAGAGGGAACAGTGGTGGGTGCTAGGGCTAGGTTTGGGCCAGGTGTGGTTTGGGAGCCCATCCCCGGACCAGCATGGTGGGCACAGGGTCAGGACTGGCTCTGGAGAGTGGACCCACTAGAGGGTATGGAAAGAGAGGTGGCCTGAGCAGCAGGGTCATGGACGGGTTCAGGTTCTCCAGTGGCCAGTGGAGGCCAGATTGACTGGCAGGAGTGGGGCCAGTTGGAGCCAGGTCAGAGGTTGGGCAGCTGACCGAAGGAGTGGTTGGGGGGTACAGGAGGACTAACTACCTCGGACCAGGTGGCCTTTTGGGTAAAGGGCTGGAGTTAGCCACAGGCTTGTAGGCTGCCAGATGTGACAAAGTAGGAGGGGCCTGAGTATCCCTGGGAGGCTGGGGTCAAGCCCACCACCAGGCCTCAAGGATCCCAGCACACCCTTCCCACACTTACTCAGAGCCTATGGGGTCAGGGCTGGGGGCAGTGGGAGTGCTCAAGGGCCAGTGGGCTTCTCCCCTAACCCTAACGCTGTGATGTTAGCCATGTCCCTGAGCTTTTAGCAGAGGGCCCTCGCCAGCTCCTCTCAGCTCCAGGAAAGGTCTACATGGGTAGCAATCATGTGTCCACTTGGGGGCAGACAGGGAGGTGCCCTGTGTGCCCACCTTGTGCAGAAAGATAGAGGAACCCCAGCTGCTGTGCACCATGCCTTGGGGAACAGGCCCAGGGTCACGGCAGGTCAGGGCCAGGATAGCTGCCAGGCTGGGCCTCCCCTTTTGGGGGCCACCCTGTACCTCCCTGACCTGTCTCTCCCTTCTGTCTCCCCTTGGCCCTGTAGTGCTGAATAAGGACATAGCGGCCTGCCGCACAGCCACCATCACAGGCACACTCAAGCGGCCATCACTGCCTGAGGAGGAGAAGCTAAAGCTGGCTCATGCCAAGGGGCCACCATCCACCTTCAACAGCCTGCCAGCCAATGTGTCCAAGCTGCGTCTGCAGGGCTCGCCGCACTGCCCCGGGGGGCCCCTGCCTGCCTTCCCCAACCACTCACTCACCCTTAAGAAAGACAAGGCACCTAAAGCCTCTTTCGTTGGTGATGGGGACATCTTCAAGAAGCTGGACTCGGAGCTGAGCCGTGCCCAGGAGAAGGCTCTGGACACAAGCTATGTGATCCTGCCCACGGCCACGGCCACATTGCGGCCCAAGCCCAAGGAGGAGCCCAAATACAGCATCAACATCGACCAGATGCCCCAGACCCGCCTCATCCACCTCAGCATGGCGCCCGATGCCAGCTTCCCTACCCGCAGCCCACCCACCAGAGAGCCCCCTGAGGCGCCCCCCACCCAGCCCCCACCACCCCCACCACCCCCGCCCCCACCACCCCAGCAACCCTTGCCCCCACTGCCCTCCCTGGAGCCAGCGCCCCCTAGCCTAGGGGACACAGCAGAGCCAGCGGCCCATGCAGGACCCAGCACAGTGGCCGGCCCCAAGACTGAGAACGTGGCCACCTTGTCCGTGAGTTCCCTGGAGGTAAGGGTGGCCTGGGACCTCAAGGTGGGGGCAGGTAGATACCCTAAGCCCAGCAGTATGGGGCAGTTGGGGCACGCTGCAGATCAGGGTGTTCCAGGTATGTGGCAACCAGGGTCAGTCCTGCTGGGAAGGTATCCAGTGTCCATCCTCAGAGTGGAAGGCACTTGCCCCAGCCCCACCCTTAGCCTCCAGCTGGGCCACAGTATCTCCAGGGAAAGGGCAGCCTGAACCAGACCAGGCACCTGTGTACAACCTAGGCACATGCCCCTGCTCTGGCCTGGACTGAGGGCACGTGGGGAGGGCCCTGGGCTCCCTTCCTCTCAGGCAAAGGATGCCCTGGACTCGGGGCCTGGGTAGCTTTCTGGAATCTGTAACAATGAACACAAACCTCTTCTCCCCACAGAGGCGGAAGTCTCGGTATGCAGAACTGGACTTTGAGGTGGGTGCTGGTGTCCCCTCCCACTAGATACTCTAATCCCCCATGACCAGACAGGGAAGGGGAGGGGGCGTGTGGCCCAGCCCCTGGAGCCCTTTCTCTGGGAGCTGACCCACACATGGGCAAAGGGGGCTGGTGCCCTCCTGGCTCAGGATGTGCTGCCCCATGCAGAAAATCATGCACACACGGAAACGGCACCAGGACATGTTCCAGGACCTAAACCGCAAGCTGCAGCACGCAGCTGAGAAGGACAAGGAGGCGATGGGCCCCGACTGCAAGGTCTGGGACAGGGTGGGCGGGTCCCTCAGGGTGCCTCGCCTGCTTCCCATCCCCACACCACTCTTCATTCTTTCACTGGCCTGGCGGGCATGCTGGGCCCTGGAGGAGCAGGGACAGGTGGAAATGGTGGCTATCATTCAGGCACCAGGCCTGACCTGATCTGGGGCCTGCATATGCCCTGTTAGCATGAGGGTCGCTTGCAGGGGCCCTTCCCCTTCTCTTGATTGGGGTCTGCTCCTCTTCTCTTCCTACTGTCCTCTTTTCTCCTTTCACCCCTGCCATCCCTGGACCACTGATCTCAGCAGCCCGAGAAGCAGCAGACGCCCAGCAAGCGGCCGTGGGAGAGTCTTCGCAAGGCCCATGGCACACCTGCCTGGGTGAAGAAGGAGCTGGAGCCACTGCCCCCGTCGCCTCTGGAGCTACGGAGTGTGGAGTGGGAGAAGGCAGGCGCCACTATCCCGCTGGTGGGCCAGGACATCATCGACCTCCAGACTGAGGTCTGAGCGGGTGGGCGGTGGCCCTGTGGTGGGCCAGGAGGAGGGATGCTGCTCTGCCCGCTCCGGCCGCAGGACGGGCACAGACACGCTCGCGGTGGTGGCGGGCCAGGCCCGCGCCCCGGCCTCAGGGCGCTCGGATGCGGCCAGGCAGGCAGAGGGCCCACGGTGCTGGGACCAGAGCCAGACGCAGGACAGGAGGTGGCACAGCTCAGCGGGCACAGGGCTCCAGAGGCTGGAAGGTGCCTCAGACTCTGCCCTCCATGGGCAAGCCCCGCAGGTGGGCAGGCGGGAAGGCAGCCAGCTATGGACAGCGGCAGGCCCGGTTCAGCCATTGTCCCCAGGATGCCCACCTGAGCCGCCGCTGCAGAGGACCAGCCTGTGGCCCACCAGCCTGGCTCCGTTTTTTAGACTCCCCTACCCCTTGGGAAGCAGCCAGACCCCACTCCCTTCCAGGGCCTTGGGCCCCTCCCCGACCAAGCGGAGAGCACAGCCCTGACCCATGGCCTGGGCAGGACTGAGCCCGCTCCGGAAGAAGCAGGGTGGGGAATCTATTTTTTCTCTCCTTTTCTTTTCTTCAATAAAAAGAATTAAAAACCCACTCCTCTCTGTGTGGCCTTCCTTTGCAGCATGGCTGGGTGAGCTTGACTAAGTGGCCTTGGGGTCCCCACTGGGCCCTGCAGCTCCTGCCCTGCCTGAGACCTGGACATCTGGGCCTTAGACTCCCAGACCAGCAGCCCTGTACCCCTGTGCCCATCCAGGGCTGTGGGAACCCTGGGGAACCCCAGTGCTGGCACCCCTTGCCTGCTGCCCCCTCCTCACAGGTGGGATCCATGTGGTTCTTAGGCCCTCAGCCAGGCACACCTGACTTCCCTTGTTCCCTGACTCTTCGCAGGGACAGAGCTAGCAAACAGATTGAAAGACAGTTTGAAACTGTACAAAGAGAAGCCTATGAGGTGAGGAGCTTGGGACCTCAGGATGGCTACTTCCTCCCTACAGCCTTCAAAGGGCCCAAGCTCTTAGAACCTGTCTTACAGTGTCCCGGGCCGGGCTGGACACGAGGCTCAATTCTTTTTGCCTGTTCCCATAAGTGTCACATCCCCAGGGCCTAGTCATCCTGTCTGTCCATGGGATGAGTTTGGGAGGCAAATGGGAATGTGCCCAAAGCTACTCCCAGACTCAGAGCCCCCTTTCCTGCCCACCACCCATCCTCTGCCCACCGCAGCTCTGAGGCGCTTTTCCCAGTTTCTCTCTGAGTCTCCAGCAGGGGGCAGCCTGAGCCCTTCGAGCAGCCTGCAAGACTGGGAGGCCAGGAGGCTGAGGGTGACACCAACCAGGCCCTTTCCCCAGACTGTGCTCCCCATCCCAAGGGCTCCTGGTACTGCACAGAACCTGGGCTGCAATGTGCAGTGGGGAGAACCCACTGCGCCCCTCCTGAAGCCCCAATTTGAGTTGGATCCTGGAGGCAGAGGCCAGTGGCCAGTGCTCTGAGGAAAGGGTACAGGGTGGGCCATTTGGAATCCCTAGCACCCAACCATGTCATCCAAAGCAAAAACAGTGGTGAGCAAGCAGAAGAGGGTGTAGCCTGGCATACAGCCTCCCATGTGACCTCACCTGTGTCCTGTCCCTTCCCATCGGGGCTCTGTTCCTGCAGATCTCACTGTGGGTGAAGGAGTGTGAGCCCCAAGAGGCCTCACCAGCAGGTGGAGATGCTGAGAAAGTGCTTACTGTGTGTGGCAACGCAGTGAGCACAGGTAGTCATGGGTGGCCATGAGTGCCCTGCTGACGAGGATGGGTGGACAGTGAGTGGGGACAAGAAGAGGATAGCATGTGACCAGTAGCCCAGAGGAGGTCATACACAGCCCACTGGGTGCTAACAGCTCAGGAATCGGGGCTTTGTGATCTGCAGTTCCTGAGCTGCTGACCTGAACACTCCAAAACACCAGAAGGTGAGATTCAGCGACCAAATCTGGCCTAGACCATGGCATGACACAGTTCATTTGCACATCAGTGCTCACGTGTGTTTGATCTGCCATGCAGGGAGGCATGTGTGCCTCATCACAGCTCCCCTAGGAGGGCAGGTGGGAACTGTGCGCCTTCCTGGGTCCACAGCGACCCTGTGCTCCAGGCCCATATGCCTGAGGGCTTCCAGTGAGTACCAAGGACTGTGCAGGAAGCTGAGAGGGCCTGGGAACAAGCAGAGAAAGCCCTAAGCCCCCCAGCACCTTCCTGGTGCAGCACCACAGGGCACTGGGCCAGGGACTAGGGGGCTGGGGGCTGGGGGTGGGGTTCTGCTCAGCTTACCATTGTCCTTGTGCAGTAGCCAAGGCAATCTTGGTCAGCTCCCCAGCTTCCCTGTCCCTGCTCACCCCCAGCAACCCCTGCACAAAACAGAAAATAGAAGTTCCCAAGGCATACACTACCTGCATGCAAGGGGAGTGGCTCAAAACTGTGGAGCCTGTAGGGTGGGTGTTCAGTGTGTGATCAGAGCCTGTTTCCTCTTCCTTCCCCAAGGTCCTGTGCCAGAGGTCATATCCGTGTGCTACCTCAGCCAAGGGCTCCCAGCTGCTCAGCCCTCCGTGCCCTCTTCTCACAGTGGCCCATCATAGAAATTGCTGTCTGCTTCCTGTCTTAGAGCAGGAATCCAGGGAAGCCCCATTAACTCACCAAAAACCCCAGGCTGCTGGGTGGGCCCATCTCCTGTGCTGAGCCGTGTGAGGGACAGAACTCAACCAGAGCCCCAGATGCATAGAACTGGGACAGGGATCTCTCCTGGATTTCTGCATGTCCCACTGTCCTTCATCCAGCTGTTCGGTGGTGTGCTCCTGGTGTTGAGAGACTCGTGACCTTATCTCCAGTGAGGATATGCAGAATCTAGTGGCCAAGTGATGCTGACAGGTCCCCACAAATAGTAAGTGCCCTGCGCCTGGAACCAAGCTCTCCTGGCTCATGTTCTGGACACCGTCCAGTAGGTGATTTACCCAAGGCAGCAGTGAGGCCTCCTGGTTGTTCCCCTACCAGAAGCCACTCTTCTGTATTATAGCCCAAAGCTAATAAGGTCTCCAGAAAGATTCTCTTGGTTATCTTAGTCTTCTTGTGCTGTCTTCCTCACCAACCGTTCGTCACTGAAGCTCAGACCACCTACTCTGCCCCCTCCACCTGCTATCATCAGCACCAGCCTAAGGGAGAGGGTAGCAATGTTATGGGGCCAAGGTTGATGGTAATGATTTTGTGGATAGAGCTGAAGCTGGAAATTTGGGTGACGGTGGTGGTGATGAAGGTGACGGTGGTGGTGGTGAAGGTGATGGTGTGGTGGTGAAGTTGATGGTGTAGTGGTGAAGGTGATGGTGGTGATGGTGATGCTGATGGTGGTCACTGTCATGGGTGTGGTTGTAGTAGTGATGGAGAGTGATTTTGATGCTGCAAGGCCCAGAAAAGAAGCCACCGCAATCTCCATTGCTGGCAATGGTGTTTGTGGGACTAGAAATGAGGATCTTGTATTCACTCGTTCCCTGCTTCTGTGGACTGGGGGACTTGAGGATGGGTAGTTGGAAGGAAGGGCACCTCAGGACAATGATGGAAGTCTCTGAGTCAGCTGGGATGTGTAGCCAATGGGAGCTACAGCAACTGGGTACTGTGCTTCTTTGTCAGCACACACACTACTGAGATCTGGAGGAGGCTCTTTCTCACCTGGCTCCACCTGCCCCTCCCCTTCTGTCTTTCGCCAACACCTGCTCAATCCCCTTTCCTGGTAACAATAAAATAGTTCTGAAAGAGGAGTGGGAGCTAAGGAGTGGCCCAGAGTGGCCTTGCTTCTGAACAGGCTAGGGTCCCTTACAGCAAGGCCCTTCACAACCACCTCTTTCACTGGTTCCCTGGTCTGAGTGTTGGAAGAAAGTCCTTCCTTGCATCTAACTCATCTGTCCCCTCCTGTAGTGTGAGGGTTCCTGTTGCCCCCGGAAGATTCAATCTTTAGTCCTTCCTGATTGGCTGCTTCTCACTATTGTCTGGGCTGCTTGTGAGCATGAGCATTTTGGAACCCCTACTCTTGCTGGGGTCCTCCCGGTGTCATCCCAGGTGAAATCTGAACCCCAAGGCACTATTTCCTTTGGGGCTTGCCTCCCAAGCGAAGCAAATGCACAGTGTGCTGCCTGCTCAGGAATGTATTCCCGAACATTCCACTGGCTAGAGTGCCCTGACAGGCCCACATAACACACCCTAGTATGGGTGACCACCCTACAAGTCTGGAATGTGTTAGGCAGCTCTAAGCCTGGAAAGCTGCCAGCTCCCTGTGCTTCCTGAGTGCACATGAGGTGACAACAGCTGGCAGCTCACCCCAGACACCCCAGAGCAAGTCCCACCACTAGGGTCAGTGTGCCCACCTGACAGGCTAGCAGGGTCAGGATGCCCAAGCAGCAGTCCTCTGATGGGTGTGAAGTCTCACTTCACTGGCTGCCCTGCCCCAGATCCCTGCCATGTCTTGGCTCCAAGGTATTTTTTCTTCCTGTGGAGGGTCTGACAAACAGGCAAGGTCGGGGGATCTCTGGACTTTGGACTCAGAGTACCAGGCCCCCTGTGGCATCCTGTACCCTCCCCTTCAGAAGCACCCATGAGAGCCCAAAGGAGGCAAGACCCTAGCAAGGCATGCACGGGCAGGGAGGTCTTCTTTCCACTGGTCTTCCCAGGTGGCCATGGCCAGGAGGCCAGGCCCCTCTTTGCCCAGCCTCAGGCCTCCCCCTCTGATCCTTGGTTTCCCCACCAGAGCTTGCTGGAGCCCTTCCGGGATCCCAGACCTGTGTCTTGGCACCTCTCAAAGCATCAGGAAACTGCCGGCTCCCCTTTGTCAGGCCCTAAAAATAACCAGGATGGAGGAACATCCCTGAATAGCTCGTGATGTGCCAGTCTCACGCCTGCCCCACGCGCAGTGGAAACTCCAAATAAGGCCTTGGCAGAGCCGGAAGCCAGCACCCAAGCTGTCATCAGCACTCACGTCAGCATGGGGTCCAGAACTTTCCCTCCCCAAAAAGCTTGCATGGGTCAGGGGCCTGGGCAGAGCCCACTGGGTCTTGGGATTCCTTGCACTTGTGGTCCTGGCTTTTGTAATGATAGAATCTTAGAATCTCTAAGTTTAGAAACTTGAATTTAAATGCAAAGAATCTTAGAACGATCAATCACACCCCTTCTCCCAAATCTCAGAGGGCACTGGCTCCAAACGGATATCCATGAGGCCCCAAGGATGTCAGGGTGCGCTTCCTGCCCTGAACTACACTCCAGGCCTCTCAGGAGAAATGGGGACCCCATCTAGGGGAGGGGAAACAGCCACAGGGCAGAGCGGACACAGCTGTCCCTGGAAGGCGGAGGAGGTGTTTCTGAGCTCAATATGACTTCCTGAGAACACCATATGGCCCCGCCCAGGGAGGGGAGGTGGAGGCAGTGCCCTGCTAGCAGCCTCCTGTGTTCCTTCCTAGGTTGCCCAGCTTGGGGGGTGAGGGCATACGCCAGGGAGCAGGTGACCTTAATATCCCGCCTCTCATGGGTTGGTAGTGAGCACAGGTCTAGGATGGCCCTCCTCACCGACCTGTGCTTCTCCTCTCCTCTGTGTCCTTGAGGCCTCACATGCCCCATGGAGGGTCAAGGACCCCGCCTTTCAGAAGCCTGGACCCCAGTCCTTCCAAAGGGCTATGCGTAATCTCCCCAGTGGGTACCGTATATATGATAGGCCCAGGGACCAGGGACCAGGAGAAGAAGGGTATGTGGGTCCTGGGGGACATGGGGAAGGTGCTGAGCAAGCAGCCTGGTGAGAGAACTTTGGCAGCTGGTGGGGTGGGACGGGGGGTGTGCAGAACAGATACATGAATCTCTGTGTCCTGAGCCTGAAAGGAGGAGCTGGTCTTAGAGGATACTGGTGGGGTGTGGCTGCTGAGCCAAGGACCGGGGAGATGCCAGGGAATGCATATCTTTGGGGAGGCCTAAGGGATTCTGGCCTCAGCCAGAGCCTACCACTTGCTGAGTCAGAGGCAGAGGCCTGGCTCTCAGGCCACATGGGATTGAGGGGACCAGGCTCAGGAGAGGGCTCTAGCCCACCCAGGTTACAAACAGGTCACTAGGAGGCACTGTGGCCAAGTGGTCCAAGCTCCACTGCTTGGCTAGCCCTAGTGACATCTCCATTCCCCATTTCAACCTGTTTGACTGTGGCTGCTCAAAGCATCAGCCCCAGATCTCACTTACACAGCCTTCTATTCATTTCAGCTTCCCCCAGCCCTGGCTCTGGGTCTTTCCAAAGTCACTGTGGGCCTTGTGTCAGGCCTTGGCACAGGGGTGGAAGTGGGAGGTGTCTCCCCTGAGGGCAAGGCCACCTCTGAACCCATCATACAGATGGTGCACTCTGACTAGGCCCTTGACAGCATCTGACATTTGTAGGATAAGAGGGACCCTGGGGAAGAGGGATAGTAGCCAGAGTCAAGTAAGCAGGCATGGAGGGGTGAGCACAGAGGTCTAGGCAGAGAAGTGGAAGCACAGAGGAGGGCAGTGGGCTGTGTGATCCCATGGGTCCTACCAGTATCCACACAGCAGCTGGGATGGTGGCAGTGGGCACAAGAGCCCCTGGCAGAGGCTCCAGTGTGGACAATGTATCTAAAATTGTACCTTGGTTTAGTAAAATTGTCTTCTACGTTTTCTATGTTTTTTGGCCTGTTAGTCTGGCTGTTAATCTGTATTTATGATAATTAGCTTGATAAGGATTTATAAAATAAATAAATGAATCTGATGTTAGCAAAGGTGGAGGGTTGCTCAGAGAGGGCCAGCACCAAGGAAGGGACTGAGGGATGGTGGCTTAGGTATTTGTAACAGCCTCCAGCATTACTGTGGTGTGGGTGTTATTATCACTGTTCCCTTTGTAGGAGAAGAAACTGAGGTACAGAGAGGTGACTTGCCTGAAGTCACAGAGCTAAGCTGGTGGTGAGTTTGAACCCAAGCATTGGGCTGCAGCAACCAACCTCTTAACCACTACATTGGACACGTGTGCCGGAAGTACTGATGCCCATGAAGCCGTGTTAGGAAAAAAAGAAATACAGCACAGTTCCCATTTCCAAAGTAAAAACCACAAGAACTGAGACCTACCCCATGCTGCCACCCGAATGACCTGGTGGCCTGGCTATTCAGGTGCCACCATTGTGAAATATGCCTTAGCCATACTGGCCCCACACAGGTAATGGGTAGAGGCACCTCCAGTCTCATTCTCCCAAAGCCACAAACCCTTAAGTGGTATGGTGCAGCCTGTGTCCCTGCTTCTGATGGGCCCAGCACCCCGACCAACACCCACTGCCCCCAGCTCCCTTTGGACTTTGCACCAGAGTTCTCCCTCCTTCCAAACCCCTCAATGCTTCCCTTAACTGAACCCTTCTCATCTATTGCTCATAGAGCTGCACAGGCTTTCTGTTTCTTCTCAAGTCACTTTTAGTTTATTGCATTTCTCTGGAAATCTATTTCAACTCAGTTTTCAAATGTATAGGAATTGTGATACTCATAATATTCTCTCATTACTTTTTAAAATCTCTGACATTATAAAGGAAAAAAAGGGCTGGTGATATCGCTCAGCAGCACAAGTGCTTGCCGGCAAGCGCAAGGTCCTGAGGTCGACTCCCGGTACCCACATCAAAAAAATAAATAAATAAAATCTCTGACATGTCTGTTTGGGTCCCCTTTGTCATCCCTAATGTCTGAATTGTGCTTTCTCCCCTTATCTTATTCAACTTGCTTGTTTGAGCGGTTGTTTTAAAGAACAAACATTTGCCCTTGTGGATCCACCACATTATGTCCCCCTTCATTAATTCCTGCTCTTTATTATCTCCTTCCTTCTTTGGGTTTATTATAATGAAAATAATTCACTTCTTAAAATGGATTCTTAGTACATTAAGTTTTACTTTTTCTTATTATCTACTGTAGTTATTTTAGGCTATACATTTCCCTCAAAGTGTTACATTAGCTCCATCCTGCAAATTTCCATACGCATTATTCATTCTTGTGATTCTATAGTAATGGTTTTAAAATTTCTATTATGATTACTTTCTTATATATACTGATAAGCGTTTTTATATATGTTTTAAAAGTTTCAAAATATGGGATTTAAAAAGCTATCTTTTATGATTTTTAATTTAATTATACTGCTATCAAAGAAAGTAGTCTATGTGAGAATTGCCTTGTCACAGTATGTGATAGATTGCTTTGTCACAGTATGTGATCATTTTTATAAATATTCCATGTTTGTTTTTTAATTGCTGGGGCATAGTCATTTTTACATTCATTAAACCAAGATGGCCAATTTCATCACTCAAATCTTCGATGCTTTTGTGATATTATGATATTTGGTTCTGTCTCTGTACAAGTATACACAGCTGACATATTTGTACAGCTCCTAAAACTCTTGGAGTCTCAGACATGATGAGCGACTTGTAAGCCAGTGACATGGCTGCTGGCTGTGGACTCCTAGGCATCTTCAGGACAGGGCTGGTCCCAGGGAAGTCCAAGGTAGGAACAGAGGATGGGGGCTTTCAGCCTCACTCCTGACTTCTGGGGAAGGGAGAAGAAGGTCAGGTTGATCGCTAGTGGCCAGTGAGAGATGAATCATGCTCACATACTGAAGCCCCCATAAAACCCTAAAAGGACGGAGTTGGCAGAGCTTCTGAAGGTTGAGCAGCGGAATTTCCTGGAGGGTGGCACAGAGCCAGGAACGGCGTAGGAGCCCCGCACCCTCCTTGACCCATCTTGCCCTCTGCATCTGTCCCTCTAATGGTCACCCATAGCCTTTGCCCCCTCCTCAAGAATAAATGGGGGGGTGGGTGTGTTCTGAGTTCTGTGAGGCACTTTGGCAAGTTAATTGAATCTAAATAGGGGATCGTAGGAGCCCCCAGCTTGTTGCTGGTTGTTCAGAATTTCTAAAGACCTGGGCTCATGACTGGCACCTGAACTGAGCCCTTTTGGGGACAGAGCCCTCACCCTGTGGGGTCTGATGCCTTCTCCAGGTAGACAGTGGGTGTCAGAACTGAACTGAAGGATGCCCAGCTGGTATCAGTGGCAGGGTGGACGGGTATGAGGGGGACACCCCACATCTAATCACAGAAGTGTGCAGCTAGTACCGAGGGTATGCATGGAAAGGAGGGAAACACTTGCATTTGGGTTTTCCTTTCTCTTATAACCCCCAGTTATGTTTCATCTGCTTGACCTATTAATGATTGGAAAAGATGTATTAAAATGTCCCACCATGACAGTGGATTATTTCTTTTCTCTTTGAAATCCTATTGAATGTTTCTTCATATATTTTTAGGAATTTGTGAGTTTAGAATTGGTGTGTCTTCCTGGAGAACTGAATTTTTGGATCACTTTGAAGTAGCCATCTCCAGTTTTTTCCTTTTGACTTAAAGTTTATTGTGTTTGGTACTAATATGAATATCCTCATTATCCATTGTTAAACAGTGTTTCCATGAGTATTTTTCATACAAAACCATACAACTGGAGTTTCAAAATCCAATCACACTAACTTTGTGTGTATGTATGTGTGTGTGAATGTGTGTGTCTTTGTGCAGAACTGGGGATTGAACAAAGGCTTTCCCACTGAGCTACATCCACAACACTTTTTAAATTTTTTATCTTGAGACAAGGTCTCTTTAAGTTGCTAAGTTGCTCAGGCTGGGCTTGAACTTGTGTTCCTCCTGCCTCAGCCTTCCAGTGTGCTGGGACTGTGGGCGTGCTCCACTATACTCAGTTTCACATTAACTTTTAATTTTTTAATTGTGTTTTTGTAGTTACTGAAGTATTTGGACATGTTTATTCATCTTAGTGTTCTAGATTTGTCCTACTTTTTTACTTTAAAAAGTCTCCTTTCTTGATTTTTTGAAGCCATTACATATTTAATATATTTATTTTAAATTCACTGTTACCTTTCACTATACCATTTT
Source organism: Erethizon dorsatum (assembly GCA_028451465.1). Classification (NCBI taxonomy): domain Eukaryota; kingdom Metazoa; phylum Chordata; class Mammalia; order Rodentia; family Erethizontidae; genus Erethizon; species Erethizon dorsatum. The sequence continues at coordinate 67,470,832 of CM051828.1, read as the reverse complement.
GGCTGACCTTTGAAATTGTACCAATTAGTTAATGTAATGAGGTCTAAGATATATCAATATATGGGATATGATCAAAATATGGTGAATGTTTGAATTTTTAAAGTCTACAGTAAAGGATGCATTGCCATTAAACCTCCTCAAAATTCTACCCTTCCCTTCAAACACACTTATCCTGCTGTTCTTGCCACTTTCTGAAGCAATTCTGGAGGTTCTCATGGCTGCCTCAATGTCCTGAATCAATTCGAAATGTTTACTTTTCATGGTCCTTTTGACTTTGGGGAAGAGCTAGAAGTTACAAGTGCCAGATCTGGTGAATAAGGTGAATGAGGACACACGGTCATGCTTTTATGAGCCTGACTTTTTGTTAGATGGTACCCGGCAGCAGCATTCACCATATGTTTGATCACACCTTGTAAAAGCACTCATGAAAAAGGGCTGCTTCAGAAAGCAGCAAGAATGATGGGGTAGGGCCGGTGAGATGGCTCAGCGGCATAAGCGCCTGCCTTGCAAGCGTGAGGGCCCGAGTTTGACTCCGGAACCCACATACGAAAAAGGGGCCAGTGATATCGCTCAGCGGCACGGGTGCCTGTTGGCGCACGAGGTCCTGAGGTCGACCCCCCGGTACCCACAAAAAAAAAAAAAAAAGAATGATGGGGTAAATGTATTTGAAGCAAGACACAGTATTTTAAGAGGGACTAATGGCAATGTGTCTTTTACTTCAATAAATTTTTAAACATTCACTATATGTTTTGATCACACCTCATTTTTAACTCCCTTTCAAACACCACATAGATCTTAGGACACTCAAATCCTTCTCTTTAAGCTCACATGGTAGCCTATTATTTTAGTTCTGTATTTCTAAACTATAAATGACACATTATTTTCCTATTGCAGCAGGCAGTGCTTGCTGTTCCTACCTGTGGTGACCCACCCTCACCTCACCATTATTCCTGAGGCCCCAGGCCTTCCTCCAAGAGTACACATTTCCAAGAACACCCTCAACCAAGCAGCTGTCAATTGGTTTCCTCCCCTACCCCGAGCTAATCACACTCAGCTCACAGCACCTGTCCTGTCATGTGATGCCCCAGTCTTTGTTGAGTCTTCATTGATTTGTTTATTGTTCCCTTGCACCCCTCAAATCCTTCCACCCCCATCTATTAGTAACTGCTCCATTTAGTGGACAAGTGGTTTTTGCTTGTAAAATTCTCTTCCCTTTGTGATCATTTTGAGTATATAGAAAGTTGCAAAGAGAGTGCCCAAGGCTTTGGTGGACTGTCCACAGCCTCCCCCCACTACTAACATCTTACATAACCAGGGCAGAGTGATCAAAGCAAGTACTTACTTAAATTACATTGTTCTATATCTAAATCTGTCTTTTAAATTTTCTCACTAAACATATTTTTAAAAAGATCCATCTGGTTGCCATGTGTGTATCTATTTGATCATTACTTTTTTTTCTGTTCTTTTCTAGATATGGTTTGTTTTAATAAAAATATAGCCAAAAATATCACAGATTACATGAAACTACACCTGATAGCTTCTCCATGTATAGTGACTAACACTGGCATGTGGACTTGAATTTCACATCCTTGTTCAATTTTCTGAGGACAATTTATGTACAATGCGATTCACCCATTTTAAAGTGCCCAATGAGTTTTGCCCAATGTGTGTCCTGAGAGTTCATCCTGACCCTTGCCTAGTCTCTGGCTCTGTGCGATGGACTCCTGTAGCTGTCCTAGTGGACAAGACACAGAACAGATCCACCCACCCCTGGAGTGTTTTTCTGGTCAAACCTTCCCCAGCTCCACCCAACAACCTGACCCTCCTCTTCATCTCTCTACTTCCACTTTTTCCAGAAGGTCATGGAAACAGGATCAGGAAGCATGCAGTCTTGAAAGACTGGCTGCTTCAAGCTGTGAGCATCAGCCCTTCATTTCCTTTTCTTCGCCCAGTAGCATCCATGGTCTGTGTACGTGATAGTTTATCAACTCACCCATTGAAGGACATTTGAGTTGTCTCTGGATGTTGGCAATTGTGAACAAAGCAGGTATGAACATTCATGTCTGAGTTTGTGGGGAAACATCTCCACTTCTCTAGGGCAAATACCTAGCAGTGAAAATGCCAGGTCCTATGATAAGTATATGTTCAACTTCCGAAGAAAATGCCAGGGCTGGGGTGTGGCTCAGTGGTAGAGGGCTTGAAGGACAGTGGTAAAGGGAAATCTTCACAGTGGGGAGAAGTTCAGCTAGTGCACCTCATGGTACATTTTGCTTTGAAGAAAAAAATGACCAGATATGCAACTATATCCCAACTTATGGGCTATAGCCAATGGTCTGGCTGGCTGGTCAAGGACTTGGAAGGAACGTGACTGGAAAATTGGTGAAAATGACATTGGTGAAGAACTATGCGGATAGACCTCTCCATATGAGTGAAGGATGTGAAGATATTTGTGTCCCATATAAATGCTCACCAAAAGGTGACCTCAGTAAAAAAGGACTTTAATAATCAAGTGAATAGGTCCCCTATTCTGTGGATAGCAGTCAACCTCTTTCCTCAGCTATCACTGTTATTGTCCAATGGGCTCATGAACAGAGTGGTCATGGTGGCAGGGATAGAAGTCATACATGGGCTCAGCAACATGGATTTCCACTCACCAAGGCTGACCTGGCTATAGCCATGCTGAATGTCTGGTCAAGCAGAAATCAACCCTGAGTCCCCAGTATGGCACCATTCCCTGGAGGGAGATTGATTATGTTGGACCACTTCTATCATGGAAGGGCCAGTGCTTTGTCCTCACTGGAATAGACACATTGCATGTACAGATTTGCCTTCCCCACACATAATGCTTTTGGCAAAATGACCACCTATGGACTTACAGAATGTCTCATCCTCTGTCATGGTATTCTACACACCCTTGCTTCTGATCAAGGAACACATTTCACCCCCAAATAAGTACAGCAATGGGATCGTGTTCATGGAATTTACTGGTCTTACAATATTCCCCATCATCTAGAAACAGCTTGATTGTTAGAAAGGTGGAATGGGTTTTTGAAGATGCAGTTACAATACCAGCTAGGTGACAATGCAAGGCTGGGGCAAAGTTCTCTGGAAAGCTGTATGTGTTCTGAATCAGTGTCCAATACATGTATGGTATTCTTTCCTCCATACCCAGGATTCATGGGTCCAAGAATCAAAGACTGGAAGTTGGAATGTTACCACTCACATTAACCCTATTGACCCACTAGCAGAATTTTTGCTTCTCGTTCCTGTGACCTGATTCTGGCCTGGAAGTCTTAGTTCCAGAGTGAGAAAGGATTCTATCAGAAGGCAGAACAATGATTCCATTGAGCTGAAAGCTAAGACTAAAATGACTTCCCTGTCATTTTAGGCTCCTCATGCCTCTGAGTCAACAAACTAAAAAGGGAGTTACGGTGTTGGTGGTGGTAACTGATCTCAACTACCAAGGGGAAACTGGGCTATTACTTGACAATGGAGGTAAGGAAGACTATGTTTGACAAACAGGAGATCCTTTAGGGCATCTCTTGGTATTACCATGCCCTGTCATTAAGGTCAATGGGTCAATGGCAATCCAGGCAGGATAACAAATGCCCCAGACCCTTCAGGAATGCAAGTATGGGTCACCCACCAGGTAAAGAACCAAAACCTGCTGAAGTGCTTGCTGAGGGAACACAGAATGGTAATAGAAGAAGGTAGTTATAAACATCAGCTATGATTATGTGGCCAGGTTCAGAAATGAGGATTTACTGTAATTGTCATGAGTGTTTTTTTCTTATTTTGTTAATATGTTTGTGTATATATACACATATATTAAGCAGATATCTTAGTTTCCTTTGTAACACAATATTCATTGACTTAATATCAATACTTAAGTTTTGTTAAATCTACTTTATAATATCTAAGTTATGGAATGTCAAGAGTTAAGCATACCCCAAAGAAAAACTTTGCCTTCTATTCAGGGAGGAAACTGGTATGTTTCTGTTTGTACGAATGGTAGATGTATCACGTTGGGTGTAATTATGAACTTGCTATTGCATTTGGAGATTAAGTATGGTTTAAGCAGATGTGTCTGCTTGTCAAGTAGACAAGGGGTGGATTATGATCATTAATTGTGATACGTCAACTGGATTTGAGTAAGAACCACCCAGCAGATTAGTGAAGCTCTGGGTATATCTATGGGTGACTAACATATAGGCCAGCAAACTGAGGTGGAGAAGACCCACCCTGGATGTGGGTGCCACTAACCAATAAGCTTGTAGTTTGGATGGAATAAAAATGGAAAGAAGGAAATGTTCTTGTTTGGAAGAGCTCCAGTTTTCACCATTGCCTTCAGACAATGGTCTCCAGTTTCTTCAGCCTTCTAGTGCAGATTCTACAGAGAGTTTTCAGGCCTTGACCTTTGACTGGTACTGGATTCTCTGGGTCTCTAGTGTTCAGAGGATGGACTCTTTTGCCTCTGATCCTGTAAGGTTACCTGATAAGTTTTCTTGCATAATTATGCACATATTTTCTATTGATTTTGTTCCTCTATAGAACCCTAGTAGACCCATTGAAGGACATTTGAGTTGTCTCCAAATTTTGGCAGTTGTGAACAAAGCAAGTACTGTATGAATGTTCATGTCTGAGTTTGTGTGGAAACATCTCCACTTCTCTAGGGCAAATACCTAGGAGTGGAAATGCCAGGTTCTATGGTAAGTATACATTTAACTTCTGAAGAAACTGCTAGGGCTGGGGTACGGCTCAGTGGTAGAGCACTTGCCTAGCATGCAGGAGGCCCTGCATTTGATTCCTAACACTGAAAAAAGAAAGTGCTTAAGGATTTCCCCTAGGGACAGTGCTATCTTGCACTGAGTGGTGTGTGGGGTGCAAACTGCAGCTGCTTTATGTCCTTTGCCAGTTTCCCTCAGTAGCTCTTCCTTTCATTCTCTCAAGTGTCTTTTGCAGAACAAAGCTTGTATATATGTTCTTTCTTGATTGATCTTTTGGTGTCACATTGAAGATCTCCTTCCCTAACCCCAGTCACAAAGATTTCATCTTCTATTTTATTTTGAAAGCTTGCATTTTACATTAAGGCCCATTTTGAGTGAACTTCTGTATAGGGTGTACAAACTACATCAAAGTATTTCTTCATCTGAAGGTTCCTTTATTTTACCTATATTCTTTTTTTTTTAATGCTGGTACCAGGAGTCGAACTCAGGACCTCGCGCTTGCCAGGCAGGCGCTTATGCTGCTGAGCGATATCACCGGCCCTTTACCTATATTCTTGAAGGATATTTTCACTGGATATAGATTTCTCATCAACAGTTCTGTCTTTCAGCATTAAGAAGTTCTGCTCCTGTTATGGCTTGTGTCTAGATGTCCCCCCAAAGCATCATGCAGTCATGGGGAGGGCCTTCCAGAGGGGGCTGGATCTAGAGTGTGTGGTGCTGGGATCAAGGGTGTGTGATGATTAAATCAGTCCACTGATTGGTTTGGCATAGTTCTGGCTAGGATTAAGGGTGTGAGTGTTACACCTGCCCTAGGGTGGGTAGCCTGCATACAATGTAAGGGACAGAAAGAAGACTAATGTGCTCCCATCTTCCTGTTTGCCGTGGACTATTTCTCCTCTGTGATGCCCCTCTGCCATGCCACCTGTCTTGGAGCCAGCCAACTATGGACTGAAATCTCTACAAACTGTGAGCCAATAAACCTTTTCTCCTTTAACTTTGGGTTTCGGGTATTTTGTCTCAGCAATGAGAAAAGTAACTAAGACAGCTCCCTTGCTTTCTGGCCTTTGTGTTTTCTACTAAGAAACCTGCTGCCTTTCAAGTCATTGTTCTACTTACATGTTCATCTGGCTGCTCCAGGATCATTTTCTTTGCCTTTAGTTTTCAGCACCATGATTGCTGTGCCCACTAAGCTTAACCGTCAAATTGATTGGCTTGGGAGCCACTGAGGGGATTAGTGAAGCACACTTCTGGGCATATCTAAGTGGGTCGTGGAGGTGTGGCTTTGGGAATTATGTCTGGCCCCTGGACTCTTCTTCTTGGGCACTGTTCCCTGCTCTGTTTCCCAGATGTCGTGAAATGAGCAGCTTTGCTCTGCCATGCCCTTTCGCCATGATGTTCCTGTCTTGGAGTCAACCAACCATGGACTGAGTCTCCTGAAATTGTGAGACAAATTAAATCTCTTCTTTAAATTGTAGGTATTAGATATCATGTCTCAGGAAAAGGAATGAATGCTGACTAATGCAAATATTGATGAGTTTGAGCAGAGAATTCTTTATATTTATCTTGTTTTGAGTTCATATCTATAAGTTTGTCTTTGTCAAAATTGGAGAATGGTCATCTATCTTCTTTCCAACACCATTCTTGCACTACTCTCTTTCTCTCCATCGGGAGCTCTGAAGATGCAAGTGTTAGACACTTGATTCTCAGGTACCTAAGTCTCACTTCATTTACGTTAATCTCTTCCTGCTCTGTTGCTCAGATTAAACAACTTCTATTGACATATCCTCAGATTTGTTTTATCTCCATTGTGCTACTGAGGTGATCCAATGAATTTTTCTTATTTCAGTTATTGTATTTTTTTATTTCTAAAAATTCTATTCTTTTTATATTTTGTTTATTTTTCATTCAAAATTTTATTTTTATAGAGTTACACACATACACCTCCATCCACTCCCACAGTTTCCACTATTAGAGGAAACTGGATCTGGCATTAGTGTGGTATATTTGTTAAAATTAATGAGCCAATACTGACACATTATTAGCAACCAAAGTCCACAGTTTACATTCAGGCTCACTCTTGGTGGTGTATATTCTGTGGGTTTTAACACATGCATAATGACTCGTATCCACTATCTCAGTACCTTACAGAATGCTCTCCCACCCCCAAAACCTGCTGTGTGTCACCTGTTCCATCTCTCTCCCACATCCCTCGCCCTTGGAGATTTCTGATGTTCCCCGTCTCCATGGTTTTGCTTGCTCCGGAATGTCATACAGAGGGAATCCCACAGTCTGCAGCTTTTTCAGACTAGCTTCCCTTACTTAATGATGTGCATTTATGATTTCTCTTTGTCTTTTGTGGCTTTATAGCTCATTTCATGTCAGCAGTGTATAATCTTCTGGATGTATCACAAAGCGTTTATCCACTCACCTATTAAAGGCATCTCAGTTGCTTCCAGTTTGTGCAACTGTGCCTAAAGCCTGGTGTAGACACCTGCACACAGGATTTTGTGTGGACCTAAGTTTTCAATACCTTTGGATAAAGGCCTCAGACTGCTGGATCGGGTGGTAAGACCATATTTAGTTTTGCAAGAAACCACTGAACTGTCTTACTAAGTGGCTGTACCACTTTGCTTTCTCAGCAGCAGTGAGTGAGAGTTCCTGTTGTTCCACATGCTCACCAGGATTTGGTGTTGCCAGGTTGTTGCTTTTTGTTTTGTTTTGTGAATTTTTTTAAAGGCATTCTAATATATGTATACACTGCTATTTCTGGGTTATTATAATTTGCAATTCATTGATGATATATGATATGGAACATCTTTTCACATTGCTTATTTACCACCTATATATCTTCTTTGGTGAAGTGTCTGGTCAGATTTTTCTTTGCAGTACTGGTAATTGAACACAGGGCCTTCACACTGAGCTACATCCCCAGCTTTTTGTTTTGTTGTGTTGGTACAGGGTATCACTAAGTCACTTAGATAACCAGGCTGGGCTCAAACTCACAGTCCTCCTGCTTTAGTTTCCCAGAGGACTAGGATTATAAGCCCATTTTAAATCAAGTTGTTTTCCAACACTGAGATACCATCTCACCCCAGAAAGAATGGCTACTATAAAGAAATCAACTAATAACAAATGCTGGAGGGGCTGTGGGGAAAAAGGAACCCTTCTCCACTGTTGGTGGGAGTGTCGACTGGTACAGCCACTGTGGAAATCAGTGTGGAGATTCCTCAAAAAACTAGGGTTGGAGGACCCATTTGACCCAGCTATTCCCCTTCTGGGCATCTTCCCAGAAGAGTTAAAAACATCGTACCACAGCGATATATGTGCACCCATGTTTATAGCAGCACAATTTGTAATAGCCAGATCTTGGAAACAACCCAAATGCCCATCAACTGAGGAATGGATAAGAAAGATGTGGTATTTTTATACAATGGAGTACTATTCAGCCATAAAGAAGGATAAACTGGAGACTTTTATAGGTAAATGGATGCAACTCGAGAAAATACTCATAAGTGAAATAAACCAGAAGCACATGTGTAAGCATCGTATTGTCTCTCTAGTATGAGAAACTGAAAGAGTAAATAAGATCCAAAATGTACAATAGACATGATGTATCAAAAAGAAACTGGTCAAAAGGAAAGAGAGACTGGAATAGGGAAAAGAAAGAAGGGAAAGGGAAAAAAATTGTATATATATATATAAGATGGTTAAGATAGATACACTACCAATTTTACTTAGTTCATTGAAGAGTAAGGTTTGTGTCAATAATGTTTGGACAATTGAATGCTAATGTCTGGTATCCTGAATAACTAACTTAAAGATAGTAATACGTAATGTATTAACCATCGTTACCCTCCTATTATGTTGCTTTGAAAATTTGTTCTTCTTTTGATTTGTTTTGTTTTTTCTTCTCTTTAAAATAAAAAAAAAATCAAGTTGTTTTCTTATTGTTGAGTTTTAAGAATTACAGCCTAATTTCCTCAATGAACATAAATGCAAAAAACTTCAGGAAGATACTTTCAAACAGAATATAAATCAGTAAAAAGATCATATATCTTTACCAAGTGGGTCCATCCCAGGGATGCAAGGATGGTTCAACATGCATGAATCAATAAACATACTACATCACATAAACAGAAGGATAAAAATCACATGACTATCTCAATGGAAGTGGAAAAAGGCTTTGACAAAATCCAGTATCCATTCATGATGTCTTGGTTACTTTTCTCTCATTGCTGAGACAAAATACCTGATGCCCAAAATTAAGGAAGGAAAGGTTTATTTAGGTCACAGTTTGTGGAGGTTTCAGTCCATACTCCGCTGGCTCCAAGGCAGAGTGGCACATGGCAGAGGAGAAACAGTTCATGGCAGCGGAAGACAGCAAAAGCAACAAGAGCAAAAAGGGAGGAGCGAGAGAGAAGGCTCTTTCTGTCCCTTATATTGTATGCAGGCTACCCACCCCAGGGTGGATGTAGCACTCACACTCATAATCCCAGCATTGGACCATGAATCTGTCACGAACTTTAGAAGCCTGCCCCCATGACTGCATGAGGCTTTGGGCGGACATCTAGACACAAACCATAACACATAATAAAACCCTTGATGAAAAAGGTATAGAAGGACCTTAACTTAAACTGATAAAAGCCATTTATGACAATCCACTACCAACATCATACTGAGGAAAAACTTAAAGCATTCCCTCTAAAATCAGGAACAAGACAAATGTGTCTGCTCTCACCGCTCTGGTTCAATATAGTACACTGGAACTTCGGCCAGAACAATCAGTCTAGAGAAAGAAATAATAGGGGTTCAAATAGGAAAAGAAGTCAAACTGTCTGTATTTATAGATGACATGATCTTGACATAGAAGATCTAAAAAAAAAAAACTACCAGAAGAATCTTAGAACTAATGAGCACATTTAGCAAAGTGGTAGGATACAAAATAAATAGCATTCCTATACTCCTAGAATAAACCCAATGAGAAAGAAATCAGGAAAATAATTACATTCATGATAGACCAAAAAAAAAAAAATCTAGGAACTAACCAAGAAAGCAAAAGACCTATACAATGAAAAATATATTGCTCTAAAAAAAGAGATTGAAAAGGACATTAGAAAATGGAAAGACATCCCCTGTTCTTGGATTGCTGGGCAATATAGACAGAACTAATAATGTCAAAATGGCCACATTACCAAATATCTTGTGTAGATTTAATCGATTTCAAACAAAATACTGTTTTTTTTCACTGAACTAGAAAAAGTAATTCTAAGATTTATATAGAACCAGAAGAGACCCAGATAAGTAATAAGAACAAGGCAGGAAGCATTACAACACCAAACTTCAATTTACACTACAAAGTTACAGTTCTAAAAACAACCCACATACGAAAAAAAGGTCCGGTGATATCGCTCAGCGGCACTGGCGCCTGCTGGCGTGCAAGGTCCTGAGGTCGACCCCCGTTACCTACACAAAAAAATAAATAAATAAAATAAAAACAACATGGGCTGGGTGGAGTGGTGCACGCCTGTGATCCCAGCACTTGGGAGGCTGAGGCAGGAGGATTGCCACAAGTTTGAGGCCAGCTTGGGCTCCATAGTGAGTTCAAGGCCAGCCTAAACTACATAGTAAGACCCTGTCTCAAAACAACAACAATATGGTACTGACACAAAAACAGACATGTTGACCAAAAGAATAGAATAGAGGATGCAGAAGCAAACTCAAAGCACCTTCCGCTATCTGATTTTTTGACAAAAGTGCCCATAATATATGCTGGAGAAAAGACAGCCTTTTAAACAAATGGTGGTTGGGAAACTGATTATCCATATGCAGAAGAATGAATCTAGGTACATATCTCTTACCCTGTACTAGGATCAAACAAAAATAGATCAAAGACATATATAAAAACAGACATATTGAATCTGCTGAAAAAAAATTGGTGAAACTCTTGAAGGCATAGGCATAGGCAAGGAGAACAGAGCCCCAACTGCACAAGACATAACACCAAGAATCAACAAATGGAATTATATCAAATTAAAAACCTTCTGCACAGCAAAGGAAACAACCAACATAGTGAAGAGGGAACCTACAGAATGGGAAAAAATTTGCCAGCTACTCCTCAAACAGAGGACTAATATCTAGATTATATAAAGAGCTCAAAATAATTAGACCCCCCTATAAGTAAAAGATCCAAACAAAAAATTGGCAACTGAAATGAACAGAGACTTCTCAGACTTCATTTATTATGCAATAAATGGTCAAAAAGTACAGGAAAAATGTTCAGCATCTCTGGCCACCAGAGTAATGCAAATAAAAACATTGAGATTCTATCTTACTCCAATAAGAATGGCTGTGATCAAGGACTTAAAAAACAACAAATGGGCCGGTGAGAGGGCTCAGCGGCGTAAGCGCCTGCCTGGCAAGCGCGAGGGCCCGAGTTTGAATCCCGGAACCCACATACGAAAAAAGGGCCGGTGATATCGCTCAGCGGCACAGGCGCCTGCTGGCGCACGAGGTCCTGAGGTTGACCCCCGGTACCCACACACACACACACACACAAAAAAAAAAAAATGCCGGTAAGGCTGTGGGGAGAAAGGAACCATTTCTACATTGTTGATGGGAATGTAAACTAGCACAATCACTATGGAAATCATTATGGAGATGTCTCAAAAACTAAAAATAGAAATTGTATTTGACCCAGCTATACCTCTCCTGGATATATTATCACAAGAGCTAAAGTTATAGTGATACAAGCATACCCATGTTTACAGCAGCACAGCTTTCACTGGCTAAATCATGGAAGTGTCTATATGCCCATCAACAGATGAATGATAAAGAAAATGTGGTATATATACACAGCAGAGTACCTCTCAGCAATAAAGAAGGATAAATTTGAGTCATTTGTAAGAAAATAGATGGATCTTGAGACCATAATACTAAGTGAAATAAGTCAGACACATAAGGTTAAATATTGCATGGTTTCTCTAATATGAAAGACCCCAAATCTAAATAATTTAAAGAGAAAAATAAAAGAGCCATATTAAGAAACAGGGAGGTAAACTTTACAGAGATGGGAAAGGGATCTAGGGAAGGAATGAGAGGACAAGAATGGGGAATAACAATGATCAAGATTTGAGAAGTACCTATATGTATCAGCACTCCAAGCTGAATGTAATCACTATGTATTGCAAACATATGCAATAAGATATTTAAAGTTCTTTGTATATTTTGGATAACAACTATTTATCAGATGGGCATTTTTTAAGTTGTTTCCCAATCTGTGGCTTGTCTCTTCATTCTAGAAGCAGTATCTTTTTTTTTTTTTTTTTTTTTTGTGGGTACCGGGGGTTGACCTCAAGCCCTCGCGTGCCAGCAGGCACCCATGCCGCTGAGTGATATCACCGGCCCTTTTTTCCTATGTGGGTACCGGGAGTCGAACTCAGGACCTCATGCTTGCCAGGCAGGCGCCTATGCCGCTGAGCCATCTCACCAGCCATAGAAGCAGTATCTTTTGAAGAGAAGAAGTTTTTAAAACTGTCTGTCTGACATCAATTTTTTCCTTCAAGGTTGTGGGTTTGATGTTGTATCTAAAAGCTCTTTGACACATCCAAGGTGCCCCAAATTGTTTCTCTGTTATCTTCTAGGAGTTTTATAGTTTTGCACGCTCTGTTGAGGTTTAAGGTCCATCCTGTGTTCGTTTTGGCCGAAGGTGGAAGGTAACACCATATTTGCATTGCTGTGTGGCCTTTGTTTCTCTGTCAAGGATCAGTGGATGATGTTTGAGTGGCTTATTTCTGAGCCGTCTAGTCTGTTCTGGGGATCAACTTTTGTATTCTTCTACCAATGTTACCCTGTCTTGACATTTGATTCTTTTTCTAACTTCTGTTTGTTTTTTGAAATGTTCTGGTTTTCTGTTCATTTAGTTACCTCTTGGGCATGGTTATAAGAGTTGCTTAAAGTCTTTGATAACTTCAGCCATGGAGTCTTCTCTTGGTTAAAATGTCTGTTGAATTTTTTCCCTTGCAATTGCTGAGATATTTTCCAGGTTTTTCATTCATGTAATTCTGGGTTGCATCCTGGACATTGTGAATATTTTGTTGTGAAGTTCTGGATTCTGTTGAAAGCCACGGAAGAATGTTAGTTATTTGTTTGCTTTTGCAGGCAAATACCTCAGTTAGGTTCACACTGCCAGCTTCACCTTCTCTGAGCTGCAGTTCTGCAGTTGGTTCAGCTGTAGAAGTTTTCCAGTCTGTACCCCTGCATAGGTGTGAGGCCTGGGCAGTGTTCTAACCTAGGGATCAGAGCTGGATCTAGCACAGGGCAAACACAACTCTCTGGAGTTGCTTTTCCAAACTCTGTCCTCTGTGTGACTCCCCACTATTTTCAGGCTCTTAAGGCATCCCATTCTAGCCTCCCTGTGAAAAAGCTTGGTCTTCGGTTTTGGGTTCCGTTTCACATATTGTGTGAGTGATTCTGTCTCCTAGGTCAGGTGCCATGAGGACAGAGAGAAAATAGAAAAGCAGTGGGTGTCCCTCCCTCACCAAACTCTTATTACCGAGTCTCAATGTCTGCTTGGATAGCCCTGTACCACCTCCTTCTTCCAGACTCCTGAGGCCTGCAGTAGCAGAGGAGATAAAATGCAAAGACTGGGGGAGTCTCTCCCTCTGTCTGACATACAGGAATCCCATTTCCAGCTCCTAGGACAACAGGGAGAGGGCTTGTCTTGAAGCACTTTCTTCCTGTACCTGAAGAACATGTCTAGGTTTCAAGCTGACCCCAAATTCAGGCGAGGAGCTACTGGGGGGCAGTGAGACTCGCCCCCAGTTCAAGGGTACAGTAAGTTCCATACTTCTCCTACTTGTCTTGGCTTCTCAGGGCGCTCGGCTGCTCCACGCATGAACAGAAGGTCTGGTTACACATGGTGGGAGACAGCATGGAAAGTTTTTCTCTGTACTTCCCAAAACTTGACCAGGGTCTCATCCATTACTTCTCACTGCTTCATAGTTCTGATCATGCCTTCCCTCTCCATTCTCAAACTCCACAATCACAAACACTGCTACAGGTACATCCTCACACAGCTGAGCCTGGTATGAAAATGGCACGATTGGTAAGCTCAGGAGTGGGATGGCTGGCTTCAGAAACTCGTAGACTTCAGGTGGCCATGTAGCTTCAGACCATCTCCACAGCGGCACAACAGTGCAGCTCTCAGGATGCACCTGAGCTCCAATGTCCACACCTTCTCACCAACTCCAGGCATCAATAAGAGGAATGAAGCAATATTTCATTTTATTAATTTGCATTTCCCTGATTATTACTGAGTTTATGTTTCTTTCTATACACTTGGTGCTTTGGGGGATCCTATGCTGTGAACTTCACCTATGCTCGTGAACTGTTCTCCTGCTGGGGCTGCTGGTTCACTAGGTTCCTTGGCTGCAGTTCTTGGTATGTTCTGGACAGTTCGTTCAGCTACTGCAGGAGCCTCATGCTGTGCTTCTCAGTGCTCCTGTGTTTATGGTGCCATAGCTTCCTGTCCTGTTCCCCTTTTTCTAGTGCACACATTTGTGCCCATCGCAATAGCAGCCTGTGCCTATAGCCCCCGTGACAACACATGCTCCGTATTGGTGCATCTGAAAACATGTTTATTTCACTTTTATGCCTACAAGTTAGTTGTGCTGGGCTCACAATGCTGGGTACCACGCCCCAAGAAAGTGTCATTCCTTCTCTTCTAGCTGTTATTGCCGGTCAAGTCTACTGTTGACTGGGGTCAAAAGCCTCTTTTCCCCACTGGTTATTTTATTTTATTCAGTTATTTTTTTTTGTGTGGGTACTGGGGGTTGACCTCAGGACCTCGCACGCCAGCAGGCACCTGTGCTGCTGAGTGATATCACCGGTCCTTTTTTTGTATGTAGGTTCCGGGAGTCGAACTCAGGACCTTGCGCTTGCCAGGCAGGCGCTTACGCCACTGAGCCATCTCACCGGCCCGTGCCACTGGTTAAAGATTTTTTCTTTTGTGTTCTGCACCTCATGTTCACCCATGTGTTTCTATCTGTCTGTACTCCTAGGTGTGTGTTGTGCTTCTTGTGACTCTGGAGAATTTCTGGTGGTTCCATATCTGGCTTTCAGCTCATTAGTGCTCTCTCCAGCTATGCATAATAGGCTGTTAATTTAGCCATTGAGAATTTAACATCATATTTTTTCTATCTCAAAATTCTGAATCTTCTTTCAGATCTGCTTGGTCATTTTTGATGTTTCCTTACCCTTGCTCATTTCTTGGCTCTGCTCTTGGTTCTGTGAAGTTTCATACATGAGCATTTTGACTGATGTACTTGCTCATTCCAGCATCTGAAGTCCTGGGAGCCTGATACCACTGAGCCTCCTCTGCTGACCTGGTGGGGCCTCTGTCCCGTGTCTGTCAGCTCTCCCTGGGTGCTTGCATATGGTTTAATGGAGTCTGTCTGCATGCACAAACCCTGAAGTGGGAGCGTGTATTCATTTTCCAGTTGCTGGGACATAATATCTGACACCCACAAATTAAAGAAGTTTGACTTGTCTCAGAGGATTCAGTTAAGGGTCAGCTGGCCCCAAGGTCATGGTAGAAGGGCATAGAGAAGCAAAGTTACTTAGTTCAAGGCAGCTAGGAAGCAGAGCAGGTGAAGAGTGCTGGGGAGGAACAGGCAAGTGACCATATACAGCCTCCAAGATCCCATCCAAACACACCCAAAACGTGGTATACTAATCTGTTCAGCATTTCTTAATCTAATGAAATGGCATGTCAGGATTAAGGGTCACAGACCTTCTTCCTGCAAGGCAGCTTTACACTGTTTCTGCATAGAATGGGGGGGCAGTATTCTGCCTCAGGGGCCCCATCCAGAGTCCTGCTCTAGTGCAGCCTGGGCTTCAGCTCCTCCTTATGGAAGCCAGGGGAGCCCTCTGCCTCCCTCCAATTTGGCTGTGTCTCTTCTGTGTGGATTCCTGGTGTGGACACTTACCACACACACCACCACTGGTGCATACAGTCTCCCCCTTCCACAGCCCAGCACAAGCTCTTCAGCAGTATCCACGGCCCCTGCTTCCTATGGTAGGATTAGGACACTGCGTGGCTGGCTGGCATGGCACTGAGGTTCCCCACATCATAGTGACCATGCAGTGAGTGCAAACCAAATGCTCAGTGGGGTCTTTGAACCCCAGCCCAGCCACAGCCTAAGTCCCCAGGGGAACCCTGGGTTTTCCTATGATTTCTTGGCTGTTCTGGGGTCAGCTCACTGTTTGGGGTCGATTTTGTTTTTGGTTTTTAAGCCTTTAGAATTTTCCAGCAATATACTAAAAAGTACATTTATTGTAATTTACCCAAGATAAAGCTGTAGTCTAGTGGGAGGGGTCTTCAGAGTATCTACTCTGCTCACTGCAGAGGTGAAAATCCATCCTGGCTTCTTTCCCCACCTGACACCCCAAGTCCTCTGGAAATATGTGGGTTACTTCCCACCTTCCCTATCCCAGCCTCTCAGGGGTGTCCCACACAGCTGGCAGCTCATCCTCATGGCCATCTCTGCTCTTGGTTCCTGTAATACCTCACGGCCCCAGCTTCCTTTTGCGAATTCTGAGCATCCTCTACTGGGACATTCTCTTCCATCCAGACATAGAAGGTGGGAATTTCCCACAATTCTGTCCCCACCTGGTGCTCCCCCACACACATACCCTCCTCCCACACCATGGCTTCAGTTTCCTCTGTATGCAGATCTTGGAAACCTATAAGCACAGCTTGACCCATCCAGGCCTATGCCTGCTGTCCTTGGCTCCTGAGACCTGGCCAGATGCACTTGTGTCTCAACCCCCACTGCTCTGCTCCCTGTCCCTCAACATACCTGTCACACGGTCCTCCACTGGGCACAGCTGGCTGCACATGGAATAGTGGCCACTGTGGAGAGCATAGCTTCTGCCCTCAACCTGCTGGGAAAGGCCAGGCTGGCTGGGTACCCCCAGGCTCAGCCCCTTGGGTGGACAGCCTCAGTTTCCCCTGCTGTCCTCCCCCCCACACACACAATCCAGATGGCTCCATGGCTGAGCTCAAGTCCCACCTTCTCCATGGGTCTGCCTCTCTAGGATGTCGCTAGGAGGTGCAGGTCTTGGATGATGTCTGGGCATCTGATATGGCCCATCACCTGCATCCTGGGCAGCTGCTGCAGGCATCAGAGCTTCTCCTGGGCAGGTTGTGGTGCTGTTGTGGGATAAGAACCACATCCAAGGCACCGATCCCACTGAACATTTGGTTTGCACTCACTGCATGGCCACTATGAGCTGGGAAGCCTCAGTGCCACACCAGCCAGCCAAGGTCCAAATGCTACTATAGTAAGCAGGTGCCAAGGACACTGCTGAGGAGGTTGTGTTGGGCTGTGGAAGGGAGAGACTGTGTGTACTGGTGGTGATGTTGGGGGTAAGTGTCCACACCAGGAATCCACACAGAAGAGACACAGCCAAATTGGAGGGAGGCAGAGGGTATCCCCTGGCTTGGGCTTGTGAGAGGCTCACAGCTGAAGCAGAGCAGCTGGATGGGGCGGGATAGCAGGTCACCAGGATCCTTGGGGCAGGATAGGCATGGTTCAGAGGTGAACAGAGAAGGCTCCACTTGGGCTGGGGAGAGGGGAGTGGATGGGACAGAAGGGGAGGCCGGCAGCCTAGACTGGGCAGCACGTAGGACCACCCAGAACATGCTAAGGACAGGAGAGGGTGGGGAGTGTTGTGGAAGATGACCCCCAGGCCCTGGGCTCCCTGGTACCCAGAGCGGCTGCTGTCTGGGCAGAGAAGAGAGTCCAGGCCACATGCACATGTGAATGCATGCTGGACGGGTGCAGGCAGGCAGAGCCGGGAGGCCAAGGTGCACTCTGTCAACATTTAATAAAGATAGAACTCAACAAAGACAGGGAAGGGACAGGCTGAGTGGCTGCTGAGCCCTGCTCTAGGCCACATATTGGGACAGATATATGATGTCTTTTGAGAAGCTCAGGTAGAACCTGCGGCAAATGTCATCTGGGTCCTCCTGGAGGGCATCAAAATCTGCAGTGAAGACCGTGGTCTGACTGTATGGCCAAAGAGCATGGGGCACCCCTTGGGGCTGCAGTCTGTCCCTAGATCCCAGTGTGGAGGGGAGAGGGAAGGGGAGGGGAGGGGGAGGGCCCGCCCTCAGCCAGAGGGACCCTGGGAGTGTTGGGAAGAGGTTCCCATTTTGGCCACTGGCCCAGCTCACACTTCTTGAGGGTTTCTGTGTCACTCTTCCTCAGGTGGAAGCAGAGGTCCAGAAAGTAGTCCTGCAGCATTCCCCCTGGAAGTCAGGTGGGCCTGGCACCTCCTGCCACGGAGGGTGCTGGCCATCGGGTTGTCTGGCCTCTCATAGGGACATAAGGCCATCCCCTGTGCAGGCTGGGCTAGGGAGTGTGGAGGATGCAACAAGGAGAGGGAAGCAAAGTTGCCAGGGCAGTGCCTACCAATGAACTTCATAGCTGCCAGCTTCAGGTTCCTGTAGGGGCTGCCCAGGTAGGTCAGGGCCTGCATGAAAAACCAGTGGTGGCTACCAAAGTTGCTTTCTACCTGGGGGAGAAGAGGTGGCCTCTGTAACATGCTTCCACCCAAAGCCCCCACTGGTGGCCCCAGCACCCCTGCTCCAGTACCCAGGCCAGGAAGTAAGGAGGGCAGTCACCCCAGGCTGGGCCCAGAGCCCTGCAGGCCCAGTTTCTCTACTCACCTCCACCTCAGGATGTGGGTGGGGGGAGGGGTGCTGTGTTAAGCCATCCAGACCAGCTGGATCTGTGACCTCTTCCTAACCTCACCCTGGACATCCTCCACTATCTCCCAACCCACCCCCAGCCCAGTTCCCATCCCACCCCAGTGTAGCACTGAGCCAGGGGATGATGGAATGCAGGGAGTATTGTCAGGTGAGGAGCAAAAGTCTACAGGACTGGCTGGCGCAGTCACATGTGGGGACATGTATAGCTGCAAAGGTGACACCTCTAGGAGAGGAACCCTTAGGACGCAGCCAGCTCCAAGGAGGGTGGAGTCAGGGGCTTTCATTTAGAGCAAGTGTCTTCCAGGCCTCTCCCTTTTGTAGATCACTTTATCATCTGAGCCTGTTTGAACTGACTTCTCTGCCATTGGCAATGCAAAGAGCCCTAACAAGTCTATTGCCCTGGCATTTGGCCCCAGACCACCCCTCAGACCCTGGGGCCATCTTGGTGCTATCATGCTGCCCTGACCACTGCCATGGCCGGGCACTAACATCTGGCCATTCCTGCCTAGCCCAGACCCACCAATGGGCACCCACCACCCACCTAATGCAGAGCTGTCTAAGTTGTGGGCCCTCCACCTGAGCTCTGCAGAGACAGACCCCTGGCAGTCTGGACTCCCACAGCTAGCCGTGCCTGAGGCTGTGATATTCTCCCTGCAAACACAGGTCCTTCTCAGTTTGGTCCACCTTCAACATAGAAGAGCACCTCAGTCATCAGCAGACCTGAGTGCACTGTGTGTCCCAGGTGAAGTTTGGCCACCACCAAACCATGCACATGTTCTCCAGGGCAGCCTGGACCCAGGACTCCCTGCAGGAGTTGACCTTGTCTTGGAGTGGGAAAAAAATTAGGAAGGGTCTGGAACATTCTAATGTTGCCAGAAAGAAGAGTGCTTCCTAAAAGGTCCAGAGCAATACTCTAAAGGAAAAAGGTTGCATGGAAAGAGGTAGCTGTTTCCCTAGATGGAATGGCTTGAGTGTGGAAGCCATGAAGCTACCAATGGGAACAGCAATCTCCAGAATAAACTCAACCTGCTGTTGGCCACAAAGGTGGAGTTGTGTCCAAAAATGGACAAGTTGAATTCCTGATGCCCTGTATCTCAGAATGTGATCTCATTCAGAGATAGGGTCCTACAGAGGTGATAAAAGTAAGCTGAAATCACTGGGAAGGGCACTGATCCAATATGACTGGTGTCTTTATAAAAAGGGGAAATGTGATGCAGTGACAGACACACAGGAAAGGAGAAAGCCTTGTAGTGGGGCTATGGTGCTACCAGCCTAGTGGCCGTGGAAGCCAGGTGAGAGGCCTGGGCAGATCCCCAGTGGGCAGGCATTCCTGGTGCTGGGAGGGGACGTGGGCAACCCTCTGGCCAGCCCATTGTGGTGCTCTGGTTGATGGCCCCAGCAGATGACACGGGCCACAGACAAGGGAATCGTGATGCAAACAGAAAGGAGGTACTACCAACAGGAAGGGAAGCTGCAATTCAATTCATGCAACTTATTTCTGGTATGACAAGCGGGGAAGCCTGTAACTAACTATGGGTATTTTGTTTCTGTACTAAGAATTTTAAAAAAATGAGGTGTTTATGTAAGCTGGCGCCACATGGTTGTGCAATCAGGGCTGTGAGTAGCCTGGGACAGAGGATGGATAGGACTGTGAGGACAGAAGGGGCAGTCAGCCCGTGGCATGGCGCAGCCTGGTATCCCCATCCAGCAACTGGCAGGAGAGGCTTAATCTCAGGCCCCCATGTGGTGACAGGCAGAGAGCCATGACCTACATGGGATCCAGTTATCACAAGGTGGCAGCCTGGAGGAGGAGTCCTGATCTTGCAGACTACTGGTCGTACACCAGGACACAGAGAAGCCAAGGTTTCTAAGAAGACACTGGTTCTGAGAAGGAGAGTCTGCTGGGGCAAGCAAAGGTCACTACAGCCAGGCCCAGAGGTCAGCAACCCTCTGCCCTGGGGTGGGGGTTGCTTGCAGGCAGCTGTTTCTTCTGGAGTCTAATAAAACCATAGCCATCTTGCAGAGTTGTAAATGCCCTAAAGGCTGAGCAGGGAAGGAAGAACAAGAGGCGGGGTGGGAATCAGATGCAAGATCAAGTGACCTGAAGGCACCCTTTCTTGTCTGCAGTGCTGGAAATGCCTAGAGAATCTGATACTTTAAAGTGGTATTTCAGGGGGCCGGTGAGATGGCTCAGCAGCGTAAGCACCTGCCTGGCAAGCGCAAGGGCCCGAGTTTGACTCCCGGAACCCACAAACGTAAAAAGGGCCAGTGATATTGCTCAGCGGCATGGGAGCCTGCTGGCACGTGAGGTCCTGAGGTCGACCCCCAGTACCCACAAAAAAAACCCAAAAAAACATAAAGCAGTATTTTAATTAAGTACTCAGAGGCGTGTCAATAAGTATGTCATCAATATGTTCAGGGAAATTTTGTTAAATGAGTTTTAATGTATGAACACTCACTAATAGGCAAACGTAATGTTAGCAATGTTGACTTTTAATGCTTTAAAAGGATATTTTGATGAATTAATAAGATTAATAAGCTGGGCATTAAATAAAACACAAATGGTAATGCATATTACTCTCCATGCAAGGAAATATCTTCAAGATGAAAGAATCTATTAACAACAAATTTCTCTTAAACTACTTTGCTAAACTAGCTCAAAAGAAGAATCTCCAAGTGCAGCACTAGGCAGGGACATAAACAGCACCTTAAGCCCCAGAGGTGAAGCTCTGGCTACCCTGAGTATGAGGCTGTCTCCCCACGTGCAGGCTGGAATTGACTCTGACACCCTTGAGGAAATCAGCCCTAAGGCCTGGGAGCCAAGGGAAGAAGAGGCACCCTGGGAGCAGACTGGAAGACCTCAAAGGCAGGCAGAAAGCCCCATAAAAAGGTGGCTTTCAGCTCCTCTGAGAAAAGAATGATTTCCTGAGGCATGACATCCATGGGTGAGGGCCACATGAGGATTAGAATTTGGATTTACAGGGCCTGCATTCTAGGGGAAACTTGGAGCCACCAGCAAATTTATCCCATGTCAGCAGCAACCACAGAGATGCATGAGTGCAAGGCCCAGGATGCCCAGGGAAGGCCAAGCCATGCACAGGACAAGGGTTGAGATAATGAGAGGAAGTCAGCAGGGATGAGAGTTAGAGCACAGGTCAAGCCATGGAGCAGACAACAGGCATTTTCTTAAATGGTCACATTTGTGGGAAATGGGCACTCAGCAGAAAAGGCATGACGCTTGAAGGCAGCAGGTGGCTCACAAATACCAGGCAGTGGATGTTTCAGAGATGGAGGAAGACAACTTCGTGATTGGAAGATAAGCCTGGAAAGCAACCCAAAATGCAGCATCAAGAGGCAAAGAAGATGAAAACAGGAAACTGAGGTTAAGCTGTGTGAACTATAATAGAACAAAGTCAAACACACATCTAATGTGTAGACCCTTGCACCCACACCAATTTTTTTCCCTCCTTCTGTTTTTTTTTTTTTTTTTTTTTTTTTTCCAGCTCTAAATTCACCTATTTTGCCTGCTCTGTGAACATGGATCTGGGCTGTCTCTATCCACCCCTTCATAGCTAGCCCTGCAGGTACAGGAGGCAGCAATGCAGGGACCCTGCAGGGGACAGGGCTGCCACCCAGGTCTCTAGAATCAGCTTTTGCAGCCCCACAGTAGTAGCTGCCTCCAGATTCCCAGGGCGATCTTGTAGCCTATGCTCTATGTGACATCCCCTAGCAGAGGCTTTTCCTGGAATTTCTGGAGGGGTTCTTCCTGGGTGCCCACCTCAGGGGAGTTGACCTTATCTATTATATACATTACACATGTCACTGTATGGGTGCTTATTAAGGCTCTTGCCATCTTGTACTGTAACTTGTTTCCAGCTGCAGATCATGCCTCTTTGCATTAAGCTTTCCCTACTCAAGTGGCTGTGCATATCTGTCTCCTGGGTGGGCCCTGATGGAAACCAAACATTTAAAGTCAGCATTGTGGTGTTTGGGCTCCCTCCTAAGGTCCATGCTTCCATTGTCACCATCACCAACCATGCCATAAGGTGACAGGTGGCACCACTGTACACAATGGGTAAGCAGCATCCTTTCCCACAAGCAAGGAGCTCAGCACCATTCCCAACATGGAGGCCCCTCTAGGGCCTGCCGGAAGTGGTACTATCGCAGGAAACAGGGAGGAGATTCTTAACAAGATTCCAAAGCATAAACCGCAGAGAGGAGTACATCCAGTTACACTATACTGTATTTGGAAACTTCTGCACAACCAGAGACACCATCAGCAAAGCAAATGCACAAGTCACTGACCGCAAAACAAGTGCAATGCAAATAACCAGCCCAGGATCCACACCTGAGGTGCTCAAGGAATCCACACACATTTCCAAGCCAAAGACAACCCCCCAAAGAAAGGGGAAGAATCTGATAGGGCAACTTGTGGCTGGGAGCCCAGTCTGTTGGCTCCTGATGAGCTCAGCCCTCAAGGCTGTTCTACCCACCAGGAAAGGAAACTTCCATCCTTCTCTGGGACCAGCTGGCTCTGTCCCCTGCAGGAAGCCCTCCTGGACTGCTCCTGTCCCTGGAGACTTGGCCTTTCCATCCTCCAACTGTCCAGAGCTTCTGAATGTGGTCTACTGCTAAGCCCACTCTGGCTGGCACTACTAGAAGACTTTTCACTGGTTTTCCCTTCCTTCAATGTTTTCCTCCCTCCACATTCAAGCGGGAAGTGGCTCTGCCCTTCATCCCCCTGGAGGAGGGAGGTGGCCAGGACAAAATATAGTAGCAAATCTTCCTGTTTTTCTGGTCCCCCAGGGCCAAGCCCCTTAGGGTGAAAGACAGTCATTCTGAAGCCCAGAATGGAAAAGGAACCCTCCAAGGCTGGAGGGATGGCAGGGAGGTCAGTATCTACTGTGA
This sequence comes from Erethizon dorsatum, assembly GCA_028451465.1. Lineage (NCBI taxonomy): Eukaryota > Metazoa > Chordata > Mammalia > Rodentia > Erethizontidae > Erethizon > Erethizon dorsatum. The sequence continues at coordinate 67,447,423 of CM051828.1, read as the reverse complement.
GGCCTGTGGGCTAAGAGAAGCCATGCTCCACCTTCTTTCACTTAAACACCAGCAGGACCACCTGTTCACCCTCCATGAGCCCTCCTCAGACAGGGCCAGGGTGACTGTACAAGTCCATCTCCTCCTCCCTGTCCTCAACCCTTCTCCCAGAGAGTGCCCACACCTTACCATGAAGATAAAAATGTCGTACTCAGCCCCCAGCCCGTGTCCCCATGCCAACTTGCTGAATAGCTCCTTCCGGAACACCCACTTCATCAAGATGGCACAGCAAAGGAAGGTGAACTTGGTCCTCTGTGGGTGCAGAACAGAGTTGGGTCATCCAGAGTGTCCCCAGCCACCATTCCATCATCATGTCCCTCCCAGGCAGATCCCAAGGGGAGCAGAATTCTGCAGGGATACTCTCCTGGGATACCTGAGGTCCTAGCTATGCCGTCTGCCTGCCCAGAGGTGGCTGTGCCACCAGAGGAAAGGGGACCCAACAAAGTGTCTCCACCCAAAGCCCCACAGCACCTACACAAAGCTTAAAGAGGCGCTAGCGATCACCTTGGCTGCCCAGGCCTCCTACTTGATGCCAAGGAGGAGGAGATCCCACCCAAGGAGTCTGCTTGGGCCCCCTGTCTCAGAGAAAGGAATTATACTTTCTGAGTCTGGGAAAGGGGCTTAACTTCCCACAGTGGAGATGGAGCCTGGGTGGGTTGTTTGGTTGTTAAATGTGAGGTCTGGGATAGTGGAGAGGCCCTTGGGTGGTACAAGGGTTACAAGGTACAGTGGTACAGGGTTAATGCTGCAGCACAGAGCAGGTGCCCAGGGCCAGCGGAAGTGGTGAGAAGTAGAGGCCAGAGCAGGTGTTCAGGGAAAAGAAGCAGGTAGCCTGTCCAGAAGTGAAAAGGGGTGCTGCAGGAAGTCAGGAGCATTACACAAAGGCAGAACCCATAAAACCTGGGTGCCATGTGATGAGACTGGGGACTCTAGGATCCTTTGTGCAGGACAGTCTGGGCCACTGGCCAGGGGAGGGGAGAATGGAGGCAGAAGATTGTGGATGCCAGGCTCCCAAAGCTGATTTTAGGTATGGGGAAGGGAAGGTTTCTGCAGCCAGTAGAGGTGCCCAAGACCCTGGGCTGACAGGGCAGCAGAAGTGGAAAAGCTGAAGGCAGGTGGCTAAAGGACAACCACAGGAATGGGTTCTTTCCTCTTCTTCATCCACAGAGTCACCTTCAAGAGGCCCAAGCCTCCCAGTCTGGCCCAGCCTAGCTCTGGTCTCCACTCATAGATCTGGGGCCTCCCACACACTGGACCCCTGGTGGCCCTGGCCTGGGAAGCCTGCTCACCATGACCACCTCCTGGCAGGGGTCAGCTAGGTGGAAGAGCAGAGGCACCAGGGCCTGGAGGGCCAAGTTCTTGAGTAGCTGCTGGAACTTTCTGCCACCGCTGTAGATAACATTCCCAAACAGGAAGATGGCACTTCCACGCACCTTCGCCTTATGCTGGGGGACAGGAGTAGGCCTTCTGCTCAGGCAGGCAACACACCAAATTCCTTCAAGCCCTCTGGCTCTGCCTGAGACTTCCAATAGCCAGCACTTGCCTCACGTTGGCCGTGGGGCACTCAGGGTCAGCTGATGTCGCCTAACCCCACTGCCCAGCCGACCCTGAGCACTTGAGTCCAGCTTATTCCCTTTAGTTCCAGCTGCCCTCTCCCTGGTCCTCCTGCTCTGCTCGCCACACCCCCTTCAATCTCCAGCAGCCTGCTCCTGCATTTGCTCTGCTCGGTTGCTCTACAGGTCCTCAGACAGACTCCGGTGCCAGATCTGTCACTTTCTGGCTCTGTGACCATAGCAACTTTCCTTCTCTTTGTGACTCAGTTTCATGGTTTGTAAATAGAAGGTAGTAACACTGCCTTTGTCCTTGGGTTGAGGTAAGGATCGAGTCCAGCACCTCCAGCGGTGCGCACTACTGGTAGCCTCGGTGGTACTGATGCCCATCTCTTCAGTCTCTACCCAGCCCCTCCCTCCCTCCTCCATGAAAGGCGGAGCCGTGTGCTGCCTCAGCCAGATTCGTGCTGCCGCCCTCTCCTCATCTGCAGAAATCGCAGCGTCCCCCTCCCACCTGTCCAGCTAACGAGGATCGTCCAACCTTTCTCCCAAGGGGCCTTGCATCTCCTCTTCCTGCTGCTGCCCCTGCGTAGTTCAAGCCCTGATCGCTACCGACCTTGCCTACGTTAGGCACACCCCTGAAACCATATGCTCCGCCCAGGCGGCTCCGCTTCCCAGCCGTTCTCCGCTCAGCTGCCCAAGGGTCTTTCTAAAGAAAACCTGCGCCCTGCCTTTTCTCCCCCACCATATCCCCTAGCCCCTCTCCCCAGCCGGAGACCCTCGGCCCCACTGCCTCATGGGGCAGGCCGGGAGCGGGGTTTTTTAATGAAGCGGTGGTTCTCGTCAGCCCAGGAGGCTGGAAACACTAGGGCAGGGCAGTGTTTGGTCCCTCACCCCGCCTTCAAGATCAGGCAGTGGGAGAGCTGTCCGCAACTCAGGCGGAACCTCCCTTCCGCCGCCAAGTTCTCTGCGGGGCTGCTCTGCCCGAGGACTACCTACAAGCCAGCCATAGAACGGTGTCCGCCTCTCTGATTGGTGGGCTCGGGAGAGACTATGTAGAGTCCCGACCGGCAGGAGGCGCAGGGCCCCAGGGTCCCTGTTTTCCGGGAGACACCCATCCTGCCGCTACCCGAGCCACTCGCTATCCCCCATCCCCTCCCGGCGCCCGCCCCCCCCCCGCGCCCTGCTCCCCTCACATGCTCAAACAACTGCAGCAGGTGCTGGGCAATCTGGACGCTGATGGCGCCGACGCCCTGGAGCTCCAGGCGGTGCAGGATGTCGCCCAGGATTGCTATCAGGCCCTGGGGATCCTGGGGCTCCGGCTGCAGGAGGCTGTTCAGCAGGTCTCTGAGCATGCCATGGAGCAGGGCCACCTGCAGGGAGACGCCCACCCCCCAGTGGGGCAGTGCGCCTGGACTGCTGACCCTCCTCCAGCCTGTACCTACCCATCTCCAGGATGAAGGACCGAGTCCCTGGTTGGGCTGGCCACAATCTCACTCCCTGCCACCCTTCCAAGCTGGACAGGAAGAGAGTTGGAAGCAAGGCCCTTTACCCTTGTGATAGCATCTTGGGACAATGGACCTGTTCTGGGAGACTCTGTGGGCAGAGGGAGGTGTGTGGGGCATGACAGAGGGACCCAGCAGTAGGCTAAGGGTGCTGAACTCAGAGCTTCCTGCAGCTCAAAATCCCCACCCTGCACAGTGCCTTTCCACTGGTTGATGTGGCTTCCCCCTCTGCCTACCTTGGTGGCTCTTCTCTGGCCTCCTCCCTGCAGTCCTCCTGGTATGGAAGTGAGCATCTCCCACAAATGCCCCCATCTCCTTCTCACCTTCTTGGGATTCATCAGGATGCTACTGAGGCCCTTCAGGCTCATGGCCCGCACCAGCCAGTTGGGGCTGTTCAGGCCCAGGCTCAGCAGGTTGTCCATGGCCCTCTGGGACATGTGCTTAGGGACCTCTGGGCTGTTGAGAAACTGTAGGATCAGCACTGTCAGGGAAAGTCAGCCTGTGGCATGTGTCAGGCAGAAGTCAGGATGACTTTATATCAAGGACAGGGAAGAAAGTCCAGCTCTGACTTTCTTCCTAAAGGGCAGAGGACAGTGTAAGGAGCAGATTGTGGGTGGCCAGGGAAAGGCTGACCTCCGCAATGATGAGGATGGCCATGATGTTGTCTCGCTCCTCAGTGCTCTTCAGGGAGATGATGGCCTGTCCCAAGACAGCCTTGACCTCACAACCATAAAGGGCCATGGCCCTGTCAGATAGAAGAAACAGAAACAGGGTCTCTGAGGCCCCTATTCTTTGGCCATGCTGAGGGTAAAGATGGAGGTGGGGGCTGGCACACCACTGCCAAAGATCTCAGGCACTGGCTGGGCCCTGAGTTGAATGCATGATCCAGTGGGAGAAGGTGCAGAGAGGAGCCCCATCAAGGTGTGGTCCATCCCCTCCCAGCCAGGGCACCTGAGCTTGGGGATCACCTGGCCAGGATGGTCACTCCCTCTGTGTAGGTTTCCAGGTGCTCAAAGAGCTCCCAGGCCCTGAGCAGCTTGACGTGGGCGAACACCTCCCAGTACTGAGTGGTCCAGAAGAGGCCCTTCAGTGCTTCAAGGCAGGTCCTGGGGTGGTGTAGGGTATTGGGAGAAGATGGAGCCCCTGGGGCCTGGGCCAGCTGCTGCCTTCTGGGCTCCCCTTGCTCAGGGCTTCACTGTCCCCTACCCCACCCTGTGGAACAGAGTCCATTCCTTCCTTGGTCCTCAGCACCTAGCACTTAGTGGGAGGATCCCGGGCCCAGTGACAGGATCCAGAAGTGTGGGGGGGTGGTCCTGAGGTTGCCCCACATCTTACCTGCAGGGCCCAAGGGGCTTGGAGTCCAGGATGTCTTCCTGGTAGTCCAAGAAGCCCTCAACCATGCCCAGTTCGAATAGGTAGTGTAGCTGTGTGAGCAGGCCCAAGAGGAGCCTTGCAAAGGCCCAGCGGACGGTGGCCCTGTACTCCTGGGTGTAGAGGAGCTCATAAATGGTACCTGAAGCCTGCAGTGGGTGGTAGGGCAGGCACAGAGGTGCCAAATGAGTGGAGAAGTGGGCAGCAGTGGCCACATGCTCGTTCTGTCTCCAAGTCCCACTGCTTTTACCTGGTCTTACCCTAGAACTCAATATCAGGGACCTTTGGCTACTTATAGCCCGACCTGGGCTGGCTAACCCCTCCTGCAGCAGCCAGAGGCAGGACAGGCTAAGCTGGGCCCTAACTTAACCTTTTCCTGAACTCCAAGCTCTGCCCAGACCCTGCCACTGGCCTCCCTTCCTCTGCTTGGCTCCACCCTCTGGTGACCTGCCTGGCTCTCTCTAGCATCCTTCCTGTGGAGAGGTCCCTTCCAGAGGCCTCCTTGGTGAAGGCCTCTTCTGGTCCTACGTCCTATCCTGGGCCCCTAGTTAGTGTGTCTGACCCCATCTGACCTTATTTCTTTAGGTGGGACTATGAATGGTCACTGTGTCCCTGGGCACTTGCCCCTAAACAATCCCATGGCCACCATGCCCTCTGGCTAATTTCTAGAGGCACTGTAGTCTCCACTGCTCCTTCCCTTGTCCAGAGTCCTCTTGTCAAAGGGCAGAGCTAACAGGTCATTCCTAGCTCAAACTCCTCCCCAGCTTCCTGTTGCTTCTATAGGGAACCCACAGATCACAGTTATCTTCACCTCCCAAGTCTGCCCTGCGGCCCTCTCAGACCTCAGTCTGCCCTCCTTGAAGTCTCCTTCAATCTCTTGCCACTCCTCTGTCTCCTTTCATGGTTCTTGTCCCCACAGTGTGTGGTCTTTTGTGACTAGGAACCCCTGAGGGCAGCCAGGGCTCTCTGCTCCTTTGTTTCCAAATATGATCTGGTGACCTCTTGTGAGTGCGTGGGGTGTTTGATCTTTCTGCACTGGTACCCTCATGGAGAAATTAGTGCTAATGGCAGCAGTGAGGCCCTGTGGCCAGGCAGCTGACCAGTCAGCCAGTGTCCCAGACACCCAGTGGTTCACATGTGCAGGTGTGACATGGTGCCCATCTTCACAAAAAATAGTATCCATGAAACTGTGCAGTCACAAGCTGACAAGGGCCTGAGAGAAGGCAAGACCTCTGGTAGCAACACGATGTCACCCTGGGACCCCACTGGACCCCTGAATGCAGGTGCTGTTGCAGAGGGGACCCTAAACAGAGCCTGGGGCCCAGCTCACCAGAAGGGAGATGAGCTGGGCCTGGTGGGAGGACTGGATGATCTCCAAGGAGGGGCACAGCTTGAGCTTCATGTAGAGCAGGTTCATGACCTTTCGAGCCAGCTTGTAATTGGCAGCCAGGGCTATCCATAGGGTTAGGATCTGCCTGGGGAAACAGAAGCCTACGTCACCACTGGCCACATGGGCACACAGGCTGTGCTGCCTCACAGCCCCAGAGGAATCCCTGGGGAAATAAGAGGCCTTCCACATACCAGTAAGTGGTGGCTCCCCTGCTGACCACAGGGTGACCTGCTGGGTGTGGTGATGTGGACACAGCCAGGACCCTCAGGAGTGGTGACTGGGGAAGGTTCCTGGGTCTTTGTTCTGATGAGTAGTGGAGGGGCTGATCCAAGCTCTGAGCAGAGGTAGCTTTGCTTGGCATCTGCATGTACACCCACCCTGTCCCACCCTTGCCCTGTGACCAAGACACAGCCCTCCTCAGCCTGTCTCTTCTTTAGGAAAGGTAAGGACAAGCTCCTCAGATGGCCTGAAGAGCAGAGCACCCCCAAAGCCAGGGACTACTGCAGACACAGCTCTTGAATGTCTGCACCAGGCTCCCTGTGAAGGGGTCCCTGTGCACTCTGTGCACCCAGCACCTGTCTGACTGCAAAGTGTGCACCATCTGTGAAATGGTAACACATGGCTCCTGGCCGTGTAGTCCTAACACACTCCTGGGCTACACTGCCCTCAGTCCTGCCCATGGTTTGTGGATCAAGGGTTCGTCACCCACAGAGTGGACTCAGGAAACCCAGCATGGTGGCGAGAACAGAGCATTTCCAGGACTTTGTGGCTCTGGGGCCCTCAGGTCACAGGGCAGCTGGCAAGGGTCATTGTCTTTGTGGTACCCAGCTGACCTCTGGCTCTGCAGCTGGTTGGCCACTGGGGTCTCTTTGAGTCTGAGAGACATTTTCATGCTGAAGCCCCCTCCTGGGACCCTGGGAGCCTCCACTCAATGCCCTCAGCCCAGGTTACACTTGGGGACTGCTGGCCCTGGGCTTGGATTCCAGGAAGGGGGATGTGCCTGGCACATGCCTCCTGGTGCCTGCAGCAGAGCCCAGGCATCTCTGGGAGGCCACACAACAATCTTTCTAGGGTGGTAGGCTGAGGAGGAAACCTACTTCTCTGAGGGGTGGCACAGGGACAGGAGCACTTCAGCCACCTCTGGTGTGTGCTGTGTCCCCAGAGCTATCACAGCCTTCATCATAGTCTGCTGAGCTTTCTTGAAGTGGATATTTGGCATCTCCTGGAAGAGGCTGTGCAGGACTTCGGCCACCTGTGTAGGAGGGGCAGTTGGAGCAAACTTCAGATGGGACCAGAGAGTAGACTACAGGGGGACCCTGGGATCCTGGTTGGGGTCCAGCTCCATAGAGCTCAGGGCTTGTGCCACTTTGCCCATTTGCACATTCTCACTCTGCCTGTTTGTCCATGGGAAAGTGGGATGCCACTCCCACAAAGGGCCAGTGTGGAGCATCTGAGTTGGTAGGGCTGGGCACCACTGCGTGACATTACTGTGAGGTGCATCTTGAATTACACTGGCCAAGCCAGACTAACTCACTGTGTCTCCCAGATTGCCAGCAAGGCAGTGTGTGACTGCACTTGCAGTGGCAGGGCTGCTGGAGGAGACTGCTGAAAGAGGTGCCCATAGTGGGAAGTGTGGCATGTGGGTGTGTGCACCTGGGCAGTACACATAACCCTTGGTGTGTGGCCATCCACTCCCCTTCTAGTATGTGCAGGGGGACACAAGCCAGGATGAGGACATGCACATGCCCCCCAGAGGAGCCCGAGTGCCAGCCCACCTGCTCTGTCTTGATGCTGGGGCCCTCGAAGATCATCAGGAGGAGCTTGGAGGACAGATGACATTGAAGGAGGCTGCAGCTGCTGAGGCTGTGCAGCAGCATGAGCACCAGCTGTGTGTGCTGTGCCACACTCAGGACCTTGCCGAAGGCCTGTGTCCAGGGCAAGGGGACAAGGGCCGCTGGTCAGCAGTGGTCTGGAGGTCTAGTCTAGGGTGTCCCCAGAAATGGAACAAGGACCATGTGTACCTCCACATAGATGCCTCATGCACAGATGCACAGGGACCCCAGAAAGGCCCACCTTGCCTCAGCTGCTCATCCACACAGCTACAGGCTATCACTGGGTGGCTGCAAATGTGACCACCACAGGTTCCCAGCTGCTCCTTCTCTGGAGAATTGCCTGGGGCAATGTGAGCAAGCAGCCTTGTCTGGGACAGTAGGGTGCCCACCCTGCAGCCAGTGGCCAGTGCCCTGCCTGTGTGTAGCTCACAGCTTCCTGTGGCTCCTGCCCTTGCCCTACCTTGCTTCCCTCATCCCACTTCCCCTCAGAGCAAGTCCTTGGTGAACACAAATCCCTGCCCACTGTCTTTTAGGAGGGAGCCCCTGAGACACAGCCTTAGCTGGGTGCATGGCCCAGGGGACTCCAGCTGTATAAAGGTGGCATTGTCCCGCTGCAGCCTCTCCAGGAGCAGGAGGGTCTCAGACCTCAAGGGCCCTCCTTGAGAAGCCAAGGCCCAGAAAGATGGAATGTTCTACCCAAGGTCCCCTAGTGCAGTACAAGGGAGGGCTGGGCCTGAGAAGAAAGCATAAGGAGGGCGAGTAGGAGGGAATAGGGAGCAGAGCCATTCTAGGTTGCCTGGGCAGAGGGGCAGTGCCAAGACAGAGCATCCCCTGCAAAGCAAGATGAGCTGTCTCCCTCCCAAGTAGCCTCATAGGGAGGCCCAGGAGTTCCAGTGAGAACCTTAGGCCTGTAGTTCCAAATGGGCTCATGTCTAGACAAAACCTGCAAGGTGAGGCAGAGACCAGGTCCTCTGCCTTGGAAGGGCAGGGTCTGTTAGGCTGTTCCATCTTGACCGTGTCCCACTTGTTCCCAGGCATAGGCCACAGGCCCTATCTGTACACCTGGCTGAGCGGGGGAGGGGACTAGAGAAATCCTATCCTCTTGGGAAGTTTGTGGGTCCAGTGGGAGTACCTACCTTCCAGTCACCCCAGCTCTGGAAGGCCTCACCTTCACCAAATGTTGGAGCTCCGCCTTCCCTTTTCCAGAGGCCTTGACCTTGAAGCACCTCACCTTACTCTGGTGCAGGCCCACCATTCTCCCTGCGCAGGACTCAAAGTTAGGGGTCTGCCCCACCTGGGGAGGGAGCTCCCTGCCTCTGCCCCTTCTTTGCAGCTCACCCTTCTGCTGCATGGAAAGCTGCAGGAGTAGATAGACACACTGGTGGGCAGGGCTCTGGGTCTCTATATCCGTGTCCCACCACAGCAGTGTCAGCAGGCCTAGCTGGTGGCCCAGCATGGAAGGCACGGCCTCTTCCTAGGGTGAGGGGGAGTAAGCAGAGCCAGCCCTGGCTTCCTGGGGTCCCCTCTGGGGCCTAGCATCTTATAGGAAGTGGCCTGGCTGGGTCAGAAAGGGGTTCCTGTTCCAAACCAGGTCAGCCGTGCCTCTCTGACCTCAGCATTCTTTTCTGTGGAAGGGGCCCTTATTGTTGCCAATAATGAGAAATTATGTTGTGCCCATCCTTATCCCCTGGAGACTCACATGCCCACATTTCTTTCTTTGGGTAGCTTTAAGATTTTTCCCACTTATCATTGCCCTTCCCATTTCCAACAATTTTTGGTTTTGCTATGCCTTAGTATAGGTTTCTTTGTATTTATCTTCTTGGGGTTCATTGTTATTCTCAGGTCTCTAGGTTTATATTTTTCATAGAATTCGAGTCATTTCAGCTGTTGTGTCTTCAACTTCTTTCTGCCCCTATCTTTTCCCCTTCTCTTGTGACTCCAGTTACACTTGATGTTGTTCCACAGCTCACTGCTGCTTTGAATGGTTTTCACTTTTTCTTATTTGCTGTGCTGTCGATAAAACTCGAGATCCTACACATGCTAGGCAAGTGCTCTACTACTGAGCTACATCCCAGCCTCTGATTATTTTTCTCTAGACTTTTTCTTTCAGTTTTTTTTGGTGGGTACCGGGGGGTCGACCTCAGGACCTCGTGCACCAGCAGGCGCCCGTGCCGCTGAGCGATATCACCGGCCCCTTTTTCGTATGTGGGTTCCGGGAGTCGAACTTGGGCCCTCGTGCTTGCTGGGCAGGCACTTAAGCCGCTGAGCCATCTCACCAGCCCTTTCTTTCAGTTTTGATCGGTTCTTTTGTCTTGTCTTTAGGTTCACTGATGTTTTCTCCTGCATTGTCTGACCCACTAGTAAACAGAACCCAGTGGCTTTTTCACTTCAGGTACTGTATTCTGTTTGTATTTCTACAATGTCTATTTGACTTTTTTATAGTTACCACTTATCTTTTGATATTTCACATCTGTTCTATTATTATGTTCATGTTTTCCTTTAAATTGTTGAACATGTAGTCATGCACTGCTTAACAACTTTTTGTTGGACCATTTTACTGTATGCAAATTTTACTTCAATAAAGTAAAGTAGTGTGAAAAAGTGATAATGTGTGCCTCTTTGAGATGCAGGGAGTGGATGTAGTGGGCTTTGACTTGGGCAGGAGCTGCTTTTGAGCCAAGCAGTTAGGACCTGGGTAGAAACAGCCCCAAGGCTGGGCCCACCCAGCTGGAACCCATTCTGATGAGGTGTGTGGTGAGTATCATCAGAGACAACTTGCTGTGGGTGGGAGGATGGCCTCCTCAAGGCTGGGCCCTATCTCAAGTCACACTGGAGTCCTGATCCTGCTCCCCAGCCTTGGGGAAGCAGCTACAGCCTCTGGGTCTCTGCATGGATAGACGTTTTCATTTCTCTTCAGTACCTAGGAGTGGAACTGTGTGGTTAGAGTTAAGACTGTGCTTAACTCTAACAGAAACTGCTGGAAGTTCTGCTGAGTGGTCCTCACCACTTACACTCCCACCCTCATTGTGTGGTGTTTCTGGCTGGTCCACTTCTGCCATACTTGGTACTGCCAGTCTTTAATTGTACCCTTCTAGTGGGTGGGTGTGGGTATCTATCTCATCATGGTTTTGATTTGCATTTCCCTTATAACAAATTATGCCAGGCCTGTTTGACTTTGTGTGCTTTGCAATATGCCTATTTAAGTATTTTTTGCCCATTTGAGGACCTGGGCTATCTTTGTACCAAGCTGTAGGAGCTCATTATATTTTCCAGATACAAGTCCTTTGTTAGGTACACCCACTGTGCATTTTTTCTCCTGGTCTGGGTTCTGTCTTTTGATGCACAAGTTTCTAATTTTGATGAATTCTATTTAATCAATATTTCCGCAACAGCTATAGCCTTCTGCATTCTGTCCAGGAAGTCTCTGCCTGTTACGATTGTGTAAAGAGGATCTATCTTCCTCTACAGATGTCATGGGTTCTGGGTTTGCACCCATTTCTGATGATTCTGATGTTCTTTTGCTTCTGCTATGAGATGGACAATGCTGTTTGTATAAGAAGCTCTGCTTGCCCCAGTACTCCCTGGTCAAAGGGTTTTTCTTTCCCACTTAGCACCTCAGCAGGCAGTGGAAGAAGGTCCCATTCCTTCACTCTCTGTTCTTTTCTGCTCATGTCTTACCAACACTCTGACTTGGTTCATTTCCAAAATTGCTTGGCTTCTCGTTCCTCCTACCACTGTGTCCTCCTTGTCCCGTCTAAGGCTGTTTCCTGCGGGATCACTCATCTCCCAGGTAGCCACAGCTCCCTCCCTTCCTGCCTTCATGCATTTGTTCCCTGTTGGTAGTAGACCTCCTGCCTTATTTCCTTAAATCCTCCTATTTAAATTGTGGCAGCCTCAGGCCCAGGCATGGGGACTTAGGGCAGGGCCTTTGTCTTCTTCCCCCTACAGCCAGTAGCTTGCATGTACACAGACAATTCCAATCCTTGGGTGTTCCTGGAATAGTCTACCAGGTGGATGTCCACCTTGTGCCCTCCACATAAGTGCTCCCTGGGACAGTGGGCAGAGACTCACTGTGGACTTCAGGGTGTCCACCACATACAGCAGAAGTAGGAGAATGGATTGCATGGCCCGCCGCCGCTCATGGCTTTTGTCCGACTGCAGCCAGTGCTCCATGTGCTGAGGTGGGAGAGCAGGTCTGAGGACCAGCTCCTGTAGGCCCACCTGCATCCCAGCTCCAATCCAAACCTGTGTGGGACTGACTGATAGGGGTAATGGTGGCTGGCCAGACCATCAGCCTCCCTGCTGTGCAAGGACCAGCTCCTTCAGCTAAGGGGCCACCTGAGATGCAAGACCAGACTTTTCCTACTCTCACACAGGCAGAACAACACCAATCAAGTGCACAGGACACCACCTAGGCATCTTCCAGTTCCACTCAGTTCTCACATTGTCTACTTGGAAATGGATCAGATCCCCAGGCTGAGGGCTCAGTACCTGCAATTGCCCCCACTTTGGCAGCTACTGGCAGTAAATGGAGTATATTAACTTATCTTTCATTATAAAGGGCAACCATACACTCCTGAGAGTCTGATGGCTTTGGGGGCTGTGGGCCAAAACCAGGGCCAAGGGCCAAGTACCATATTTTTTCATAACACCATAGGCCACACTAGAGCTTCCAGATGCTCAAGAAGCATGAGCCCTGTGTCTCTGGAGACAGCATGCCGAAGGCCTCATGCTGCATTGACAGGGTGGGGAGCAGGGGAGGCCAGATGAGGATCTTAGCAGTCTCTCTTTCCTCTGTTTCCTGACTCACTTCAGGGGTTTGGACACAGTCTCTGTGGCTGGTATTTCCTTTGGAGCTGCCTGCCTCTCCAGCCCTGCTCCTACTTCCCCTGTCCCTAGACTCTCTTGCTCCTGACTGGACCACTAGCTCTCTGGATGTTGGTCCTGTCCCCTGACTCCATGCCCTCAAGCACTGATGCTAACCATTGACCCACATGCCTGGGCTCCTTTCTCAAGGGGGCTCTGTCCAACAGGGGAAGGGCAGAGGGGACATCTGTGTCCTGAACTGGTCAGCTGTGGCTCCATCCAAGCCTCAGCCCACATCAAGCTCTGGTCAATGGCACATACAGTAAGCATTGTCAGCTTGACACAACCTCAAATGAGACTAAAGCCTTTAATGTCTGGGAGTCTGGCTCCTCTACAGGCTCAGCCTTTTCATGGCCACCCTGCTAGAAAACCCAAAGAACCACAAAGGAGTGTGCCTGATCCCCCTCAGTCACAGCCTGGCCAGAGCCACCCACAGAACTGCAAAGGACTGTTCCTGACCCTCTTCAGTCCTTTCCTCACCAAGTGTACCCATAGAACTGCAGAAAATCATCCCTGACTCTCTTCAGTCCTGGCCTGGCCAGAGGCACCCAGAGAACTGCAGAGGAGCATCCCTGATCTCCTCAGTCCCAGCCTGGCTGTCCACAGGCCTGGGTGCACTCCAGCCTCCTTCACCCTTCCATGGGCCCCAGACTGTCACAGAGCAGTTTAGTGCTGGACAAGTTCCCTTCAGAGCCAAGAGGAAATCACCCAATCTGGGTCCAGCACCCGCTAGGACTCACACTTCCTTTTGAGTCATGTGGCATTCTTAGGAACACACCTGTGCCTAGTGTTCAGGGCAGGGCCTGGGGTTACACAGAGCAGGCTTCTCCTTTCTCCATCTCCAGTAATCAGGAGGTTAGGGGTGAGTGTGGCCCTCTCAGGCCTTTTTCCCCTATGTGTAAAGTGGGGACACTGGGGACCCTCTGGGCTGGAGGATTAACCCTTGTGAAATACATTGTCCAGAGCCAGTCACAGGTGCTGTCAGCCCCTCCATGAAGGCATCTACTCCTGCTGCACCCCTTGCCACTGCAGAACAACTGGGGCAGTAGTGTGGAAGCATGAAGTAGGAAAAACATCTGCCAAGTTGCACAGATCATCTGCCATCATTGAAGTCCTCCAATTCCTGAAACAATGCAGGTTCCATTGGGCCACGCAGCAGGACCCTGTGGAGGTGAGACCTCCATGCCTAACTGTGGTGCTGAGGCAGGATCCCAGGGGGTGTGGTGAGTCTCTCTGCCTCCCCCTGTGCTTCCCTCTCCCCTTCTCTCTCACAGCACAGCAGGCTGCTTAGCTGGGACTGGAACCTACCTCACCTGCAGGAGGAAGCAGACCTCATCCATGCTGGGGTTCTCAGAGAAGAAGTTCTGGAGGAGCAGGTCGAGGGCGTGCACTGTCTTCTTGTATAGCCCCTAGTGGGAGAACCAGATCAGTTGAGTGTCACATCCTTGCCCTCCCTGCCTCTGAGGCCTCTAGGTGTCTGCTTTGGCCCTGTCCCAGTGGTTGAGGACAGACCTTGCAGGTAGGAGCCATGGGAACCCATAGAATCTGCCATGGATAGGACAATATAGGTATCGCAGGGGAGGGACACCCTAGTTGCTTAGGCAGGGCCCTCTTGCATAACTAGGGCTTTTCCAGCTCCCTGCTGCTCTTCTCAATCCTGCTATGATCTGCCCTTGGCCAGCCTGACTGCTGGAGATTTCTCAGGACTCAAGAAGGCAGGAAATGCTGTGGATGCAAGTGTAAGAACAACTGGAATCCTTCTCTCACAGGCAGAGCACTTCCTGAGTACAAGGGCAAGATGCACCAGGAAATGGGCTCTGCCTTGGGGATCGCCCAGCACAGGTGAAGATGCAAGCAAGGACCAAAAATCCAACAACAGGAGTGAGCATCTAAACAAGTTTTCCATTATGTGTTGGCTGCTGATTTTAATTGCCCTGGAGAAGAGTCATCAGGTAGCAGGGCAGACATTTCTCTCAGATCCCAGGGTGGCCAAGATTACTCCCAGGCTCTTCTGTGCCTTTCTCCCACTGATGGAGGGCCCTCTGAAGGGCGAGGCAATGAGGGCATGGGACAGAGAGTGGGAGAGGAGAGGGCTGCTTGAGGGAGCAACATCTGAGAGGGTCCCTCAAGTCCTAGCTGAGGGTCACTGCATAGTGTGCAGACACTATCTGGGGCTAGGAAAAGTAGCCTCCCAGGGGATAAGAGGGGGACAGTCCCCAGAGCTCACAAAGTGTGGGGCATGGTTCCTAGTTACAGAAACCTGAGTGGAAACCCACTAGCTGTCATATCACTCTTATCCCTCATATCACTCAATTTTGTTACTCAAATCCATTTATCAGGGATTTTCAACCAAATGACTTTTCAATCCTTACACGCATGTACCTTCAATCAGGAAGGCAAATCAGAAGCTCTCAGGTAGGGTATTTTTTTTTTAATCAATAGATAGTTAGATAGATCTAAGTATAGCTATAGATAAAAGTATAAGTAAAGGTATACTATCTATAGGTAGAGATAAATAGATAGGTGTATATTTAGGACCTGTAGATACAACTATGGACATAGATGTAAGTATAAGTATGAGCATACAGGACAAAGAGAGAGGGAGGATTAAATATGTATAATATAAATTCCAACACATTCACCAAAAAAACTCAATGGTTATGACTAATAAGTCAAAAAAGCAGGTAGAAAAAATCTCCATAAAAATGTTAAATGACTTGAAAGAAGGCAAAAAGAGATGAAGAGAGGAGCAAAGACTAGCTGGATAAATAGAAAATAAACAGCAAGATGGTAGTGCGATTCTAACTTCCTTATATATGAGTGGGCTAGAGCTCCACCTGCAGCAGAAGGCAGAAATTCATGCCATATGCAAAGCAAGACCTAATCATTATATGTCTCTTACAAAAAAAAAAAAAAAAAACATTTTAAGTAAAATGATACAGATAGGTTAACGGTGAAAGAATGGAGAAAGGGCTACCACAACACAGATGGAATCGGTTTCAGAGCAAAGAAGAGTACCAGCAGTAAAGATGTCACTTCATAATGACATCAGGGACAACTCCTCAGGAAAACAGAGGGACCTTCAATGTTTATGGACCTAGCAACAGAGCTTTGACATAAACCAAGCACCAACTGATAGAACTGCAAGGGGAAGTAGACAAATCCACAATTTCGGTCACGGATTTCAACCACGGGTCACAAGAGCAGACAGAATATCCTGTGTAGACTGAGATGGTGTGGACAACACTGTCAGCCAGCTTTATCCAGCTGACTTTTGTAAGCTGTCCCACTGAGAAACAGCAGAACGCATATTCTTTATAAGTGCACACCAGCAACTTATCTACACAGATCACATTCTGGGCCAATAAATTTAAAGAGATTTGGCTGGACGTGGTGGTGCACGCCTGTAATCCCAACACTCAGGAGGCTCTGGCAGGAGGATCGCTGTGAATTTGAGGCCAGCCTGGGCTACCCAGTGAGTTCAAGTTCAGCCTGAACTGCATAGCAAAACCCTGTCTCAAAAAGACCAAAACAAAAAAAAAAGGATTCATGTTATACAAAGTATTTTCTCTGACAAAAGTGAAATTAAATTTGAATCTAGTTCATACATAACTACCTAATCAATATATCAAAGAAAAACCTGAAATAAAACATTAAAATTGAACTAAGTGAAAATGAAAACACAACATACCAAAATTGATCATCACCATAGATACAGAAAAATCATTTGACAAAACCAACATTCATCCCTCATAAACATTCTCAGAAAATTAGGGGTAGAATTTCTAATAAAGAGCATCTACAAGGGTTGGGGATATAGTTAAGTGGCAGAGAACTTGCTTAGCATATGTGAGGCCCGGGGTTCTAGCTTCAACATTACCAAAGTTAATATTTACAACGATGATGATGACGATGATGATGGTTATCATGTAAAACAAAGACCCACACCTAGCACCATACTGAATGGTGAGACTGGATGCTTCCCCTCTCAGACTGGGAGCAAGTTGGGGATTACCCACTCTCACCACCACTACTCAAAGCTGACCAGAAGTTCTAGCAAGTGTAATAAGAGTGAGATTAAAAAAAGCATTTATTTGAGAGGAAAAAGTAAACTGCCTTTATTCAAATAAGTCATGTATAAAGCCAGGTGCAGTGGTCTACACCTGTAATCCCAGCTACTGGGGATGATGAGACAGGAAGATCAAGAGTTCAAAGCCAGCTTAGCAACTTAGAAAGACCCTGTCCCAAAATAAAAAATAAGAAGAGCTGGAGATGTAGCTCAGTTCCCACTGGGTTCAATCCCCAGTTACCTCAAGGAGAAAAGAAAATAAGTCATATACAAAATCTTATGAATTATCTTGTGGGTATATGGTATATAAGCCCACTAATTTTTCACAATTGTGAAGACCACTGAATAGAGAAATGAT
This sequence comes from Erethizon dorsatum, assembly GCA_028451465.1. NCBI lineage: Eukaryota > Metazoa > Chordata > Mammalia > Rodentia > Erethizontidae > Erethizon > Erethizon dorsatum. Next base: position 67,430,443 of record CM051828.1, on the reverse strand, counting down.
GTCTTTTTAACACATGATTCTGGAACAGGTGGATATTCATCTGCAAAGAATTAAATTTCAATCTGTACAATATAACTTACAGGAATTAATTCAAAATAGATTATGGATTGTTATGGACTGAATATTTGTGTCCTTCCAAATATATATATGTTGAAATCCTAACCCCAAGGTGATGGTGTTAGGTGAGGCCTTTGGGAGGTGACCAGTCATGTGGTGAAGCCCTGGTGATAGTATAAATGCCCATAGAAAGGGATCCTGGAGAGCTCTCTGGTCCTCTTCCTGCCAGATGAGAACATGGAGAAATCGGTATCTGCATCCTGGAAGCAGCCCTCACTGAAACCAATCATCTGGCACCCTGATTTCAGGCTTCCACCTCCAGAACTGTGAGAAGCACATGTCTGTTGTTTATAAGCCATTTTGTTACAGCTACCCAAGTGGACTAAGATGTGGACCCAGGTATAAATCCTGTGTACAAAATTTCAAGGAAAAAATACAAGATAAAGTCTTATGACCTTGGGCTAAGAACACATTTTTTAGGTACAATGGCCAAAGCATAGCCCATGAAAGAAAAAAATAATTGAATCAATTTCCTCAACATTAACAACTTCTGCTCTTCCAAAGACACTATTAACAGGATAAGGAGCCACAAATTGGAAGAAAACATTTCGAATCATGTTATCAGGTGAGGGACTCACATCTAGAATATAAGAGGAAATCTAAAAATAACCTGATACCTGAAGAGTTCACACAATTTTAAAAGTAGCTGTGACATTTGGACACCTCACCAAAGATATAGAGATGGCAAATGAGCACATGAAAAGATGCCCAACATCATTAGTAGGAAAACGAGACTTAAAACCACAGTAAGTTACATACATATCAGAATGGTTAATGTGTCAGAGATGCACAGTGCCCAGTGGTGTCAAGGACATGGAGCCACCGGGATCTAGGACACTGCTGCGGGATGTGAGGTAGTGCAGCCTCTTTGGAAAACAGTTGAGCAACTTGCTAAAAAGTTAAATGTACACCTGTCATGTGACCTAGTGATCACACTTAGGTATTCACCCAGCAAACACTGAAACGTGTCAGTATGGGGAGATCTGATGATGGTTTCACATATATATCTGTCAAAACATACACAAGTGTACACTCTGGATGTGTGTGGTGTTCTGCGTCTCAATTTTGCTTTAATCAACCTTAAAACAAAACACTTCCTTCCTGAATCACTTCCTGTGACCAAGTGCCTGACAACCTCGAAGTGTAGACACTGGCTGCCGGAACTCACCTGGGTCTAACTAGACATTTGTGGTAGAAGGCAGGGGTGCTGCTCAGCCCTCCTGAGGGCCCTGGCACCCATTCCCCAACTGCGGAGAGCACCAGGAATTGCCTGACACAGTCTCTCTGGTGTTGGAGCACAGCCTGTGGCCAGAGCCTGACTGGCCCAGTGACTGGCCAGGCCCAGATGAGCAGCAGAGGGCCAGGACTCCCACAAGACTGGCTGCCACTCCCTGGTGACTCCTGGAATGGGCTTCCCCAAGATCCCACCACCTCCTCAGATCCCTGCAGGGCCTCCCTCCCTGCGGGAGGGAATGCCCAGTGGACATCCATGCTGGCCTCTGTCTAGCAGACTGCTCCAGGAGCCCAGCCCAGGCACACAGCACAGGTCCCACCTGGCCTGTTCCATGGCTCTTGCTGTCCCTGCTAATCAGGTTGTGGCTGTGGGGACATACATCTTCCACTGTCACTGCAGGTCCCGTACAAGGCCTGGCACCGAGGACAGAACCTAACCATAGAGGCAGCTGCGCCCCATCTGAGGACAGAGCTGTCCCAGACTGAGGTGTGGTGGTGGAAGGGATATGCTTTTGGCTCCTGGGATGTGACAAGCCCTTGCTGTGTGCTAAGTGTGGGCAGGAGCAGCAAGAGGTATGTGTGTCCCGCACATCCCCACCTCAGACCTCTGGACAGGACAGAGTCCTGTGGCAGGAAAGTCCCCTGCCTGCTTAGCTGAGGACAAAGGACCAAGAGCATCTGAGGCTGTGGGGAGTTTGTGGGCTCAGTAAAGCTGAGGGATAAAAGCTGAACACAGCTCACAGAACTGCAAGAGACCTAGGGCTGGAGTTTTTCCAAGGTCACAGCAAGTCTGTGTTGCAGCCAGGATGGAACCAAACCTGGACTCCAGCTCCTTTCTTGGCCCCTCCCCCAGGCAGAGCTTGACAACTCCCAGTCCCCAGCCCCTAGCCCAGGGAAAGAATGGCTGGAGCAGGCGGTCACCATGACATCGATGTCAGGGGATGGGTCCAGTGAAGGCAGACTGCTGGGCAGCTCCTCTGTAGGGGGCAGCACATACACACTTCGCAGGCAGACTTCTAGGACCCTGGACTTGAGCCAGGGCTGGAGGCTGGGCTGCAGGTTGCTACAAGAAACCAGGGAAGACTCCTTTGCACAGTCAGGGCTTGGGTAGTGACCTGACTGGGGCTCCCCACAAATCTGGTGGGCACAAATTAGTGTCATCTGTATACAAGCCTGCCTCAGACTCCAGGTGGGCTGAGGGAAGTGGAGCATATTTAGACTGGGAGGAGCCCATGGCAACAGGGACTGCAGCCAACCCAACTCCTTGGCTTCATTCCCTGGGTCCTTTGGCACTTGTGAGAAACTTGGGGATTATTCTGGTGTCAAGATAAGGCTGTGAGTGCAACCAGGGGTCACCTGGTGACAAAGGTCAGTACTTAATCTGCGGTCAGGGTCAAGGCTTAAGGGGCAACAAGGTCAGGGCTTTTTGTGTGGCCGGGGTTAGGGCTCAGCCACCACCAGGAGCAGTCTCAGATGCAGCCTGGGTCAGGGCTTGGTGTGTGTCAGCATTATAAATGTATCTTAGTCATGAAACAAAGCAAACTTAACCTCCCATGTATGATATCTCCCAGCCTCAGCCCACCCAACCCTATTTTAGCACCTGGTGCCATCCCTGCCCCTCATCCTTGGCATGCTGAGCCTCCTCCTCCTCAAAGGGCTTGGCCTGTCTTTGTCCCAGACCCCATGGAAATTACCTCAGTCCTACAATGACCAAGATGATCTTCTGCCGAGAGAGGGTGGCCAAGAAGTTGGGCTCTTCCTGGAGGATCAACTGGGAGGGCAGAAAAGGGCCCAGGTGGCAGTAGCATCTGGACCAGCCACTGAGCTTCTTCACCCTCTGAGTGGTCCCTGAGTGCCCACAAGGCAGGACGCCGAGCATGTCACTCACCAGGAGACACTGGATGAACTCTGGTATCTGGGCGAATTTGTATCTCTGGACGCCATAGCCCCGCCTGAGCTCTCTGGTGAGCAGGACAGCAGCCGGAAGGAAGCTGGCTTTGAGGACATCATCCTACGGTACACAAGTGCCCAGATTAGGGGACAGTTGATAGAAATCCTGTCACACTGCCAATCTTGACCAGGGGACCAGATAATGCAGGTGCACACACAAATCCATACAGCACACCCTCATACACACAAACACATCCATACAGCACACCCTCACACTCACACATAGTACACCTTCATATATACACAGCACACCCTCACACTCACATATCCACACACCACATCTTCACACTCACTTATCTACACAGTACACACTCAAATATCCACACAGCACACCCTCACACTCGCATATCCTCACAACACAACCACACACACACATCCACACATCCGATTCTCACACTCACATATCCACACAGCACACACCCGTACACATGAATCTTCATACCACACTTTCAAACACATCCACAGAGCATACACAGAACACAACTTACACACAGAGTATGTATACCACACACACAACATACATAACATATATACCCCCTCCCCCCGCAAACCCTGGCAGCTCTGGTGGTCCAGGGTGGTGAGTCCCAGCCCCTTCTCTGTGTCTCCTGGGTTGCTGGAGTCCCTGGATGGAGACTTCAGAGATGTGAAAGGCACACAGCTTCCCCTGCCAGCCTCACTGCCTGGTCCAGTTAGGCCCTGTCCCAGCTACCTGCAGCTAGGGCACTGGACCCAGCATGCAGGGAGCAGGACCCACGGGCTTTGCCTGGTCAGGCCCCACTGCCTCAGAGGTCAGTATAAGGACAGGCAAGAGGACCTGAGGCACCCTCCCCACGCCCCCCCACCCCGAGACTGAGCAGGGCTTACACAGTGGCTACAGGAAAAGTAGTGCACCATCCAGGAGATGATGCTGTCTACCCAGGGCAGGATCCGCTCCTTGGCGTGTGCAGCCATCTGTCCATAGCACAGCAAGGAGGTGCTGCTGACCCATTTACAGTGCAGGTCGGCATCTGGGTGCTGCAGGTGAGTGAGTGGCAGGGGCTACTGGCTGTCAGCCCCACCCCACACCAGGCCCTCACAGCCCACACCAGCCTCCTGCCTGGGGAAGCCGAGCCCTTGGCACAGGTCCAGGGTGGTGGCCGGTTGTGTCCACATCCCACAGGAGCCAGATCCCAGGCCTGGCACCAGCCCTCACTTCCGGGAAACCCCTCCAGACAGCACCCTCACATAAGCAGGTCTTCTGTTGCCTACTCCTCCCAGCATGGCTACTGGGGCAGGGAGTGGCTAGGAAAATGAAGCTGCTCAACATACCCTCAGGGTCAGGTGCACCAAGGACAAATTGAGGGCTATACCAACACCTACAGCCCTGGGCAGCCCCTATGGCCTCAGATCCTGCATCCAATAGAAGCTCTGAACTCTGCCCGTGGAGTCCCAGGAACAGGGAAGTACAAAGAAAGTCTTCATCCAGCCTTGTCCCACATACCAGCACTCTGGGACCCTCTTATTACCAGCAGGCACCCAGGCTGGGGCCCTCCCCACCCTGCACTGCCTTCTGCAGAATGGCCACCAGGAGCCTCTCTACCTGTCCTTCAGGGGACAGGTTCCTCCACTTCAATAACCAGGTGCTGCCCAGGTTTTCCAGCAGGGCCCACACCTCCTCCAGGTGCGTAGTAGATGCCAAGCCCACAGCCAGTGCGATGTCCTGTGGGGTGGGGTACCAGAGAGCAGGACCCCAGGCAACAGCATTGGATGTTTCTGGTGCCCCAAGGGCCCACTCCTCCCAGTGGGAATGCCCTCTGTTAGGTGGGGCCGGTCAGCCCCACAGTGCTCCTTGCTGTGAGCACAGGAGGCTGGAGTGAGGGCCAAGGCACAAGAAGGCAGGATTAGGAGAGCCAGGGACCTCAAGGGCCCAACGCACCTCCCGCTGGCTGGAGTCCTGGTGAGACAGCTCCAGAAGGCAGTTGAGGTGCCTCTTCACCAGTGCCACATCTGTGCACTCACAAAGGATCAGCCCAAAGAGGCGGAAGAGGAGGGTCTGGGCAGCAAGAGGGGACGATGAAGAACTGGGCCAGTGGCTAGCTGGGGCTGACACCCACCCCAGGCCTGGGGCTAGCTAGTCTGTGTGCAGGGCCTGATGGGGTGGGACTGGCAGCCCAAGGGTATGTCCATGCTGGTGTCCATGTGCAGTGCTCTGAAACAAGGGGCTGGGCACCCCGAGGGTTGCTCTGTTTGTAGTGACTCTTGCAGGTGATGCCCAAATCCTGTGCTGATTACTGTACCACCCTAAAACTTAGGCCTTCAGTTCTGGGCCCCTCAAGGCACATCTTGAGTGTCACTGTGCTCCCTGCTCACTCCTAAGCCTGTGGACTCGGGCTGGGTCTCGTCACCTCCCACCCTCTTGAGGAGCTCTGAGTGGCCCTGTCCTGGCACTAACCTTCTTCATGACCTGCTTGGGTGCAGGCACAGGGACTCCAGGAGCTTCTGCACGCTGATGTCTGTGTCCATCATATGCTGCTGCCCCGGGGGCTGTGGCAGAGCTCAGTGCTCAGACCCTCACCTCCTGCCCCACCAGTGTGGGACATAGCCCATTGTGGACAGGACTGAGAGCCTGATGGGTGAGGAAGTGGTGAGGGGTAAAGCCCCTACAGCAGCCAGGGACTCATACCTGAGTGATTCTGGCCATGCTGGCTTCTGCTACAGGCCCCAGTAGATCCCTACCCTTCAGACAGAGGCTGAGTACCTTAATGTGGCCAGTGAGCCAAGTTGACATCTGGAAGTGTTCCTGCCCTTTGTGCTGCTGCCATGCTGTCCCCTGGGCCTTTGCATAGCTAGGTCCCTCTGACTAGACACTTTTCCCTATCCCCCATTTGAGACCAGCTGTGTATGCTTGTAGCAGGACTTCTGTAAACGCACAGGCCCTGCTGTGTTTCCTCCATCAGCCCTCAGCCCTCAAAGAATCTGTCACTCACAGTGGCCTGAGGGAGTGCCTGCAGCCTCCAGAGGCTAGAGATAAAGACTGGAGCAGACATTTGGAAGAGAGGGGCCAGGACAGCCCTGCCCACTCCAGGATCTACATGACCTCTGGTGGCATTCAAGCCTTCAAGCTGGTCTAAATATTCCCCCAACATTCACAGAGTGCTGGAGTCCTGCCATTCCCACCCTGTGCCCAAAGCCAGTTTGAGATCACAGGAGGCCTGAGGGGTAGGGGCCATGGATACATAGGTCAGTAGGAGGCTCTGGATGAGCAAGGGGTGGAGGGGACTGGACCCCGGGCCTTGGGTGTCTGCCCAACCACCTGCTGATGTGGAGTAGCCACATGTGCCCTGACTCCCCCAAACCTTCCAGCACTTCCTGGTGGAAGGTCAGGAGTTCCAATGGTATGAAGGTCTTGGGAGGCCAACAGTGGTTGCTGGCGGTGACAGTCATGAGTGAGTTCCCCCCAGGATCACCTCAGGCCCAAGACTCTCCAGGGGTCAGGGCCACAGAGGACTCTCACCCACTATGGAGTCACCCTGGGGCCTTACCTGGGTGTGCCCTTCCAGGTAGCGACAAATGATGTCCAATGCCAGGCCCTGCTGTGTAGCGGACATGGCCCTGATCCTGCTGACTAGCTGTCTCTCCAGGGGTGAGGGGTCACAACAGCACTCTCTCGCACCTCCCACGAGCCCCAAGTCTGAGCAGTCTGCAGAAGGCTCAGAGTGGAGGGACAGCACAAGAGTCTCCTGTCAGTCCTTGTGGTCATGGGCTGCCCCAAGACCCCAGGTTCCCCACCCCCCCCAGCACCTGTGCCTGCAGGGTCCTTGCTTGGATCTGCAGAAACCACTTTCCTTAAAATGCATTTGGAGGAAATGGAAAGCACAGCACGTAGAGGGCAGACGTGTTGCAGAGCCCCGTCAACCAACCCAGAGCAGGGCCAGTGTGCAGCTGAAACAGCCTGGGGACAGAGCTGGGACCCAGGCCACTCACACCACAACTCAAAACTTCAGACCCACTAGGAAAACGTGGACAGACCAGTGGTGCAACAGTAATGGCCAGTGGTGTGGAGCAGCAAGTTACCCGGGACCCCAGCCTAATCTTACACCAAAATAGAGAGCAAAAAGTCAACATATTTAAATTGTAAAACTAAAACTGTAAACATACAGTTGAGGCTATGAATTTTGTCATCTCTAATCCAGGGTTGGGGTTGGGCTTTGTAAATATGAAACGAAGACAGAAACCAAAGGAAACCAGCTCTTACAGCCAGCAACATAGTTTCTTGGGCCTAAACCACCCACCAACCACTGCAAGCAAAACTAAAAATTATTTGCTACACCTGTGACAACAGGTTAAGATTAACATATGCAAACTGCATCCAGGTAGATGTGGTGGTGCACACCTGTGAGCCCAGCACTGAGAGGCTGAGGCAAGAGGATCACAAGTTTCAGCCCAACCTGCACAATTTAGAAACTTTAGAAGGCCCTGTCTTGAAAGTAAAAAATAAAATAAAAAGGCCTGTGGTTGTAGCTCAGTGCAAAAGCCCTGGGTTCAATCCCCATTATAGGAAAAAAAAAAAAAAAAAAAAAAAAAAAAAGCCTCTTCCTGTCAGTCAGCAAAGGAAGCAAAGGCTTCCCTCCGCAGCCTTAAACACAGGCAAAGGAACCCTGTGGGCCAGTAATTAAGTGGAAATGTGGTCCACATTGTCAATAAGGAAAGAAAAGAGCATGGGAAATGAGATGTGCTTTTTCAACTGTCAGCAAGAGAAAGATGAGAAAGAATGTGAAGAAATACATTCTCACCCTTTGGTTTGTATGGGCTGGGAGGAAAGGGGATTCTTCCTCTGAAAAATTGCTTGGCAACTGGTATCAACTTGGAAATAAAAAATCATGTGCAGAACCACCCATATGATAGGCTCCTTTCTCACAAATAGGATGAGCTCTGGAAGCTCTATGATGACGGTGCATAGGAATTTCTGCACAGTCTAATGATTTACAGAGACAGTGAGTACTCTGATACACAGGAGAAGAAAATGACTGCAAAGCCAGCATCGTGCTGGGATGGAAAGAAAGTCATCTCTGGGTCAGGTTTGGCTGTGTCACTTATTGGTCATCACTCATTGGCAAACTCAGCCCCTGCAACTCGTGCTCTGTAGGACAGGGCTCTGGTGTCACCTCGAGGGTCCCTACACTGTGCAGCACTGGCCTTGGCCTTGTGTCTTCCTGGGGAGGGACCGGCTACAAGCTTCAGAGTGTCCTTGCCCTGACTCTGTGCTGTGGCCAGGACCGGGACAGTGTCTCAGGGTCATAGGATAAGTGCCTCTGTCCCTGTGCTGTGGCCTGAGTTGTTTTTACCTTTGGACATGATTGTGAATTTTTACATGAACGACCACACAATTAATCAGTCACCATTACAAAGTGTTCACACCACATCCAACCTTATGACACCCATGTGTGGGTATTTGTCAAAGGGGGCAACCTAACCTTTCTCTCATCTATAGATAGGCAACAAGAGGGCTCCCCACAGTGCATGCTTGTCTGGCCTCCTTCAGTGTCATGGGCAATGGGCCACTGACCAGCAGGCTCAAGCCTGAGCCTGCAGGGTTAATGGGGCTTTTCAGGCCGGGTGTGTGCAGTCCTAGTAATGTGTGAGGCAGTTGGTCCAGTGCCTTAGAGACCTGGCTTGGATGCACCAAGCTGAGAGGACAGAGTGGAAACAGTTCCTGGGTATGCTGGGAGCCACTCTTTCATTCCTGTATGACTTGATTATCTGAAAACAACCCACCTGTCATCTACCAGTCAGATATTGGGGCCACTTCTCAGCACAGGTGTTATATTTGCAACAGCTGCCTTCCCTGTGTCCCCTAAGCCCTGAGGACAAGGACAGGCAGCAGAGAGGTGGTTATGAAGTCCCTGCCCAGCTGGGTGGCAGGAGGAGCTCAACATGCCTGAGAGATCCTAGGGTTCCTGGCTGTGGGTCCCTTTCCCTGGACCATGGCCCTGAAGGGGAATGGGACAGCAGGGACATTGAGGCTGGCAGCAAACCTTGCCCCTGCACACAGGGTCACAGGTCTTCCAAAGGTGTGTCATCCCAGTCCCTATACCAGATGATAAGAGACAGAATGGACCGTGCGCTCCTGTGCAGTGGGGATGTGGCCCCCCACCCCTGCAGCTCACGACCTGCTCACTGGATGTGCTCACCAAGCTCCAGCTCCTGCTCCTCCCGAGGCGACAGGTGCCTGAACATTCCGAGGGGCCTGTGGAAGCTGCTACCATAGGGGGCCGACTGGAGCCTAGAGTCTCAGGGTGACAGCACCCGGCAGGGGCAGATGGCTTTGTCTCTCACCCTGGCCAGACCTAGAGTCAGGCCATGCACCATCACCCCAAACCTAATCACCACAAGCCTGACCTGCTTATAACCCCATCACCCCAATCTTGACCAACCCTTACCTCCATCACCCCAAATTGAACAGCCCTCACCTCAGTCTTCCCAAGCCTTATCCAACTTCCCAAGCCCCCCAACTCCAGGCAATCTAGGCCTAACTAGCTCCCACCCCAGTCACCCCAAGCCTGACCGGCCCTAACCCATCAGTGGAGGGGGCAGAGCAGGAATGGGAGGTACCTGTGGGACCTGAGCAGAGGTAGAAGGGGGCTGCTGTCTACCAGCCTTCAAGCCCAGGCACTGCCATCCTCAGCGTCACACAGCTCCCAGGCATCTCCTGGCCACAGCCTGTGGGCAGCGCTGATGGCCAGATGTCTCTGGACCCAGTGGATGGCCAGTTACTTGCTCAGTGACCTCAGTGAACTCACAGGGCTGTGCAGCTTCTGAAGGCCTCTGTGCCCCCAGTCCTGATTGCTTGTCCCCTTTGGCATTCAACACGACTTAATCCAGCACCATCTCCCCCATTGACTCTGAACCCCTGACTGTGTACTCCACCCACACTCAGACACAGACATTGCCTACTGGGTGGGGATGGGAAGGGCTGGAGGGAGTCTGAATTCTTCACAACCCTCGTGGCTGCCATCCCCCTTCCCGGGCCTGTGCCCTGGGACATGTGTTCATTTTCATACTCAGTCCTGGCTTTTCCTGAACTCCCCTTCCCTGCTGTGCATCCAAGTCCAGGCCCTGTTCATCACAGCTACAGAACCAGGTCTGTGCACTTGGGGGAGACAGTTTTCTCAGGAGGACAAACCCCTTTCATAAACTGGTCCCTGGAATTCTTTATGGATGTGGCAAAAGCCACTCTCAGTTTGCTGCATTCCGAGCCTGGAGTGGAAGTGCCAGCAGGAGAGTTTCTTGGAGGGCTTCCTGGAAGAAGTAAGCTGAGACCCAGGGGATGCCATGTCAAAGTCAGATAGCAAACCAAAGAAATGGGGGCTGGGGTTACCTGGGGCTACCAAGTCCAAAGAATAATTTGGCCAGAGAAGGCAGATGTGGTCTGGGAAGCTTCTGGGCAGGAAAATGAGGAGGAGCCTCCAGGTCCTAGCAAGGACATGCCATGGCCCTCCTGCCCCAGGTCACTGATTGCCTTGCACACACTTCTTGTCCTTGTGTCCCCCACCCCTGCTCTGAGCCTTTCCATCTAGAATGTCCTTCATCTCTGTCCCAGACCAGCCAGGTCCTGCCTAGCCATAGCTGCCTAGAGTGACCCACGGACTAGGCCTCTTAGGCCCTTCTGACTCCCTGCTGCTCTGTTGGAGAAAGGCCACCCCAACCCCACAGCCTATCCTGGCATGTTCCCCCTGCCATCCTCGTGCAGCTAGCCACAGCCTCTCCCCTCCCCCAGGGAGGCCACAAGCCTCTTTTTCAGTTCCGGGGAGAAAGGCTGCCTTCCCTCCCACTGCCCTGCACAGTCCTCTGTCCCTCCCTCCCTTTTACCCTCTCAGCCCTAGGCCCTGCCCTCCAATCCCCCTAGTCCCAGCCCTGCTCCTTTTTACCCTGTCCCTGGGTGGCTGCTGTCTGTGCTGCGGGATGGCCCAGCTGGTCTGTATGTGCAGGCAGCTGCCTTCCCGACTTGCAGCTCAGGTAGATGACAATGGCTTCTATGGGCTCAAAGGCCCAGAAATGACCTCCTCCAGGCAAGGCAAAGAGACAAAAAAAAGACCTATTACCCTCATGTAAAGATTGCTTGAAAGATTATAAAGGAAAAGAATGAGTGCCAAAAAGGACAAACACAGAAGCCCTCACAGATTCCCACCTAGGGCACAGCTGCTTGGCTGGGAATCCCACATCCAGGAATTCAATCTCTGGAAAAAATTAGAAATGAATAAAAATTCACTACTCCAGGATTCTTCCAAGGTTTAAAATAGCCACACATGCTTAAAAAGAGAGAATGGGTAGCTTAGAAACTCACTTTCTCAAGACTATTTGATGACGTGGAGGTTGCTTGGATCCAAAGGGAAAGAAAAACTTCTCAATTCTAATTTAAAATGCAGTTATCTCAGGGCCTTGGGATTCCAGGCAATTTTGCTTTCTGAATCCTTTTTGAAATTTGCCAATGTGTCTGCATTGGGCATGAGTTGCTCTTATTGGAAAAATAAAAATGCTTACTTAAAAAGAAAAAGGTGAAGTTTTTAAAAAGGCACAAAAAAGATAGGCCATCACACACACAGCCTTGGCTCTGGGGAGGGGCAGCAGACCAGCAGGGAGCTGGACACAGGAGCTTGCCTGGCCTGGGGTTCTGCTCAGGCCCTAGGACATGAGCCTGGTGGCCTTGAGGAGCCTGAAGAGAAGACAGGGAGGGCTCAGGCCTTGTAGGGCACTTGCTGCCTGGTCAGGAGGGGCCACCTGAGTCCAGGTTCAGCCCAAGGGCAAACTTTCTGAGGACTTTGGTCTCTGGTTCTATTTTCTGTGGCTATGACAACATCCAAGAAGGATTTAAAGAAGACTGGGCCCAGGCAAGACAGAGGGGTGCCTCCCAGGACCCCAAAATCTACGGGGTGCTCAAGGAGGCTGTCCCCAAAAACAGTAGTGTCTAGACATAGTCACTCAGCCTCTGCTCCCGTGTCCAGGAATCAGTGCCTGGGAGACTGACTGGACCCAGCCAAGAATGACTGCCCTGTCCACACACCCACCCTTGAGCAGCAGTTTGTTGGGGGTCTCTGAATGTCACCTGCATATCTGGAGAGACTCTGGCTGTGAGGGAGACACCAAAAGAAAGTAAGATGAGGCAGTCAGGGAAGAACCTGAATCCACCACGGAAATCTCCCTGACAAGTGACAACGTCCGGGGAGGGACAAGGAAAGAAGAGGGGAAAAGGGTCCTTCTCAGGGCACAGTGTGTCTATATGTCCCAAAAAGCCTCTTCACCACCAGCTGCCTTGGAGAAGCATTTTGAGAGGATTGCTGAGCCCCCGCTGTGGGGTTTGGTGCTCAGGGAACAGACCTGGGTGCTCTGAGGGACTTAAAACTGGATCAGTCCCAAGACCAAGCTGCTCAGCCTCCCCCAGGCCACCTCAACATCTGCCTTGGGTGGGGCAGTAGGGCTGGGTGAGGACAGATACCTTCCCTAAGAGAGACCTCTTTCAAGCCAGTTAGTCCCTCTCTCCAGGACTCAATGGGACTGTGTCCCGAGAAGGCCATTCAGAGGCCCTGGGGAGTCTTGAGGAACTTGGTCCCAACAGCCATTGCCTGTAAATTGAAGGAAGTTCATCTCTGAGAATTCTGTCCTCAACTGACGATGCCGTAGGCAGTTGAGGGCATTTCCCAGCAAATATGCCCACAAGGCAGAATGTTCTAGTGACAGCAGTGCCTACCGCAGGTTTGAAAGTCAGGGTCTTGTCAGCCGAGAAGGGGAACTAGAGAGAGCTGTGGCCTAGGCTCCCCTTCTAAGACCCTTCCCATCCTGACTAACAGCCACAAGGGGAGGACACATCCCTGGAGAGGGAGCCTTGGCTACCAGGAGCCTGGCCATCTGCACTTGTTCCATAGGTTTGGGCTTGCTGGATCACCAGGTGTGTCCTCATATGTCCCTGAGCTCCCAGTTCTGTTGCTGAGGTGGGAGATTAGGACATGACAAATTATAGCTGGACCACCGGGCATGACCTGTCAGTCATGAAGAGCTGTCAAATCACGGCCGAGGTGCGTGTGCAGAGCAGCTTTGAAGCCCTGCAAGAGACAGCCTGGATCTGACATCGAAAGAAGATGTAAAAAAGACAGCAGTCATTGACTTTGCCACTGCTGTCCTCTTGTTCTTGCAGTGGCCCATCCTGCATATAGGGTATATCTTCTCTTTTCTGTTTCTTCTTCTTTTCCTCTCCTTTTCTTCTTTTCTTCAGTAAAAGTTAAACTGTTATGTTCGTCAGTTGTCTGAACAGGACAAGAGCCGGGAACCACTGGACACCATACTGTCTGACAACACTGCTGGCCGGGCTGCCCAGACCAAGTTCCAAGATTGTGTGACATCTGGAGAGGCAAAGAATATAGCCGCCCAGATGCCCTTGGGGCCCAGGAAATGTCCGGCAGGATTCCTGATATCTTGGCCAATTCTGGTCTTGGATTCCAGACCAACCAGGGTGACAGTTGGAGGGGGCATGGCTGAGCCAACTGCCACCCTCCTATCTGAAGATCTTCATCCTGTAAACACCCTCACTGGAGACACTGAGTGGACAGACTGGGCACCAGCTGTGGTTGGCAAGAGGTCAGCCACCTGGAGAACACACAGCCCTTGAGTCCCCTAAGCACTACCACCGTGGGACCCAGGGCTGACCCCAGTGCAGGACCTGGCCATCTCCGGTGACGGCCCATGTGTGAAATCTTTGTTTAAGATCAGATGAGCCCACCCGTGACTCGGTCTTCATTTGCTTATTTGTAAGATTTTTCCCCCAAAGAGCACTGGAAGAGCCTTCCCACGGGCAGCGAGGGGCAGCTGGAAGTGTCCTTGGCCTGGGGAGGGAATTCTGACAGACAGTGGCTTCTCTGAGCCTTGAGTGAGAAAACACAGGAGCTGCCGCTCTCTGGACAGAGGCGTCCCTGCAGCAAAGGCCAGTGCCCTTCTGGCCAAACTGGCACCACAGGGTGTACAGAGGGAGTCTAGAAGAGTGAACAGCTGTGTAGAGGGATGAACACCTGAGGGAGCCCACAGTAAGGCAAAGGTGGGGTCATTCCCTGTCATGCTGTCCCACAGAGATGGGCTGGCTCTGAAGAGAACAGGGGTCTGGACACAGCCGTACCTTCACACCCCTGTGAAATGGGGACTGGGCTCCAACTCATCCCGGTGCCCAGATGCTTGTATTACAATGAAGCATGGTTGTACTGGGTCAACGGCACCACTCCTTAGGGTGGTTTGTAAACTCTATTTGGGAAAAACACACTTGCCTTGGGGCTCAGAGTTCTGCATGGGAGACAGTCTGCACCCCACTTTCCCAGGGCCCCCTTACCCTGACAGCATCTCTTGGATGAATAGAAGAGCCCTGTCCCATGTCCTGAGATGGGCAGATCCTAGGGAGTCTAGGACCCCCCAACTGCTTCCTTCACACAGGTACCCCAGAAAGGGGTACCTGATCCTCATGCTGCCCCTATGTTCAGCTAATTTGCATTTGACTCAACTGCCCCACTAGCCCCTCATGCTGACCAAGGTCAAGGGAGCAGGATGGGGTGACAGCAAGGGCCAGGACTCACAGACAGTTCCTAGGCCAGCAGGGCTAGGGTTGCCTCTGCCTCCGTGTCACCTGTGGCCCTGACTCCCCACCAGGCTGCCACCAGCTGATTCATTCATTTATTCTGCATAGAATAATTGAGCACCCAGAATGAGAGAGGCAACAAGGCAGTCATCATCCCAGGGACCAGAAGGCTAGAGGAGACACAGATCTGCAAACAGACAGCCTTTCCAAAGGACACATGACCAGACGGGTGGCATATCTGCTGGGAGGTTTGTGGCAGGCCTTGCAGGGGAAGGGGCATTGGAGCTGAGGCTTGAAGAACAGTTTACCAAGAAGTGGGGAATGAGTTCTCAAAGCAGAGAGAAGAGTGCACCAGAGCTCAGGGGAGAGACTGTGCTCATGAGGCTGAGAAGGCAGCAGGATAGGGATGGCCTCCAAGACCCTGTCCAGCACAGGACATTGTTCCTAAGGGACAGAAAGGACATACAGGCCTGGAGACTCCCTCAGGGCTGGGGCTGGGGTGGAGGTTTGTGTTGACCATACCTGGCCCTCAGTCTGTCTGCAAGCTCTGGCCAGGCTGCAGTGGCTATTCAGGGCAGGGCTGGCCTGGGCCTCCTGCCTAGTGGAATCAAGCCCAGAGAGCACAAGACCAGCTGCTGGTGGATGCACCCCCTGGAAGGTGTAGCCTGTACCACAGACCTGTTCCCCTAGATGCCAGAGTCACAGGTGCTCAGGGCCTTGGGATTATTCATAATTTGAAGGGCACCTTCTAGGCCATGTGAGTTCAGCCCCAATCTGGGCCTCTGGGGCCACACCAGCCAGCCCACTGGGCCTCGGAGCCTGAGCAGAGGCTTTCCCAGGGCACAGGGCTTGTGGGGTCCCTGCTTGCCTTGCCCAGAGTAAGGAAGGTGTGGTTAGGGGTGCCCAGGGTCACACGCACATCAAGGCTTCCCCCTATCCTGGGCGGTACAAGTCAGCAACCTTGTGCCCTCCCCCGAGGTTCATCTGGCCCCCTGTACAGGAAGGCTAGCCTCTGTGGTGTCCTTACCACCAGCCTCTTGTGGGCATCTTGGACAAGGGCATGTGGGCGGCCTCAGGCAGCACCATGTAAAAGAGGCATAAAGTGAGCCACCAGTGTGACTTAGCACTTTCTACCAGCCACCAGAAATACCAGAAATAGGAGAAAGGGGGGAAATTAATTTTAATCATATATTTTACTTAGTCCAGTATATCCAAAACATGTCCCCATGCAGGAAGTATTCCAGTGGCTGGGCAGGCACAGTCCAGATGGACTCAGGCCCTGCTCTGACCCTGTCTGAGGGAGGAGGCCTGGCCCAGCTCTGGACTCCCGTCTGAGGGGGAAGATCTGGCCCAGCCCTGGAGCCCCGCTCAGGGGAGAGGCTTAGCCCAGCCCCCACCCCTGCCTAAGGGAGAAGGCTTGGCTCAGCCCTAGGGCCCTTCTTAGAGGGGCAGCCTGGCCCATCCCCTGGGATGCTGGCCTGGAGGGGTGCAGGACCCTGCATGGATGAAACCCCACACCTCACTTTCTGGCTTCCCATGATGCCCTTTCTGCAGACCACACTTCTGCCCTGTAGGTCCCTCCCACTCCACTGGCCAGGCTGGAGACAGAGGGAAGAGACAGCAGCCTATGGGGGCCCAGCCCCAGCGCTTCTCCCATCCTACACAGCTACTTGGGACTCCAGGCACGGAGCTCTCAGTGGGCGAGAAGCAGTGACAGGTGGGGGCTGCTGTCAGTGAGGATGGCCGCTCCAGGCTGGGGCTGAGCACAGAGCTGCCCCTGACTGCCCACCTCCTGCAGCTCTCCTGCAGGTGGCCTGGGCCTGAGGGAGGGCAGGAGGTTTTGGTCATGTGACCACAATCAAGTGCTGCCTCTGCAGAAAAGGGAAGCCAGGGCATGAGGAGGGAAACCCTGTGGGGAGGGGGGCCTGTAGGAGCTGAGCCTGCTGCCCTGCATCTGGCCATGACTGTCTTACTTCTGGGAAGTCCAGTTCTGGAGGGGGGAAGGAGCTGGGCCAAGGAAGGAAGGGGCAGCAGGCAGTGGGGAGGGAGTCGAGGCTACTGTGATAGTGATGTCTCCAGCCAGTGATGACATGTGACAGCCCCTGTTAGGGATATTAGGGGGCAACCTTGAAGAAAAGGAGGGTATCAATTATGCAGTTGTGCCCTGGGTGGGGCTGGACACAGGGCAAGGAGGAGGTTTCTAATCATCCCACTTTTCTCTGGCCTTTGTCTCAATCACAAAGCCCCAGGGACCTTCTCAAGCCCAACCCCTATGTGTGTGTGCATGTACTCTCTCTCTCTCTCTCTCTCTCTCTCTCTCTCTCTCTCTCTCTCTCTCTCTCTCTCTCTCTCTGGAGGACTCCCAGGGCCTGTGGAACCCTCTATCAGGGAAGCCGTGGGTGCCCTGGCTGGTTCCCATAGCAACGCCTGGATGGGGGAGGGGAGAGGTGGAAATGCAGAGACAGTGAATAAAGAAAAACAGCTTCCAAAATGAGCAGCAGTGGGGAGAAGGAATTACTAGGACAGCCCAGGCTGGCCCAGGCCCCTCAGACACCCAACCCACCCTCACCATCACTCTCAGCCACATGCACGGGCTAGCTTTGCACTTAGTGCTCAGGCACAGCCATAGCCCGTGCTGGCACCTTAAGGGAAATAGCGTAGGAGGCTGTCCTCCCTCACCTGGCCTGAGCCCAATCCTGCAGTAGCCTTAGCAGACACCATTTGTTATGGTGCCAAAGCCTCATGCGGTCATATGTGGGGTTCTTCAGAGGTGGCTGGATCTAGGGTGTGTGATGATGGGATTAAGGAATCAATGCTGGGATTAATGGTGCAATGCTAGGATCAAGGGTGAGTGCTACCTGCCCTCAGAGCAGGTAGCCTGGATAGAATATAAGGGACAGAAAGAGGGTTGCTGCTGTCACTTGCTGCATTGCTGCCTCCTGTCCTCCTTGGACTCTTTCTCCTCTGCACTGCCCCTCTGCCATGCCACCCTGCCTTGGAGCCAGCCAACTATGAAGTGAAACCTCTACAAACTGTGAGCTACAATAAATCTTTCCTCCTTTAAATTTGAGTGTTGGGTATTTTGTCTCAACAATGAGAAAAGTAACTAAGACACCACCCTTCCCCCATATTACAGGTGAGGAAACTGAGACACAGAATAGCCACACAAAAGAGAGGAGGGCCATGGCCCAGGCAGCCCAGAGTTCTACACAGACCAGGCAGCTGAGCTGTGACCCAGGCCCCGAGGAGACTGTGGCAAATGACAGCAGACTCAGTGCCCCAGACAACACACCCTGAGCTTCCTGGGTACTGCAGTCAGAGCCCAACCCTGGGTCGCACTGAGCTAAGACCTAGGAGCCAGCACCTGGAGCTGTACCATCTTCAAGGCTCTGCAGGGAACCCTCTACAGCCCCTGACCCTGCCTTCTGGGGCTCTGGTACCTTCCTCTTCCTTTGAGGCCACTAAGGCTCTGTCCAGTCTCAGCTCTCCTATCTTTCTTGCAATTCCTTGTGATGACACCAGGCCATCTCATCTTGAAATCAGTGCTGAGCACTCTGTCCTCTGTGCCAGGCCAGGCAACCTAAACTGAGATGGAGATGTTTGGGGCCACACTGTCCACCACAGTGGTGATATGGGGGCGAAAGGACTTAGCCTGGTGGAGGAGTACAGAGGACATTCCAGGTAGGAATGAGCACAGAGGTGACTGCATCCCCCAAGGGGGTGGCTGGGAAGGGTAGGGTCAATGGCCCAGACAGCCTCCTGGCGGTGTGGATGTGGGCAGAGGCCAGAGCCCAACTGTGACAGGCATCACAGGGACTTACTGTGGGAGGCAACTTGTGCTGTACCTGCCTACAGTAGAGGGCTGAGCCATGAGGATATTGGCCAGCCAGAAGGTGTGGCAGAGAAAAGCAGCTGGGAGGGTGCCTGGGCAAAGGTGGGCTGCATCCCTGAGGAAGGGTGATTCCTGCCACCACTTGAGAACTGCAGTCAGCAAAGGGCCTTGAGGCTTGGCAGCAGGGGTGTCCATGGCATCAACAGCCTCACAAGCCTGATGTGTGGTCTAGGGTGGGCTCTAGCCCCCACTCTGCCAGTCACTGCAGCCAGGTGACCTCAGGCTGAGAACCCAGCACAACCCAGGTCAACCCTTCCCACACATGCCTACTTCCTGCCCAATCTGCTCTGGACAGAGGGGCCCTGCCAGTGAGGGTCCTACCTGCAGGTGCTGGAAGGAAGAGCCCCAGTTATATCGCCTCACAGCTTCGAGGAGCAGCCAGAGTGCACAGGGCACCTTCATACCAGGCACAGGGCCGAGGAGATAACAGGGGTCTGAGTGAACCACAAGCCTCCTGCCTCATCCCAGGACCAGAGTATTTCTGCTCACTGAGGCCGGGACCTATTTTGAGGTCTGTGGAGGCACAAGGAGACCTGCATTCTGAAACCCCCAGCCACTCTCTCACCCTTATTACACCGAAGGGCATCCAAACCTCCTTTGAGACTGTCCTGGCCTTTGTCAGGTGGAGCCAACATCTCCAGAAGGGACAGAGTACCCCCAGAAAGGTGGGGTGTGAATGAAGGAGGTTCTTGACTGCAATCACCACCCCCCACCTTGCACAATGACCCCCTACCTTTCCTATAGCCCTGAGCATGGGGAAATGGACTGACATTTTCCAGTGGGACTGTACCAGGTGCCAGGTGCCAGGGCAAAGCAGAAACAAGATAATTACGGGATAGCAGAGGCTAAAAATAGCCTCCTCTGTAGCCCCGTCTCCTGGCAAGGACAACGCCAGACAGGCAGCAGCAGGATCCTGGTCCTGGGAGTGGGAGTTGGGGTGCAGAGAGGATCCATCCTAGGAGCATGCTGGTGAAGGAGGGGGGTGTAGGGCTGACCTGGGCTCTCTATCCTCAGGGAGCACTGGGCAAGTGCCATTGGAAAGCAGGGAGGGTCAGGGTCACCCCACGGCACAGAGTGAAGGGCAGGGTGGCCTCTGGGCAGAAGCCTGGGATCAAGCTGTGGAGGGTGAGTAGGAGTTTGGCACATTCCCTGCAGAAGGGTGGTTTGTGACCCCCATGGAGCATCCAGAGTGGCAGGGAGGAAGGACAGGGCCGTGTTGGGGACAGTGTGGAGGCTGCCTGACTCTCCCTCCCAGCTGAGGAGAGAGCTGAGCCATCCTGGCCAGGGCTTCCCTTCCCTCTTCAGATACTCTCAGAGCGAGGTATCCCCCTCCTCAGAGCTGCTGTCTTTGAAGGGCAGCCCCCAGGTAAGACTTGCTTCCTTGAGGGTGGCCTGAGGTGTTCTCAGTGCCCCTGGCCAAGGCTTGGCACTCAGTACAGGGTTGGGACCCAGCGTAGACATGGAAGGGACTCAGGACTGGCTGCTGTGTCCCTGACCCCATCAGAGGGAAGAGGCCTTCTGGAGGGAAACAGGGCACAGAGGTGAGCAGGGAAGAAGCTGATGAGTGCTGGGCAGGGGCAGGGGTCCTACCTATCCACCCAATTATGGGAGATAGCAGAAGCTACTGACCACCCAAGAAGCTCTGCTTTAGAGATTCTGGAGAAAGGTGGCAGGCAGGATGGGGAGGGAAAAGAGGGCTGTGGAGAGTGAGAGGAGGCAGGGTGGGCTCAGGCACAGGCCCCAGGCCTCCAGAGAAGAGGGTCTGGGCCTCTTGGGTGGGTACTGGTGAGCTGGACTGGAATTGGGCTCTGTCAAGCAGCCAGGGAGGTGGTCCAGGAGGTGGCCCACATTTTAGTTTTAAAGATCTTTTTACGCTGGGAGTGGGGCTCTGTCTCCAGGAACCAGACAAACCAAGGGCAAATCCAGGAGTGTTCCTAAGTGTCCTGGGTTGGGGGATGGAATTAAGGAATGAGTGGGCATAAAGGGAAGCAACACAGCAGGTGAGAGGGAGAGAGAGAGAAGAGGGGAGGGAAGGGAAGAGGACAGAGAATAGAGGAAAGGGCAGAGAGAAAGGAGAGAGAGGGAGGGAGGGAGAGAGAGAAAGAGAGAGAGAGAAATAGGGACAGAGGAAGGAAGAGACAGAGAAGAGAGAGAGGAGGCTCTGTGGGAAGGGCCCGTTGGGGTGGGGACCCAGGAGAGAGAGAGGTCTGAAGTTCCAGGGAAGCTGAACACTGTGTGAGACGGGGGCTGGAGCCATAGTCCTCTGCCATTGGGTGGTGGTTCACGGTTGTGATAATTAAACACAAGGATGATTTCCCCACAGGGGCAATCTGGCCACACAGGAGGTTGTCCCACACAGACCAAAGCTGCTGAGCAGGCTGTCACCTGGATTAGGGAGTTGGGCTTGCCCCAGCCTGGTTTGGGTTAGGGTTTGGGTTAGGGTTGGAGTTGGGGGGCCATTCTGGGACATAGGGAGGGGAGAGAGCCTGCTGTCAGGATGGGGGCTTGGTGAGTGCACCCTACTGTGCAGACCAGGGTTCCCACTGTGGTAGAGGGATAGAGGAGGCTTCTGCCCCAGCAAGTGGCTGGGGTAACACTGGAGTTAACTATGGTCATTTAGGTAGGGTTCAGTTTGGAGTGGGCAAAGAGGGGCCACTAGTTTGGTGCCTACAGGGCAGAAGAAAGAAGTACCTTGAGGAAGGATGGACTTGCAGAGGCCATTGGGTTCACCTAGTGACTCCCTGACTCTCTCAGGCCCCAGTTTCCCCATCCTCACAAGGAATGGCCATTCCAGCTCTGTGGCTGCATCCCAAAGAGAATGGTGGTGGCTGTCCTGAGGATTCTGTCCTACAGCTACTGTCTCTGTAGCTGCCCCACCGCCAGCCAAGGGTGTTGTCAGGCCTCCCAGGGGAAGTGGGCTAATATATGCCACCTTGGGCCTGCGAATATAGGGCACAAGCTGGGAGCTCTAGGTGAATGTGAGAGCCTCTTGGGCTGGGAACAGACCAGAAGACATGAGGAGGCATCAGGAGCCTCCCATCCTCACCCTGCAGGAATGAGGGGTCCCTGGGTGGCCAAGGCCAGGGGTCAGAAGTAGCCTCACATGCCCTCCTGTCCCTCCTGGCTTAGGCCTCCTAATATCCACACGCCCCACAGCCCTCCTCCCCATGTCTAGCCTTTGGGTCCCCCCCAACAAGCATGGCTCTCTTTTATCTGCCTTTGACCTCCATCCCCAGCAGGAGGCAGAGATTTAATGCTCCTCTTCTGAGAGGAAGCCCTAAGGTTAGCGTGTGCACTATGCGAGCCTCATCCCACACTTTCCGGATTGCTGTGGTTTCTTAGCCTCCAGAGGCGGCACTGGCTCCCTGAGGCAGACGTGGCAGTGTTTGGGTTGAGCCAAAGCCCATCATGCAGGCTCTGCAGGATGCGCCCTCAGCATTCCCCAGGATCCCTTACCCCAGCCCAGTCCTGTTCCAACGCTCAGGGAAAGCACTACCTCATTCTACAGCTCAGTTTCTCTGTTCTGCAGTGAGGAGATGAGACTGAGTGGTGATATCTGGCTGGGCAGACGGTCAGGGAGGTGATGGGATTTGGAGGTATGGCTCTTGAGCCCTGTGTCACAGCCCCCACGTGTCCCTCCGCCTGTTTTCTTGGTAACAGACATGGAGCTGTCCCAATCACTGGTACTTGGACAGCCTGCCAGTCACAAGGTGGGGTGACTGAAGCACAGCCCTCAGCTTTCCTCGGGTTGCTGTGTGTGCAAGTGGTGTTGCCTCTACTCCCTGACTTCTCTCCTACCCCTGGGAAGCAGTTTCATTATTTAAAAGAAAAAGGGGAGTATAAGGAGGAAGCAGGCTTTTATCCAGTGCACACTCTGGCCTGTGAGGAGTGTGATGAAATTTCCTGGTGGCAGGTGGCCCTCCCCGCTGCTCCATCTGTGTCCTGTCCCCCAGACCTGCTCTCTGTGTCCTGCAGGCTCTGTTCTCTCCTTGGCAGGTGCAGTGAGGGCTGCACTTTGGCCATGAGCTCAGCAGGTGCCACTTTGCCCTAGCTGGGCTTGGCTGGCACCACCCATGATGCCCTTGGTGCCGTACTCTGGCCCCTCCAAGCACAGCAATCCCATCTGAGAGGCCAGGGGTGACTAACAAGCACCTGCATGTGACCATGGGAGCTGGGATGGTCTAGCCAGCCAGCCTGTGTCCAGTTGTTCTAACCCCAGTCCAGAGATTGTGCTGAGGGTGTTTGCAGGAGTGAGGAAAGCCCAGATTCTGTGGACATAGGACAACTATCTTGCATCGTGTGGACAGCCTGACTCTGCCCACTGAAAGGCTGTGGGGCAGCATTGAGGCTTCCCTACTGGAGAAGAAATTTCTCCTGTGGATGTCAGCTTCAGCCCCTGCCCAAAGTTCCAGCTGGCTGGAAGATTTTGTGCTAGCCTGAAAAAACCCTACACTCTCACTGCCTCTCTCCTCTGAGTCCTGGTTCCCATCAAACACTGATGGGTACAGAGGTAGGAGCAAACTTCAGGCCATCCCTCCCCCACATTTGGGAAACTGGCACCCTCTCCAAAGGCAGGGGAGGCTGATCTCCCACAGGGCAGCAAAATTCTCTCCTTGCCATGTCCTTGGCCTGTGTATGGGTAGTACCAGGTTTGGTTGGCAGATGAGGAAAATGAGATTTAGGGAGACCAACTCCAGTGTCCTACAACCAGGGCTGGCCAGGGTCCCTTTCCTGCACTGATCATCACCCTGACTCCAGTGCCTGAGTAGGCTGTGTGGGCAGTGGAGACCCTGCACAGGCCCTCCAGAACTCCAGCTGGGCTCACTGTGACAGTCCTCAGCTCAGCAGGAACTGGCTCCTACCCTTCTGCCTCAGGCTGGGAGCCAGGCTTGGGAAGGGGGGTGTTAAAGGGTGGAGGAGAGGTCAGGGCAGGTCTCTGGGTGTGGAGCCCTTGGGCCTTTCCAGGCCAAGGATCTAGGACCCTGACTGCGTCCCCTTTCTGTACTCATGGAGGATCCACCGTCACCTCAGGCTAAAGGGCCTCCCCACATCCGCTCCCACCAGCTTATACCCTTAGAGAAACAACACAAACACTTCGAGAAGTTTCAGTGTTTTATTAACAACATCTTATAAAAAGAGCCTGTCTTCGAGGTAAGGTGGCAGGGGTACACATCCTGGCCAAAAACTCAGGCTGGTCTGGTAAGGGCAGTCATACCCTCTTGAGGTGCCCAGGGTCTTCCCAGCTCCCAGGGTCTCCATGTGGCTGGTGCTGGCCAATGAGTAAAAGTTATGGCTTATGTGCAAAGAATAAAATCTGTGGGGGCTGGCAGAGGCACAGGTTGGACCTCCAGAGCTATTCCCCAGAATCTGAAATGCAGTGGGCGAGGCAGAAAGAGGAACCTCCAACCAGGGCCTGCTTGGGCTGCAGACCAGGGGCTCCCAACACCACGGTGCTGGTGCTGGGGCAGTGACAGGGGTCCATCCTAGGCAACAGCAGAGCAGGATAGAGAGCCTGGGATTGCCCAGGAGCAGAGGCCTGGGGCTCTCCTGGGGCTGGGTTTGTGGTCACTGGGCAGGAGTAGCAGCTGAGGCCCTGGCCTCAGAGCTCCTGAAAGGCTCTGGCAGCAGGCAATGGCCATGCAGCGAGCAGGGGGGTGCCAGGGTGGCAGACCCCCGCTCCAGCTGCTGCGGCTCTGGGAGTAGGCAGCTGGTGGCCAGTGGGGCAGGCATAGTGGCAGGCCCTGGCCCTCATGCTGGCCTGTCTTCATCACCCACTCTTGGGTTGAGCTGGGTTGCTGCCCTCTGCCTGGCTGCTTCCTCTCTGCAGCGGCCCTCTCTCAGCTGTCCTGGGACTTCTGTGCAGGCTGCTTTGAGAGAGGGAAGGAGATGTGAGGTGCAACAGCAAAGTTCTGGAGATAGCCTTGAGACCTGAAGGAAAGAGGAAAAGGCCAGGCTGTCAATGACAGTGCCTGCATATCATTTGGGCCCACAGGAAGGACGGGGTAGATGATAGATGGGCTAGAGCTCTAGGATACAGACACAGCCTCTCAGATTGCCCAGAGGGCTGGGGAATGCCCAGGAACTGGGGCCTGGGAAGGAGCTCATGTCTGGTTAGGATGGATGAGGGACTCTTGGGCAGAAGGGATGGGTCTCCCCTTACCTGTTATCATTCTCCTGGCTCCAAAGGTGCCGGCTGCTGCCTCAGCCGGATTTGAGGATTCAGCCTCTCTGGGACCCTCCGCCTGCCATGTATGAGTCACTGAACTGAGTTCTGATTCTCCTCCAGGCTGGCGTGAATCACTGTGCTGGGGTGAGAATGAACAGGGTCCCTGTGAGCCGGCTCTGCAGGCTCCCCCAGCACTGCCTCCCACCTGGCCCTCTTCTTGGTCTCTGGGAACTCTGCACCCACACCCCTTCCCTGCAGCCAACTTGCTGGGTAAACCTCTGAACCTCAGTGGGTTTACCTGGAAAATGGACCTGTGCCATGGACCCTCCCAGTTTTAAGATGCCCTGGGGGCAGGGGCTCACCTGGGGGCCAGGAGGCACCAGGATGTCAGGTCTGCTGCTGCTGCTGTTGCATTTGTGGTTTTGGCTTTCCCTGGGGAGGGAAGCCATGCTGCCCAAAGCTGGCCAACTGTTCTGGGAGGCAAGGAGGGTGTCAGCTGGCTCTGCAGTGTTTGCCAGCGGTGCCGTCTCCGGAAGTTGAGGTTCCTTTGGCACTGGTTCTACTTTAGCTTCTGCCCTGGGGTGCCCCAGAAGCTTGAAGCCCACTGGCCCCTGTCTTAAACACTTGATTATTTGAGTGCCTAGAGGGCCCAGGCATTGGAGCAAGATGAGGAAGCTGAGGATGGTCTGTGATGGCCTGAGAATGTGGAGGGTGGGGCCACTTGCCAGCTCAAGCAGGGCCAGTGCCAGGGCCAGGAAGACAGAGGGGAGGGTGACAGGCAGGAGCCCTGCAGGGGAGGGTCTCCTTTGTTGTTTGGGGTGTTATGCACAGCTGGATGGCATGTGTCTGTGTGAGCAGGGCCAGGAGGCCAAAGGGCTGCCTGGCTGGACAAGGGCTGCCCCTGTGTGAATCAGCCAAAGCTCAAGTCCTGGTTGGCAAAGGCCACATGCTGGATGTGGCAGGCAGGCTGGGAGCTTTGGGATGCCCTCTACTCAGGCTGGGTCCGGTCACTGGCCACCGACTCGCTGTTGAGGGCAGGTGTAAGGGCCTCAGCCTCATCCTCAGCAGGCAGCTGAGGCCCGCCTGGCTCAGCTGCCTGCTCCAGGCCATCCTGCACCTCCATGCCCCTCTGGATGAGCTGTTCCAGGGTCTTGGGTAGTGGGTGTCGCAGAAAGCGCTTGAGCTTGGGCTGCAAGGTGCCCACCACATACTGGATGATCTCCTCCTCCTCGGCGTCCACATATAGTGTCTGGTACAGGTCCCGCTTGCGCCACAGGAACTGGTCCAGTGGCTCTCCCTGCTTCTGAGGCAGGTCCAGTTCACGCTGGATGGCCTCCCGGGACAGGGTGCCCTCGCTGTACTGTAAGAACTCCTTCTTGAACTCTACCCAGTTCTTCACTGAGCCCTGCTTGAACTCCCACCACTTCTTGGCTGGCCCATTCATGTGGTTCTGGATCTGAGACAGCCAGTACTCCTCAGAGCCGCCCACCTGCCGTAGGTACTCCTCCAGGTGGCTCAGGAACTCCCGTGGGTCCTCGAAGATCTGAGTGTCCACTCCAGGGCTTGGCTGCCCATCCTCACCCGGCCCCCATGGTGGGTACTGCTGGGCCTCACCTGGCTCCTGTCCCGGCTGGTCACCAGCTGCCGGCGGAGGGGTGATGGCATAGGGGCTGACCGTGTAGTCATAGCCATCAGCCTCGTGGCAGTAGCTCTCAGGACCCCCGACGCCCACAGAGGCGGTGTGGCGGGCCTGTTCGTTGCCCACTGGGTACTTGCCACCCATGGACTCAAGGCGGTCAGCCCACCTCTCCAGCCGGTAGAAGACTTCTCGCCACACGTGCATCTCGCGCTTTACCCAGCGCTCCAGGTTGGCGATGGTCTCCTGGCAGCGGCAGAGGCAGGCCTTGATGGACTTCTTCCAGCGCTGCGAGTCGCCGGTGGGCACGTAGCCGTCCAGGTTGTTCTCCAGCTTGCCCACCGACCTGTGCAGCCCCTTCAGCTCGCGCTCCACCTGCTTGGACACCTCGGTCAGCAGGTGCCGGTGGGTCCTCCGCACGTGCTCCAGCATCTCCGCCCGGCACTTACCGATCTGCAGGATCACATTAGGCTTAGCCGCCGGCGCGCCCCGTGCCCCGGGATAGGCGTGGAGGCCGCCGCTCGTCCTGTGGTCCAGCTCCATCTGCGTGTAGGCAGTGGCACTCCGAACTGGCGGGACCGGCGGTGGCGCTCGGGACAGGCACAGCAGCCGGGCGGCAGCGGGGCGGCCGGTGCTGAGGTCCGATCAGCGGGAAGAGCGGCAGGTTCTACTGAGGAAGGACGCTGCCGAGCTCTGCGCTGAGCCGCGGCCGCCGGCGCTTTATGCAGCCCGCGGCTGTGGGCGGCCTCTCTACGGGCGCCGACTCCCATTGGCCCACAGCGCCCCGCCCGCCTCAAGCCCCGCCCCCACGCCCACTCGCGCCTCCAGGCTGCTGCAGAGCAAGCGAGGACCCGCCCCCTGCACACTATGCGGGGCCAGGGTGACTAATGCTGCCGCGCGCCTCCCACCAGCCTGGCTCCTTCAGCCTGGAGGACCTCGCCACCGTCTGGCCAGCGAGGGCGGGCAAAGGCTGCCTGGTGCCCCCTCGCAGAGTCTCATGATCTCTTTCCTAAAGGAGGGGTCCCGCTGGACACTGCTCTTCTGGGTCCTTGCTTCCCTGCCCCTGCCCAACCTGGCTTTACAGGATGGACCACTGCTGAGGAGCCCTAGCAGGCCCTCCCCACAAGAGCTTCTGCCTTCAGCTGGGGATCCAGTGAGTCTACACCCACTGTCTCTTCCCATCCCTGCCCCCAGGGCTTGAGTTCAGAGCCTGGCCCATCTTCTGGATGTGTGAGGGAAGAACACCCATCTGAGGCTCTGCCTGGGCCCTGGCATTGGTGTGGTTGTGTGACACGGTGACTGGATGTGGCTGCACTGGGCCCCACAGTGCCCCACAGCCAGGCCTTTGGTAAGGCCCAGGACTTCACTTAGGCCCCAGGGTATTTGGAAGTTGCTACTTGGGGACAAGGGGAGGGGGGTGTCTGAGGAGGTGCCGGGTCATTTAGCCTAGGGAAGGGTGCTGGACCTGAGATCTCAGGTCACAGCCAGAGCTTGGCCAGGGCTCCAAGACTTCTAACAGTCAGGAACAGGGAGAGAGGAGGGAGGGAAGAAAGAGGAAGGAGAGGGAGGAGGGAGGGGAGGGAGGAGGGAGTAGGGAGGGAGGAGGGTGCTGGCAGCCCTGGCAGCGAAGAGAGGCAGAGGAAAGCAAAATGCCATATAAGGAATGGGGCTCCGGAAGCTGAGATTCCCTGGGGAGGGAGGCCCCTTCCGCTTCCCTGGCAACTCGGTATGCAGTAGGGGAGGGATGGGACACACTTCCAGTGTTACTCCAGTGCTGGATTGGATGGATGGGTCTGGGCCTCTTGTCTTCTGATGTTACCTGGGAACAGGTGACACCACTACCCATAGCAGAGGCCCACAGACACACAGTGACAGCCAGGACACCATATCCCTTGCTGCTGCTCCCTGTCATTCTCTCAGACACAGCCACGCTGCACACTCATAGCCCCTCCAACACTTACTCCCCTCACAGAGCCCTACATACACACTCATACCCCCCCCCCGTCAGAGCCTACATACACTCGTAGCCCAGCCCACACTCACACCCCCAACTCAGGGACTGGCATACAATCATCCCACTTCCCAGAGCCCTGCATACACTCTTCCCCTACTCAGACCCCTGCATACACTCATAGCCCCCACTCAGAGCCCTGCATACACTCATTCCTCCACTCAGAGCCTTGCATACACTCATCTCCCCCCACTCAGAGCCCTGCATACACTCACATCCCCACTCAGAGCCCTGCATACACTCATAGCCCCCACTCAGAGCCTTGCATATACTCACACCCCCCACTCAGAGCCCTACATACACTCACACCCCCCACTCAGGGACTCGCATACACTCATACCCTGTACCCAGATCTCTACATACACTCATCCCCCACTCATGGACTGGTATGCACTCATCCCCTTACCTACATCCCTGCATACACTCATCCCCCACACGCTCAGAACCCTGTATATACTCACCACCCTTCAGAGCCTGGCGTGCACTCATTCCCCACTCAGACCCCTGCATACACACGTCCCAGAGCCCCCAACCCACCTGTCTTGTTCTTCCCACTGGAATCCCCACATCAGCCCCTCCCTTCTCTCTTCGCCCCCCCTCCCCCTTCTCCTGGGCTTCCTCCTCTGAGGGGAATGTCTTTCTGGGAAAAAAAACTCCCCCAAAATGGCTCTCCTGGCATTTCTAATTAAAGGTGAGTGGGCGAACAAAGAAGGGAGTGTGGAGGGGCACACCACTGGGAGGGGGAGCTAGGCAGAGAAACTGCAGAAATGAGAACCAACTGGCACCTTCCCTTCCCATGGAGGAATCCCGGGAGCTGGAGGCTGCAGGGGCATCTGAGCCCAGAGGCACCTGCACACAGTCACCACAGAACCAGGGGCCAGCAACTCTGGGGTTGGGCTGACCAGGCAGCTTGACACTGGCTGTGCCTGTGTGTCCATGCATGCAAGAGTCAGGGGCCAGGCCCTGATGTTTCACATGTTTGTGATCTGATAGGCCAGGGCAGGCTCTCAGGCCTCTGCCCTGCAGTAGTCTCCAGCTGCCCCCAGCCCGACCCCAGGCAGCCCCCAAGGACAGCTTCCTGGAGTAAGAGTCCAGGGATGCAAAGCTTGGTGATTGTGACCTGGGGTGCTGCACTGCCACACTGGGTCTGGAAGGCCAGCAGCAGCCCTTTGGGTGGATGCACAGGGGAGGGAGTTTCCAAGATAGTCCAGAGAGCAACCCAGGGCTCAGCTTAAAGCAGACCCTTTGTGAGGTGACCTGGTACCCCCAGGATGCCATGGCCCCTCACCACCTCTTCCCATTGCTTGCTGCAACAGAGCTGGACACAGGTGGCCCATCCAGACCACAGCTGTGGGAGCATGCTCTGTACAGAGTGAAGGGAGGCTCAGGGGATGGAGTGGGGGCAGGACCCACAGAGTCCCCACACCCTCCCTGCAGGGTCTACAGAAGCTGTGAACATAGGGTCATGGTGACAGGTGACAGGCAACAGCTGCTGCTCTGGGAACACTTAATCGCTGCCCAATTATCGCCCCAGAAGCCCTCAGCAAACCCCCACAATGGAGCTTGAGGCTCCATTCTTCCATCTCTGGGAAGGAGGCTGGGCTGGCTCCCCACTGCCCAGGAGGGGGAGCCTCTTATAAGAGGGGCCTTTATTCCTCCAACTGCTGCCAGCCTGTTTCCTGACAAGAGGGGCTGGGGCTGAGTGCTGGTTGACTGGGGAGGGGCTGGGGGCTGAGCCTGGGCCGAGAGGGAGCCAGAGCTAATCTGGTCTGTTTCTTGAAGCCTGGACTGCCAGAGCAAGAGAGGTTCTGCAGGGGAGAGGACAGGCCAGGGCGACCACAGGGGTCTGTGCAGCACTAAGATCTAGCAGTCCTGGTTCAAGAGGCTCTCCATTCTGGCCTCTGCCCCAGAGCTCCAGGCTTTCTGCCCCCAGATTCTGATCCAAGGATGCAGTGGCACCCATTTCAGTCTGGGGTCTCCCTCCCTTATGCATAATCTCAGGGAGCCCTGACCCACCAGTCTCAGACCTCTCCAGCCTCCCTGTCCTGATTCTGTCCCTGGAGTCTTTTTTTTTTTTTTTTTTTTTGTGGGTACCGGGGGTGGACCTCTGTACCTCGTGCGTCAGCAGGCACCCGTGCCGCTGAGCCATATCACCGGCCCTTTTTTCGTATGTGGATTCCGGGAGTCGAACTCGGGCCCTCGCGCTTGCCAGACAGGCGCTTACACCGCTGAGCCATCTCACCGGCCCTGTCCCTGGAGTCTTGAACTCTCTCCCCCACTCTTGAAACTTCTTGGTGACAGGTGCATCCTGACAGGTTCACACCCGCCTCCCAGATGCTCATGGACAGCCTGGGCCTCTAGAGGTATGCAGAGTACCTATCAGCAAGGCCCAGGCATCCCGTCCCCCTGCATCTCCACTCTGCTCCTCAGATCTAATCTCCTAATCTCCTCTCTGGCCCCCTTGTGGTGGCTTCAGCCATCCCTCCCTGGCTCCAAGGGCCTGAACACAGCCTAGTTGGCGCACACCATCCTGTGTTCACTGCTGCCCGAGAACTGGGGTCTGGCCTACTAATGCCCCCAACCCCTACCTGCAGGCACTGAGCAGCTGAGCGTGAGTGCAGCTGCTTCAGGGCAGAGCTCACTTCCTCACCTGAATACCCATTCACACTCACATGTATATGCACACATATATGTGCATGCACACATATGGAGCACATCTGCTTGCAATCATATACACATGCACGTATGCCTACAAACATGAGCACACTGATCATTCACCACATTCTCCAGGACCCCTGTTGGCCCCACTGCTTTGGGCTTTGGGGACCTCCACTCCATCCTCCTTGAGCAAGAAGCTGGGGCAGCAGGGAAGGTTACAGCGGTGACCTGGCCACCCTCTTGCTGTCATCTACCCTGGGCCCCACCACCTTGAGGGGTACAGGTTTTCTGCCCCTTGCTCTGGCTGAACTGTAGGATCTCCTGCCCAGCCTCATGGTCCAGGCTCTCCAGTCCTGCTGTTCTGCAGGGTCACCCCAGGTTACCTGGCCTCACTCCATCACCACACACTCCCCAGTGGGGCTGGGAGAGACCACCAGGCTGGCCCTGAGCCCCCAGGGAGCCCACGGCAGCTCCTTGCTGAGGTCTCCCAATGGGCAGCCTCTGTCTACACCTTTATGCCTGGTGTCCTTTGCTGTTCCAGCCTAGGGAGGCACAGCCTGCTCTCAGGCAATCCACCTCTGGTTGTCACCTCCGTGGCACAGGCAGGGCTTCCCAAGGTGTTTGGCAGGGGTCCTGAGGAACTGAGAGAGGAATGTACCTTTCTCTGTCCCTCAGTAGGCAGAGACTAAGCAGTTGCTCACCTGAGCCTCACCTTTCCATCTGTAGAAGGGGTGACAGTGCTGGGCCTGGGGGCCACAGGGAGCTGTCTAGGAAGCCTGAAGTCCCCCAGCTCCTCCTGCTATGAGCCCCTCCTCACAGCGCCACATCTGGGACTAGAGGTGGGGATGTGGGCCAACCCTGGGCCCCCCAGGGAAGGGTTCAGGGTGCTTCCTCCCTCCGCCAGCCCCCTTTGCCTTCAGAGATTGAAATGGGGCTGATGTGTGGGTGAGCTGCTGGGGAAGGAAGGGTACTACCCTTCCTAACCCTCCCACTGGCCCTTCTAGGAGTGACCTCCTGCCACCTCCACTGCCCACATCCGGCCAACATGGGGATGGGTGATGAGGGAAGCAGAAACCAGGAGCTGAGGGGTGAGGCTCCCAGACTCCAAGGAAGGCATGGGGATGCACTGGGACTAGGGGAGGGAGAAGACCAAAGGAGGGGGCAAAGCACTGGGGTGGGGAAAGGGGGAGGCTAAGAAAGGTGGAGAAACCAGGACACAGCTGTTCTTTTTAAACTTCTTACAAAGGCATCTTCGCCCTCAGGCAGAGGTCCTGAGAGGTTGGCACAACTGCTCAGCCCACTGAGCTGGAGAGTGGCAAGGTGGGGCAAGAGACCGGGGCCTCAGATAACTGAGGCTCCTTCCTCTCCAGACACCCCCTCCCAAGCTGCAGGAACATTTTCTCTCTTCCCCCCTTCCTTCCTTCCTTCCTCTTCCGTCTGGCAGGCTGTGTGCTGCATCCTGGTCCCTGGAACAGGCAGCCTGTGCCTTCCGGGGCCCCCACACACCAGACCCTCCTCCCTCCTCCCTCCTCCTTCCTGCCTCCTGCTTCAGCTCCTCAAGTCCAGCCCCTAAAGGTGCTTGGTATTTTTCCACAGATCCAGCATAGCCATGCTACTCACTGTGCCCAGGAGTCCCTTTGGGTCCCAGAGAATCAGACCTCTGCCCACCTGGCCTCCAAAAGGGCACAGGGTGTGAGAGCCAGCCTCAAGCAACATCTCTTTCTCACCACCACCATCCTCACACATTATTCAGGAGGGAAACTGAGGCTACACAGCAAAGACAGCCAGAGCCAGGGTGAGAGGGTACTCTGGGGAAGACCTTTAGGTTCTCAGAGACATGCCATGGACACTTCATGTCCTGTGCCACTTTGGGTGAGACCTCTCAGTCCCCATACCTTCCCTGGCCTCAGATTCTCCCTAGAGGCCCTTGCCTGCTACCAGTGGAGCCAGGGCCCCTCTGCAAGGTGTCAGCACCAGCAGGTGGCCCCAGCCCCAGCTTTGGAATTCTCTGAAGGACAACAGCAGGCATCTTGTGGGGGCTCTTGTTGGGGAGCAGTGGGGCTGACTGCACTGCCCAGGTGGGCACTGTGATGCAGATTGGGCTGCATGTGCTGGGAGACAGCTGGGAGGCAGAAACATGAGATGGAGCTGGGCCAGAGGAGGTTGTCTTGAGTGCCCCTCAGCACAGCCTGCCCCAGGCCTGGTCTGAGCACCAGAGCCCACTGAACAGGACTGAGGGCCTCTTGTCCTGTGTTTCCTTCAGGCCACATGTGGCCTCATGCACATACCAGCCCGCTAAGCCCCTTCCCAAATCATGCAGGGGTCCGATTGGACTAAAGGGCTGCTCTTCTCAGTGTGAGCCAAGTAGGGTAGGGGGAGGAAGAGCTGGCTGGTCTCATGACCAGGAGTTTCTCTCTACCCAGAATGCCAGCCTACCCTCCTACCCACCACCCTTTGTTCAGTGGACAAACACTGGCACAGTGTTAAAACATAGGTGGCCTAACTGAGTGTTGTTGTGCATGCCTGTAAACTCAACTATTCAGGAGGCTGAGGCAGGATGATGGCAAGTGTGATTCCAGCCTGGGCAACTTAGTGAGACCCTGTCTCAAAATAAAAAGTGAAAAAAAAAAAAAAAGGGGCTGGGGATGTAAGTCAGTGCAAAAACTCCGGGTTCCATTCGCAGTAACACACATACCGCATAAGCAGCTTGAGCAAGTGTCTGCACTGCCAGCCAGGCTTCCAGGACTTCTGTGCCTTGCACGCCCCTGTGCACACTCCCACTGGATCCCTGAGCATGAATGGCATATTGGTGATGTCCATGCAGATCTGTGGCTGTGCGTGTGTGCTCCCATGCAGTTGCGGAACACCCTTCTGCTTCCTGATCTAGTTGATGCTTCTTCTTGCACAGTTACTAAAGCCTTCTCTTACACTCCTATTGCCAGCCAGCCAGCCCTGGCCTTGCTCTGAGCACATGGAGTCTGCTCTATCCCCTCAGAATCTCTGCTGGTCAAATGTGCTGGGGCCAGCAGCCCAGAGGTGAGGGAGGATGACCGGGTGAAGGAGGTAGCATGGTGGGCCAGGGGACAGCAGGGAGCCATCCTAGTTTGCCTACTGGGGCAGAAGCTGGAGCACAGGGAAGAGCAGTGAGAGGGCCATTTCAGGGCCCCTACTTCTTGGCTACAATGCCAGCCTTGAGCCTGGTGTGGCCCAGGGCCACTGCAACCTAGGAGGACATGGACACAGGGAGAGATAGGCAGGTGGGGATTCCTTCAGGACCAGTGTCCCAGCAGTGGGCTGAGAGGGTCAGGGATAAGGGTCTCCAGGCAGCCCAGCAGTTGAGTTTCTCTGTTGTGAGGAAGGCCACCAGGAGCTTCTGGGGCTGGGTGGGGGTCAGAGCCAGGTGGCTGCTCCCCATCCCTGGCCCACTGGGCCCCTAACCAGGCCAAGTGCCCACCCCACTGCCTCCCTGAAAACCCACCCGTCCTGAATAGTGCTCTGGGAACCCGAGGGTGGCCTGCCCCTCTATCAGGACAGGGTTTTCACTACCAGCTGGCCCATGCAGATGCCCTCAGGGGGGTGGGTGTTGATGTTCAGGACTTGTGCCAGGGAGGGGGTGGTGTCCAGGACAGCATTCCACCCCCACCCCTGTGGCTGTGCTTTCCTGCTGTTCTCTGCATTTTCATTTAAATTCCTCCCCAGAGCCAGCCCAGCTTCTGCTGCTCACTTCCGGCACCATAAAAGGAGAAAGGCTGAGAATAGCTGTGTGGTGACGCTGCTAGGAGCTTCCCCACGCAGGCAGACTCTGTGCCACCACCACCACCAGCCTGTGCTGGCCCAGCCAACGCCCCGAAGGGACCCCTATCTGGCCTGAGCCCCACCGGAAGTGGACAGCCAGAGTCCTGGGCTGGGAGGCCAGAGATCAGGGCAAGTGGCCCCAGCCACTAGCAGCTGTGTGACCTACTGCGATGGATTTCTGTGCTCCCTGGACCTTGGGATTCCATACACTGCACCTCAGGGTGCTGGGCCCAGAAGAATCTGTGCATCCACAGGAGGGGCAGGCTGGCCCAGCTCGGCCCAACCCAGCAGTTCTTCCGCCCTGCAAATCCCTTGGGACCCTGCTCAGGCTGAGGGATCTGTGCTCTGTGCTGGGCACACCATGAGATACACGTGATGGGGACAGTGTGGCTTCTAAACACTCTTCACCTTGACCACCTGATGGTGCCATCACAGGAGAGATATATTGACTCTTATGGGGGCCAGGGTTTGGTGAGAGCCCTGCTGTGGGAAGGACCCATATGAGCTCCCAGCATGGGAAGCCAGAGCCCTACTGTAGCCCTTGAGGCCTTCAGCCATGGCCACCTTTATCTGGCTGGGCACCGCACCTCCCTGGGGCTGGCATGTGAACCCGCGCCCTTCTCGGCTGCCTTCCTCTCCCCTTACTGGGCCAGCTCCTCCACCCCCACAGGCTACCTAGGCTGAGACCTAAGGCCAAGTCCTCTCTGCTGGTCCTGACCTGGTGTCCTCCAGCTGCAGACCCCCATGACCTGCACAACTGCAGGCACTTGGTACCCCAGGCTGGCTTCCCACCTCTTACAAATGCCTGGGCATGGGCACCTCTATGTCTGCCATGGCTTTTCCAGGTACCAGGCGTGAGCCAGGATCTCAGCCTCACCAGAAGGTGCCAACAGGGCCAGAACCTCCTGTTCCTTGCTCTCAGCTTGGTGTCTCCCCAACACAGCAGGGATGCCTTGATAAACATGGTCCCTGGGGCACTATCAGTTCACTGGGAGGCTCAGCATGAGGGGTGTGCCCTCTGTCCCCTCCCCACCCCCACACAAGACCCTCCAGCTCAGTTTCCCAGGTTCCTGCTGCAGGGCTGTGCAAGGTAAGTGTGGTGGATTAACTAATGGTCAACTTGTAACACCCAGCTGAACTAAGTCAGCGTGGTTATGGGTGTGGATGGCCCACCTGAGAAATATTGCCAACAGCATAAAAGAACTGGAGGGGAAGATGGTGTGCTGTTGATCCACTTGGAGAAGCTTGTCATGCTGGTTTTCCTGATATGAACTCAGCTGTTCTCATTGTCGGAGGAGCTCGGGTCCTCGCTGTTGCTGAGGATGGCTGTGGTTCTTTTTGGAGGAGCTCTGGTCCTTACCTTGAGTGTCGCTTCCTGCCTCCAGTATAGATCTCTCAGCCTGCTGGCACAGATCCTTCATCCCTCTGGCGCAGACTTTCTAGCTTCCACCACTGATCTTTGGGCCTTCCCAGTGCAGATCCTTGACACAGACTTGCATGAGATATTGTCGTGGGCTCTAGGCCTCCAGCTGGACTCGTGTAGGACATTGCCAAGGGATCCAGGCCCTCAGCTGGATTCTTTGGGTCTCTAGTGCATGGGCAGATCTCCTTCACTCTTCTGCATTTGACTTTTTGGGTGAATATTATAAAATAATACTGTAAATTATGTATCTTGTATTAAGTTTATTCCCTTGTAAGGCCTGACTACAACAGTGGGTGACCTGGGTGGTCACACACAGGACCCTGGGCTCATAGTGGTTTGTGCGGGACTTAGAAATGTGCTGTGCAATTCTTATTGATTTTTTTAACAAAAGGCTCAGGTTTACATTTTGTGCTGGAGCTGGTCCTGCCTGCCAGGGCCCCTCTTCCTAGTTCCAGGGCAGGTAGGACCACTGTTCTCTGATATTTCTGGAAAAGGAAGTGAAGCAGGAATCACTGGGGGCTCCTGTGCACTGAATATCTCACTGAGTCGCAGAACATTTTGGGAGGGCGATCACTGTCACCCCACTTTACAAATGGGAAAAAATGAAGCATGGAGAAAGAAAGTAGAAGGCTGAGTTTGAGCTGAAACTGGTTTCTGGCTCTGAGGCTGTCCTTATCCACTTGCTTGCTATTCTCTAACTCACGAGACATGGTGGGGCTGTAAGGGATCCCTTCCCTTGGTAAGGGATCAGTGGCATCAGGAGGCCCAGGTCAGCAGTGGTAAGACCTGGGCTAGCATGTCTCCTACTTGGTCCAAGATCTTCTGGGTAGAACCTAGGGGCCTGGAGGGTTGTGGCAGACTGAAGGCTGGGCAGGACTGGGAGCAATGATGGGGTGAGAGACCCCATGGAGTAGAAGAACCCATCTCTCTAGTGCTTGCCTTCCCCAGAACAGTGAGAGCCTCCTGGGAGCCCAAGGTGGTAGTCAGGGAAGGTCAGGGTAGGGTCAGCACCCACCTAGGCCACTGGGCTGCTCTGACCATCCCTGGACAGGGGCCAAGCAGGGTTCTGATGGCCCCTGCCCCTTACCCAAGTTTCTCAGCTCTCCTAGAATCCCAGGGCCTATTTGCTATCCGCAGGCACCAGCAAGTGTTTGTCTTCCTCTCATCTGGGATGCCTTGTTACAAGATCCAGGCAGAGCCAGGAGATCAAGGGAACCTCTGAAAAGAGGCCAGATAGCCCCAGACACTGGCCTTGGCCCTGGGAGGTCAGGTCTCTCAGGCCAGAGGTAGAGCCCTGGAGGCCAGTAGAGAGAAAGAGACCAGGTAGCCTGCTCAGGCAGAGTGGGTGACACAGTCCTCAGGCCCAGGCACTGCCGCTATTCCAGAGTGGACTTGGCAGACACTGAGCTCCTGGACCTTCCTCTCTCTACCCACCTCCAGCCTCAGGACTCCACTGAGCCCACCTAGGCCAGAGGAGGAGGTGGGCCCATGGCCACTGCATCTCTGTCAGCCGTGATATATGCACCACCTCACAGCCCAGTTCTAGGACTATTCACCTCCAGATATCCCTCATCCACCAGCAGGAGGAGGAAGTGGAAGATGGGTCCTCAATTTACAGCTGGACCACCTCACAATAGGAAACTTCTCTCACTGAACCAAGGGAACACTGCATTTTTCTAAATGAAAATAGAATGCCATCTCAGAAGCCCCTGAAAATCTATCTCCACTGCAGAGATGAACCTGGGACTGAGGGCAGGAGGAGAGTGTCCCAGCCCTCCCAGGTAGGCCTGTGGGCTCCGGGTGCTGTGAGGGCAGGAGTGGCCCACAAAGATGCTGTTCTCAACAAGAGGAGGCTCCCCTAAGATCCACTGCTGTCTTACAGACAGCTCAGGCACTGCCCTGGATTGTGAATGTCTCACTTGCAAGTAACCATAATCGCTGTCACAACAGCTCTCTCAACCCACTGCCACAATCATCTCCATTAACACCACCACAACTACCACCACGCCATGGCACATGCCAGCACTACACCATCATCACCATGGCCACTATTACCATCACCGCCATGACTCCTAACACCATTGTCCCCTCCCAACACTACAACCATTAAAACCACCAGCTCACCCATACTGTCTCTTCTCCCTCCACAGCCATCCCACCGTGAGCCTTGCACATGTCCCAGCCAAGGCCATCATTGCCAGCACCATCACCATCACCTCACCTTTGTCCCAGCCCCCATCATCTCATCCACAGCCATTCCCATCATGATGACTGTCATAGCCATAATTTTCTCCATCAACATAACAACAATTACTATCACATCCCAGTCACTTCCTTCATCCCCATCACCACCTCCAGTACACTCAATCTCCCCACCATGGTCTCCATCAGTCCTATAACCAGCAGCAAAACCACCACTTCACCACCACCACCTTAGTTACCAACACAACCAGCAATGGTAACCACCATTGCCACCATCACCATTACTTCTGTCTTCTACACCACCACACCAATCGCCTCTCATTATCATCACCATCATATACATGACTTCCCTAATGTCATCACTATCACCTCACACTTACTACCTTCCCACTGTCACCATTATCACCACCCTACCTCTGTCCTCCCTGCTGTCATCACCACCATGCCCACGACCTCCCCAACATTATTACCATCACCAACAATGTTATCACTTGCTGCCACCAACAACCATCATCCCCATTATCAACACCTTAATTGTCATCACCACTTCACAGTACTGCCATCTACCTTTTACTGCCACAACCTTTATTATCAACATGGGCACCTCATTTCCAGGTTGCTTCCTGGCTGACAAGAACTTCTACTAATAAAGGGAAGGGTTTTGAGGGAGACAGTCGTAGGCTTAGGTCCCATGCTCATTATTGGCTATGTGTCCTTGGGCAAAGATTTACATTCACTTTCCTAACTGATGGGAAAGAGAGGGTATTCCAACTGAGACCTTTGTTTCCTGTTGTGTGATAACCTTGAAAGTGACACCTATGTCACCTGGCTTCCAAGGCCTGTGGGTTTGGCTCTCTGATTGCACAGACCCCTCTCCTCCTTCCAGCCATAATGTGGCTACCTGGGAGTACATGGTCATGGGATGGTAGCTTGGCTAGTCTGATAGTTAAGAAGATGCTCTGTCTCCAGATCTCCAGAAACTTCGACTTGAGATCAGGGATCAGAGGTAGCCACAGCTGCCAAGCAGTTCCTGGACTCAAGGCTGGGCACAGAGGATGTTGTTGCTCTGGAGAGGCTCTCGCGCTCACCCTTGTAGGAGCATGACCCCTAGTCGCTGTTCCCACATATGAGCTGAGAGGACATTTCATCACTAAGGAAGATGCTTCTTTTGCTGTGAGTACCAGAAAGAGGTAAGGGGGATCTGATGAATTTTAAAGCATTTTCTCAAATACCCATTTTGTGCTCTGACGTCTGACCTTCAATCTTCTCAACGTGAAATAGCTCAACAACAATAAAGAAACTGCCAGTGCTTGCAGTAATCATAACTAGGATGACAATAGCTCCCACCCAGCAGAGGGTGGGGAGTATTAAATCAGCAGTGCCTGGCACATAAAGTTCTTGCTAAATGTTAGCTGCCTCAGCTGTTATTACAGTGATTATCTTTGGAGGTGGCTTGCACTGGTCCTGGGCTGGGCTTCTATTGAGAAAGCTGCAGGTCATCAAGCCTTCCCCAGCCCAAGGCAGGCCTGTGGCAGACTGACAAGAGGGCCTGGGGGTGATGAGGGTCACTTCAAGGGAGCTGTAGCCCATGCCCCTTTGCCTGGCCCTGCCTCTGGCCACTGAGGGGTGACCTCAGGTCCCCATGTGCAGGACGTCCTCTGACTCCAAGAGACATTACCCACCCTGAGCTCCTGCAGATGTTGGCACCCCAAAACACTCATGCCATGAGGTCCTTGTCTGTCCTGCCTGAGTGAAAAGCAAGGGAAATGCTCAGTGAAGATGCTAGATGGCTCTGTGTCTTCATTCAGAAGCCGGTGTGGGTGTCACTGTACCCACCTTTCCCCTTCAGTGCCTATAACAGCAACTGCCCCCCACCCGGGCTGCTTTGCTCAGCCTGTGTCCAGAACCACGGGGCCTGAGTCTGAGACTTCAGCCTCCAGGCTGAATGGTAAGGGAGCCTGGGATGCCAGGGACAGTGGGTGGATGGCAGCAGCCCAGCCTCGTGAAACCTACACTTGTCAAGCCTCCCAAGGACAACACTTTTTTGTCCTTCTTTTTTCTAATTAAAAAGAATTAGTCAGCAGAGTGACACATTTACGGGGAGAGCCAAGTGACATTGCTGCCCTGCTTTATTAATAAAATAAGAGGGGGACAGATTTCCACACTGCTGGAGATTGTGCAGACTCTCACACTTTAGGCATAATGGCTTGGCAACCCAAGCTACTTCCTAAATTGACTAAGTGGGCTTTTCTTCTGGCTCCCTCTCCCCTCTTTCCCTCCTACCTTCCTTTTTCTATCTTTTACAGACCACCTGCCTTCCCCTTCCATTATAGGGGAGGCTGAAGGACAGGAGCCTGTGGGGAGGGCACAAAACCAGACCTGGTACCCCAGGTGGGTGCAACCCAGCCAAAGAGAGGTCTGCCACACAAGGAACGTTTGCCTCAGGTCCCTGGAAGGGACTCAGCTCTGGACTTGACTTGGTTACGTCCCCTCCTCTGACCTCAGTTTTCTTCAACAATGATGGGAACATTAAGCTGTGATGTCTTTACTGCTCTTACATCACCTGCCCAGGGTACAATCTGAGGGCAAGTGGGACTTGCAGGACAGGATTGAAGCCTTGGCCCCACTGGCTCTGTAGAGGGGTCGCAACACACTCTCCCTCCAGTACAGACAGGAGGCCAAAGATGGGAGAAAGGCAGCAGCAAGGGGCACACTGGCCTGTCATCTTTGTCACTCTTTCTGGACAAAGAGGGAGAAGCCATGTCACAGCCTGCATGAGGGGTGTCCTTCAAGAGACCCAAAGGATTTCCCCTGCCAGCTCACTTGACACAAAGGCATGGAGGGAAGTAGAACTTGGATTTATGGACAAGTGGCTGAGCCAGTTGTCAATCTACTCAGCACCTTCAAGCCTGACAGTCACAACTATCACCTCATCTTCACCCATGACACCCACCAAGCCAGTATCCTCATCCCTTCTACCAGAACCAAATGCCACCATCACCAATTCTACCACTGACACTAATGCGCTCAACCCACCCCAACCCATCACCTGTAACACCTCTGTGATTATTATTGTGGTCAGCCTCACTACCATCATCACCATCATTACTGGTAGTGGTATCACTACCATCACCATCACCATCATTACCATCACCATTACCTCCTCACCCTAATCACTATTATCATCACCACCACCACCATCACTGCTATCAACTTCACCACCATCATCACAGTACTTGTCATCATCAATGTGATCACCAACACTGTCATCACCATTACCATCACCATCACCATGATCATCACCAGCATCACCATCACTACCATAGTCACCATGATCACTATCACCACCAGTGTCACCAACATCACCATTATTATTATCATCACCACTGTCACGATCACCTTTCCCATCACCTTTATTAACATCAACTTCTTGCCATAACTTGTATCTTTTTATTTTTGAGACAGGGTCTCACTATGCAGTTTAGGCTGGGCTTGAGCTCACTATGTAGACCAGGCTCACCTCAAACTCCCAGCAATCCTCCTGCCTCAGCCTCTGGAGTGCTGGGACTACAGGGGTATACCACCATGCCCAGCTACTACTTGTATTTTTCTTACCACTACTGACATGGTTATCCTCACTAGTACTACCTTCATTACTTTCACCACCAGTGCCCTCAGTGCTCAACACCTGCCCCATCATAGTCATTCTTATCATCAGTATGCATCACCCCATGATTAGAATAATCACTCCCTATCCACCCATCTCATCCACTCTAACCTCCCACTCTTCAGCTAGCCATCTCCACCCTGTCTCTGCCCTCTCCCATTTATGATTTGAGGCCAAAGACAGAAAAACCAACTATATTCCTCATTGGGCCCAGTATGCACTGATTGCTGGGACATAGTCCTCCAGGGGTTCCAGAAGTGTGCACCAAGACTCTGGGCCCAGGAGGAGCCTTATGCTGCTGGGATCTTAGGCACCAGGCCTGAGTGGCTACATATCTGGGTGGACAGTGATCACGGCTGAGCCGTGGTCAGTGCACGAGCCCACGGAGCTCCTCCTCTTCAGGCCAGGGACATGAGACCATACCGGGAAGGCCCAGGAAGAACAAAGTCCTAGAAGCAGAGATAGGAGAACCTTGGAGGCCAGAGGTCTCAGGAGTAGAGATCTGTCTGTCATGTTCTCACCAGAGGATGAGACTCTTCGCTGCAGTCCTGTGTCAAAGGACCTCATGTTGATACATCTTTTTTATTCCACAGCTGTTTATTGGTGACTTTCTTTGACAATGGCATGCATTGGAGAACCTGAGAGGTGACTCCTCACATCTCTGCCCTGTAGGAGCTTGGGCTTGTTTGCAGGTGACTGTTATACCAGGTAAGAAGTGCCAAGAGCTGGAACGACTTCACCTTTGGGAGGAACAGGCATATTGAGATGAGATAGAGCTGAGCATGCTGCAGGGAGGACCTAGCACAGCACCTCCCAGAGGGGAATACTGAGGCGTAGGGGGTTCCCCAGAGATAGTAGAGGGAGCAGTGACCAACAGCATGAGCCTCCTCTCCTCAGCCAATGCTGCCTGAGTAGAGCCATGCTTGCCCAGGCCAGCTCTAGCATCCAGAACCCCCACCCTCTGCTAGGTCAGCACTTGAAGACCAGGAAGAGCAGGTGCCCATGCAGGGGTTGGAGGGCTGCACAGATGGCACTGTGCCCTCACTCTTGCTGCTATCTAGGCTGGAAGGTCATGTTCACTCCTCTGCCTCTCCCTGAACTCTCTCTGAGCACTGTCCCCAGGGAGGCCCACTTCTGGGTCCAGCAAAAAGGGTGCTGGCTCTAGATCTGAACTTGTCCAGGCGTATTCTGCTCAGGTTTTGGTCGAGGGGACTATGTGGTCAGACCTGAGCAGACACTCTTGGCCATGTGCAAAGGTGCGAGACCATAAAGAACCATCTCTCAGCACTTCTGAGGCAGCCTGGTTAGTAATGCTGTCCCCTACTAAGTGGCCATGCCCAGGTCAAGCTCCCTGGAGGGAGAGTCTAAGACAAGGCCTTTTGTTCCAACGGTAGGACTGGGCAGAGGAAGGATCCAGGCCAGGGGTTGTTTTCTGCAGATCCCAGCGCCAAGTCTAGTGTGGGACATGGGGCAGGTTCTCCTGGTACTTTCATGGGTCAGTGGTCTTTCATGGGTCTGGCTGGGGAGGGCATAGTGCCCCTATTTCCTCCAAAGGGAGAAGAGTGGTGAACTGTCCCTGGCTAGAGCTGAGGACCACACAGCCAAGGGGACATACCTCCTTTTGGCTTCTGCCCATGCACTGGCCTGGGGACAGCTCTCTGTGTCCCCATGCCAGCAGCAGTGACAAAGCAACCCCCCCCCAACTATCTGGCAGGTCAGAACTAGGAGGGCTCCTGGGAGCTGGGACAAGCTCCAGAGCCAAAGAATATCCCCTAGCAGAGCAGAGGGAGGATGGGCTGGGGAAGCAGCTCTGCCCACAAATAGGGACAAGGGCTCCTCAGTCCTTCCTTCTCCCAACATTTCTAGGTGCTGATTACACAGGGTGGTCCTTGCCCTCTTTGCACCTCCATATGCCTGGGGGTCTCCTGCCTGGGGGAGAGTCTGGAGGCCAGAGGCAGCAGTTAGAGGAGGCACCTGTTCCTGAGTGGGGTTTTCACAGGCACCCTCCCCCATCTATCTGTGGGATATGAGGCAGTCACATCACTCCCTTGTGGTTGAGGTCCCAGGATGGAGATGAGGGGACAGGATGGGGGTGGCTAGGGATGAACCCAGCATTTCTTATGTGCACTAGTT
Organism: Erethizon dorsatum; assembly: GCA_028451465.1. Classification (NCBI taxonomy): domain Eukaryota; kingdom Metazoa; phylum Chordata; class Mammalia; order Rodentia; family Erethizontidae; genus Erethizon; species Erethizon dorsatum. Next base: position 67,385,970 of record CM051828.1, on the reverse strand, counting down.
CCAGCAGGTTCCATGGGGCCAATCTTCAGCAGCCCTTCACCCTATGATGTGCTCCAACTCTCCCAGCTGGTACAGACCAGGCTGATACCCACACCCTTCCCACCACTCCAGGGTGCAGCATGTCAAGGGTCAGGGCCAGGCCCAGGTTCCTGTGATGTGTCCAGAGAAGAGGCCAAAATTGAGGTCCCCAGAGGGGTGTGAATGGCACCTGTCCCAACTGTCTGATAGGCAGGGAAGACAGAGTTAGACCTCTGTGCCAAGTTATGCAGTTGTGCAACACACAGGCATGCACACACAGACCATACCAGCTGCCCTCAGGCACTCAAACCGCACTCCTCTGCTACATTTTATGCTCCCGCAACATGGACAAAAGATGCTGGCCCTTCAGCACCTCGGACAGGACCGTCCCCCACCCCTCGGCTCCCCCCCCCCCCCACGCCCCATTCAGCAGTTGCTTCTGGGCTGTCTGACCCGTCTCTCTCCCAGGTGGCCCCAAGGATATATGTAGTCCATGGAGCCCAGAGGGAAGAGGGAGTGCAGAGGGCAGGGCAGCAGGCACCTCTGCCCTTGCTTCCTCGGGGTCCTTCCCCGGAAAATGTCAAGGATAACACCCCTCAGAGGCTTGCTGGATCCCGCAGACAGCAAAAGCCACCACACAGGCGATCCCTGGCTCTCTGGTGGTCTGCCTGCCCCCGCTCTGCCAGGTCCGTGCTGTAAAGCCCAGAACATCCTCTCTGAGTCTCAGACTCCAGCTCCCCTCTTCCCTGTGGGACCACACATTCATGGGCCAGAGCAGCAAGCTGAGTCCTTGTCCCTCACACTTTTGCCCTCTTGTCCCACACCCTGCTGAACTACCTGTTTTACAACTGCAGTCCGGTAAAGCCTGCCTGCACAGTCCTGACCGCATAGAGGAGACCCCACAAGCGGGTCCAGCCTTCCTGGACAGTGCCTAACTCCCTCCAGGACCATAGCCTGATCCCCTCCTGGACTATAGTCCTACCCTCTCAGGACATGACCCCACCCCTCCAGGGCAATGGCTCTACCATCTCCAGGACCAGAGCCTTATCCCCTCCAGGACCATGGTCTCACCCTCTCCTGGACCATGGCACTAGCCTCTCAGGATATGGCCCCACTGCCTCCAGAATGATTGCCCTCAGTCCTCAAGGTTTCCCTCTAGCTCCAATGGTCCCTCTGGGAAAGTCTCTGCACTACATCCCTACTCCATCCCTAGGCGCTGGAGCCAGCCATATCTGTAGAGCCCTAGAGGAGGGGCTGCGTTCAGAAAATATCTATGGGTGTCATTCCCAGGGCCTCCCAAAGCCCTGCTGTCCTCCATCGCTCCTCAGAACAACCTCCTGGGCCTTGCAGCAAAGAGGCTGTTCCTGCAGCCCAGAGTAGAATGGTCTTGGCTCAGCCCCAGGGGTCCTGCCCACCCCAGCAGAAGACAGCAGCCCTAGGTCTGCACTGGGGGCTCAGCTATGGCATTCACACTCTCCCCCACTGTACAGTGAGTCAGCTCCACAGTCACCCACCCACCCCCAGGAGGCTGACTGCCACCCAGAGGGCCTGGAGCCTCACTTAGTGTGGAGTTGCAGTGGAGGTGGGAAGCAGACTGTGGCCAGGGACAGCACTTAGTCACATGCGGGGAAAAGGCAGGGATAGCTCTGGGCTTCTAAGAATAAAACACACTGGGGCTCCCAGCTCCCTGGCTTCCTATGTTATCCAGAGAGGACAGGCTTCACATCTCAGCATGTGATCAGGGTTAGGGCTTCGGCTGTGACAAGGATCAGGACTCAGCATATGACCAGGGTCAGGACTAGGTCTGTGACTAGGATCAGAGCTCTGCCTGTGACCAGGATTAGGGCTCAGTATGTGATCAGGGCCAGGACCTGGACTGTGGCTGGGATCAGAATTCAATATTATGATTAGGGCTCAGACTGACTGTTAGCAACATCAGGGTTCAGCCTGTGACCAGGATCCGGGCTCAGTGTGGGAGGGTCAGATTCAGCGTGTTGCCAGGCATGGTGGCACATGCCTGTAATCTCAGCACTTGGAAGGCTGAGGCAGGAGGATTGCCATGAGTTCGGGGCCAGTCTGAACTGCATAGTGAAACTCTGTCTTAAAAAAAAAAAAAAAAAAAAATATATATATATATATATATATATTTATTTATTTATTTAATGTGTTATCAGGTGTGGGGGACCACCTGGACGGCTCTCCTTGAAAGAAGAGCAATTATCTCCATCTTGGCTGAACCTGGCCCTATTTCCACCTGTTGATAAGTACAGAACTAGCTAGGACTTTTCCTTATCTTTTTAATTGGCTTTAAGCAATGCAAATCGGTCTAGCGGAGGTCCTGATGTGTAGTCTTTGAAGCAAGGCGACAGGCCTGTGTTTCCCTGCCCCTTTGCTCCTAATGCATGCTTGAGCCTGGCGGGATGGAGAGCCGTGCTCCACCACGCTGTCAGTTGGGATGAGCCTGGAGAAAGAGGCTATGACTTCCCAGGGCATAGAAGATTACACATCAGAGCTGAAGCACCCACCCCAAAACATTAGATACTATCTTGAATTGTGTTATGCAGATTACTCCTTCTGCATATCCTTCCCTCTGCATTTGCAAAGGTGATTTCAGGCCTAGCCCAGCTCATGAGAGACTCACAAGACTCAGGTACTTCCCGCCACTCTCACAGTCACTCATCCCCCGAGCCACTCCCCTCCTTCAGAATTAATAATACCCGGGTTCGGCCCTGGGTCGAGGCCTTTGTTCCAGTAGCCACCATCTTGGCTGAACTTAGGACCCCTTGGCTCCCCACAACTATAAATATGCCTTACTGTCTTTATTCTCACCGTGGGTTGCCCTGGAAGTGGTAGATTGGAATTAACTCTCTAGAATTCCAATAACTTTTCCATGGGATTACAAATGTAAACTTCCCAGACCGCGTCGAGGACCGGGAGGGCTCTCTATAATCAGGGTCAGGGTTAGTGGGGTTGGCATATACTCTGGGGTCAGGGCTAGTCTGATCGTGGTGTTGTCCCTCGGTCCTCTATCAGCCCCTGTTGATCCATATCCAACAATCACTGACACACCTCAGATGTGGTTTGTCCACCCACAGTTCCACAGGAGACCAGCAGGGGGCGCTGCATTGTCCCAGAGAGAATATAAAAGTGCCCTGGTGTGTGATAGGTAGAGGTGTCACAGCCCCCAGCAGCATTGCCTTTGCTCCCATGTGGGAGGCTGTCCTTGGAGAGGCCGTGATAGATAGTGACAACTCACCTGGCTGTCACCTGTGCCTGGGCTGCAGTCAATGAGCCTAGACACCGAGCCACTGCAGTCTGTATCCTACTGTGCCTGCCCACCCCTGCTCACTGGCTGCCCAGGGTTGGTCCACAGTGAGACTCCTGCCCGCACAGGCTGCATCCTTACCTTTGCCCTGTGTACCCTGAACATGTGGCACCTCTGCTCCAGCGGGGCCAGGCAAGGGGCTAGACAGGTGCCCAAGGCCCAGGGGGTAAAGGCCAGGGTTCAGAGGAGATAGGGAGGAAGGGAGGGAAGGGAAGAAACAAAAGCGGATGGCTCAGATCCTGGAGCCCGGTTCCTCCCTCCCTCCACTGCTCTCAGTCCTCCCCTCCCACCCTCCTCCCTTCCTTCTTAGACCCGCCCCAATATTCCCCACACAGGTGCAGCTGACGCAGGCAGTTACTCACCACCCTCACTGGCTGACTCACCTCCCAGGTATTCAGCCTCCTCTGCAGCAGCGGAAAGAGCCCTTTGTGTCTGGGAACCTTGGCGTCAGGCAAGAGGCTTCTGGGATAAAGCCCGGGCCAGAGCCTGCCAAGAGGAATGTGCCCTGGGTGAGCCTGAGAGCCCTTTCCGGTGTGGCTGTAGCACAGCCCCCTTCACCCTAAGTCCCTCATTGAGTGGCTGCTGGGTGCCAGGACTCTTGGCAGAGCTCAGCCTCCCTCCCCAGGGCCATGGGAAAAGTATTTACTATGGTGAACTTGGCACACACAGGAGTGGGAGACTGGAATGAGGGTGCTCAGTACCCAGCCCCCACCAAATGGCCCTCTCTTCATCTGTCCTTTCCTGCTCTCCCTGGGGTATCTTGGAGCAAACTCAGTCACATCATTTCACCCCCAAAGACTTTGTTATTGTTCTATGATATTGGCTTCTGGGAAACATAACAAGGCATCACTATTCCCTGATGAAACTAGCACCAAGTTCCTAATAGGTTCTAAGCCCACCATGCTTCTATTATCCCACTGGACTAACACCTGTTCTTTTACAGTGCTTTTGTTCCTAGCCTTGGGTGGATTCCTGTGGGCCCTCCCTCATCTCTGTGGCTTTGAGGGTCTGAGGGCCCAGGGTCACCCCTGGGGCAAGTAGATTGCTCCAGGAAACCCTTCGGGGTGGGGTGGGGTGTGACTTTAAGCAATGGGAGTAATCACCTAGTCTAGCCAGGGTTATAGACAGGGACACCTACTGCTGAGGAGTGTCCAGTGAAACCTGGGGGTGGGGTATGAGCTGAGTCTGAAGGGTAATAAGGACCCAGCCACCTAAAGGCTCAGAAGGAATTTTCCAGATTGAGAAGAAGGCCTGTGCGAAGGCCCAAAGGCAGCTGTAAGCATGCTGTTTGAGAAGCAGAAGCAAGCAGTCTGCAGACTTCCAGGTCTGCACGAGACTGGCTATCCCCCATCTGGGGCTCCACTGGGCCAGGCTGTAAGGGCTCTGCTGAGCCATATCCTTAATTGGGCAACCAGATGAACAGGTGAGAGTGTGTGCCTGAGATTGGGCCCTCAGCACTGTCAAGGCTTCATCCACATCTTGAGACACGCTGCCCACATCTCAGTACTATTGAGAGGCCAGGAGGCACATGCAGAGACTCACCCAGTTTACAGACTCCTGGACCCCTATATTTGTCCATTTTCTGTTGTTGTGACAAACTACCCAGGAATGGGAATATTATAAAGAAAAGAGGTTTATTTAGCTCACAGTTTTGGAGGTTCAGTGACATGGTACCTCACTGTCTTGGCCCTGGTGAGGGTCTCATGACACATAGCATCATGGTGGGAGCTCATGCAAGAGGGAGAGTTCACGTGATGAGACAGGAAGCTAAACAGAGGAGAAAGGGTCAGTCTTGGTCTTTATACCAACCCCCTGGCAAGAACTAAGCAGGGTCCCATGAGAACTGCCTTAATCCCTTCCAAGGGAGAGGCCCCAGTGACCTATAGATCTAGTAGGTCCCTCCTCTCAAAGATCCTCTCACGTCATTACACTGGAGACCAAGCTTCCAGCCCCTGAACCCGTGGGGGACACACAAACCACATCAGGCCATAGAGACTCTTAGAAGAGCTGGGCCCTGCTCAGTGCCCTCCCCGCAGCCCCAGTGCTCACTGTGGCCACAGCTCTGATGATGACCCACAGGACCGTCTTGGGTTCTCCATTGCCCGCTTGGGCTGTGTGACCCTCAAAGGTCCACACAGCAGGTTCTCAGTCCACCCATCAGCCTCCAAGGGTGACAGGGAGAGATAAGCTGAGGACTACAAAGGCCTGAAAGCAAGAGCTGCCCGGGGATGACAGGAGGTGATGTCAAGGTGACACTGAGACAGGGGCAGCCACAGGGGGCTACCGGCTCTTGACAAAGGGGAGGCCATTCCAAGCCAGAGCCAATGTAGAGCTGAGGTCCTCACCTTCCTAGGCTCCTCTGTTCCCCCTGAGGGGCCTGAGTCTCCAGGAGGGGGAGGCCAGGTCCTGGTCTCATGAGCACTCTCCAAGCCATTGACTGATGGTGCCCAGGGCTGGACTACCATCTCCACAGCAGGCTGGGTGGCCCAGGACAAGAGGAAGCTGGCAGCAGCCCTGGCACCACTTCCTCCAGGGAAGCAGCAGGCAGATGGCCCTAGGCTACGTGAGCTATAGGGAGCTGGTGGTTGAGGAGGCAACAGTGACTCCTTCAGCTCTTGGTCCCAGGATCTGCTACATGCCAGGCTCTGAAGCCAAGGCACAGTACATACCCCGCTTTCATGGCCTTCCGCCCACTGTGCTCCTGCTCCTTGGGTTTCCTCCCCTGGGACTCTCAGCAAGCACCTTCCATGGAGTGAGGCCCCTGTCCACCCTGAAGGAGCCTGCCTTTCCGCTGCATGGGCTGGCAGGGACAGGGTGGGAGGAGCATTTGAAAAACCAGCGTGCAGATTCCTGTGGCCCTGAGTTCCTACTTCCTACTGTCTTGACTTGTACTCCAGGTGACCCGTACTCCAAAGAAGGTCAAGAAAACTTGTGGTCTGGCCTGGGCTGAGCCATCCCCTGTTGCCCGCACCTCCCCTGCCAGGGTTGTTCCCACCTAGGCAGCACCCAGAGTGGTCGACTGGCCTGCCCCCTGGCAAAGGGTAGGAAGCGATGGGCCTGGGTCTGCTGGATGCTACCCTTAGTTAATGGGTAGCATTGGTGTCCCAGGAAGCTTAGCCCACTCTGTTCTGTTTCTCACCTAGAGAGTGAATGTCTCCCCTCAGCCAAGCTGAAAATGGGGTGGAAGCAGGGGCCCAGGTGATGGGACCTGGACCTGGAGAATGTGGAGCGGGAAGGGTGGCATCACTCACGGAGCATAGGTGACTGCCCTGGGACCTGCATGCTTTTCACATCACAATCCCTTAGAGGATGCCAAGGCCCAAGCGAGGACCTGGAGCACTGCAGGTACTCAATAAATGTTTGAAGATAATTCAGGATAGAAGTGGAGGAAACAATGCAGATGAAAGACACCAAGCCCCCAGGAGGACCTACAGCCCTGCTCTGCATCCAGAGGATGGGGGCCAGAAAGCCAAGCCAGAGAGGCCAGGAGAGGCCTGGGCTGATGAAGCCATGCTGACTTGACCCCAAGACATTGTGACTCTGGGGTGGTAGAGTGGCAAGAGCTCCCCTGGTGGACCACAGACAGCCCAGGCTGCACCTTGGCACTAGCACTAGGACAGAAACCCTAGGGCAGGAGACTCCAGGATGAAAAGCCAGCCCTGGGAATGTCTGGGCATGGTCTGGGAGGTGGAGTGCTCTACAGGAAGCAGGAGCATGACCATGACCCCAGGTGGCTGTGTGGTTGGGGCCTGGGACCTTTCATCACTGAAAGACCTTGGCCACATGCTGAGGTTCCTCCACCTTTCCCCAGCTCTCAGACATGATGGGGCTTGATCACTGGAGGGCTCTGGTAACTTTTGAGAGGCAAGGGGTGGGCCACAGCATGACGTACAGGCCTTGGGACTGCCTGCCTCCCTAGTGGGCACCTGAGAGAATGGACAGAGGGGCATACTCTCTCTGGGCTCCTGCTTCCCACTATCTTAATTTCCAGGTCACCTGTACTCCCAAGAAGGCCAGGAGGATTGTGATCTGGCCTGGGCTGGGGCAGCCCCTATTGTCCACACCTCCCCTGCCAGGACTGTTTCCATCTAGGCCTCCATCTGTGAAATAGGCTGAGAAAATTCTTACTTGGAGGGTATAATGAGGAGGCCAGTGCAGCCTGTGCCCCAGGAGCAGCATCAGCATCAAGATGGGAGGAGGAGGAGGGCTCAGTAGGGTCAGGGAGACATCCTGATGCTAAGCTAGTCCAAATTGCTGCCCTTTTCTGGGCCCCAGTCTCCACCTCTAAGGTGGGAATGCCTGGCAAGGGGGTTATGACATCAGAGCAAATGACTGACAAGGAACACAGTGTGAGCTCTGGTTCTGAGTATGGGAAACGCAACTGTTTTCAGGAGGATGGGAGTCCTGATCCAGTCAGTCCCGGGGGAACAAAATCTTGACACATTATTCAGGGATTGTAAGAGTGTCTGTGTCAGTTAGGTTCTCTAGAGGAACAGAATCAATAGAATATATATGTATAACTGTTCAAGGGGATTTATTATGTATCCTTACAGGATCAGAGGCTGGAGAGTGCACAATGGCCATCTGTACTGGACAGCCAGTGGATATAGTAACTGCTTAATACAAGAAGCTGGAAGCCACAGAACAAGAAGGGTCAAGGATGTGGCATCGGTCTGTGAATGAAGGCCTGGAAGCTCCCTGAAGAGTTATTAATAACGAGTTTGCACTGAAGGGCTGAAGGAGCTGGAGTCTGAGGTCCACAGGCAGTGGCAGTAACAAAAGTTGTCCCTGCTCAAGCAGAATGAGCTTTACAAATGTAGGCTGACTTCCTCTTCTTCCCCTTTTATTTCACCTGGGCTGCAAGTCTATTAGATGGTGCCACCCGCAACCAGGGTGGGTCTTCCTTCCTCAGTTTGCTGGCCTACATGCCAATCATCTCTGCAAACACCTCACAGACACACCCAGAAGTGTACTTTACTAATCTACTATGAGTTTCTTAATATAGTCAAGTTGACGATCATAATTAATGGTCACAGCGTGAGATGGACAAAAGGACAGGTCAATGATTGGATGGTGATGGCTGGATGGAGGAATGGGGAGGTAGATGGATAGATGGATGAGTGGGTGGGCAGATGGGTGAATAGCTCAATGAGTGGACAGATGTGTAAGTAGAAGGAATGTATATGTCTGGTGGAAAAATAAATGATGGATGGAGGAGCAGGCAGATGGGGAGATGAATGGGTAGATGGATAGTTTAACAGATAATGGGTGGACAGATGGATGGGTGGGTTGGTGCGTGGGTGGATGGTGGATGGATAGATGCATGCATGGGTGGGTAGATAGGAAGGTCAGTGGATGAGTGAAAGAATGAATGGCTGAAGTGAATGAGTCAGAAAGTTCATTGGCCAAGCCCAACACAGTATCAGCTTTGAGGTGGACACACTCCAGTATGTTTTTGCTTAACCTCACAGATTTCTGCCTTTGCCACATGGAGCCAGATCTCTAACTATGTGTGTAGGCTACTCTTGACTGCCTGGGGAGATGAGCCTGTCAGAGGCCTCGTGAATACACAAGCAGGAGCCCAACAGGAGATGCAGGCCTGGAGCCATCTCCCTGGACAGCTAGATGCTGAGCACCTTGTCCTGAGCACTTGGTCCCCAATTGCAGCTGATGTCTGCCTTCCCCATGCTCACAGATGTCTGAGCATGTGGCACACATGCAGCTATTAGTCAAGGCCTCTTTCCTCATCTGCCTCCTTCTGGCTGGGACTCTCGCCACAGGGGACTGTTCTTATTCACAATAGTATCCCTAGGCCCCACACATAGTTGGTGCTCAATAAATGTGACAAAAGAGGGAGCCGCTGCCCTGGCTGGGGCAGTCATTGGCAGGCCTGGCCCAACTGCTTCCTGGAGCATGGGGGTTGCACACTAGGCTCACCCCACCCACTGCATCCCTCCTGGGCCAAGGACATGAGCCTGGGCTCTGCTTCACCGGGTGGTCTGACTCCTCTCTGGTTTTTCCAAGCCCAAATCTACCCCATGGACTGAGCATTGGGATGTGGCAGTGCAGGACCCACAGCAGGTCGACAGTAAACTTTGCTTTACTGGATGGAATGACTTGGAAAAGTCCTTGGTAGCTTCCATGGGGCCTGCTTCCCTTCTCCAGCCATCCTTTCTGGCTGCATGGCTGGCCACAGGATGCAGCCTCTGCGCTTCCAGGCAGGTTGTCAACTGGGCTCCAACCAGGTGAATGATAGAGAGATAAGGAGGCAGGACAAGAAGGACAGGTGGGCATTTCTTCCTCTCCTTCCCTTCCTTCTTACCTCCCTGTGTTGTGTGATTTCTCAGGCTATGGTTCCAGGTTCCCATGGTGACTCAGGTTCCAGCTTCCACCAGTGACATCCCTGGCTCCAGTGACCCCACCTTCCCTTATGTCCCTGCAGGACTCTCACTGGGCTTTTGGTGGCCCCATACTCTCCTCTAAATCTTTCTCTGTCCACATTCCAGATACCAAGGCTCTCTCATTATCCATCAGGTCTGACTGTTTAAACCACACTTAATAAATGGCACCATTGTAGCACTGTGAGTGAACAATCAGTAGCCTGACTACATTCACCACCCCCATTTCCACAACAGAGGCTCTGCCCAATTAAGTAAGGACTCCCCACCACCTAGCCCCCAGCAGCCTCTGCTTCTGTTTCTGATTTTGCCTGTTTGGGATGCTTCATAAATGTGGAGTCCTGCACCCTGGCTTACCACCCCAGGCAGCACTCCTCAGTTTCCAGTATGCGAGTGCCCTATAGACTTAGACTTCAAGTTCAACACCAGCACAGTCAAAGGCTCAAGGGGTGGGGAGGCCTGGGAGGACTGCAGAAGCCACAGCAGCTGGTGCAAGATTAGATATCAGAGGCAGTTGTCAGGCATAGCTGTCCTTTGTGAAGATTTTAAAGGACTCACAATGATGCTTTGATCACATTTATGAATCAGGAAGCCAGGCCTGCCTGCCCACAGTGCCGCTTAATGTCAGCAAATAAAATCCAATCAATAAGAAAGTCCCAGAAGCCCTTGACCACAGTGTGGAGGCTGGGGGGCCTGGCTGCTCATTGTGAGAGGCACTTAACCTGCTGTGAACCAGCAGCAACACAGGGCCCTGCACACAGCTGGCTTACTATATAGGTGACAGGCGATCGGGGTGGGGTCTTTGGGGATTAGCACCCAGGAGCTGCTGCTGGTGCCCCTTCATCCATTTATTTTTACCGAGCACCAAGTGCGGATGGCCTGGGCTAAGAAGATTAGAAGGGCAGGGTTCTCCCTGGTGGGAGTGGGACAGGTGGTACTGAGTGTTCACCTGTGCCATGAAGGGCTGTGGCTAAGGATCAGAGTTGGGAGAGTTTCTGGGATTCTGGAGTTTGCAATTGTAATTTCAATGAGAACCATGAAAAGAAGCCACCAGGGTGTGCACTCCTGCATCTGCAGGGCATGAGCCTGTCATGCTCATAGGTCTGAAGGAAAATGTCCCTGGGTTGATCCTGGTAGACTGAGGCAGGTGGGCACAGATGGTCCTGATGGGTGTGCTGGCTCCTGGCACACATGTGTGCACATACACATCACCACATGCACACACGCAGCAGCATGCACAATATTCTGGGGAGGGATGGGTGGTGGGTGGTGAGCCCCTTAGAAAGCAGGATAAGGGGGTTACCGTTTAATCCCCTGCCCACCAGACACGGGTGGGTATCCAAATTGTTTCGGCTTCATGCTTTGCCCAGAGATGGTGTCCTCAATGGCAGAACAGAGATCTTGACTCAGCCCTAGCTCAGGGGATCTCCCAAGGCTGCCTTGAGGACTGAAGGACACAGATGTAAATACTAGTGGAGGAGGACCCTGTAATGCACTTGTTAGTCTGTAGATGGCATGAAGAGAGACAATTCAATCAATGAGTACTTTGACTGAGTTCAATAGAGAGCCTTTTTCACTTGTTTTAGCTGCAAGAAGAACTTCTTGTAAAACTTTTTTTGCGAGCAGTGGGTCTAACTCTCCATTTTGCAGGGCAGCTGCTGCCAGGCTGGGCAAGACCCTGTGGGGCAGGGCCTTGTGTCTATGTCTGGACTTGGGGTTGACAGGGCATGGGAGAGGTGCTAGAGGCTGGGGCCCTGTGGCCAGTGGGAAGTAGATTCTGTCTGGTTCTAGGAATGTATGGAGAGGGGATGTCCAGAGTGCTAAGGAGGAGACCAAGGGTTGCTCAGCTGAAGAAGAACCCTGAATATCTGGTATCCTGAATAACTAACTTAAAGATAACAATACATAATGCATTAACCATTGTTACCCTCCTATTATGTTGTTTTGAAAATTTGTTCTTTTTTGATTTGTTTTGTTTTTTTCTTCTCTTTAAAATAAAAAAAAAAGAAGAAGAAGAAGAACCCTAGTCCAAGAATCATTTGGACTAGGGCTGGATCAAGTCGAAGGAGGCCAGAGGGTTCTGTACCTACCCTGGCACATCCCCCACCCCCACCACACCAGGACCTGCCACGGCCTCCCACCTAGCGTGGGAGGGTCCTCTCCAAGGCTACCCATTCCCAGAAATCACCTGTCCTTTTAAACACTGTCTGCTGTTCAGTTAAACAATAAGGTGCAGTGGGACTGGGTGGCCACATTTTTGTAACCACAAGAGAGAGACTCATGTGTCTTCATGAAGTGTAGCCATCCCTATCCCTGAAGAGGGAGCACTGTACTCCAGGCCTTACAGAGAAAAATAAAACTCTGTGCTAAAATGTACTGTCCCATGAACAGGGATGTGACTAGCAGAGGGCCAACACCAGGTGAGGACAAGCAGGCAGAGGGCTCCCTGTAAATGAGGGAAGCACAGGCCACCTCCACAGCCTCAGACCTGCTGCCTCCCCACTCCTGTCATGGCTGCCACATACTCAATTCAGGGTGTTCTCTCACTAAGGGGCAGGGTCATAGAAGGATGACCCCAGCCCTAGGTCCCACAGACTTGGGTCCAATCCTACCATCACCTCCCAACAGCTCATTTTCTCAGCAGTCCCTCCCACTGAGCTCAGCCTCCATGGGTAATGGGCAGGTGACAGTGACAACCACGGTCCCCCATCCTGTTCCTGTCCCTGCCAGGCCTGGCGGGATCTCCCTACCTAGAAAACTGTGAAGAACCCCTAAAAAATCCCAAACCCTGCAAGTCCAGGAGAGAAGACAGCCCTACCCGCATGTCCACATCTCTGAGGACTGCTGTCCTAGAAGGCCTGGCAGCATGTCTGGGGGAGGTGGTCTGGTGGCTCCCCAACCCATGGCAGAGGAGTGCGGACATGGTGAGGAAGCAGGGCCCTGCGAGGATTGCCTTGGCTGAAGCAGGTGGGCTCAGGCGTAGCCTCCACCCGTCACAGCCCTCTGCATCCCAGGCCCCTCCCTTGCCCTGTGCAGGCAGCAGTGTCTCTGGCCTCTGAGGAAGCCAGCAGGCCTGGAAGAACAGTGGGTAGGGAAGAAACCAGGGGACAACAGGGAGAGCAGGCTGGCCCCAGAGCCACACAGGGTTCAGACCAGGACCTCTGGAGAGGAAACCAGAGGGGAAGGAAGGGAAGATTTAGGGATAGGGCTCGGGTTAGCACTGGCTTACAGCTGGACTGCAGGCCCTGCTTCTGCCTGTCCACAGGTACCAGGCCTCCCTGTCCCTGGAGAAGCTGACCTGAGCCAGACCAGGAGGGGACCTGAGGACCTGTCCTGAACCTGGCACAAGGAATTGGGTGGGGGGGAGCAGAAGAGATATGTGTAACCAAGGCAATGTTCACAGGAAACTGGAAACAGACACTATGGGGGAGGACTGGCACAGCTGTTGTGAAACCTGGAGAGACCTGTGGCCCCACCAGGGGACACATATGGCCAAGGAGCCTGCATGGTCAAGCTGTTCTTTTCCTGGGTCACCTGTGCAGGAGCAGACTGGGATCTCTGTCAACTACTATCCAGCAGGGCCTGGCTCCACACTTGCCTTCTCTGCCCAGGCTGGGGTGAGATGCTTGGGTCTGTCCCCTGTTGCCCAGTGTGCTGGTGAGCCTAAAGGGGGGGCATGTCTTGCCTATCCCAAGACCCCCATGCCTGGCCATGGTGACATCACGTTAGGTGATGGCAAGGCTGGCTAGACCCTGTCATCTCCTTACTGTCTCAGTCCCTTAAGGCTGCTGTAACAAAAGGCCAGAGTAGGTGGCTTAAGTAACAGGAACTGACCACTTCCAGTTCTGGAGGCTGGAGCACAATTTGAAGGTACTGCAGATCAGGTATCTGGCAAGGGCCTCTCCTATTGTGCAGATGGCAGACTTTCTGCTGCATGTCTAGCTCTAATCTTTTTTTTTTTTTTTTTTTGTGGGTACCGGGGGGTCGACCTCAGGACCTCGCGTGCCAGCAGGCGCCCGTGCCGCTGAGCAATATCACTGGCCCTTTTCTCGTATGTGGGTTCCGGGAGTCGAACTCGGGCCCTTGCGCTTGCCAGGCAGGCGCTTATGCCGCTGAGCCATCTCACCGGCCCCTAATCTTTTCTTATAAGGGCTCTAATCTCCCACCTGTGACCTCACCTAAACTTATCACCTCCCAGAAGCCTCACCTCTGACACCATCTTATTGGGAGTTAGGACTTCAACAGATGATTTGGGGGGACACAAAGGTGCAGTCTGTAACATGGCTGTCATGGAGACAGGTCACAGGTTTAACATCCCACTCCTGAGGGGTCTGACAGGGATAGAGCCCTATCCAGCACTGCTGTGGGCACAAGTTCCTGACTTCACATCTTCACACGGGCCTCTGGGCAGGGCCCAGGGATCCCTGCTCTTGTAAGGCTACTATTGCACCCTCAGAGGCCTCTCTGCTTAAACAACAGCTCCATGGTTTATCTCCTCTGCCCAGATCATGGTACTTGGGATTGCCTGACCACAAACACTGAAGGCTTCAGATCCCTGCACCCCACTTCCAGACCAGTGTGGTGGAACACTGAGGGTGTTGGGCAAACAGGGGACAGCACGGGTGCTTGCCCAGGCCCTGCCATTCAGCCCACTGCCTATCTCTCATGGATTCACGCTGAGCCAGGCCACAGGACCATCTAATCCTGACACTCATACCCAGAACCCTGACCTTGCACCCTCCACAGGCTCATTTATATGCCAGGACACCCGCTATTCTGGGCAGGGCCTGTGGTACCTCCTACCATAGCAGCTAGGTGCTCCCACAGATGTCGCACGGGTGGACCCTGATTTGGCCCAAACTTTGCTTCCCTTTTCCACCCACAGAACCAGAACTGTGGTCTCTCATCTTCTTCTCACATTCCTTGCCATGGACAATAGCTTGACGCATGGAATGACGTGTCCTCACAGGTGGCCCACACCAGGGCATGTCTGCTGCTCTACCCAACAGGAATTCCAGGACCCCTCAGGCAGGGGGCACCTGCCTCCAGCTAGCTGCCAGCCAGGATGATCTTCCCTGGCACTTGCAGAAGGCCAGGCAGTCCAGGCAGAGTAAGCTCCAGCACTCTAGACACTAACTCCCAGGCCAAAGAGCCTTACATACCACCTACCTGTCCAATAGGTGAGTGGGTGCCCGGCTTCCGTGTTCCTCCTGGCACCCCCAAAGCACAAGCTGTTTGTCCTACATGAGGAGAGCTGCCCTATGGAGTCCCAACCTCCCATCACATTCAGAGCCTCCTCTCCTAGACTTGTGTGGCAGCACTGGCCAGGTACAACACACAACTAGCTGACTAGAGAGGTCATACTGAGAACGGAGACTCCTCAAGACCCCAGAGGGGGCACAGTGGCCAGCTCTGGCCTGACACTCCTGAGCACCCCTTGGGTGTGCTGTTATCCCAATCTTCAGGGAGCTGGGGTCAGCACTGGTAAACAGACCTTTCAGGAAGTGGCCTACAGCATCCTCAATGGCAACATGGCAGGTCCTTCACAAGTGCACAGATAGTGTCTGCAGGGGGAAGGGACATGTCACCATGGAATGGGGGCCACCTCCAAGGGCTTTCCACTAGGAGCAACATAGGGGCATACGCACACCAGGTCCTGATTGCTGGGAGGCACCCAAAGGTGAGCACAGGGTAGGAACGGAGCAGCCAGGGGACCCAAGAGGACAGCATGCAGCACCTGCCACTAGGGGCTGGGGTTTGCCTTTAGGGCCACTATAAGACCTGGGGCAACTCAATTGGGCTCCCAGGTAAGAAGGGGAAGCATTTAAATGGGACCGGGGATATCACTCTGTTCTAGAGAAGTCAAGGGCTTCCCAAAAGCCTTTGCAGCCCAGGGTAGGGGAAGGGGAGACAGGGTCCCACCAGCTGTCTCAGCATCTGGCACAGTGGGTCCATAAAACTGGGAAGATTCTGAAGCTAACACATCGTACAGCTAGAGCTTCTAAGAAGCTGGTCACAAGTGAAGGACAAAGATGTTTAGAGGGCATGGGAGGCTCTGAAAGGAATCCAGAAGGTAGCAGAGGTGGGATGGCTTGTTAGGCACCTGGGCCCAGATGAGAAGTAGCTCTGGGCCTCCACAGTACATATGCACCTGATGTTCCTGTACAGTGTGCTCTAGACACCCATCCAGGAGCAGCTGACGAGGAAGCTGCCAAGGGTCCTGTGGAGGAGGCAGAGTGCAGGGCCCAGGTCCTATCCCTCAAAAGAACCCCAGGGGACACAAGGGATCCAGCTAGAGGGACTGTTCCCCCAACTGGTTCTGGGAGGAGGGGTACTCTGAGGACAGACATCATTCTGGCCAGTCAGGACACAACCCAGTCAAAACAGGAATAGGTCGTGAGGGAAAGAGCTGGTCCTCAGGACAATCTCATGGGCATAAACCATCTACAAGGGGCCTGGCAGGATTGGCCAGAGCTCCAGCAGCTCCACCTCACCCTTTCTGAGGGGACACATCCTATCCCATAGGTACATCTGTCCTTCAGTGCTGCCAATCAGTGTGACTCCTGATCTCTGACCTCCTGCAGCATCTCAAGCAGCTGCAATTCAAATTTCTGTTGAGAGCCAGAAATGGCACAAAGCACAGTGTGCGGGGATCACCCCAGACATGGGAAGGAAATGGTGTGACAGCAGCATGACCAGAGGCAGCAGGGCCCAAAGAATCAGCACAAAACCTTCAAAATCTGATTTTTATAGTCTTCACACATGCCTTTAGAGCAAGAAATACACACAGCCACTAGTGCTACAGAGGCAATGACTATGGCCTCAGTGTTTGGACAGATGTAAAATGCAAACTATTCTTCCCCAAGTTCCTTTGGCTCTCATGGGATCCTGGGGGCAAAAGTCTTGGTGGAATAACTAGTAAACACTGGAATAAAAACTATGTGCTGATGCAGCTGCCATGACTTGAATCTGAGAGGGAGTGTAGTTCAGGGGAAAGCAGTGAAAGAACATAAAAAAATACACCTATTTCATGTACATTCAGAGGCACTAATGACCATGGACAAAGGTCCTTCTGGAATCATAGGTACAGGCAGCCATGGTGCCTAAAATGGGAAGCTACAAATCAGCTATGCAATCTGGGGAAATCATTGACTGCCTGCATCCTTCTATGAAGGCCTTTGTAAAACCAACCCACGTGGACATGCCTTCCCTGGGAGTATCACTAACCTGTTAATAGCGGAGGATAAAAGCTCTTAAGACTGCTGGAGCAACCAGCAGTCTGTGTTACCATGCTCAGTGCAAACCTAGGACTAATTTCTGAATGCCTCATCAAGATCTCTCCACATAAAGGCTGTAACCATGAAATTCCGGAGAGTACAGAATATGGATTCTGTGCTGGCCTTTGAACCAAAGGCTGAAAATAACACACAGTGGCCATCATTCCTAGGAATGAGAGGGCCTGGCCAGGTAGCTCTAACTTTGTACAGAAAGCCACCTCACCCCATCAGTGCAGTGTGGCTTGGGCCTGAGCTGTGGGGCCTGTTTGGCCACAGGGGATGCTACAGTCTATTTAGGACCATGGCTGAAGTAGGCAACTGGAAGAAGGTGATGTGTTTGTTCCCTGTGCAGCCATGATGGGCTACACTGGCATTGGAGGTGATGAGCTGAGTCACAGTCATAGTCATTGGCAACCTGCCCTCAGGTACCAGGCTGAGGGTCCACCCCACACAGGAACACCCACCCTCCCAGTCCACCAACCGTTCTGGGACCTGCATGGTGTTCTTCTTGGGTGGACATGCCCTGCCCTTGACACACATGGCCCAGCCTGGCCCCAGCTGCAGCTACAGACGATTTGGGGGTGCTTCAGGTAGGGGGGTCTCCTCGCAGGTCTCTTCCCATTTAGGTCACGTGGCCAGTGATACAGAAAAACCTCGGTCGGCTGGAACATGTGGGGCCAGGCAATCCTGAGTAACATAGCAGCTGGCAAGAGCTCTGGGTGTCTGAGTGTGAGCCCACTCTAGGGAGCCCAAAGCTGCAGGGTATCATCAGTGATCACCTGCTGTAGATGAGCAGGGCAACGGGGAGCAGGTTGGGGCCGTGCCCCCAGCAGGGCACTCCTGGAGGGCCTCAATTTTGACCACCGCTCTCAAAGCAACCTGCCGCTGCCTTAGCTGCCACTGTCGCCTGAATGCAAAGTGCAGCTGGTGCAGCTGCCCCACCTCCTGTATGGTAAAGCAGGGTTGCCGTTCAGCAAAGTGCACAATAGCCTCAAAGGATGCTGCTGCCTGCTCCCAGGCTGCCTCTTCATCCTCTTCAGTGCCTCGCTTCCCTTCTTCTGCACGCCCATCTGCCCGGGCTACTGACGCAGCAGTGTGTGCCTCACCCACCTCCCTCCCAGCTGTACCCTGCTCCTCTGCCCCAGTGTTCTGAAGCCTGCTGCCCGGGCAGGAGGGGCCCTCTTTCACCAGCTCAAGGATGTGGGCAAAAGTCTTATGGTGAGGCTTAGAGGTGCAGTGCTCTGCCGCCACGTCCTCCTCCTCAGATGAGCCTTCAGTGAAGGCGCCTGTAGGCCACAGCTTCCTCCAGGCCCGCCTGAAGACCTGGCTGGGCACAGCATTCCAGGCACAGGCCACGTTGAAAATTGTATCGTTCATGCTGTAGCGGGAATGGAAGCCCTGCAGGGTGATGGGAGGGCTGATGAAGTGCCTCATGAAGTCTCTTCGAATACCTTGCTCCATGGGCTGAATTAAGGAAGCCACGCTGGCAGGCAGGAAGATGGTGAAAATGTTATCAGACACCAACTCAGACTCCTGCGGGTGGGCCCGGGAGTTGTCCAGCAAGAGAATGGCCTTGCTGTCTTCGGGCAAACCTATCGTTCTGAAGTGCTCTCGCACCGAGGGGACAAAGATGTGATGGAACCAATCTGA